>CM028338.1:23633076-26138076 GCA_016647705.1 Eucommia ulmoides | reverse complement strand
TCACAAGCATCCTTATGTGGTGGCATTTGGTCATCTTCACTCTCATTTTCCGTTTCCACTTCTCCATCAACACGTGCTATCATGGTCCTTTTATTTGGGCATTGTGAAGCTATGTGACCTACTCCCAAACAACGAAAACATTTAATATCACGGTTACGAGTTTGAGTTTCAGTTTTACTTTTGTTGGCATTGGGCACATCATCTCTCCTTTTTGGTGGTTCGGTTTTGGACTTTGAAACAACCCCTTCATCTTTCCTCCCATTCGGCCTCCATGAAGTAGAGGAGCCCGAGTTTTGAAATGATCGCGTTCCCTTCCTTTTAAGTTGTCGTTTCACCTTTATTGCCATGTGCACCATGTCCTCTAACTCCACATAGTGTTGCAACTCCACTACGTTGGCAATCTCCCGATTCAACCCATTCAAGAACCTTGCCATTGTGGCTTCTTTGTCCTCCTCGATATTAGCCCAAATCATGGCGATCTCCATCTCCTTGAAGTAATCATCCACACTCCGATAGCCTTGAGTAAGACTTTGTAACTTTTGGTACAAGTCCCTATAGTAGTGACTAGGGACAAACCTCCTCCTCATGATGGCCTTCATTTCCGCCCACGACTCGATTGGCCTCTCATAGTTTCTCCTTCTGTTCATCACAAGTTGATCCCACCATATTATAGCATAATCAACAAATTCAATTACAGCAAGTTTTACCTTTTTCTCCTCGAAGTAATTGTGGCACTCAAAAATCAACTCCACCTTTTTCTCCCACTCCAAGTAAGCTTCAGGGTCATTTTTCCCTTGGAACGAAGGTATCTTCATTTTTATGTTCCCAAGGTTTCGGTCAAGCCCATCTCGCCATCTTGGATCTCTACGGAAAACTCTACCACGCCTTTCTGCCCTTGGCACGAACCAACCTTCACTGTTCAATGAAGATTGCTCTTCATCATTTTTGAACTCATCCTCGTGGTCACCATCAGAATTTTCCACGTGGGCACGCCTTTCTTGCCTTCTTCTAGCATTTGGGACTCCTTGGGGCTGCCCCTCACGCCAAGCGGCAATAGCAGCGTCTTGCTTATCCATCCGATCCTGCATTTCATTAAACACCACATTTATGCGTTCAAATTGTTGTTGCATATCCTGCAACATGGTGGTCGTCACTTCCCCTCCTTCATTGTTTGATGTGTTACCCCTGGAAGACATATCTTGAAAATAGAAATATTAGAGAATAAGTCCTCACACACTCCCTTACGTGCACTCAAAGTATGTTACTCACACTCTCTTGTCTTTTTCCACTCGTAGCTTCCTCTTTTAGTTCTTTATTGAACTTAACCTATCTCAATCAAAATTTCTCGCAACAATCCAAACTCTGTGATTCACTTCACTAAGAATGAAATTTAGGAAAGAAAACAAAACGAACAAGGTCAACACAAAGGATAAGTTATGGAATCGATCAAGAAGAATATACTCTCTTTTTGGCTGCAGGATTTTCGGTTTTTTTTTTTTTTTTGTTTTGTTTCTGTTTCTGTTTTTTTTTTTTTTTTTTTTTTTTGGCTGCAGGATTTTCGTTTTTTTTTTCTTTTTTTTTTTTTTTTTTTTTTAAATGATGATGATAATAACCTTAAATAATATCTAACAAATTTGAAGACTTTAAACAAGATCTGAACAGATTTGAAAACTTAACAAGATCTGAACAGAATTGAAGCTTTAAACGAGATCTGAACAGAATTGAAGACTTAAACAAGATCTGAATAGAATTGAAGATGAAATAAAAGAAACTAATTAATGAAAAACAAGGATAGATCAAACCTGATTTTAGAACCGTGCTCTGATTACCAAATGATGCGAACCTCACCAAGAATTAGTGAGACCCGAAACCAATTTATGGTGTCTTTGCTAGGATCGATCTAAAATCTGGATTTATAATGAAAAGAAAGAAAGGAAGAACACAAAAATACAGAATGTTTGATAGAAACCTTAACCCAACGTTTATGAATGAAACGCGAACCAAAGGTATAAAATAACAAACCTCGACCCAAAGATTATAATGGAATCACGAACCGAAGTTATAGAGTTTGAACGCCACAAGAAATTCTTGATAAGTTCAAAGAAAAATTCTATGAAGAACTCAAGAGAAAACTCTCTCAATCTGATATATTATTCAAGTAATGTGTTTTTCCTATGGAATACAACTCTCTTAAATAGGCAACCAACACAAAGGAGAGCCTAGGCTAGTGGGTGGTCAAGCACACCCTACCTCAGATAGGGAGCGGTCTTTCACACCTAGGGTTGTCCTTTTCACACAAGAAGTCTTCAACTTTAGCACACCCTACTATACATAGTGGGTGGCCTTTCACACCTAGGGGGAGGCTACAAGAACAAAAGTCCTAGATGCCTTTCAAACTTATTACAAGATCAATACTAGAAAATAAAAATACTAATTGGCATTGATGTCTTACAAAATGATATAAACTAAAATAAATAAGTAGAATTTCGTGGGTCTCATGTTTTGGCCCATTTAAGTTCATGACTAAGCCCATTTGCTTGCCTTTATGAGATGGATTAGGTCTTGATTGCCATTTGGGCCTAACTTGGGCATTATGACTTTAGATTCAGCCCATATATCTTGAATTAGCCCATTAAGTGCTTCTTTGATCTTCTTGGATCTTGCCCTCGTAATAGGCCCAATTGGAACATGCAGCGGATTCTTTGTTGGTGCACGTTGGTTCTCATCAATCATCTCTTGCCCCCCATGTCCATCCTACCCACTACCATCACCGCTACCATTATGTCCAATCCACCCCACCACCATTACTACCACCATCATGTCCAACCCACCCCACCACCATCACCGCAGCACGTCTATTCATTGTCATGACAACCATTCTCATCGTTGCCACCTAACAAACCCAAATACAACCAATTACACCATCATCAAACACCACATGAGCACCATTTCTTCCATTAATGCCAAAGACAAATATTAGAATCTAAACCAATGATTCTAGACAAAAAAATGAACCCAAAATCACATGAAATCCATCAATAGAATGAGATGCAACATCACAAATCATTAAACTAAATTATGTTGGCCCAAAGAGCTAACCAAAAGGGGGAGTGAATTAGGTAGTTACAAAAATTTCAAACAATTAATCATTTAAACACTTAATATCAAATAATCAATTTTCTTAAATTAATTATTATCTTAGTTACGCAGTGGTTATGTGTTTAATACTAAGTGCACACCCAAATACAATATAATAAAAAATAAACAATGTAGCACACCAAAATATATCATGATTCAACAAGTTAGCCTTACCTAACACAGTCCCTCGAGCTCCATGTAGATTCGCAACCATTAAACCCCTGATTTTTTTACCAGTAGAAACCAAATCCTTATAATGATTATTTTATAGGCACATAATCAACCTTTACAAATTTATCCTTTTTCCAGGTCAAGAATGAATCCTATCTTTTTACCAGGCTAAAGACTAACTTAACCACTATCTCACTTATCCTTTTCACATATTTAGGAAGAACCTTTACAAATCACTCAAAAATAACAATTCAATTGCAGAGAGAATCAAAACTTAATTCTTTTCAAGGAAAAATAATAACCTAACCTTTTTGTAGGACAAAGATCAAACCCTAATATTTTTCACTAAAAAAATATCTAAACCTAACTACCCTGACTAGACACCGTTTCAAACGTGTCTAATCCGCTTAAACTCATAAATACAAAAAATATGAGTTTCTTCCCACAATGAGCTTCTACCACCTCAATACAGATATACTCAATTAATGTCCCAAAAAATTACTACGTGATAAATACAATATGAGGCAAATAAAATCTAATTAAATAATAAAGTGGATAGCACAATTTAGAGCATGTAATCAGGTTAATCAAATAAAATCGTTTAAAAAGATTTTTCAGGTTTTTAAGTTTAAAACGATTTTCTAAACAATCTTAAAACCAAGCAAGCAATAAATATATGAATTCAAAATAAACAACAAAGTTTGGAAAGATCTCCCTAAGAAACACCGCAGATAATGACAAAATAGAAATAAAACCCAAGTCAATGGCGCCAAATCAAGAGCGCTCCAAACCAAGAAAGTAGAATAAATCTTTCTCATAAATCTCAACGTAAATATCACTCTTATAAAAACTCAAAACTGATGTTCTTGATATGTTTTCTCTCATCCCTGCAGGTTTCTTTAAATAGACCAATATCAAGCCTTCCAACGGCTAGTTTTCAAAACATGTGGCTTTAAAAGACATTCTTAGACCTCATATAACAATACCTTTCATTTTGGGTGTATTCCACATTAAAATATCTTTAAATTCTCTCAACTAAGTCCACAAAAGTATTCTCAAATTGGTTGACTGAACCTTTAGGCCAGTCGATTAATTGAATCCCACCAATCGGTTGACCGATTGGTACAGGATGATCCAATTTTGCTTCAAAAAACTTACTGACTCAATCGGTTAACCGATTGTGTAAGGCCCAAATCATAGTACGTACGTCATTAATAGTCGCATTTTAAAGTATTAGAAAATTCGGGGTAAATTTTTGTTAATGAAAATAAAAATTAAAAAGTTAGAGGTAAATTGATAATTTTAAGAATATTAAAGGTTAAATATGGCTTAAATAACACCCTAAAGGAAGTTAGGGGAGAAAAATGTAATTAGGAAAAAAAATTATTATATATATATATATCTATATATATACAAAAACTGCTGGGATCAAAACAGGGAAGGAAAACCGAAAAAAAAAAAAAAAAAAAAGGAACAAAAAATAAAGGAGAAGGAACTAGATCCAATCGATGTGGCATTAAGGGGCTGAAGTTCACACCACTAATATCATGCATACATATACTCAATCATGCTTACAACTCATCACCGGGGAAAAATTAAGAAAGGAAAAAAAGAAAACAGAGAAACGGAAGAGAGAGAGAGACGGAGACAGAGTTGTTGAGTCGGTGGAGTTTGTGCTCTGGGTGTGGTCGGTTAGTGGTGAGCGTTTGTGATTGGTGTAGGGTGGCCGGTGGTGAATGGGAGTTAGTGAGAGAGAGAAAGCGCCGGCGGTGGGTTTCGATTTTGTCCAACGGTAACGGTAGGTGGTGGGTATCCGTTAGTTCCGGCGGTGTGTGGTTGTTCATACGGTGACGATGCGTGTGTGGGTGGTCATGTTGTGTGGGCATGGCGTGGGCAGCGGTGGTTGTATGGGCGTCGCCGGATGATCGCTGGCGGTATGTTTAGAGAGAGAGAGCAGTGCATGTGTGCCTTTGCTGTGTGTGGGTATGTATGTGTTAGGTTGTGGGTACGTGAACGGTGATGTATATGTGGGTGATCCGTGTGTAGATCGCCGGAGTTGTCGCCGAAAAGATAGAGAGAGAGAGAGAGAGAGCAGTGGGTATATAGGCGGTATGTGCGTGACTCCGTGGTTAGGTCGGCTGCCGGCGTTAGCGGTTAGGTGTTCCTCGCCAGCAGGGTGGCTGATCGGCCGGTGGTGGTTGTGGTGGGCTGAACGGAAAACGCGAACAAAAACGAGAGAATAAGAAAAGGGAAAAGGGGAAAAAGAAATAAGAAGATGAGAGAAAAGAAGAAAATTACAGAAAGAACCCCAATAGAATCCAAAATCCATTTCGCAACCCGGGAACGATTCGGAACGGGTAACGTTTTTCGTTGAATTTATGTTAGTTTATAAAATTAAATTAACGCATCGAAAATTTCGTAGCGGGAATAATAAATTTGGGAATGCAGTAACTTTTAACGAAATGAAAATTTACCAAATAATAATTTTACACAATAAAATGAGGGGAATGGAAAAATAGGGAACATAAGGCCTGCATTTGCTTGATTGGGTCATTTTTTTACCTAAAATATTAATTTAGGCCTTGTCCCTAATGGGTTCGCAGGCACCGAAGTAACGTTAGAGTATAGTCAGTAAAAGCTTTTGGGAGCGGATCACGAGGTGAGTGTACTGTCTTCTTGCCAAATTGTTTTCATATATATATTAAAATGGCCTTACTGAGACTAAATGATTTTATAGACGATATGGATCAAGCAAGTTTTGGAATGAGTGAGTAAAAATGGATTTTCGTGAAATTACGATAGTTTTTGAAAGAAAATTGAGAATGATTTTCGTTGGATTTGGTGGTTTAAAAAGAGAGTGGAAAAATGATTTTGGTAAAATCAGATCTTTTTTTTAAAGAAAGTAAAAAAAAAAAATATGATTTTGGATTAAAAATCGATTTTGGGAATATAGGGTGATGATTGAGATTGGATGATGTTGATTAGACGATATTATTGATTTGTGATTTGATAATGACATTATTGATTTGACGATACTATAGTATTTATCTGCTTCGGCAGAGTGATGGTATTGATTTGACGATGTTATTGATTAGACGATGCCATAGTATTTATCCGCTTCTGCGGAGTGATGTTATCCGCTTCAGCGGAGTGATATTTATTTGCTTCGGTAGAGTGATGTTAGACGTTTATACTGTGCAGTAATTATCCGCTTCGACGGAGTGATGGGTGTCCGTTAGGAAGGCAAATCCTACGGGTGGTACGGTACCGTTGCAACTCCCGATCGTGAGGTTAAAACGATCACTATGGCTAGCCAATGTGTGTTGTGGTGCAGTGGTGTATTTAAGATGTGTGTTTGAGATGTGGTGTTTTACTTATATTGAGTGGTTTATTATTTATTATGGTTATTGGTATAACTTTATACTAGATGAATTTGGATGGAACTTATCTATATCACTTAATTTTCACTGCTTATATACTTATGCTCGATCCATATTTAATCATGGTAATATCTAGAATGTATCATTATTTAAAAAAAAATTACTAAGAAGGTAGTACACTCGCAGGTGAAACAGTTAGGAGTCGGTCCCCTACTGGCATTAGGTAGAGTCCGGTGATGGTGTAGTATGGAAAGCTTTTGGGAGGAACTGTCTGAGACGAACCTATGAGAGTTTCATTGTTGTTATACTTTTGTGGATATTATAATTCAGGGACGGGTGCGTCCCCAGTTAGAGATGTTGTATATGGTCAGAATTTATGGTTGTATATTTTTGTATGCACTTTGTCGTTTACTAGTGGATTTAACGTTAAGATGAGATCGTGTCGACGTCACGCCGGCCCCACGGTGACAGGTGTCCGGGGTGGGGTGTGACAGATTGGTTTAGGACATCCACTTCCTTCATCAATTCAGTCACTGTTTCAAATGGTTGACCGACCTTTAATTCGGTTAACCAATTGGATCAATAGCACCTCAATTCTGCTCCAAAACTCACTATTTAATTCAGTTGACTGATTATTTTTCTCGGTTGACCGAATTGACCCAAAAATACAACTTTTTATACTTTAAACCATGTTTTCTAATTAGATCAATTTATCAAAATGATTTCACATAAGGAGCACATACAAAATATTTAATTGGGATCTTAACTCTATCATTTCATATCAAGACACACATAAAAATAATTCATTCAAAGTGTCGTGCGTGATTCTAATTCGGGTTGTATTAAGAGTATATAAGTAAATAGTTGTTTTCACTTAATTTTTTTCAAAGTTTTCAAAACTCTTTATATCCTCATTGCATTCATCTCACACCTTTTATGTTTTCTTCATGAGGTCTTCTTATTAATCAACTGTATGATCTCTTTTCTAAAACACTCAACAAAATCATCAGTTCCATAAAAAATATTAATACTTAACTGTCCATCAAAACCTAGGATTCAACAAAATGCTAACTGAAAATTAACCTAAGAATTGAAAAGAAAATCAAAACGATAATCGAACTTAGAATCGAAACAAAGATCAAACCCAAAATCAAACCAAGAATCAAACTCAAAATCGCATTATTAAACCCTAAATCTGATCAAATCTCAATCGATAATCAGGTCAAAATCCATAAATCATATAAAAAAACTATTTTGAATGGATAAATTCAAATTAAAAAATCATACCTCTCGATTATTTTTTATTGTTCATCTCATCTTTGTAATTTGGCATTTTTGTAGGATTTCTAGGTTTAAGATGCATTTTTTGTCAGGTTTCTAATAAAAATACTTGATCCATAAATTATTTTTGTATTAGTACACCGATAAAATATTTTATCTTAAGTAATCTAGGTTGAGATTGGTCCACTACTGACGTTAGGTAGGGTCAGAGTGTGATATGATTATTGAGACTATTGGGGGTAGTGGTTGGTAATGTAGAAGTTCAGTATTTGGTTGTTTTGTTGCAGAATAGTTGCATACATATAATTAGTGTGTTTTAGTTGGACAAACGTGATGCTTAGTATGGCCACTGTGCTACTCTAATATAGCGTGAACTCTAATTTTTTTTTTAAAAGTTATATTTAATTTAACTTAAAAGAAAAAAGTTTTAGGAGTCAATTGTTATTTTAAAATGTTAATTTTTAACTTTTAGTTTTTTGAATTTTGAGTTTTAGTGGTAGTTTATGGATTTGACATAGGGTCTAATTGATATTTTAAGCAATTTTCTGAGATGTCTTTTGTATTTTAGTCACTAAAGGATAAAAATGCATACATTTTAGTTACTAAAGGATAAAAATGCATACAAGATAGGAAAAAAAATATTATTTTGGACTAGTCATGGAGGCGATGGACATGGAAAAAAAAATATTATTGTATGATATATGCTGAAAGCATGTGTACTGCAAGTTGATAACGTGGACAAATGCACAAAATATTGTTGTGATTTTCATGCAATATTTTCTAGCATAACTTGGCATCATTAGCTATATTTTTCTATTTTTTTTTATGTTACGTGAGTATTGAATTCGTCATGTGATAAAAATTAGAGAATTAACTTGTATGTGCATTTATTATTTTTGATTAAATAAGTAGTTATGTATTTGCTTATTTTCACAAAATCTCATTATTGAAAGTTTTTGTTGTGTTGATATTTAATTTTATGGAAAAGTTTAAGAGCTTATAAAATTATATTAGGGTTTAAAAAAATATTTAAATATTTACAAATGATGATTTTTGTCTCACAGAATAGTCAACAAGGAAAAAAATCTATCTGGTAATTATATTGGTTATAAAATATGACGTTGGACTTAAAGTATGACATTGAGGTCATGGACCTATTCGCACTAAAATAGATAAAATTCAAATGAGACTACAATGATATTTAAAATATATATTTGTTGATTAAAAAAATATATATTTATTATTATTTTTATTAGAGTGCATAACAGAAGTTTAGAAATATAAGATTCTCGGATAATTAGTTATCTGTGTTAGGAGTTACCGACCGAAGTGTACCATGTATGTGTGTTTTATTGGAATACAGTGTGAGTAACCGCAAATACAGAAGTGGCAATGCATAGTATAGATTCTGCGAGTTGTGAATTGTGAGTGAGTTTTAGTTATGGGACCCTGCATAGAGAACAATTATCCAAAAAACGAGTGTGACTAATATAACCGTATAATTCTTAACTATTTACTTTTAAAATGAAATTTTGAGAATGAAATGTATTTAAGGGAGGTAGATTGTAATAACCCGAAAATTTATATTTTAAAAATTAATATTTCATTCAAAATAAGTTAAATACTTTTAGGGGATGAATTTGATATATTATTAAACTTTAGGATATAAATGAATATTTAGTAACTTTAAGCGATATAAGTGTAATTAATATTTGTCTTTATGTGAATGTGTAAAGTTGAGTAGGGTTATGGCTTTGTGTACGTCCATGTTGATGAAGAAATGAAAAGAAAAAAAGAAAGAAAGAAGGGTAATAAAAAGGGTGGGTACCATTAGCTTTCATAAATATGTGTGTGTGTGTGTGTGTGTGGACTTAGGGAAAGATATAGAGACTTCAACAGAGGTGAAAAAAAGAGAAAAGATAAAAAAAGAAAACGAAATAAGAAAATAAATAAATAAATAAGAGAAAATAATTTTTTCAAGTGATGTTGATTATCACTTTCAGATTTTAGGTAGAATCCTTAATCCTTTTAATATTTGTATTTAACCTCTCCGTTTATGTAGAATTCGTGTTATAATAGTTGTTTAATTATAGTTAGTTGCTGATTTACATGGATTATGTATATTTATGTATTATGTGGCAATTATGTGAGATACATGTCTACATGTTATTTATTGAATTGGTTGAATGCCTGTATTAAAGGGGTTAAAATTCTACTGTGTTTTGACTTACAACCCCACAATATTTGTTGCAAGATCGACGAAATTGGGACCGCGCCACAAACGATGAAAGTATATTTAGATTTGTATTTAATTTTGTAATAATTATATATTGTTTATTATTATAAAATTAATCAGATTAATAGATAATTATTATTATTGGTATAGTTCAAAATGATCCAATTAAATTTGTAACTATTTATATATATAATCATTGATATTATTGTAAAATCAATTAATTTATAGGCGTTGAAATATTTATTATAGATTTTTAGTTTTATTCTCTTTAAGAGAAACCGAGTGACGACCTAGGGAGACCGAGTAGTTACAGAAGGGACTGTTTCCTATCTCTTATATCCTCATTTTGACCGTCCAATTTCACTTCATCGGTTACCGTAGGGTCCATCACTAAACAAATAGATAAAGATAAACAAATCAAAAATTAAAAATAAATAATAATAATAATAATAATAATAATAATAATAATAATAATAATAATAATAATAATAAGGGCAAATTACTTTTTAGACCCTTTGAATGAAGGTCGTTTTAAAAAGTCATTCTGTTAAATTTTCATCCAAACTAATAGAAATACCCTTTTTTTAGGGGCATAATGGTCTTTTTGCTATTTTTTCTTTATTTTTGTTTTTTCTTTTCTTTTTCTATTTTTTTTCTTTTTTCCTTATTCTTCGTACCAGCCTCTCTCTCTTCTCATTCCTTTTCTTTTCTCGTTTAATTTATTCACCCCTCTCTCTCTCTCTCTCCAACCAAATCCATGGTGTCGATCAACCTGTAGAGCCTTGGCGAAGGCCATTTTTGTCGCGCTAAAAGGGTTTGATTGATTTAGCCTTCAGAATGTTGGATGAAAAAGAATCCAACTTGGTTGCCCAGAGAAACTGGTCATTCGGCTGAAACAACCCAATAAAATCGCCATCATTGGCGGCATTGCGTTGGTGGTTTTCACAATGAGCTACTCTGATTTTCTCCCTCCATCAAAATATTCTAGAGGAATCAAAGAAAAAAGACAAATGAACATCGGTTGTTAAGGGAGATTTACAAAATCGAGAAATGCTCTCTTCGGATGAACGAATTGACCAATTCCATTGAGTTTTAATTGACGAAGGAGAAGGAGATGGATGATGTTGCCAAAAATCCCTAGCACTTACAAATGATTGAACACGTGCTAAAAACCTTCATAACTTTCTCATTAGACTTGCTAAACCAATTAATTTTAAGGGGACACTAGTGTGGTGTCGGGCAAAGAACCTCCGGCATGAGAATAAGTTAGTCTATTTCTAGGCGAAAGCTCAAGTACTTGAATCATAAAATAATATACTAATACTTTCCATTTTTATAGACTTCTCAATTTTGCGCCTTTTTGTAGGTGAGGTCACCCACTCCACGATCCTCTCCCATTTGCATGGGATATGGCATGATCATCTCCTAATTGCATGGGATATGGTGGTAATCTCGCGTATGCACAGTTAGTTGTGGTCTTCCTCATGCATGGGGAACGTAGAGAGCTTGGGGTGACATTTTCTTGGTCTTGCCACGGTGGGTTCTACTTACCCTTGATTGGGTCTCCTTACCATACCTTCTTATGTTTATGTATTGGGCCGTTGCGGCCTCTTCCCCCGTGGGCTGGTGTGTTCAGCCCAGAAAGATTACCAGGTTACTTCTTTTGGGTCGGATCATTGACCCGATTCGACCCACCAAAGCTCTCAAGCCTGTAATAGTCATGGGTGGAAGTTTTCCCATATCAAGGGAGGTGAGGAAAAAGGTGAAGGAAGATCATTTCTTCCTACTAAGATTGATTTTCTAAATGTGAACCGAGGGCACAATTTTGTTTCTACTTCGAATATCCCAGTTGTTGGATGTTCATGTGCACCAAATGCATACTCCACACCATAAACTACCTAAAAAAAGGTTTCAAAATGCTCATTTTGACAATGAAAATTTTCTTGGAATTCAAGAGAAAAAAATGAATTGAGGTTGAAAATCCCTATTCATGGTGGCTTCCATTCTCAAGCATTTCGAAATTAAGATATCTCTTTTGAAGCAACATTTGCAAATCCACTAATGATTAAATCCAAATGTAGTTTTATGGAGTTTAGTTTCACCATGAATTAAAACATGGAAAAGAAAATTGAAAGAAGTAATTAATTTCTTCACATCCCTAAATTTTCTCAGCAACCAAACGGGGAACATAACCTTTTAAAACCACCATCATAGTTAGAGGGTTTAAATTAAAATGAATAAACTTATTAAACTACATAAAAACGTGTCATTAATTAGAGGGTCTAAAAGGTAATTTGCTTTAATAACAAAAATAATAATAAATTGTTTTATGAAACAGCTATGTAACCAAATAGCAAGTTGTTTTGAATCTTTTGGTTAATAATTTATAAATTAAAAAATGGCAAACAATTTTAGATTTGTGTTTGTGTTTGATGTTTCCAATAGTAAAAGGGAAGACTATTTGGTGAAAATAGACCAAAATTGTAGTCAACTCAAATAAACCGAAATTGTTGACTTTCAAGGAAATCATTATTATGATAGTCCAATACACAGAGGGGTTGTTTGGTTAAGGATTGCAGCACAGGTTCTTTGTTTTTTGAAAATGACAAAGTCGTCTATTTCTATTTTAACATAACTAACAAGCAATTTTACAAAACATTTTTTGTTACAAAACACATCCTCTTAACTAACACTTCCATTTCAATTCTACAATACAAGTAGAGGCTCAAACCCTATAAGCAAAAAAACTATAGACTACGCCTTATTTTTCAGCCACTAATTAATAAAACATATAGTAACAATGCTGAAAATCAAACAAAACAGATACACACACACTACTTGTCACTTGAAAGCACATATATTGCAAAACAACGTAACATAACATGCGTATTGACAATAGGTACCATAATTACTATTAAAAAGCTAAAAACAAACATAAAAACCCAATAATAGAAATGAAATACCTAACAATTTCTCCTTCTTTGATTTAATGAAAATACTATTTATAGGTGACCTCTATTTTGTTCTATCAAGTATCGTCCTTCTATTATTGTATCCTAACATTTATTCACAAGGAAAAATAATTTATCCCCTATTTTGTTCTATCAAGTATGGTCCTTCTATTATTGTATCCTAACATTTATTCACAAGGAAAAATAATTTATGTTCCATTGAAGAAAAACGATTCTAGATATTCTAAAAATATGTGAAACAACCAAACATGAGCCCCCTAAATGAGGAATAAAAAAGAGACACAAATTTGCAACACGAAAAAATCCAATTGGGTATAAAATACTAAGGAAAAGATAATCACTAGTCTCATAAGCTCTATTTTAAGGAAAAAAGCCCAAAAAAAAAGAAGTTGAACAAGAACAAAACAGATCAACAGACTACAATCTAAAAATCAATAACTGATTAACTAAAATTAGAATTAAAAAATAATAATTAACGACTAATCCTTTTCGTACTTGTCGGCCATAAGTAGGAATGTATCATCATTATATAGGGTTTGATTCATTTGAATTGGGACGGAGCAAAGGCAAATGAAAAGGCTTTTGATTTTTAGCCTTGGGAAAACAAACTTTGTTGTCAATGAAAAATTGAGATAGATATCAGGAAAGGATGAAGAAGGAAAAACAATGGCAATTGGGACTGACAGCGTGAACGAAGAGGCAGTGGATGTTCTATGAACTCAGAAGTCAGAAGAATGAAGAAGTAAAGAGATATAATGAAAAACCTAGTGCTCTTTACATACATACATACATACATACATACATACATACATACATATATATATATATATATATATATGAAATTTGAAACGACATCATTTAGGAGTATGGATCTGGTAGGTTGGGCTAAGCCGCGACAGAGAAAAATGAACTTATGAACCGCCAATGAGAATTTCAGGTTGAGGCTTTGCGATCCGAATTCCTAGGAGTTAGGCGGGTCATGTTCATTTTTTTTGGGTTCGGGTCGGGTAGGGTAAGCAGGTTGTGGAAAATCTGCAAATCCCTACACACAACAAAGCATTGAGGCCACATAGATGATGCAAGTATATGTCTGCGTTTCGTAGAGGCTTCATTGTGCATACTTCTTAGGATCGAGAGTGTTATTATCTTATTATTCTTCAAGACTCGATCTTCTTATCGTTGACGTTTTTTGTGCTCTTTTCGTAAATAGTTTTTGAAGCATTAAATATTTTTTTGTATTTCAAGGTAAAACAACTTACGACCTTTATGATCTTAATGCAATCCGATTAGGATTATGTACAACACTTAAAATTGAGTAATTCTTATGTGTATCGTGGCAAGAAATGATAAATTTAAGATCCTAAATGTTTTTCATAAAATATTAATTCAAGAAAATGTTTTAAAAACATTGAAAGAAAAAGTTTCTAGTCGAATCAATTGATCGACGAAATCGTTCAGTCGACTAACAAAATTAGTAACTTGTGAGGAAATGTGAGGAAGCGCTACTGGCTAGAACGATCAACCACTGGAAGGATCAATCGACAGACGAAAGGTAAAAATAGTTAGAATTTAGATCGTTGCAAGGGGCCAGTGACCCGCGTGTCAAGATTCATTCTGCTTTGGGTGTTTTGTTTTTCAAGATCTTCAATCCAAATCCTATGATTTTGAAAGTTACAAAATCCAATTTTAAGGGGATTTAAGTATATTTCAAATATCTATCATATATTTTGAAGATCCTATTTATTATTCCTTATGTTAATTCATTCTATAAGTTTAATTGGTATAATTATTTCTATATTTAAGGATTTTGAATCAAGGAAGTTTTGGGGACTAAATTGAGATTTTCAAAGAGTATTTTTAAACTAAATACATCAAATTTGAAAGAGTATTTTATATGGGGTCTTGAAGTGTCAAAAATGGCCTTATATTTTGAAAAGTAACCATTATAGACATAGTTTGAAATCTATATAATAAGGCCTGCATTTTTTACTTAATAACAATCAAGAGAGAAAATTGGGTGACATGGAACCCTAGAGCTATAAGTCCCTAGCCGCCGCTACTTGTCTGGCCGGTCTCATGCTCGCCGTTCGCTAGCGACGTTTATGGTCTCTATCCACCGGTGATGTCTTTTTCTCTGGTGATTTTGATTTTGGCTATTTCCTTCGCAATCTCACAGGCGTCGCTCCCTCTCCGGCGATTCTGATTTGATTTTCTTTCGCGATCTCACTGGCGAAGTGTGGCGCCGCTGATCGATTTCTACTTCCGACGATTTTGATTTTTCACCAGCGAGGTTTGGCAGTCAAACACTGTCGGAATTTTGGTTGGTTTCTCTATTTCAAAAGCTCCTCTGGTTTCGGCTTTGTTTCTCTATTGCGGTGAAAGGTGATTTGCGGTGAAGGTTTGTGATGGTGATTGCGATTCTATTTTTGATTTGTGGTGGTTGTTGATCTTGATTTTGATTTGTGGGGATTTGTTTTGCAGTACTCTATTTTGCGACCATGTCTTATGTCTCGAAGATGCTTCCACAGCCCTCTCGGAACACAAGCTTCATCCGATCCTATGCAGCAACTCTTCAGAGCGCGGTGTGCCTTCCATCTATTGAGGTGGACTCATGTACCTACACGAAAAATGGGATGCCAGCAGTCTCTTTCTCTACAGCAACGTTGACCTAATCAGAAGCTTCTTTTGATAACGTTGTTGTTCTCAAATTTCAGTTTGGCCACCCTGCACTGGAAGAAATTCAGATTGAGATTAAGAACTGGAATATTTTCGGTCAGTACGCCATGGGTCTGATTGATTCAAAAACTTCTGCTTCGCTTCCTCGACAATAAAGATCTGCTCAAGGTTCTATCCCAAGAGGTAAACGTTATCAAGGGTTTCTACTATAAATTTTTTCGTTGGAATAAAGCATTTAATTCGAAGACCGATGCCTCAATTCTTCCAATTTGGATTCAATTTCCAAAACTTCCAATTAACTATTTTGTCCCATAAATTCTTAAAGCCATCGCAAACATGATTGGTAAGGTCATTACTATTGATTCCACCACTTTAACCTTGATGAGATTGAATTCCACTAGAGTTTGTGTTGAGGTCGATCTCTCAAAGCCTTTGCCGCCCAAGATTTGGATTGGTAAACAAGATGGATTCTCTCAGGAAGTCGTTCACGAACGTCTTCCATCCTTTTGTTTCTTTTGCAATATTCAGGGCCATTTCTTGGAGATATGCCGTCGGAAAAATCCGGAATTGTTAACGAAGATAATAGAGAAAGGTAATGAAATGGATATAGCTAATAAAATGTCCAAAAGCTCAAGAAAAAATAATAACAGGGCTTTGCGAAAAACCCAACCGACCATGATCCCCATTCCGAACTCTTTAATTTCTAAGGAGGTTTCTTCTGTTTAATCCCTTACTTCAGATCCTTCTGCCATCAATTAGAAAATTCATGAGAGTAGTGATACATAGAAGGAGGGGGCCTCACCCTCTATCCCCATTCCAACAGACAAGGTCAACGCAACAACAGATTCGACAGCTATAGATCAGGTCAACGCAACAGCAGCTTTGGTGGCTACAGATCAAGTCGTCGTTAAACCTTCAACAGTTACGGATGTTACAATCCAGTTGGCTTCAGGTCAGAAAGATAATCTGCCGAAGGATGGGGAAAGTGATCTAATTCAAGTTCTCCAAGTTCCATTTGCGGATGAGAGGGGAGAAAACACTGTTGCTATTGGGGATTCTCATTCAGAACACGGTGATTCTTTGGCTAAGGATAATGAAGCATATGGATATGCAACTGATACAACAAGCGCCGAAACAGGTGGTTTTCAACTAGTTCGAAGGAAAAACGGAAAAGCGAAGGTTCCGGAGTCGATTGGAGGTATCTCCAAGACTTCGGGAATGGTAACACATCACCAAGTGAAGTTTAATGTCTGACTCCATTCTGTTTTGGAATTGTAGGGGTATCGAAAACCCGAGTACCCTTGCTAAATTAAAACGAATTGTGAAGTCTTCGAAAGTTTCCTTTGCCGGAGTTATTGATCCATGGATTAATGATTCTAACATGGGGAGAGTAAACAAAGCTATCAAGTTCCATAATGCAGTCTCTAATCAAGGTGAGTCGAGTAAAATTTGGGTTTTATGGAAGAATAACTTGGAAGTCCAAATTGTTCGTACGCATCGTCAATTTATTACTTGTAAATTATCTTGGTTAAATTTGGAGTTTTTGATTGTGGTGGTTTATGCTAATTGCTCTCAGATCGAACGCAGAATTCTTTGGGAGGATCTTCTTATTACAACTACCTCGGTCTCTATTCTGATAATTTGGGGGGGGGAGATTTTAATGTTGTTCGTAGTATGTCCAAGAAGTTGGGTCATTTAACCCCTTCTTGGAGTTCCATGCAAGAGTTTAATACATTTATTAATTTCACCGGGCTGGTGGACCCCCAGTTCACTGGGTCAACTTTTACTTTTTGTAACAATCGTTAAGGGTTATCTCGACAATATTCTCGGTTGGATAGAATCTTGGTTTCGCCTACGATTTGTAATTCCTTCGATGGTCGGGTTGAGCATTTGGAACATATTAATTCGAACCACTGCCCGTTGATTCTACACTCCTCATCTTTTTCATATAATGGTCCGAAGCTATTTCGGTTTCAACGGATATAGACGTTGCATGAGGGATTTCTTGATGTGGTTAAATTGGCTTGGAAGGCTTCTCATCAAAATCCTTTGGTTCGTTTGAGTCTTAATATCAAATAGACGAGGACGGCTCTTAAAGTTTGGAATGCTCAAACTTTTGGAAACGTTTTTGTTGAGTTAAATTCTTGGAAGGATAGGATGAAAGCTTATGATTCTATGCTTCAAACCAACTAGTCTCAAAGTGTATCAAACTTTCTTGATCAAGCTACTACAAAATATAATAATCTTATTAAGAAAAAGGAAATCTATTGGAAACAAAAATCTCGAGAGCACTAGCTAGCAGAGGGAGATAGCAATTCTAAATTCTTTCATACGTCCGTTAAAATGCGTAATTCTCCTATTTGTTTATCTGCTATTTTCCATGAAGATGGAAGTAGCTTGGCTGATCCCAATATGTTTTATGAAGTTGCTATTGAGTTTTTCAAAGATTTATACTCGACTTCCCCAGGTGTCCTTTTTTGACATTGTCTTTGATTCCATGCCTCGCATTGTTACGAATATGGATAATGCGATGCTATTGGCTCCTTTCTCGATAGAGGAAATAAAAGATGCCCTTTGGTCTATCCCCATTGACGGTGCTCCAGGTATGGATTCTTTCTCTTCAAATTTTTTCCAATCTTCTTGGGATATTGTGGGTAACGATATTTGGGAAGCCGCAAATTATTTTCTTAAAGGAAATACTTTTCCTACTACTTTCTCTAGTACCATACTGGTCCTTATTCCGAAGAAATCTCAACCTTCTTCTCTAAAGATTTTCGTCTGATTAGTTTATGCAATATTTGTTATAAAATCTTTTCTAAGGCAATAGCTACCAGGCTGACGTCTCTTTTACCCAAGTTGATTTATGTTCAACAACATAGTTTTGTTAAAGGCAGGTCCATAGCCGAAGCTATTGGGCTAGCCCAAGAGCTTGTCAAAGATTTGGGCAAAGACATTCGGGGGCGTAATGTTATGCTCAAACTCGATGTGGCTAAAGCATATGATCGAATCGAGTGGAATTTTTTAATTGAGGTGCTTAAATGATATGGTTTCAGCTCAGGATTTATTACTGCTGCTTCTAGCTGTTTTAACTCAACTTATTTTTCAGTAGTGTTTCAAGAGGTTTATAGGGGTTGATTTCTTGTTTCTAGAAGATTGCGCAAAGGCGACCCTATTTCTCCTTTACTGTTTATTTTGGCTCAAGAGGTTCTTAGTCGAAATGTCTATCATTTCATGATAGATGGTCGGGTTCAACCTTTTGTAACTAAAAGACGTTGTCCTCTGGTTTCTCATTTGATGTTTGCTGATGATACCCTCATTTTTTGCAATGGAAGTTCTCACAGTATTAGAAATTTAATGCAGGTACTTGAAGAGTATCAATTAGCCTCTAGAAAACTTGTGAGTGCTCCGAAAAGTAATTTCTATTTGCATCATAACTGTCCTAATACACGTCACTTGTTATTGGTCTTTCCACAGGCTTTAGTCAAGGTGGTTTTCCTTGTACTTACCTTAGAGTGTCCCTTACCTATGGTCATCTTAAAGCGAGTCACCTTGCTCGTCTTATCTAGAAAGTGTCTAAGAAAGTCGATGGGTGGAAGGCTAAGTTTCTATCTAGTGGAGGTAAACTTGTTCTTCTAAAGCATGTTTTATCTTATTTCACTCTTCATCTTTTGGCATCCACTTTGTTCATAATAGCATTCTGGAGGATATGGAATCCATGTTTGCGAATATTTTTGGGGGCCACTCGGATTCATGTAAGAAATGGCACTGGATGGCTTGGCATAAAATCTGTCAAGATACCTCTTCCGGTGGTATTGGTCTTCGCAATCTAAAGGATATGAAGTTGCCTTTTTCTCTCAAATGGATTTGGTCTCTGCTGAAAGGGAAGTCTTTCTGGTGTGATTTTATGCTCTCCAAATACACTAATTATCTCTCGTTATCTCTATGGAAAGATCATATTGGGAGTTTTAAAATTTGGAAAGATATATTGTCTGCGAAAAATACTTTTATGCATTTATCGAGATGGAAAGTTGGCAATGGAGAGCTAACTAGTTTTTGGCATGATGATTGGGGCCTTAGTATCCTTGCTAATGATCTCCATTTTACCAACTCGTTGTCTTCTGTCAAAATTTTCTTACAGGACAAGGAATGGATCTTCCTAGATTTGAAAGATGATGCTCAGGAATTCTTGGAGGGCTCCCTCCCAGTATTGTCATCAGAATCCGATTCTCTCATTTGGCTTCCTAGCGATAATGGCGTCTTCTCTATAAAATCTATTTGGAAGACTATTAGTAGTGAGGTAATCCCGATTGCTCTTTATTCTAATCTTTGGAGTATGCGATTTCCTTTGAAGATTAAGATTTTCATATGGCGGCTTTTGAAGAACAAACTTGCAGTTGATGATATCATCCAGAAAATGGGAGTGTTTTTGGTTTCGGGTTGTCGATGCTGCTTCTCTTGTTCCACTGAAAATATCCAACATCTTTTTCTGGAAAGTGAGGTTGCTTCAAAATTCTGGTGGCATTTTAGCTCTTTTTTTAATATTCCTTTTATTCCTCAACGTTTAATACACCATATTAAGTTGTGGTGGAGTAGATTAAAAGGGAGTTCTTAGTTTCATAAATTAGGGGCATTGATCCTATTGCTGATTTGTTGGGAGATTTGGTTAAATCAGAATCGTGCTCTTTATGATGACATTTCCATGTCTGATAAATAGATAATTTTCAAAGTTAGGAACTGGGTTCAAGCGCTGAACCATTTGACTAAATCTAAGTCGGTTTTATCATCTTTTGGGATTCAGTCTCTGGTTCTGTTGGGTTGTTCGATTAAGCAGGTTATTCGTCATCGGCCACTGATTCGTTGTTGGACCCATCCGCCCGAGGGGAGTTTCAAACTTAATGTAGACGGTGCTTTGAAGAGAGAGACCATGACGTCTTCTTGTGGTGGTGGTGTTTGAGATAGTAATGGAGCTGTTAGTTGGGCTTTCTTCTCTCCCCTTACTGTTAGTTCAAGTTTCCTAGCTAAGTTCCACGGGTTGTTCTTGGGGATTCAGGAAGCTTTGCGTTTAGGCCAACTTCCTCTGCTGGTGGAAAGCTTTTCGCTAGCTTTGGTTCATTCAATCAAGAAGGATAGCACAATCTGGTTGATTGCCCATCTTCGGAACACAGTTCAGTTTTGGATTCTATCATTTGACATTCAGATTTCTCATATTCATCGACAATGTAATTTTGTTGCTGATAGTCTTGCTAACATTGTTTCGTTTAGCTCTTTGTTATTTCCTTTAGGTAGTCCCTTACCTCACGACGTAATTTCTTATGCTCGTGAGGATCAAGAGGGTCTTCCCCATCTCAGGTTGTAATTTTTCCATTTTATTAATAAAGAGTTCGTTTTCGGGAAAAAAAAACAATCAAAAGCAAGAGTTTTAATCAACCATATTCATAAAGAGAGTATTATTTTGCTGAGAGTATTTTCAAGAGAAAGTTTGCTTTGAAGAAATTATTGATCTTGTTATTTCTGGGTTTGAGTTAGGACTTCAACATATTTAAATCATTTTTGGAAGAGATTCGCAATGTATTGATTCCCGATGCATTGAGATTCGCAAAACACCTTGAGATATTGGTAAACAGCGAAAAAGTAAAAGATAGTTAAAATTTCGAGAAGGAATCTTCCATTACTAAAGAAGACATGGAAAGTGATGATGACATTTGTTGATCACGTGGCACTAATATGCTTTGCATTTAAGTGCTACACACTTGTACACAAAGATCATGCATCAATACACTTGTACACACAATAAAGTGACCTTGTACTCTCTATTCTATTAGGATATTAGTCATTAATTACTCTTTACCCCCTAATATTCATGTACTCTGCTTCAACTGTTTTGGACTTTGCCTTTTCTTTATCATTTTCTTCTCTCTCTCTTTCTCTTGTTATTGTTTTTCTGGATTAAGGAATGTCTATTGGAGAAACAAAAAAAAAAAAACTTTGTTAATGATAAAAAAAAAAAAAAAAAAAAAAAAAAAAAAAAAAAAAGAAGAAGAAAGAAAGAAAGAAAGAAAGATTAAAGAGGAGTAATAAAAAGGATTAAACAATTACACAATTATGAAGCAAATTTCATAATGTTTATAATTTAAATATGTAGAAGTCATAACTTGAGTATGGCTACAAGATTTGTTACTTTAATGCATATATATTGAATTTTGTCATAAATGAGATCAAAATTGATCTTTTATCTTTGTTGCTTGAGCACATGAAATATCAATTAAATATTGAGTCTCATTTCTACCTTATGGCGATGTGATATGTTATCTTCTTCAAAAAAATTTGGCTCCAATCAATCATGAATGTGCAAAATATTACATGAATGATACAATTGTTCTCAGTATCAATATTGTTCAATCAATGGGTTATCGTCAAGAAGAAGACAGTAAAGATGAAAATGATGTGATTATTCTTGACGATGAAGAAAAAGCTGAGAAGTTAGTCAAGATAAGTAAAAAGGTTGATAAAATGATGGAGCAGTGTGACAACTTTCAACATTTCATGCAAGTAATGGATATGAAGCTTTAGATATTTATCAAGCAAAGCTGACAATGCAATGACGAGGGTGAACTAGATGTGTGACTTAATTCAAAATCATTTAGTTCTTCATCCTTCGACATGTCCATCCAACACGTTCAAATCTCCTTCACCTTCGCCTTATGACTTTTCTACTAGTTAAATTTTGTTAATCTTAGAACTTGATTTAGAAACATTTTGATCTATAATGAGTAGGTTTTTGGTAAAGTTTGTGGATGGTCCTAATGTTTTGGATATTGGCTTATGATTTGAACATTTATACTTAATCTCTCATTGCTTCAATAATGATCCATATAAATATTATTTCTTATGATTTTTTTTTATTATTAAAATTGAACTTTAAATCTAAAATAAAAATGTTGATGTTTTAACTCGATTAAAAAATTACTTTTTTGTGTTTATTGAGAAATATTTTTACAAATTAAAATAGGTTGAAAGATGACTTTCAAAAAGAAAAATATGATTTTCTAAGAGTAATTTTCACAACAATTTTTCTTTTTTTAATAGGTAATTATTTCAAAAAAATCAGGATTAAAAAATAGATGCTTTGGTCATTTGTCTCCACTTTTTATGATGACAAAAAGAGAGAAGTTATGTAATATTTTTCAATATGTGTTGTGTTCTCCTTGCATGAATTCATGAAAATAATTAGAAAGGGAGAACACTAATGATTTATGAGTTATATTGCATATTTTTATAAATGTTTTTCTCATTATGGTTTTAAACAAGATAAAAAACATGTCTTGGTCAAATCGGTTGACTGACATAATTGATCAGTCGACTAACAAGGTTAGTAGTTTGTAAGTAAATGTAAGGAATAGATACTGGCTCGAACGGTTGACCACTGAAAGGATCAATCGACCAACGAAAGATGCAAATAGTCATAATTTAGAACGTTGCAAGGGGCAATTTAACAGATAAGGGGTCTGGTCGACCGAAATGTCAGGATTTAGTCTACTTTGACTATTTCTTTTTTCGAGATTTTCAACCCAAATCCTATGGTTTTGAAAGTTAGAAAATTTGATGTTAAGGAGATTGGAGTATATTTCAAATATCTATCACATATTTTGAAGATTCTATTTATTAGTCCTTATATTAATTAATTCTATAAGTTTAATTGGTAAAACTACTTTCTATATTTAAGGATTTTGAATCAAAGAAATTTTGGGAACTAAATTGATCTTTTCAAAGAGTATTTTTAAATCAAATACATCTAATTTGAAAGAGTATTTTATTTAGGGTCTTAAAGTGTCATAAATGGTCTTATGTTTTGAAAGTAGCCGTTATAGACATAGTTTGAAATCTATATAATAAGACTTGCTTTTTTAACTTAATAATAATCAAGAACAAGAATTTTAATCAGTCATATTCATAAAGAGAGTATTATTTTGCTGAGAGTATTTTCAAGAGAAAGTATGCTTTGAAAAAAATATTGATCTTGCTATTTTTGGGTTTGAGTTTCTCCTACGATCTTCTAAAAGAAATCCTAGTGATATTGTTCTTAATTACTTGATCAATATTATCTGTGTTTTAATTGAGTTGTATTCTTAATTTGAGCTTGTAGTATTTTATGTGAAAAATCATTTTCAATATAAAATATATTAAAAAACCTGTGAAACGATTTATGCATGTGAAATCTGATTCATTTTATCTATATACTTAAATTGAGTAACATTCGATTTGTTTTCACACGTAGTATTGGGTCATTAATTGAGCATACATTGTATTGAGGTAGTATAAGCTCATGTGAGAAAAAAAACTTATATTTTTTGTATTTATGAGTGTTAGTGGACACATTTAGGTCGATGTCTAATTAAGATAGATAGGTTTAATCTTTAGCGTATGAAAATGATTTGGTTTGATTCTGTATGTAATAGAATTAGGTTAGTCTTTAGCCTAGTAAAAAGATAAGGTTCTTCTTGAGCTTGTGAAAAGAAAAAATTATATAGGTTTGGTTCTGAGTTTGTAAAAAGAATTAGATTAGTCTTCAGCCTATGAAAAAGATTGTAAGGGTTTGGTTCCTACCTAAAAAAAGAATAAAAGATTAATGGATTGTGAAAGTCCCATGGAGCTCGAGGGATTGGATGTAGATAATAGTAGCTTACCAAATTAGAATAAATAGTTGGGTGTTTTTTTCTTTATGTATGGTTGTTTGGTTGTGCACTTAGTTAAATATGTTTTCGTTGTAATATAAGATAATAACCAGTTAGGAAAATTGGTAATTTGTGTGTTTGATATTTAATTGTTTAAATTTTTATAATTACCTAATTCACCCCCTCTTGGGTAGATCTATGGGCCAACACATGGTCTCTTACATGATCATTGAATTGATCATCACTATATTGTTAAGTGGCATCGTTATGTGTTGAATATGTGTTGGACACGTCTCTAGAACATTAAGACACAAAACTACTTTAAGATCTCTTAAATACGCATGTTCTATGTTAGTTGGTCGACCAACCCACTCCAATCAGTTGATCGATACTTTATTTTAGAGCATTTAGTTGTTTATTGCTCAAAATGGTCGACCAAGATCTCAATCTGATCGGTTATCCCATCTAAATAAGCTTCAATATACTCCTTTCTTAAATTCGTTGATTGTTTATGACCTTCTGGTCAACTAACTAATCTAGGAAAAGCCCAAAATTAAATCTAGCTTGTTTTAGTCGACCAAAATCTTAATCCCAATCGACTGACTAAACTATAAGCCTTGATATCTTTGAATCATACCATATCGGTTGATCGACCTAGTATGATTTGGTTGATTGACTCAACTAGAGGCTTAGGTTGTTTTAAATCGTGAGCATCCTGGTCGATCGACTACAATCCCTAGTCGACTGGTTCATGTTGATCATTAATATATTTCGTGATTTGCTTAAAAATTTCAACTCAGTTTTCAATTCCAGTCATTCTAAATTATTATCCACTTAATTTTCATCATCTTAAAATGATTTTTGGTTGAATTTTAAAACACTTTAAAAATAAGAACTTCTTTTTTAATTCCAGGTATTTATCCTTGAAACTCCCCTTAATTTAAGTTGATTGGCCGACCACCATTCTTTAGCACAACTTGAGGAAGATATATCCTTTTTTTAGGTATCTAATTAGGGGTTGATTGATGATTTAAAATTAACACTTTCTGCGTAAACATTTTATTTGGCCAAATCACCCCTTCAACACCCTATTATTGAGCAAGAGTCACATGGTTTTTGTTTTTGTTTTTTGGAAACGTTTCCTTAGATAAAAAGGCCATTGTTAGACGAAAGTTCAAAATAAAAATAAAAAATGGAGTTCTAAGTCAAAATTGAGCAAAAAATTATTCACTATACTCGTGAGATCTAAGGAGAAAATCTCTAAAAATATGCAATCCTAACTATTACTCCTTCTTGGTTGTACTAGCTTTATGAAATAAAATCCGTGTAAGCAAACACCTATAGATCTACACCATCTCTAAAATTTGTGATTTTTATTTGAATCATCCTCGTCAAAATTTGGTGAGATCATACTTGTTTACCTTGCACTTAATTTGTTCTTGAACATATATTTATAAGGGAATAAGATCTAAAATTGTGTACACTTAATTGGTGAGATACTTTAGTTTTTAAGTTGACAATTACTCTCATGATTTAATTGTTTATACTTACATCGAGTGTATGTGATTAATATCTAGCAAAGTTTGATATATTCTGATAATATTTTTATCGTGCTAAAAATTCTATGTATTTATGGTTTCTCAACCTAATATTAATCACATATCAAACTAGTGATTAATCCATTTTTTAGGTAAAGTGTTGTGAATCGTATACATGGATATGGAAAAATTGAATCTTGAATGTTTTATGTGCATAATATTCCAACATCCTTGATACTCTAGTTTTTGTGTTTCTCACTTTCACACTACACTTAGAATGAGTCTTGATATATTTGAATTATTAGTAGAAGAATGTGTAAAGAAAATTTGATTGAAATTTGAGTGAGAAATTTGATTGTAAGTCATGAAGTAGAGTGTTGGTTCAAGCGAGAGTGTAAGTGAGTGAAAAAAGGTTTTTCACTCCAAGGGGTGTGAGGGTTTAATCTTCACCTGAGAAGAAGATTAGTGAATTATTGTACTTGAACTCTCTATGGGAGCTCAGAGGAGTAGACGTAGGTAAGGAAGTCCGTTGGCCCAGTGAGCTACCTAAGAGGGGGAGTAAATTAGGTAGATATAAAATTTGATCCAAATAATAATACTAAAAATAAAATAATTAATTTAATTAATTAATCAATTTATCCTAAATTGATTATTATCTCTTTATAACAGCGGATAAGTGTGATAAATTCTAGGTGCACACCAAACAACACAAAATAAAGTAAAGAAAATAAATAATACAGTACACACCGATATATCCTGGTTCACTAAGCTAATCTTGGCTAATCCAGTCCTTCGAGCCCTACGGAGATTCGTACCCACTAAACCACTAAGATTCTTTTGAACAGATAGGAACCAAACTCTTACAAAAAAATAATTCTTTTCACAGGCTCAGAATCAACATTTACAAATTCCTTTTCCTAGGCTCAGAAATAACTTTTTTTTTTTCCCAGGCTCAAGAATAATCGTATCTTTTTACAGGCTAAAGTTTAACCTAATTCTATTACAGGGAGAATCACGACCTAATTCTTTTTATACCTTAGGCTCAAGAATAAAAACCTCACAGAAACACTCCAACTATCTTTTTCTCAAGTAAGGATGAAACCTTTACAAATCATTCATAATTAATTCTATAAAGATAGAATTAAAATCTAATCTTTTCATACTCTAGGCAAAGGTCAAAACTTCAATCTCTTTACTGTAAGAGATTGAAACCAGTTATCCTTGATTAAACACTCCCAATAGTATCTAATCCGACACTCAACTCACTAATTACAAAATTGATAAGTGATTTTCTCACTCAGAGTTTCTACCACCCCAAATAAATTTAAACTCAATTAATGTCTCGATACTAGTGATAGAAAAAGTGATAATTTCAAAATCTAATTTCAAACAAAGATGGGTAGCACGTAATCAGATTTCTTCAAGAAATTGTTTCAAAAATAATTTTCAATTAAAAAATCCAGAAAACAATTTCAAAGATCAAATTCCAAATAATAAATAATAAGATCAAGTAACAATTAATAGCAAATAATTTGGAATGATCTCATCAGGAATTCACTAAATGAATATAATAGTAATAAAAGTTCAGATCGGTGGTAACAATAATCTACAACAAATTTTCTCAAGACCAAATCTCAAGAATGATCTCACAATGCACTCAATATGATTTTAGAATGGTGACTCTTAGAAAGTTTAGAAACTGAATAACTCTTGATATTTGATTGATTAGGATCACTTTAATCTTAAAAATACAGGTCTATTTATAGGGAAATAAAACAAGTCTTCCAACGGCTAGTTCCCACTTGTCATTATAACTAATTGCACCTATAGACCCAATAATATCATTATAACTTAATCCTGATTTATTTCACTTAATAATATTTTTTAAAATATTCAATTTAGTCCCTCAAATAATTTCTCAAACTCAATAAGATAGGATAGAAAGAATTAAATGAACCAATTTGAGAAATAACCAAAATATATGAACCATATCTATAGGTATGACAAAATATCAATGATATATCTTTAATACTATCATATCCCTAAAATTTCTCTCATATATTAACTATAAACGGTTAGTAATGGCTACTATTTTATCAGAATCCTCGAAATCCTCTAAACTTGAAACAGACTCATCAGTCGACCAACTAACGCCCATAAGTCGACCGCCCAATTCAGATTGTAGCCCAAGCCAAACGTTTCTCGCTCATCAGTTAACCGGTAATTCACGGTCTGTCGACCGAACGATACAGAGAGCTTCTCAAGCCAAAATCTATTCGCCCATCGGTCAACCACCCATTCTCCATGTGTCGACCGGATGATTCAATAAGTTTCACAAGTCGACCTATCTGTCGACCTAACGATTCAAAGACTTCATGTATTTTATAGAGGTCGACCGATCACACTCCACAAGTCGACCGATCCTGCTGGAACTTCTTCCTTAATTTATTTCAATTTAATTCTTCAATATTTTTGCCCTTTTGACCGATTTCTTTTCTCGGTTAGCTCCACTAAATTCTAAAATTCAACTTTAATCAATTATCAATGTTTTTTTTTTCAATTACACATAGGAACGAATAATTTAACTAATTAGGATCCTATAAAACACACACATAATTATAAAAAGTATTTTCGTGTCATGTGTGATCCTAATCGGGATACATTAAGAGTCAAAATTTAACCTGAGTTATTTTCCCTAAGTTCTTCGGAATCTTTAATCTCTTAATATTCATCTCTGCATCCTTTGCAATTTCTTCATGATGTTATCGTCTCTGCATCCTTTATAATTACTTCATGATACTGTTTGGAACTCTTTAAACTGAAACACTTAATAAAATTGTTAGTTCCACCAAAAACATCAACACCTAATTGTCCATCAAAATCTTAGGATCAACAATCCCCCCATTTTTTATGATGACAATTAATTTTGATGTTTTTGTCAAAATAATATGTAACCACGCTCTCCCTAAATCCGAAGACGGGTTTTTAACTCAATAAAGCACAATCATGAAGATTTTCAATAAAGCACAATCATGAAGATTTTCAACAAAGCACATAATTCATGATTAATAATAAATAATTCAAACTCTCCCTGCATAAATGCAAACTATGGTCTTTTCCTTAAGATATTCAACAAAACATCAATAAATTCTCCCCCTTTGTCATCTCAAAAAGTAGGGAAGAAGAACAAAAAATATCACTCTAGATATACATCGTTATGCTTAGGCATACCTAAACCTCGAATTATTTTTAATCTTCCGCTAGAGGTTTAGTGAATACATCAACAAGTTAATCGAATGTATCATAATATTCAATATCATCTTTTTCAATTTAAACATAACATATTATTGCCCCACTTATAAAAACTTATCCCCTTAAATAATTTTAAATAAGCAAATTCATGTATAGGAGAATAATTCTAAGGCAATCAAAATATTTCAATAATATAGCATGCAATCATATAGTTTTAGTTAAGTCCACGTGCCTTCTTCATGATGTTATCGTCTCTGCATCCTTTATAATTATTTCATGATATTGTCTGGAATTCTTTGAAGTGAAACACTCAATAAAACTGTTAGTTCCACAAAAAACATTAACACTTAATTGTCCGTCAAAATCTTAGGATCAACAAGGTTCTTGTTGAACTACCATAAAATCATTGTGTCAAGTCTCTCTCTCTCTCTCTCTATATATATATATATATAAAGAAATGTAAGAAACTGAAAGGTTTTGAAGATTGTTTTCTCTCATTTATTCTCATAGAATCTCCTAAAAAGCAAAATAAAAAAAAAAAGTCAAAGTCCATTGTACATTTTTCTATCACAACTTTAACTCTGCATTTTAATCACCAAACATGTGAGAAGAGTCATGCATATCTTGTAAAAATTTATTTCAAATATTATTATGGGATTCCATTGATTGCATGTTGTTCTTTGTTACAAAAGAACAAGTTCAATGTGATTCAAACTAGTTATTCATATGAGCAAAAATAAAATGTATCTTACGGTATGGGATCATGATTCAACTTAGGCCCCTTTGATAACACGATTAAACACTTAAAATTGAATGCATTAAATACTTATCAAATTAAGTGTGTTTGATAATAAAAGTAAGTAATCACTTAAAAATATAAGCATCACTTAGAAATTGTTCAAAATTTTAAGTGATGTGTGATTCACTTAATTTTTTAGCATTTTTCACTTAATATCACATAATATCTAATTATCATATCTAACATTTTACACCAATACAATAAAATCTCACAAAAAAAGTTATATACAAAAAAATTATAAATTGAGAAAATACTAAATTGAGAAAAAAAAAATAGAGAGAGAAAGTTGTAGAAAAAAAATATTTTAGAAAAAAAAGCTAAATTATTTTAAGAACAAAAATTTGTACAAAAATATTTTTAGAAAAAAAAGCTCTAAAAATTATTTTAAGAAGAGAAAGTTGTAGAAAAAAAATATTTTAGAAAAAAAAGCTCTAAAAATTATTTTAAGAACAAAAATTTGTACAAAAATATTTTTTTGGAAATTAGAAGTACGAAAAAATTGAATACTTAATAAATTTAGTATTTATTATATCAGCACTAAAATTTTCAGCACATAAAATTTAAGCTTTGTCAAACAGGTCCTTAGTGTATATAATTTAATTATAAGAATGTGATATAAAGATGTATGGCTCCTTAATATATTATTTTGTTTGGTATTTGGTCAGATGTCCTTCAAACCCAAAGACCTAATCGAATGAGTTAAGACGCTTGTTTGCCTCAATTGATGACAATACATATAGTAAACTTGTAGATGGAGGGGAATAGTCGACAAGAAGTTTTTTATTACAAGGACACCTCACCATACAAATCGATGAAGAGATTAAGCGGTACATACCCAAATCCATCTTCATTAAACAAATCCATTTTACTATCATGGTATTTTAAGTCCTAGGTATATCATGAAGGAACCGGATATTAAAATTTAAAAATTTACGTAGCGAAATATAAAAAAATCCATTTAATAAACAAGATTCCATAAAGTTGGATCTATCCATATTAACATAAATATTATAAACATTAAATCATCTTTAAACTTTATATCTCTTCCGGTGCTTCATCCTCAAAGCCTGTAGTTCTCGAGGCGTGATTCAAGTAGGCTCTTCAAAGAGCAGGTAGATTTAATCTCAAAACAACAATTGGGTTTGTTTATCTCAGAAGAACCAAAAATGTCTTGCCTATAACAGTATTCACATGAGAAACTCTACATAGATAATATCTTTGAAATATCTAAGAATGCAATTCTAATTTTGTAGATTTGATTTGATTGTGGTAAGTAGTAAGAATCAAACCAATAAAACAATGAACGAGAGAGGATGGTGGCAAAATTTTCACTGTAATGGGCGAAACCTAGTGGCTTCCCTTATATAGATAGCGTCTAGGGTTCCAAACCATAGACCCCTTCTTTTCTTAATTGTAATTTAGCCCCTAAACTTCTAAACAATTTATTATTACTACCCATCCCTTTTAAAGAATAATCCAAACTTTCATTTCTTATCATGTGTGACCAATTAGGTTTGTATAAAAAGTTGGACGGTGGAATTAATTAATTAATAAATTAAAATTGGAACAATTTTAATTTTGTCTTTTTTAGAGAAACAATTTCTCCAAGACATCTACTCCGACTGTGAGTCACATTTACCCATATATCATGATCATATCCAGTTAATAGGAATTTTACCAAGAGAACCCTCTCAACTATGATTTCTATACTATGCGATCTTTCTATATTGTGCTCTCAAAAGGACCGACAAGGTATGGATAAAGTCAAGATCCCCCAGTCCGATCATATATATATTGATTGATAGTTTAATCCCCTGTGACACTAAACTTATCACGATCCTCACACTGCTTTGGACACAGCCTTAGTTGAATTATATTAGATACTCACATAGGACACATATCTCTTTGCTGAGAATACTAGATCCTATCTTGCATTATTTTATATTTACATATATGTTTCACTATACCTAATATCTTTGAAGTTTCATGGTTAGAATATAAGACTCAACATTATCAAAGTATAGCAACCTATACATGTAATATACAATACCTCAAGTCTAAAGATCACAAGTACAATCATAACTCAGATATCCTATTTTGACGTTGACGAAAACTACCATGTGAGATGCCTTAGAGAAACCCCTTTGTGGTTGCTCTAGTATCTCATACTGATGGGTGAGAGTCACTATTTTCATAAGAGAAACACTCTACACGATATCCTAGATTGTTAAAGACCTATTTTAATAATCCAATACTAACTTGGAACCGTTTATGATACAAGTTACTAAATGTTTATAGTCTTTGTATTTTAATCACTTTAAAGAGTTAAGACATTTTAACCTTATATCTAGGGTCTACATCAACATTGTTATGATTCAAGAATAATATCAAAGTGTCTTTTTATTAATACTTGAGATTTTAGATAAAGGCCAATAAATGTATAAATACAAGATTTATTATAGGACTCACATCCAACATATCTGATGTGTTATGCAAGAAAACCAAAAATTGAAAATTTGGAAGTCCAAGAAAAAAATGATTAATAGAAGCATACCCCAAGATCATATGAAATAAACATACATACAGGTGTAAAAACATGTTAGGTATATCGATCATTTCCAAAAGAAACTTAACCTACTAAAGTTATAAAAGAAGTAAACGAAGAATTGAATTAGAAAAAAATATGAAGCAAAATCCCTAACAACTCTCCATATTTATCAATCGAACTATATAAAAAACTATTTGTACCTCAACAATAAAAATGACACAAGATTTATCAAAGCAATGATCGACAAGAGTATACATAAACCAACATCATTTTGGGAAAAAAAAAAAGTGGTACGAAAATTAAAATTGGATCTAGTATGAAAAAAACCCCGAAATTCTTATATCTAAAAAGAAAAATTCATAAATGTATGGATCTGAAGAGAAAATCTATAGATCCATAGATCCATACTTGATGGGTTGGATACTAAAAAAATACAGATCTACACAACAAAATATAAAAAATTTAAATCATAATTTAATATCCAAATCCTTAAGATGTATCTAACCGTATTAAAATTACATGTACCCGAAAGGACCAAAATGATATGGCTAAGTCAAAAATCACTAGTCTAATTATATGTATTTGATTAATAACATAATTCCTTGTGAAACTTGATTGGAATCTCATCCCAAACATCATATTGTGCTAGTCAAAGTTTTGGATGAATTATATTAAATTTAATGACACGGGACACGTCTTTTTTTGCCAAGAGTGATAGATCCCTTTTTGCATACTCGAATATTCCTATGTATCCCTACTATACCCAACAAATACTTTTGAAGGCTTGTGGCCAGAGAACAATACTTAGTATTATCAAAGTATATCTACCCAAACATATAATATTCAATACCTCAAGTATAAAACTTCACGAAATACAACCACACCTAAAATATCTTATTTTAACTCAAGTAAAACTACCATGTATAATATCAAAGACGATCGCGTTTGGTCTCTTACTACTATTAGCAAGTCTATTTGTAGATGTTTCAGTATCTTATACTTATTAATTGAGACTCACCATTCTCATTGCAAGAACATGGGAACAAGCTATCCTAAATTGTTGAAAACCCTTTTCAACAATCCAATATCGACTAGGAACATTTAGAATATCGAGCTACAATACGTCTTTGGTCTCCTCCTATTTAATCATATTAAATAGTCGGACATTCTACTTAATATTCAAGGTCTACAGTGATAAATACACAATTACAAGAATAATATCAAGAAATATCTTTTTATTAATACTTGAGATTGAAACATTTTATAGATATGAGCACCAAATGTAAAATTACAAGTTTGACTATAAGGCTTACGTCCAACACATACATCCAAAGAGAAAAACGTACCCAAAATTTGTTGATCTAAGAGGAAAAAAAAAAAAAAACTATGTTCTAATAACAATTTTTAAACACAAAGAAAGAGAGAAAGACAGAGAGCGAGCGAGCCAAGTTCGAATGTACTATATTGAGAGAGAGAGAGAGAGACACACACACACACCTTTACAGGCTTATTGAGAAAACTCTTATGTGTAAAAGTAGATTATCCCGCCCACCCAACATTGAGTTACAGAGTAGGGTGGGAGTTAGAGAGAAGTATCCATTTAATTTGAAATTAATACTGATTCAACGTTTACAAGATAATAAATAAAGTAACTTTCATGATATTCGTCGTGCAAATGAATTAAGGTTTAGGGGCAAGAGCTAGAATCATTCTGTTGTACATAGGCAAAACAAAGGGTTCCGTTCCACGAAGTAAATGTGGCCTCCAAAAGAAATATCAAAGGAAACTTGCTACCATTACTTTTAAGTGATCTTCGACCACTTCACTGCCTCAAAACTTTTGATTCCTTACTGGGGTAAAATTTATTTGACACAGAAGAATGTCCTTTAGAAGGCTTAGTTACGTGCCGTAAGAACTTGCTACAAAGTGGGGTACTTAGTACCGCTTTGTTTTTCCCTCTTAAATAATGGATGGACTGAGTTTCATCGTATAAGAAGTCGATGGGTGGTAGGCTTTGCACTCCCTTAACTTGAAGCTTCCTAGAGATGGGGGTTTAGGGACAATCATTTGAATCGCCGCAACTAATTTCGTAGCCCGGTGAAGGGAGAGGAAAAATTGGGTTCTATACTGGCTGATGGTCAAAGGGAAGGCTCCCCAAGACAAAATAGTTATCATTGTTACTTTGTTAGGAGGGAAAAGATCAAAAGCTTCCTTTCATTCCTTCCTTTCTAAGTGGCACTACCCATTGTACTCGGGAAAAAGAGTTGGACTTTGGCTATATGATAAGGAAAAAAATCTTCTTGTCATAGAGCTTAACATAATTCGAAAGTGATGACCTCACTAAACAAATGAAATAAATTTTCAGAGCGTCTCATGTTAAGAAATACTTTGACAATAATTTTTTGGGAAAGAAATGAAATTAAGTTGTTTTTTATTTCAAATTTTTAAGAATTTTGAGATTAATTCTAAAATTCTAAAAATATCTAAAACGAGACACATTAATCAAATATATTTTTTCCTCAAATTTTAAAATAGTAAGAGCAGAACAAAAATTATAGAACAAGAACACTATCATGTAAGCCGCTCCTTGTTACAAACTAATCAAGTTCGGAACCATATAGTGAATGCCCTTTCGATGAAACATTTGTCCATGCCAAAAAGTAGCAGATCTGCCATGGACGAGCAGGAGTTTCAGAGAATTCTTGAACTCTTTCCCATCGTCCGATCCCGTGACTATCATGTAAGCCGCTCCTCTCTGTCTCTCTGAGTCTCCAGGCACTCCATATATGTAAATTGAATTTTGCGATAAGCCTGTCTTTGCTCTTCTTAAACTACTGCTTCTTTGTCGTATTTTCTTTCCATCTATTGGGGGTTGAGGTCAGTCAAATTTGTGGTTCCCTCTATCTCTCTCTTTCGCTCACTCTCTGGTATCCATTTTCATTTGATTTTCCACAAACCCATCTGTTTTTCTGTTCAGTTTTTATGTTGTTTTCCTTTTTCCCTTTGGTTCTTCTCTTGTGTTGGTGGTGTTTAGTGTGTTCCAGCAAAAGGATTTTTGAACTTCTCTAATACTTTGGCTATTAGGTGATGCAAAAGTTGCTGTATAGATACACTAAAAATTGAGTGACATTGTTTGATGTACTTTTTGATATTTGGATAGGTCTTCATGCTTAGGTTAAAATATATAATGAATTAGATGGAGTAGTGAATACGATAGACAACAAAAGGATACCCGTGTTGCGTGCATACTTGGTTAGCAGGGCTGGTAGTTAAGTTCTCAACTCCTAAGTTGAGCTACTGGGCTAGGAGTCCAACTTGATAAGTTGAGGAGTCGGTGCTTTGCCCAAAACTGTAGCTATTGGGTGGGAATGCTGTCCGTGAAAATCAGTTTCACAATGCTCGTGCAAGAATTAGATTAGAAGGCAAATTGGTGTTTGGATTTGCTGTTTGAAATTGCTTTTTGTTAAAATCTTTCTAAATGTGAGTGTTTTGGTATAATATCTATAAGTGATTTTAAATTGTTTAATGTCAATTATACCCTTACATATTATACATATATATGAAGAGAGAGAGAGTGTTAAAGATATAATTTTATACTACCTGTCCCAAATTTATTGTCATATTTGACTTGCACAAAAGTTTAGGAAGTATTATTTTGAATAGTTTACTTTAGCATGTTGCCCTTATTGGGAGTGGTGCATGGTTTTAAATCGCGGTATCGGGTTACATAACGGTAACGGTCGTCGTGTAATGGTATCGGAGTATCGGCCTGTCCGTAATGGGAATTGGCCTTACTAGTCTCAAAGTTTTTAAAATTAATAGAAAATCCTCAAAAACTCAATAATTGTAATTATTCTACTTATTTAATCCTTAATAAATACATTCTAATAGCTATAATGATATTTAATTATATATACAACACACTAAAAATATAAAAAAGACGAAAAATTGTCGTAGTGAACAATCTTAAAAGAATAAAAGGATGTACACCATTTAATGAAAATATATAAATTCTGTGTTATATAAAAAAGTTCCCCCCCCCCAAAAAAAAAAAAAAAGTCTCTAATTCAATGTGTAATACATGCATTGGATTTCATGGGTTATGAACTTGAGAGCTGTGTGTGAGGAAAATCACCAAAAGTTCTCCCAAAAGCCATGCAAAGTTTAATCCACATGCAAGGCACTAACGCCTACAAGTGCCTCGGAAAGCCAGGCCACGATAAAAACTTACTGGCGTTGAGACTCTAGGGAGATTGTGGAATGGAGAATAAAACACGGGAGCATGTCACACGCCCTCTCGTCTGCTCGCACATAAATGAGAGTTGCCAACCGGTTGGGTTGACTTGACCTTGGAAATAGGCTAATTATGGAAACTACTTATTACGTCATTAATAATATTTAATGATAACAGTTAATTATCATTATAGAATAATATTATAAAAAGTAATATTTGAGATTCATTCGGCGGACAGAAAAACTATGCGATACAATTCTTACAAAAATAAAAGAATCAAACAATCCTTACAATTTTGAGCCTTAGCGTAAAATAAGTCATAGGTCACATAGTCAATCCAAAGGCTACGTGACATAGCTCTCTGTCTCTCCCTTAGTTGAGTTAACTATTGTATCCTCTTTGTTGGCCCAAAGTACTACCCAAGAGGGGTGAGGGGAATTTGATAGATTAAATTTATCAAAGTTTTCAGAACATTTACAAATTATTATTAGTTTTAAGGTTACTTAGATTACTACCAACGGAAATGTTTAAGCAATCATATAAGCACACACACAAGGATAAAGATAGTGACACACAAGTCTTTATAATAGTTCGGCGAGCTACTCTTGCCTACGTTTACTCCTACGAGCTTTACGAGTTTTTACGGAGAGTTCAATCCACTAAATCTGATCCTCTACCCAAGTCAAAGTCAAATCCTTTACACCATTTTTGAGTGAATTACACACTCAAAATTATTCAAAATCTAAAACTCTCACTTGAACTAACACCCTAGTTCAAGTTACAAAACAATTCCTCACAAGAGCTTCTATCAACAGTTATAAAGATCAGATATAATCAACTTGGCTGAGTGTGATATAAGTTTTGACACAAATAAGATTTAATCAATGATATACAAGTGTTAATAATTTGGAAATATAATCAATGTAAACAAGATCTCACGAAATGCAAATAAAGTCAATTAAATTGTTTAACTTGAATAAAATCAGGAATTCAATTTATCTCATGCATTTTATCAACGGTTTTTGTTTCTCAAAATATTCAACAACCCTAACGGAGCACCAAGGAACCCTAATTTTGGTGTTGCGATCAATCATGACACTGACCAAGCACAACAATCAAAGGTTTGCAGGCCTGCTAGTGAGCAATTGCCGCTACCTCAAATGTAGCCTTCATTTGTGCTGCCACCTGCTATGCCAAGAGCTAGATTTGCTATACTAGAAGAGGTGAAGGCTCTTCTCCAGATGCCCTCGTTTACCCCTGGTGACTTTGATTTCTGATCAAAGTACTTGGAAGCTATTTATTGCGAGCTATATCTGGTTGATTTCAAACCTTGAAATTCCACCTTTATGATGGAAAATCTTGAAATCTGAAGGACGCTTCATTGATGCCCAAATCTCCTAGTCATCTCCAATATTTGTTGTGGCCATCTCTATCAATTTTCTAATCCTGGTCAATTTCATCATGTTCATGTGATTGCACGTGGCAGTGGTTGTTATGTCCTCAATGTGTAATGAGGCTTCTTAATCAGAATTAGTAAAAGAGCTGTTTCACCTGTGTTCATATTTTGAGGTTGGATGCTCCACAGACTAGTAGGTGTATTGATATACATTTCTTGTTGGTTAAATATTTTCAACAGTTCATTTGTAACTTATAGTTCTTCGTAGCTCAAATCTAGTTTGCGAGCTAAGTTGGTGGTTTGATGATATATGATTTTGTTGATCACGTGCTTATGATGCAAAATTAGGAAAATAAGGAAAAGAACTCCGACAATATGGATCATGTGGAAGCTGATTCACTTTCAAGACATGGTTTATGCCTTACTGTAAGCTTTAAATAATTGTTTCAAGTAATATTTAGTCTTATTATTAGTATCTTAAGGTTTGTTTCAAGAGCGTTCACTATTATGTTTTTAGAGTCAAGGATCTTTTGGTAATTTTTAGGTTCTTGAAATGAGTCGTAGCAACCCATGTGTCTTAGTTTTAGTCAGTTAATGTGTTTGCGTTATAATATATGATTTTACATAGGTTTCTATGAGTGGTGTAGTCAAATTATAACTTTCACGGAGAGCACTATTTTTATTTTTTGGAATTAGGAAACAAACATCTATATAAAGTCATATATGATTTCTCAATCGAATAGAAAACAGATATCAGCTTTTCAGAAATTGTGGGGGCTTTCTCAACTTTTGAATTGTATGATTCCCAACACTAGGTGTGATGTGGATGCCTATCAGACAAGGTGTGATACCCTTGTCTGATACCCCCCCCCCCCCCCCCCAAACAACAACAACAACAACACCACCCACCACCACAAAAAACAAAAACAAAAACAAAAAAAACAAACCCAACCACCATTTTCACTTTTCAGGACTACCGTTCATTGCATGAACTGCTCTAAAACCTCCTTATACCTTCATAATCAATATTTTCCATTCTTTTCATTCTGAAAAATTACCTCAAAAACCCTATTTCCAGCTTTTTAACATCAGATTTTAGCAGCCAGTGGATTTTCTTTATTAATAAATCCAAAGAATACGAAACTTAGAGGGGGGGGGGGGGGGGGGGATGCCTGACCTTTGAAAATCAACGAAACAATAACTAATCTAACAAAAATCAAAAAATTCAATAAAAAAATATGACTTAAAAAATTCCTTTAATACTAAAAAAATATGAAAATCAAAGTCGGTAGATTTATGCCACTCTTGTCCTACATCAGCTTATCCACCTCTTGTTACTGTTTTGTTCTCACTCGTTTACTGCTATGTCTATATACTGATATAGGGACGCTGAGGTTTGAATTTGCTTTTGGTGTTGATTTGTTTTCCAACCTAACTGTGGTGCAAAATCACCGGCTGTGATGTTTGGATTGTGTAGTGGGGTACACACAATTTTTGAAGTGGTTTTAGAAACTATTTGTGTGAATCATTAAATCTTTAATTTAAATTAAAAATGAAATGCTCTTTGATTCTGCCATTATTTCTTGAAAGCTGATTGTAAGGTGAGTGGGTAAAGTTGGGAAATTTTGGGGCTTATTCTAACGACTATGGTTCTTTCACTCTTCAGGCTGAGTCAAAATCATCAAGAGAATCAACTTCTCAGTCAGGACAGAATGAGGAGGTATTGCAGAACTTTTACAAGATCCTTTCTGTTGAATGATTTACTTGGTGATACTTCTTGGCATTTTGACGTTAGATCTCTTGGAACAGACAGAGAAATGGCAAGATGCATGGAATCAGGGGGATAAAAAGGATATAGGGATACAAGGAACCGACCAATATCGTATGTCTTTTGGTATGCGTATCTTGTAAAGTCCAGCTGCTTGTACTAGATTAATTTCTTAATGAGATTGAGACTATTTTTGTACTGAAATAATATAGGAGTTGATAAACATTCGTTTAGCTGGGACCCTTTGCTATTTGAGTCAATTTATCTGAATAACAAGTGACAAATGGAACCGACAAAATATGCGAGTGAAAAATGGGTCTAACTTCTCTCCTGATAGGGGGGCCTTCTTCTAATTCTCGTATTCTTTTTCCCCCCCTTTTCTTTTGAACTTTTTTGTTATAAAATTTGTCTTTGGTAAGTGGGCAAATCTATAAAACCCGATGAAATGAACTTATCTATTTAATGAACTCTTTGATAAAATAACTAATGAACTTCTGTAACTGCGCATTACAGTCAAACACTCAGAGCTATATGATCATTTTTTTTAATATATTCTTCAACAAAATCTATCCTTTTTTTTTTGGGTTTTTCTGCTAGTAATTAAATTTGTTGTTTAAACATTGTGTTTCTGTACTATCAGAAATAGAATGGAGATGAGATGAAGGAATTAGGCAATACAGTTTAGTTCAATTTGTGTATTTAAGAGTGAATAAATTTACGTGTTAACTGGATGTTTTTTAACAGATGCTTTCTGGGAGAAACTAAAGTCAGCTGCTGAGAAGAAGGTAACCTTGTGTTTGTACTTATTGTTCTCGAGTAAATTAAACCTTGAGTCATGGAGACCTTGCAATTAGGATGACTTAAAGATTGAACACATCTCGTAGATTGGGCTATTGGATGATTGTCTATGACTATGTATGCCTCATTTCCATAATATTTTAAGAATGTCTTTCAATCTTATGCTAATGTACTCATAATGTTGTGCACTTAGTTCACTTGAGAATGAACTGTGTCCACGTGATTGTCTAGCTTGTAAGAAATTTCTGCAGAAGTCCTCGCTCTACCCTGCTCTTCGGTCCCATCCTTTTCTCCCACCTGTCTCAGTATCTGCTCCTCGTAGACAACCCCTCCAGTGCACCCAACCGGCCACCACAACCATTTATCATAACGATGTTCCTGTCCTCTCTTTCTAGCCACATTGACACTCCCAAGCAACCCCCACCAAATAAGTGATGTAAAAGAAAACAGAAACGCACTGCCAACAACCTCAACTAGTAGCAGCTCTGTAGAAAGATAATTTCTATTCATAGAAATGGGAAAACCTAAAGGAAATCACTTCAAAAGAACAATTACCTTGTCCCAAAAAATAAACCACAATCATCAAATAATCCTAAATCGAATTTCTAAAACCACAAACTCTATTTACCCCAAAAAAACCGGTGCACATTGTTGCTCCCTGCCTCCCCCAAACTCTCACACCTTAAAACATTAGCTTGACAGTTGAGATAATCAAAAGCCTAAATGACACAACTTTTCATACCGAATTGAAATTCTAACTTCATTCTCCCCAATAATGAAGCAAAATTAAATGGAAGAAATAGGCGGATTAGTGATTAATATGTAAAAGTAATGACTTTAATTTGCAAACAATTAGTAGTCACATCTAGAAGCATGTTGTATAAAGCATGATTATTGTTTTCATTTGCAAAGTCACTTCTACTAATCCTACGTGTCAGTCTGCGTTTGATGTAAACACTCCCCGAACACTTCATGCATGTCTTATCCACACCATCTTTCGTGATCCTTAATTAATGGAGAACACTCTTTTTGCACTTGTCTACATGTATGATAGTGTCTGTGAATTATATCTTTTAGGTTGCAGAACAAAAAATGCATTGTATTGAAAGATACAACATACAACTTTAGGGGTCAAATACGGGGAAAATTACAAATTGAAACAAATGCAAGATTATAAAGGGAATGCAAAGAGGGCTAACACACAATAATGGGAAGAAAACCAATTGTGCAACCGAATTAAAAAAGGTGCTACCTTCTAAAACATTATTCTTAAATCAATTTCTTCCCCTATTCACTTCTAGTTTTGGAGCAACCGAGCAATCACAACTTATTCTTAGGAAGTCAATTCTCAAGGTCCATCCTTTTGGCGTCACAACTCCTCATTTTGAACTTGACCACAAACCTACCTCTCGTCACTTGCAAAATACCTGTCAAGCCATTACTATTTTGGTCAAACACCATTTAGTTTCCCTCTAGGTGAAAAGTTACTAAATTTAAAATTGTAATGACAATTTTAAGGATAAAATTAAATAATTAAAAACTAAAATACACAAATATCCCTTTAATGTTTTTTTACATTTTCCTCCCTCCTCATTCTTCTTCTCCGGCGGGTAGTCACTTCTAGCGCTAATAGTGACACCTGATTCTCTCTCTTTCTCTCTCTCTCTCCCTCTTCTTCTTTCTCACGCCGGCGCCCCACCTAGCCGGCACCCCATAACCGCGGCAAATCTATTGAAATGGGTAAAAACTATTTTTTTTAAATAGGCGTGTTAGTGATTTTTTTTTGAAAAATAAAAGGATAATATATATCTATATATATATATTTTTTAAAATAGGGATAAGGAAATTTGTGTATTTAACGTCAAAATATTCAGTCTAGGGGGTTGACTGGTATTTTGTGAATGACAGGGAAGGTTTGTGGTTAAATACAAAAATGGCAGGGGAAGTAAGCGGCAAATACTTGTCCAAAAAAGGCTAAGCTACTACCAACTATAAAAGGAATCAAAACTTAGAATAAGGAATCAACAAATTAATTTCCAAAATCAACTGCGAATATAACCCACGCCCGAAACATTTAAAGTGATAATCTCTTTGAGCTTCTGAGGTGAACTCCTGAAATCAATCCCACTGCAATCCACCTTACCATGTTCACATGCCCGATTAGCAATGATGTCAGCAGTGGCTTTAGCTTCACGCTAAGAATGAGAAAACTTCACTTACATACGATCTTTGAATTTCTGAATGATTTCCTTTTTCACCTTTTCCTTTTCATACCGTCATTGTCCTCCAAGACCAAACCACATATATTAGGCAAGGGATCATTGGTCTTTACCTCTGCAAAAATTCAAGCGGAAGGCACTCTATAACCTTCATCATTGATTCGATCAACAGAAAGGGGTTACGTACAAGGTACAACACTAGCTATGTACCTAGACCTTAATCTGTATTAAAGGGTATATTGGCTGACCAGCGAAGCACGAAGGTCCCCCATCCCCCCAAAATCAATAAACATTGAAGCCTTCTTCATTAGCAAAGACCTTAGCCAGCAGCCCCCAATCTAGTTCAGTCATAAATGTCTAAAAGCGGCATCTTTGAGCTAGGAGAATGGAAAACATTGGACAATTCAACTGGTTCTTCACATCTCCCAACAACTTTCTTTCCTACTTCATTTGTTGGCCGGCCTTGAGTTCTGGAATTCTTCCTTATGGAAGGGCAGGAAGGCACGTGTTCCAATTGACTTTGCGTTTGGGACCTTTCTTGGAACAACTACCCAATTTGGGATGCAATACCGGGCCAAGTTTTGAAACTCCTGAGTGGCAGCTGCGCCTGTGGCAGCCTAGTTGGCACTTGAGCTGATTCCGGCAGCCTGTCTAGCAGCTTAGTTGGCCCTAGTGCTGACTGAATTTTCCTTTCAAAATTTCCCTCTTTAAAGGTTTCAAAACTTCCAAAACTTGATCATGCTGAGCAGCAAGTACACTGCCTTTAACAACTTTTATGAGGAATCTAGTTGTTTTTATCAGTTGGCAGCTTAGGACCGAGGGGTAATACTGTGCACTTATAAAGCCTGTGAAGAAACTGTTCTTACAGCCTCTTTACAGATGACTTTACCCTCCAACTCCGCTTCCTCGTTTTTTAGATTCAAATTCCCACCCTTGTAATTTGTTGGGTTTTCAAATAAAGGTTGCAATATATACAAGGGCTGAGAGAAGATAACAAAATAATTTTACCAAAAGGGGTCCTGCTTTCTCAGCAATCGTGACTTTTGTAGTTGGAGAATTGTCATGCCCTGCAGGCTGAATGGATTTCTCCTTAATTCCCAGATGTGTCTCTTGCCATGGCTGGTTGAGAGAATTTGGTGGCTTTAGGCGTATTTTGAAGACGAGATCCTGATAGACCATTGATTAAAAATACATATGTGCGGCAAAGGTTAAGCAATGTGATGAAGGATTAGTTGCAGGAGAAGCTTCCCATTTCTGTTATCAGGGAGTTAGTTAGATGAGCTGGAAGTTGGTTGAGTTTGTTATGCTGTTGGTTAGTAGAGTTTGTTAGCTGTGAGCTTAAGATTGAGCTAATACTTCAACTATAAATAGCATTGAGGAGGGATAGGAAGGGTATCGAAATAGTGAGATCAAAAGGGAGAGACTAGGCTCTCGAATTCCTAGCTTCATTTACTGTTTTTACTGTATTTTTCATTCAATCGATTGAGTAATTTCAATACAGTTTTCCTTTCATCTGTCAAAGCCCTAGCCTAATTGTTGAGTTCATCAAATTGCTGAGTGTGTTCTAACAAGTTGGTATCAAGAGCAGTTACTGTTCTGGGGAAAAATAGCACAAAAAAAAAGTTGAGGCACTGGAGGAGAGAATGGACGTTGTCTGTCATGATATTGACGCTATTCGGATTGAGGTTCAGAAGATAGGAAGTTTGGAGAAAACAATGGCTATTATGATGGAGAAGCTGGATTTAATGGCGAGAAAAGAAGATTCATGTTCTACTTCACGAATGGAGGAAAAACACAAACAGTCGCAGGTGAGGGATTCACAGACCATGGGAGGTGAAATTACTACTGAGACATTTGTGAATAGAGCATATCGGAGATTAGAATTACCGATTTTTTCGGGTGTGGATCCAGATGGATGGATTTTTAGAGCAGAACGATATTTCACGATGAATAGGATGAACGATGGAGAAAAACTAGAAGCTGTGGCACTGAGCATGGAGGGAAAAGCTTCAACATGGTTTCAATATGTAGAAGACAGGTTTAGATTTTGTACCTGGAACGAATTCAAAATGGCCTTCTTAAATCGATTCCGATCGAGGATGGAGGGATCCCTGTGCGAGAAGTTTCTTGCCGTACGGCAAGAAACCACCGTCGAAGAATATCAAGAGCGATTCGAGGTCCTGGCTTCGCCATTAAAAGGGCTGTCGGAGGAAGTTCTTGAAAGTACTTATCTCAATGGTTTGAAATCAATGATCCGTGCGGAGGTAAGGCTTCTCAGACCTAACAATCTAATTGAGATGATGGAAGCTGCAAGAATGATCGAAGATAAGAACAATATCCTACAAATGTCGTGGGTCGGACTTGGATCCAATGGGTCGTGGAGCAAATCAACGGGTTATGGGTCGGGTTCCTCTTATTTGAACCCTAGGTATACAGCCAACAGTGCAACGACGGCGTTTCGACCTTCAAACTCAGTACGATCATCTTCAACGGCAAGCACAGGACATGCCGGTCCTGACCAGAGGAAAACGGCACCGGAGGCAACGACGATGAACAGAAATTCATCAACCTACACGCAATTCACCGATTCTGAATTGCTGAGTCGACGCGCAAGAGGATTATGTTTTCGTTGCGATGAAAATTTTTCGCCTGGTCATTTGTGCAAGAATCGGCAACTACAAGTGTTGATTGTTGATGATGCTGGTGCAATTGAAGAGACTGGAGAGGATGAACTGGAAGTGGATGTTCCTGAGTTGGTGGAAGGAGCAATTGAGTTGTCTATGAACTCGGTAATGGGGTTGAACGATCCTCATACTATGAAATTGCGAGGGGAGATTGGAACTCAAATAGTTACGGTATTAATAAATTGCGGCGCATCGCGTAACTTCATCTCTAAAGATGTAGTACAGTGTCTGAATCTACCAATAACGGCAACCACGGCATACAAAGTGATAATGAGAACAGGAGGCACAGTGTGTACTGATGGCATTTGTAAAGGTGTGCTACTATCTCTTCCAGAAGTAGAGGTGGTAGAGGATTTTCTACCCTTGGAATTAGGGAAAGAAGATGTCATTCTAGGCATGCAATGGTTAACAAAACTGGGAGCAATGCAAGTCAATTGGAAAACATTGACTATGAAATTTACCTTGGGCCAAACCACGGTAATGCTAAAGGGAGAACCGGGACTTTGCAAAAGACAAATATCGCTCAAGGCAATGATGCGTACTATGCAGCATGAAGGATGTGGGTATTTGCTTGAATTGGGGACCTTAGTGTCAGGGAATAGAGAAGAAGAATTAGCTGTGGAGGTGTCCCAAGCTGTCAACAAACTGCTACAAGAATATTCGGAAGTGCTAGAGGAGCCGAGGAGGCTACCCCCTCAACGGGAGCGAGATCATTGTATCATTTTGAAGGAAGGCGTTGAACCGGTGAGTGTTAGACCATACCGGTATCCACAGGTGCAAAAAGATGAGATTGAGCGTTTGGTCGATGACATGCTGTCAGCTGGTATCATACAGCCGAGCCACAGCCCATTTTCGAGTCCCGTTATTTTGGTTAAAAAGAAAGATGGTAGCTGAAGGTTCTGTGTTGCTTATAGAGCTTTAAATCGAGTGACTGTTCCAAACAAATTTCCAATACCGGTGATAGAGGAGCTCTTGGATGAACTACATGGAGCACGGTTTTTTTCTAAATTGGATCTCAAGTCGGGATATCATCAAATCAGAGTGAGCCCTCGCGATGTGCCTAAGACAGCCTTCAGGACTCATGAAGGCCACTACGAGTTCCTGGTGATGCCGTTTGGGTTGATGAATGCACCAGCGACTTTCCAAGCTTTGATGAATGAGGTATTTAAACAGTACCTTCGAAAGTTTGTATTAGTCTTCTTTGATGACAGTCTGGTATATAGTTCATCTATGGGGGATCATCTGGAACACTTGAAAATGGTTTTGGAAACCATGAAGATCCATTCATTATTGGTTAATCTCAAGAAGTGCGTTTTCGGACATAATGAGTTGGAGTATTTGGGTCACATTGTATTAGCTACAGGGGTGGCAGCGAACCCTAGGAAGAACCAAGCGATGGTGGAATGGCCAACACCCCCTAACCTAAAAGCCTTATGAGGATTCTTAGGTTTAATAGGGTACTATCGGAAATTTGTCAACAATTATGGGCACATAGCGGCACCACTCACGAATCAACTCAAGAAGGATCGTTTTGGGTGGAATGAGGAAGCACAAAAGGCATTTGAGGCTTTGAAGGTGGCAATGACAACTGTGCTTGTATTGGCTCTTCCTAATTTTCATCAACCGTTTGTGGTGGAAACGGATGCTTCTGGTTTTGGCATCGGTGCGGTATTAATGCAAAATCAGAGACCAATAGCATTCTTTAGTCAAGTCCTTAACCAACGGGACAGAACTAAGTCGGTTTACGAACGCGAGCTGATGGCTATTGTGTTAGCGATTCAAAAGTGGCGACCTTATCTTTTGGGACGCAAATTTATTGTGCGGACTGACCAGAGGAGTTTACGATTTTTGCTTGACCAACGGTTGGTCTTGGACAAGCACCAAAAATGGGTTTCGAAGTTGTGGGGCTACAATTTTGACATCGAATACTGGCCTGGTTCTGAGAACAAAGCGGCTGATGCATTGTCACGTAGAGAAGAAGGTTGCAAACTGGCTGTCCTCACTGTTTCATCTTGTGTGCAAAACGATGATCTGAACAACGACGTTGACGCCGATCTCATTTATGGGCCTATCAAACAACAACTATTACAAAGATCAGACTCCTTTCCTGACTACAGCATACTGCATGACATTTTATTATACAAAGGAAGGATGGTCATTCTGTCGGAATCCACTCTTATTCCGACGTTGTTGGCCGAATATCATGGGGGAAAAATGGGAGGACATTCTGGGGTCTTAAGGACATTTCAGCGGTTGTCCAGAGATGTTTATTGGTGGGGTATGCGGAAACAAGTGCAGCGTTATGTGGCCAAATGCTCAATTTGTCAACGGAATAAATATGTGGCTCTTAGTCTTGCAGGGCTACTGCAACCACTACCGATTCCGGAACAAGTTTTTGAAGACTTATCCATGGATTTTGTAGAAGGACTGCCTAAATCAGAGGGGTTCAACTGTTTATTTGTGGTGGTTGACCGTCTTTCGAAATACGCTCACTTTATTCCACTCAAACATCCTTTCAACGCCCAAGATGTTGTTGCAGTATTCGTGAAGGAGATTATTCGCTTACATGGGGTGCCCCGCTCCACTGTGTCGGATCGCGATAAAGTGTTTTTAAGCAAATTTTGGATGGAGTTATTCCGTTTACAGGGAACAACGTTGAAGCACAATACAACTTATCATCCGCAAACGGAGGGCCAAACCGAAGTGATCAATCGGAGCATTGAGACTTACTTAAGGTGTTTTGCGGGAGACAAACCCAAGCAGTGGGTAAAATGGCTACCTTGGGCGGAGTATTGGTACAATACTTCATTCCATTCCTGCACGCACACTACTCCATTTTGTGTTCTCTATCACCGTGATCCACCACCGTTGTTACGTTTTGAAATGGGTTCCACTTTTATGTCCGAGGTGGATACGCAACTATAGGCTCGGGATCATATTCTAGAGGAACTCAAATTTCACTTGACCCGTTCTAAAAAACGCATGAAGGACTATGCGAATAAGAAGCGACGTGAAGTTGAATTTACGGTTGGAGATTGGGTCTATATTAAGCTGCGTCCTTATCGTCATAAGTCTTTGGCACGGAAAGCATATGAGAAGTTATCTCCTAAGTTTTTTGGTCCTTATCAGGTGCTATCTCGAGTTGGTGTTGTGGCATACAAGCTAGACTTGCCTTCTACTACCTCCATTCACCCAGTGTTCCATATTTCGGTGTTGAAGAAAGCAGTAGGCGTTACTACCAGGGTGCAACCCATCCCTGAGGTTCTTACGGAGGAGATGGAGTTGCAGGTGGAACCGGAAGCAGTGGACAGAATACGCTACAATGCACAAGGGAAGTTGGAGGTCTTGATTAAATGGAAGCACCTGCCGGACTATGAGACATTGTGGGAAGTGTTCGAGTTTCTCAATGCGCAATTTCCCACCTTTCACCTTGAGGACAAGGTGAGATTCCGAGGGGGCGGTATTGATAGACCATTGATTAAAAATATATATGTGTGGCAAAGGCTAAGCAATGGGATGAAGGATTAGTTGCAGGAGAAGCTTTCTGTTTCTGTTATCAGGGAGTTAGTTAGATGAGCTGGAAGTTGGTTGAGTTTGTTATGCTGTTGGTTAGTAGAGTTTGTTAGCTGTGAGCTTAAGATTGAGCTAATACTTCAACTATAAATAGCATTGAGGAGGGATAGGAAGGGTATCGAAATAGTGAGATCAAAAGGGAGAGACTAGACTCTCGAATTCCTAGCTTCATTTACTGTTTTTACTGTATTTTTCATTCAATCGATTGAGTAATTTCAATACAGTTTTCCTTTCATCTGTTAAAGCTCTAGCCTAATTGTTGAGTTCATCAAATTGCTGAGTGTGTTCTAACAGATCCCTTCATACAATTAAATAATTATGTTTATATGTCCTACAGTTTTAATATTTCTAAATACGCAAGCAGATATAATTATCCTTTACAAAGACTACAATATAATGACAATTATGCGTGACATTAATTCGATATAGCATGGACCTTTTCAAGAACTACGAATAATTAGTACATCATCTTATTATAGATAAATAGATTGAAATCAGTTCTTATTTATGGATGAGATTCCTTCTTTCTCATCACTTCTCTCTGACCACTTATATAATGGTAACACGTTCAACAAAATAATCTTGAAGTTGTGGCTGAATAGCGAAAGCAACAACTTTGTGCAAGCCAAAGATTGGGTCTTCTTGCAGTCTATCTGCTCCTATTTTCACTTAGTGAGGACAAGACAGTTGATATTTTTTACTGGCTTATAACCATTTACAAATTTTAGTTTTAACTATTTGAAATCAAATCGAATAAATGCTTTTATAAATCTGCACTTCAATATCTGGAAGGGGACAAAAAATTGAAATCAATGAAAACCAAATTGTAAAAGAAATGACATCAGTGATGTTGAAATAACTCATAATTTGTAATTATATTCACAAAGTTATTCATTAAGTATAAGAATATGCAAAATAAAAGATAAATCAAGATTGTCATTTGAGAAATAGCTGCAATGGTGATTGGACTTGGATTGGGGATTTTCGTTTTCCCCAATATTTTAATTGAAATACAATTTTTAAAAGTACTTCAAAATACATAGGGTGATGAGGTAATAATCATTTTTTTTAGATTCCTAATTAAATCAGGCTCGCTAATTTTTTCTAGTAGTAGTTTAGAAAGTTTTTTATAGTTAAGCTCCTATTGATCTTTTTATTTTACACAACTGCCCCTCAACAATAAAAATCCTAAATGCCTCAGCCTCACTATCTTCAACTTCCTTTCCTCCCCCCTCCCCTCTCAATGTTGCCTTCTCTACTTCCAGCTAACACCATATTTCTCTACTTCTGGCCACCATGGTCTTCATTTTCATGGCTCATTTTTTGAAGAGCTCGTTGTCGCGCCTTGTGCTGTGGAAAACAATTCTCTTGTAACACACCTTGGATTCCGGGCATCATTACCATCCACCGTCGTTTTCTACTGCAGCTGAGATCTAAGGCTTGTCCATATCAAGCACAAATGTGCTAGGTTGTCCAGGTCTAGATCGAGATTAACTAGATTTAGTTCCCAAAGCTTTCTTCATTTGGATCTATCCATTTTTTCGTGGAACACTTGCAAAACAAGTACTCCATCTCCTATAAATACAAGAAGGGGGGGGGGCGTCTAGCCAAGGTATGCATATTTTTTTCTATCCATTACTCTGTCAAAATTCACCCAGAATAGACTACTTATTCTCACACCAGCAAAACTACCCGTTGTGCATTGTTTTGGAGGAATGCAAACCCAAAAAGGAGGTCACATTCCGAATCTTAAGAACCATCTCTGACAATCCAATTTTTGGCCTCATCAAGATGCACTGTGACAATCAAGATGCTATGTTCATGGTAAAGAACTGTGTGTTTCATGAGTATAAATAAGTGATTGTGGAAGTCTTGCTTGAGATTGTTCAACCATGTTTTTCTTGGCAAGTAATTATGGAGGTTTGTAAAGAGGAAGGCTTGTGGAGGAAAATGCTAGAAGCTAGCATGGGTTTGAGTTGGGTAATTGGTCCTACGTGGTGGTCCTGGGAAGTCCAGTAGTAGGTGTATGGAAAAGCATTAAAAAAACTAGGAATTTGATTTGGTCGGATGTTTGGTGTATAGAAATGAGTAGTAACACTCCATTCCCATCTTTATATGTTATAGTTATCAATTAGCAGGTGTTTGTTAATGACGACTTTTGCTTTGTCGACAATTTGGTGGCTTGGAATTATTTATTCGGGAGGGATTTTTGTTGATTGGGAAATGACAGATTAAGCTTTCCAGGTTGGGGAGTTCAGGTGGGATTCTTTGGGTTTGAAGGATGATTAGCAAAGAAACTTCTATGGTTGACTTGTTTGGTTGGTCCTAGCGAGATTGTCTTTCGATGGAAAAATGTGGTCCCCTTACATATTTAGCTAAATCACTCTTTGCATCCTTGAGATTTGCGTGCATTGTTCTCTAAAGTTTTAATTTTTCCACGTTGCTTTCCAAAGTTTGACTCTTCCATAGATTAGTCCATGTACATAGTTTTGACCACTTTGTATCGGAGTGGGGAACAAAGTGCAATCACACCCAAATTTTATTGGTGTAAGTGTAATTTAACTTCTTTTTCATTCCAATTATTTTCCCTCTACCCGTCGTGGTTCCTTTTTAAGTTTCAATTTCTTGCCCTGTTTTTATTTGCTTTTGATTTGTGTTATGCTTTTATACTCGATTGTATTGAGTTTTTTTCATTTTGTGCAGGAATTTTAGTTCCTGGGATTGGTCCTACGTATGTTTCAGTTCTTTTGTTTTTTGTAATGTGCAATCTTGATTTGGTAGAAAGATATATGCATTGGAACCTTGTCCGTTTTGTATTTCTGGACTGTCAATACAATTTGTTTTTGGGGGATGGGGGGGAAGAACCTCGACGTGCGAGATTAATTAAACCAAAGAATACAAAACTTAGAGAGGGGCAAAGTCTAACCCCTGAAAATAATAATAAAAAAATAATCTTAATGAGAAATAAAAACGTAACAAACTCAATCCAAAATAAAACTTAAGAAGTTCCTTTAGACTTCTAGATATGAGGGAAGCGGAGTCAATCCAGTCTTAAGCATCCACGAACAGGCGCCAGACATTCTGATTCAGACCAGAAGGTTCGATTATCTCCATTACTTCCAAGCTTAGCTAACAAATTAGCTGCCGTATTAGCTTCCCTATAGCAATGCAAAATAGAGGCATGAAGCTTAGATGCCATATCTTTTATACTCCTAATCAACGACGTTAATCTCTAGGGAATTTTAGCTCTCCCAACAACCATTTCAACTGGTAATGCACTGTCACTAACTATATCCATTGAGATGCAAACTCAACACAATACTGAAGCGCGATCATAAGGGTTTTTGACTTCGCCAGCAAACTAGATCCAAACCCAAGAAATTGAATGAAGCCAAATAAAAAAGTCCCATTAGCATTCCACAAAGTACCGCCTCCGCCAATACAACCAGGGTTTCCTCTAGAGCTGCTATTGAGATTCATCTTTAGTCTATTAGACGACCGGCTCCAGTAAACCAACTGAATCATAGATTTCGTGTTCTTTGCCGGCGGAGCAATTTCGGACAAGGTTTAGTGAATATTACGAATTTCTGAATATCACATTGAGCCCCATCAAATCTAATCTTGTTATGCATTTTTCAAATGTCCCAGCACAACACAGAAGGAATTAGCGTATTACAATTTTTTTCCAGAGGGGTAGATTTTTGTTGTTGCCACCAACCAACCAATCTGCCAAAAACTTCTCCATTCCATTGAATTGCTCCAAAAGCAGTCCACACGCTCTTCGCCAAATACCCTCACGAAAACAGGTGATACAGAGATTCAACCTGAGGCCTATTGTAACAATTACAACGAGAGTAGGTTTTCACACATTTCTGCTGAATCGCCTCATCCATCGGGACAATTTGATGAAGAAGCCTCTACATAAAGATAGACATCTTTATTGGAAGGGATTTATGCCAAATATTATAAAAAAAAGGATGAGCATCTTGTTGTTTCCTTACAACTTCCTAGGCAGTTTTCACCGAGAAGAAACTCGAGTTAGAAGGTTGCCAAATCATAACATCCTCCTCAGACACATTTAGAACCTGAATATTTTCCAGTTCGCTCACACAATCTGCAGGGATAAGATTCTGAATAAATTGCATGTCCCATGCACCACTAGCTAATCTGACATCTTTAACTAAAAGCTTCGAAAGACGCATATCTACTACCACCACTTCACCCAGCGATACCGATATTAGCCAAGTATCCCACCAAAACGATACATTACCCTTTCCTATCAAAAACTGAATATGGTCGTCAGCATAAAATTTTCCTTCAAGCAAAGCCCCCCATACATGGCTTTGGTGCGAGAAATTTCTACATTTAGCTACTGGAACAGTTCGGTTGTATTTATCTTTCAAAAATCTTGCCAAAGAGTTTTACCATCTCTATATCTCCACAAGAGCTTCATCTGGAAAGCCTGGACAACATCCTGAAGGTCTCTAATCCCTAGGCCACCTTCCTCAATAGGGAAACAAATATTTCTCCCGTCGCTTCCAATGCAACTTTTTCTTTTCATTGCTGGATCCCCAGAAAAATTTGGCCAATATCTTTTCAACTTCTTGGATAACAAAGATTGGCGGAGAAATCGCCATAAGCAAATAGAATGTCATACTTGGATCCGATGCAGCTTGCCTTTCAATATCATCCACTTTTTCTCAAGTATCTTGATTTTGTCAAAATATTTTCAAAAGTTTTGAAGCTCTATTCATGCAACACTAACTTGAGTCTTTTCTTCTTTCTATGCCACATTTGAAACGGGTTTCCCGATATAGGTTGATCCCAAGACTCCTTGACAATCTTCGCAAAATTATGATGTTGACACCAAAAGTTTAGAAACTTAAAAGAGCCTTTACCTCGTTGGTGATTCGATCTACATTTGATCAATTGCGGACTGTGATCTGAACGAACTTTATTCAAATGATGAACTTCAACAACATGGAATATATGCTGTCATTCATTACTCACCAAAGTTCTATCTAATCTGCTCCATTTCTTCCGTGTTCGATGCTTTGAGCCATACCAAGTGAACTTATTTCTTGTAAATGGCAACTCCACAAGCCCACACATATCAACATAATCCAACATATCATTAGCAGTCTGAGTATCAAATTGAGAGCACCCTAGCTGCTCCAATCTATTGAGTCTCCTGCTATGAGCGTACCTCTCCGATTTGATCCTACAACTCCCTTCTCAACCTTCTCGCGCATTTTGCATACACTACTGCTATTGGGAATTCCTGTCGAAGCAATCTATGAGTTATCTTAGCCACCACGAGTTAATCTTTGCTAACCAAAATATCACAATGAATTGGATTTCTCCAAAAAACCCAAATCTTACTAGCTTCTTTATTGAAGCCATCGTCAAATGCAACATAATGTCTGAGTTCTTGCACAACTTGAGCCTCCATTCTAGGATCCAAAAGCCCAATGAAAGAACAAGAACGCAACCGAGTCATCTTTTTAACTCTTCTTCTAGTGGCTGAATTGGCCCCCCGAGTGTTCCATACCAAATAATTAAACATTAGAATAATTGGACTCTTGGCCTTGCCCCTTCCTTGCTGCGGATCTAGTCTGGATTGTAGGTTCAAAACCTAATTTTCTGAATTTTCCATTTGTCTTAGTAATCCACTCCGAATTGCCCGAATCTATGGAGTACTCTTTTTCTACTATTCTTGGCTACAAGGTTAGTCTCTTAACCACATCTGCAGTCTCCTTCACCACCAATTGCCCTTCGATGATTCTGCAACGAAATCATCCTTGGATACACCTTGGTGAGATACAAAATCTTCTTTTTCCTCAACGTGATTGTCTTGCTTTTTGTTTCTTCTTTGACACACTGTCTCTGAATTTTTTATACTATGCTCTTGGCCATCTGATTCCTTAACAATTTTATTTTCATCTTCGCCGTTTTCTTGATCTTTAAAAATACTTTATTGTTGCTTCTCTCCTTGCTGGTCTAGATTTTGCTTTTCTGCTACTACTGGTTTTTTCACTGTATTTCCAACAATTTTATACATCTGCGCCACCTTTTTTCCTTTCCCTACATTTTCCTCTGTCTTTTTACTCTCTTTAGGCTTCTCAACCATTTTTGTCGGTGGATTCTTGTGTTTACACTCTTGGACTGAATGACCTGACTATAACAGTGTGAACAATATTTGGGCAGAGCTTCATACTTGATTGGTTGTCAAAATCTTGAATTGCCTTTTCTTATCCAGTATCTATTTGGCAGTTCTTTTTGCAAGTCAACTTGAACACAAACTCTAGCAGAGCGTGGCATGGATAAACTTGTGGTCGCAGCATCCAGTGTCATGGGTGATCCCACTGCTTTGGCTATGGAGAATAATCTTACTTTGTTATAAAGATGAATTGGGAGAAATTCTAGCTCGATCCATACCGGGGCCAAAGATGATTCTGTATGTGTTTGAAATTCTGGAGTCCATTTGAAAGTTCGTATCGGAAACCCTTTTTTATAACAAAGATTTTTCATCCAGAGTTGCTGGAAATCCTCTTCAGAGTGTAATTAGATTAACAGGTGTTTGGAATCCAGAAAACCAAATCTCAAAAGCGGTCTTAAATCCAATAGAGTGAAAGCTTTCCTGAGCTCGTCAAAAGCTAGTCGTCCATGAGAGAATTTGCCGATTAAGGCATATTAAAACGGTGCTGCCAGTGAGTTGACTTCTTCATCGGTAAGGAAAATGGCCGACGCTCCTTTATGCGTTGACAATGGCTTCAGTTCCACAACATCAATAGCTTTACTTCCTGAGAACAAACTAGCAAAAGATTTAGCTTCGAATGAGACCGACTTAGTATTTCCGATAACAGATGGATTATACTGGCCATCGCCGAAAGTTCCCATCGCAACGACACCAAAAACGCAGAATCTTTGGCCAACTGAACAACAGAGCCTTTCTCGCTGGAGAAGCTACGCTAGCAGAGGTCGCCGGAGTGATTCGCTGGCAAGGGGAGAGTCGCCGGAGAAGTTCACCGGTCTGTGGCTGTCGCTGGAGTTATTCGACGGTAGTGGCTAAGGATTGAGGTTCGGAAGAGATTCGCAGCAAGGGTCCCGATGAAGATCGCAGCAAGGGTAGGAGGAGAAGCAGAGGAAATCGTTGGCGGCTAGGGTTTCGTTTGGGTAATAAGATTAAGATGGCGGCTGCTAGGGTTTCCTTTGGTCGAACAACAAAAGGTGATGTTGGCAGCTAGGGTCAAAACTTGCGAAGGCTAGGATTGAGTCGCTGAAAACCAGCGCCGGCAAGGCTGGGTGTTGAGGCAACTTGACTGTCAATACACTTGTGAAAAGCAAGCTGAATGACTAATTCCACCGAGAGAATTTACCATAAATTGTCAATAGCGAAAGTTAGATACGAAAAAAACTTCTGTGAACAATGTGTGGAAGTTGAAATTTCAGGTGCAATATGCGACGGCACATAAACTTAAGAGAATTTTATTATTTAGTCCCCCAAAGATATAGAAATAATAAAATCAACCTTCAACTATTTTAGTTAAGTTTTCAGTCCTCGATTTTTTTTAGAAAATAGTCCATGTTCTTTGACCATCATTTTCTCGTAATTTATATAAAATATAATTTTGTGAGATATAGCAACACATGAACATTCACTAAATTAAAAATATTGAGTGAACATTCACTTAATGTAAAATTGTTTAACATATTTTGTTATTTTTAACATTTAATACATGTTAACGGGGCTAATTGTGTTCCGTGAATGTTCACTCAATATTTTAGAACAATATTTCACTCATTGTTCACTTAATATTTTACTCATTTAATAAAAAAACCGTTATGAAAGTTCATTTCGCTGTGATTGTTAACTCAATACTTCAAAACAAATCAAAAACATTGAAAAAATCATAGGTCAGCGAAAATAAATCGGTGTGAACATTCACCAAACTGCAATCCCGTATGAACATTCACAAAAAAACCACAAAAATCAACAAAAAATCACATGAACGCTCTCGTCTTTTCCAAATCTAAACACAAACAAAATTCCATGAAAAACAAATTGGTGAAATCAAATCAAGAATAACCAAGAACAACTATCAACAAGAATTAAATCGCCGAACAAATCTAGACAATGGATTTGGAAAAATCAAAAATCAAATCGCCGAACAAATCAGGGAAACGTATATGGAAAAGGAGGGGGGAAACTGTAATTAATACACCCTTTTAACCTTCAAGTCAAATGACCCTGGGTGCTCGTTCACTTTGGCTTACAAAGAACAAAGAATACATAAATTGGATCAGATCCATACCAAAGAAAAAACACAAAAAAGAAAACCGTGCACTGACCGGTTTTGACATGTCGAACCCAAAACATTCTCGAAACCCTAAAACCAAATTTACTCATATAGGACTTTCACCGGCCGCGGGCTCCGGCTACGGAGGCCAACCACAACATTCCGGCGTGGAGTTCATCACCAGCAGCGTCACCATGACGTCCCCTGATGTGAGTTCAGTAACTGTGCACCATTCTTCAGAGAATTGGAAGAAAGATGGAGAGAGGATGAGGGGATGGCTGAACATTTAAGAGAGACTGACATGAGAAAAAAAAACTAGGGTTTTCTATATTTATGGAAGGGTATAAAGGTCTATTCATTAATTTGGTCAACGGTCAAAGGACTATACACAAACATTGTATCTTGAAAAGGCTAAATTACAACATCATTGTTTAAAAGTATTTTTTACTAAACTAACTCTTAATTGAGGGTTAAATAATAAAAAGCTCTAAACTTAAAGAGGTGCAGAGTGCAATTATTATTATTATTATTATTTATTTATTTTTTAATTTTATCTCTTTGCTTAAAAAACTTAAATAATGATGTGGTTAAGGAATGTAGGCTCTGGTTGTTAGTGTTTCAGTTTCCACAACTATGGGAAGTGGGAACAAAAAGCATCTGTTTCTGTTTGCTCAATCTTTTGAAACAAATTTCTGGGAACATGACAGAATTGCTCCTAAATCTCTGTTCTATCTGGGAACAGAAACACTAAACAAACGCTGTCATAATTATAGGGGTCAGCAACTTGGCAATATATTTGCTGTTTCTTGTGTTTGGGAAATTAGCCACAGTATTCCTCCTGTTTTACTTCACGTCTTGTGCTGTCTTCCTTTTATACAATCGATCATATGAGAACATGGAAAATAACAAAATCAATGCAAATCACAAAAAAATAAAAAATAAAAAATAAAATTGACTTTTGTTGTTCTTTGTTTCATAGGTAGGTGAAGAGGAGGCAGAGAAGTTCTCCAAGGCATTTCAAAGTGTTTATAAGAAACTTGTAAGCCCCTACTGCATTTTGGTGACTTACTTGAAGAAAGAATTTGATTTAGAAAAAAGGGTTTTTGTAAATTTTCCTTTTGGGTAGTTTTAATAAGAAAATTTTAAAAATCCGTTTTCTAAATCAAGTTTTATCTTACAAATACCTCACCGGACCTTTATATTTGTGGAGTGATTCACTTCCTATTTCTCTTATTGATTGTAAATTCATGGTTATGTAAAATCATCCCAAAAATTTGTCGTTTACTTGTAGGTGTGTGAAGAACTGAGTCCAGATACTGTGAGGAGCTTTTTGAAGTTGGTCCAAGCATCAAGTAAATAGTCCCTCAAATGACAGTGTAATACCAGTTTCGTTCTTACGCTGTCCTCGTTTTCCATGTTTTGTTGAAGATGGTTTCGTTTTTCATTTGATATAGAAGTAATAACAAAAATTACTAAGGTCCAGTTTTTTGTTATTTTCATTAGAAAATTTAGATTAATGAATATTTCTTTTTGTTGCCTTACTTTAATTATTTCTGTGGAAAGTGATGTTTAATTATTTGTTATTCCACATTTATCGCTCCGACATAAGTCAATTACAAAAAAAAAAAAAAGAAAAAAAAGTCAACTAAATGGACTACACCCGTACTCTTTTAATTGAAATTTTTCTTGGTCCAAATAGGATTAAAAAATGTACACTTTCTGAAAAAGAAATCTAGGGAATTGTTTTGGCACCTGATAGCGTACTTGGTTAGATATATATATTTTTTAGAATTTTTTATTTAATTCAATATATACACGTCGGGTACGCTTAGAAACTATCAACGGCACCCTCTATTACTTAAAAAACATCCCCTGTTATATATTTGAGTGACAATAAGATCCAAAATGTCAGTTAGGAAATGCCAATTTTTTTCTTGTAGGATTCAAGCATTATATGAAGATATATGATTATCCCTATATTTTAGTTACAAATATTAAAAAACTTTCTTAGGAAATCATTTTTTATTTTAATTTATTTTTCACTTTTTTTCCTTTTTATTTTTTATTTTTCCTTGATTCTTTGTTTTCCCATTATGTTCTCCCCTCTCCTTCAACCCCATTCAATCATAACACCACTTTTACAATTGCAAACGCCAACATTTCTCAAGTAACTACCCTGAATTCCAATCCGAATCCTTGACCCGAACAACCAGTGGCAAACAGTTTCCACCCACAATAACCATCTCAAAATCATACAATATTTAAAATTAAAGAATTTTGAAAAAAGAAGAGATTTAGATTGCAAACTAGTCCTTTGGACTCTTATAGGGGGTGTCACTGGTATAGGGGGTGTCGTTGATAATTTAAAAGATGACATTAGGTATTTGTGGCATTAACCCTTCTAAGATAATGTAACTATCGCCAATGGTGCCAGAAGAAGAATTTAGAATGTGCTAAATGGTTTATACCATGAGTACATTTTGATGATAACAATTATTTGATGTTTTTTTTTGTCTAATTTGTTTTAGAAAATAACGATGCTTTATTCATTTCCTAAGACGCAATCAAAAGACGTGAAATCCGGATAATTGAGCTTTGTAAATGGAATGACGATAAAGATCTTTGAAAATCACATTTTTTGTACTTCATAGGTAAAACAACCCTTATACTAGTCATTTAATATCAACTCGATTAGATTGCAAACATGACACATCCATCGATAAAAATTGCATGATATATGTGTGTAGCCTAAATCCTTTCTTGTTATTTTGGTGCTCTATTCTTGAATTTATCTTTTTAAAATTCATATATTGTCCAAAACGGTCAACTGGAATGAAAAATTGGTCAAAGAATCTTAACTGAATATGAAAATTTGTATTTATGGTAGATACTGGCCGACCGTATACATAGGACGGTCGACCAAATAGGACAAAAGGGTGAAATATTGTTTAAAATCACGAGTTAGTCGACCAACTACATAGGCCAGTTGATCTTCCTTTTCGAAGGAGTCGAAATCTTTAGGCCGTACTAATTCGGCCGACCACCCACTCAAGTTAGTCGATCAACTTGGACGAAATGTTCTTCAATATTGAAAATTTACACTGGTCAATCGACCAAGTGCATATGACAGTCCATTGAGTCGTGTTTGACTTGCTTGAAAATCTGGACATTTTTGGTCTATTTTTTGCATCGTTTTTAATGATAAATTGTTTCGAATCAATTCTAAATATTCATATATTATTTATTATTGATAAATTGTTTCAAATCATTCCTAAATATTTTAAAATTATTTATTGGAAATATTTTTCGAAGAGTTTTATACAAGAAAAAAATAATTAAAATGATTTTGTTTGATATACTAATTAGTCTATTAGATTTTCAGCATATGCTCCTATTTGTTTATCAAACTTCCTTACCACTTTGACTTGCAAGTATATAGGGTCACGGTTTTTTAACTGGATTCAAATGAATCTAATGCTTGTTTGTGGCTAGATACATTGATAAATTTGAATTTGATTAGCCTTAGTCAAGATATTCTTTTGGTCAAGTCATAGAGCAGATTTTGTGGCTGTTATGTAATTCTGAAAAATACCTCATCAAATATAAAAAAATTCAAAAGAAAATTGAGAAGAAACTATTCAGACCAAGAGAAATATATTTTGAAAAAGAAGAGGAAAAACTCTTAAGAAAATACTCTATCTACTTGAAAATTCTTGAGCCTAAATCTTATAAGAAAAGAGAGAAATCTTCTTAAGAGTGATTATTGATCATGTTGTGGATTGATATCGATCAAAGCTGTATTAGTTCCAGGATAAATTGCTTTACAATTTGGTTTGAATCTTCTAGTTATTCAGTTGAGGTTGTTTTATTTCATTGTCATTTTGATATGAATATATATTGAGTACTTAACTGAATAAGATATACTTGAAATTTTATGATTATCTTGGATATGATTACTTGCCTGAAAAAACTCATAAATTGAAATTGAATATTATTGACTGAGGTTGAATTCTTATTAGTCGACACACTTTTTTGAATTAAAAAATTATTTTTGGGAGATTACATTGATATAAAACCATTTGTTAGAACTCGTATGCTATAAAATTGGTTATTTTATTTAATCAAGTTAAATGATTTATTTAGTTGTATCTAGATTACCTAATTACGTGCTTCACTAAGTATTATTCCAGATAATTTTGACATTGCCCGTCGCATGGTGAGTCACTTGAGGGACTTCCATGTTTTTGACATGTGAAGGGAGTTCTTCGTCCCCTTGACCGTGAATATGATCGCTCTCGAGCCCTCAGAGAACGTGGTACAATGTCCGTTTAGATACGTTGCTTTTCACGATGAATCCTTTCATAGTGGAGTTTGTTTCTCGCTCCTTCATTTTCTTTGTGAAGTCCTCCACATGGTTCATCTGGCGCCTTCACAGTTGGTGCCCAGTAAATGGAGGCCAATGGTAGGGTTCACCATTCTGTGCTTGCTGAATGGTGTTCCCCCCTCGTCTTCTATTTTCTTCGACTTTTATCAGCTCACCAGGAACGTGGCCCCACCTGACTGTTGCTATCAATTTTGGGACCGGGAGGAACAACTTATCACTGGGGTTCCGGAGGATGCCCCAAGGTGGAAGAACACGTGGATCTTGGTGACGGGGGTCCTCGGAGTGACCTCTGCAGGGCGATAGGGCCCACCTAGTGCCGAGGGAGTTGCAAGATCCAAGTAAGTGTGCACCCCCACTCCTATCTTATCTTGGGTTGTTTCTTCTTCTCAATTTCCTTTTCTTTTATAGGGCCTCTCGTCGGCCCGACACTCGGTGAGGTGGAGGAAGTTGTGGTTGCTCTTCTGCGAGGGCTTTTGGTAGCCCAACGAGATTTTGCCTTTCTCAAGGCTACACTATTCGACCTTTTCTTTACGGCTCTTGCTGGAGCAGCCGATCACTTGGTTTCAAATTCTTCGTCGGGATCCAAATTGTCCTCGTATGGTGCATCTTTCGGGGAAGGAGGTTGGAACCTTTGTGCCTTTTACTTTTTGAAATTGTTCTCTGCTTTGTCTTTCAATGATGGTTGACAATTTTGTTGCTATAGAATTGTTGAACGTTGAACCATAGGTCTTGTTAGACGGTAGGGCTAGCGTGATTCCTTCATTTCATTTGGTGGATTCACCGGTGGCTAGCCAGGGAGCGATGGCGACGTTAGTCCTGTTCGTGAATTTTCCTGAGGTGAATCCTAGCTCGGGCCTCAACTCTGTCAAGAGGAAGCGCACCATCGACGTCATGATTCACGACGAACTGGTAATGAAGAGAACATAGAAGTCCCTTCCAACAACTTCCTAGAAGGGCAAAGAGAAAGAGGGAGAGCTTTCGGGAGAAAGGCCATCGTCTTGTGATCCTGTGATGCGGTCCCCCAAGACCGAGGGGTCAATGACTGGTGAGTAGACTCTTATTTTTCCAGAGGATACAATAAGGTGGGCTCAAGCCATACTTTCCCGAGGAACGTTGAGGTGGCTGCCACAGAGTTGGGCAGTGATATTATGTTGACTTTGCTGCATTCGAACGTTATGGTAAGAATAATTCATTTTTTCCTTTGACTCTGATGATCTTTTGAGAATTGTCTGATGTCCTTTGGTGGTCTCTAGGCTGTGGTGCGATTTTTCACTTTGCTTAAGGTTGTGGTGGAATCACGTCGCGACTTAATGTCCTAGAGTGAGAGAGAGATAAGACACGGGCTGATGTGAATCTCACAAAGGATTAGTGAGACCCGAAACCAACTTAGGGTTTCTTCGCGAAGATCGAAATTAAATCAGATTTTGAGCAAATTAAAAATACAGAAATTGAAAGATAGATTACCTTGACCCAACGTTTATGAACAAAACGCGAACCAATGATATAATGATCTTAATCCAATGATTATAATGAATCACGAACCAAAGATATAAGTTTGAACGCCACAAGAAACTCTTGATAAGTTTAGGAAAAGTTCTCTGAAGAACTAAAGAGAAAACTCTCACAATTTTATTAATAAAAAATAATGTAATTTTTTTTTTCCATGGGATACAAGCCTCTTAAATAGGTGGCCAACAATAAAAGAAAACCCTAGGCTAATGAATAGTGCATGTGAACAGTGTCGGTGAACAGTATATGAACAGTGGCGGCCACACTTGAAATAAAAGGAAACCCTAGAGGACTAAGGAATCCAAGAGAAATAAGAAAACCCTACTCCTAATCTAAAAAGGAAATGACTGATTCCTAATCTAAAAAGGAAAAGACTAAATTGGCAATCTTGCTTTACAAATTATCAAATAAAATAACCTAAATTAAAAATAAAACACTAATAAATAAAATAAATATGCTGAGAATTTCGTGGCCCAGATGACTTAGCCTATTTGAGTTCATGTCTAAGTCCATTTGCTTGCCTTGATGAGATGGATTAGGCCTTGATTGTCCGATGGGCCTAATTTAGGCTTAACTATTGTAGATATGAGCTAAGTCTCCTGAATTAGCCCATTAAGTACTGCTTTGATTTTCTTGGATTTTGCCCTAGTAATAGGCCCAATTGGAACATATAGCTGATCATCTGATGGTGCTCGTTGATTCTCATCATTCCCCCTCTCTTCAAAATGATTTGTCCTCGAATCTTCACCATAGTGTTGTTAATAGTTCAGCAATCATCAAACATTAGCCAAGTCTCATCCTTCCTAGGCACAAGTAGCACTTGTACCACACACGGACTTATGCTTTCTCGTATGTGTCCTTTGGCCATCAACTCCTCAACTTACTTTTGAAGTTCCTTTGTCTCTTTCGAATTATGCCCATAGGCCGGTTGGTTAGGAATCATTGTGCTGGCCACAAAATCGATTTGATGCCTGATCCCTCTATTAGGAAGACATCTACTATGCACATCATTATGAAACATGTCCTTATATTCTTGCAACAAATAAACAACCACACTAGGCAAATATTTGTCAATTTCGTTAGTAGTAAAACAAGCCTCTTTGTACAAGAGTACAAATATAGGCTGATTTGTATAAAAAAAACCTCTCTTGACGTCACTCGCCTTAGCACAAAAATTCACTTGTTTTTCTGTTTTTTCCTCATTTTTTTTTCACTCTCTTTTATCTTTTTACACTCATCTTTTTCATCTTTTTTTTGAACTCATCTCATAATTTTTTTTTAACTCATTCTCTTTTTTTCAATTTCATTTGATTCTCATTCTCTTTTTGTTGTTTCATGTCATCTTCTGCAACTTGAGCACTTAGAGCATACCAAGCCACAAATATCTCTCCCTCCACCGGGTACTCCACTTCATCATCACAAACATCCTCAAGTTGTGGCATTTGGTTATCATCACTCTCGCTTTCGGTTTTCACTTTTCCATCAACATGTACTATCATGGCCCTCTTATTTGGGCATTGTGAGGCTATGTGACCTACTCCCAAGCAGCGAAAACATTCAAAATCACGATTACGAGTTTAGGTTTCGGTTTTACCTTTGTTGGTATTGGGCACATAATCTCTCATGTTCGGCGGTTCGGTTTGGGGCACAAAAACAACCCCTTCATCTTTCCTCCTATTAGGCCTCCATTAAGTGGAGGAGCCCGGGTTTTGAAATGACCGAGTTCTCTTCCCTTTAAGTTGTTGTTACACCTTTATTGCCATGTGCACTATGTCTTCCAACTCCACATAATGTTGCAACTCCACCATGTTGGCAATCTCCCAATTCAGCCCATTCAAGAACCTTGCCATGGTAGCTTCTCTATCTTCCTCGACATTAGCCCGGATCATAGCGATCTCCATCTCCTTGTAGTAATCATCCACGCTCCGATAGCCTTGAGTAAGACTTTGTAACTTCTGGTACAAATTCCTATAGTAGTGATTAGGGACAAACTTCCTCCTCATTATGACCTTTATTTCAGCCCATGTCTCAATAGGCCTCTCATGGTTTCTCATTCTGTTCATTATAAGTTGATCCCACCATATTATAGCATAGTCAACAAATTCAATTACAACGAGTTTTACCTTTTTATGCTCGGAGTAGTTGTGGCACTCAAAGATCAATTCCATCTTCCTCTACGTCATCCCAATCATCAACTTCATATTCATACCGAGGCAGATTCCTCTATCGTCGTTGTACATTAGGAGCTTTAGGTGGTTGCCGTGAACTAGACTCAACTTTGTCTAGTCGTTCATGCACTTCATCAAACCGTAAGTTCAACCGTTGAAGCTTTTGCTCCAAGGCCTTATAAAAAACTTTTACGTCCATGACGTCCATCCTTTCTAGTGCTTCATCGGACGAGCCTTTGTTTGTTTCTCAGGACATGTTTAGTAACCTACAAAACAAAGTTAACAAATCTCTCAAACACTCCCTTATGTGTTTACACTCAAATTATGTCACTCCACTCGTGTATTACTCAAATTTGGATTTTACCCTCTTATAAGCTCACACTCTCTTACCTTTTTCTATTCTTTAGTTCATTCTTTTAGTTCTTTATTGAACTTAACCAAACTCAATCAAAAATTTCTCGTGACAATTCAAACTCAACAAATCAATTTCACTGAGAATGAGATTTAGGACAAAAGTAAAGAGAACAAGAAGAGTACAAATGATAAGTTTGTGGAATAAGACAAGAAGAAATAAATTTCGAAATTCGGAGCTGTTGGATTTTTTTGTTTTTATTTTGTTTTTTGTTTTTTTTTTTTTTTTTTATGTTTTTTTTTTTTTGCAGCAACTTAAATCAAGATTGATGATGCACAGTACCAAAGAAAAAAAAACGAAAATTTGACCAAATATAAATATTTCGGCCCAGAAAGTTCAAGTATGAAAGAAGAGATCACGATGAACGAAGAAGATAAAAGAGGATAGGTGAAACCTGATTTAGACTTTGCTCTGATTACCAAATGATGTGAACCTCACCAAGGATTAGTGAGACCCGAAACCAACTTAGGGTTTCTTTGCGAAGATCGAAACTAAATCAGATTTTGAGGAAATAAATTGAAACCCTAAAGGACTAAGGAATCCAAGAGAAATAAGGAAACCCTACTCCTAATCTAAAAAGGAAAGAACTAATTCCTAATCTAAAAAGAAAAAGGCTAATTTGGCAATCTTGCCTTACAAATTATCAAATAAAATAACCTAAATTAAAAATAAAACACTAATAAATAAAATAAATATGCTGAGAATTTCGTGGTCCACATGACTTAGCCCATTTGAGTTCATGTCTAAGCCCATTTGCTTGCCTTAATGAGATGGATTAGGCCTTGATTGTGCGATGGGCCTAATTTGGGCTTAACTATTGTAGTTATGGGTCAAGTCTCCTGAATTAGACTATTAAGTACTGTTTTGATTTTCTTGAATTTTGCCCTAGTAATAGGCCCAACTGGAACATGTAGCTCATCATTTGATGGTGCTCATTGATTCTTATCACGGGTCCATCTAGAGGAGCTGGAATGTAGGGCAACTGAAGCCGAACGCACAACTTCTAAGGCTCTCCAAGATGCGGAGAGGTTGAGATAGGTGGTTGCCGCTACTTAGTAGAGGTCTATTGGGGCTGTGGAAAGGATCGTGTCCTTGGAGTAGTGGCTCCGGCGGTCTCCTGAGCCCGTAGCATGACGCTATGATGGAAAAGACGCACGGGGACGCTCCATTCCAAGTAGAGGGAGGAGAGAAAAATGACTTGCTTGGGGAGGAGACCTCTGACCCAAGGGGCACTTCTATCATGCAAATTTTTGTATTACCCATTTTTCCCTCTTCTCTGATCTAGAGGGGTGTGCCTCCTGTCATGTACAAGGATTATTCAATAAAGTTGTATTTTGCTGCTTTTTTTACTTGTCCACTCCATTTTTGTTTCTTTTGCTTTTCTAGGTGGAGTCCTCAGCTGGGTGGATCCAGGCTGGAGACCACTTAGTATCGGTGTTAGTATTAGATTTTGCATATTTTCAAGGTGAGACATGTTTGAGCATATCTCTGGGCTCAATCTTCGTGAAACGTATCGACGTGCAGGCTTTATGGAGATTTGCTGATCTTTTCATTCGTCAGCATTTAATGTCGCGTGCTCGACTATCGTCATCAATGATACACATCCCTAGGCGTTTTGTCTTGAACGCCTATTTAAGGAGCGCTTGGCTACTTTATTTTCTCATCCCCGAATCATTCCTCTTACTTCTTATGTTTCTTGTATGATGGGTTTTCTTATAAGCTCTAAAGTTGATCATGGCGATGAGTTTTAGAAGACGGAGGTCGTTGTTCAACAACTGTTTAGTAGCATCGATCTCTTGTTATCTGGAAAGGTTCGGCGTTCTTTCCATCCTTGTTTGTGGCAGCAACCCTAGTAACCTAGGGCATCTAAAGGCCTATGAGATATAGCCTGCTAAGCCGTAGATGGACGTGGTGGTTCAACGATCAAATGCAACGGCAGAGGTGGATGAGGAAGTCTGTCGTTCTGCCGGCGTAATGTTTGATTATTCGTCTGCGGATGAATCTAAATCATTTTTCTCCATGGGACGTGGAGCCTGCAGGGGGTTCTTCCGGTGGTAATTAGTTGTAGAGGAGTATGTCACCTTCTCATGTAGTGTCCCATGGCGATAAATAAGCGATGTGCTACTGTTGGTCCTTCCTCGAGACGGTAGGCTCTTTGGCATCTTATGCCCAAAATTCCAGCGCAACGAGTTTTGGGGATGAGTCTTCTCTGAGTCTGCTAGTTTTAGGATCATGAAACCTTTTTTCTCCCGATATAGGTTGATTGATCTTGGTCAGATAGAGGCCGTCTTGCTTCGGGAGATTTTAGGTACAACTGTGTCATCTCTTTCTAATGGAGCCATGATTTCTAGTCGTTCTGGCGAAAGTCTCCATTTTGTCCTCACCTGCTGAAGGGTAGCCCTCATTTCTCGGGTAAGAAGAGAGGTGGATCTTCATGAGACTTGCTCCAGTTCTCTTTTTGGGGAAAGATATTTCTCCTCGTAACTTGTCGGAGCCAAGGGAAATCCTTGTTCTTGACGGTATTTCTTTTGGGGAAGTTTCCAATCGTGTATTCTTCGGCACTATCTTCCTTCTTTTATATTTTTCTTAGGACATTTTCAGTACCACATCGGATGATTTGTGTAGAGATGTGCTTGAGAGAACTTGTATAGAAAACTTATTCTTATGAATACAATATCTTTGTTTTTTCTTTGCGTATCTGCTTACTTTGTTTGTTGTATGTAGCATAAAGCTATTTTAGTTGTTGTCGCAAATAGTCGAATCCGAACTACAAAATGTAGGACACTTTGCAAGATTGTTGGAGCTTATTGTACAGGGTACCATTCTGGCATTGATGAGCCTTTTTATGATGGATTGTTAAGTGATGAACCCAAGTTTGTAAGGCATGCGTGGAATTCTCTCCTTGCTGGCTCCCTGCTCGGGTGGACATGTGTTATTGGGTTGGCCTGAGTATACTGATGGTTTTTCGTCCATGTGTAAACTTGTTATTGAATCTGGAGTTGTTAGAAACTCGGATGATTGTTGGTGGCCTCCACTTTTTTGCGGCCTCCTTCGTTAGGGTGACTTGAGTTGAGGGATTTTTTAGCTCTTCCGATGATGACATTCTCTAACTCCTTGCTGACCTCTATTGAAGGTGGACATGGGTTATTGGACGTGACCGAATGTATAGAGGGGTATTTTTTCGCGTTATCCTCTCCACGCATGACATGAGGAATCAAATCTCGACAAGAGGCCGTCGCCATCTGATGAGTTTCCGAATTCAAACTTGTTGAGGGTTCGTTATTTAGTTGGGAGCTAAGGCCGCCCTATCAAGCTAGTCCCACCATTGGTCGGCGGAGACTCTCTTCCCACGCGGAGCACGAGGAATTGGATCTCTACCAAACCGCGGAGGGCCTAATGAGTTCTCAAATTCAGGCTGGTTGATGGCCTGTTGTTGAATTAGGGGCCAAGACCTCCTTATCGAGCTAGTCTGACAATTGGTCCGCGACAACTCATTTCCTACACGTGGTGCGGGGGATTCCGAGTCAAGGAATGAGGCTGCCTTATCGATTCAACCCATTGTTTTGTCTCGACATGTATAGATACTTGCAAATATTTTTAGTGAAATATAGGTCTTTATTGTGAAAAACATTGATTGCACATGCTACTAAAAATACTGTTTTAGGTGTTCTACATTCCATGGATTCTTCAACGGTCTTCCTTATAGTGTTTTGGGTTCGTAGGTTCTTGGGCCGATAACTTTAGTGATACGGTAGGGTCTTTCCTAGTTCGGTCCCAACTTCCAATCTACTCGGTCTCGCGTGGCGATGGTAACTTTCTATAGCACGAGATCACCTTATTTGAATGAGCGTGTTCTGATGCGCTTGTCGTGGTATCGGGCCATCCGCCGTTTATAAGTAGTCTGTTGGAGATGGGCATGCTCCTGTTTTTCTTTCAGCAAATCCAGGATCAGCGTTAGTTTGCGTTGGGATCATTGTAGGATACCTTGTAGGTTATCAGGCCCAGCTCGATTAGGATTACTACTTCTAATTCGAATGTCATTATGAATAGCGTTTTCCTGGTTAAGACCCTTGAAGTAGTATGGTAAGCCCACAATATTGAGGGGGGATGTTCCACCCATCTAGCCTAGAACTTTTGAGCTGAGTTTTCAACTTATGGATGATAGTTCGATTTGTTACCTTGACTTGTCTGTAGGATTGCAGGTGCCCAAGAGTTGATATGTGGTATCAAATTCCCAAGTCAGTGCAGAGGCCTTCGAATAGGGTACGGTCGAACTGCGAGCCATGGTTGTTTACGATGGCATATGGGACCTCGAATCAGCATACGATGTACTTCCAGGTGAAGTCTCTAATCTTGGAATCAGTGATCTTGGATACGGCTTCAATTTCAACCCACTTAATGAAGTAGTCGATAGCAACGACAAAGAACTTCCTTTGGGCTGTAGCGATAAGAAATGGCCCGAGGATGTCATCTCCTCACTGAGCGAATGGCCGTGGCCTGATCATTGGCAGCTGACCTGTAGCCAGGGTATTGATAGCTTGCTTGAACCTTTGGTACTTGTTGCATATCTTTTTCAGTTCCTTAGCATCAGCCTCCAGCGTTGGCCAGAAGTAGCTTTGTCGAAGAGCCTTTTTGGCGAGAGATCGCGCTCTTTAGTGATTGCCGCAAAGTCTTTCATGGGTTTTCAGGAGAACTAGGTGGCCCTCGTATGGGCACAGGCAGCGTAGTAACAGCCCCATAAAGAAGCACTTGTACAAGACGCCTTGTAGCAATGTATACCGGGACGCTCAGTAGCGAATTTTTTTGGCCTTGTTCTTCTGCTCCGGGAAGATTCCACTGTGGAGGTAGTTGTAGACTGGTGTGTTATCATCTCCACTTCTTCTTCGAGGTCATCGCAGCTGGGCTATGAGATGCTTTCGACCATGATATTACGAGGTCCTGAGGAATTGAAGGTAAAAACCAAGCTAGCCAACGAATCACCGAGCTTGTTCTTCTCCCGTGGGATCTGCTTGATGGTGACCTTCTCAAACCCACGCAGTAGGAGCGTAGCTTTGCTCATGTATTGCGTCATTTTGGATTCTTTAGCAGCATGCTCTCTGTTGATCTGATTGGCAATCAGGAGAGAGTCGTAGATGATTTCAACTTTGGTGGTGCCCAACTCTTTGAGGATCCTGAGGGAGGATATCAGTGCTTTGTATTCGGCCTCGTTGTTGGTGGCTTTGAAGGTAAACCTCATAGCATATTCTAGGATGTCTCATTTGGGAGTTCGGATCACAACCTCGACCCTCGAGCCGTTATAGTTTGAAGATCCGTCTACGTGTGCGATCCAACATTCGGTTGAATATTGGTTCGGGCTCTCGTGCTTCCGAGGATTGGTCCCTCGGGGAATGTGAACTCCGAGATGAAATCGGCCAACGCCTGACCCTTAATGGGTGTTTACGGGCGGTAGTCTATGTGGAATTCTCCTAACTCGATTGACCATTTTAGCAATCGCTCAAAAGTCTCTGGTCGGTGTAGGATAACCCTCAGGGACTAGTTGGTGAGAACCACCATGGGATGAGCTTGAAAGTAGTGCTGAAGCTTTCGACCAGATATTATTAGTGCGTACGCAATCAATTCCAGGCGAGGGTAACGAGATTTCGCTCTGTTTAGAGCGTGGTTGACATAGTACACGGGCTTCTAAACCCCGTGTTCCTCAATTTCCAGGGTCGAGCATACAGTGGTCGACGATAATTTCATGTTCGGGATTCGGGGTGATGAGTATCGGAAGTTCAGAGAGGTACTTCTTGAGCGTCTGGAAGGGGGCTTCACATTAGTTGGTCTACTCCAAACTCTTGTTACCGCGCAAAGTCTTGAAGAAAGCCAAGCACTTGTCAGAGCTCTGCGAGATGAACCTGCACGATTGTTAGCGAATTATTTTGTCGCTACGATACCGCAAGTGTAGGGTAAAGTTTTAATAGTATAGGAAGAGTAGAGTTGTTGTATTCATAGGGATTTGTTTAAATTGTCGATAAACACCGTAATTGTCGTAACCTAACTTTATCTAAGCGATCCAATTTTGGGTTTTTATAGAAATAAAGCTAAAACTAAAATAAATACAAAAACAAAATAAAAACTAATACGGATTATCTATGCATTAATGTTCTAGGGGGTTGATTTCATCTCGTTATTCCCGTGTTATCCTATTAAGCAATTATAGGTTTCTAAAATTTACTCACTACCTCTCTCGAATGTAAAGTAAGTGAGTATGGAATCACGTCCACACCAATATCCCTATCAAGCGTTTAAACGATTACAACCTCATGGATTGCACACGTTCTAATAATCTCCCGAAACATTAGAACTTGTGTTGTGTTTTAAACCTAGTCTGAATCCGGGGTTATCTCTCCCGAGCGTCAAACCCCGTATTCTCAAATCAACCACAATATCATATACAAACATACAATGGAAGTGATAAAACGGTAAACACAATTGAATGACAATTCTAATTGATCAATTTAGAACTCGATTACCTCTCGGTCTCACGAGATCCCAAATTCCCAACTCGAATACTTAGGTGTTGATTTTCTCTCGCATTCACAACAACCTACGTTATGCACTCCCAAATTTGGTAACGAATTCAACCTCTCCCGAGTGTCAAATTCGTAACCTAACATTGTCTAAATCATTGGCCACATGAATCAAACACATTAGGCCTAGGCAGTGCATAAAATTAAATTAAATCTAACAATAGACAAAATATTCACAACATGGTTCAAACGAGACTACATCAAGCCTTCGATCTAAATTATGAACACAACATAGACAAATCCATAGCTAATCTTCTCAATAAATTCATAAATGTAGTATGTTCAACACAATATTACAAATATAAACTTAGAACAAAAGATTAGGGAGAGAAAAGAAAAAAGAGAAAATCTTATTAAGGATTTGGGCTCCGAATCTTCAATCCTAAGTGCCATCGATGATGTTTTCTTCGTCGATCTTGCATCAAAAGGCCATCACCCGGTGTTTTCCGTTTCAAAATTTCCTCAAATAACTCCAAAATATTGCCTCTTGCTGTTCTTCCTTCAGCCTCCTTCTTGTTTCCCATAAAAATGAGATTAAATAACTTAAATTAGGGTTTAGATACGACTGATCTCGCTACAGCGAGCAAAAATGCGCTGCAACGCGCTCAAGACAATACCAACACCAAGTTCTTCTTGTGGCCATATCTTTCTCGTTCAAACTCCGATTGAGGTGATTAAAAAACCTATGGAAAGATAAGATGTATATATACAACTTCAATGTTTTGAGATTTTCCAAAATCAGATTTCATCATTGTCAAAAAAGGCCTTGAAGTTACTGCACCTGAATCGATTTTGCACCTTTTCATCTATTTATTCAAAAACCTATAAAACAATATAAAAACATATTAAACTAACAAAAATACTTGAAAACACCCATATATTTGAATCTAAAAGTACTTTATTTGTTGATAAATAAACCACTAATCAATGATGAACCTGCGGGCCGGGCTAGGCTCGGGTCCGGGTCTTGGGGCTCTTGAGGAATGCTTGACTTGGACTCAGTATGTTTTGTGTTAAATCCGTAAAATTTCAAGCCAACCACTGCCTAAAGTACAAATTTTGACTGAAGAATGTTCAGGTGTGTAACTACCTGAAATTTATTGCTGTCTCTTGAATACTTTAAAATTTAGATTTCTTCAGGTTGATTTTTGCTACCTATAAAAGGGCATGTATTTATCAACATTAGACATCCCATAAGCTGCATTGCATTTTTTTTTTTCAACAAATAAATTTCTTTTTCTTTGTTGTTCTTGTTTTTGAGAGAGTTCTGCACTTTTCTTGTTTGTCCGATTTTTGGTTTCTTTGGCTGGTACCAATTGCAGTCTGATTGTTGTATCCTTGGAGACAAAAGCTCATTAAATTCTTAAGCACCTAATGGGGCCAAAATCTGCTTTAAGGACTAATCGTCAAATGATTGCCTCAATCTTTTCTTCTGGTATTTCTATTTTTGTTTCTTATTATTATACAGTAAGTATTCTGTTTTTGTATGTTTTATTATTCTATCGCAATTATTCTTTTTTTTGTTTTTTTCATTCTAGATTGTAATATTTTTCCTTGTAATGTTATCTAGAATGTTTCTATAACAAAGAAATCAGAATTGTTTTTTCTTTAATTTTATTCTCCAATTAATAATTGATTAAATGATTAATTATTTTACTATATAATTAACTTTTCACCATATTTTACCGACAATCTTTAAGCTGACTTCTTAAATTATTTTATATAATTCCGATTTTTTGTTTAAAAATATTTCAGTAATAAAGTTTCTTATATTATTTCTTTGTATTTTTTACCAAAAATATGTCTTCAAATGATGTTATTGTTACCGCTGCCGTGGTTGAAAATTAAGATGTTGTACTACCTACTACGCCTGCACCTGTTGCGCATCCTATGCCGACTCTACATGGAGAAAAGCTGGAAAAGTTTGATGAAAGCTTCTTCAAGAGATGATAATAGAAGATGTTGTTCTACCTGACAACATTGAACTTGACAATATTCCTCCGCGAGGATGCTTCGGCCATGATTGAACAGTCTAACACTTAAACTGTTGCTACTGTTGATGCATGGAAACATATGGATTTACAATGCAAGAATTATATCCTGAATGGACTGAGTAATACACTCTACAATATGTATTTCTTAGTCACAATGACAAAAGAATTGTGACAGTCCCTGGAGAAGAAGTACAAAATTGAAGATGATGGGTGATAGGTGTAATTTATCTATATATTCTCAAGCCGATTTTGGTAGTTTTCGAGTATTTTTATTGCATTTTATTATGTTTTTATTTATTGTCTTAAATTAGGTATTTAGGGTGAAAAAATACTAAACCGGTCTATAACGATCAAAGCGGTGGAAGAACGATGGAGAAAAAGAGCAAAACGGCCAAATCCAAAACATGTATCTACCACAGCAGTGGTGAAATCACCACCGTAGCCATGAAAATACAGAGAGTTTGCTGAAGTTCCACCGCCGTAATGGTCAGGCCATTACTGCATCGATCAAAATACAAAGAGCTCCATCGCTGTAGCGGTCAACCTGCCGACCTCCCTACTGTTGCGGCTATCAGCGCCATATATTTTAGTGATTTTTATGATATTTTGAGATATTTTGAATCCTATAAATATCGTCTCTATTCTCCCCAAACGAAAGGTAGACGTTTTCGGGAGTCTTGAGAGCTCCAAGACCATTCGACTAATAGAAGATCACAACGCGAAGAAGGAAGAAGCGTTCTCGGAGCAATTTTAGCGACGGATCCTCGGATAACGGCTAGTCTCCTCGTTTCTCTGTTTATCTCTTAGATTGGTTGTTTGTTTATATCTGTTTAGCTCGTTTCTAGTTGTATATAGGGCTACGGCCATGTGTAGCTAAACATATATTGTTTAGGGCTTGATTGTACTTCACGAAAATGATGTTTGAATAAATCGATATTTTGTTAATGGTTGTTCATATTTATCCGATTGTGTTTGATGTTATTCCACGTTTATATGCTTGTTTAGATATATTGAGAATACGGGGTTTGACACTTGGGAGAGGTAACCCCAGATTCGGACTAGGGTTTAAACACAATGCGATGATCTAATAACCCGGGAGGGCGTTAGAAAGTGTGCAATTCGTGACGTTGGGGCAAGACTTATGTGACCAAGTGTCATATAGACACTCGAGGGGGACTTTGGCGTTGACGCGAAGTCACATATTCATTCACTTTACATTCGAGAGAGGTAGTGAATGAGATTTCGATATCGAGATTGTCGGATAGGATGAACGCCGTTAATGTAAATTAGATTGAAACGAACACGTTTAAGTGAATGAAGTTAATCCCTAGACAATAATTTCCCACAAATGTCATACCTCTATATTAGTATATTAAGTTAATTAGTTTAGTAAATTAATTTATTAACACAAATATAAATTTAAGTCGCCTAGATAAAATTAGGTTATGACTAACGCGGTACTCAACGACAATTCTAATCCAATCCCTGTGGATACGACATCCCTTACTCTTCTAAATCTATACTAAAACTTAACTCGTACACTTGGGGTGAAAGTAGCGGCGTATTCACGTGCTACCACTGGGACTAAGAATTCGTAGTCGGAAGATTTCTAGACTACAAAATGGTGGACTCAAGGACAGTCATCAGTCAGATTGAAGAGCTCTAAGTTATTCTGCATGACATTCATGCTGAATGAATGACTCTTAGTGAATAATTTCAAGTGGCAGCTGTGATTGAGAAGTTTTCATTATCATGGGGTGACTTTAAGAATTATCTCAAACATAAACGAAAGGAGATGACTTTCGAAGACCTGGTTCTCAAATTGAGAATCGAAGAAGAACATCGGATCTCTTCTAAACATGAGGGTCGTAATTCTATGATGTTAAATGCCTATGTCATAGAAACTCACAAGAAGAGGAAGCAAACTTAATTAAGCTCAAACAAAGGAGTTGCAAACAAAAAATTCAAAGGCAACTGCTATACTTGTGGCAAGATGAGATATCGCGCTCAAGATTATCCCAAGAGAGTTGTACCAAAAGGGAAGAAGCCTAAAAATAAGGCTCATATGACTGAAAGTGGAATACCTTACTGATGAAGTTTTTGAGATGAATATGTGAGCGATTGTATATGAAGTCAATCTCATTGACAATCTTAGAGAGCGGTATGTGGATATTGATGCTACCTGCTACATATGCTCAGATAAAAAGATGTTCACCAATTATTAGCAGGTGCAATCTGGGGATAAGCTTTATATGGGGAACTCTTTAACTTCTAAGATTGAAGGTCAGGGAAAGGTCGTGCTGAAGATAACCTCTGGTAAGGAACTTACTCTAAATGATGTGCTTCATGTACCATATATCCATAAAAATCTGGTTTTTAGATCGTTGTTGAGTAAGAAGGATTTCAGGCTAGTGTTTAGATCTGATAAGTTTGTACTTACTAAGAGTGGTATGTATATAGGAAAAAGACTATATGAATGAAGACCTTTTCAAGCTCAATGTTATGACTGTAATCCCAAAAAATTATAATATTAATAAAATCGATACTTCTTCTACTTATATGATTGAGTCTTTGGATGTGTGGTATTGGATGTTTAGGATATATTAATTATGATACTTTACGTAAATAAATTAATATGAATTTAATTCCTGAATGTCAAGATAATGAAAGTCACAAATGTGAGATTTGTGTAGAGTCAAATTGACTCAAATTTCTTTTCATTCAATTGAATAAAAAAGTGAACCTCTAAAGTTAGTGCATACAAATGTTTGTGATTTAAAATTTGTACAAACTAGAGGAGGAAAAAAAAAAAATACTTTCTTACTTTTATTGATGATTGTACAAGATATTGTTATGTTTATCTTTTAAGAAGTAAAGATGAAACATTAGATATGTTTGCACATTATAAGACTGAAGTTAAAAATCAACTTAACAAAAGGATTAAAATATTGCGTAGTGATAAAGGTGGAGAATATGTTTCACCTTTTGGTGAGTTTTGTGCACAACATGGAATAATTCACCAAATTATAGCACTTTATTCGCCTCAACAAAATAGAGTTGCTAAAAGAATGAATATAACTTTAAAAGAAATGATGAACTCTTTGTTAATAAGTTCTGGCCTACCTTAGAACTTGTAGGGGGACGTTTTTTTAAAAACAAATTTTATTTTAAACAAATTGCCTCACAAGAAATTAGATAAGACCCCTTATGAATTGTGGAAATGAAGAAAGCCTTTGTAATCATGTTTAAAATTGTGGAAGTGTCTTACAAAAGTTATGGTTCCTAATCCTAAGCATATTAAAATAAGACAAAAAACTATTGATTTTGTATTTATTAGATATGCACAAAATAGTAGCACATATCAATTTTTGGTTCATAAAACAGAAATTGAAAATGTGCATGAGAATATGATTATTGAATTAAGGAATACATAATTCTTTGAGAATATGTTTCCTTGTAAGACTTCTATTGAGTCGAGTTCTTTAAAGAGAACAAATGATATTATTTCTAGTAATTCCCCAGAGGATGAGATTGAACCTAGGCGTTGTAAAAGGGTAAAAGTTTGTAAATTTTTTGGTCTTGATTTTTATACCTATATGATAGGATATGAACCTCAAACTTTTGGGGAGGCTATGTCTACGCTTGAAGTACCTATTTGGAAAGAGGTTGTGAATAGTGAAATTGAGTTCATCCTTCAAAATCATACATGGGAACTAGTGAATCTTCCATCTGGAACTAAACCAATAGGGTGTAAATGGATTTTTAAGAAAAAAATAAAAACAGATGGATCAATTGATAAATAAAAAGTAAGACTCGTAGCTAAAGATTACAAGCAAAGATAGGGTATAAATTATTTTGATACTTATTCACAAGTAAGAAGAATCACATCTATACGTATGTTAATAGCTATAACAACTATGCATAATCTTGAGATACATCAAATGGATGATATAACTGCTTTCTTGAATGGTGAATTGGATGGCGGAATCTCTATTTAACAACCAAAAGAGTTTATGATTCCTGGAAAAGAGAATAAAGTATGTCGACTTGTAAAATCCTTGTATAGATTAAAGAAAGTGCCAAAACAATGGCAAGAGAAATTTGACAATGTTATGTTTTCAAATAATTTTAAGATCAATGAATCTGACAAGTGTGTCTATATTAAGACAACAAAGTATTGTTACGTTATTGTATGCTTATATGTAGATGAAATGCTTATTATTGGTAGTAATGATAAAATCATAAAATCTACCTAACAAATGTTTAACAAATATATTTGAGATGAAGGATTTGGGAAAAGCATATGTCATTCTTGGAATTAAAATTACAAGAATATATGAAGAATTGATCTCATCTCAATTTCATTATATAGAGAAGATCCTTGAAAAATTTAACAAGGATGACTCTGGTATAACTAGAACACCAGTAGATGTTAATCAACATCTTTTTAAGAATACTGGTGATAGTATATCTCAGTTGGAGTATGCTCGAATAATAGACCGTTTAATGTACATAATGAATTGTACATGACCTGATATTGCTTACGCAATAAGTAAATTAAGCAGGTTCACTAGTAATCCAGGTAGAGAACACTGAAAAGCTATCGTGAAACTTTTAAGATATTTAAGATAGACTCAAAATTATGGTTTGCATTATAATGGATATCCAACAGTACTTGAAGGGTACAGTGATGTAAATTGGATATCTGATACTAAAGACACCAAATCCATGAGCGGATATGTCTTTGTATTAGGAGGAGCTGCTATATCATGGAAATCCTCTAAGCAAACATGTATTTCCAGATTCACAATGAAATCTAAATTTATTACTTTAGATAAAACAGGAGAAAGAGCAGAGTAACTTTGACAATTTTTGGAAGATATTTCAATGCGGACTAAGTTTGTGCTAGCTATCTGCATACATTGTGATAGTCAATTAACAATTGGAAGAGTACAAAGTAATATGTATAATAGTAAGTCTCGACATATACGTCGAAGACATAATACCGTAAGGCAATTACTTTCCAATGGAGTTATCTCCATTGATTATATAAAGTCAAAAGATAACATTACGGATCCATTGGCCAAATGTCTTACACGAGATAGAGTAAACTGCTTATCGAGGAAAATGAGTTTAAAGCCTATTACGAAATAGTCATCATAATGGCAACCCAACCTAATTGACTAAAGATCCCAAGATCTAGGTTCAAAGGAACAACCGAATTATGAAGGTGACTGTAGGTATATCACTGAGTAGATAAAATCTACGATTAATTCCTATGATATAATAGTGATATCTGCAATATGGTTAAAGATAAGTATAACTTTTAATGATTTCTATGTCTTGAAAAATTCAAGTGGGGTATAGCAGAATACTCTTTATAGAGTATTACCCATATGAGTAAGAACTGGGCTAGTTTGGAGAGAATAAAAAGGCTGAATTCTCAAAGCACTCATGATCTATCAGGGTGTTCAGGGCCAAAATGCATGCAACCATAGAACGGAAAGTGTCTAGAAGATAACTATGTAGTTTCTATTGTCTTGAATTACTATTGTCTTGAATAACACGAAAGGCCGAATAGTTCAAGACATCATGTTCACTGGTTGACTAAGTAAATCCGACGGATTTTTACTAAGGAAGGTTCAAGGCGAAAAGGTACCTGTCCTGATGTGGGTATTTTCTTTTTGAGCTCTCTTTCTCTCTCGTATTTTAAGTCTACATTTCATATGCATGTTTATCCGATCACTTTTTATTCATGTGGGAGACTGTTGTATTAAATGATTTTTTTTGGATATTTTGTGACCCAATAATAATTGGGGACATATAAATATATGAATGTGTTCCCCTTGGTAAGGAGATGGATGTGATATATTTATTTGTGTGAAATTATTTAGAATGTGAATTAAAATTGTTCATTAAAGTATCCACTTGAAGACATTGGTTGACGTGTAGTGTGAGCTATCCCACATCGATAACCTAAGAAGATGAAAAATCATTTATTAAGGCTCGAGATACCTCCTGTAGGTAAGCCCTTTAGGGCGTTAAAAGATATGAATAGAAAGTAGGTTAATGGTTATAAAATAAATAAAGCCACATGCGTGTGTGAGCGCCACCACCAACTGATTGATTGCCCTTCTGCCTGGTTGGTTCGGGCTTTGGTTTGGGTCCTGGGCTTTGGGGCTCTTGGGGGAATACTTGGTTTGGACTTGGTATGTTTTGTACTAAATTTGAAAAATTTAAGGCCAAACACAGCCTAAAGTGCAGATTGCAGGTTTTATAACTTAAGAGAAGTTATAAACCTGAAGCTGGATTGTCTGTTCAGGTGAGCAACTGTTGAGAGTTACAAAAATTTGAAGACTCTTTAGCTGTGTAACTGCTTGAAAGTTTCTGCTGTCTATTGAATACTTTAAAACTCAGACTTCTTGAGGTTGGTTTTTTCTACCTATAAAGGGAATTCATTTATTAGCATTAGGCATCTCATAAGTTGCATTGCATTCTTGTTTTTAGTAAAAAGTTTTTTTCGTCTTTGTTGTTCTTGTTTTTGAGAGAGTTTTTGAGAGAGTTCTTCACTTCTCTTGTTTGTCTGACTTCTGGTTTCTACTATTGGTACTAGTTGCAGTCAGATCGTTGTATCCTTGGAGATAGACGCTAATTCAACCGTAAGCATCTAGCGGGGGCGAAATATGCTTTAAGGACTAATCGTCAAATGATTGCCTCGATTTTGTCTTCTGATATTTCTATTTTTGTTTTTTGTTATTACATAGCAAGTATTTTGTTTCTGTTTGTTTTATTATTCTATAGCAACTATTTTTCATTCTGTTTTTTCCATTCTGGATTGTAATACTTTTCCTTATAATGTTGTTTAGAATGTTTCTGTAACAAAAAAATCAGAACTATTTCTTCTTTAATTTTATTCTCTAATTAATAATTGATTAAATAATAAATTGTTTAATTATTTAATTAATTTTTCACCATATTTCGTCAACAAAACTTGTAGCTTTCATATTAACTAACATTTTCTGTATTCTTAGTTTTTCCATTTCCCGGAATTTCAACCCAAATTTTCACCAATCAAATGATATTAAATCATCTTTTGCAAATGGCAGTATTAAATTTCCAAAATAATGAGTAAGTTCCATGTTCAGGATTTCTTCATATACGAAGCCAAACCAAGTTCTTAACGGATTTTGATAAGTGCCACATTCTAGAATTTTTGTTATTCTGAAACTTTAACCCCTCTTTTCAGCATCTAAACAATCTCAAATCATTTTTCACAAAACATAAATTTTGCAGCCCTCATGGTAATGAACATATTTCATGCTTTTACATTTTCCAATTGAAGACGTTTTAGCAAATGTTTCTGTACATTTCTATTTACACATTATTCTAGAACTTTTATGTTCTCGGAAAATTAAAATCAGAATTTTATAATCAAAACAATCCCAGATCTAATTTCGATCGAAACGACTTTTGTAGTTTTTTTTCATACCGGTATATTTTGTTCATTAACTTTTGCTAACTGTTACATCTGCATGGAGTTTTGCCCAAATTTTCTAGCCTACACTTTTCCATGAAATACTGAAAACGGCTTGTCGGAATCATCGATAATCCAAAAATTTCATGAAACCTTTCCTCAAATTCTCTCTAAGTACCATTTTAGAGGTTTTGACTTTGAAAAAATGACTCCAAACCTACTTCCAACTCCTTTAATCTCATATTGGTTTAAATTTTACATTTACTCTTCAAACCTTTAAGGTTTTTCAAGTAAACTGAATATCAAAGTTTCATTTTCACATGTAATTCATAAAATTACATTAATACATCCCTAAGATAGGAACATTTGAAATGTCTCACGTCAAATACATGTTACATAGATTAATGTCAATATGTCAAATTCATGTTCATGTCAAATCGTTTGCGTTTTACATTAATATGTCAAAACCATGCAAAAGAATATGCTCCTAAATTCAAATTCATGTTAAGATAAGCCCATGACATTTCCAATCTGTAAAGATCAAGTTTAATTCTTTACATGCTTCATTAACATGTAAAAATCATGTTACAATAAAACATCACATGTCATTTATCATGTCAAATTCATGTCAAATTTAAATTTCTGTGAAACTAATACAATTGAAACATCAACTCTAGGGGTGTAAGTTAGAGAGAAAATCTCTCTCTTGGGAGTCGTGCATTCATTTCGAATTTCAAAATCTATCTCCGCTCAAAATTGGATATTCCTCCACCGCAACAGAGTCTCCGTCCGACAACCTCCGTCTTATAGCTTGGGAAGTTTGCAATGTAGCGCCACCGTGCTCGTTTGGGAAGTTTTTAGTGCAGTGCCGTGGGGGTTCCGATCTGTGGAGCTCAACTTTCGGTAATCTTCGCCGCTGTGTTTAGGCTTTCTTGGATCAAGCAAGGTCAGTTGGCGGACCCCCAGTGAGCAGCCGGAGAAAAGGTACTTAACAGAGGTGGTGATTGTGCCTTGTTTGTAGTTCCAGTAGGTAATCTCGTTCGTATCAAGTTTTCTCTACACTGACAAATACAGAGACAATTTCGAATTTGAGGCCACGCTACCATTTGGATCCCATGAATCAAAGTTCCATGGACAAATACAGAGACCGTGTTTCCATGAGAAAATCTGGTAAGCTATTCACCCTTTTTGTTGACTATCTTATGTCATATATGGATAATCTTTGGCTTAGGAGATTTTTCTATGGAATTGGAAAGATTAGAGATGTGTTTGTTCCTAGAAAGAACAGACTTGGCAAGAATTTTGTGTTTGGATTTGTTAGATTTAATTCCTATTGGGAGGCTAAGAAGGCAATTAGTTTTTTGAATGGGGTTTTAATTTTTGGTTATAGAATTCTGGTTAAATTTGCAGATTTTGGATCGAAAAATAGGTATAGAGGTCCTAAATCTGGTGATTCGAATGTTTATTTCAATGGGGACTCATACTAAAAAAAAATTATTTTAGAAATTGTTGAAAAGTTTATATGGAAAGTTAAGGAGAAATCAAACGTTGTTGATGGCGGGGATGATGTTTCGATGCATCAAGAAAAAAAGGATAGTAATAATGGGGTGACTGAATTTAAGGGTCAAGTTATGGTTGTTGAAGAGGTTGGTGGTGTTGAGTGTAGTAGGGAGGGAACTTTTGTTGGCTCCCCCGATAATATTAATGCCTCAGAGACTCCTGAGGTAGGCGTGGATTTGTTTTCTCTCAAGGATCGAAAAGATTTAGCGAATATTATTTGTAACAATGGTACTAGCCATTCAAAGAAAAATTTGAGGAAATTTAGGATGAAATCGGATGGCACAATCAAGTACAATGACCTCATATGTGAAATCTCGTCTTATGATAAGAAGATTATTGATTGTGCAGAAGTTGTTTTTCGAAGTTTGGGTATAGCGTTAGCGGTTGGAAGAAGTTTAGGCCTAAAGAACAATCTTATTGAAGGGGATTTCCGTGAAAATATGTCGAAAATGGTGTATAAAGAGTACAAATGAAACACTTGATTTCTACTCGACTTTTGGGATCTCTACAGGCGTTTACTCCAACCCGATAGAATTACAGGGTTTTGGTTTAGGGCTTCTAATTCGGGATATTGGAGTTGGGTTGGTATTGTATTTGGAGGGAAATTTTTCCTTTTGAATTTTCGAATTGGAGTTGCAAAATTATTGGTGATCTGGACATTTCTTGGCTTCTAATGGTTACTTTGTGGAAAGGATGCCGAACTCGTGGGAGTATGGTCATTGTTTGTTTTGTATTTATTTATTCTAGTGTTGAATGTCTATCGGTGTTGATTGAGTGGGAGGTTGGTGTCGTCTATGGAGGATTGTAAATTCAAGACTTGAACTCTCATGCATCTATAGTTCTCGGTCAAGTGCCGTAATTAGCTAAGGCAATGGGCCGTTCAATGATATCATGGGTTATCTGTATGTGGTAGTTTGGCAGCAACAAATGTCAACAAATGTTCGTTGTTGTTTGGAGAGGCTATGCTAAGTTCAGCGTAGCCATGGTTGTGTGTGTAGTGTATTTGTGTCTTGTTTTTTGGAGCCTCCATCCGTTACGAGTGGTTTCTGGGGTCCTCGGTGTGAGGCTTTTGGTGTTAAGTGTGTTGTATTTTGTTGGGTGGGGTGTTGTAATCCCCTATGTGTAGTTTTGGGGTCTTGGTGTGCTACTCTTGGTGTGTTGTAATTGGTGTGGTGTAAGGGAACTTCTTCCCCCTTTTTAAGATTTATATAATCTTGCTTGCCAAAAACAAAACAAAAAAGAAAACTAATACAATTGAATTTCTTTGCCTATAACATGTCAGAAACATGTTTAATCTTCTTGCATGCTAGAAACTGTAGGCTTATTCCACACTTATTGCACATAAGCACACTTGGGTTTCTCTCCCCATGACCCCATTCTCAGAAATCACAAGTCAATTTTACTCCGCCTATTACATTGATTTTACCCCATAATATGCACATTATATGTTTTACCCTATATGTCATATAAGTACATGTCAAAACTTTAAAAAGGCCCTTGTGCATATCATATATGTGCATTTCATCATATATATATGTGTCATATACATATGCATGTCATATACATGTAGAAAATAGTGAAACCGCACCCTAACTCGATAGGGAATATCCTTAAAGGAACTCAAATTAAAGCACTTAGGATTGAAAATAAAATTAGACCAAGACTGATTTAGATACCGTCCTCTTAGACAGACGTCTTGGGGTCCCCGACACCTGCTCCAAACGTAACTAACTTCCGTAACCTTTTCAACAGAATCTCTGGAAAACCTCTTTCAAAAAGAGTAAATATTGGGGCCGAAAATTTGTTTTGATTCAAATCTGGTGACCTAGCACATCAATGAAACCTAATACTAGGTGGCGATTCCAAAATATTATTTTTAAAAACCGACGTGCAACAAAAATCCCATGTTTTCCTAAAAAGACACATCAAAATATTTTCTTTCAAATAATCCCACTAACTCAATTTCAAAAGAAATCAAAGTGCTATTTTATGAACATTTTAAAAAAGGATTTAAACAAACAACGAGGGCCGAAACGAGTGTTTTCTTAATTCACACTAACTACCTTTTGAAAGACGGAAAATCCAGGTGCGTCACCACCACTCACGCCGGCCACCACTGACGCCGGTCACAACCACCACTGTGCATCTTCGTCTTCTTCGCTCACCCTCTCTCTCTCTCTCTCTCTCTCTCTCTATCTATCTCTCTCTCTCTCTCTCTCACACACACACACACACACACATATATATATATATATATATATATATATATATATATATGTATGTATGTATGTATGTATGTATGTATGTATGTATGTATGTATGTATATATCTATAACATATATAAAAGAGTGAATACAATGGCAATTTGATAATTAATTCTTCAATTTTGTCCTTTTAAAAATGAACAGTTTGAGGGCGCTTGCAATACTTATGTTCTTTTAGTCTAAATTACAAATACACCCTCAAACGTTTAAACATAATTATATTTTGCTCCCTAACTTTTGATATTTACATATTACTCTAAAATATATATTATTGTTACCTCCTTAATATTTTCACATTAGTTCAAAATATATCATTTTTAGTGTAATTAATTGATCTTATTTTCTAATAGTCATAATTTTAACATTATAACTACATTTTTTATTCTTACAGTTTTCATTATATTTTATTTTTCTATTAAATAATGAAACCTACATTGGCGTTTCAATTAATCAAGTCAATTTTCAAATTGAGCATTTTAAAATTCAAGCGTAATTTACTTCTATTTTCTAATATTTTAATATTCATTATTCATATACTCCACATGGAACAATCATCTCTCAATTTATGTGTTCAATTTTCAAAAAAATATTGCAGATTTCACCTTTAAAATTTGATTATGGTTAGATTTTAGCTCTTAATATTTAATATTTTCATTTTCTATTAGTCCATAGTATATAATAGAAACCAAAAGCGAAAAATAAAACAAAAAAATAAATGAAAAAATAGAAAATAAAGAACAAAAAAATTTATTTAATAATGAAAGATTATAAATTTTACATTTGAAATTTAATTGTAGTTACATTTTACCTCTTAATATTTAATACTTTCATTTTCTCTTAGTCTGTAGTATATAATAGAAACCAAAAATGAAAAATAAAATAAAAAAATAAATGAAAAAATAGAAAATAAAGAACAAAAAAAATTTATTTAATAATGAAAGATTATAAATTTTACATTTGAAATTTGATTGTAGTTACATTTTACCTCTTAATATTTAATACTTTCATTTTCTCTTTGTCCGTAGTATATAATAGAAACCAAAAGTGAAAAATAAAAAATAAAACAAAAAAAAAAAATGAAAAATTAGAAAATAAAGAACAAAAAAATATATTGAGTAATGGAAAATAACCAAAAAAAAAAAAAGAAAGACAATAATAAAATGAAAATAAAATACACCAAAATAAAAAAATTAAACATCAAAAACCGAAAAAAAAAAAAGAAAAGAAAAAAGAAAATACAAACTACAAATTGAAAATATAACACAACCAAAAAACCGAAATATATGACAAAAAATTATCTACAGTGAAGGAGGAATAATTAAACATCAAATTTAAATTTATTTTCGCTCCATTCTTTTGGTTCCCCCAGTTTATAATTTATAAATAAAGTGGCATATCTAGAAATGATAATGTCAGCTAGAATTGAAAATACTATCAATATATATAAAGAAAAATAAAGGTGAAGTGAACTTAAAAGTCTAAAACTATTAAAAGTGGGTTGTGACTTGTGAGCTCCAAAGTTATGTTTATTGTTATTTTTTTTTTGGACACCTTTACATAATATTCAGTAATTTAAAAAAAAATTAAATTAATATATAATTTTCAATGGGCACGGGCCTTGCAAGTGCCCATCCCTAGTATATATATAACGATCCAAATTTAGTTGCAACCAATTTTTTTTTATTTTTATTTTTTCGTTCAAAGAAATTACAAGTCATTATAAGAATAATTATTGTTACCAAACGAGATTCTATTCTTAGAATACATTAGAACCGGAACAAAAATTTTCATATTAAGAGTAGAAATAAAAGGGCAAAAATATTATTGAAATGCCATCGAAATGACGGTGTCTCTTCTGGTTAATTTGTCTCTCTTTCAAAGTGACAATGATTTGAGTTTCCCACATATTGGAGTCTTTTCTACTTTTTCTCCCAGGAAAAAAATCTAAAGGTGTTGAATCTTTTGCCGATCTCAAGACTCCAATCAACCATAATACTGAATGGAGGTGGACAAATTCATTTGGATATATTAAAATTTGCCACATGCATGACGGCATATTATTCTTTAACCTATTCTCTTATCTTCAAATACACGTGTGGTTCATGAGAGAGAGAGAGAGAGAGAAAGATTATGTGTAATGGAAGCAAATATCTTAGCTTGGTTACAAAACAAACTTTCTATTTTCACGCTCTATATATCATACATATGTATGCACATATACATAATCACAGGATTGTGAGTGAAGAAATGTTTTGGTTAACACTTTCTACCCCAGAAGTTTGAACTAATTGGTATTTTAAGCTATTCAAGTCTTAATTCTGACCCATTGCTCCTTAATTGTTGTTTCGAAATGTGACTCACCCAAATTTAAAAGTTCTATAAAAGCTGACCAAGAACGAAGTTATAGTAAATTACCTGGTGACATGAAATTGATTCCCATTTTTATATGAGACCAGTCTCATTTTAAAGCTCAAGAGATGTTAGTCTAGTTGGTAAGGGGAGATGATATTTCTTTGTCAACTAAAGTTTGATTCTTTCTGGGGAGCACTCTAGAAATTAAATTTTGAATTTAATTCTAAATGCATTAGACTGATGTGAAGCAGTGCACCTTTAAAATTGTCCATTGAGGTATTTAGGCGAAGTGCACACAGAATGGCCCGGACACACCTGATCGAAAATCGAAATTTTTTTTAGTCTCACATTAAACCTCTAGCAGGAGTAAAAATTCAAATATATGACGATATCATAACATATATCTCCTTAATTATTGAAAAATATTCATTTTAATTTAATTTGTATCTTGAAATGACAAATTACACACATTTAAAAAAAGGTGCAATGTGATTAAGGCATATATTGTAGAGTATTGGGTAAGAAGTGTAATTTATGCAAATATGTAGAAGAAGACAAGATATGGAGTCAAAGACAAGACGACCACCTCTCTCTCTCCAAACCGTTCTCCACTGGACCCATCAACCCTCTCTCCCTCTCCCACCCCCCACCCCCACCCCCCCCACCCCCCCAATTCTTAATCAAATTCCCATTCTGAAGCAAACCCCACCGCCATCACCATCATTACGATCATTAGTTTCCATTTCATGAAACCTCTCTCTATAAAGTCATAACTCCTTTACATCACTAAAGTTGGGTGAAAAAGAGAGAAAAAAATGAGGAAGCCAGAGGCCTCCGGTAAGAACAACGCCGGTGGCAATAGTAATGGTGCCGTTAAGCTGAGAAAAGGGCTTTGGTCGCCGGAGGAAGACGACAAGCTGATGAGTTACATGCTGACCAACGGCCAGGGGTGTTGGAGTGACGTGGCTCGAAATGCCGGCCTCCAGAGGTGCGGCAAAAGCTGCCGTCTCCGGTGGATCAATTACCTAAGGCCTGACCTCAAGCGTGGTGCCTTTTCTCCACAGGAGGAGGAGCTCATCGTCCATCTCCATTCCCTTCTCGGCAACAGGTTCTCTCTCTCTCTCTCTCACACACACAGCACGCACCTAGGGATTCTGGATGTTCTTGTTTGATAATAATGATCGTGCATTTGTTTTATTGATTGGTTAACGAGATGTACTGAGGAATATACATCAAACAGTTGTAAACCAGTCAAAAATGACAGAAAACATATGACAATATATTTTTCCTTTCCAAAACGTAACATAAACAAATATATATTAGTCTTTTTATTTTTATTTTACGGTAAGGTAAGGTGTGTTCGGGTTAACTTACACGCACTTCAACTAATCACCTCATCGAGCGATTTTAAGAACGTAATCCTCCACATCGGTTTAGTGCATTCAGAATTAAATTCAAGATTTAATCTTTAGAGTGTTAGAAAATCGAACCCTAGTTGACAATGAAGGAGACACCTTGCTCTACCAATAGGACTTAATTTTGGATAAATTATATATTAGTCTCATTGCACCAATTCGAATTTAACATCTTAAAAATAATTTTATTATAATTTAATTTGTATATTTTGACGGTGGCTTAGACCGATAGAATATATATTATTCAATTAATGTTTTTGGAAGTGCGAAGAGTTAGGTGTAAGTCAGAATGAGGCCTGTAGATGATTGAATTAAAGACTATATATATATATATATATATATATATATTGTGGTAAAAATCAATTTAGATGTCAATAAAATTCTATTCTTATAATGTACAATCACATTATATAATTCAATGTTAAAATAAAATTTTTCTGGCACCATAGCTCTAAAATAATCCAAAAGGCAGATTGTATATGTCTTCCCAAAATAATTAAAAGAATTCCAATAAGATTGACCTTGTTGCTTATAAGAAGATAATACAATCTCAAAAATCCGACAATAAGGATAATTCGTTTAACATTAATATTATGAATTTACGCACCGAGATATCCTGTCATTTGGTCTTATATCATGAGCATTTTCTATAATATGAATAATATGTGAGACACACTCATTCTCTCATCTTCTTAACCCTCCCCTCTCTCTCCCCCCCCCCCCCCCCCCCCCCCCCATCTTCTGGTCTACACACCACCAGTTCCTTCTCCTCTCCCCCTCTCTCTTGGGGGCTAAATCGCTACAATGGATCTGTAAAAAAATAATCCGAGAATGAGATGATCAAGGAGTTTGTGCCGAGCCATTCCAATTGTAGTACGGCGGTGAGGACTTACATGGACGGTGGGGATTTCGTGGAGGTTTGGAAGTGCATGATCGAGAATTACAAATCTAGGTTGAACGACACATATAATTTCTTGGTGCTTGGGCTTGGGGATATAAACAAGGTGGTGAAGGCGGTTATGTATGAAGAGGATATGAATGATTGGGGCATAAAGATGAATTCTTCCACGTGGGCGGAGTTGACACAGACGTTCGCAAAAATCCAAAAAGAAAAAATCCGCGGTAGCTCGTGGCGGATTTAGTCCACAAGACATAGAGAGGGAGAGGAGAAGGAGCTAGTGACGGCAGAACGGGAGATGCAAGAAGGTTAAGGAGATGAGAGAGAGAGAGGTCGTTGAAGCTGTAGCCGACATGTGGCCCACGGTGGTTTTGGCCAGAGAAGAAAATGATGAAGAAGGAGAAAAAATGTAAAATAAAAATTTTGGAGAGAAATATTTGTAAATAAGTGAAATGTATAAAAAAAACCTTAAAAAAAAGTCACGTGCTTGGCACTTGTGGAATTTTCGTCAACAATTAATATGGAGTTAATGACTTGGACCAGAGGGAGACGATTTGGATAAGGTTTAATGTGTTCAAATTGAAAAGACATGGGTTAAAGTGGGATTTCGGTGAAACCTTAGTGGTGCAAAGTGCATAAAACTCAAAATCAAGTGAAAAATAAAAGCAAATATAAAAATTATAAAATTAAACAAAAATAGAAAATAAGAAAACTATAACTAAAATTTAAAACTAAAAAAAAAATATTGTTGTCATTTAACTGCGCAAGGTAATTTTATCAACAAATTAAGTATGATTTTAGCAAATTCTAGTATCGTTTGGACTTATTTGGTAATTTGATAGGAAAATAAGAACTGTTCAAGGTATTGTTAATATGACAAAGGTTGTCCTTGGTATTTGTTAGCAAGGTCTACCCAAAAAGGAGTGATGGGTAGTTTAAAAAATTAATCTAAATGATTATCACCTATTCAAATTTTATCTGATTTTATCATTTTTAATGAAGCATTTGAACTAGGTACACACAAACACAATCACAAATAGATAAGAGATAGAGAAATTGATATCGTGATTTTTTAGTAGTTCACCACGCTACTTTTGCCTACAACTACTCTCCTGAGCTCTTGCTGAGAATTAATCCATTAAAATTTCGATCCTCTTCCCGGGTGAGAATCAAACACGTACACTCTGTTCGAATCAAATTCCTTTATGCCCAAACACTCTCTCAATTGGAATTGGTACATTTAAGTCTGATCTATAATCTCAAAAGATACAAAATTTTGATTTTCTCTTAAACCTTCTACCAACACTTATAAATGTCAAATTCAAAATCCAGTCCGATTTAAGTGAGATAGAAGTACACACAATTAAAAGACAGTCAATTTCAAAATCGTGTTCAAATTTATCTAGTTTTAAATCGGTGTAGCACAGAATCAGATAATCCAGACAAATTATATTCAATCGTTTAACTCGTTGTAAAAGAAATAATTTCCAAGTTTAACTGCGAGTTTTTGAAAAGAATTTTCATATTTCAATTTCAACAAATTTCAATTCAATTTATCAATGATAGATCTAATCAAACAATATTTTCAATCAATGCATAAAATAGATCAAATAAGCAATTTATAGAGAGAATAAGTAATCGAAGAAAGATTTCACTGGATTTCAAATAGATGATAATAATCAAAGCAATCCATCGCGGTAGGACGAATCAGCTTCACCGGATAAGAATTTTTTCAACCGAAAAACAATCTCTAGTTTTTCTCAAGAGTTCTAAGAATTTATAGAATTTGTTATCTTTTTTTCTCTTTCTCTCTCTCTCTTGTATCACTTGAATATCTTGATTTCTCATGCGTAAGATCTAAATTTAAAATAAAACTCGTAGCTTTTTTAAGCCTTCAAATAGTATCACTGTAACAACTAGTAGCTAGGTGAGTTCTTGCCTATATTTCTTGAAAACGCTCATGAAATTTTAAAATTCAAAGAAATTCAACCAACTGACCCACTCATTTGCTCAACTGAATTGAGTATCCTATGAAAATCTCTAGGACCTGTAAAATCAAGTCAACTAGATTGGAAATTCAGTCGATTGAATCAGACCAAATTATGGTCCTTGAAAAATCAAGTCGATTGAATCATCCATTTGATCCACTAAATTGACCCCTTCCACAAAACTTTTGCAACCTATATTAACGAGTCAACTGAATCACCATTTCATCGACCGTTTTGATCTTTTTTCATATTTTTTTGGTACTTGTATTATCCATCGACTGAATTAACCCTTTAGTCCACTCATTGAACTAGAATCTTAATTTCTCAAAAAGATGTTATGATTAGTTGACTGATTTGGCTAATGAGTTAATTGAATTGGATCCTTATACTTCTAAATCATGCAAGAAAGTGATCTTAATATATTTAAACACTTAGGCATGCAAACTAATCACTTAATCACACACAATTATAATATTTATCACATATTTAAGTGTAGTACTTGATCCTAATCGAGTTGATATGAATTCGACAAATATAAGTGTCGTTTTACCTTAGAAATACCAAAACATTATTTGTCCGGATATTTTCTTCATCATGTCACTGGTCTTGAATCATCTTGATTGTTTGTTTTTCATCTAATGCATCCGATTTGTCATATATTGTTCTCAATCCATCATAGATATAACTAATATTTTTTTTACTTGGCAATCACATCTCAATTACAATATTAGTCCAAAAAATTATCAAGGTAATGAACTCATCAAAATCATCAAAACATGCATTAAATCCTTTAGGGTTAACAATCTCTCCCTTTTAATGATGACAATTAACTTGATATTTACTCATTTAAAAATAAATAAATCATGCTCTCGTTGAATACGAGGACAAGTCTTTTAACCATTTAAACACATTATGAGAAATTGTTTCCAAACCAAGTATATATATGATGCATTTTCTCAACAATAAGAATGTATCAAGAATGACTAACGAATTCATGATAAAAGAAAAATATTTGAAGTGCTTTTGTTTATGAAAACATCAAATTCTCCCCCCTTTTGTCATCTCAAAAAGCGGAGGGTTTTAAAAATCACGAATGTTAGATTATTTGATATGATAAATTTCATATAAAGATTCAATCAAAGTATCAATTATCCATTAATTTGAAAATCTCAAAGCAAAGTAAGTAGAATAATTTCTAAGTGCTCGAATAACATGAATTTTCAAACCAATACATATGACCCCTTATATGCAATATTTCTAAGTAACGTGAAAATTCACGCGACTATGTCAATCAGTTTTCATGACAATCAATTTGAAAAAAATAATATGCATATTATTCTAGACATGCATCATTGTGCCTAGCATTCACGAACCCCGAATGATTTTGGAAAACTATTCTTCTGGTAGAGATTTTGTGAATATGTCGGCCAACTGATTGTGTGCGTCAACATATTCTAAAGAGATAATGTGATCCAAAATAAAATGGTGATGTATGTAGAAGGATTTAGCATGCGAGTGTTGTGTCGAATTTTTGCTATGACAACACAAATAGCATTTGTGTTGTCACAAAAAATGGATACATACTCCGTGCAATTTCCAAAATCATGCAATTGTTACTTAATGTAAAGAACTAGTGCACAACAATTGCCTGCTGCCATGTACTCAGCCTCAGCAGTGGAATGTTATTGAATTCTATTTCTTACTAGACTAAGAAACATGTGCGTTTCCTAAGAGATGACAAGACACACTAGTGCTTTTTTTCTTAACTTTACAACTGGCAAAATCAACATCGGAGTAGCTAATAAAAAAGAAACTACTACTCGTAGGATACCACAATGCTAAAGCACTAGATCCTATTAAATAACGAAAAGAATTCTTTTTACAATAATTAAATGTGACTCTTTAGGATCGGTTGAAATCTCTCACACAAACGTTCACTAAATATTCTCTCTCGTCTATTATCAGTACGATAAAGTAAACTTCTTATCATACCTCAAAAACTCTTTTTGTTTACGCGTTCACCTTTATCATATTTGTCAACTTTAGTAGCCGTTACCATTGAAGTTTTATATACTTCTGCACGTTCCAACCCATATTTTTTAAGAACCTCTTTGATGCATTTGGCTTGGTTGATGAAGATTCCATCTTTTGTTTATTGAATTTCTAATCCAAGGAAGAACGTCAGTTCACCAATCATACTCCTTTCAAATTCATCCTCAATTATTTTGAAAAATTCTTGGCAAAGTTCCTCATTAGTAGAACAAATATATTACGTCAATATTATTACTAAGAGAATATCGATATCAGTTTGTTTAATGAAAAATGTGATGTCACTTTGACTACGTTGAAATACATTTTCAATTAAATACCTAATCATACCAAGCTTGAGGAGCTTGTTTAAGGCCATAAAGCGCTTTTCTTAATTCGAAAATATAATTAGGTAGTTTACCATTTTCAAAACTAAGTGCTTGTTCAACATAAACTTCTTAAAAAATGAAACCATTTAGAAATTCACTTTTGACATCTATTTGAAATAATATAAAATTACGTGAGCATGCAAAGGCTAAGAACATTCATATAGCTTCTAGTCTAGCTAACGTTGAATAGGTTTTCTTGTAATTTATACCTTATTCCTGATTAAGTCCTTGTGCTAGGAATCTTCCTTATTTCTAATTCTTATATATGATTCATTATTAGGATAAAGACATTTAGTGCCAATTACAAGGTGAAAATCAAATCTAGGAAGTGGAGACCAAACTCAAATTGAATCAATTCATCTTGCATAACAAAAATCTATAATTCATCAGTTATTTCTTCTTTAATATTTTTCAGTTCATTTTGAGAGAGAAAAGGAAGATTAATAACATTACGGAGAGAAGAACGAGTATTTACAGCTTTTTGTATATCTCTTATAATTTGGTCGGCTGGATGAACGATAACTTATTTCATTGATTTTTTGGAGTCATTGGTTCTTCAATTGTACATTGTGGTTCTTCAGGAAGATCTGAGGGCTCCTTAGTAGGCTTAGTTCTTGGAATTTTCTGTTTTGTTGTAATTCTTGCATCATCTTTATCCATAATGTTTCTAAACATAAACATAATAGCTTCCTAAAAAAGAACATGCATTGAGTCTTCAACCACAAGAGTCCTCTTATTATATACTCTATATGTTTTACTACTGGAAGCATACCCAAGAAAAGTCCCCTTATTAGATTTGGCATTAAATTTACCCAAATTATCTTTATCACATAATATAAAACATTTGCATCCAAATTTTTTGAAATAAGAGATAATCGGGATTCTTCCATTCTAAATCTCTTTGGGTGTTTTACTTAATTTTTTACGAATAGATATACGATTCAGAACATGATATGTAATACTAACAAGTTCAATCCAAAAATATATAGGTAAAGTATTCTCATCAAGCATAATCCTAGCCATTTCTTGAAGAGACCTACTCTTTTTTTTTTTCAACTATCCCATTTTGCTGAGAAGTTCTAGGAGCAGAGTAATTATGAGTATACCCAAGTTCAAATAGTAGTTAGCAATTTCTTCATTTTTAAATTCTCTACCTCTATGATTACAAATGTTAATAATGCACGTTTCTTCTCATTTTGAACATGTTTGTAAAATTTGAACAAAATGCAGATGCAACATTACTTTTATTTTCTATGAAAAGAACACAAGTATAAAAAGAAAAATCATCGACAATAATGATTGCATATAATTTACCTCTTAATTAGAAATCGGATTTGGTCCAAAGGAATCAAGATGCACCATTTCTAGTGGTTTAGTAGTAGATGTACCGAATTTTCTATAAATAAAGATGTAACTTGTTTACCTAGTTGACATGCATAACACATATTGTCCTTCACATATCAAGTTTGAAATTCAACCTAATCTAAGTGCGATAGAAGTACACACGATTAAAAGATAATCAATTTCAAAATCGTCTTTAAGTTTATCTGGTTTTAAATCGATGTAACACAGAATTAGATAATTTATACAAATTATATTCAATCATTTAACTCGTTGTAAAAGAAATAATTTCAAAGTTTAAGAACTACAATTTCAAAAATAATTTTCAAATTTGAATTTCAACAACAAAGTTCAGTTTAATTTCCCAAGAATAGCTATAATTAAATAATATTTTTACCTAATGCACATAATAGATCAAGCAAACAATTCATAGGGAAAAATCATTATCAAGGAATTATCTTACGGAATTTCAAGAAGATGAAAATAATCAAATACAACTGATGATCATCTGGACGATCTACTAGGTTGTTTCGATGTACTCAAGAAGCACAAAATGAAGTTGAATACGGGTAAGTGTGTCTTTGGAGTCGGAATAGGAAAGTTAGTCAGTCACTTAGTGACGAGAGCCTATGCCTTGACAATCTCAGTGAGAAAACTCAAGGACTACTTCCAAGCTCATCTCATGGAGGTGTTGACCAATCAAGCCGAGGGTCATACTGCACTGTCTAGAGACCTTTGGAATTGCTGAGGGTCATAGTACACTGACTAGAGACCTCTGGCCATCTACTCAAGGGTCAGGCATTAGCACACTTAATTTATGATCTTACTTTCCCTAAAGAAAGTACCCCAATGGAAGCAAATATGATCCCAGACCCAACCAAAAGGCAATTGATGCCTGGACCGCCCCTGTAGATGGATTATTTAACCAAAGTAGATCGGGAGCCAATTTAGTGATCAAGCTTCTAGAAGGAGACATCCTCAAGTATGCCCTAAGACTTGGTTCAAAGCTACAAACCACAAGGCCGAATACAAGGCCTTCATGTCTTCATTGAGAATTCTAAAGGAACTCAGGGAAATCGAGGTGGAACCATACTTTGACTTGTTGCTTATATAGAATCAAGTGAACGACTATGCAACCAAAGAAACAAAAATGAAGTCATATCTGAACAATGGAAGGGTTCTCGAAAAGTCACCGTCAAGTTTATACCAAGGAAGAAAATCACTGGCCAATTTGGCCTCTACCTTGGAGACTAAGGGACAAAAAATTGTCTTGGTTAAAACTGTGCCACTGCCAAGCTGCGATGATTTTGAAAAAGAAATCAAGAAAGTAAGGCATTAGTCAAGTTTGATGGACCCATCTTTAACTACCTTGATAGTGGGTTTTTCCCTGATCAAAAGATTGAGGCACAAAGGTTGCAGTACTGGGAATTCTTGTACGTTTTCGTTTAAGGGGTATTGTATAAACGATTTTTCATGGGCTCGCTATTGCGGTACCTCCAGCCTAGCGAAGGCCACTACGTACATAAAGACATCCATAAAGGGGTGGGAAAAAATCACCTGGGGGCATAGTCCCTAGTCAAGAAAGCATTGTGATAGGGCTACTTTTTGTCAACAATTGAAACTAATGCAATAGATCTGGTAAAGAGGTGTGACAAATATTAGGGATTCGAGTTGACCATTAATATCCCGGCCACGGGAAAACTCCCTATGATCGGGAGTGCAGGCAGTAAAGATCTTTCTTGGAAACATGCAAACCTATCTGTATGCAAATATCGATGTGACCCCTGGTGTCACTCCGAGGAGGAGCCCAAACTCCCAGAGCACCAAGACATTGTGCTTGACACAGCTCGACAATGCTTCCTCCTTGAGAACAAGCAACAACTTCTCGAGATATAAAAACAAACTCCCGAGATCGTGAAAGTTTGAGATTGATATAAATTTTATTGATCTTGGTTGGTTGCATGTTAGGATGATAAGGATTTTTTCAAACATTATAATACATGTAAGTTGCTCAGGCTAACTCCTTTGAGTGACCCCAACTCAAAAATTGTTGGCTCTACCTGGGTGAAGACCTACTTTAGAAGCGCTGAGATATGCTAAATGTCATCTAATTGGGATAAGTTTATCCCAATTAGATGGGTGATGTTCTACGTAAATGTCTTAAATTTGGATGCAAGATAGACATTCCGAAAAACTTTAATGAGTGTTAGTGTGGTGAAATATAATTCAAGATTTTATTAAAGTTCCTTGATTGAGGAACGACTACAAAGACTAATTGATATGAATGAAAGACCTGAACACAGCAGTTGGCAAAAGCAACATGGAAAATAAGACGTTTAAAGGAAAAAAACTAGGAATAATGGGCTTACTTTGGATTTTCCACTGGGCAGGGACTGAAAAAGCCACATTTTTTTTCTAGCGGGATGCTCCAGTCCCCGCTACCATGAATCCATTTGATTATTCCACCCCTTGTTATTGTCAAGGCACCCTAACAAGATCTTTTACATTCTATGCCTCGTGCGAATCAGAAACCAACTGTCATTGAATTTCGCATTCCTCCCGACCATATAGAAATGGAAGAATAAAGATAAGGTAGGATTAAATTTTTTCTTAATGCAGAGAATAATGAGCTAGTTCATTATTCTCCAGTCACTGAGAATGAGCTAGACGGGCGAGAGTTTAATCTATTGAGAACCTCTCGAAGGAATGGATGGAGCGAGAACTACACTCGACCGAACAGTGTAAAATGCGATCTTCCCATGCACAAGTTGATGTGCCCAACCCCTATTCCAATAGAGAAAACACTGCCCTAGGGGGTAAAGAACATTGTAGTTTAAATATATTTCCAAGAGTTGATCTTTCAAGCATGAGTCCTCAAGGCCCTGATGACGGTTAGCTCGGGGTGAGTAGTCACAACAATAGGGGTCGTTGCTCCCCCGACTTGCGAGACTTGAGAAATAGTATAAGGAATTGCTAACAACCCCTGAGGGAGTTCAACCACAACCTCGGGGTTAGGCCTAACGGAAGGCCCAACCTCTGATTCAGCAACCCAAGGGTTGGGCTTTGCCGAACTCCCAACCTGTTGATCATCCCGTTCACTAGGAACCAAAGCACTAGGGTTAACACCTTGGTGCCCAGTAGAAAGGACCACAATTGATGGTCCCGCCACATCTCCATTGTCATCGGAGACAATGTTGAACCATTTTGAAATAAGAAAGGACCTACAATGCTTATACATTTTCAAAGAATTGCAAAGAACAGATGAAGATAAAGTAAAGAAGATGACACCGCACAATCACTGAACACAAAAACGAAGGCACGATTGAAGACAAAGAGATGGCACGACCTAGCAAGAACAGAACAAAGAATGAATATAAAATCAGGCAACTAATGTGAGGAAATGATACAAAATGTAACAGAAAAAAGAGGATAAAATGGCCAGAAGTCGCAGGAGAATGATAGAGAAACGCCAAAGAGAGGTTTGAGAGTATAAAGGTTTCAGGAAACTCGAAATATGGGTACCCACACCCCTTATATAGGGATGTCCACCTATGATACTCACCAATCGTCACCTAGGGAGCTATGGAACATGTCGTCGAGTCAATTATGAAACATTAAATGCCCGACATGCTTTGGGCACGAAATATGTGGCGCCATATTTTCAAAATTCCTATTGGGAGTAACGCTTGAGAAATTAATGTTTCGATTTTGTGTCTAATTTAGTCCCGGGGAAACCTATTGTTGTAATCCCGAGGCACGTCTTACCACCTGCTTAGGAGTAGGGGACATCTGATAAGGGAAAATCTAAATAAGGGTCAAATCATTGCCACGTGTCTACAAGGCACATGTCAGGCACGCGAAGCTACAACATGTGGTGTGGTAGGTAGCATGTTTACCCTGGGAAAAGAATTGTCCCAAATAACATCATTCCTCGCGCGAGTTGGCTCTCGACATTAACCTAGCTAGGGAAGGCGGGATTCGAAGCCTCAACACTTCTCCCGGGTTAGGGTTAGAAACCCTGACACATATTGTTACCGCCATTCTTGCGCAGAAACAACTGTAACACCTCTCGCTTATTAAGGAAAGAGTCATTAGCACTCCTTGAATAACGGCTAATTAACTCCACATCCCACCATTTTCGCCACATTAATGATAATGGGCAAGGATTCAGAGACAAATCTTCCATCTCTTATAAATACTACTACATGGGTCTTGTTAGATAAGCATATTTTTCCTATCCAACAATTTGCTAATTTTTTTTTTTCCAGAACAATCGACTAATCCTCATATTGGAGTTGTAATGTTGACAGGTCCACCCGTAATGTATTGTTTTGTAGGGACCAAAGCTGGGAAAGTAATCTAAGTGAGGAGAAATACCTCATTCCTGATCCTAAAATTTCATATCTGACGAATCAATTTTTGACTTCATAGCACAATAGCAAAGCATTGAGTAATTTCTAAATGGAAGAGTATGAAGTCAATATTACATTATAACTCATGCATTTTGATGATTGAGTTTTTGACCCAAATCAATAGCATAATTCGTCATAAAAAAAGATTTAGACGACTTCATGATGAAAGCTATAATATATATATATATATGACAAAATGAGACTACACGAGTAGGGTCGTGGAAATTGTACATTAACCCCCATATAATATACTGTCTACATTTACATATATGTGTATTACTGGCCACAGATTAATAATTAACCACACTTTTACATCCACTAAAATTTTTCCTGCTGCAAATTAAACAGAAAAAAATAAAAATAAATAGAGAATCATTGCCTCATTATGCGACATAAATAGAGATTTGATATGTAGAAGTTCTTCTCTACGTATGAATCAAGCTTTCCTAGAAAATGAAATATATACTTACAAGCTTTCCTAGAAAATGATATATATACTTATGGTAAGAAAAAAAAAATGGAAAAAGAAAAAAAAAAAAAAATCGTGTACACTTCCGTATTGTTTTTGATCATCTTCATTTTTTTCCACAAAAGGTGGTCCCAAATTGCTGCAAGATTGCCAGGGCGTACAGACAACGAAATCAAAAACTTTTGGAACTCCACAATAAAGAAGAGGCTCAAGAAGTCACCATCATCAACATCCTCACCCAAAACAAGCGATTCATCCCCAGACCAAAGAGATGCCATGGGAGGAGGAGGAGGAGGTGGGCTCATTCCCTTTCCACATCACAATATCCGAGGCATGTTAACTGACTCGTCTTCCTCGACCTTGTCATGCATGCAAGCAGCCACGGGCCATATGTTCAACCCGTTTCTCGTGCTAGAGCACAGTCTGAACATGTCATGTTCAAACCAACTAATGGGGTCAGAAGTTGGCAACAGCGATAACGGCTTTTATGGGTTTTTCGGGGCGAACATTGATCCATTAGTTCCTCCTTTGGAAAACATAAACATTGGTGAATATAAAACAACCAGAAGTGAGAATTTTGTGGATAGGAATGCTAATAATAACATTGCTAACGACAATAATAACAATAACAATAACGTGAATAATATCTTCATTAATCCATGCAACATTAACCATGCAAAACAAGAAAATATGAATGGGATTGGGAATTGCAATTGGGAAGGGGAATGGGACTTGGAGGAGTTGATGAAAGATGTTTCCTCGTCTCCCTTTATGGATTTCCATGTAGATGATTAGTTATGTACACACATTTATAATACCTTTGTACCATGTGGTTTGGATGGTTATACTAGGAAAGTGAGCAACACATACATAGGGAGGTAGCTGCAGATTTGGAATAAAGGGTCATGGATGAAGGGCATTGTAATTGTTGTATAGATGTATTGTACTTTGAGATCACAGTGTAAGGCAGTAATTTTACTTTGGTTAGCTTTCGTTTCCCAAATAATCAGATTGTGTGAAGATGTATGTGAATAGTCTAGTCATGTCAAATGTGAGATTCGGTAGCAAATGTTTTAGTTATAATAAGATTGATGTGAATATTGTGGAGATTTACTTGTGCACCACATAATTTTTTTTTTTTATAAGGTGTGTCCAGACCAGTTTACGATTACCTCGACTAATTATCTATGCAGATGATCTTAAGGGCGTACTTCTCTACATTTTAAATTCAAGATTTCATTGTTGGAGTACTCCACAGGAGAATCGAATCCTGGTCGATAAAAAAATGGTGTATCTTCCTTTGTAAATTGTACTACAACTCTTGTTCTATCACATGATATTGATGAATACATAGAATCTTTATCTCACACACATACACTTGAAATTGATAGCATGTTTCGTCCATGTTTTTTTTTTTTTTTTTTTGAAAAATAGAATTAAATACCGCAAACCATGATTAATGTTAAATTCCTGTCCACATTGGTCACTAAAAAATTTTCAAACTACTATATAAATCGAAGGAGTTACTCCACTTGGCACTGACACCATATGGTTTTAAGTTGAAACATCTTAACATAGTATCCTGAGTCAAGGTTTGGGAACTCTCCAGTGATCGACATGAAACAAGAATCTAATATCCGTCCTTAAGTGTAACTCTCTGTTTGTACGGATGATTTGACTACAGAGGAATGATAAAAATTGTGTAATTCCCGTCTTGCACGAATGAATCTAACAATTAAGAAAACTGATAATTTTCTTGAACGGCTAAAATCATTTCTTTATATTATTATTTACAATTTTTGTTTTTTTTAATCACAAATAGAAATGGCTAGAAAACCTCACCTAATTTTTTTCCTTCAAGAAATGGAGATTATGGAAGATCATTGTTTCTTATGATGGGGTTTAATCACTAGGTGATAAGTCCACTTGGAAAAATGAATTCACCACAAATCGGAGATGGAGAGTGCAAAAGTCAGCTTGCTTTTAATTGTAATTTCGAATTGTAATTATAATATGTTAGTTAGTTACGCTCCGTGCTTTTTGTTTCTAATAACTATGATTACCACTCTCTTTTTCGTTCCCGTTTCTTAAAAATTCCACCACGTAGTCATTTCAAACGAGAAAATACTTTAGTGGAAAGAGAATTATGTTGTGCTATGATTATGAAAAGCCAATGCTTGAGTTTGAAAACTGTTTTCAAAAACTTTTAAAATATGTTTTTGAAATTTTGTAACTTGTATGGTTTGATTTAGTTTTGGGAAAAAATATTATTTATTAATATTTTATTTAAAAATATGAAAGTGAAAAAGATGTAATTGGTTAAAATATAATGTTCAAAATAGAGAGATTTTTCTTTCGAGTCCAACACGATACACGAACATGGAGATATTGTCAAATTTTTAAAAAGGAGATATTGGTATGTTCAGGACACGACTAATGAATATTATATATATATATATATATTATATATAAATATATATATATATATTTTATATATATATATATATATATATATATATATATATATATATAACAATAATAATCATGAAAATTTGAAGTACATTAAATAAAATATTTATACAAATTATATATTATAAAAAATTTGAGCACAAACATTATATAAAATAAAAAAATATCAAATTAATTTTAAAACAATAAAAAATAAAAAAATCGATACTTTCAATGTGTTTCATAATCCCCAGATACACCTCTGATACCTCTAAATATTTCTCTTCTATAGGACACATGGAGAATGCATGTTTAGTACTTATTCATGGAGTGTTGTGTCCGGCACGTGCATCCATGTACTTGACACGAGTACAACTAATTAATTTTAGAGAAGTGTTTGTGCTTCTTAGTCATGGACTGTAGCTGTTTTGGATACACATTATTTATTTAAAGTACAAATGCAACATAAGTTTTATTTTATATATTGTTTTTTTAAAAAAAAAAATTAATAAATACTCGTAAAGATCTCTACCAAACAAGATTAATAGTGAATGTAAAAAAAGTATTATTTTTATATTGTTAGGAAATTTTTATTTCCTAATCTAATTTTGGGCAATATATTATTAACACAATTATATTTAATATTTAAATTTAATGGGCTAAAATTAAGTGATCTAATAAATTTGAGTAAGCACATAGACTACTCAAAAGAATGTGGGTTTAAATTAGTAGATATCAGAAACTGTTAAGGTGATTAGGTAATCATAGGAACCTTAATTACACCATATAAATAGGTAATGTTAGGGTTATGGTCCCCAATAATATCAGATCGTCTTAACGGCTCACTTCTCCTCATCTGGAAGTGAATCGTAAATTTTATTGAGGAACTCCCGAGATTTAGTTGAGGAAGACCATGTACCCGCTCGATCCGTGTTCTTCTCGTGATCGATTGTCATTGGATTTCTCATCAGAAGTCAATTGATTGTAATGGATTCAAGTATGTAATTTACGTGTACATTAAAACTCTTGATGATTTGACATGTTAATCAAGGTGTTATAAATTTATATCTATATGGAATAAAAACCAACAAGTGATATCGGAGCCTACTTCATGTTAAATCATTAGGGTTCTTGAGTTTTTCAAGTTTGTAGAATTTTAGGGTTTGTGTTTTTTCCATTAAAGTTTGTTTATTTGTGAAAATAGTAGGATAAAACATTAAGGTTTATTATGTGTTTTGTATAATTTATATGATTTCATGCTAAATATTATGAATCTAAACAAAGAAAAACCCCAAATTTTGGATTTTTTGGGGTGTTTTCGCTGCAGAAAATTTTAGATCCGAACCAGACCTAAACAGGTCGATCAATCGATCCTTCTTGGTTGGTCAACCGATTGGTGCAGAGAGGGTTCAGACAGTTTTGATAGGAGTTCGTATTTTGACCATAACTTTCTCATACGAACTCCAATTATGGTGATTCAAAATTCTTTGAAATGATCCAAAATAGAGATACAACTTTTATGTTTTGAGCTTGTTCAGAATCGAATTGCATCGAGGTCAACACTGGGCTTGAAGTTACTGCATTCGAACAATTATGACACCTGTTTGTATTTTGGGTATAACTTTCTCGTCCGAACTACGATTGAGATGATTCAAAATTCTGTGAAAATATAAAAAATAGAGATACAACATTTATGTTTTGAGATTTTCCATAATAGGATTGAATCAAGGTCAAAATAGGGCTTGACGTTACTGCATTCGAACATTTTTTACACTTGTTCATATTTTGGCTATAACTTTCTCGTCCGAACTCAAATTGAGGTGATTCAAAATTCTTTGGAAAGATCAAAATGAGATATATAACTTTATGTTTTGAGTTTTTTTAGAATCAGATTGAATCATGATCAAAATAGTGATTGAAATTGGATCTGGGTGAATTAGGGTTGAATAGATCAATAGATTCCTAGGAATTGGTCAACCGATTCAGTAAAGGAGTGTTTCTGGCTCTAGATCGATCGGTCAACTGACACTTTACGATTGGTCGACCGAGTGATTCAGGATGCCATTTTTTTTGTTCTGATAGATCGGTCAACCGACCCTTTGTGGTCGGTCAACCGATCGATACAAGATGTCGAGGTTACCTAATTTCGGTCTACTGAACCTTTTCGGTCAGTCGACCGATTAATTCAGGATCCCAACCTTTTCCTAGGATGACCGATCGGTCGATCGGACCTTCATGGTCGATCAACCAACAACTTAAGGATAGATCCGGTCAGTCGATTTTGAAGGACTATAAGGACGGTCGACTAACAAAATCTTAAATTTTGAAATAAATTAAAATGAAACAATATGTTACCAAAGTAATCTCTGTTGTGTAGTTTATTTTATTTTGGGATATTAAGATGTTAATGTTTTTTATTTATGCAAACAATACCCGGCCCAAAGGAAGACTATTGTTTGGCCAAATAATAAACATTGGTGGTTGTTGATGTTTGTTATTTATGCGAGCAACAATCGGCCCAAAGGAAAATTATTGTTTAGTAAAATAATAAACATTAATTGGACGATTATTATTTATGTGAACAATAATCGGCCCAAAGGAAGGTTATTTGTTTGGCCAAATAATGAGCATTAATTTAATGTTTGTTATTTATGCGAACCATAACTGGCCCAAAGGAAGGTTATCGTTTAATTAAAATAATAGACATTGTTTTGAGATTAGTATGGTTATTATTTATGTAATCAATAATCGGCCCAAATGAAGGTTATTGTTTGGCCAAATAATAAACATACCTATGGGAATAAATGTATGAAGATTATTAAGTTTCCATGTGAACAATAAGTCAGTCCAAAGAAAGGCTTATTGTTTGACAAGATCTATTATCAAAATTTGATTCCTGCGCTGAGAGTACCAATTACAATTAATTCCTCTGTCCAAAGACTAGGAATTAATGTTGTGCAAGGTATCTTGAGATGGATCCCCAAATTTATATTAATTATTCATGTCTTATTTATTATGTTATGACATGCTTGTATGCTTGCTTGTTTATTTGGTTTTCTGTTTAGTTACTGCCAACATAAATTCCATTCTAGTTCTTAAGGATTAGAGAGAAAACATTTCAATCGTTCTCGATTGCGTGGATTTTGACTTTGCGCTAAGGAAAGAATAACATTCACCTCTCACTGAAAAAAGTTCCCCTGAGGATAAAAGAGAATATGAAAGGTGGGACCGGTCTAATCGCATAAATCTTATGATGATCCGACATAGTGTCCTAAAAACATTCAGGGGTGGTATATCCGATGAGGCAACTGCTAAGATGTTCCTTAAGGAAATTAAAAATAAAAAAATAAAAAAATAAAAAAAAAAATTGTAAAGAACGAAAAGGTAGAGACAAGTACGTTTTTAACTAATTTTGTCTTGATAAAGTATAAAGGAAAAGAGAACGTAAGAGAGTACATTATGGAAATGTCCAATGTCGCTTCGGAACCAAATACACTAAAGTTAGAGCTGTTTAAGGATTAACTCGTGCATTTAGTACTTATTTATCTTCTTGCACAATATAGTCAGTTTACGGTGAGTTATAATATCTAACCCAATTGGAAGATTGTTAATAAATTTTATTTCATAATCTAATTTTGGGCAACATATTATTAACACAATTATATTTGCTATTTAAATTTAATGGGCTAAAATTAAGTGATTTAATTAATTTGGGTAAGCCCATAAACTACTCAAAAAAATGTGGCTTTAAATGAGTAGATACCAGAAACTGTTGGAGTGATTAGGAACCCTAATCATACAATATAAATAGGTAATGTTAGGGTTATGGTCCCCAATAATACCAAATCATCTTGACGGCTCACTTCTCCCCATTTAGAAGTGAATCGCGAATCCCATTGAGGAACTTCGGAGATTTGGTTGAGGAAGAGCACTATCCGCTCGATCCGTGTTCTTCTAGTGATCGATGTCATAGGATTCCACATCAGAAGTCAATTGATTGTGAGGGATTCAGGTACGTAATTTACGTGTACATTAAAACTCTTGGTGATTTGAAATATTAAGTAAGGTATTATAGATTTAGATCTATAGGGAATAAAAATCAACATATACATCTTAAATTATTATTCATTTATTATATTTTGAACTTAAATTATAAATGTGTTCATGAATATTTTAATTTATGTTAGAAAAAGTATAATTCTCTTAATAAAGAATTTTGATCAACAAATTAGATTATATATACAATAAATTATGAAAAGTTGATATAATTGGTATAATTTGATGTATATTGCTCCATTAGAATTTCATCAACTATAGTCAGCAGATTATAGTATAATATAATCAAGTTTTACTGGAACTAATTGAAATAAATAAATATTTTACCCATTAATTAATCTAGTTATTATATTCAAGTCATAAGCAAATTATTGGATCATCCGTCATAATCCAAATCTTCATTAATATAATGGTTTCAAATCACTTTTAGATCAAGAACTATCCTTGAGTTTTAAATTTTTTGTATTAGATAGCCCCTTGACTATCAGTATGTTAGTCAAACGTTAATTTTCAAGTAAGTTTTAGGAAAATTTCTAATCTTACCCATAAACATTTATTACAAACCATCGTTACTATCTTAAAAGGAAGCATTTCTTAGCCTATAGGTCCATTCCATTTTAGAAAAAAAAAAAAAAAAAAAAAAAAAGACAAAATACACACAAAGAGAAAGAAAAGAAGAGAACAAAAAATTGAAAGACAAAAAAAAATTAAAATAAAATAAAATAAAGAGAAGTAAAGAAAAAAAACATAAAAAAAGAAAAAAAGTGACACACAAAACAGAAAGTAATAAATGATTTCGTTTTACTAAGCATCGTAAAATGTAGAAGAGATATAAATGTGAGACATTGTTTTGTAATTGTTGTTATTAAATAATTTTTAAATTAAAAAAAATAATATTTTGACAAAAATGAACTTTTACTTAAAAAAAATGCAAAGCTTCAAAAGTGTATTTGATAGTGTGAGAAAATATCTTAGTATTATAACTATAAATAACGTAATTGTACAACTTCTACTAATATGAATTAATCATTGTTACTGATAGTGGTCCCCGTTACATTATGAGGAAAAAAAGGGTTGTCATTGATATTATGCTAAACCTCAAGGATGGTAGATGTTATTTTCCCAAAGAAAAAAGTAAGGGCAAAATTGTAATTAGACAAGTTCTATTAATGTCAGTTAATACAAGGGAGGCTAGTTATTATGAAAAAAGTAGGGGTATTTTTTTATTTTATTTTTAGTAAAAAAGAAACAGCACAAAAAACTAGCAACTAAACGGATAGCTTTCAGCTCCCATGTCCGTTAACAGTAACCTCTTGATGCCTTCCGGAGGTTCTTCAAGATAATGCATTTCTGATATGTTATTTTTCCCCATTCAAGTAAGAAAATCCGTGCAACGGTTACTCTCTCTTCTGACCACTCAGATATCAAAGTCGTGATTTTCAACTATATGTTTGCATTCTATAATCCATCATCTTAAGAGATGGGTGTCCAAACATCCTCATTTGATTAGGTTAACAGCTTCTTGAGAGTTTGACTCGACAGTCACCCTCGTGAATACCCTTGATATCGCTAGGCAAAGGCCCGGATGTATCCCTCTTATCTCCACCTCCAAGCAAGAACAAGAATTAAGATGTCCAAAGTAGCCAATTTTCCACACCCCTTCCATGTTCCTGATTAGGCCACCAAAGCCACCTTTCCCTAGGTTACCATGCGCACTCCCATCCATATTGAGTTTAAATTAACCTGCAAAAGGAGGGATCCAATCAATATTTAAGGGAACAATAGTGCCATTACGGGATTTAGAGGGATGGAACGCTTCCAACATATCCTGCGCGTTGCGGTTAATCTTGGAAACGATCACGGAGGAGTCTTGGGTAATCCTCTCGATGACTTCTTTGTTACGGTTTTTCCAAATCTCCCATAAGATGACCATAAACAAGTAAAAAGACGAAGGGTTAATGGACCTTCCTTTAATGTATTTAGATATCCAACTTTGGATACTCATGTTCTGCTCATGCCTCAAAGTGTTCCTATCAAGGAACATGGACCATATGGACCAAGCCTTCAGGCATTTTTTGAGGACATGGTCAATGGATTCAATAGATTTATTACACCTCTTGCAAATAGCCGAAACATCCACTGACCATTTAGCTCTCAACTCATTAATCAATAGCCGCTTATGATAGGTTTTCCACAAAAAAGAATTTCATTGATTGCGGAATTTTTAGTTTCCAAATCCATTCCCAGTTGGAAATAGAATTGGAAGCATTGAATTCCGCAACTAAAGAGTAAGCAGATTTAACTGTGAATTTGCCTGAATTTTTCGGGAGCCAGATAGCTACATCTTCTTCCGAAAAATTAGGGAGCTCAGAACTCAGAATATCATTAGCTTGATCCTCCGATATAAGGTGGATGATTGGCAGAAGAAACCAACTACCTGAATCATCCGGAATATCAGCGACTTTAAGATCAAATCGATGTTAGAGCTCATCATTGCCTAGGGGTCTATTACCATACCACCAATCAGTCCAAAGGTTGACATTAATACCGTTACCAATTTTCCATTTAATACCTTTAAATATGGTAGAACTGGAGTGAAATATTCCCCTCCAAATATGGGAACCCCCATTATGTTTCTTCCAAGTCTTAGGATTTCTGTCAATATTATATTTATTCATAAACACATCCACCCACAAGAGGTTCTTACTCTTTGAAATAATTTTCCAAGCGAGTTTAGCCATGAAAGCAGCATTAATAAATCTGGCCTTTCTAATGTTTAGGCCTCCCATGCTAGTAGGACCACATACCTTATCCCAGTTGACAAGGTGGAATTTCCTGCAATCATTTGAATCTCCCCAAAGAAAGCTTCTGGCCAATTTGTCAATCTTATCACAAAATTTAAAGGGGAGGGGAATGGTTTGCATATAATATAACGGGATCGAAGTTAACACAGACTTAACCAACATAGTATGACCTGCTATAGATAAATTCTTAGCTTTCCAATTAGAGAGTCTTTTTTTCATTTTTTCCAAAATAAGGTTAAACTGACTCCCATTAAATCTATCAAGAAGGAGAGGGGTTCCTAGATAGGTCCCCAAGTCCTTGCATAACCAAATACCTAAGTCTTTGCTAATATCCCGAGCAAGCAAATTATTGATTTTAGGAGCTACAAATAGTTTAGATTTCTCAAAGTTAATGGCTGCAGAAAAGGCCGCTAGGGTATACAGTATAGACTTACAGCTCTCTTTGTCGGCTTTAGCAAATAAAAGAATAAAAAAGGAGGTGAGATAAAACAGGCCCTTTTTTTTCCACTTTCAGGCCCCTCCACCTCTTTTTAGAAACTTCTTCAGAAATCAAGAGAGACAACCTCTCCATACACAAAATAAACAGATATGGGGAGAGAGGGGATCTCTTTGACGAAGACCCCATTTGAAAGAAAACCCTTCAAAGGGTTCCCCATTCCATAAAACTCTCGCAACAACTTTCCTAACACAATTCATAACCATATTAATCCAACTAGAGGAAAAATTGAAAAAGACAAGCGTGTTCTCGATAAAATCCCAAATTAATTTATTATAGGCTTTTTCTAAGTTAATCTTGATAATCATCCCCCCTTTCTTACTTTTAGATTTCTTAAGTTTATGCAACATCTCTTGGGCAATAATTATGTTATCTATGGTTAGTCTACCTGGGATGAAGCTGCTTTGAAAGGGGCCAATAGCATCAGACAACAAGGGTCTTAATCTAGTAACCATAATTTTAGTGACCAATTTGTAGGGCACGTTACATAAACTGATAGGATGGAACTGGTTAATTTTCTCCAGAATATCAGCTTTGGGGATAAGAACAATAAGTGTCTCAATTATCCTAGGTGGCATATCCTTATCATTAAAGCAGGCTTTAACAAAATCACATAGGTGTTTTCCTACTTTATCCCAATTCCTTTTGTAGAATATGGCTTGGTAGCCATCAGGTCCCGGGGCTTTTAGGTCCCCCATGTTAGACAAATTAGTTTTTATCTCTCCATCCTCTGGCACCGAGCAAAGGAAGAGATGATCACAAGACTGGATAGGGTGGACACAAATCTGATTATCAAGAGAAGGGCAAGACTGTATAGAGGGATTCTCACAAAAAAGATCATAGAAAAAAACCCTGACATGATTCTTAATGTCCTCCTGACTATCCAACCATTCATTGCAATTATTTTTAATCATAGACACTCTATTTTTCCTACGTCTTTGATTTGTGGAAGCATGGAAGAATTTAGTGTTCCTATCCCCAACAGAAAGCCAATTAATTCTGAATTTTTGATGCTAGAAATTTTTTTCTTTTCGCAGAACCCCAGTATACTCCTTTTTAAGATTTTTTTTTCCAAAACATCCAACGAGATGGAAAATTTGGAGTCCTGATATCTTTGGATCCCCAAAATTCTAGCCAGAAGGTGTTTTTTAATTTTGAAAATATTACCAAAAACCTCTCTGTTCCAATTTAGGACTTCCTTCCTGAAGTTGTCTAAATTACTTTCTAAACTTATGTTTTCCTTGAACCAATTGTCCTCCAGAAACGATTTGAAGCTAGGGTGTTCGAGCCACATAGCTTTAAATCTAAACGGGTAAGAGGAATTTCTCAAACTAATGCCTAGAACATGAATAAGTAAAGGAGAGTGATCCGAATATGTACGTGGGAGGTTTTCCACCCTAACATTAGGAAATGAGGCGCACCAGTTAGCATTCGCCAAGGCACAGTCCAACCTCTTATTGACTCGAAGCCCATTAATAGACATTCCAGACCAGGTCGTAGCAGGTCTGCTAGCACCCAGATCATTCATCCCACAAAAGATAATATTGGCATTAAAGGTGTTGATGCGTCGAATATCCTGAGTGGTTGCAGCTCCTGATTTCTCAGATTGAGAACTGATGTCATTAAAGTCCCCCACCACCATCCAGGGAGAGTCATTGATCTGGGATAAGATTTTCATCTTCTCCCAGAGCTCTCTTCTCCTACTAGGGTTTGGGTTCCCATAGATCGCTGACAACACCCAATTATCAAATCCCACTCTAGTAACCTTAACGTGAATCACTTGGTTGGTATCATGAATTTGGCTGACCGAAACTTTTTTAGGACTCCACAGCATCCAAATGCCTCCAGACCGACCATTAGGGTCTATATAAGTGACTGCTGTCAGCCCCGAAGAAACAAAAAAGCTCCCAATTTTCTCAAATTCCACCTTGGTTTCTAACATGATCACAATTTCAGGTTTTTTGGAGTTAAAAATGTCTCGAAACGCATTCCGGAACTGGCAATTTCCGGTACCTTGATAATTCCAGGAAAGGATCCGCATGGAGACACTAAAAGGAAAAGAAAAAAAAGAAACGGATTCCTGCTCACTGATCTTTAGAAGGCGCTTGCACTTCATCACCAGCATATCCCATGCTTTTACACTTTCCAACATCAATTTCACGGATGGTGTTTTTGAAGCTTGCCTCTCCATGATTTCCATGGATAATCTTACCTCGTCCACCAGCTAGAACACTTCCACACATTGCATCATATCCTCCACTTGTTCCATGAACAGGGAAAGTGGGTAGCTTTGGAGGAGATTTGTTCGTATCTCATCCACACTTCGTCCTTAGGTTAATCTGATCGTCTGGGGGTTTTAGGGGTTGAGGTAATGGAATTTTTGAGATGGTGTTTGATTGAGAATTGGGTTAAGGGGGATTTAGTGAGGAGGACGAATCATTATGAAGGCTGGGGAGCAGGTCAGCATGGCCGGCGATTTGAATAGGCAGACTGTGCTGAGACGCCCACATTACATCCCTGCCTTTTCTTTGGCTAACTGGAGCAGTTGGTGTGCTCTTGGGAGTTGGTATCGTCTCCCTTCCTCAAGCCCCTTGAACTTCTCCCTTCCCAAGATAATGGGATTCCTCTCAGGAAGTTATCTTCCTAGAACCAGACGTCTTCTGAATCTAACCACTTTGGTTAGGATTAATAGTTAAGGCCTTGTTCCCATAGGCTTGATGCACTTTGCCCATTCCTCTCTGATTCAGGTCTTCCATGGTCCTATTTTTTGTGGGCTTGTTCTCTTGGGCTCTCTTAGCCCTTATTTGCTCATTGTTTTCCTTATGAGCAATTTCACTAATATTGGGCCCCTTATATGTACCCTGGGTGTCCCTCTTCGTTTTGGGCTTCTCAAATCTCCTCTGTTTTTTAACAACCAACTAAGGCCCATACCCATCATCCCTCTCATTAACCGCAACGGGTTTCTCTGACCCTAGGACCATAGCTGAAGCTGGAGGATTGACTTCCTGATTTAACTTCGCCTCGAGCCCAGGGTTCTCGCCCGTTAGGTTGCCCGCTCCCTCTCCGGTCCTCTTTTTCGTTCCCTTATCGTATTTTTCCAGTGACATGTCATTCTTCTCCATCGGAGTATTTCCATATGGGCACATCTCCGTTTGATGGTTAACTCTACCGCAAGTATATCATAGCCCGTTGAGGCTTTTATATTCAATTCTAAAGACCATACCCCTCATCCCGAAACGAGCTACCAGTGGTTTGTTGAGGTCAATTTCAACACATATTCTCGCGAACTTACCTTTGTAGGCCGCCGTTGTGTTTCTATTTATCTTTATCGGCCTCCCAATCTTCTTTCCTATATTGTAAAGAACAGGAGGTTCGTAGTATTCAAATGGTATGTTCGGTAGTCTCACCCAAACCGCCGTAAGAGAATCCATCGCAAACTCTGGTCTAAAATCCGGTTCCCATTTTCTAACTGTTAGGTAGTGATCCAAAATCACCCAGGGACCTTTAGTGAGCACCTTATGTGCATCTGTGATACGATCAAACTTAGCTAAGTAGAATCCATAGTTAAGATTAATGAGTTTAAAATCACATTGTGGTTTCCATATAGCCCTAGCTCTGTCACAAAGTACTTTGTACCTGATCGATCTTCCCATGAGCCTGATAATGAGAGTATCTTTCCATCTTTCCATCTTTCCCTAATCTGGGATAAGATTGTCTCCGAGATGATGACTTCCAGAATGCCTTCCCCTTGTGCAGTCCCATTTTCATGTGAAGGGTTTTCCTCTTCAACTGACATCTCCTTCTCTTCAGCGAAGTAGACCGCTTCCAGAACTTTTTTGGGGAGTTCATTGCTCCTCTTTAAGGCATCTTTAAAATATTTCATCTGGGGTTGCATGGGAGTTGCCTGATCTTGCATGGTTAACTCGTTTTGGATGTACATAGAAGGCAAAGTCTAGATGTGCATGGCTGGAGCCATTATCATTGGTAGGGTTGTCATCGTCTGATCATCACTTTCCTCCCTTCCCTCCTCTTCATTTTCTATCTCCTCTTCCTCATCCGATTCCTCAGATTCCCCAGATTCGTCCATCTCAGTGATAGGATCCAGGGTATCGTGGTTGTTCTTGATCTTCTTTTTGCTACGTTCAATTCCATCATCTTCTTCCAAAGAGAGTTCACTTAGCTTTACTTTGGGAGCTTCTCTCTCTAGACTCATTTTTTCAGTACATAACACAATTCTTATAATCTTTTAGTAGGGGTATTTGATATTAGGCCAAACCTCAATTTATGTGAATGACATTTACTCGTTTTATAATTATCTCCTGAATTTCTAAATTTTCAATAACCTTATAAGTTACGTTATTACAAATAGATTTCTACTGAATATCAACTTTCACTACAACAAAAACAAACTTTAATAGTAATTCCATTAGGCGCTAAAAACTCATTTTTTAGCTGCTAAATATTTTAGAAACAATTCATACAACTGCCACAAATACTGCAGTCGATATAGGTTATACTGACTAATTTATAATTGTAGCTAAAATTTAGCCACTAAACATAAAAAAATTAGCAGCTATTTAGATTTCTTATAGCAGCAAATTTAAATAACACTAAAAATAAATAAATAAAAATATTAAATATTTATTTTTATATTTAGTGGCCAATAACAATTTAGCTGCTAAATAAAACTGGTTTTAGTTGATTTTAGATATTTAAACAAAACATAAATCACAACATGATATGTGAATGATCTCTTTAATTTTTTCAAGAACACCTCAATCGAATTCATTTGTTTTGGTTAGATTAGTATGTGAGTTGTTACTTGAAAGGGAAAGAAAATACCACACACACACATACACACACACACACACACACACACACACACACATATATATATATATATATTCCAATCCTACTCGTAACTAAAAAAGAAGATAAGGTTTCTGAAGAAGGGTCACACATTCCCCGAAGGAATAGAGGTCCTCTCTTTATCCTAAATTTTTAGCTACAAGGGTTTGTCGGCGTAGTATATATATATATATAAGTGCTAGTCCATTAGCCTGAAGACTTAGTGTCAGGCTGTGATCTTGATGTTTAAAATTAGTTATTAACAATATATGGTTATGTTAACAATTAATAGAGTTTGGTTTGAAGTGTTCATGAAAGAATCGTAGAGACTATACACAACTCAGGGTATGTTAGATGTTTTGTTGGGTTCTTAACATGTTCTTGGATGATTTTGTCCCTCACATGTTCTTAACATGTTTTTGGACGTTCTTGATGTTCTTGACATGGTTTTGGCATGGTTTGACGAATATAACATAAATTTAACGTTTTTTTACTTGATTATGGGTTATATATAGGTTATGTATATGCAATTTTTGCATGAATACTATATGAACAATGATATGTACAATCATAAACTCTATATTTAATCCAAGATAAAAGGGTGTTTCAAGAAGACATACATACTTAGGGGAAGTAGTCTTTCCTAAGTGATTACATTCCTTTCCTTATTTGATCTTCTTGGTAGTCTTCAAACGGTTGTCGTTAACTCCTTGAGTTTTTCCTCCAAAAACCTCAAGAACTCCTCTGGGGTGGTATTTTGGCAGAATTTTGAGATGTTTATTGAAGATAAATCTTAGAAACCCTAAGGAGCCAAGAGGTTTGCTCGAGCCTATAAAGAGAATGTGTGATTTCCTAGTGTTGAAAAAAAATGAAAAAGAGCCCCAATATATATGGACCTAGGAGTCTGTGCATTAGGTAATGAACTGACTATCCCAGGTTGCTCCCTTGGGTCTGTTTGGCCTAGATGACACTTTCTTTTGTCTTAATCTCAAATAGCCTTGAACGAATTTTAGAGAGTTGGTACAATTCTCTAAAGATTTAGTAATGATTACTAAATCTTTGAATGATTCTTGCAATCATTGGTAATCATTAGTAATGATTGGTAATCATTGGTAATCATTACACAATATCCAATGTGATTGGTTGCACATGAGTGCAATAATGACTTTATGTGACACTTCCAGTACGGTTTGGTGGCTAAGTACCAGTTAGTTTCACTATTTCAGTTTGGTTGCCATTAATGCTTCCAAGGTTCTTTGAATTTGGTCTTGAGGTGTCACTTTTCATTTAATGCTCGATGGTGACCCTTGCTGTGATGGGATTGATTCAGTTTGATTGGAATCGAGTCGGCTTAGTTTGCCTTGTAACCGGTAGTTACATTTCAAGGGTTTTAGTTAACCCTAAGATATTTTGAACAAAATATCAACATGATTTGAATCTACCCAATCCATGTCACCCCAAGCATTAAATGGCTTGATGGGATGGACATTTAATACTCATTAAATGCATTGCTTAGATGGAGAACCAGATTGATTCGGTTTCGATAATGCTGAGTTACCTTCTAAGTAACTTAGTTCCTTCCCTCGATATTTTGGGTAGAGAATATCTAAGGGGTGTCTTGGTCTTTTAATGCTCATTTGCGAGTCATTATTGATGGGTTGAGCCCTTGATTCAATGGGTCTTGATGGTTTTGTTGATCCTAAGATTTTGATGGACAATTAAAGGTTGATATTTTTTGTGAAACTAACGGTTTGATTAAGTGTTTCAGTTTATTAGTTCCAAGTAATGAAGATATGATGATAAAGATAATGAAGGATTAAGAGGTTGAAGAATTTGAAAAACCTAGGAAAAACAATTTAGGTTAAATTTCAACTTTTAATATCCCAATTAGGATCACACAAGATACAAAAAGATTTTTAAATGATTTTTATAAATGTGTGTTTTTAATAGGATCCTAATTAGCTAAATTATTTGCTCCTATGTGTAATTGAAAAAGAAATATTTATAATTGATTAAAATTGAATTTAAGTATTTAGTTGAGCTAACCAAGAAAAGAAATTGGTTAAAGAGGCGAAAACGTTAATGAGAATGAATTAAAAACGAATTTAGAAGAGATTCCAGCATCCATAAGTAGATAGGTAAGTCGACTGCAGCATAGAAGGAAAAGTCTTTGTATCGCTCGGTCGACAAGTAGGTCGACCTGTGCTTGAATATGAACTCTCTGTATCTTTAAATCGACAGAATGATCGACCTGTGAAGAGAAATGTAACTCTCTGAATCTTTAGGTTGACAGATAGGTCGACCGATGGGCACAGAATTTTTGGCTTGGCTATATCCTGAATCGAACGATCGACAGCTGATCTTGGTCAGTCGACTTATGGGTCTGTTTCAAGATATTATGGAATTTCGAATTTTATTCTGAAAGTAGTCGGTACTAGCTGTTTTTTGGTTAGGATTCATGAGAGATTTTAGGCATTTAGTATTATTTGAGATATGCAACACATATTATGATATCCCTATAGATTTGGTTTATTAAGTTTGAATATTTCTCAATTTGGTACATATAATTGTTTCTATTCTATTTAATTGTGATTGAGAAATATTTTGGGGATTTAATTGAGAAGTTTAAAAACTATAATTAAGTGATTTGAGCCAGAATGAAGTCATAATGATATAAGGGGTCTATAAGAGCAATTAAGTGTCATAACAAATGGGAACTAGCCGTTAGAGAGCTTATTTTAATCTCATTTATATAGACCTACGTTTTTCATATAAGTAAGAGAAATTAAGAGAGATCAAGAGATTATATTGAGCTTTTCTAAGAGAAATCATATTTGAAAATTGTGAGAGCTTTTCTAAGAGTCATTCTTGAGAATTATTTGTTGTGAATCATTACTGCTACCGAATCTGAAATAACATCGTTATAATTATTCTTTCGGAGGATTCCAGGTGAGATCTTTCCAAATTACTTTCTATTTAGTATTGCTTGATTATTTTTTGGAATTTGATCTTTAAAAATTGTTTCTGATTTTTATTGAAAAATATTTTTTAAACAATTTTTTGAATCAATCTGATTACGTGCTACCCATTTTCGTTTAAAATCAGGTTTTGAATATCTCACTTTTTTATAACTAGTTTTGGGATATTAATTGAGTTTTAATTTATTTGGGGTGGTAGAAGCTCCAAGTGAAAAAAATCACTTGTCAATTTTTAATTGGTAAGTTGAGTGACGGATTAAATACTGTTGGGAGTATTTAAGCTAAGGGTAACTGGTTTCAGTTTCTTCCTGTAAAGAGATTGAGGTAGTAATTCTTTCTGAATTGAATTATTTTGTATGAATTTTGTAACGGTTTAATCCTTACCGGGTAAAAGGATATTTGGAGTTTTTGTGAGGTTTTGATTCTTTAGCCTTTGTTTTAAAAAAAAATAGATTATTCTTGAACCGGTAAAAAATAGAGGTTATTCCTAAGCCTGTGAAAAATAAATTCTATAAAGTTTGATTCTGATTCTGTAAAAGAATCTTTGTGAGGATTTGGTTCCTACATTTAAAAGAATCTTGAGTTTAGTGGGTGCGACTCTACGTGGGGCTCGGAGGACTGAATTAGCCAAGAGTAGCTTGGTGAACTAGTATAAATTTCTAGTGTGCTGCTATTTTTATATTATTTATTTTTGTTATTTGGTGTGCACCTAGTTGATTTTATATTTCCGCTTAATTTAGAATTAAAATTAATTATTTGGGTTATTAAAGTATTTTTTCTCTGACATTTTTTTAACTACCCAATTCTCCCCCCTCCCCCCTCCCCCCTCTTGGGTATTTCACTGGGCCAACAGGTTTAGTCCAGACAACTTTGATTTGGTCAATTTCAAATCGAATCCCAATCTTTAGTTACATTATGTAACTTGGACTTGTCATGACATTTTCATGCCTTGATCATGGTCTTTAGCACTGGATTTATGGATATTTGAACTTTAAATCAGTATTTAAACAAGTATTTTTGGTGTTGAATAGACGAATCCGGTGATAGTAAATGTTTCAGGGTCAAAGTAGGTGACCGAGGTAATTGGTGAAACATCCTTTAGTTAAAAGGTTGTACTAGTTTTTATTCATATTAAAGGTGATAAAATCATATTTTAATACAATCATCTTAACCTTCCTTTAATTATAGGAATTTTGAGGTTGACCTCAAACTTTTACTTTATCGAATTTAGTCAAATTCAACAATTATATGTTTTATTATGTTTTTTTTTTTCTTTCTATAATGTACAGTGTGATCCAAAGTAGAAATTCATTCTCTTTAAACCTAAGTTTAAAGTTTATCTGAACTTGTACTTTCAATTCGACACTGATTGGGCGGGATAAAATGTGGTGTCTACAACTGTCCCTCTTTGTCATGCGAGTTTACTCGTAATGACAAAGAAGAAGACACAGATATTTTGTTCCACTGGATGTAAAAATTAATGATAGGAATTTAAATTTTGATTTAAGCAAGGTTTAGGAGTATACTTGAACATTACTACATCTACCCTTGGAAGTGGTAAATGATTTTCTCAAAGGAGGTTGAATGACTAGTCCCCGAGGATTTATGGAATCTCCGACTGCTTGAGGTGTAATGGTATGTAATATTCTCTGACCACTTAAGGTAGGACAGTAGGTTGGAATCTTTGACTGCTTGAGGTAGGACAATAGGTTTTCTTTGTCTAGTATGTACTTCACCGACCCATGTGAGGTATGAATAGATATAAATTTTTGACCAATTAAGGTTGGATAGGATGTAGTTCACCGACCCGTGTGAGGTACGTATATATTGTCCACTTCTCCAACCAATTAAGGTAGGAAATAATGTACTTCACTGACCCGTGTGAGGTAGTCATGGATTGTCTACTTCTCTGACCAACTAAGGTAGGAAATGATATTACTTCACCAACCCGTGTGAGATAGGTATGGATTATATAATTCTCTGACTAATTAAGGTAGGAAATGATGTACTTCACCGACCCCTATGAGGTAGGTATGGATTTGTTACTTTTCCAACCAACTAAGGTAGGAAATGATGCTACTTTACCGACCCGTGTGAGGCAGGTATGAATTTGCTACTTCTTCGACCAACTAAGGTAGGAAAAGATGTTACTTTACTGACCTGTGTGAGGCAGTTATGGATTTGCAACTTCTTCGACCAACTAAGGTAGAAAATGATGTTACTTCACCGACCCGTGTGAGGCAATTATGGATTTGCTACTTCACTCTTTAACCAAGGTAGGAAAGGATGTTACTTAATTGACCCATGTGAGGTCGGTATGGATTTACTAATTCTATAACCAATTAAGGTAGGAAAGGATGTTACTTCATCGAGCCGTGTAAGGTAGGTATGGATTTGCTACTGACATAGTGATTTAAGGATAGCGAAGAGCACAATTAAAGTTTTTTTTTTGTTTGATTGATTGATTGATAGATTTGATTGCTTGAGTTGTCCTGATCGAACCCCATTGGGGCTGTCACAACCCACCCCGGTTTCCCAACATTTGTGAGCCGGTGCGACAACAATACAACTCATCCGAACAACTGCTAACACTAATTAAAATATCTTTCACAAAAAGAGAATATTATTTACTATAATCCACAAAAATACATATACCCATTTCCATTAGGACTCTCTTGATCATACAACAAAAATATTAGTTCATTTTTAACCAACCCACATATACAACCAGAAGCAAAAATAATCACTATCAAGATACTCCCCGCTACGACCCTTCAGGAATCGACCTACTGCCAGTAGGGGACAAACGTTTCTCTACAGCACCTGCGAGTGTATTGTATTCTTAGTAATTTTAAAACATATTTTCGAAATAATAATACATTCTCAATACCTTTTTAAAAGAGATCAAGCGTAATTATACGAATACCATAATATAAACATCTCTTCTTAAAATAAACAGTGAAAATAAATAAACAATTATATAATTATATATCTCTCCAACTCATTCAGTGTAAAACCATACCAATCATTATATGTAATAAATCACCCACATACACACTGACTAAACCATAGTGATCGTTTTAACCTCACGATCGGGAGTTGCAACGGTACCGTAACTATCCGTAGGATATGTCTTCCTAGCGGACCTAACTGCGCAGATCATCGCCTACCGGACGTCTCCGGAGGCCAATAATATAAGTCACCAATTATATCAATCACCATAACAAATATCCATCCGTCGGACCACCCTCCGGACAGACCCTAATATGAATCACCACCTTCCGGACAGAACATAAACTATGACATAGTCTAACCAACAACACAAATCAAAGTAACAACACCATCGTCAATTCAATCACCGTCAATTTCCAACAACATTATTTATAATATCCTTCTTTTTAAAACCCTAACAATTCCACGGAAATTCATTTTACCAACTCACACAAAACTTGCTCGATCCATCACATTTATAAAATCATGCAGTTTAAGTAAACATTTAGATCAACATATAGAAAAATATTTTAGTAAGAAGACAGTACACTCACCTAAAAATTTGTACTTGCAAGCTCCCCTGACTCCCAGCTACTAAGTTTTCGAAAACTGTGAACCTATTTGTGACATGACCTAAATTAATAATATAACAAAAAACAACCTAATCGTGTGATGCAAACCCTACGTTTATTAATTTCCCAACCCCATATTTTATCATTTGATATGTTAAGGCTATAAAACTAATTTAGTGAATCATAAAAACTAATAAGAGACGTTACTTACTTCAGAACGATTGTCAATTTTCTTTGAAATTCCCTAGAATATGCTTCTGCTCCCCACCGCCTAGGCGAACAGACGATTTCTTGCTCTCTGTTGTTTTACCGCCTAAGCGATCACGTGATTTCTTGCTCTCTGTTCTTTCACCGCCTAAGAGATCTTCCACCGCCTAAGCGATCATGCGATTTCTTGCTCTCTGTTCGTTTAGCGCCTAAGCGATCACGCAATTTCTGGCTCTCTGTTGTTTTACCGCCTAAGCGATCCTTGCTTTGTCCCTGACAGAACAGAACAGTCCTTTACCCCCTTCTCGCCACCAGCTCCGGCCCTTAAATTCCTCATTCCACCTTCACGATCAACCATTCCAAATTTACAACTGATACTACCAATCTCATTCTCTTCACTCCAACTAAAATACCCACTAAAACAACACCCCAAACCACCGGTTGCAATTCCAAACAGCAAAAACATAGCACAGACCTTTACACACACATATCTGCTTCCATATGACCCCAGAAAATGTCACACTTGCATACTCCTACAGCCCGAACGACCCTCAACCTTGGGAAAACGCCCTGAACCAGTACCAGTGATCTCCGACAGCTTCTCCAATGGCTTCTTCTTCTTCGCTTTTTTTTTCTCTCTCTTTCTTTCTCTTGGTTGTGTCTTCCAGAATGATGGTAACCATTTCTCACCATGTTTATTCATATATATATATATATAGATTTGTGGAGCCAACCCATGCCACGTTGCCCTCCTCCTCCTCTCTCTCTCCCATTCCTTCTAGCGTGGGTTCACTGCACAAACATACATGCACACTTTATATATATATATATATATATATATATATATATATATATATATATATATATATGTTTAAAATATCTTTAGTCAAAATACTCTTTCCTCCCCCCAAACTTCTCATTTTTTTTATTTTATTTTTTTTTTAAAAAAACACGGTCTTACAGGGGCGCTTACATATCTCAGATAGCTAAGAACCAGGTCCAACGTAGTTTGGGATTTGATTTTTTGTAGATCGACATTTGGTGGAAAAGGTTATTGGTTAGAGAAATTGATTCCTAGATCATCATATCAACACATGATTGAAAATGAATGAGAGAATTCTCATTGGAGGAAACTCTCGGGAAAACTCAACACTTGGTGGAGTTTTATGGCCACATCCCACATGGGACTACCTAACGAGGACTAGAAGACTTCCTATGAGAATTTAACCTCGGATAGAATGTGCCTCAGTCGTGGATTGGGGCTCTGTGATGCTTGCTTCTTTTTTAAGGATTACAACCTTTGATTTTTGAATCTTGACTCCTGAATTTTGTATTATTTAACTTTTGAATTTTAAATTGTGCCCCAGCTCTAGCTGGGGTAAGTCTTAGAAATCTCGATGGAAAGATCTGATATAACTATCACAGATCTCAATGGAGACACCAGATATAATGTGCCCCAACTCTGGCTGGGGTGCATGATTATTTATTGAGCGTTCGGAGAATGTGAACTGAGCGTGTGACTTTTAATGTCTGTTTTGAGACTGAGGCCTCGTTAGGTCGTTTATGTCTTTTAATTTTACATTATATTGTTTAGTCATTTGTTTTAGATAATGATCATCAGATGGCCAAAACCCACATGGGTTATCTTCATACACTGATTTCGTAGGTCAGGAATCAAGTCGAAATGTAGTTCGGCCCTCCCTGTGTTAATTTTCATATTATCGACAGCACGACAAGGGTTTTCTACATACTTTGGCGTGTAACCAAAGATCAAGTAGAATTATAGTTCGTGCACAGTATCCCTTGTTGTTTTACCTAACAAAAGGATTGACAATCGACTTCTCAAGGAAGCCGAGGGACTTCTCGAAGATGCTCCCTGTTACAAGGGTAAGAGAATGTCGTAAGGCTGACACTTCTCTGGCTTCGACCAAACTCGCTTGGGTTTCCTATGTACCTTGGTGATCTACCAAGGACAGGTCAAAACGTTGACACTGGGGATGAAGGAACTTCATTTAAGGTGACGACCGAACCTATAAAGGTTACATATACCCTGGTATTTACCAGGACTCAAGTTGACACCTAGTTCCTCCTTGATTGTGGGATTGATTTTAAAGTTGACATAATTTAATCTTGATTCAAGGGAGTTTTTTTTTTTTTTATTTAAGTTGACTTAGTTCAAATCTCGATTGATGGTGGATATTTTTTATTTAATGGAGACTGAACCCGTATGTGGGTTGCTTCCGTATCTTGGCACCAAGAATGAGGTTGGCACGTAGTTTATTTTTTTTATGAAGGATTGAATTTATTATGATTTGAGTATTTTATTTTAAGTCGCAAGATGAAAACTAATGTTGTTTCCATTCGGAAATTCTGAATAGGATGAAATGTGTTGCAGTCTCTAATTAGGGCAGTGATTGGATAAGTTGCATTGGGGAATTTAATCCGACACTTCCTATTGTGTGTTTTGTGATTATTGATAGTGTAAAATATAACCTAGCTTGCGTGTTGGGGAGGAGACTAATTAGCTACTGGATTGAGAAGTTAAGTCGGTTCGTCTCGCTAGAGTTTTTTTGTCTAAGCATTGGCTAGATAAAATCAATCGTTATCTTGATTGTTAGTCTATTTGAGTCTTTGATTTATGTAGTTTTGTTTTGGTCTATTGGAGTCTTGGTGCGACTCTAGGACTTGCTCAATTCTAGGAAGATCGTGTTAGATCCTAGTGAGGCCGACTTTCTAATAACACTCTACTATATACTAACGCTTCTCAGGAATGAGTAAGGTATATTATCAAGACACACTTTATGTGAGGTTGATTCCTTGTCTAGCCTTGATTTGATTGAAACGACTGTCAAAGACGGACGATGGTACAGTGACATGGTGAGGTTACTTAACCAGGTTACATGTCTGAGGACTGCTTGCTAGCCTACTAAAGATTCTAAATAGGGTGTATGGGTACAAGTATGGTGTCGATGATCGCCTGCTGATGCAACATGATATGTCAGACACCACAAGCTCTTGTTGAAGTTTGATAACTAATTTTTCTCATGTATATGAAAGTTATGCATCCCTAAGTGAGACATGATGCATAGTGTTTGTCTAGTATTTTGATAGTGACTTATTGTATGATTTTATGATACCCAAACAAAGAATGCTTTCCTAGGGAATGCAACTTCTATTTAGAGATGTCAGTCTTTTCCTAGAATGTTTTCTAGAATATTTGAACTAGGTACCTTTTCCTGTTAGCCATCTCTCCTGGTTATTTCCATGTTGTTTTTGACATGGAAAGCTGACAGGTGCTTTTGAGAGGCTTTTTGCTCTTTTCCTCCTACTTGCATTGCAACTGGAATTATGATCGGGATATCTCTTTGAATAATCAGATTTTGGTTGCAAGATGGAAAGTTTAGATAGGAATAGTGGAGGGTTATTTCATGTCTTGTTTGCTCGAGATTGGAATTTCCCAGAACGGGAACATTTGGCTTGAAATAGAGATCATTGTTGATTTGGCTTGGGTTTTGAATGACTTTGGATGAGTTTTGGGAGAGGGTTCAAGCGAATGGCTTATTTAACGAGGATTATTTTTTTCTTTCTTGTACTTTCCCAAGTTCATTTCTAATGTTGTAGGTATTTAATCTATAAGTGCCATGTATATTTCCTTTCCACGTTTAAAAAACTATAAGCGCCATGTATATTTCTTTCTTAATTGAATATTTAATTTAAAAAACTTTAAATTTTAATTTTAAGTAAGATATCGAATCAAATCTAATAGATTTTTTTAAAAATATTTTTAAAAGATATCAAACCTGATACTGACACGATTTAAAATTCAAACTAAAATGCTTAGTCAATATTTAACTTATTCTTCATAAATATTTGAAAAGCCAAGTAACAGAATGCATGAAATAGTAGGCAATTCAAATTCCGTCGGAACAAGAATTGAACCACTATAGTAGGAACCATCACACCACCTCGATATCGCGGTGGTACGCACCACGGCGGTTGCGCCATTGAGAAAACTTAAGTGTCGTAGCGACGCGCCCAATGCTATTAGGGCAGTATGCCAGTAGCATGCTGTTGGTAGCGCCCCACAAAGGGGCACGCAACGGTTGCACTACTGTCGTCCAAAAGCCTTAACTCCAACCAATTTCTTAGTTTTAACAGCAACGTTGTTCTCTCGATTTCCCAGATTTTCAATTTTTTTAAAATTATTTTAAAAACAATGTTATAAATTAATTTCGAAAAACTCTCTCACGCAATCGATATATCATCGATATTCCTATGATCTAACAATTCATAAAACATAACCCAAAAAAAATGTTTTAAGTTATTACAGAGATTGCTTTGATACTACTAGAAGGGATTCGATATTAAAATAGACAGATCTATGCAGCGGGATATAAAAAATTTAAATCACAACATAATATCCAATTTCTTAAAGCCAAATCTAACCATATTAAAATTAAAGCAAAAAAAAAAAAAAAACATATAATATTAAAACACTTTTAATAAATTCTTTTAAATCACATGTTTATGTACAAATCATAAATTCTTTTACATGTTATCTATGCCTCCAAAATGTCATACCCATGTCACAAAAAATGTGTCTGGCCCTTTCATATGTTATATATATGTTAAAGGTGTTAAGTTCATCCACATGTCACGTACATGTTTTAAATGTTAAATGCTTTTTTACTAATACATGATCAAGTTTGTTATGTTCTTCTACTTGTCAAATACATGTGAAAAAATATTTTTTTTACATATCAAATACATGTCCAAAGTTAATTTTCCTATAAGTCATATGCATGTTCCTGATCATTCAAAAATACTTAAATGTCAAATATGTGCCAAAATTTTATTACTTTCTACATGTCAAACACATGTTTTATATTCTTTAAATTATGTTACATGTCAAATCCATATTTCATATTTTGAACATGCTTAATTTTCTTGCACGTCAAATACATGTCTAAATCGATCGGGCCTCTTACATGTTGTATGCATGTTTCAAATTGCAAAACACATTTTACATGTCAAATATATGTCGAAATATTTTTCAAGGATCCTCATGTTACATGTATATATGCTCCTAATCTCACATCTTTACACGTTAAATACATGTTTTAAATTTTGTTGCAATTCTTTTGCATGTCATAAACATAAAAAACTCCAAGTTTGCCACATTTATTTTCTACAAGAATTTCTCATTTAAGCGCAATAGAGTTAGAATACATAGACTAAAATGAACATATGTACCATTTTCAAATTGGCGTCTTGGGGTTCCTAACACCTTCTAAGGCATGAGCACTTGATCATTGCATTCACTAGATTCTGGGTGATAAAACTCTGTAAAAATAGATAGATATAACCTGTAAATATGCCTAGCCTTACTAGTTAAACCATCAAGGCAGGTATTGAAAGAACCTTGCTCAAATCACCATCCTATGATAATTGTACCTATAGGATGCCAGAGATTTAAAGATCTGAAAACCATGCCTTACAAGGAGGTTGTATTAATTGAACGTGTGAACCTTATATAATCACCCTAAGTTGAAGTATTGCTTGAGTCAGACCAGTAGGACTTAGTGTCTTAGGAAATGGAACAAAACCTTATTTGTCACATATTTATGTCGTGATGTTATGCTGTTGGAATTTAGATTTCAGAATCAGACCAAAGTGAAGCTTCAAAAATCAAGAAAGAACCAAGTTGCGAAGATAAAAGAAAGATGTTAATTTCAAAGTGATACATCAAGTCTATAATTTGAATTCATTTATCGTTGTAAGAGAAAGTTGCTAAGACGTAAAAAACAAGCTTAGGAGGCTGTTTGAGACCATAAATAGCCTTCTGTACATGACAAACGTGGTTAGGACGTGCAAGGTCAATGAGTCCAGGGGTTGAGGTATGTAGATCATTTTGTTTAAAATACCATGAAGAAAGCCATTCTTTACATCAAATTGACATATATTCCATCCAAAAGAAAGAGCAAGATTGAGCACAATACGGGTGGTTCTTGGTTTTGTTACAAAATTTAACATCTTATCAAAGTCAAAGTTGGCTTGTTGATGAAAGTCTAGGTTTATGTAAACCATTAGCCTTGCGCTTGATTTTGAAAAATCACTTGCAAGCCACAACATGTTTTGGAGTAGAAGGAACAAGAACCTCAGTATTGTTCTTCAATAAAGCATTAAATTCATCAATCACAACTTGACGCCATTCCGAAACATGAGAAACCTAGGTGTAAGAGGTTGGTTCTTCATTAAGTGATGGGACCTCATCAATTAGAGCCTATCATAGTGGATATCAAACGGTAGCATCTATTCAGACAAGGGTGGATGGTTATATTCCTGAAGACGTGTAACCGTCGTATGTCGTAGAGCAACCGAAGAAGGATGAGCCTTACCTATGAAAACGGATCTTGAAGAGAAGTCACATAACTCGAAGGAACGAGAGAGTTGTTTGAAAGAGCAGATGGTAGAGAAGTCACTAGAGTTGGAGTGATGATGACACTAACAAAGTGATGGTGGTAGAAGTAAACGGAAGTGTTGTTTGTTGAAACAAATGTGTCAATAAATATAGACACTGATAGTTGTGCAATATAGATAACGGTAGCTTGTGTGCACCAAGTTGTCGTCTAAAAATACACATTAGACAAGTTTTTCGCAAAAGTTTATTAAATACATAAGCACCTAAATGTGGGTAACATGCACAATCAAACACATGCAGTTCAAAGTAAGATGATGTATGACCATAAAGATGGGAGAACAGTGAGGGACCCCACTTAAGCTTTGATGAAGGGAGTCAATTGATCAAGTGAACAGTAGTAGAGACCGTGTTGGGCTAGTCGCAAAGAGGAACGAACATGACTCAAGAAGACGTTTGCGGGCAAAATTGGCAATGGGATGGTGTTTACATTCTGCGAGATGATTTTGTTAAGTAGTTTGGCGATAGAAAGCGCAACAATGAACCCTGAGAAAAGAGCAAAACGTTTTGAAGGGGCCACTGTCATATTCCCTACCACCATCAATTTGGAATTTTTGAATGTTGCTGGAGCAGTGAGTGTGTAGGCTATTTTTTTAAAGGATAGACTTCGGATTTGTCCAAATTGCACCAATGGATTTGCATCCAATCACAGAGTCTAATATCGGTTCCAATAGTGTAGTAGAGAAAATACTGACAAGTTCATAAATTCTGGCCATATAGGAAAGCTTCCATTAGATGAGAGCTACTGAGAAAATTGTCATATGTGAATTTGACTATGATAAGATTGGTAAATAGTGAAAATAGAAAGCTGTCACAAAAAGACAGGCAGCTACAGGAGAGGACAATCAAGATAAGACCAATCTCAGCTGCAGAAGTGACAACAAAAAGGGGAGAGGAAAGATTGCTTATGCCAATACCATGCAAGAAAATAAATTCTTGTATAATTCTTCTCATTAAGATTACAATTTATACAAAATAACAACCAGATTAACCACCAAAATTTAACCTAGAATATTTCTAACTCCTTAATTATTATCTAAAATTATTTTAAGTTGATCCCTAAAAAACACTCTAATTCATGATAGAATATTTACAATAAATATGTGCTAAAGTCATGGTGAGTTGACATTAACTACTGGAGTACACTAGAGTATATGCCCCCTGCACTTACTATAAATTTTGACGTTTGCTCCAATCGAACCTGCAACAAGTTGCACTTTTGATAAGACAATTTAGCACTTAAAAACTAATTTTTGATAAGGCTTAATAAGTGTTAAATTTATTAATTGCTGAATATATTAAGTATATTTCACATTTTAATAATTTTAACTTCAAAAAAATTATTTTTATACAATTTTTTGCTCCCAAGTAATTTTCACAACTTGGTCTTTCTAAACTTCTCTCCACAACCATTTTTTTTTTTTTTTTTCAATTTAGAACTTTCTCTATCAATAAATTTTGTATAACACTTTTTTTTTTTTGCAAGACTTTACAGTATTGATGTTAAATGATAATTGCAGTGATTATATATTTCATGGTATTAAATGAAAAGTTCTAAAAAATAAGTGAATTACACATCACTTAAAATATTAAACAAATCTTGAGTGATACTTATATTTTAAGTGGTTGTTATCAAACACATAAATATTTAATTCATTCACCCTTTACAAGGATTGTGGACTAAGCATAATTTCCCAATCAGGAACAAATAGATGACTCAAATGAGATTTAGAAGCAAAAAAAGCCACACTCACCCATCGCAAACTGTTTTTCGCTGAAAATTTGCAGTGTATAAAAGGAAAATGAAAACTTTAAAGTCTTACCTTATGCTAAAACTAGACCCTTTGCTCATGCCCTCTTTTTTCAAGTGGTCACCACCAAAGCCATCATTTTTATTTTTTTTCAAATAAAGAATAGGCTAATTTTTTTAAACGATATTGCACCTCTACCACAAGCCAATCGCCTTCCACCAAATGCCGCCGACTCCTAGCCAGATGAGAATATTGACTATGGAGATGAGGAATCCGTAACCCCACCACTGGGCAAGAGGGACATAATTTGCACCATAGAAAATTGGGGCTGAGCCGATGCCATAGTGGGTAAGGCCACCCATGAGGTTGGAGAGGAAGGCAAGAACCATGGCACCAAAATATGGGGGCGTGCCAAGAGCGCTAGCAACAGACAAAAATGCAGTGAACATGGCACCGATATGTGCAGCTCCACTTGCAAAGAAGTAGTGAGAATAGAAATATAGAAGCACGAGAATGCCAAAAGATAGTTGCCATGAGAGGCCCAATCCGCCAACAAACTGCAAAGAAAGAATATGAATTAAACCTTGAACAATATACTAGATGATCAAATTAGAGTTCATATCCAAATTCTGAATACATTTTCACGTTTTACAGTAAATCAGACAGAGAGACCATGGAGTCTCCATATTATATATTTCCATGGAAGTTATTAGGTGCGGTGTGCTTAGGGCTATTTACAGTGTATGATGTCTTGCCAAAAATATGGGTTTCTTTATCAGGATATGGGTCCTTGTTAAAGGAAAAAAAAAAGGGCAACCCAATGCACTAAGCCAATGCAGGGTCTGGGGAGGGAAGAGTTAAATGTACGCGGCCTTACCCCTATTAAAGAAGCTATATAATAAAAGTAAGAAGCACAAAGGCTAGCTCTTAGAGGGCCTATGATCTTCCATGCTCAGAATATGCATCCCAAATAGCGAAACTACTTGAAGAATTACATGACAAGGTCCTTTTTTATTAATATTTTAGAAACGTCAAGGAAATTCACACCAGCTAGCAACTTCACAAATTCTACTGTGCCCTTATCTTTTAGTAGTGATCTCGAATTTCCTTTTTTTAAAACCCAAAAATATCTCAATTTCCTCACTTTTCCTCTACTATTTAAAGACCTTTTGCCATTTTTTTTTTTGTAATTAAATATTTGACAGAGGTTATTGTTATTAGTTATGACACTTAATCATGTTCAAGATTTAAAAATATTGTTAGTCCAGCTTGACTAACATGCTTTCTTAATATTTTTCATACCGTGTATCGCACAGGTAGAAACTAGTATAATCCTAATGTCATGTCCAAAATATAGGTTATGAAATCACCTTAACTACAGTTTGGCTAAACCAAGAGATGAGACCATATTTGTTGAGATACCCGGCCATTGCGATGAGTGCAGCAAACCAAGTAAGAGTATCCCAGGCAACAGCTTCGGCCAAGCACTCCTTCCATGTTACAACTCCAGTTACAAGGAGAACTGCTAACCCAAGAATTGCAGCAGTGACAGCATCCACGTTCAGCACCCCTCCAAAGATCCAAAGCCCCACCTTTCATAATACATAAGAGCAGATAAAAGAATGCAAGGGAAAAAAACAGAAGAAATTTTCGGGTTACGCGAACAATTCCTTTCTAAATTATTATAATAAGACGGAAAAATGCATGCCACCCTATGAGAATATTTATGAGATGGGGCATAAGCCAAAGACTTGAGACGTAGGCATCAATAAATTATTTTTTTTTTATTATTTACAAAAAATATAAATTTAATGAAGTGGGCGAAAATCCTAAAAAAATGTGATTTCAATGGCAAACAAAAGAAACACCAAATGACACAACGTTGTTATCATCGCATTATCATCAATAACCATACAATATCCTGGCCCCAGAGATACCATGGTGATTGTATTTGCGAGGCAACATGGAGCGACATAGCCAACAGCTTTCCCAGAACATCTCGGTATATAAGTTTATGTAAGTGTCAACTGTCAACTAAAGATTCGTCCATCAGTAAAAACTAATTCACTAATGCAATCACAAATACAGGACATGCGCTCTGCCAACCCAAAAGACAAGAAATGAAGGTAGACCGTATAGGAAAACCCTTCATAAGTCATAACTGATGACTCCTGAATCTACAAGATGCTTGGACCGGAATATATTTCTCACATAACAGTCACAGCTATCATTCAAGCTAGACACAGTGCCACTCTAAAGTCTAAACAGCTTCCGCCATCAACAACAACAACAACAACAAAACCTTTGTCCCACCTAAGAAGCCTCAGCTATATGAATCCTTTGCCACACATATCATTCAAGGGTCATCTCCATTATGTTCAAACCAATCATATCATTCCTAATTATCTCATCCTATGTTGTTCTTAGATTTACCTTTCCCCCTTGAAGTACATTCCATTTGAATTAAATCACATTTTCGCACCGGTGTGTACTCAGGTCTTCTATATACGTGTCCAATGTAAACCATTTTCTCTCAACTTATCTTCAATAGGTGTTATTCCTAAGCTCTTCCTAATAATCTCTTTCCTAACTTTTATCCAACCTTGTCTTACCCCTCATCTACCTTAACGTCTTCATCACTGTTACCCTTAGTTTTTGAACGTGCCTCTTGTCTACTGCCCAACATTCCGTCTAAACCATAGAGAATCACCGGTCCTATTACAATTTTATAGAACTTTCCTTTCAAGTTCAATGGTATCCTACGATCACAAATTACCCTATCTGCACTTCTCCACTTTAACCATCCTGTTGGACTGTATGTGTAATGTCCTCCTTGATTTCTCCATTCCCACGAAGTACAGAACCTAAATATCTAAAATTATCCACCCTAGGGACCTTCTGATCTCCAATTATTACCATTTCAACATCTATCAAAGTATTTCCAAAATTGCAATGCGATGCATGTATTTCGTGTTAGTTCTATTGATCTTTAATCCCCTAGACCCTAAGGCTTCCCTCCAATGTTCTAATTTAATGTTAACACCTCTCGTAGTTTCATTAACTAGTACTATGTCATTCGTACATACTATACTCCATCTTGGATATGTTTCGTCAGTTCATCAATTACTAAAATAAAGAGGAAGAACTTAAAGACGATCCTTGATGCAACCATATATTAATTGAAGAGGCAAAGCATCACCTCCTAAGGTTCGAACACTAATAACTATACATTCGAATATATATTCTTAATCACCTTAATATAATCATTGGACACTTACTTTTTTTCTACAACAACCCGAGCAAATAATAATCATACAGCTCAAATTATAAAATAGTAGCATGCAAGAAAGCTTCAGATGAGAAAGAAATGATAGATGCCACAACAATAAGCTAGAAGAAATATAGAAGTCATTGTCCTTTCAAAATTTTCCAATACAGGCAGCAAATAAACTATGTACCGCTGGATGTAGCACCCTGTCCAAACTGTAGACTCAATTCAACCATGACGAATCAAAATTCAGGACTAAGGGAAAATAGCATAACTTTGGCACTTTAGTAACAGTACACATCATGCACAGAACCAAGCAGCTTAGAAATCAGTCCTACAAAAACTAACTGACGTCCAGCAAAGATTAGCAAAAAATTACGTGCAAACATCGATGCAGTTCCAATCCAAATGGACAGATTCAACCACCCATGAATATTAAAGCTTTTTATAGTTTGCACCCCTGAAGTTTGACCTAAATCCCATATTGGTCCCTATGGTTTCAATTTGAACACATAACCCCCTAAAGTATGTCAATCGTTTCAATTAAGGACAAATCATTAACAGTGTTAGAAAATAGACAGAAATTGTTCATGTGCCACGCACATGAACTTTTATTAAGAGTAAGATCGTTATTTTCCTTTAAAAAGTAAGGTTAATCTCCTAATTTTCCTTCCAATAATTCAACGGGCTCTGTTTAAAAAGTCATTCTGATTGCACGTGAACTTTTATTAAGAGTAAGATCGTCATTTTCCTTTAAAAAGTAAGGTTAATCTCGTAATTTTCCTTCCAATAATTCAATGGGCTCTATTTAAAAAGTCAGTCTGATTTTAAGGGGGAGAAATGTTTTTTTTTTTTTTTCTCCTATTCTTCATCTTCTTCCTTCTGCTAATCCGACAAAGACCACCGCCCCCAGCCCACATTCAACCCCCTGTCCTGCCGGTCACCCCAACCCACCGCTGCCGCCGCTTCTTCTTCTAGTTTTTACCTTAAGTGAAAAATGTTTTTCAAGAATATTGGAAAAATATTTTAGATCATTTATTGAAAAATGTTTCTCGAGAATATTGGAAATTTTTTTTAGATCATTTATGGGAAAAATATTGTAAATTGAAAAATCAATTTACATCACTTATACGATGTTAAAATGAACTAAAATCAATTTAACCTTAATCTGTGCTTTAAAAATAATTTATCTCAAAAAGGGTATTTTGGTAGTTTTTACCTTAAGTGAAAAAAAAATATTTCAAGAATACTGGAAAAATATTTTAGATCATTTATTGAGCTTAAAAATGATTTTAAATTGCCTTCAAAATGATCTAAGGAATTATGAAACAAATGTGTTTTAGACAGTGTTCTAGTTGTTTTTCTACGTTCCAAAATCTAGTAGGTTGCAAAACTCTCTAACTACTGAGGTGGTCGATCAGTTATAGAACCTGACAACCAGTTTAGGCTTTTGTAAGGCAAGGTGTCGGCCAACTTTGGGGTCAGCCAACTTTAGTCCTTGTTAGACTTATAACATTGAGGTGGTGGACCAGTTTCAAGACTTGTTGACGAGTCAAGTGTTATATTTGGTACGATTTTTGATAGGTTAATGATTGATTTATTCCTTTTATGTACTAAAAGGCCACTAAAAAGTAGTCTAACGTTCTTAATTGTTTTTCACTATAAATAGGGGCGGAGCCACAGTGTAATCAGTAGAAGGAAACCAGGGAAGTATACGGTAACTAATGAACAAACAGAAATAGGCCCAAAGAAAAACATGACATTGATATTGTCCTTCAACTACAAGAAATAAAATTATGCAGGATTGCACAAAAAAACAGAGTGAACTTTAAGGACTAGTCACTATCTTGAGCCTCCAGACACACATAATTAAATGTATATAAGATGTACAGACATAATATAGATTACAAAAATTGTACTACAAGAAGCATTTTTACATGAAATCGTTTGTAACTTCTGAGCGGTACACCAAACCACATCCAAGGACAAACTCAATTACAGACACACAAAGCACATTAAAATAAATAGTTGTAAAGAATTTTACTACCATATTCTAATAGAATCTCCCACGCAAAATGCCTTTCGTTCCATGCTTATGTTACATCTTCCTATTGCTACAAAACCAAAATGTTGCCTTTTGTCTTATCTATACCAATGGTGCATTTGAAAATTCCCTATGTTTCATAATGACAAGGTTAATCTGACAAATATGACAGCCAAACATGATACATTAGGCAAGCATATTTTGCAGGTTTTGCTAAAGTTTGGCAATATCAAAGCAACTCCAACCCACTAGCCATCTCATGAGCCAAATGGTGTAACTACCCGTTTATCTAAAATTTAAGCTCCAACCCAAGAGCTATTGCTCAATCGATTTTACCTCATAAAGCCATTTCTAAGGTGGAGGGATTAGCTAAAAATTGGTGGGAACATTTAACTACCAATTTGCCTATTCAACATCAATATTATCTACTCCAACCCACTAGCTAAATTATTACTTAGCCAAAATTAAAATTGAAATACTAATAACTAATTCATTTGGCTAACATGGTTGGAGTACAATTCTAAATATCTATTAGCCAAAACACTATTCACGAGGCAAAATAGTATTTTAGCAAATGTAAATGTCTATTTGGATTGGAGGTGCTCTCACTTAGCAATAGCACTTCATTTGGCATCTATATATAGAACAGAGTTGAAACTAGCAAGCAAATCCCCCGATAAAGTAATAGGGATTGGATGAAGGAAAATATATCTATTATACAAGGAAAAGTGTACTCTATAAAGCAGAGCTAATGGAACAGAGAGAAAATAAACCAAAATGCAAGTTTTGAAGTCAAATACCGTAAGAAGCAGAGTTCCGGCCATTATAATCTCATTCCGGGACATCGGCCCCATCTTCTCCAACTTCTGCTTCGCAAGCTTGGGTGCATCGGGACTACTCTTTACCGCAGGCGGATAGATCAGATACAAAAGCAACGGCACCACAATCAACGACACCAAACCTGGTACAAATGCCGCCTTCGCCCAATCCATCCACCCAATCGTCTGATTTATTGTATTTAAAGTCAAAGTCGCGCTCAAGGGATTCGCAGCCATGGCGGTCAAGAACATCGCCGACGAAATCACCGATGTCTGAAAGCAGGTTAGCATCAACCATGATCCCAACTTGTTTTCAGTCCCATCACCGACGTTGGAACCACACGCAACACACAATGACTTTACTAGAGGAAGGAAAATCCCCCCGGCTCTCGCAGACACTGACGGTATCGCTGGAGCCAAAAGAGCCTCGCTGAACACCAAACTGTAACCTAACCCTAACGATGAACTACCAAATAACGACACGAATTGATAGGCAATTCTGTTTCCGAGTCCAGTCTTGATGAACCCCCGCGCGAAGAAAAACGCAAGCGCAATAAGCCACGGAATCGGATCGCCGAAGGCGGAGAACGCCGCGGCAAAGGTCAATGTTTTGGTCAGCACGCAGGCTCCCAATCCCATCAGCGCAACCGCTCCTAGCGGCAGCGGCTGAGTGATGATTCCCACTATAGTCGCCAGAAAAATCGACAACAGCTGCCAAGCATTCCGCGCGACTCCAGACGGCGCTGGAATCAGCCAGAGAATAACTCCGGTCGCAATCGACGCAATCAGAGGTTTCATTGCCGCACCTTGCCACGGCGGCTGCTGCGGCTGAGGTTGCGAAACTGTTGCGGCCGATGCTCTAACGGTCAGATTCCGTCTAGGAACTAAACTTAAGCTGCTGATATGATTACGATCTGCATTTTCTACATGCTTGTTGCGAACTAAGTTGAATTGTCGAGTTTCTTTCGATCTGAAGCTCAAACTGAGTGATGGCTTGGAGAATCGAGGCCGATGAACTGGGACTGATCGGAACCCAACCAGGCTCGGTGACGAGGTAAGAGCCAAAGCCGACATTGCCATCGTTTTCGTGATGGCAATCGGAGCCAGCAGAGAGAAATCTCTGAGAATTCAGAGACGCAGAGGGGAGCGAGGGACGAGGGAGAGAAATGGGGGTAGGAATGAAGATTAGAGAAAGAGTTAGGAATATACGGCTTTTGCAGGATTGGAAGATTATTTTATTGTGGAGAAATGGAAGGATCTGAGCCGTTGAATTGTGATCGGAGGGTAGAGAAAGAGTTAGGAATATACGGCTTTTGCAGGATCTCTGGGGCCAGCTTGGTGTGTTGGTGCATTGTGAACTCCGTCTGAAGTTTTTGGCAGTGTCCCCCTGAGAATGTGCTTAAGGTCCACCTGGCTTACAGTGTGCATGAGGTGACGTGGCAGTTAGTGATTGGAGAGAAAGTGACTAAAGTGGAAATTTTTTAGGGAAAATCACAACCATTTTAAGGCACATTTGATACTCAATAGTCATGATATAAAATCAGGTGGATGCACCATGAACGCCCAAAATGGGGAAAAAATTATCAATCAAACTTATCTACATTTTGTTTTCACTAGTAGTTCCTTTCGTTTTTATTCTTGACTAAAATACTGTTTATATATAACTTTCACTACTAATATTAAAACATATAAATTTTTTCCGTAATTTCTGTTATTGTAAAATTAATATTTTTATACTGTATTAATCAGTAAAATGTCATTTTTTTTTACGATATGTTAATTATATTTATTTTATATATGGATCATATTATACGTGGATGTTACATTCAACACATGTGGAGGTTAAATGTAATATCAATTGTTCTCTTATTTTATGTATGCAGAGTAAGATTCATATGATGTTACATTCAACACCTGTGGATGTTGAATGTAACATCAATTATTCTCATGTGTTTTATGGATTATATTATGCATGGATATTACATTCAACACCTGTAGATGTTGAATGTAACATCAATTATTTTCTTATTTTATGTATCAACGGTTGAAAATCATATGATGTTATATTCAACACATGTGAATATTGAATGTAATATCAATCGTTCTCATGTTTTTACGAATCATATTATGTGTGGATGTTACATTCAACACTTGTAGATGTTGAATGTAACATCAATTGTTCTTTTATTTTATGTATCCACGGTTAAAAACCATATGATGTCATATTAAACACCTGTGGATGTTGAATGTAACATCAATTACATTTCTCTCACTACAAATTTTCTTTCCTCTCTGCAACAAACTGCAAATTACAGGGTGAAATGTGTAAATAGTCAAAATATAGGAAAATATCTACCAGCTGTCACGCACAAGCTGGATCTCACTTTGCTTTTTTGTTTTTGCGATCACGACGAATACGGTATACTTGGACAGAGATATCCAAGTCTACAACAACATAGATCATATTTTTGACTTGCCGGACAGCCAGTTCTACACCGCCATGGATTGTTTCTGCGAGAAAACATTGAGCCATACGCCGCAGTGCAAGATCGGGTACTGCCAACAGTGCTTGGAAAAGGTGAGCGATCAAAGACGACAAGCGATCGACGAGCAAAAGGAAGACGTGAATAACGAGAGGTCATTTTCGTAATCTCGTCGCTGGCCGTTTTTGAAAAATAGACTAATCGGTGCAAGAAATAACCGAAGATGGGAGTGTTCAGTGCAAGGAAAAGCGGATGGGTTTAAACGGTGAACAGTAAGTTATTATAGGCTTAAACAATAATTTTCCCATAAAATTATACCATATAATTTTGTTCACTTGACTTTCAATTTTTAAATTTTTTGAATTTCCTGATAAAAATATTCACCACTAATTTTTGAAATTTACATGTGATTGTATTTTAAATTCAAATAAAACAGTTATAGTACATAAAAGTACTGAAGATATTCCCGAAATATTTATTTTGAAAAAAAAAATTAATATAATTAATTATACTAAAAACTCTTACATGTAGTCATAGAATAAATCAATTTTGTTTTGTTCTTTACATAATTAAATTACATAAACATGATTGTTTGTTTTAAATCTTTAAAATGACATCTCAATCATATTTTTTACATGAAAGAAATATAATCCATGTTGAATCAACACGTTAAATTATTTATAAAATTTGAAATTAGTTATTCACGGAATATTGACTTCAATAATCTGTGTAAAATTCAATATGTAAGTCAATCAGGAAACTGTTATTACAAGGATTTAAAACTTGTGTTGAATTAAAACATACAAATTGTTGATGTGTTGAATTCAATATGATCACTTAATTATGAAAGTTTGTCATCATTTAATAATGTGACAGACTCTAAACACATGTTAAATATGTACCATAAATATCTTCTACAAAAAAGTTATGATTACCAATTATAATTTTTACATTAAAATTACAATTTATTAATGATTATATTTATATAATTTTTGTACAACTGTTTATGTTGAATTCAAATTGCGTATACATTAATTTTTACTGTGTTGAATTCAACACAACTGTGATTGACAACTTAAAAAACTCTGTTGGTGTCCCAAAGTAGTCAACACCTTAAGTATGGTCTAGTCAGGTGACTAGTGGGTCTTCTTGCTAAAGTGGAGTGACTGAGTTGGAGTTGGGAGTTGGAAATTCTTCTAGTAAGTTGTAATTGTCGTCTTGGAGGACTGACTGGCTGGAATCCAGAGTCTTATCCTTCAGGGAGTTGTATCTGCAAGACTGAGCCGAGATTTGTCCGAGTGAAGCCCATCCGGCATGAGAGTAAGAACTTAGAGAGAAAAGATACAAAAACGTGTCAAGTACGTAAATAGCGATTGAGCGTTACCTCAGGCTCGCATAGCTCCTGGTATTTATAGGTATTGAAGATGATTAGTTTTACCAAATCGGGCCTAAACATGGTTAATTAGGCAAAATCATATGTTTAGCCGATAATCTGGGGCGTTTTGGAGATAACCACTAGTCTTTGGCTTTTGGGCCAGTCTGGAAAAGCCCACGGCCTCTGCCAGGCTTGTGGAGAAGTCCTGGTGGAGGAGATTGGAGATCGCAAAGTCTTGGAGAATAAATAGATTGAACTAGTATGTCGGTTAAGATAAACAACCAGGTCCTTAAAGTTGGCCGCCTAGAGTTATGGCACAAAGTTCTGGGCGGTAGTATCTCTGCAGGGCACATTGCTCATTCCTGGGTGTAAGGAAGATTCCAAAGAACGAGCCCTGGTCGGCGTATGCTCTTGGGTAACACTTTGGATTCTTGAATGCGGTCATATCACGGCGATGGTAGACACGTAGCTGGGGCCCTGGTGTTGACTCGGTGACGCATAAAAATACCCTCATTAGTTGCCCCTTAGCCCTAGTAGCGAGGAAAGCGAGATGGTTAGGGATATTAACTTCTGGCTGGAACGGATGTCTCGGAGGCTTCGAAATACGAGAAACATCCTCGCTCGGTTCTTCGGAGCTTTCTGCTAACTTGAGGCCAGTCCTTCTGGCTAGCAAACTTTGGTTCCTGCAGCGCCGGCCTCCAGGTCAGTAGAGCTTCCGGGATGCTGGCACATATTCTGGGTTGCACTTTTGAGGACAAAATTCTGAACGACACTTTTCAAAACATTAGTATATTTTGGGGGACCAATTTATGAAAGGCCCCATGTGCCCCTGTGCCTAGCAGGGATAGCACTTTAGGGCGTCAACAAGTTTTCTTAATTTTCTGCACGTCAGGCCGTTACGTCTTCTGGGCGACTTTTCTGGCGGGCAAAAATTTGAATAAAATTTCTCAAATCATTGACATATTCGGGAGAGCCAATTTGGGAAAGGACCCCATGTGCCCATGTGTCGGGTAGAGATAGCACTTTAGGGTGTCAGTGAATTTTCTCAATTTTCTGAACTTCAAGCCATCACGTTTTCTAGGCGGCTCTTTTGACGGACGTAATTCTAAACGGAATTTATCAAACCATTGACATATTCTGATGAGCCAATTTAGGAAAGGGCCCCATATGCCCATGTGCCGTGCAGAGATAGCACGTTACAGGTGTTAGCAAATTTTCTCATTTTTTTTAACTTCAGGTCGTCACGTCTTCTAGGCAGCTCTTTTGAAGGACAGGTTTTTGAACGGAATTTATCGAACCGTTGACATATTTTGAGGAATCAATTTGGGAACGGCCCCCATATGCCCGTTTGCCAAGCAAAGATAGCACGTTAGGGCCTCAACAAATTTTTCTCTTCTTGAGGGATTTAGGACACTTGGATTTTGTTGAAGTTTTCCATAAGTGCCCTTACCTCCCCAAGTATATCGACATGCTCGGAACCTTGGGCATGTAATTATTGTTTACCTGGTTGACCACGAGCTATGAGTCACAAAAGACCAAGAGAGCTTGTACATTGAATTCTCTTGCCATGCAGAGACTAACGGCTAAGGCTTCATATTCAGCTTTGTTGTATGTAACCTTGAATCCGAGTCTGAGAGATTATTCAACAACTTCTTTATCCAAGCCCACCAAAATCATCCCTACCCCGCAACCACTCACATTGAACGATCTATCTGTGTAGAGTTTCCATGATGTCGAGCCAAAATTGCACGGGTCTGAGAAGGTCCCCGGGTCCCCGGGGGTAGAGTTTCCTGGTGATTTGTTTTTGGGTCCTATTCATCTGGGAAGGTGAATTCTGCGATAAAATCGGTGAGGACTTAGCCTTTAATGGCCGTTCTTGGTTGATATTCTATATGGAATTGCCCCAACTCAAAGTTATATTTCATCAGTCTTCCTAAGACGTCTAGAAAGTGTTGGATCTATTTCGGAGGTTGATTAGTCAGAACCATAATGGTGTGTGCTTGGAAATACTGCCAGAGTTTCCTGGAGATGATCAACAAGGCATAATCCAACTTCTCGAACCTTGAGCATCTTATCTCAGCGTTCAAGAAGACTCTGCTGGAATATTACATCGAGCTCTGAAGACCCTTCTATTTTCTTACCAAGGCTACACTTACTGTAGTTAATGAAGCAGAAATTTATAAGTATAACTCATCTCCCCTTTTTGGGATACTGAGTAGGGGAACCGAGAAGAGGTAGTGCTTCAAATCTCAGAAGGCAATTTCACACTTACTTGTCTGGTTAAAGTCTTTGTTCTCGCGGAGTACCTAGAAAAGGGGAAATACCGCTCTAAAGATTTAGAGATGAACCGGTTCAGGGTAGCGAGCCTACCGGTTAGCATTTGGACTTCCTTCTTCGAGCGGGGAAAAGACATGCCAAGTATAGCATTGATCTGGTTAGGGTTGGCATCAATTTTGTGCTAAGAGACCATATATCCAAGGAACTTCCCAACAAACACACTGAAGATGCACTTAGTGAGGTTGAGCTTTATATGATGAGCCCTCAGCTTGTCAAAATAGTTTTGGAGGTGCGCTAGATGATTGAGAGTCCGCGAGCTCTTCACAAGAATATCGTCGATGTAGACTTTCATAGTTTTACCGATATCCTCCTTAAACATTTTGTTGACCAATCTCTGGTAGGTAGCTCCAGCGTTGCACAAGACGAAGGGCATCACCTTATAACCTCACATTTCCCAATCCATAATGAAGGATGTTTTTCTCTTCTTAGAGGAGAATAGAGGAATCTGGTTGTAGTCAGCATAAGCGTTTAGGAAGCTGAAGAGCTCGTGGCTTATTGTGGAGTCGACAATAAGATCAATCCTCGGTAGCTAAATGAAGCCTTTGGGGAAAGCCTTGTTGAGGTCTTTGAAGTTGACATAGATCCTCTATTTTTCCCTGACCTTAGGAGAGAGCACAACATTGGACAACCAGTCTGGGAACGTCACCTTCTCCACAACACTAGACTTAATCAGTTTTTGTATTTTTTCTTCGATGATTTTTTGGCACTCAGGATAAAACTTCATTCTTTTCCGTCTAATTGGAGGATAGTGTGGGTGGTAGCGCATAAATATTACGTCGTTACTTTCACTGCAAGTGATAGGTGTGATCTACTTACGTATTTCCAAAACGAATTAAGTTAATTTTCGTGCGTTTATATAGTATTTTATTATGTTTTAATTATTTTTTCTCTTTTTATATTAAATTAGGTGTATGGGGCAAAAAAATAGGAAACTGGAGCGAAAAGGATGAGATCAAACCGAAGGCGAGTCGAAGTTACGATAGATAAACAAGCAAGGAGGCAAAAATATGAAAGAAACCCACCGCCTAGACGTCCAGACCTTCGCCTAGGTAGTGAAAATGCTAAGAATGACAAAAGGCTACTAACAACCTACTGCCTAGGCAAGAAATTCCTCCGCCTAGGTGGAAACCCCAGTAGAAACATTTCCAAGTCCATCGCCTACTTCTTCGCCTAGGCGGTCACCAAACCTACAAAGCCAATACAGGTGTTGTAATTTCAAGGCCATTTTGGACTATGATGAAATCCGATTTTGGACACACTCAAAACATGGAAGTTGTAGATCTTTTTCTTAGATTTTAATAGGTTTTTGAATCACCTCAATTGGTCGGATAAAGAAGTTACCATCAAAACAAAATTACAAACCTGCAATAACTTCGCCTAGGCGAAGTTCCGGCAGAAAGTTAACCGACCTAACTTTGCCTAGGCGAAAATCCAGCAGCACAACCTTGATATTTATTAGATATTTTGAGATATTTTGCCTATAAATACCCATATTCTCCCCCTTCTTCGGCCTCTCTTGATTTTTGGAGCCCCTTAGAATATATCTAAGGGTATATTTAGGTGTTTTATAGGTGGAGCTCACATCCCGAAGTGGAGAAGACGGCGAATCGATCGTTGAGCGTTCTTAGCGGTTTATCTTCGGACGAGGCTAAGTTCTTTGATTAGTTTTCCTTATTTTTTTATCTTAGGATCATATGAGCATGTTTAGGTTGATTTATATGTTTATATGGTTATGACCACGAGTTAAATATGGATTGTAGTAGGGATTAACAGTATATTTATAAATATGTTTGTTTGGATGATTTCGGTGTTTCATTTGTGATTGTTCTTCGTAGTTTGATTATATTTATCGTATTATTTGTTTATCATGCTTAGTTAGATAAATGGAGAATACGAGGTTTTGACAAACCCCAGATTCGAATTAAGGTAAACAAACGCCACGATTCTATAACCCAGTCGGGGTTTGAATTGTGGACAATCAATAACGTAGGGCAAGACACACGCTACCTAGGGTCGTTAAGACGTTGATGGGAACTTCTTCGTTGACTCAAAGTTGCATTATATCTATCGTATTACACTTGGGAGAGGTGGCGAGGGAGTTTTAGAATGAAGATTGTCAATAGGGTAAATACAACGCGACGATCCAATAACTCGGGAGAGAGTTGAATTGTGTGCAATCAATGACGCTGGGCGAGACTCACGTGACCTAGGGTCGTTAAAACATTGAGGGGGACTTCTTCGTTGGCTCGAAGTCATGTATTCCCCCGTCTTACACTCGGGAGAGGTGGTGGTGGAGTTTACGTACCGAGGTTGTCAAATAGGTCGAACACCGTAAACGTGAGTAAATCGAAATCGAACACGTATTTGTAAACACGTTAATCCTTAGGCAATTCTTCACACTAAAACATATTAGCATATTAGTGTAGTTAATTTAAGTTATATTAGTATTAGTTTAATTAATTAATTACAGTTGTTTTTCGCCTAGATAAAATTAGGTCACGACAAACGCGGTATTCGATAGTAACGACATCAATCCCTGTGGATACGATAACCCGATCTTTCACGATCACACTATACTAAAACTTAGACCTCGTATACTTGCGAGTGTAAGTAGCGGCGTATTTTTCGCTCTATCAGCAAGTGTACGGGTCAAGTTTTAGTAGAGTGGGAAGAGTAAGGGTTGTCGTATCCACAATGATTGGTGTAGATTATCGTTGAGTACTATAATTATCATAACCTAACTTTATTTAGGTGATAAAAATGTAGTTTTTTTATATTAAATATACTAAATTAATTATTTAATTAAACTAATATACTAATATAATGGTATGACGTTTAAGAAAAATTATTACCTAGGGATTAACTTCGTTCACTTAAACGTGTTCGTTTCAATCTAGTTTAAATTAACGGCGTTCTTCTTATCCGACAATCTTGGTATCGAAATCTCATTCACTACCTCTCCCGAGTGTAAAATGAATGAATATGTGATTTTGCGTTAACGCCGAAGTCCCCCTCGAGCGTTTATACGACACTTGGTCACATGAGTCTCGCCTCAACATCACGGATTGCACACTTTCTAACTTTCTCCCGGGTTATTAGATTGTCGCGTTGTGTTTAAACCCTAGTCCGAATCCGGGGTTAGCTCTCCCGAGTGTCAAACTCTGTATACTCCGTATATCATAATAAGCATATAGACAAGGAATAACGGCAAAAACAATCGGATAAACATGAACAACAATTAACAAAACATCAATTTATTGAAACATTGTTTTTGTAAAGTACAATCAAACCCTAGACAATATATGTTTAGCTACACATGGCTATATACAACTAGAAACGAGCTAAACATATACAAATATTCAACCAAACTAAGAATTGAAGAGAGAAACGAGGAGACTAACCATTATCCGAAGATTCGACGCTAAAATCGCTCCAAGAACGCTTCCTCCTTCTTCTTGTTGTGATCTTCTATTGGTTGAATGGCCTTGGAGCTCTCAAGATTCCCGAAAACGTTTACTTTTCGTTTGGGGAGAAGAGGGACGATATTTATAGGATTCAAAATATCTCAAAATATCCTAAAATATCCTAAAAACTCTGTAGAGTGATCGCTGCAGCGGTGGGTTCGCCGTTGCAGCGGTGGATAGGTCGACAGTAGTCACCGCTGCAGCGGTGGTTTAATCGCTGCAGCTATGGAGCTCTCTGCATTTTGACCGCTGTAGCGGTGGCCTGACCGTTGCAGTGATGGAGCTTCAGCAAACTCTCTGTATTTTCACCGTTGCAGCGGTGGATGCAGGATCTGAATATGACCTTTTTTCCCTTTTTTCTCCACTATTCTTCTACCGCTTTGATCGTTTATGGACCGTTTTTGTCTCTTTTCACCCCAACACCTAATTTAAGACAAAATAAATAAAAACTTTTTAAAACACAATAAAATGCTATAAAAATACTCAAAAACTATCAAAATTGGCTTGGGAATAAATAGATAAATTACACCTATCAGTGGGTCAACGTGGAGCTTATGCATGGCCACCCTTGGATCGATTCTTGGGAGCTCATCATGAGACCAGGCAAACACATCAACATTTTTTCCTAGCAACTTTGTGAGCTCAGTCCATTGTTCTGGGATGAGCTTGGCTCTTACTCTGACTGATCTTTCTTTAAGAGTTGGATAAATTGGCACTTCCACCAAATCTTCATGTGGGCGAGGGCCCGACTCATCATCCTTGGGGTCGTTAATCGACATTAGGACTTCTTCGGCTTCCAAGGTCATGAGCTTAGGAGTTACTAGCTCAGACCCTTAGAGTCCATACCCAACCATTAGTTGTTATTTCTTCTACTCCAGTGTCCTCTAAGCACAAGCTCGTGACGCTTCTTGGTCACTTCTGTCTTCTCCTACCCCTTGATCGGTGTGGAATTTTATAACTTGGTGGTACAGAGAGCAGACTACCTTGAAGGTTAAAACTATTGCTCACCCCATAATAGCATTGTAGGGTGATGGCCTGTCCACTATTAAGAAATTGGTCTACACCGTCAAAGACCTTGGATTCATCCTGACAGTAACAAACATAGATACCTATCTGAGGGAGTTGACTACCTCTCCTCCAAAACTGATTAGGGGAGATGGTAGCGAATTATTTCATCGCTACGATACCGCAAGTGTACGGGTCAAGTCTACTCATTTTTCTCCGATATAGCCTAGAATACCTAACTGCAGTCCTGACTTTCTGAAGAAATTGTCACATTTTCACTTTTTCTCCCATTTATTTATGATTTCTACGAAATAACTCAAAAATACATTAAACTAATAAAAATACTTGAAAACGCACAAATATTTGAATCTAAAAGTATTTTATTTGTTGGTAAATAAACCACTCATCACTAGCCTTGCCTAATCTAGTCCCCCAAGCTCCATGGAAATTCGCAACCTCTAAACCCATAATTCCTTTAACAGTAGGAACCAAACATTTACAATGATTCTTTTCCCAGGCTCAGAATTAACCTTTACAATTTTTCTTTTCCCAAGCTTAAGAAAAACCTTATCTTTTTACTAGGCTGAAGACTAACCTAATTCTATTACAAGAAGAATCAAAACCTCACCACACTCACAAGTATCATTTTTCCAGGTAAGTATGGAACCTTTATAATTCACTCAAATTTAATTCAATTGCAGGGAGATTTAAAGCCTACTTCTTTTCAAGGGATAACAATAATCTAACCTTTTTACTTAGGACAAATATCAAAACCTAATCTTTTTCACAGGAAAAAGATTAAAACCTAGCTACCCTAACTCGACACCAACCCAACCGTGTTTAATCTGCTCAAACTCACAAATACAGAAAAATATGAGTTTCTTCCCACAAGGAGCTTCTACCACCTCAATGCTATATACTCAATTAATGTCTCAAAATTTACTACATGATAGATATAATGTGAGACAAATTAATATCTAATTAATAAACAATGTGGATAGCATAAATTAAAGCACGTAATCAGATAAACACAAAAAATCGTTTTAAAAAGATTTTCAGGATCTTAAGTTAGAAAACGATTGTTTAATGATCTTAACACCAAGCAAATAATAATCATATGAAATCAAAATTAAGAACAATAACTTGGAAAGATCTCACTGGGAAAATACCGAAGAATGAAATAGAATCGCAATATGGAAAAAGTAAATGACGCCAAATCAACATCGTTGTAGATCAAAAACTTATATATAATCTCTCATAAAAAATCTCAGCATAAATATCACTCTTAGAATAGCTCAAAGTTGATGTTCTTGATGTTTTTCATCTCAATCCCGCAGGTCTAAATATATAAACAGATAACAAGCCCTTCAATGGCTACCTTTCAAAAGATATGACCCTAAAAAGCACTCTTAGACCCCATATTACAGAATTATTCAATTCTGGGGTAACCAACTTAAAAATAACTCTTAAATCTCTCAAATAAGTCCATAAAATATTTCTCAAATAACAATCACAAGGCTAGGAAGTATTTAACTATTTAAATTGAGATAATCTTGAATTATGTGAACCAAATTAAAAGGGATATATAAATATATATACCATATCTTTAATAGAATCAGATCCCCCAAATTTTTCCTTTAGAATGATAAAAAAATGGCTAGTGTTTTACCAAAAGACCAAGTTCCTCAAAATCTCAACCGAAAAAGTCAGTTAACTGATCATTGGCAGTCAGTTGACCGATTGATACAGCATTGAAACCAGGCCAAACTAAAATGCCAGTCGGTTGACTGATACCCCTCTGGTTGGTTAACTGATTGATATAGAGAGTTTCCATTCCAAACCTTCAACCTAGTTAGTCGACTGATTGCTTTCAATCAGTTAACCGATCGATATAGAGACTACCCATTTTGCTCTAAAAATCTCATTTGTTTTAAATGGTTAACCGATCTCTTCTGATTGGTTAACCAATTGAAACTGGGTGGTTATTTCCTTCAGCAATTCTGCTTCAAAACCCACTGTTTGATTCAGTTAACCGATTGTTTTTCTCGATTGACTGAATTGACCCTAAACTTTAATTTTTTATATTTAAATCCTTATTTTCAAATAGGTCAATTTCTATTTTCAATATCACATTAGGAGAACATATTAAATTATAATTAGAATCCTAATTTTTATTATATCAACACACATAAGATAACTCGTTTAATAGTGTCATGTGTGATCTTAATTCGGGTTGTATTAAGAGTATAAGAGTATTGAGTTATTTTCATCTAATTTCTTCAAGGTCTTCCACACTCTTAATTTCTTCACTATATTCATATTTGCACCCAAAACATTTTCTTTATGATGTCTTTAACATAATCAATAATTTGGAACTCTTTTCTAGAATACTCAACAAACACATTAGTTTTAAAAAAAAAATCAATACTTAATTGTTCATCAAAACCTAGAGATCAACAAATATGTTCAAATACATAGCCAAAATATGATATTTTATAAATTCTAATAGGGACCTTATCCCATAAACGGATAACACAAGCCCAATGTACTAGTGGTTGGCGGCTGTGGGTATTGACCTCTAGGTTGTATGCCTGAACTAGAAGGCATATGCTGATAGTACAACGTGGATGGTCCTGCCACTGAGGGTCCTATTGCTGAAGGTCCTCCAAAGGACCGTTGTCCCTCGAAAGAAGTCTGCCTGTTGTACTGTTACTGAGCACTGTGTTGTTGCTAACCACTATATTGTTGCTGACTACTGTATTGCCGGTTTTGCATGAATAAGAACATTTGTTCCATGTTGCTCATGACTCTCCCAAACCTGGCTTCCATTGTGCCTGTCAAACTTCTATATCTTCCTTCTATGGATACTTTTATTTATGTTATATCATGCGATATTACACTCTGCAATCAAGCACCTCAATGTATTATTTGAAGTCATCAAATTGATTCCGAAGCATGTCAATTTTCTTACCCATTTTCAACTCTTCATCATCAATCATTCTCTCCCTTTCTTCTCCTCTTTTCTTCACCCATCTGTTTCTCTTATACTCAAACCCCATCAAACATACACTATTCACATTTAACCATCTTGGAGTCATTGTGAGAAACACATCTTTTTCAGGATCACTCTCAAGTTTGAAGTGTTTAAAGATTCTTTGAAGTGCATCACCATAGGGTAGTACTCTTGATGTGTTCTTATTTGATATTCCATGTGCTCAAACATGATATGAGCCAAATCAAGATTTCTACCATCAACAATCTTATTCAGTAAATACAAATCAAACTCATTAACAATCGCATGACTCCCTCCTCTAGGTACAACAGAGTGAGTAATTACAGCATGAATGAGACGGTGTTCAAGCAATAATGACCCATTTTTTCCATCAACCAAATTAAGTTTTCTAGCAACCTCACTTATTTTATGATGTCCTACAAGCAATATGGTGCTATTATAAGGACGAACATCTCTCTTTTTAAACTTCAAAATTTTTCAAAGATCTTCTATATTAAATTTAATTTAATTTTGACACTTTTAACAAAAGACCTCAACTCTCCTTCACCGATCGTAAGATTATTATAAAATATTTTTACCTAATGTGGTATCCACTCATTACTTTGGGTAAAAAAATCATTCCACCCTATCTTCTTGATATACTTTTCAATATCAATATTTTTCTTCTTGAGGTTAACAAGATCAACGGGTTTAGAGCATACAACCTTTCGGTTCTCAGTTTTATTTTTGTATTTTTCTTCATCTTCTTTACTTAAGAAATGTATGGTGTCAAACTTAGCTTTTCTACATGGTTGTTTTACTTTTCTCATAGGCATTTTCTTTCAACAAAGATTTTCAACAAGTGATTCAAAACCCAAAAACTCAAGAGGATGAAGTCTAAATCGTAGATCTACCAAAACCCTAAAGAAGAAAACGAAAACCAACCTTTTGATGAAATTCTTGCTACAGGATAAAAAAATTTCCTCGTTGTGATTTGCCACCACCTTATACGTTGTCCTTTTCTGTTATTGATTATTCACCATTCTTTGAGGATAAACATCAATTGATTCCATATACTGAACTTGTTGCTTTCTGAACTTTCCATTTTGCATATTTTGATTCATCCTCAGTGGTCCATTAAATATGGAATCCCTTCTTGGCATGTAATATTCACTATACATTCTTGATTAATCAAATCTACCATTTGTGCCTGCATAAAAATTTTCTCTCCTTGGTATCTAGTTATTTCTGGATCCAACCATGTAACTATGCAATTGATAACTCATTTTCTCAAAATGGCCATCTTTTCCACAATAAAAACATTTAGCATTGTTAGCACGTTTCTTAGGATAATCATTATTCTGTACGGGAGCACGATATTGATGGTAATATTGAGGAGAAACTTTAGCAACTGTTGGTTTTTCATCAAGTTTAGTTCTCTCAATATCCTTGAATTTATCCACTGCTTCATTAAGCTCTTTTTGAGTCTTTTCAAGTGATCGCTCCAACGAATTAACGTTCACCTATAGACCAAAATTCTTCTTATGCATAAATTCAAGATCATTCTTAAGAATTTGACAATCATTTCCAATAGAATGAATTTTTAAACAAGCTCTATCAATCTTATACCTTGTATTATCCAACTCAATGTTCAAGGCCTCATTTAAAGTTTCAAGATTTTTCTTTTCAAAATCACTTTGCTGAAAATCATAAATATTATTTTTCAAAACTTTGTTCTCTTCTTCAAGTGAATCGATTTTTTCAAACAACTTACCGATTTCAGATAAAACATTTAAAAATTCAGTAGTTTCAAAATACTTGTCCAAATTATTTTTCTTAAGAGATTTAGTGGTACTAAACTTTTTGTTTTCAAGAATCGCAATCTTGTGCCAGAGTTTCAAACTCTCTTTTCCAAATACGTAAGTAAGGGAATCAGCATCTCAATAGCCTTATCTGTAGCCACATTATCACAATGTTTATCATTTTCACCAACAGAACCCTGATTATCAAAGCAAGGAAGAGATTCACTAATAACATCAAGACATGCAGAAGATTTACATACAATATTATTATCAATCCAATCCATGTGCTCGTGTTTAGCTAGGATGTTAAGTCTAATCAAACTAAAATCAACTCTGATGTCAATCATTAACCCAAAGAGTTACTCAAGAGGGTGGTGAATTGAGTAGTTACAAAATTTTAACAATCAAACACTTAAGCACAAATAATTAATTTTTCTAAATCAATTATTATCTTTATACGCAACGGATGTATGTTTAATACTAAGTGCATACCCTAACACAAGATAGAAAATAAATTAATGCAGCACATAAGAATTTATCTTGGTTTAGTCAAGTTAATCTTACCTACGCCAGTCTCCCGAGCTCCACGGAGATTCGTAATCCACTAAACCCCTTGATTCCTTTACCAGGTAGGAATGAAACCCTTACAATTCACAATTCTTTTACAAGCACATAATTAAGTTGTACAATTTACTATTTTCAAGGGTCAAAGATGAACCCTATATTTTTATTAGGCTAAAGATAGACCTAACACGCTCTTACTTATCATTTTTATAGGGAATGATGAACATTTACAAATCACTCAAAAATAATTCAATTGTAGGATAGATAAAAAAAATCTAATTCTTTTTAAGTGAAAAGAATAACCTAACCTTTTTACCAAAACAAATATCAAACTCTAATTTTTTTCACACGAAAAATATTGAATCCTAGCTACCCTGGCTAGACACCATCCCAAACGTGTCTAATCTATTCAAATTCCCAAATACTATATGAGTTTCTTCCCATAAGGAGCTTCTACCACCTCAATACGAATATACTCAATTAATGTACCGAATAATTACTACAAGATAGATATAATGTGAGACAATTCAAATCTGATTAAAAAATAATGTGGGTAACACAAATTTAGCACATAATCAGATAATCAGGCGAAAATCGTTTATAAATATTTTCAGGCTTTTAAGTTCAAAATGATTTTCTAACAATCTTAATCCAAACCATCAATATAAATATAACTTTAGAAAACAAATAATACAATTTGGATGGATTTCACCGAGAAACACCAAAGATAATGATAATATCACAATTAGAACTCAAATAGGTGACGCCAAACATTTAGCACTTTAGATCAAGAACTTGAATAGAATCTCTCATAGCAATCTAAACAAAAATATCACTCTTATAATAGCTCCAAACTAATGTTCTTGATATATTTCATTCAATTTTCGTAGGTCTATATTAATAAACCAATAACTAGTCCTCCAACGGCTGATTTTTCAAAGATATGCCATAAAATGATACTCTAAGACCCCATATATCATTAACTTTCATTTCACGTATATTCTACTTAAAAGTAACTTTCAAATCTATCATTTAAGTCCATAAAAATATTTCCAATTTAAAACTGTTGAAAAATGAAGTATTAAATCATTTAAATTAAGAGAATCTAAAAATATATGGACCATATCAATAGGGATCACATAATAGGTTGTTCATATTTGAAATATATTCAAGTCCCCCAAATTCCTCTCTTAGAATCATAAAAAACGGATAATTTTTTACAAAGAGACCAAATCAGCCGAAATCCTAACAGAATCAGTCGGTTAACCGATCCACACTAGTTGGTTGACCGACCTGTACTAGGCTCCCAATTAGCCATTGGCACTACACCAGTTGGTTAACTGACCATGCCCAATTGGTAAACCGATTGGATCAATCAAAATTGTGTACCGTGGTTACTTATGAGCTTGTAGTGTCTCGAACCGGCAGACAACATATTTCCAAACAATTTTTATAGTCCTTGCATCAGTGAGCTTTGCTACATTTTCGACTTCAAACCACTTGGTGAAGTAATCAATGGCCACCATTAGAAACCTCTTATGGGCGACAATTGCTAGAAAAGTCCTGAGGATATCCACCCCCCACTAGGTAAAGGGACATGGTTCGGTCATGGGAAGTGTTGATCCTAAGATTTTGATGAACAATTAAAGATTGATATTTTTTGTGGAACTAACTATTTGATTAGGTGTTTCAGATTATTAGTTCCAAATGATGAAGATTTGATGATAAAGATAATAAAGGATTAAGAAGTTGAAGAATTTGAAGAATCTAGGGAAAACAACTCAGGTTAAATTTTAAATCTTAATATTCCAATTAGGATCACACATGACACAAAAAGATTTTTAAATAATTTTTATAAATATGTGTTTTTTTTTTATAAGATGTTAATTAGTTAAATTATTTGCTCCTATGTGTAATTGAAAAAGAAATATTAATAATTGATTAAAATTGATTTTAAGTATTTAGTAGAGCTAACCGAGAAAAGAAATCAGTTAATGAGGCGAAAACGTCGATGAGAATAAATTAAAAATGAATTTAGAAGAGATTCCAGCATTGATAAGTCGATAGGTAAGTCGACCAGAGTATAGAAAGAAAAGTCTCTGAATCTCTAAGTTGACAAGTAGGTCGACTGGAGCTTAAATGTGAACTCTCTGAATCGATAAGTCGACTGGGCAGTCGACCTGTGACAAGAAATATAACTCTTTGAATCTCTAGGTCGACAGATAGGTCAACCGATGGGCGCAAGTTTTGGCTTGGCTACATCCTGAATCGATCGGTCGACAGGTGATCTTGGTCGGTCGACTTATGGGATTGTTTCAAGATATTATAGAATTCTGGATTTTATTCAAAAAGTAGCCATTACTAGTCGTTTTTTGGTTAGGATTCATGAGATATATTAGGGATTTAATGTTATTTGAGATATGCAATATATATTATGATATCCTTATAGATTTAGTTCATTAAATTTGAATATTTCTCAATTTGGTACATGTAATTCTTTCTATCCTATTTAATCGTGATTGAAAAATATTTGGGGGACTTAATTGAGAAGTTTAAAAGCCATAATTAAGTGTTTTGAACCAGAATAAAGTCTTAATGATATAAGGGGTCTATAAGAGCAATTAAATGTCATAATAAGTGGGAACTAGCCTTTAGAGAGCTTATTTTATTCTCATTCATATAGACCTCCATTTTTCATATTAGAAAGAGAGGATCAAGAGTATTATATTGAGCTTTTCTAAGAAAAATCATATTGAGAATTGTGAGAGCTTTTCTAAGAATTATTCTTTAGAATTATTTATTGTGAATCATTGCTGCTACAGAATCTGAAGCGACATTAGCATAATTTTTCTTTCGGTGGATTTCAGATGAGATCTTTCCAAATTATTTTCTATTTAGTATTGCTTGATTATATTTGGAATTTAATCTTTAGAAATTATTTTCTGATTTTTTATTGAAAAATATTTTTGAAACAATTTCTTGAATCAATTTGATTACGTGCTACCCATTTTTGTTTAAAATCATATTTTGAATATCTCACTTTTCTATCACTAGATTTGGGATATTAATTAAGTTCTAATTTATCTGGAGTGGTAGAAGCTCCGAGTGAGAAAAATCACTTGTCAATTTTTAATTGGTGAGTTGAGTGACGGGTTGAATATTGTTGGGAGTATTTAATCTAAGGGTAGCTAGGTTCAGTCTCTTCCTGTAAAAAGATTGTGATAGTAATTCTTCCTGAATTGAATTGTTTTGTGAGCAATTTTGTAACAGTTCAATCCTTATCGGGTAAAAGAATATTTGGAGTGTTTGTGAGGTTTTGATTCTTTTAGCCTTAGTTTAAAAAAGAATTAGGTTATTCTTGAATCTGTAAAAAGTAGAGGTTATTTCTGAGTCTGAAAAAAAGAATTTGTAAAGGTTGATTCTGAGCCTGTAAAATAATCTTTGTGAGGGTTTGGTTCCTACCTTTAAAGGAATCTTGAGTTTAGCGGGTGCGACTCTTCGTGGGGCTTGGAGGACTGGATTAGCCAAGAGTAGCTTGGTGAACCAGTATAAATTTCTAGTGTACTGCTATCTTTACATTATTTATTTTTGTTATTTGGTATGCACCTAGTTGATTTTATATTTCCGCTGTGATATAAAGATAATAATTAATTTAGGATTAAAATTAATTATTTGGATTATTAAAGAATTTTTTCTCTGATAATTTTTTATCTACCCAATTCACCCCCCCTCTTGGGTAGTTCACTGGGCCAACAGGGAGTTATCCCGTAATGTTGACACTATCCCATTTCTTTACTAAATCCTGATTATTAGCCTCCATCATTGGCTAAAAGCATCATTATCTTCTTCTTATTTTTCTAAGGATCACACTTCTGAGTGATTGGTGCAAATCTATTCCTAGATGTCCTTAATTATGTTATGGCCCTCGCTCAGGTGTAAACATCGTTGTAGTAGGACTATACAGGACACCCCGAATCAAAGCATATCTTGATGCACGATACCAAATTCTTCAGGCTTTAGCCTTTTGGTCGGGAAGTACCCCACTGCTTAGGTGATGGAAAATAGGATCCATCTAACTTGGATAGTGTGCCACAACTTTGATTTCCTCTTAAGTTTCGTCACAGCTTGATCGTGTTATGTTCTTGATTAGAATTGATATCTGCCCCTTGGTCTCATAGGCAAAGGCAAAGATACTAATGAATCCACATGTTTGTTTTCATCTCTTCAGATCTGCTTAATAGTTACCTACGAAAACCATTGTATGAGCAACTTTGATTCGTTTAAATATGCCACCATTTTTGTTTTTTTTAGATGTATACTCCCTATTAACTTGGTTTTCTATGAGCAACGAATCACAATAGAGCTCCACCTCGGTTGCCCTAAGTTCCTTGAGGATTCTCAATGAAGAAATTATCTCTTTGTATTCGGCCTTGCTATTTGTGGTTTGAACCTAAGCCTTAGGGTGTATTCAAGAACATCGCCCTCGGGAGCTCTTATCCTTAACTCGACCCCTCGAACCACTTTGGTTAGATGATCTGTCTACATGTACGATCCTAGTGTCGGTTGTTGGCCCAAAGATATACAAAAGACGAGGGTGAATTAGGTAGTTATAAAAATTTAATCAATTAATTCAAATTTAAGATATCAAATTCTCTAAATTGGTTATTATCTTGTTAAGCAACGGAAATGTATTTATCTAAATGCACGCCCAAACAAACAGAAAAGAAACAATGCAGCACACAAGAATTTATCTTAGTTTGGCAAGTTAGTGTTACCTACGTCCAGTCCCCCGAGCTCCATGGTGATTCGCAATCTACTAAACTCTTATTCTTTTACCAGGAAGGAACGAAACCCTTACAATCTTTTTCAAAGGCTGAAGACTAACTTAATTATTTTTTCAGGCTCACAATCAAACCCTAACAATCCTAATTCTTTTCGCAGACTCAGAATCAACCTTTATAGCCCTGATTCTTTTCACAGGCTCATAACCAACCTATTACTCTTTCACTTTATTACAATTATCACAGGCTCATAACCAACCTATTACTCTTTCACTTTATTACAATTATCCTTTTCGCAGGATTATGAAGAACCTTTATAACACTCAAATTTTATTACAAGAAGAATTTAAAACCTAATTTTTTTGCAGGCTAAAGATCAAACTCTAATTTTTTTTCAGGTTAAAGATTAAACCCTTAAATTTTCTCAGGCTAAAGATCAAAATCAAACTACTCTGATTAGACATCGACCATGTCTAATCCACTCAAAACTCACAAATACAAAATATTTCCAAGTTTCTTTCCAGAAGGAGATTTTACAACCTTAATACGATTATACTCAAATGTCCCGAAATACTAAGTGATAGATTACATGTGAGACACAAATCTGATTTAAATAATTTAACACACATATAAAAACTGTTTTAAAAGATTTTCACAAAATTAGATTTGAAAATGACTTTTCTTAAATAACTTATCCAAGCAATTAATCGAATAATCTAATAAAGTAAAACAAATAGCTTGGAAATATCTCACCAGGATTTATCGAACTCAATGAATAATGTCACTTATAATTTTCAGCATAAAAATCTTTCTTAGAAATACAAAATATGAATGTTCTTGATTCTCTTTTCTTAATCCCGTAGGTCTCTATTAGTAGACCTAGAACTAGACATATAACGACTGTTTTCAAAAGATATATAAAAAAATAGCACATCTGGACCCCATATATCGTATAGATTTATAATGTCCATATTCAACTAAAAATATAACTTTTAAATCTCTCAAATTAGTTAATGAAAGTATATGGACATTATAAATCTAAAAGTATATGGACTAAATTGTAAGTTCAAATAAAATCACATAAATGTCTCTCGTATTTTTTAACCCAAATATTCTTTACAAAAATAGCAATATTTCTCTCATATCTTTGGCCCCAAATATTCTCCACCAAAATAGTAATATTTAAACTCAAAATTAAAAGGTTAATTATAGGAATTTAAAAGATATCCTATAAAGGCGACTTTTCAAAAGTTATGTCATTAAATGACACTCTAAAACTCCATATATCATATACCTTTAAAATAAGTATGTTTCATTTAAAAATACTTTTAGAAAATCTCAATTTGGTCCTTAAATTTTTTTTAAATCAAATCCCTTAAGAATAGGAAGTAGTTTTATCAATTTAATTAAAAGAATAATTAAATATTCAAATAAATAGGAAACAATATTTATATATATATATATAAGAAAAACATTTAAATACCTTAAAAAACTTATCTAAAGTCGTTAAGAACAATGAGATTTGACTCAAAAAACCAAAATAGTCAAAAGACTGTTTGCTGCCCTCAGTCGACTGGCCTAAACTTCGGTCAACCAGCCCCTTGGCAACGATTTACATTTTAACTGTTGCACTGCCTTGGTCAGTAGACCGAATCTACCAAAAGCTTTCTATTTTCCTCTATTTCATCTACTAGATTCGTTAATCGACCGAACCTATCCGTTAGTTGACCGAATTGGCCAGTGGGTCACCCATTTAACTTCCTTAAGCTACCGTTTTTATTAGTCAATTGACCCCTTTTATTAGTTGACCGAATTGACTCGAAAACACATCATTTTAAGTGTTAAAACTATTTTTTCAATTATACCCTTAACCAACAACATTTTCATGCTTTATCACTTTATAAAAACCATTTCAGGACTTTAAACTTATCACTTCTTACTATAACACAAATAGATTTATTCATCTTAAAGTGTCGTGCGTGATCCTAATTTGATTGCATTAAGAGTATAAAGGTAATGAGTTATTTTCACCTAATTGTCTTCAATGCTCTAAAAATATTCATTGTCTTCATCTTGCACCCGTCTTGAATCCCATCGATTCTTCAATAATCACCTCTTGAATTCTTCAATGATTAATATTTTTTGACCCACTCTTTTTCTCATTTCATTTTATGAAAATTTTAATCTGAAACCACTCAATAAAACCATTTGTTCCATAAAACATCAAAGTTTAAGTGCCTATCAAAACATTAGGTTCAACATTAGCTACTTGTTTCTCGAGGTATGGAATCATTTCCACTTTCGTTGAGGTTCTTTCTTCGGGAAAGTAAATATTTAGGTGAAGTCTTCCAATACTTGACCTTTAATTGTTGCTCTTGGTCAGTACTCGATATGGAACTCTCCAAGTTGATATGGAAATCCCCAAGTTCTATAAACCACTTGAATAGATGCCCAGATATTTCTGGTTGGTGTTGTATATCCCTTAGCAGTTGATCAGTTAATACCACCGTAGGATGAACTTGGAAAGAGTGTTTGTGTTTTCTCGTTTAAATTATTAAAGCTTAGTCTATCAGCTCAACTCGAGAATACTTAGATTATACACCCATTAAGCTTATTGATAATATAGTAAATAGGTCTTTATTCCATTTGCAATTCTACCTTGAGCACTGAGCATACGGCGATGGAAGATGCCACTAAGTGCGCAATCATTTCAAGTTCGGGCTTTGGCATGGTAAGGATTTGTGGCACCTAGATGTACTTATTGAGTGATTTAAAATCCTCTTCACACTCTCCACTCCACTCAAGACTCTTATTTCCTTGGAGAGTCTTGAAGAAAGACAAACACTTATCAGATGCTCGAGAAATGAACCAATTTAGTGCCACCAATTGCCCTGTCAATCTCTACACTTCTTTGATCTTTGGGGACGTCACGTTCAAGATCTCCTTGACTTAATCTGGGTTGGCTTCGATTACTCTCCTGGTTACCAAGTGACCAGGAAACTTTCTAGCCTCAACTCCGAATACATACTTTCTCGAATTCAATTTGATTTTGTGATTTCTGAATACATCAAAATAACTTTGTAGATGGGTTAGATAGATATAAGTCATCTTGATTTAGACCAAAATGTCGTCAATGTAAACCTCCACTATCTTCCCGAGTAGATTGGAAAGCATATTCTTCACCAATCTCTGGTATGTTGTCCCTACATTCTTTAACCAAAAGGGCATTAACTAATAACAATAAACACATTTGTTAGAAATTAAAAATTGTTTTCTCGATATCGAGGGGTACATGCTGATCTGATTATACCTCGAGTACATATCCAAGAAACTGAATAGCTCATTGCCAGTCGTTGCATCCACGATGAGGTTAATCTTTGGGAGCAAGACACAATCCTTTGGGAAAGCTTTGTTTAGATCGGTAAAGTTCACACACATGCGCGACTTTTCAATTTTTTCCTTTACCAAGACTACGTTGTTTAGGCAAAGATAAAAGTTAATATCCTTGATAGTTTCAGCTTCGAGTAATTTCTTGGTTTTTTTCCTCAATTACTTCTTGTCTTTTAAGTCTGAACTTCATTCTCTTGTGCCAAACTGGTGGATAATTAGGATCAGTATACAATCGGTGCATGGAGATGGTCGAGTTTATCCTGGACAAGTTTCCATGCAACTAGGAGAACACGTCGCAATTGGCTTAAATGAGTTCGATCACCCTCTCCTTCAAGTTATTTGGAAGGGCCGACTTGATCTAGACCGATCCAACTCAATCAGGTGCACTTGGACAACATCTAATTGCTTATTGAGGCGAGGATGTTGTTGTCGTGACTGATCGATTTGGGTGTCAGTGATCTCTCCGTTGCTAGGTCACTTAACCATATCCCTGGGAAAGAAGTCTTCATCTACCTCATTGCCCTGTGATTGCTATTTTGGGATATCTATCTCAGTTATAAAGCATTCCAAAGCTATATTCTAACTACCCCGAACTTTTCCAACTTCATTTTTAGTTGAGAATTTCAGTATCAGATAATATGTTGAAGTTATGGCCTTCAGCACATTCAAACAAGGCCTCCCAATTATGGCATTATTGTATGTCGATGGACAATCCACAATCATAGATCGTGCATCAATAGTCGAGTATTTTGGATTCGTCCCTGCTATAAGCTAGAATATGATCCAATAGAGCGGTTTCACTGTTTTCCAACCAAACGAATTAAATGAGTCATCATAGGTTTCAAATGGTTGTGGTTAATTCCAATTTTGTTAAATTCAGCAAGGTAAATTATCTTTACTAAACTTCTTCTATTACCTAAGACACATGCTATGTTGTAGTTTTCAATTTGCAGCATAACTATTACAATATCTTTGTAGGGCATGTGAACCCCGTGCATGTTCTCACTTGGTGAAAGTGGTGGCTTCCCTTTGAACAATGACTTTTTTAGATAGCTAGAACATGTAGTCCTCCACTCGACATTTAACTTTTCGAGCATGAGCCTTATGTTCGAACTTTTTTGCTCCTCCTAAGGTGAATCCTCTGTGAATTGTATAGATGTCTCCTTAAACTTTAGGCCTCTCTCACTTTTCGCCAGGGAATTAATCATCTCGTTTTTGGTAATCGGTAAACCTTTTCAAGTGGAATCTTCTTATAAATTATTCGATCTCATTCTTGATGTCCTAATAATTTCTCGTGGTATGACAATGATCGCGATAGAAATCATACCACTTATCGAAATTCGCTGCCTTTCTTTGGCTTTCAAAGGTTGGGGCCATCAGGCCAGCTTCTTATTCCAAATTTGTATCAAGACAATTCCTAACAGGGTGTTGAGTGGTGTAAAATTTGTGAAACATGGTAGGCATCCTTTTCTTCCCAGCTTATTGTCTGTACTACCCCTTTCTATGTCGTTTCTTCTCTTCTTTGACATGGATTCATCTCAATCGGGTTTAATATAGGTTGACTTTTTAACCTTTTTCTTTCCTTTATGGTCTTATTATACCTAGGATCGAGCCCAATAGACATCCTTCACCAAGATGAACTCAATAGATAGGGCAAAGGCGACAACTAAAGTTTTTCGCGGTGTTCGGGCCATTTTGCAAGGGAATGGGCCCTTCCTTTCTCTTGCCATTAATGATGCTTCTATCATCTCATCAGTCATATCCTCCAACTGATCAGATTCATGATGAAATCTTTCCAATGAGGCCTCTAACTTCTAGTATCTCATTTGCGTTACAAACATAGGATGTGATGGGTTTTTGGACTACTGTTTATACCTTTGTGCAAAGGTAGTGCTTAAAGATTCAAACGAAGTAAACAACCCTGATTTTAGTGTATTGTACTACTTTCTAACAGCTCTAGTCAGGGTTAGTGGGAATTCTTGGTACTTCTTCGAGTCTGATGTTCCACACAGATCCATATGAGCATAGTGGGTGTCCAAATGCTCCACTAGATCGGTGTTGCCTTAGAACATCCTAATTTGGGATGGAAGTTTAAAGTTTACAGGGACTTTCTCTCACAATACCCGAGTCGTGAATGTGGGAGCATTTCTCTTTCACAATCTCGTAGATGTTGGGTTCTTTTTTGTCGATGTACCCTAGCTCTCATTAATAGCGTTGACTTGATCTTAGAGATCATTGTTAATTTTGCAATTTTGATCACCTCATTGATTTCTCAATCAAAAAACCTACGAGGCTTTCACGGAGTAAGGGGGCTATATTAGGATACCTCAAGAGTTCTACCTATTGCTAGGACAAGATGCATCTCGTCCTCTATTCTTTTTCTCCTCTGACCATGTCGACGGTGCGTATGGTCTAAGTCGTGAATTCATACTTGGTGCTTTCCTAGATAGTGATACTCCAAGATCAGCTGTATGAAACATTTCTCACCCTCTTGGTCATTTTTCATCATCCCTAATCTCAAAGTAACCATAAACTTTCCTAAAAAAATAGTGAGAATGAGAATTAGTTGTTTCCCATAGACGATGCGAATCTAATGAAGACAACAGTTGGTTCTCCAGATATGTAACTTTGGCATTAGAAATAAGACAATTTTCTTATCTCTGGTTCCTACAAAACAATGGATTGTGGGTAGGCCTGCTAACGTTGTACCTTCGGTGTGAGAATGAGTAGGGTGTTCAAAAGTGAATTTGGTGGACTATTGGTTAGGAAAAAAAGTGCATACCTAGATAGAGCCACCTGCCTTCACGTTTGAAGAGGACTGAAGACTTGTTTGGCAAGTCTTCTATGAATCTCGCCTTATTACCATTATGGTAGCCGATTTTGTGGGAAAGGGATTAATGGGTCGTCACTTTAGAAGCAATAACATCTCTTTCTTTTTTAAGGAGAATGCATTATAACTGTCCCTGTTTGGAAATGACGATCTCGACATATCTCTGGGTTGATAACTCTAGTCGAGGAAAAGTGTTAGGGCCCTATGCATATATTTCCTAGTCGGGATAATGCTTGGAGCAACCTCGCTTGGGAAAGGTGTTGGTTGGGCAAGTAGCTCATTCCTAGAGATAGTGATTTTGCTCGGTGTTGATAGGTTTTGTAGCTTCTCTTGCACGACATGTGCTTGATGGAGATGTGGCAAGAATTTGGATCTTACTTGGATTTTCCCACATCACTAAGTAAGGATTCATATTTATGGAGACCCAAGGGCGTTTGCACCGATTTTCTCTCATCACTAGGTAATGGAAAATAAACAGGGCAGAATCATGAGCACTGGATGTGAATCCAAACTGATGAATTGTAGTGCTGAACTTTGCGAATCGGGCACGTGGAGCTTGTTTCAAACCATATAAGTAGGGGTAGGCAGTGGCGGGTTGGAATGTGCGGGTTGGTTACTTAAAACCGTGGACTACCCAATAGTATGTGATTTGAGACTAGTTTCGAGTTGGGGCTGGAAATACAATATTTATTGCTAAGAATTGCTAATTATATTGTTAAAAATAGCATAAATATTGCTAGAAATTATAGTAATAGAAAAAAACTAATTAATTTTAAGCATGTAAAAGAACCCGATTGGCAGCATACTATGCACACAATAATCTCATAACTCGATAGGCATTTATCTGCGAGTTATTGCTCAGGAAACCCTTCTTTAATGTATATTACTTGGAATTAAGAATGTTGAAATACAAAGACCAAATTAAACATACAGTTAGAGACACAAATGGGAAACATCATACAATTAATAGATGAAGATATCAAAATAACTTCGTGGAAAAAAAGAACTAGAACTAAGAATTTGCTTATTCATTCCAATATTAAAGTTAAATAAGAAGCAGGTATTGAACAAGCACATATCAAACCAGAGAACTAGTAGCATCATCTCTAAATAAAGTCATATAAGTTCAAACCCATAATTTCAAATCTTGACATGAAAAAGCTGAGTCTTGACTCTTGATTTCTTTTCATGTATCATATATGATACATCACATTTTTTTCATTGGGAAATTTTGACGAACACCTTGACGTATTAACAAAAAAAAAAAAAAGTATAGTATAAATTTGAAAATAACCCATAATTTCAAATCTTGACATAAAAAAGCTAAGTCCTGAGTTCTTTTCATGTATCATATCTGATATATCACATTTATTCATTGGGAATTTCAAGAAACACCTTGAAGTAATAACAAAAAAAAAAAAAAAAGTCTGAAATGATATAGGCTCTATACTAGATTAGATCTAAAATGATACAAATTAAACAGATAAATAAATCAAGTTGAACAGATTAAACAGATTAATCGAAATTAAATAGATTAATGAAAACGAAATCAAAGAATAGATCAATCAACTGCAAAAAGAAAAAGAATAAAGGGACCAAGCAAGAAGGGGTAAAGACGTTTATCAATTACTCTTTGAAAGATAAAAATTAAAAACAAAAAATCAAAAGAGAGAAAGACGAAATCGTACCTATATTTCTTCGTCATCTTTGAAATCGAATATATAGTTTATATGTAGGAATTCACCCTCATATATATAGAATTAGAAATACGTAGATCTTGGTACGAGTGCTTTTCAATTTCCATATCTAAATTTGAAAATTAAAAAGAAAAAAAACAATTGGGAGTGAAAGGAAATGATCAATGGAAATTTGAAAGAAATTCAAGCGACACTTGGATTTGTGAGCAAAGTAAGGTTTTGTTGATAATATTTCATACATATGCACAGCCAATTCAGACGAGCAGGTTAACCCATGAAATAGAGTGTAAGATCCACGAGCCGCTAGATTTAACGTCGGGTTGGATTTTCCCCGTCCATTTTAGTCACGAGTTGCATTTTGGACAGGTCAGACGCGGATTTTAGTGGACATGTTGGGCGGGTTAACGGGTTACGGGTAATATCTGCACATCCCTATAGATAAGGGACGACGAAGGCGACAAACTTTATGTCGAGGATTAACTACGACAAGAAGGGTATGCATGTAAACTTCCTCAAGAAGAGTGCCATTGAGAAATGCATTCTTGACATCCATTTGAAAAATAATCTATTTTTGAATGCCAACAATGACAAGAAGAGTACGGACAAATGTAAGCCTTAATACTGGAGCAAACGTCTCTTCGTAGTCAATGCCACATTCCTGAGCAAATCCCTTAGCAACAAGTTAGGCTTTATAGTGTTCAACGAAACTATTAGAAAGTGCTTTAATCTTAAATACCCACTTGCATCCAATAGAAATTTTTCCAAGAGGGAGATCAACAAGATCCCAAGTGTGACTTTTGGTTAGGGCCTAAAGTTCTTCGTCTACTGCTTTCTGCCAAAAATAATTAGTACTAGCCTCCTTATAGAATTATGGCTTATGTAGATTAAATATGGTAGAAAACCAATGATAATTATTAAGATAAGGGGGAGGATAAGTTACCCTATTATAGACGATGGTATTGATCTGTAGGGTGGGTCTCAGAAGCAGTCGGTGTAAAATCATCGGTCATAGGAGAAGTCTCAAGCATAGTTGATGGAGTTAGAGGGGTGAGATTAAGTGGTGGTTCTGGAGTGGGTTCGGTTGGTGATGTTGGAGTGGACTCGGCGGAAGTGAGAGACTAGGCTCTGCTGGTAGTGCTGATGTGGGCTCAACAGTTGTTGGAACTGCATCATCAAGGAATAACTCAAGAGATAAATTAGTAAAGAATCTGGAGTTAGTAAGGGTTGATATATCAAATGCCCATAAAAAAAAATCGATATTCCCAAAAAATTATATGACAAGAGATACGAAGAGTTTAGAGATGAGATCCCAACACTGATACCATTTATGTTCAATACCATATCCTAAAAAACAACATAGGTGGGCCCTTGGTTCTAGCTTGTTGTGTTCATGTGGTTTGAGAAGAACAAAACAAACTCAACCATAGACTTTGAGTCTGGAGTAATCTGGAAGTTTACCAAAAAGATATGCAAATGGAGACTGATGTTGAATTATTACAGAAGGGACACGGTTTATTGTATACACTGCGGTTAGGGCGGCCTTACTCCAAAAGTGCTCAGGACAAGAGGAAGAAATTAGTAGAGCATGAACTGTGTCAAGAATATGTCTATATTTGCGTTCGGCTCATCCATTTTGTTGGGATGTTCAAGTATACAAGCAGTGGGGGAGCGTGCCATTTTTGTGAAACAAGTTGAGAAAAATATGATCCTTTTTATTCCATTGCATTATTTGAGCAAAAACCTTTGATATTTTGAGAAATTTGAGTTTAAACCATAGAAGAAAACTCATAATATATTTGGAATAGTTCGAATGGACTTTTCTTAAGAAATAACCATGTACGTCGAGAGTAATCATCCATAATGATAACAAAATAACAACAATCACATATTATTGCATAAGGAGAAGGCCCCCAAAAATCAGAATGAACTAGATTAAATGGTACAAGACAAATAAACTAACTCTCATTGAAATGTAGGGTTGATTGTTTTGCAAGTTGATAATGGATGAAATTGAAAGACTCGTATTGAACTTAACCTAACTGACCGTTACAGATAAACAATTTGAATCAGTTAGATGAAGTGTGATCTAATCGAGAATGCTAAATATATGATAATGATTGTGGTAATGGCGATGGTGGAGATAAAGAGGAGGAGGATGATAAGGATGATAATGATAAGTAAGGTGGTGGTGGTAGTGAGATTACACAAGTTGATGAAGGGACATGGGGGGTAGAGTTTGAGGTGGAAGGTGCAAACTATTGAGTTCAAATAGACGTCCAACTTTACGACCAGTCCTAAGGGTTTTTTCAGTCCAAGGATCTTGTAATCAATAACCACTATTAGAAAATATTATTTAAAATCTCAATTCACAGAGTTGCCCAACAGATGAGAGATTTAAAGTAAGTTTCTAAATTAAATACGTGTCAAAAATAGAAAGTTGTGAAGTAAAAATCTTATCAGTATGAGTGTTAGGGGCATTCACAGTAGATAGTTTTGATGAGAAGATGTTGGGATCAAAAGTCATATAATTCCAACATGAAGAATCAAATAACCAAGAAGAATTACATGTAGTAAGTGAAGGGCATAGAAAAAAAATTGTACCATACTTGGAGAAAATTTGGTGGAAAAGTGAATCCATATCCACAATAGAGATGGTAACAATAGTGGAGGTAAGATCCGAACCCTCTTCGGCATTGAGAATGGTCGAAGAAGAGCAACCCTTAGACATCGTTGTTGAACAGGATCAACAATATCTAATAAAATATATTGTATGATATAAATCTGTAGAAACTGAGGCTATAGATGGATTCAGAATGCTGAAACTGTACAGGAACCTGTCTATAATCGTGAAGAACCGATTGATGAATTCTTGAACCAATCAAATCTCTGTGATGAACATAATCAACAATATAAAAGGAACGATATTGCATAATCCAAATTTGATTAAACAGAGGCCATAGATGGATTTACAACGCCAAAATTAGTTAGGAATCGGTGTTAAACCTCCAAGCATCGATCCAAAAATGGGCAAATTGACATAGAAACTACACAAATATAAAAAAAAAAAATATATACTCTATGAGTCTCAAATCAAAAAACAGATGTCGAAAATAGAATCAAAACGTTCAAAAACCTGGGGAATCGGTCTGAATTTCTAGCAATCCAGCATCGGTCAAGAGAAATGAAACAACTGTGAACCGGTAACGTGGCGAAGACCAAATAGTGTGGTAGTCAACGCTGATGCGGTGATAACGTAAGAGGAGCTGATTAGTGATTTTGATGACATGGTAGGCCACGTGGCGATGATGTGGTAATATATATCGCTGACTTGATGACGTGGTAGCTGACGTGGCGAGGTCTGACAGTTAACTTTGTTGACATGGTGTAAAGGAGCTAGGGTTAACTGGGTTGTTGATTACTCACGTGGCGCCTAAGTGGTGTTGATATGGCAACCAACAGAGGTGGACTGGGCGTGTGTGAATCAGGCATCGACAGTCCTAATACTGCTTCCGGTAGCGCGTGGCGACACATGACAACTCAGATAGTGGTGGGTATTGTGGCATTTGGCTCGTCTCGTTAAAGCAAAGGTGGTGGTATGATCGGTGATTAGTTTGGAACCCTGGTTGTTTCGGTAGAGCCCAAAATTAGTGACGATGGTGGTCATGTTACTACTAGTGTTAGGTAGCTTGTGGACAGACATGAAGGATCCAATGGTGGTGGTTTTGGTGACGTTGTGCTTATCTCTTCAAGACGAAGGTAGTGGTTTGATGATAGTTGATGTTGGAGAGGTGGTGAGGTCTATAACAGTCAACGAATACCATGGGAGAATAAGCGATGTGGAGGAAAACTTTGAAAGTATTAGGGTTGCGAAAATATCAGTAAGAACAGGGTCAAGAAAAACTTGCTCTTAATACCATGTGAAAATAATTGAGAGACAAAATGTTTGGAGAACATGAACGATATATTGATATTATGAAAAAGTACATTAACGAAAATTTACAATGGAGATATATATAAGAAACTAGGGAAACCCTAGAATTTGAGTTTTAACCTAATGAGTCAAGTCCGTATATATATATTAAAAAAAAATAAAAAATTAAGTAGACTATTAAACAACAATAATAATTAGAAACTAAAGTAATATGTAGGTTTATGTACGGAAAATAAAAAATCATCACTATTTCCAAAGATGAGGTTCTTCAATTGATTAATTTTGTTATGCTACTCTTTTTCCTTTTTTCTCTCTCTTGAACCCATCATTTTTTCTTTTCAATGCTTTTAATGATATTTGTCATTTAAAAAAATATTAAATGTGTTATGCGAATAAATGATTAACAATATAATAATTCCACAAAAAAATAAAAAAATAAAAATTTCCAGTACTCATAATGTATATAACCTAATTTGAATCGAGAATGTACTTAATAATAAATTATATAATTTGTAAACATCTAAATTATTGGCTTTATTCTATTAATTTAAAAACAACTATAATTATAAAAGAAAAACGATTATGCATTTCCTTGGTTATTTCTTACAAGTTCTAATATTCAATCTCTTAATTACCTACACTAATTACAAATTATTTTATGTCACTACCACATTAACAAATTGATCATTTAAAAATATATAATTTTAATATTATACTCTTTTTTTTTTCCTTAAAAATTACATTGTCGCACTCAATTAATTAAACATGTATCGTTAGATTAAGAAAATTAATTGTCACGACATTTAGTCTTCTCCTTGTTTATATTTACCATGGTAATGTTATTTATAATATAATATCAAATTCCTTAGTTAGTCATTGTTTTAGAAGTTGTACTACTTAATCTCTTAATTACCTATACTAAGCATAACAAAAACATTATTTCCCATTAAATTAAAAACATTTATGTAACTTGATTTCATGTCACTGACCACATTAAGAAATTGATCATTTAAGAATATATAATATTAATATTACACTTACCTTCTTTATGTCCTTGAGAACTACATGTTTGCATTATTTGACTCTTAGTCATTAAAATTAATCGACTGTGTCACCCTTCCAATTTGAAAATAAATTCACTACTCTAAAACTACTAAAACTTATATGTATCTTGTGATACACTTCAACATCTATTCACGATTCATGGATTGTCCTGTTTGTGCTCGCTCTTTTCGTCGTGTCATATGATGCCACCACCGCCTATTTTTTAACCTACCGATTGAGCATAAACGACTTGACTAATCCTATAGTTTGCTAGCTAGAGTAGCGAGAATACAATGTAGTATGAAACTGGCAACGAAATGTAATGTTCATGTGTGCCACCACACGTGGCAAATTCGAGTTCGAATACATTTTTGCTTTGTTGCTTCTATCTACTTTGTTCCTGGCCATATTATTGTTAAAACACAAACTCCCAATGCCGGTATTTAACCATTTTTCCCAAGACATATTTCCCTACAAAATAATACAACTATATACTAAAACAAAACTCTCTACAACTTATTACCACTCATATAAATACAACATGTTATTGGAAGAGAAGAATCCTCGACTCGTTTTGATCCACCAACTACTAAGGCAAAATGACAATCCTTCTCATATTGTAAAGAATCCATTAGTCCAAGCTTCTGCTACCAATCACTCTACTTTGTCACTTGACCTATTAAATAAAAGACATCTACTACTCCAAACACAACTTCCAAGTAAGTACATACTACACAAAATGTTTTCCATTATATTACACCCAAAAATCACTTCAAATTTACTTATATAAACAAAGTCAATCTAGGGAAGTTCACACAACCTTGAGATATTTGTGCGCCATCACATATATGCACTAATTATGATGCACATGTATGGTACAATAAAAGAACAAAAAAGTCCAAAAGGCCTCGGAACCCAAAGTTTTCTATATGTTGATCTAAGAGTCGTGTTCTCCTTCCTCTACTGAAACACCCGCTTGAATATCTAGAACTCCTCCTAAGATATAATTATCAAAAATGCTCAACAATATTTCACTCAACAATCACAGCATATAATTGTAGTTTCGCTATAACTTCAATCGGTAGATTTGTTTATATCTTTCAAATAAACAACTAGAACCATCATCAAATTGGTTTTTTACTCCCCATCGAAGGTGAAAGACCAAATTTTTCCCGACTCTATATATACAACACTCAAAAAGAGGTTCATAATAGAATTCACATTATTGTCGATGATAACACATGTCATCCATTAGATGCAAAGTTTGTTGCTTGATTGGTCCATATGTTCAACCAATACAATCTTTTTACTAGGAAGAATTGCTCACGACAGACATGATGAAGCAAATGTCCCTGAGATTATATTACAATTAATTGGCACCCGAAGTATTGATGAACACTACCATGACGCTCCCATGGCTTTTGAAATTGTAGTTCCCATTGTGGGTAACTTTGACATGAAAAATACAAAACATGACATCATTGTAACCAATCATGCTAAAGGATTGCATCGAATAAGTGAACTTCACCCAAGCTTTATGGCCATGCAATACCTTTTTGTTTTCCTTATAGGGAGGATGAATTCTGAACATGTATTAAAAATGAGTAACAGATCAATCAAAACAAACAATAAGACAAAATGTCAGTATACAAGATTATTATACACATCGACTCTAACAAAGATTGGAAGAAGGAAAAACTATATAATTGTGAGGATGTTTATTTCAACAATATATTGTTGATGCATAAACATGTATTGAAGAGACAAGATTAGGTTGGATTCTCCAAAACCAGCCCAAACTCTGAACTGACCTCTACTCTAATTTGATGGATTCCACAAGTCGTGGCAACATAAATGCTTATTCAATTGGAAAGTATGTCATACTACTATCTACATTTACTGAAGGACCACAATATATGATACAAAACTATCAAGACGTTATGGCAATTTGTTAGTAGTTGGGTTTCTTAGATCTTTTTATCAAATTCACGTGTAACCCAAAGTTGGTTGAAGTTCAACACTTCCTATCAACTATACCTGGCCAAAAACTTGAAGATCGACCTAATATTGTTGATCGAGTTTTCAAGATAAAGTTAGATAAAATGTTAAACAATTTCAAAAAAGAAAAGTTGTTCGGATGAATAATGGGAAGTTAGTAAATAAAGTTACAAATTTCTATACCATAATTCTTTTCCCTTTCATAAAACTCTTTCATCGAAATAATAAATTACTTATTGTTCATTTTTTACAATTGTCTACACAATCGAATTTCAAAAGCGTGGACTACCATATGCCCATATCTTATGTTCCTATGCCCTGACAATAAGTTGCCAACATTAGATCATATCGGACCATACATTTCACTTGATCTAATTATTTTTTGTCATCTATCCAAAAGGTGATTGCTCATTATCATCAATCAGTGCTAGCAAAATATGTATCACCCTTGACATCCTAGAAATAGACTTATTTCAAGATAGGTTTGCAACTAAATAAAGATATGTACATTATTCAACTACATCGTTTGTCGCCTGCACATGTAATCACTAAATATCACACCCTAATATTATCCTCAAAATGAAGCAGTGTTACATATACATCACTAGAAATTGTCCAACTATTAGCCGTAATTAAAAAAAAAATAGAATTTACGATCGAATAAGAAATGAAAGAAAATAGAAAGACAATGTCAGAGATCAAAGCTCTAACATCTGAAATAAATGTTAAAATATGTCTAAAATGAAAAATAAAAATTCCACTAATTGAATACTCTACTAAATAACACAATATCAAAATTACTGGAAGTCATATGCCCATGCATTGCCACTAACAAAAAAATTCATGTAGGCTATTGTTGGTGTTACAACTCTAGCAAATGGTGTAGACTAAAGGTAAATCAAAACGGTGATTTTTTTTTGTGCAACAAATGTAACATAGAGGCAAACATTCCTATCCCCAGGTAAAAATATAATAAAACTACAATATGTTTCACTTGTAACATAAACTAAATGTCAATAACTAGGCGTCAAATGAATATGTACAAAGTCCAGATGAATGTAAATGACCCAACCAGTATTGCATCACTAATTTTGTTCGATTGTGACTGTGAAACGCTTTTTGAAAAAACCATAATGGATTTGTGCTACATTAACGTAACTATAAATCCTTTAAATCACTAAAATTTAAACCTTTTTATATTGGTCATTACAACCATCCAAAATATTCTCAACAGAAAATTGATCCCAAGACAATATCAAATGTAATGTAGCCTACAATAGGAAAATCTTACGCATTTCACATTCGTATTTCACATATATTTTACTCATTTACTAAAATATTAATTTTTAAATAAAATCTTCACAATTTACTATACTCATATCATATTTCCTTCTACTACAGGTCCTTTTGGATTCACTATATTCAGAAGATTTCAATGTCAACACAAATAAAACAACTTCAATAAAAAGAAGAATTTGTCTCCATTTGTTGCATCAAGTCAAGAGGATAGAGACAAAGGAAAGTCACCCAAAAATATTGAAGACCAAATACAGAGGAACGCACAACCAATGCTAATTGTACAATCAGGAGGATAATTTTTTTTTCTCAAATTGACTCTCCTTAACTGATAAATTTAAAATATTTTACTGTCTGCTTCACTCATCTACATCCAACAAATAATATATGATTTCCTTTATTTACACACATTATGCAAAAGAAATTATTCCCCAAATTCATAGTCTACTTTTGAAAATTAATTGTCTGAGAATAATATGCATTAAACTCTTTAAACATGCTACTCTCTCATTAAAAAAAATATTAATTTTACTCTATTTCCACTAAAACTTAAAATAACATGTACAATTATTAAAAAAACAAATTACAATAACAATTGAAAAAACAAAACAACTCTCAAACTATAATTGCACTATAACACACAACTTAAAAAGTAACATCCAAAATGGGTTAACAAAATTAAAAACAAACAAAAACAAATAACTAACAAAAAAAAATAATCCAATATCCCGCACATTGCACAAGTAGACAACTAGTTACTACTTAAAAGTGGAAAGTGAGAGATGATTTTAACGAGGTTAGAGAATGTCTCCTTCAAATCTTTCAGTGAGTTCTCATATTTATTTATTTTTTATTTTTTTATAGAAAAAATACGAAAAAATCTACTTAAAACATTAAATCTATAAGATGGCCCACAATTTTTTTTTTTTTTTCACCCTATAGTCCTACAAAACTACAAAAAGTGTTGTTTATTACCGAACAATCCTGAACAATTAGGTTTAACGATTTTACCCTTCTCCACCATCTAAACAACTTCCTTCCGCCTGGTGCTCAACTGCTCATCACACACCGCCGGCTTGGTCCTTCATCTAGGGCTCTCCTCATCGCTGCCAAGGTAAGCAGGGCATCTACCTTATTTTTACCCAGTTTTCCTCCGCCTCCGCTTCCACCTCCGCCACTTCCACCTCTATCGCCGCCGGAGGAGGATCGGCCATTGAATCCATCATTGCTAAAGAAGGATAGGACTGGACGAGTATCGACCTCCTTCCACCTGGTGCTGATCACACACCGTCGGCTTGGTCCTTCATCTAGCGTTTCCCCCATCGCCGCCAAGGTAAGTAGAGCATCTGCCTTGATCTTACCCTGTTCTCCACCGTCTCCACCTCCGCCTCTGCCACTTCTGCCTCCATCACCACCAGAGGAGGATCCGCCATGGAATCCATCATCGCTAGATAAGGCTAGGACTGGACGAATATGAGCATGGTTCGATGAGAACGAGAGGGAGGCAAGAGGGTTGGTGGCGGCGATTTTTTTTATTCTATTAATGGTGGAAGAAACACTCCAATTCCACCGATGTTTGAATTTCGGGAACTTGATTGAAAAAAAAATGATTTTGAAGCATCTTGTAAACTAGGATTATCCAGTTTTGGGGCTTGATAATATTGAAGCATTTTGAAGCAAGTGATTTCCTTGAATGTACACCACCTATTTGATAATATTCCCCTGTAGTGATTTCACCTTGGATTATCGCCTATCGAATTGGGGGATTAAGGATTTCTTGAATTCTCTGTTAATTGCTAGGATGAAGCTTTTGCTGTTGGGAAATTGAGGCATAAGAGGCCTACCAATGTGATTGGCTACTGCTGTCTGCTGTGATGGTGATAATAGACTGTTGGTTATTGAATACATGCCCAATGATACCCTTGTAAAGCATCTATTCCATTGTATGTTCAAATTGAAATATAACACGATGTCGTGTTAGCCGATGGTCCGAACTCGTCGCTCTAAACAAATATGAGAGAGAGAGAGAAGGGACTTGATCTATGTCCCTGGTGGAGTAGAGTTTATGTTGGGTATATTGTATGGTTGTTTTTGTGAGATAGAATGGGTACGACAATTTGGTGGAATTTGAATGGTGGTGAAAGTGAAATATAAAATAATCTTGTGTTATATTCAACACGATCTTGTGTTGAATATAACACGAGGGTAAAATCGTCACAAAAATATAAAATGATTATTTCTTGTTATATTCAATACAATATTGTATTGAATATAACACGAGGGTAAAATCGTCACAAAAAAAATAAAATGATTATTTATAAGGCGTAGCCCCACTCAATTTTTTATTTAGTTATATATATTTTTTTTAAGGGGATTTTATTATTTAGTCCTTCGTTAGATAGGTGTTTAGGATTCAGACCTGGGGACCACTTTTTTTCACATATAAAATGTTTAGAAAAAGGTCCTTGCATTTTGTCCATTCTGTTCAATAATATTTACGAATATGCTATTTTGTCTTACGCAACAAGACCAAAATGGATAAACAGTGAGTTAACGTTAACGTAATTATTCAAACACTATATTACAAAAATACATTTTGGATTCACGTTAACGTTGTTGAATCCATTTTTTTTTTGCACGTTAACGTTAACGCATTTCATATTTTTAAAAATTATTCACGTTAACGTTGACAGTGAGTTAATGTTAATGTAATTATTCAGGCACTATATTACAAAAATACATTTTGAATTCACGTTAACGTTGTTGAATTCATATTTTTTTTACACGTTAACGTTAACGCATTTTTCATATTTTTAAAAATCATACACGTTAATATTAATAGTGAGTTAACGTTAATGTAATTATTCAGTCACTATATTACAAAAATACATTTTGAATTCATGGTAACGTTGTTGAATCCATATTTTTTTTTACACGTTAACGTTAACTCATGTTTTTTGAAGTCTTCTGTGTTAACGTTAACGTATTTATGTCTTTATTTTTTTATTTTTTTTTTGTGTGTTGATCTTTTTTGTTTTAATTTTTTTTTTTTACGTTAACGCATTTTTCTCATCTGATTTGTGTATTACGTTAACGTTAACTCATCATATATCATTTGTTTTGTGTGGATTTACGTTAACATTAATGTACATTTTTTATCTCTCTCTGTGTTAACGTTAACGTATTTTATTTTTTAAAAATTCTGTGTGTTAACATATTTTTCTTAAAAATTAACGTTAACGTCCTATCACATACTTTTGTTGTGCGTTAACGTTAACTGTCACATGTGATATTTTGTCATTTTGAACTGAATATATATTTGGGTTGAGTTTGCGTTAATATTAATTCACATTGTGTTGTCTCTATGTGAGTTAACGTTAACTCATTAATTTTGTCCAGAAAATATGTGAAAAAAAATCACATAAATACATCAACGTTAACGTAAAATTAACACCCTCTCCACCTCCACCACTATTCATAGCCATAACAAAAATTCAATTCAGATTTGAAAATTTCCTAAAATAAATCAAAAACCAAACAGACCCTAAATAAAAATTTGCAATTCAGATCTGAATTTATGTTTGGGTCGTGTTTGTGTTAACGTTAATACACATTTTTGTGGGAATTAAAAACTTCGAGATACACCTAGAAATATACACAAGGAAGGACTAAACCACCCAACCAAAACAAAAACCTAACCAATTTGTATTCACTGGTTATGAAATAAACAAACAAAGAAAATTCAACAAATAGAACTTCCAGGCATGATCCAAAATCGAAAACCTGAAATAGAAGCATACAGTAGAATCCAAAACCTAACCAACCGAAACCTACATAGAAGATTGAAAACAAAAATTGAAGCGATTTAGCATCTGAAAGTAAGAATAAAAAAGGTAGAGGCAAACCATACCACTGCTAGAGTAAAACCAAAGAAGAAAAACACTGTTTCCATACATAGAGTAGGACGCGGCGGCAGATCTGAGACATGATGTTCGATCCTAATGTAGCCCTTAAGGTGTTCGATCAATTGCCACTCGAAGGACTCCAGTTTCTCGATCGCGTCGTTGTAGTCGTACCTCACGACGCACCGGGACGTGCGGTATTCTCTCGAACCTACCATCCGTAACAGGAATCACTCATTCATCGCCACTTTACTGATCGGCAAAGACTTGATCGAGACGAAAACCAAAACGGAGTGAATCGATGGGACTTTGGTGACGAAATGGGGAAAAATCGGAGGGATGCCTTGGACCAACTCGAAGTAGAGAAATGCGACGCCGGGGACTCTGTTGACGTTTCGGTTTGCGGCCAAATCTCTGACGAAATCGCCGGAGACCTTGTTCTTGAGCTCGAACATGTACCTTTCACCACCGCCGCCTCCCTCACCTAGGGTTTTTAGAGAGAGAGTTCAAGCTAGAGAGAGAAGCTCTCAATTTTCAGATTGGTGCTCAATAAGGCGAGAAAATTGATTGTGAGTTAAGGTGGGTTTGTTTAGAGAGAGAATGACAATTGTTGATTGTGAGTGAACGTGGGTTGGTTTAGAGAGAGAATAAAGATTGTGAATCAAAAATAAAAAGATAGTTAACGTAAATGTGAGAGAGAGGGATATATGTGTCTTTTTATGTCCTATTTTGTCTACTTAAGGACTAAAAACTTAATTGAGGTCTAAATGTCAAATGAACAGTTCAAAAAGGTCTGAATTCTACATGGTCTCTTAAATAGGGACTAAATAATAAAAAACTCTTTTTTTAATATATGAGTAATTTTCTTGATGCACATTTTAAATTAATTAGAAAAATAATTGTGATTCAAAAAAAATCCTACAAAAAAAAAAGAAGTAGATACGATGTAAATTAATTAAATTTGAATTTGTTAAATTGCAAATTTAATAAAATTAAGCCTAATTTATGGTTATTTATTTGTTATTTTATAATATATTAATACAAATTAATTTAAAGAAATATTAATTTATTTTTATGATTATTTATGTAATTTCTAATAGTATATTTATTTTTAACATTTATAAAAACGTTATTACACATTAAAATTTAGGGGCGATTACCGAGGAATCCTCATAAGAGGACAAAACTACCGAATATACCTTTTTAAAACACGTTGCAAATTAATCCTTTTGTATTTTGTGACAATTTTACCCCTCTGCACTTTTAAATATAACACGAGATTGTGTTATATTCAACACGATCTCATGTTGAATATAACACAAGATCGTTCACAATATAATCGCAACTCTATTCATCGCCATTGAACTCCAACAAGTTGTCGCCGACTGCATTGCTACCCCTTCGAACAACCCTATTCTGCATAATCATCTCAGTCTCACCAACACTCAAATGTCTTATCCCATTCTCTCTCAAAGCACTTTCTCCTCCAGCCAAACAATCCCTAACTTTCTTCTCGTCCATTTTCAGTAACTTCAATCCCTCCCTCAATTTCGGGAAGAAACCCTTGGGTCTCAAACACCAAAAACCAAACACCCTAAACAAGACCCCAAAATCATTTCTGAATTTCTCCACTCCCACATCGTAAAACCTCAAATTTGCTATAAAAACACTTCCTGATGATAAATTTCCTGCTCATACTTCCTGATGACAAATTTTCTTCCATTTGTTTGGAAAATTGACAAAAATCGAATTGAATCCCTCAAACAGATATTCTCTTCTTTTCTTCTTCTTCTTTTTTCTTTTCTAAAACCCTAAAATTAGTAGCCACCACCCCGAAATTTATATAGAAATCCTATGCAGGAAGTCCATGTTTCGTGAATTCCATATGTCCCCAATTCGCAAGCCCATATGTTTATGTTTTTTTCACTCTCTGCAACTTAGAAACAACCAAACCTCATATTTTCCAATTTCGTACAGAACCATTCTAACCTAATTGTGGCTATCTATATCATCAATTAATCATCCTTTTATTATCCTAAAATTAGACATTGAACTCTCAACATTAGAGAGTGAATACGGAATATCTACTGATTGATTGTCAAATCACACCAAATTCATGAACTCAATAGCACAATCACCAAAAATAATAGCGAAAATTAAAAGACGAGTAGATATAGATGAGACAGAGATAGAGATGCAAAGAAAAGTTAGAAATGTAACCGATGAGACTTGCAGGCAACAAACGAACTAGAGAAAGACAACAGATCTGGTCGCGACAGCCATATCTAACCTTGATTTGAGAGAGAGAGATAGCGTGGGAGTTTGAGCGGAAGGGGCGACGACAACGAAGTGACGACGGCGACGATCGGCATGAGAAAGATAGCGTCGACAACCGATTCTGAAAATATTTGGTTCGAAAACCCACCAAGACCATTCAAAAATGTGAAAGGATAAAATCATCTCGAAAAATGAAATTAGAACTTTTGGATAACCAATAAAACTAACTAGAGGACTAGTATGTGCCAAAAAAAAATATATGGATAGATTTATTTCATTACCTAGATTTTTTAGTAATTTTTTTCTAAAATTTATGCATCCGTTCCAAAATATTACTATCAAAATAAACAAATGATATCTATCCATTTTATGTTTGTTATATTTTTTTCTAACCTCTAATGTGAGGATTTATTTAATTTAAAGCTAGTAAAAATGCTTGCGGTGTGCAGCTTGAACCACCCTACTAGCAAGTCAAATTGAATTGAAAGTACGAAAATGACCAACTTCCAACCGAAAACTACCTACCACCCGTCCCGCATTCTGCTCCATTAGCGGCGATTCAATTCAGGCCACAAACCCAAAGAAAAGGGGCGAAAATAAAAAATAAAATAAAAAAATACGCAAGTTTCTGGGAAGAAATCTCCGTCAAGTTTCTGTGGTTTCCTTCTCTTCTACGTTCTATTACACCTACTCTGTCTCTCATAGTGTACGAAACCATTGACACGGAGAGGCCCTAAGAGGAAATTTCTGGGGTTCTCTTTTTCCGTTTCCGCGTATTCTCAGACGCACTTGCTTTACGTCTCTGAAATCGTCGACGCTACGATCTCTCTAGAGGCAGAGCAGGTCTGTCTGTTCTTATTTTTTTCCATGATCATATTTTTTTTTTCTGGAAATTGACGAAGCATAAAACGAAAATTGTATTTTTTTTAAGGAAAAATTGAACTGTACGCCGATTATTATGCCTAATGAGACATTACATTAACCATATTTGATTACTAAATGGCTACCGAATGGAGGTTTCGTTCTCCTTGTTTTAGGATCGACTCTTTCTCCTTGGACGATTCCTAGTTATCTACTCATTCATTTGAATTTCTGGAAATTGTAATTTGATTTTTTTCCACAGTAGAACCGGATTTTTTATAACTTATAGATACATATTTGGCGCACTACCATGGGAATCCATGACCCAATTTGGAAAAATCGAGAGCTGAACTGAATAGTTGAGTGGTTGTTGCTTTGGTTTTTTCCTAGGTTCGTTCAAAACGAGTGTTATTGCGTCTAGGCAGGCAGCTTTCAGTTTCTGGAAACATTATAGTTTGCACGCACCGTGCAAACGGTATTCTTTGCTTTGTTAATTCTTTGGCGTTTTTGAGTCTCTTATTTGTTGTATAATGTAATATTTATTAGGGGGAAGCTTTCAGAACATGGCCTGAGAATGCCTAAGACGCAGAATAGTTGTTTCAGTAGATAATCTCTCACTTGAACATTTTTTATGATTTTGGCATCTGGAGAAAAATTAGTATGTCAAGTACTTACTTCTCGTTAAAAGTAGAATTAAAAGATCGAACGTATGTTTGATTGTATAGGAGAATATCTTAGCGCTCATCTAAAGGAATTTCATAGATGTTAGTGAGAATTTGGGTAGAAAAAGATCATCTCTTAAATTTAAAAATTGAAGGAAAATAACAACTGTTTTTTGTTTTAAAAAAATGTACTTTAAACCATGTTTTTACTTTTTAAAGTTTTAAAAGCAAGTGTTTTAGGTGCAAAAGGAACACTATTTCAACTCTCTCTGGCTCTCTCTCTTTGTGATAATGGAAAGACCTCAATTGTTGCATTATATACGCCAGCACAAGAAGATGGCTTCACAGAAAGTAGCCAACTTGGTATTTTTATTATATGAAATTAAGTCTTCCCACATACAATAAGCACGGACTAGATGAATTAATAGCGCGTGCTTCTGTGAAGACATTTCTTCATTGGCAGTTTGGATGCATCCGAGTATAAGATATCTGTTGCTTAGACAGTTCTGTTTACTGTGTTTTGGTTCGACATTCTTCTCATAAACTCTTGTCAATTTGCACAATAATTAAGATTACCTTCTCTTATGGATCTTTACTGGTACTTCATTTGCCTTGACACTTATTCCTTTGTCTCAATTAATTTCAATCGAATGTTGACAGCCTGTTTTGAAATTTCGATTTTTGAGCTTAACGCCTGATTTTCGGATGCTGAATACTCAAGTTGGTTTTTTTCTCTCATATTGGAATCGGGTGCTTGAAATTATTGAAATACCTTGAATAGTGTTTTTGTTGAGATAAGTTAGCTGGTCATGCACAGGTGTTGATCTGATGATAATAAGAAAGCTTCTACGCAAGTGTTCATGGCAGAGCACTTATGTCTATTATGTTTTTGTTCCAGTACACTCGGTTGCTTCCACTTCGACAATGTCGAGTTTGGAGGAGCCCCTTGGTCTGGACAACATGCCAACCATGAGCACTATTGATCAGTTTTGTAGATTCTCAACCAGTGCATGTAGGCCCAGAGGCGATGATGTGGGAATGGGAAACTGCTGGATTGAAGGGAGAAGCTGCACCTCATCCAACAGTTGCGAGTAAGTATGTTTTGTTAAAAATATACGCCTTTGTTTTAATAACAATGTATTCCTCCTTTTAGCAACTTGATATAATCTCTGTGGTGTTTTCTTTCCTTCTTTGTTTATTGCTGATTGTCGCTCTCCCTTTCCCTTTCCATTGGAAGTCTCTATTGCAGGAGTCTCCCCTTTGACCTTTCTAAGTAGTGGAATGACAATTGGATACCTATAAACTGAAAACAGCTGATGACTTTTGCCAATATTACTGGATGCCTCTGACATTTTTCTTTCGCTGTACAAAATAGACTCAGTAATTTAGTGTTGAATTTCTTATGAAAGTTTTGACAGATTCATATTTATTTACGACACAAGGCGCAAGGAGTGCAACTGGCTAAAATTGGGGGCAGAACATAGTTCTCATTGTATATTTATTAAAATAAATACATATTATTACCTAATTCAATTAAATAGCATATATCACAATTATACATTGCTGCAATGATCCACATAAAAGATATATCAAATAATTACATAAATAAATACGAGCAAGTTCAGATCTGAAGCTTATGATATTCTCATTCTCAATTACTTAGAAGTTTAAAAACTATAAAAATTCAAGACCATAAAAGTCCCTCAGTTGAGTTTATTGATAAAATAACCATTTTAGCCTCATTTGTCTTAAAACAATAAAGAAGTAATAAAAAAGCTTATGAATGCTATGAATCGTTTGCCTCTAATCTAATATGCATGATAGTACGCTAAACTAAAGTTGCAAATTGATAAGAATCTGTAAATTAATTTAGGAGAACGCTTTTGATACCCCAAACAATACTCTGTGTAAATGGTGAAATTGGAGTGTGTGGAAGGTATTAAAAAAAGAATTGACTAAAAAGGTAATTAATATATTCAATGTGTTGGAGAAACAAATAATTATAAGGATAGTGCCGGACCTACACCGCAGCAGGCGCCACATGACCACACCAGAGTTGCCTCCCACGCCACACGGGCTGGGCTACTTACGATCTCGCTGGCAGCCAGTGCTAGAACTTTCCGGTGCCCCCCCCATCAGCGTTGCCTCTACTGGCGGCGCTAGCTACTTCCCTGGCGAGATTACCGGTGCCGAAACTTTTTGGTGACCCCATCATAACCGCACTCCCGCTCGGCCGTTGCTGGTGGTGCCATTGACATCGTCGGTGCCTTAACCAGTGCTACTACTACTAGCATGGCCAACAACTTCATTGGTGCTAGCACCGGAGCTCCCCAGCATCTCAACCAGCTCCGCGTTTCAGGGCTATTGTCCGCAAGTTCTACCAGCGATACCGCTAGCATCGTGACAGAGCTTCCCCGGCCCCTCCGCTGACACCGGGTCACGTTGTTTCTTCGTATCCCTTTACTTTCTGGGGACTTCATGGTGAAACCTTAAATAAATATATTTATGTAATGTGTATATATATAAGTGGATAAATATGTTATATATATATATAACCGTAAATATACATCTACCATATTTATTATTTAAACTATTACATCCTCAATCTTAAATAACTACTCCATGTACCCATTTTACTTTTGAACAGTACCACCCTGCATCCGTTTATTTTGGGATGCTTAGTTTGTGAACCCCTTTATTTTTGTTAATATTACACATTTTAATATTATCATTTAAAGGACTAACTCTTCGGCAACCGAAAAATGCAATCTGACAGTGTTGCCATCATGACATGGTTCCCAAATCTAGTAGCTGTGTGAGAGAAAGATCACCGCACGTGCTCCTGGAAGCCGTTCGAAGTTCAATCTGTATGCAGGAAGAGCCTTAGCTTTTGTGGAAAAAACCCACCAGCGGTGGTTGGTGATTGAGAGGTTCCTATGGGAGGATGTTGTGGAAAGAAACGGGCTGAAAGGCGTTCTGTTAGGTCATAGAACCATTCTGTGGCAAAGGTGTTGTAGGGAGTTGCAACGTGCTGAAAACAAGTTTGTGGGAAGATTAAAGAAGGCTATAGCATCAACTTTTTGGCACACGTGGTTACTAAAACCAGAGGGTCGAAACAAGGGTTGATCCGATGAGGGCGTTCGATTCTTTTGGTGGGGGTGGTTTGTTAGCCCCTAACAATGCTGGCAAAGGAGGTGGCACGGACTTGGTGCATATTTCTAACTGGACGTGGTGCATGCAACACCTTATGAAGACGTTGGTTCGAAAAGCCACGGAGGTTGGCCAATGTAAACGAATGTTGGGAGTTGACCAGTTTGTAGCAAAACGTCGGCGTGATGGTGCCAAGTTGGGGTAACTTAGCACGGATGTGCGCATTCGACTCCATTATGGCTCATCGGATATATTGATGTCTGTTGATATCTCTTGAGTTTTTTAACATAAAGTATTATATAGGGTGCCCCTTCTTTCAGACCCTCACCGTGGTAAGTGTCACAGGGTCTAAAATTTTCAGCACCAATTTTAAACCAAGTGATGGCCTGATCGTTGCACAATCAGTTAGCCACGGCAAATGCACTGCCTCACAACGGAATTACACCGACAGATTGTAAACACACACGTTCCTGTAACGAAATACAACAGGAATACACCGAAACACTACCGAAACGCACCCACGCAACAGTACACACACGTATTACGGGAAAACCCAACCTTGTATTAATAAACTCCGGTTATAAGGAACCAAATACAACACATAGTCTATAAAATCCGCAGGCAAGCATTCTAACCTCCAAAAACAGACCAAAACAACAGTATTTATAGGAGAAGACAGCAGTTGACAGTCCCAACTGCATAGGCAGACTACCGACACCTGTCCCTACACTTGTCAGCACCACAGGAGTTGGTTTTCCTGTCTGAAAACCAACCAAAACCGCCCAAGAACTGCTCACACATGCACTGTACATGTCTGGAAACCACCAGTCCATCAGCTCACCAGGTAGCATTCTTCCAGCGTTTTTGCATCGTCCCAACGTCTGCCCGTTGCCATCTCGTCCCATAATCTGCTAACGTTCACCAACGTTTTTCCATGCCGTTGCATGGCCCGAAACGTGTCGTTGTGCCTAACGACTGCCAACGTTCCGTGTGCTATTTCTGCACCAGAATGCACCGTCACCCAACGGTGCGTCATGCCGCTACATGACTCAGCCCAAAACGTAGCGTTGCACTTACGTGCTGTTTTGTTGCATCGTTCTGCCCAACGACGTCCCAACGCCATATGCATTTTTTGCACCAAAATGCACCGCTGTTCCCAACAGTCCGCCACGCCGCACACGTGACACTGTTTACCACGTATCGTTGTGCCTCCGTTGCACCATTTTGCCTCGGTACCGCACCGAGATCTTCCCTTGGTCCCGTCACTCCCCAACTAGAACCCCATTATCAGCAACCTCTGCTAACGCCGCCAACGTGCGTCCACGTTGCCCAACAGCGCACCGTTTTGCCAACGCCTGCCCAACAGCTTGGTCCAGCGCCTCCCCGCTCCTCCAACGTGTATTGCCGCGTCCAAAGCACCATTTACAACGTAGTGTTGCACCTACGTTGTACCATTTTGCCTCGGTCCCGCACCGAGGTCTTCCACACTGCCCAACACCCGCCGGTGTTGTGCCACAACGCTGCTGCCCACCGATAGGCACCAAGTTGGTGCTGTTTGGTCCTCCAGCATTGTTAGGGTCTAACAGTAAGGTACCTAGGCGAGCTAAGGGACATTGGTGCACCGAGGTAATGTGTAAGGCATGGATTACATATGGTGGGAAGTTTGGGGTAAGGATTACCCAAGAATATCGATTTGGGGGAAACATCGAGGTATGGCACATCGGCAGACAAAGGCGTCGTGGCACATTATTGGTAGGCATTGGGCGTCGCTTAAGCTACAATTTAAGATGATCCTAGGCACGATGCTAGGATCGATGCCATGGGCGTGGCATGACACCGGGCAAGATCTCAACACAGGGCCAAGGCAACAAGCGCCAACATGCGTCGGCATGTGTCAACAAAATAGGGCGTCATTGGCCAATGTTGGTGGGCATTGGGCGGCGTTGGAACGAGGTGTTGGGCATCATTGGCAAAATGAGGCGTTATTGGGCAATGTTGGTGAACATTGGCATTCGCATAAGATGAAAGACAATCTAAGGCGCAATGTTAGGATTGGGTTTCACGGGCGAGACACGAAACCAAGGAAAGACTTTGGTGCGGGATCAAGGCAATGCAGGTAGAACGTGGGCGCAACATCATGTTTTGAATAGAGTTATGCGAGCAACGTGGCTGACGAGTGGGGCATAACAGTGCATTCTTGTTAGAGACATGTGGGTGGCATGGCGAGTCGTTGGGGCACAACGGCGCAACAAAGATGCAACGGGATAGGCAGATTCAGCTAGACAACTCGGTGTTGTTGGTGATTGGTTAATGTGAGCAAATTTGGCTAAAAATAAGGATGATCTGGCACATGTGCCCAGTGTCACGGTCTGAGCTTTCGAGGCTGGAAAGTGGACCGTGCGGCGCTAACTAGGTAATCGCCTAGTAGCAAGCCTGAAGATCAGAGGATCTTAAATAGCGGAATTGGTTTCAATAGCAACGAGTTTCCCTACAACAACACATGCCGGTAATGTAGAGAAAAATACAATTACAATAACAACAACAATTGTATTAATAATCAAAGGTTACAAGGTGTGAAAGGCTTGAATGACTCCAAGAGCACGTCCTCCCACATAATACTTTAAGTAAAAAAATTACAAGTGACCACAATAGACATCATTATGCTCGAAGAGTCATAATGGTGTCTTTCTACAAGAAATGAAAGAAATAAACTAAATTAAGCTAATCTAAGCTAAACTAGTCTAGAAAACAAATGAAAAGGATCACGGACAAGTGGCCATGTGCGAGAACAAGCACTGGACAAGTTAAGACCGTGACATTCTCCCCCACTTGAGCTGTCGACGTCCTCGTAGACTTCTTCTGATGATGCTTCTGATTTGGTCTGCGGTTGTGGCGTCTTCTGCTGTCTTCTAGATATGTTGGTTTTGTAGAGTTTATCCATTGAATGAGGATATAGTGGCTTGTCTGCGACAATCTCACTAGATCCAAGTTGACATCAAAGCACTTGTGTAGATTGAAGCACGAATCAATACCCCTCGGAACATTCCACAACTAAGGATCATGCTTCAGAACTTGTGCGGCGGTGTTCTTGGAATGTTGGAATTGAAGTGCTGGATATAAGGTTGTAAAACTCAATGCTTTATCCACCACTACAACTGTTGTACCTTTGTTCCCCGAATTTCCGACCTTCGGCACACAAAGTCGATACTTCCGTCTTTCTGGATGTAGTCCCACCGAAAGTAAGTAGGTCTTTGCACTATTGGTTAACATGAAAGCAGATTGGCCCAATGGGAACTTGATAATTGTAGATGTTTCCCCATCCGGATGAGGGGGAAACTCCTCTGGAATTTCTCTTGGAGAAGCAATTCGAACATAGTCAAATAACTCTTTTGTTGAAATCAAATGTGGCACTTGTGGGTTAGTTTCTCCCCCACTAAGCACTAGAAGGTCGTCTTGATATTTCTCCATCACAAGTTGCAGAGCCGAAACGGATTTGTCTTCAATCGAATATTGCGTTGTAGGAATGACACACGATCGATCTCCCATCATACAAAGCGAATCTGCAAAAAGCATTGGGACCGCCTTAGTGTCCATAAAGAATTCCATCCCCAATACCACTTGAAAATTATCCATGGGAACAATGGTGAAGTTGAGGAACCCATCCCACGGAGCAATCTTCGTGTGTACCGTGTCGGCGACTCCAATCACGGGACGCGCTTCAGAATTCACGGCCTTCAATCTCCTTGGGTACTTTTCGACACGTAAGCCCAATCGATTAACTTCCTTATCGGACATAAAATGGTGCGTAGTACTAGTGTCAATTAAAGCACAAGAATTCTGCCCATTAATTCGAAGGTCCACGAACATGAGGTTCTTCTTCATGACCTTCTTCTTTGCGACCGGTTGTCGCTTCATGGCATTCAACAAACGAATTGTACTAATTTGATAAGCATCAAACTCGCCCGAAGTTTCCTTCTCTTGCTCTACAATATATTTTCCCCGACGTTCATTTTCTTCCTGAATCGATGTTTACAGCGCGGACAAAGGATGTTTAGGTGGATAATCGGATACATCATGATTCTTGTTGTACAAAACGCAAGGAGTTGGATTTTTGTGGGCCTGTCTGCCCCAATGAGGCTTTTGGTTTGCCGAACCCAATGATGCCCCTGAGTTGTTGAACGATTGGCCAGATTTTGAGTGCTGACCTCGACGCGGACTCTTTGGAGGACTCCTTGAATTAGAATTTGAGTTAGGGTTGCTCCAACGTCTTGGTGGGCTTTCCCGAGATGATTGACCTCCACTTCCATCATAATGGGAGACATTCCTGTCTTTCCTCTTGTCATGGTTAGTGGTAGGTTCAAGAGAGTAATCAGTTACCCTTTCTGCATCAGCAACGGCAGCAGATAAATCAGCAGGACGTTGTCTTTGTATTTCCTAATGTACCCAATCTTTCAAGCCATCTGGGAACCAAAACAACTTATCCTCTTGGGACATTGTACGAATGTCCAACATGAGAGCCATAAATTTTTTGACACAGTCTCAGACGTATCCGGTCTGTTACAGCTCTCTCAGTCGTCGTCGAGCCGTGTACTCGACATTTTCTGGAAGGAATTGTATCTTAAGTTCACCTTTAAGGTCTTCCCAGGTATTGATGGTGCAGCTTCCCTCCAGCATGTCTGCATATTTGGTTCGTCACCATAATTTAACATCACCACAAAGATACATGGAAATTGTTGTCATCTTTTCTTCCTCGGAGGTTACTTCGGTGCCCCGAAAGTATTGCTCCACATCAAAGAGGAAGTTTTCAAGCTCCTTGGCGTCTCTTGAACCGCTATAGGATTGAGGTTCGGGAAGGTGAACCCTCGAAGTAGGTTGACTGGAGTCTCTAGCAAGAGCTCGGTACACAATGTTCTTCAAGTCGTCCAACTCGCTTTGGAGATCAAGGACTGACTGTTCCATCTGAGCATGATGGCCAGTGGATGTCCTGGCAACTAGGCCCATCTGTTTGATCAGGTGATCGATTTGGGAGTTTTGAGATGTCCCCTCCCCATTAGCATCAGGGCTTCGCAAAAGAGCTAGAGCAGCGTCAATGCGGGAAACGCTTTGCTCAAGCGCGTTGAGACGATCTTTCGTTGACATGGTGTTTCACCAACGTGGTCAGGCAACTGATCGGTCCGTTGCTCTGATACCAACTGTTACGGTCTAAGCTTTCGAGGCTGGAAAGTCGACCGTGCGGCGCTGACTAGGAGATCGCCTAGTAGCAAGCCTGAAGATCAGAGGATCTTAAATAGCGGAAGCAATTTCAATAGCAACGAGTTTCCCTACAACAACACATACCGGTAATGTAGAGAAGAATACAATTACAATAACAACAACAATTGTATTAATAATCAAAGGCTACAAGGTGTGAAAGGCTTGATTGACTTCAATAGCATGTCCTCCCACATAATACTTTAAGTAAAAAAATACAAGTGACCACAATAGACATCATTATACTCGAGGAGTCATAATGGTGTCTTTCTACAAGAAATGAAATAAATAAATTAAACTAAGCTAATCTAAGCTAAACTAGTTTAGAAAACAAATGAAAAGGGTCACGGATAAGCGGCCATGTGCGAGAATAAGCTAAGACCGTGACACCTGGCATGTGGCAGCAACTACATAAATCTGGCCCTATATTCAACAGGTTAATTGCCATGCTTTCATGTCCAGACACCTCTCCAGCAGTTCCAACCCATGTCCTTAGCAATTGGGGGGGTCAATTGTATTCTTGCTGTATATATTTCGGATTTTTGTACAGGTTCAACAGAGAGTGCATTGTTCTTGCAACCCTTAACTAGAATATCTAGAATATTGTGTGTTTTCGTTATTTTGTCTTAGTTATAAAAACGATGTTGGATTTGGTTGTAATTTGGTGTGTTTCATATAGGGATGCCACAAAAAACCGAACCGATGGGTAACCGGGAGAAACCGAACCTAATGGTTCGGTTTTGAAACCAACTAAATGGTTTGGTTTTGGTTTTGGTTTTGAAATAGAAATCGTGAAACCGAACCACAAAATCGAACCGCGAAACCGATATTTTAGAAATATTTTTATTACATATATATCCTTATTTTTTATATATTTACATTTTAACCCTAATATATATGTGTGTGTGTTTTATTACACTTTTAGCCCTCCTTTTATCTTTTATATATATATATATATATATAATATTAAAAGGGTATTAGGTTTCATTTTACAAATCACAGCCGACTCATATATTTATATATAAGGGTGATAGTGATAGGGTTTCACTTCACAAATTACAGCCGACTAATTCAGTTTTCACTCCTCCATCGGATCATCTCTTCTCTTTCTCTCATCGACAATTCGGCATTGAAGGCTCGTAACCACTAGCTTAGTTATTGAATCGCATTTCTCACATCTTTGCTTGTTTGCTTGTTTTTTACAGGATTAAAATCGTCGTTGTTTTTACTTTGGAGAATTTGATTTTGATTGTTGTGGTATACTATAGTATTTTAATTATGGTTATTGTTTAGAAATTTTAATTATAGTTACTGGTTGAAAACTTTAATTAAGATTATTTTGTGTTTTTTTTTTTTAGAAGTTATGTTTGATATTTTAGCCATTTTTTTTTTGTTTATATATAAAACACAACGATATGCGGTTTTGGCTTTATTTTTGGTTTTTATAAAATTGAAAAATCTTAAAAGGTTTCGCGGTTCGCGGTTTTGATTCTGGTTTTGTGTAAATTTAAATGGTTTGATTTTAAAACCGAACTGACGATTTTAGTTTCGGTTTTGGTTTGATATATTTCTAATGGTTTTGGTTTTGGTTTTATATGAAACCGAACCAAAACCGAACTAGTGACATCTCCAGTTTCATACTGTTTTCTGGTGTGTTTTGAGTGCTCTAGGTTGTCTTGACTTGTTTTTGTCTTGGAACAGTATTGCGGTTGACTGTTTGTGCGTAATCAGACAATGATAGGTGCGAAAATAAATAAACAAAAATTTCCTCTGAGTTGTTATGATTCATTCTCACATAGCTCAAAATTTTTTTAGTGTTTTTCCCGCACTCTTAAGATTACACCATTTGAAAATAAATAAACTATTACAACTATTGGAGCCCCTTAAACACTTTCAATATGGATAATTAAGAACTCTCTAGTTTATAGGCTCAAGAAGATCTCACACAAAAAAGCTTTGGAGATTTGACAATGGAGTTTTGAGTTAATCTAGGATTTTCAGTCACGTTTTATGTTGGAAGAATCCTTAAAGCTGTTCGAATTGTATGGAAAAATTGGAGTTAAATAAGGAATGAATCAATCAATTTCGTAAAATTATTTTTCCCTAAAAAGCTCGTATATGGTCCAACTACCATAAGGTCATTGGTTGACCAACAAGGTCATCCTGGTCAACCAGCATAGTGGTCTGGTCGACCACCTCTCGAAAAAGAAATCTGGTGGCCCCTTTTCATAGCAAGATGGTTTCCAAACCTCTTAGATCATTTCAAAAACATTTAAGATCATTTTTAATCTTTAGTAAATGATCTAAAATAAAAATTTCGCAATATTTTCCACATTAAATTCACTTATGGTAAAATTACTAAAATACCCTTTTTGAGATAAAATTATTTTTAAATCAAGGATTGAGGGTCAATTGATTTTAACTTATTTTAGCCATGAATAAGTGAGTGTGTGCATACTCTAGAAAGTTGAAGATAGATGGATACTGAAAGGGTTATTTGCATTTACCTAGTAAACAAAAATTACAAGTCTTCATTATATAATTCCTTCTTGAATCCTTGACATCCGTCTTCTCTAACTTTGATTCTGTTTTTATCAACATGCAAGTCTTAGATCTGTAATTCCTTCTTGAATCCTTTACATCCGGCTTCTCTAGCTTTGATCATGTTTCTATCAACATGCTAGAAACATTGTTAGCACTCAAAACGTTTACTGAGATGTTATCATAAAATACAAATGTAAGGGTCCTTATGGTTGGAACCACTTGGGCACACAAACTGTTTTGATTAGAAAGTACAACCAAGGGTATTTTTTGCATACAATAATCAATTTGAATTAGGCACGCATTTTTAGGCACATGTACATTAATTTCCATCAAAATTAAAATAATGCGTCACTTTTACACTTTGACCTGAAGTTCAAAGGAGTTATGTGCTTATTTCGTGATTTAAGGGGGGTAAATCTCTCTGACATCAAAATTTAAGAGGGAAAAGTGTATATTGTTGTTCTTTTTCTCATTTACTTTGTTTCTTTTGTTGGTGGAAATCATGCCTTATAATTGGATAACCACATCTTTTATTGACCAGTATATTTAATTGATAATGCCATGATTTACGAAGTCAAAAGCGTGATTTTAGCAAGAACTTGAGTCCTTTTTATTATCAGAAGTAAGCTTATGCGCATGTTGAGTATTTTCTTTTCTTTATAATGGTTATGTTCAATATGTGATAGTGTAACATCTTATACTTACATTAGGACTCCCTGCATATTATGCAAGCTAACTTATTCTATCCTTTTCCCCCCTTAGGTATAATACTTTCCTGTATTTCTAGGAAGAATTTCATGGTTTATGATGGCAACAATCGTTATTGTCAAGAAGCACACTTTGATATTTTCCTCGTCTCTTGTTCTACTTGATATTGTTCATTTTTTTCTTGGGTTCGAATTTTCGTTTTTCAGCAGTGGAATATAGAAATTGTGAAGGAGAATGTAAAATTTCAAGTGGTATTTGAGTTTTTTGGGTTGTTAAACTCCATCTCTCTTTTTCCCTTTTGTCTAGCCAACAAGAATCGTCACTAGCAGTTAGCCTAGGTGGTCCAAAGCTTGTCTAGAATCCAGGTGAAAAAAGAGTAATGAAGTTTTTTGTAATGATATATGTCAGAAATAGACCTTATTGATCTTTGTGCATCTGTACTTAGTAAAAGAATCTTTATGATTTTGTGAACAAAAACATGCATACTGTGGAAGACCACTAAAACACTGTCTTTTACAGTGATGACTTGGAAGAGAATAGCAGAGACACGTTCACATGGAGAATAAGAGGGAGAGACATGTCACAATATGACTTCTCTAGTCCTAGGACTTCAAGCCTAGGCAGGAATCATGGGGTATATGGTAACCGGTTTGATTCCATTCACTTGCCTGAACATCATTTGAGCTCCTCCTGCAATGGCAAAGGTGCAAAGGGCATGACAAATAGGGTGAGGCTGTGAATTGTTGCAATGTTACATTTTTCTATGTGTGCAGAATATCCAATGATGGACCACTTTTCAAGTTATGTTGTTCCCCAGATTGCCGCATCTTTATCATCTCTGCGTTATTACATTCCTCTCTTTTCTGTGTAATAGCATCCGTTAATATTAGTGTTTTGTTAAATCAGTTTCTTAGGGGTATACCGAAGTATGTGAAGATAGTAGAAGTTGGTCCGAGGGATGGCTTACAAAATGAGAAGACCATTGTACCTACACCAATGAAGGTTGAATTGATTCGTAGATTAGTTTCTGCCGGATTGCCTGTTGTTGAGGCGACAAGTTTTGTCTCGCCAAAATGGGTACCTCAGGTAAATCAATGTTTGTTGTTTTTTGTTTAACATCATTAGCTCCTATAGTAGTACATCCATCATCAGGTCTTGAGGAAGTTTAATTTGGTTAATAGCCCACCTCATATGCGTCTCCTAACTTGCTGATATGTTACATGCTGCAAGTCTAGAAGAACAATGTTCTGGATAGAATTTAGTCGTAATGGTGCAGCACCCATTGTCATGAAGCAATTGAACAATGATAAAAGAGGCGTTCTGTGTGGCTATGGGATAGGGTCCATTCAATGGATAACTTGCACGATTTCAAGTACAATTTGTCAATTTTATTTCCAAACATTTGTCCCATATATTTCTTGAAATTAAAACTTTCTTGCTTCCAATAATGAAGTAATGAGCTATTCTGTGCTATGAATTACAGTGTGTTCTATTTCCCTTAACATTGAATACCGCATTTTTTATTGTGTAATTTAATTAAATGCAACTAATTGTAATATACCCTCTTGCTGTATTATTTTCTCTCTGTAAGTAGTTGGCAGATGCAAAGGATGTAATGGCAGCAGTTAGAAATTTGTTGGGTGCTAGATTGCCCGTATTGACGCCTAATTTAAAAGTAGGTACTCTTCCCGGGAAAGAAGTATGGGTTCAAAGAGTTCTATATATACACACATACAGATTTATATGTGAAGAACAGAATTATAACTGATTATACCAATTGCTAACAGGGCTTTGAAGCGGCTATTGTTGCTGGTGCAAAGGAAGTAGCTGTATTTGCCTCAGCTTCGGAGTCATTTTCAAAGTCGAATATTAATTGTAGCATTGAAGAGAGTCTTACTCGTTATCGTGCCGTTGCTCGTCGCGCTAAAGAGCTCTCAATTCCTGTTCGTGGGTAAGCCAAAATCTCCCCCCCCCCCCCCCCCCCCCCCTTCCCCTGCCTCTTTCTCTTACACACCCACACCCGCACAATGTCACTCACAGAAAAATACATGCACATTAAAATGATCCCGCAGTACTTATTGAACACTATTATGAATTTTGTGATATTCATCAATTATATACCGTATTGAACATGTGTAAGCAAATTCGTCATCCTATTGAGAATTTAATATTGTCACCGTTTAGGCAGTGATTGCAAAAGCTTTGGAATACAAGTTTAGCACGTCTTGTTGAGATTGTATATCTTCTTGAAACATGTTTATCTATTTTTGCAATCTCTAATTAAGACATCAGTATCTCCTGGACTTATGCATGAAATTGACATTAATTTGGTTCAAACTTTGCTCTAGATTTTGGTGTTAGTTTAGTTAGATGTCTTCTTTATTGATAAGGGTGTTTGTGTATCGGTGTACTTTATACTTTATTATGGATTATTGCACTTTATCTCTTTGTATTTTGACATGTTTTTACCTTAAACTCCTCGACTTTGGAAATAAGCACTTTACCTGCTTGTACATCAGACTAAAGTAGGTAACTTTCTGTTGTAGGAGATATGAAAACGCTATTTTACCTTGTATTTTAATACATACCTTCTATACCAAAAAAAAGAAAAGAAAAGGAAAACAAAGATTTTTTATTTTTTTTAACACTCTAATAGATTTTTTCACTAGAGATTATTCATATTTAGATTGTGTTATTGGTACTTCTGTTGGTATAGTTATGGACTATGCTTTCAGGATAATTAAATTATATCAAGGAAATGATATGCAAAACAACCAATGAACTTTGTTAAGGCAAAGAGGAGAATATGAAATTAATGAGATGGCTTAACCTTAATAGTCAACCTCTACCCCTATTTATAATAAATTATGGGTCGTACATGGGCCATACCTGGATGGAAGCCCTAATACGGAGATAAATACTAGAGTGCCCTCTAACTCTCTCTCTCAAGTTGGGCACATATATCGTATGCTTCCAGTTTGTTACAAATATATTTTTATCCAAGAATCCCCAAATGGTTTATTAAATAAATCTGCTAACTAATCAAGAGAGTAAACATATCGAGTATGGATCACAACTTATGTAGTAATTTTTCTCGAAATTGACAATCAACTTTAATGAGCTTCATTTGCTTATGAAAAACTGGATTTGGTGCTATATGGGCTTTTGCTTGATTATTGCACACTAGACTCATGTGAGGTGAATGGTTGAACCTAAGTTCTTTTAACATTTGTTTCAATCAAATCACATTGCACGTGGTATGATCTGTAGCTCGATATTTTTACTCGGCACTTGATTGGGCTACCACTATGTTTCTTACTCTTCCAAGAGATCAGATTTCCTCCAACAAACACACAATAACCTATTGTAGATTTTCTGTCTAAAGGAGATCCGGCTCAACTGGCATTTGTGTATCCTTCTACGTGAGTGTCTCCATGATTCTTATACAATAGACCACATTCAAGTGCACGTTTAAGATATCTAAGAATGCAGACAACAACTTCCCAATGACATGTTCTTGGATGATCTAAAAATTGACTGCTAACACTAATTGCAAAGTATATATCGTGTTTGGTAACAATCAAATAATTTAGCTTCCCAACTAATACCGAGTGTGTCACAAGTGTGGGAATGAATTGGGAATGAAAAAAGTTAGGAGTGAAAAAAATCAACAATTTTTTGTTTGTTACATTCTTAAGGATTCAAAGATCACTCCCAAAATTTTGGGAATAGTTGGGATTCTTGGGAACAAAAACGTGTTTACCAAATGAGTTTCTATACATCAATTCCAAAATTCTGGGAGTGGGAACAAGAATCCGGGAGCGGAAATACTAACCAAACGGGGCCTTTGTATCTTTGAGTCATTTTCCAAATATCAAAACACATTATTTGTGATAATTTCAGGACATGGTGGTTTTTTAATTGGATGAGAGGGAAACAGACTTGAGAATTCATAATGTAATAAAATATGGTTCAATCTTTTCAACTGAGACATTTGTCTCACCTTATTTAAGTTTTGATACTTCTAATGATGAATTTTACTTCTAAAAATGAGCAATTGTAAGGCAAAAAGTACAAGCATATATTTGTAGAAATCCCTTAATGTGCCATAGTCTTCGCATTAGTATCATGAGATATCATAATGGCCTATAAGCATCCTTGACATTTTGAAATCCCATAGTGGGTTCTAAATCATATCCATGTATTGATCAACATTCAACATGCTGGTTGTGCCATTATTTTTTTTCAATTGTTTGTTCTTTTTGAATTTGGCTTGGACTAATATTACAACCGTGAAACATTTCTTTGATTGCTAGGAATCTTTGGTTGGAATATAAATTCATGTGTTCAATAAAGTTATATATTTATCTTCATTATTATTCTAATTGTATCAAACTTATAATTTGTTAAACTCTGACTGACATAGGAGTTTCTGAATTATAACAGGTACGTATCATGTGTTGTTGGGTGCCCAGTTGAAGGACTTATATCTCCTTTAAAAGTTGCGTATGTAGCAAAAGAACTTCATGATATGGGTTGCTTTGAGATCTCTCTTGGTGACACAACAGGAGTTGCTACACCCGGTAATCTTCAAACTGGCTCACAGCATATTTTGTTTGGTTTAGGTCACTAGCTCTGATCACCGTGCAATTACACATTATTTTTTCACCCATTAAATGCCATTAAGAGATGGAATGAGGTAATTATAGGACTGGCCTGAACTAGGAATGACAACTTTGTCACTTGTAGTTAATCTTCTGGTTGCATAATATGATGAGATTATAATACTAACTCATCGGTTAATTCAGATTGGGACAGGGTGGACAAACATTAAATCCTGAAATGTATAAATGATACATCTAAGTACCATAATGTTAGGTATAAATAAACTAGGTAAATTTTCAGAGGGGTTGGAGTTGAATAATGATAGTTAGAAGTTCAAGGTTGCAGTTTTGAGAGAGAATAAGGAGATAAGAGAAAATATGTGGAGAAATGGGAACTTTCATTCATAACAAATCATCTTTACAACTAGAGTTTATATAGACTATTTACAACTGTGTAACATAATAAAAATAAGAAATAATTTGAAAAATGAAAATGAAATCTCAATCTCAATCTAATTGCTTACCCATTTTTTTTGGAAGCAATTTTTTTGTAGTAATAGCATATATATTTTCATCTGTTGGTGTAGGAGTCATAGAAGGGAATTCAAATTCATATACATTTAAAAGCTCGTTCACTGAACTTATGCAACTGAAGATAATGCTTGATATTATAGACTCACCAGCCTGAGAACTAAGTTCTATTTTGCTTTATCTGTCTTCCATTATCTAAAATGTAAATAGAAAACATAGTTGACCACCATTCTACATATTGCTGAAGGCTATTTCTTGGCATTTTTCATCCAGCACCCTCATCAAACACACCTTTTGCTTCTCTTATGTGGTCGTATATGAATGCCTGAATTAGTTTAAAATAAAATCATTCCTGAGACTTTATTTAATAGAAAAAAAAATAAATTGGACATTCTTTTGAGTTCATTGGTGTTAGCCACATGTCCAAACTCAATTAGTGACCCTCAGTAGTATTAGTTAAGTAACTTCTAGAATAGAGAATTTTTGGCTCCAGCTACGAGTACTGAATAATATTAATCCCTCTGGATCTATATATTGGTCAGTTGACACGTTTATATTTGTTCTTTTTCATTCCACCATGTGTATTTTCTTTTGTTTTTGTACTCTTGACTTTTTTTTCCTCCATTTTCTTTATGCAAAGGCACTGTTGTCCCCATGTTGCAAGAGGTAATGGCCGTTGTTCCTATCGAGAAGCTGGCCGTCCACTTCCATGACACATACGGGCAGGCTCTTCCAAATATTTTAGTATCCCTCCAAGTGAGCTATCTATCCATCACACATGACTGCTCTTCCCATCGAATCACCCACATACACATTGCTTGTTATTGCCTTATTTGCTCATTTTTTATGTGCAAAGTGCATTTAGTATCAACATAGCATTCTGTTGATCAATGTTACATGTGGGTACATGTATCCTACAAAGTTGGATTTGGAGATTAACGTCTTTCTTAAAAAGTTTCATCTCCAACAGTCAAGAGTACAAAATAACATTACTCTTTATTGAGACTAAAGGTGGTGTTTGATAAAACTATTAACCACTGAAAACCTTTTCAAGTTCTGAATTTAAATTTGAAATTTTAAGTGCTCAATTTGTTAAGCGATGAATGCATAAAGGACCCGATTCGTTGTCTCACCACAACCGGCGGACGAGAGGAATCGTTCTCGAAATAGTGAATACGACGAAAGTTGTTGCCAATTTTGTTTGCGGTTGTCTTCATCTTCTTTCATCTTCCATTGGGATCAAGCTCATTTCTACTACATTGGGATCAAGCTAATGAAGCCCTCGGCCGTCATCAAAGTTTCGACTGATTAATCTTCGCTGTTTGTATCAGAAAAGATTAATTAATCACATCTGAATTAAGCTACTCCCCTCGGAAGTCAACCATTTGGAGATACGAATCAGTGGATTATTCTATTTTATGATAGAAATCGTATTAGAGATTGTACATGCATCCCCAAAATTCAATAAAATTTGATATTTGACACACTTTTTTGTCTCTATTTTCAAGATAAATCTGTGTACAAATTCTGTCACTGCCCACTGGGACATCTCCACCTCTCATCTTATATCTCATAGCGATGGCGAAGCCTTCCATTTTCTCTCTCTTGGCAATGCTAAATCCAAGTTCTAAGAATCTTAACAATATTAGTGTTGTGCTCGCGGCCGATCCAAGTTTTGAAGCCCAAAGATACTGCATGATAACACGTATCAATACCTGGACTTGGGCAGAAGTCTATGCTCAAACTGCACCAATGACAGGGTTTACTCCCGAGATTGATAATCATTCCCAAAGTGGGTATCAAGAATTCATAAAATGCCTCGTAAGGGCCCAAAAATGTCACTGCTAAGAATGTGGAGTTTAGTCCTCATGATTCGGTTTGGCGTTGTAAATCACTGGAACATGTTGAGGATGGGGATTCTAGTAGCGGGTTATGTCTACACCTCCATGAGGAACTCCCCAGTCAAAATTAACACTGTCAATGGAAGATTGACACTGCAACTTCTCAAGTGTTATGCGTGTCATGACAAATACAACTTCCTTGAGCAACATATTGTTAATGTGAGCAAGATGGTGGAATGCCTCGCAAATGCTTGGAAGTCGAAGATGCTCAACTGGCTACATTGATAAGGAAGGTAACCAACATAGAAGAGTCAAGTCATCGTGCAACTAATAGGTCGTATGAAGGGGCTCCTCAACAAACTCCAGACAGATCGATGAGCCCACCTTGCAAGAGACCCTCAGAGAGATCTTCAACTCAGTGCCAATGGATTGATTTTGGTAGAACAATTAAAGGAATTTATCCTACACATTATAAAAGACAAGATTGAAGGAAGTTCATAACCGTCCGTCAAGTATACCAAACTGTATACTCGAAGGATCGACCTATTGAGGATGGAGATAAATTCTGTTCCCCCGAAGTTTCAACAATTTGAAGGCACAGGAATCCCCATCAACTTGTTGCACACTTCCTGGAAACTTGCAACGAGGCTGGAACTTACGACGACCATATGGTGAAGCATTTCGTGCACTCACTAAAGGGCAATGCATTTGACTGGTACATGGACCTAAAGACTTGCTCGATAGACAAATGGGAGAAACTCGAAGATGAGTTATACAACCGCTTCTACAACACTTGTTATACCGTTAGCATGATGGAGTTAATAAATACCCATCGGTGGAAGGATGAGCCACATGTTGATTTCGTCAATCATTAGAGGAACTTGAATCTCTATTGTATAGATAGATTGCGTGAAGCTTCAACAATTAATATTTCCATCCAACGGGTGCATTGGGAGTTGTGTTACATTCTTCAGGGAATGAAGACCAGTACTTTTGTGGAGTTGGCAACATGAGCACATGACATAGAGAGTCACACGTTAGAAGTTGAATCGACATAATGCCCATCGAAGACTCCCCCAATGAGAATGAAAAGTTAAAACTCCTACAAAGGATTGTTGAAGTTGATTTTGAGACATCTATGGAAATTAGAATTGCTTATGCCAAAACATCAATTAATGGAAAAGGTAAGATAACTAGGAAATTCTACCATAGCCCTCCTTAATAGGATAGGAAGAAAAAGAAGGTTCAAAAGGAGATGCTAGAGAAAAGTTATGCATTTATTGACTTTGATATTTTCAAGATGCTAGTAGATATTCTCAAAAGAAATCTAATAAGCATGGCCAAGATGAAACATCCTAAAGAAGCCGATCAATTCAATGACCTGAACCATTGCAGGTACCATTGTTTGATCAGTCACCTAGTTGAGAACTGCTTTGCCTTGATCATGGAACTCGATTGAAGATCGTTAAACTTGATATGGCTGAAGCAGTATCTTGTGTCGCAACAGCTTGATAAGCTTGATAAGTTTGACTCAGTGTATCCTCCTAAAGAATCTAATTGTGTTTTGAAAAAAGAATCTAATTGTGTTTTGAAAAAAGATCCCAAACCTAATGATAAAATATGGGTACAAGCTGGGAATTGCGACAAAGCATACTGGGTTTACCTTTACTCCTTCACATTGGACACAAGAATTTTCTTCCATTATTCCATCATGATGGGGAGAAAATAAATATCTAAAGTCTCTGATAACTTAAATCCAACTCGCTTCTCCTACGATGTCGCTGGGTGCTGATGGTGTAAAGTATACTACTTATTATGCACGATGTACTTAGAATGGGGACATTCGTCTTCTTTAGTCCTTCGAAAGATGACTTGATACTGAAAGTCGAAGCAAAGGTCAACAAACTTGTGGAGGATAGGTTCATTCAAGGCGTAAAACAACAGTGTCGGAGTTCAAATATTGTTTTACTTCTAATGAAAGATGGACAAATTTGACTTTTTACGAACTTTAAAAGAATCAACAATGCCTACACAAAAGATAAGGATTGACCCGATCAATGGACGGATTTTAAGACACTATCATAAATAGTCAACCATATACTATTTGACGCAAGAGTCTAAATTGGTCATCACTCCAAGTCGGCAAGAGTTTAAACTGTATGTAAAAAAAACATTGATGGTTTAGCACATGGTTAAATTGATAAAACATTCCACCAAGTTTGAGATGGTAAACAAATAGATACTCCTGGTCTACACGAGTATAAACTGTGCACGTCACTTAAAAAATCTTGAGTTACGTTATGACTTGATCTCTCTTTAAAGATCTTCACAAGAGTTTGTAGGCTACTCGAAACTGTAAATTTCGAGTTCAATCACAATATATATAGTTTTCCTCTGAAAGCTTGCCATTCTCTTCATAGTGCAACATCTTTATTGAAAGCCACAACAAAGTCTCTTAGCTCGGAATGCCATTTTTTTTTGGAGATGTAATGACTTCTTCACTCTTGGCTTGCTTGACATCAGTTCCCTAGACTAGTGCAATCAACCCCTATTCTCGTAGCACCAACTGAGTCAACTCCTCTCGTACTTAGACGATCTTGTGACTAACACCCTCCAAATTACACCAGAGGGATTTTATTCTCTCTTGACAATGAATGGTTGGAAGTATAATAAGCACCAAATGACTTATAAGGCTTCGATCACTGTCATGAATGATGAGAGCCACGCAAAATGATCATCCTTGATGGGCTACTAGGTGTGATGACCAACTCTTTTGACTAATCAGGGATGCCTAGTGCTGGAAGACTTACTCCACTCAGGGGCAAGTTTTTAATCACTGGGCCGTCAATCGAAAGTGAAATCTCCTCATCGTTTGGCTTTTATCACTCAGGACGATAAGAGCATATTTCTTCGATTTAGAATCCTTGAAGCAGACCGTAATGAAATTCTATGATAATTTGATACAAAATGCATGTCAATTATCTATAACTTGCAACAGATAAAGTAAATCAAAATCATAAAGCACGTGAAAGTTATAAGGTGTCCTCGTGGCAGGAACATCAACATTGGAGAAGATCCTCCATGCCGAGTCATGCCAGTGACAGGAACATCGACAACGAAAAATATTCTCCATGCCTAGTCATGTTGGTGGCATGAACATTGATAGTGGAAAAGATCTTTTGTGCCAAGTCATACCTGTGATAGTCACAGTTGTAAAAAGCACGCCTGGGCATGTGCCTAGGCTCAAGGCTCGTACAAGCGCATGCTTTGCGCCTCGCTTAGGTCAAGGCACAGAGGTTGCATTAGGGGGCGCCTTAGGTTGTGAAGCGTAAGGCTCCAGGCGCACCTTGGGCTCTATGCTGCTTCTTCTTCTCTACTTCTGGTTAGCTTCTTCTGTTGGAGCTTCTATTTCTTCCCTTTTTCTTTTTCTTCATTTCTGTTTCAATTTTTTTTGTTTTCTTTTTCATTTTTACTCCTTCTTCTTTATCCCTTTTTTTTCCTTAATCATTTCTTTTTTCTTTTCATTTTTCATTCCAGTTTTCATTTTCATTATTTCAAGTTATTTTTGTTTCTAAATATTTCAGTTTGTATGCTATAGTTGATGTTCAGTTATTTATTTTATGCTAAAATCTCTACATTAGTTGGTTATTTTTTATTTATTGGCTGACATGAGTGTGTTTTTCATTTATAACAATTGCATTTTGAGTGTTTTATTATTATTTTTTATATTGTGAGCCTTACTTCGCTCAGGCTAGCTCCTTGCCTTGCGCCTGGCTTCAGGGAACCTTTGCGCCTCGGTGCGGAGCTTTTAATAACTCTAGTGATAGGAACATCGATAGTAGAGAATATCTTCCTTGTTGGTCATGCTCGTAGCGGGAACATTGACTATAGAAAAGATCCTCTGCATCGAGTCATGCGGGTAGTAGGAACATTGTTAGTGGAGGTGATCCCCCATGCCAAGTCATCATGTCGACGACGGAAACATCAACAATGAATATCCTCCATGCCGAATCATGTCGGTGGCTAGAACATAGATAATTAAGAAGATATTTCATGTGGAGTCATGTCGGTGGTAGGATTGTCGACAATGGAGAAGATTCTTCATGCTCAGTAATGTTATTGGCAGGAACCGATAATGGAGAAAATCTTTTCATGTGGAGTCAGGTCGGTGACAGGAACATCGACCATGGGAGAGACTCTTGGGCGTGCTAGTGAAGGGGAAAATCCCCCTGTGGTTTCACCGAATTGCGTTTTATATTCTTGTGGTATTTTCCTCAGCACTTATCCTGCTGCGGTTGAGAAGTGCAATGGTTAAATAAATAATACATTTGATGGAATGTCAAACTTACCCTTATACGCATCCCGACCCTAGATAATAAAGGAATGGAAAAAAATAGCAAAGGACAAACAAATATTATCTGACCTGACCCGACTCGACTCCAAGTATAAATGTCAATTAATGTTAAGCGATTTATTTTTAACTTTTTGAGGTTTGGCCATTAACTTTAACGGAAAATGTAATCGTGACACTTTAGTTTGAACTACATGGAGTGTAAGTGCTTACAAAAATACCACATGGGTATAAAGTGCAATTCGGTACATGAGGCAAAGTGCCATTAACCCTACTTTTAACCCAGAAGTTAATATGAAATATAAAATATTCTTAAAAATTACACATCTAACCTATAAATTAATATAAAATTATAAATTGCTTGAAAATTAATATACTATATCAAATAATATGTATACTTACAATAATGAATAAAAATTGCGGGTATTACAATATTCTCAAAAGAGATGTTTGTATGCAATATTTAGACACGGGTTATACTTCGGAAATATGCCACAACGTTCTCTCTCTATATATGCTCCATTTAGTGGTGGTGTTCCCCCAGCATGCCGTCAATTCTCTTTCTTGGAGTTTGATTGGTGGTGATATCCATACCAAGACTAAGCACTACATCCCACCAACTCTTCTAATGGCTCAATTTCATCGAGTGGATATGGTCACTGTATATGAGTGGTTGACGCTCTTGACTTCGGCAGCTTGCCTATAAATGACCATTAAAGACCAAGTGGGAATGATGGTTTTTATGTGCTACTGGACTTGTCTCAATTTTTCTTCATTTGTTGCTTCGGAAACTCTAGAAAAAGTTGATTTTAGGAAAGTAATGAAAACAAAAAGAAAAAAAATGGAAATTGCATTGCTGAATTTGATTGGAGGAAAAATACTTATGGGGTATCCGTCTTGTGAAAATTATGAAGTAGAATAGGTTTATTTGTCAAAAGGAAGGTCATATTACGTGCACTTGAAGAATGAGATTTATGGCAGATGAAAAAAAGGCATGAAGTCCAAGGAAATTGTTTTTTCCTTCTTCTGTCTTAGTGGATGAGGTTCGGACTCTTAAAGTCATCAACTGGAAGGAAATGCATAATAAGGGTTTTGCTACGAGGCATCAAACGAAAGAAAAAGAGGAATGCCTTGGACTTCTCTTGCTGGGAACACTGCTGCCACAAGCTTGATAAAGATGTTCAAGAACCAATTATGACTGCCGCATTGATTTCTCCTGCCCATAAACCATTCACATTCTCATGATTTAAGAAAAACTAGTTTCTTTCCATTAGTGGCGAGGACAATTGTTGTTGTCTGTAGAAACTTAATGGGCCTAACTCAGTCTTAGAAGACACCTTGTAAGATGAGGATTACCCTAGACTCTATATATAGTTGAGGATTAGGTAACACAAGCGATGTGGGATTCAACACCGTCAAGATAAATCTTTGGAAAGCAGCTAATTGGATTTAACCCTTCGTTAAAAAAATTCAAAAAAAATAAAAACAAAGAAAAAGTAAAAAATCGAAGGGGTAATTCAAGCTTGGTTCACAATAAATCCGCTTAACCAAATCGGGAAGTGGGCACATCTGTAGATACCAAAAAAGAAATCGCAACAATCTTCAAGTATCAAGTATCATCAATTGAAAATAAATTGTGGATAATTAATAGAAAATGCCCCGTGGTCTAAGTTGGACTGTCCCAACGAGTAAAAACACAACATGTGTCAATTAAATAATTGACACACGGATAAAGAAAATTACAAATGAAATCGTGCCAATTGTAAGGGGTGGGGGACCCACGTTGGAGAAAAAAATAAATCTCCAATTACATGGCAATGAGTGTCTTGATTAATGAATTTTCTTACTAGTTACACAAGTGAAGAATATTGATTAATAGGTCACTCGCCACCTCTATAGAGGAGACACACACAAGTCTTAGAAGAAGAAACAGTGAAGCTCTTGGACTGAGGACACAAAACTCCTTCCGACATTCACTTCAAGTGCCCCAGCATTCTTCAAGTCCAAATCGAAGATAAAAATTGTAAATCTCTACACGCTAAGCTTGTAGATTTACATAAGAGATTTATCATTTCACATACAAAACTCGTCAATCTTCTCTGGCCCAATCGGAAAAGATCATTTCTACTACACCGGGATTAAGCTAAGTTATTGAAGCTCTAGGTTGTCACCAAACTTTTGATCGATTAATTTTCTCTATTTATATAAGAAAATAATAATTGATCACCCTGTGATTAAGCTACTCAAGTGCGCGGGAGTCGACCATTTGGAGATGCAGATGAGAGGATTTTTCTATTTTATTATAGAAGTTGTATTAGAGATTGTACCTGCACCCCCAAAATTCAATAAAAATTGATATTTGGCACACTTTCTCTACCGATTTTCAAGATATGAAATTTGTGTACAAAGACAACTTAACAGGGCCTAATTTATTTTTTTTCATTGTAATCTTAACCTCAAGATTTTTGTCTTTAAAATTTTGTCTCTGAATGTTTCTTGACAATCTTCTGTTTTTAGATTTTGTTTCTCTACAACTTTCTCCAAAGGGTGATATATTTTAATGTCCGCATTCAGTTTTATGTGCATCAAGCGTGTGTAGCTGATTATGCATTTTTTGAACAGATGGGAATTGGGACGGTGGATTCATCTGTAGCAGGCCTAGGCGGGTGCCCATATGCGAAGGGTGCTTCAGGAAATGTTGCTACCGAGGATGTTGTTTATATGCTTAACGGACTCGGTGTGACAACCAACATTGATCTTCAAAAGGTGTTATTGGCAGGTGAGTTCATCAGCAAGCATTTGGGACGTCCATCAGGCTCCAAAGCTGCCATTGCTTTCACCAGGCTCGCCACTGCTGATGCTTCCAAGATATAAACTCCTTCCACACACGCAAGACTATAGATTTATTATTATTAATAAAAATAGATTTATTATTTGTATTGGAAGAAATGAAATAATGAACCATAACCTTTGAAAACTTGAAAACTAGCGATTTCGTATCTATTTATTTTTTGTTTTAATTTTGTCTACTTTAAATATAAATCTAATTAGTTTTTTAATGTTTTATGAGAATAAATACAGAGCCAAACTGCCAAAGTATTCTACACATGTAATCGTTAGGGGTACCTCTGGTTGGGAGGATGGAAAAAAAATGAGTGGATACTATTTCTGTTCATTGTGAATGGAAAATTATTTTCCCTAGAGGAGTTCGGTTATGAAAGAAAAATAAAAAGAAAGAAAATAATTAATTTATTATTTTATCCTCTTATATTACAAAAATAAATTAAAAATTCTATTATCAATTGTATCATTGTTATTTTATTTTCTTCTTGAAAAATTCTCCATATTTTCTTTCATTTTTCACCTAAATCGGAGTGGAAAAAAAAATATGTTATGGAAATTATGCATTTTTGTTTCTTTTTTTTTTTCCTCATATTTTCTCTCCATGCCAAACACACTTTTTGTTTTTGTTTTTTTTTTTATTTTACATCCTATTTTCTTTTTCAATTTTTTTTTCCATCCTTTTTCCATCCAAACACACGCACCCTTAGAGAAGGGGTGGAGGGGAAAATTTACCGACGGTAGAAAATAAGAAGAAAATTGCATTGCAAGGGGTAAAGAGTGGAATTGAAAATTAGTTACTAGTGTAAGAAAGTGGGCAAAAAATTATACTAAACCAAATTAAATATTGAATTATTTTTTTATATAATTGTATTGTCGAAAAAATTAGAGAAAACCCCACTTATACCATTAAAATTAACTTGGGCCATTACTTCAAGCACATATTGAGAAAACATGACTTACATAATTATAATTTAAGATAAATTCAAATACATATTCTTTCATTACATCAATAGAAATGTAATAAATAGGGGATGTTATCTAGCAATAGTGTTAATAACAATATAATAAATGGAGGATGCAAATGTTATTTTACGGCAACAATGTCAACAACAAAATAATGAATAGAGGAATATAAATGTTACGGTATAACAAACAATTATCATATGTTAATTAAATTTTTCTCTACACTTAAATGGCTACGTAGGTATAAGACAGAAGAGCTTAATTTATGAAAATATCCATGTCGATTGGGAAATTAATTGTGGGATTGTAATATTAATTAAATCATAAATAGAGTTACCGTTTGTAGACTTGTGATTTTCATTTCAAACATGTTATATTTTCATTTTAAAAAGATTTATTTTTCTATTTTTATTTTAATAAAAAACAATCAAACACTGCAGAAATAGTATTCTTTAAGGGTGCATTTAAATTCTAATAAAATAGAAAACTTTTTGAGAAGTCTCAAGATTTCAAAAATCACTTTTTAGGTCTCATCTTATGTGTAAAAAAATCAGGACTCCATAAAGTGGTATTTTTATAGGATGAGACATTTGGAAGAATTTTCCTAAAATATAACTAAATTATAGAAATATTTCATATTGTAACTGCAAATTATTTTTGTAACAATCCAATTTTATAATGCAAAGGATAAATTACCTTTTAAACTTTCTTGTTATTGACATTTTTTTATGTAATCCAATAAGTTTATTTCGTTTCAAGTTAAGCTTTCTAAATATATAATCAGTTTTAAATGGTCTTTCTGTTAGTTTAATTGACGGAATTAATGACATGCGCATTACGCATGACTTTTTCAAAGGGTTTTCTGGTCTTTTTATAATTTTTTTCCTTTCATTTTTTTTTTTCTTTTTACTTTTTTTTTTTTTTTTTTCTATCCCTCTCCTCTTTCCTTTCATGAACTCCTCTTCACCCCTTCTCTCTCTCTCTTCGACCAAATCCATGGCTTCCCCTTTTTCTTTCCTATCCAATTTCTTCGTGTCGTCGTTGTACGCGGCAGTAGCCAGCTCCAGACGAGTCAACTCCAGGACCCTAAACCTTCGATTTGATCTATGGACAAATCAAGGTCATCACCTCCTCTAATAACAATCTTCGTAAAGCTCGGATAGATCTCGATCGTTTGAGCACCAACACCTTCTCTATCATCGATATTGTCGGTGGTGATGATGAATTGAAGGCAATCGGGGGTTTCTTCAATCACGACGTCGGCGTCAGAGTGAAAGGGGAGCTCGAGAACTTTGGCGAAGATGTAGGAAAGTTGTTGGAACTTCTTCTGGAGACAAGCGAGGGAGTTCGCTTGTGAGAGGGTAGATGAGATGTTGTGGCCGGAAGGTGATGTTTCGCTTCTTAGGAGCCGGATGAACCTTCATCGTTGAGCTGTTGAGTAAAAAAAAACCTAACCCTTGTACACATCACATTTTGTTACGTCTGTTTTTGCATTTTGTAAAAATGTCGATTCTAAAGCGCAAATTTAGACAAATTTTAAACTATATTTAAAGTGACAAATTCATTCATGTAGTTAGTTTTTACTTAATGATTTGAAAAAGAAAATATAGAAAAAATCGACAATTTGAAAAAATTTGGTAAAGAAATAAAGTTTTGGACTAAAATTAAATTTTTTAAAAGTTAATTGGAGACTAAATTAACTAAATCCAAAAATGTTTATCACTTTGAATATATCTAATTTTGTTTCCCACCCTTTAAATTTAAAAAATTTCACCAATTCTAACAACTTTTTATTTTAGCAAAAAATTGTATTATTTGTCCATTTCATCAAATTGACGGCCAAAAATCTTTTATTTTTAGAAATTGAACTTTCCAATATTGATTTGGATAGTTTAATTTCACTTTTGTCATTTCAATTTCAAGAAGAAAAAAATTGCATGTAATAGACAAAAAGTGTTTTCACAAAAATCACTTAATGTGCACCTTTCGTGAATAAGATAGAGTCTTGGATTCCAAAAGTGGAGTGTCCTTCATCCTAGAGAGTCTCCCAAGCCTTTTCCATAAAATTTATAACTTTATTAGGTGGGAAATCAAGATCTACACTCAATTCTCAAATTAGGGGGCTAGAAGTGTGTAATTTACAAAATAGGGGGTAGCCTCCTATCAAGAGATGTTACCACTAGTTGTCAAGGGGACCTGTGCAGCCACCAATGCGCACGCACTGGAGAGGGCGTGGATCTCATCTCCTCTAAATAGGGGTGTCCCCATTTTATTTTCACTTGCTAATTCATTTGTTCTTACTTGTAAACTCTTGAGTACATTATCAATAATATTTTCTCTCTCTAGAAATATTTTGCAATTTTTTTTTTAGAAATTAGTCTCCTACAAGTCTAAGAATCTCTGCAAAAAAGAGATCAAAAAAGAAAAAACATAAAATAAAGAAGAAGAAGAAGAAGGGAGAATAACCTTCCATTAAAACAACGTAAGTTCTCTAAATTCCATTACATTTGTTACTTTTTGTCGAAAGAAAGATAGACAAACAAAAAAAGGTCAAAACCAGAAAAAAATACAAACAGTTCTTCGAGAATGTCAAAACAAATTTATTTTCTTATTTTTATTTTTACTGTCATTTACTTTCCCGTCATGCGCCTTTCTGTATTTTTATTTTTCTATATTTATTTTACCATCATTTACTTTACTACTTTGAGCATTTCTGCATTTTAAATTTTCTGTATTTTTTCTTTTTTTATTCGAGTCCTCCTTAGCTAAAGGTTGAATAAAAGTGGACCCCATACCCCCCATTCCCAAGTAAGCGGAGGAAAAAGGACGGTCCTCTCCAAAAACATTTCGCATTTATAGCCATGGTTAGAGCTGACATTATATATATACTAAGTTGAATCCCCTGACTGACATTATACATATATTAAGTCGAGTCTCGGACTAGCATTATACATATATATACTTATGTGTGTATATATATATATACTATACTTATTATACACACACACATATATACATATTTATTTTCTTATGTTTTCTCCATCTCAAAAAATAAAGAAAAGAAATAAAAAAAAAACAAAAACTAAAAGCCGTAAAGAGAGGATTTACTACACCTCGTTCTCATGTTTCCTATATTGTGAGAAATTTTAAATGAGGGTTAAAGAAAATCTTTTCCCCAAGTGATTTTAACTGAGGTTATTATGGAAAAAAATACATGTAATTTTTTTTTTTTTTACCTTGCTAAAAAATGAAAAATAAGTCTCTTTGTTTTCTTTAAAAACAATGAAACTTAAAAAAAAAAAAAAAAAAAGTGTTCTTGTTTTCTTCCCTAAAAGTTTTCCATAAAATAATTTTATTTTTTTTTAAATTGAAAATGTTTTTCCTGAAATATGATTTCCTTCTTCTTTGAAAACAACACAAAAAATATTTTCTTTTTCTTAAGATGTTTTTCTTCACTTCAAAATACTTTTTCTAAGAAATGATTTTTTATAAAATAGGTTTTTCTTCTTGAAAAGACTAAAAGTTTTTCTCTTAAAAATGTTTTTCTCGAAATGTCTTCTTTATAAGAAGACCAATTTTTTTTTCTCTAAAAATAATTTTTTTTTTATTTAAAAAAAACAGTTTTTCTTAAGCTAAATGTTATATATATATATATATAAAAAAGAAAACAAAACTCCTTTTTCTACTACAAATATTTTTCTTCATAAATAAAATTCTTTTTTTTAAGTCTTCTCGAACCCTTCTCTTCTTAAGAAATATTTTTCAAAATCCAAAAATATTTTTTTTATATTTTTAATCACTTTTTCTCATCAATAAAAACAACCAAAATGTTTTCTTAGTCTTTAAATGTTTTATTAAATAAAGAAAAAAATGGAAAATCTTTTGCTTTAAAAATTTTATTCTTTTCTTTTACATACATAAGTTTTTGCCATCATAACTTAAACTAAAATAAAAAACTCCTCCAGGACCAAACTTGTCGATTCTTCATTATTGATGGGTTGTTTAAAAGGGGGACCATTTTTTGCATTTTATTTTACTTGTTTTGTCTTACATATTTTTTTTTTTTTTTTTTACTTATGTGTTCATGGCTTTACTCCATTTTGCATGTTATAAATAAATAAAGAATAAGGGAAAAAGATTATGTTAACCAACTAAATAAAATAAAACTTGGACTTAGCTTAATTTAAAATACTTGGACACTAGAGACTATTTTTGAATGGATGTCTTAGAGTGTCTAACACATTCTCTGAGTATAACCGACCCTCGAACTTAAAGAATACACTAATTAAGATTTTTTGAGTCAAAATTTGGGCCATTTTAAAAATATTTTTCTTTATTTTCTTTTCATTTACTTTTGTTTAAAATCCGATGACATAGCACACCTTTTCAAAATCAATGCTAGATGGAGATTTCAAAATTTCATAAAATTCGACCCAAGTAAATTAGTTCAAAATTGAAGCCTAAAAAAACCCCTTGAACTTGTTTTTTTTTTTTCAAAATTAAAGCTTATCTAAAAGCATTTAAAAAAGGATAAGTTGTTTTAAAAAATGAATGGGGTTCCAAATATAACACATATACTCGGTTGGTGTTGTCATTCGTGACCAATCTGGGGAGCATCAAACGTAGTAAAATTACAGTGAGAGAATCAAAATTGGTTATTATACGGATGATTGAGAAGAAGAAGACGAAGAATCGACACAAAAATAGAAAACCCTAACCTTAGACCTCAGAGATCAAAATGAGAGTGAAACTACCATAGATTATGCATATACTATTAAGAGAAGATCCTTGTAGAGAAAGAGGGTAGAGGGGGTGAAAAAGAGTCTGAGAAAGGAAAGAGGAGAGATAGAGAAAAAAAAAAAAAAAATTTGAAAGACCAAAAAATCCTTTAAAAAAGTCATGTGCAGTGCACATGTTATAATTCCATTAATTTGGATGAAAAAACTAACAAAATGGCCATTTAAAACCGGTTACATATTTAGAGGGATCGAAACAAACTTATTAGACTACATAGAAATGTGTTAATAGTTAGAGGGTTTAAAAGGTAATTTTTCTTACTGCAAATATGTTAGTTTATTTGTTTTCATTGCCCAAACTTATAAAATGCAATTTAGTTTGTTACATTTAAATTCGTAGATTTTTTTTCGAAAAAAATTGATAATATTATTAAATGTTGGAATTATATTATGTTTAAATATTGAGATTAATTGAAATTTGTTACACTAAGTTCCCTATAATTAATAAATCACTTAAACTAAGATATTGAAGATTTTAAAATAAAAGTTAAGGGGTATATTGGATAGCAACTCTAAAGTTGCAAAATAGATGAGTTTAAAAATAGATAAATCATAGCTATAACAAGTGGTCCAAATCTCATCTTTCGCCAACATGTACTGATAAGGGATATTTCAACTAGCTCTAAAATATTGTCACGTGTAAAGACAATGCTAACATGGAAAACATGTGTTCCTAAGCACAACTGGTTAGGATTCATGTGTCAAGCATGTAGGACCATGCTCAACTTTAGACTCAAGAATCCTACATAGGTTCTTTTGACAAAACCTAGGATAACTCTCATAACCAACCAAGATCAACAACGACCCAAGCATAATGCTTCAACATGCTAAAAAAGATCATCCTCAAGGTAGATTGAGGATGATCCGAGTCATCTCCCATGCTCAGGAACGGTTACCCCATGTTTGGGATCCGTTATTATAGTCCACAATATATGGAAGAGGTTGCTAAATCTCTTGAATAACGGTCCATTACTTCCATATCCCGTGAAGTTTGGGACATTATGGGGATTGACCGAGATTTATGAAAAACTTACCAAAGAAGTCTTCCATTTGCTATACTATAAGGCAATCTGGAAAAGGTATACAAAGTTTCTAGCTTACATTCTTCAAATTTTTCTCAGAGCATAATTTATTCACACATCGAAGGTGAAACACCGGCAGGCCTAGATACATTATTTTGCATGAACCCCAATGCTTAGGGAGGATCATATTATGCATCCCAAGTCACCATATCTGATTATCTATTTTTCGGTATAATCATGTACTATACCCCTTCTTTTTGCTATGATTCGTGGATTTTTTGACGATTTTAATGATAATTATTTGTAATCAAATTTGTTCTTTCAAAAAATAATTGTGGTGAATAAGGGCTGGTTCGGTTTGTGATTATAAAATAATAATTGAAAAAGTAAGTATCATTCATCTACACCTTTGAAGGTTAATATAACATTAAAGACCAATCCCCCTTTTATTTTCTAAATAATATTGACCTCCACTATATTAATAGACGTTAACGTTGTTAGATATAAGCCCTATAGTCAATTTTCTAATATTACATTTAAGGCTTTTATCTGTAAATCATTTCAATATCAAGTATTAATAAAAGGTTTGGTATTATTCTTGAATTATATCAATATCATTATGGACTGTGGATATTAAGTTGAATGTCTAGCTATTTAATATGATTAAATGGAGAAGATCGAAGATATTTGGTAACTTGATATTCTAAATTTTTACTATTCTATATTTGATTGTTGAAAATGGTCTTCAACAATTCAAGTTTGCTTGTTTCGTTATTTGCTCTTTGAGAATGACGTGTCTCAAACATTAGTATGAGATACTAGAACAACCAACACGAGATTTACTAATGTAGTAAGGGACTGACGTGATCATCCTTGATATCCTACATAGTAGTTTTGCTAGAGTCAAAATAAGATATTTGAGATGTGATTTTATTTATGATCTTATGACTTGAGTTGTTGTATATTACATGTATGGGATGCTAAATTTAGATAATACTAAGTGTTGTTGTCTAGCCATGAGTGAATATACATGTACGTATACATGTATATAGACATACATACATGTGAATATACAAGTAACAAATATAAAATTTATCACTTTTAGCAAAAGAGACGTGTTCTATGTGATTTTATTTAATATAACTCACTCAAACCTCTATCCCGAACAACATGATAATTGATATGAAATTCCAATTGGTATTACAAGAAATTATATTATCAATCAAAATACACATGACTGGAGTAGGTTTTTTTTTTCCTACTTAATTATACCATGTTGATCCTTTCAGGTACACACATAGAGAGATCGTATAATACACTTATCATACCGAGTGAGATTCTCTTGATTAAATTCCTATCAACTGAATATGGATTTGATATGTGGGTACACGCGACTCACAGTCGGAGAAATTGCCTCAAAAGGAAAGTATTTTCTTCTAGAAGTGCAAAATTGAAATTGTTCTAACTTTTATTGATTAATTGATTAGTAAATTAATTAATTAATTAGTTTTACTATCCAGCCTTTAGTATGAACCTAATGGGTCACATGCAATAGAAAATTGAAGATAGATGAGTCCTTGAAAAATAATGGGTGGTAATGTTGAACTTAAGGTGTTCAAGAGTCAAAGGGCTACTCACATCATAATTTTGTCTAACCCCTTGAAGTTTCGGCCACACTCATATTATATCTTAGACAATTATCTTATTTCCTCTATGAGATTTCACTTTTCGATTTTCACCTACTAATTTGGATCTTACTACCCCCAAAATTCAAATTAGATTTATCCTAGAGTCTTGGGATTAGATTCAATCCTAGAAATTGCAAGAATACTTTTCTATCAGAGATCCTCTATATGGATATTGTTATAGGTGAGACATTTGTGTCGCTTTTAAAAGAATCGATTCTCTTGTCTCGATACTGTTCATGTTCAAATGCTCTTGAAAGAGCCTCTCAGATCATGCATCGAGAACTACTATCTTTGAGGTTGAAGCACCAAAAGAGGTAATCATTGTATTAAATATGATTTAATATTATATGCTTCCTTGCTTTAATGTTAATACGATTAGAACCAGCTTTAAGGAAATTAATATTAATTGTGATTTAATTTTTTTATGTTCCGCTATGTAAAATTGATGTTTTTAGTATCCGATCTCCTTAAGTAGCATGAGACCCACCTCCATAATTAACTTAAAAATTTCTTGGCTATATTTTCTGAATGGTTGGATTGTAGGAATATTGATGATATAGTCAATTTCTTGTAAATCTGAAAGAGATTTAGAGATCAATTAAAAAAAAAAAAAATTTGGAAATCGGGAAAATTGAGGGAATGACGTTGTGGTTAAAACCACGACAACGGTGGGATCAAAACAAAGTTGGACGATAGTGGCGGTGGCTTCACTGCTATTTGTAGTGGTGCCCCTCCGTTAGGGTGTTGTCAGTGCAATCAGGCGGTGCATTACCCAATGGGCAGTGCATGGTCTGCAGTGGCACAACCACTGTGGCAGCGCAACGACGCTGTGGTGGTTCTTGCGCAATGGTTCAATTTTTGTTCCTACAAAATTCAAATTGTCTGCAATTTTGTAAATTCTATAGATTTGGTCTTTCGATATTTAGGAAGAACAAATCAAATATTGACTATGCATATTAATTTGAAATTGAAATTGTGCTTGTATTAGATTTGATATCTTTTAAAAATATCTTATAAAAATTCTATGAAATCAGATTTGGTATCTTATTTAAAATTTATATTTTAAATTTCTTAACTTAAATATTTAATTAATGATGTTAAATTATTATTAAATAATAATTTTTAGAAAATAATCATTATTAAGTATTTAAATTAATAATTATACATTTTTTTAATCTTTTTGAAATTTTATTTAATAGACAAATATTTTTTAAAAATTCTAAATTTGGAATAATTTTAAAAAGCATACACTTTTATTGATTAATTCTATTTTAATATTATGTGATAATTTTAATAGACATGGAATTTGAATAATTCAAAATTTAAATTGAATTATGTTTTAAATACTATGCAATAATTTTTAATAGACATAGAAATTAATTTGATATGAAATAGCATTCTTGTATGATAAAACTTATTTCCTAATTTAATTAAGAAATATCAATGTTTATCAATACAATCAGATTTCATTATAGGATTAAGTAATTCTTGTATATTTTACTTATGATGTATTATATATGTTTAATTCCATTTCAGATTGTAATTAAATTTTGAGAGTTTTTCAAGGGCTTGCATGCTCTTTCTCATTTTTTTGTTGTATTGGTCATCTTCTGGATACCCATTTCTTTCTCTAAAATGTATTCCTAAGAAGTTGAAACCCCAAGAAGGTGACCCATTTGATAAGTCTTCTTCAGTTTAATTAATTATATAACTAAATTAAACCTAGAGATTTAGCCTAGTGGCTCAGGCCGAATCGACCTGCAAATCAATGATCATCCTAACCTATTTTTATACGTGTATGGGGTAATTTATTTTATGTTGCTTTATTTTGACCCAATTGGTATGCGTGTATGGGGCATTTAGTTATTTCGTTATATGTGTATGCTGCATTCTAAAAAAACTAAATAAGTTAAAAGATGATATCCAAATAAATATCCCTAAAAATATATTAAGTTGTAACTGAGAGCATATGAGATATGTTTTTTCGGGGTCTTCCACCATGGGGATTTGTTTTAGTAGGGGTTTCATAAACATATAGTCGGTACTTGGTTGTGGGGAGATACCGTGTCCTTGAAATTGAGCTCACAATGAACATATCTTTCTTTATAACATACTAAGAATAGACTAATGTGTTTCCTTCGCTGTCGAGCGATGTGCAATTAGGACTAGCTTGAACCATGCCGTTGGGTGTAACTTAATATATGCTTAGCTATCAAGCGAGCTATGATCAAATTAGAGACCAAAAATGAATTAAATCTTATCTAAAAGTTAAGAAGGCAAGAGTTTCCTAGCCCCAGAAGTGGTAGTTCCTTGGCTGTCGGGCAAGCTTTATCGATGAGAGGGGATTGTTCAATTCTCCACTAGGAACATTTAGAATGTAACCGTTTCTACAGAGGGAAGTGAGGTTTGAAAATTTTAGTGGGAGTACATTTAGATTCGAAAAAGACTTTTGATCTAATATTAATGTACACTGCTTTTGTGGTTCACTTACATGTTGTATTTACTTTCTATGTAGACTTCATTATGTCTAAACAATTTGAAAATGTTTTTGAGGAAAATATTTTTAATGGACCATCCATTTCTGATTGATTGAGAGTTCTAAAAATTATTTTGACTACTCACCTTGATGTTCACGATTGGATCGTGGCTAACCTTAGAAGGTTAGGAGTCTCTATTCTTGGGGCTATTAACCTATTAAGTGCAAATGATGGGGCCTTAGATCATTCCAAGAGTTTGCCGCCTGTAGTGGACAGACCTTCATCCTCAAAAAGAAAGAAGATGAAGGCGGAAAAGAGCAAAGCCAAGTCTTCTTTGAAAGCGAAAATAAGCAAAGAAAAAAAAAGACTGCTAATGGGAAATGCTTTCATTGCGGCCAATAGGAGTATTGGGAAAGAAATTGTCCCCAGTACCTAAGTTCCAAGGACAAATCTTCTTAAGGTATATTAGACCTGCTTGTCGTCATTGGTTGTTTCACAACTTTTTCTGTTTTAGATTGGGTTTTAGACTCCGGTGTTTGTTCACACACTTGTAATACTATGCAGGATCTGAAGAGAAGCAAAAGATTGAGTAAAAGAGACTCGCTATGTGTGGTAAATGGAGCAAGAGTTGCTTCATTAGCCGTGGCAGACCTTCACTTGAGGCTACTGTTAAATTTAAAGATTAGTTATGTATGCGTAAAGCTTTTAGAATCATTTTTTTTTATTCCTTGTTTAATAGAAGCTATTTAGTTATTTTTTAGAATAATAAATGTATTATTTATTTCCATTGGCAATCTTTATTATTTAAAAATGTGTGGTGAAATTAACTACATAACAATTGAAAGTATATATATATATATAAAAGATTAGTAGATGAAAATTCTACATACGTGTGGCATCTCAAGTAAGGTTATAGTAGTGATAAAAAATCAACAAGATGGTTAAAGATGACTCTTGGGTCCATTTAGCTTGAAGACATTACCAACTTGTGAATTCTCAAGGGAAAAATAACCGTGTCGCCCTTTGTTAGTCATTGGGGCGGGCTACTGACATATTGGGTATGGTACATACTAATGTGTCTAGGTCCATGAGCTCCTCAGCTGGAGGTGAATTTTCATTTTCATTTTGCTAGAAATGCAGAATTCCTAGAGGAATTAATTCTCCAATGATCCAACATTGGGCAAAATATAGACTTGGCGAAGGAGTTGGACACCAAGTAAGCTAAGCAAACTAGAAATGTGGAACTAACAATAGTAAATGCATCCAGTACACACGTTCCTTGTAGATAGTAGAACTCCTATTCCTCCTAATAGATAGCTAGGATATCTTGGATAAACAGATAGAGAAGAGATACTTCTAATAGGAAGTAACAATCTCTCTAACTATGAGGAGGCGATGTTAGACACCGAAAGTCATAACTGGTGAATAGCAATGAAATCTGAAATGGACTTTGTTGGCCAAATGAGCTACCCAAGAAGGGTAGGGTGAATTGGGTAGTTATAAAAAATTTAAACAAATAAATCTTTAACACTTAATTATCAAATAATCTATTTTCCTAAATTAATTATTATTTTCTTTATGCAACGGATAAGTGTTTAATTAGGTGCACACCCAAACAAAATATAATGAAACTAAAGAAGGCAACACACCAAGATATAACCTGGTTCAACAAGATAGCCTTGCCTAATCCAGTGAATAATTGTATGACTTTCTCAAATTTTCTCCATGAATAATTGTAGACACTGCATTTCATCCCACCTATACGCAGGGCATACAAAATAAAAATAAAAATCAAAAAAATATTGTCTCCTCATTGGAGGACTAGGCACCATCCACTGTGGTGTAACTTGAGAGAATGGAGATGATCTCTTAAATCTTCAATTTCTAGCCAACATACTTCGCCTCTATCGCCACCCTATCCGTCTTTTGCTTCACTAGCTCGACCCGAAGCTCAGTTGTTTTCTCATTCTTCTCCTCTAAACTGGATAATGTGTCCAAGATTTTAACCACCTTATTCTAATGGCAAGTGTTGGTGTCCCAAAATGGTCAACACCTTGAGTATGGTCCAGTCAGGTGATAGGTGTCCTTCTATGGAGGTAGAGTTGACGGTTGATAATTCTTCACGTGAGCTGTACTAGGTCCTGAGAGGATTGACCTGTTGTGTCCAGTGTCCTGCTCCTCAGGGAGTGGTACCTATAGAAGTCTCGGACTGAGATTTGTCCCGTCGAAGCTCATTTGGCATAACAATATGAGCTTAAAGAGAAGAAGTACAAAAATATGTCAAGTAAACAAATGAACGCAAAACATTTGCATAGTAAAGCATAACTCGGGATTGCATAGCCCTTGGTATGTATAGGTGTCATGTGTTTAACCTATAATTTGAGGCGTTTAGGAGATAATCATTGGGCTTGAGCTTTTGGGCCCATTTGGCCAAGCCCGTGGGCCTTTGTCAAGCCTATGGTGGTGAGCTGGTGGAAAAACTTGGAGATCCGTGGAGTCCCAAAGGAGAAACAAGCTGGGATGGAAAGCCAGTTTAGAAGAATGGCTAAGTCCCTAAAGTTGGTCGTCTAGGGCACGACGCAGAGCTTAGGGCAGCAACGTCTCTGCGGGGCACCTTGCTCCTTCCTAGGTGCAAAGGAGATTCCAGGGAGAATCCTTGATTGGCGTATTCTCCAGCATGGCACTGTGGATTCCAGAATGCGTCCATGTTACAACAAGGATGGACATGTCGTTGGGTCCTAGGTATTGACTCAATGGTGCATGAAAATACCCTCATTAGTTGTCCCTAGCCCTGTGTGTTGAAGGAAATGAGATGGTCAGGGATATCAATTTTTGGCTGGAACAGGCATCTTAGAGACTTCGAAGCACGAGAAATACCCCTGGCCGCTCTTTGAAGCTTTCTGCTGACCAGAGGTCAGTCCTCCTGGCTGGCAGGTCCTGTGTCTCGCGAAGTTGGCTTTCAGGTCATTAAAGCTCATGGGAGGCAGACATGCCTTCTGGGCGATCCTTTCGAAGGGCAAAATTCCGAATGACACTTTTTGAACCGTAAATTTTTCCCAAGAGGGCTAATTTGGAATAGGCCCCATATGGCCGGGCTTTGTGGTCAGATAGCACGATAGGGTAAACCCATTTTTTTATTTTATTTTATGGGCAATAATTTTCCCACAATTAACTTTTCCTAGGGGCTAATTTGGAATAGACCCCTATACGGTCAGGCTTGGTGGTCAGGTAGCATGGCAGGACGACCCCAATTTTTTTTTTTTTAATTTTCTGGGTAGTACTTTTGCAATGGTTAACTTTTTCTAGGGAGGCTAATTTGGAATAGGCCCCCATACGTTAGGCTCTGTGGTCAGATAGCACGACAAGGTAACTCTGAAATTTTCTCAATGTTTTGGGTAACACTTTTCCAATGGTTAACTTTTTGTGTGGAACGAATTTGGAATAGGCCCCTATATGGCCGAGCTTTGTTGTCAAATAGCATGGAAGGGTGACCGCAATTTTTTTTCAATTTTTTGTAGCTCAGGACGTTACGTCTTTTGGGCGACTTTCGTGACAGGCAGAATCCTAACCAGCCATCCTCTGGAGGGTAGATGCCTATAGGTAAAGCTCTTGACTCATTGGGTGTAAGCTGCTGGCTCCTAGAGGTCAAGCTCTTAACTTTTAGGGAGCAAGCTGTTGGCTCCTAGGAGGCAAGTTGCTGGGGTCAAGTTGCTGGCTCCTGGGGTAAAAGTTGTTGAGGTTAAGTTGCTAGCTCCTAGGAGGCAAGTCACTAGGGTCAAGCTACTATCTCCTGGGAGGCAAGCTACTGGGGTCAATCTATTGGCTCCTAGGGGGCAAGCTACTGGCTCTTAGAGGTTAAATTCCTAGGTAATAGATTTCTGAACTCCGTTGTTAAGCATACTTGGGCGGCATCAATTCCGAAATAGGTGACCCCTTGGGATTTTTGGGCAATAAATTTCTGAACTCCGAGGTTAAGCATGCTTCGGCGGCAACAATTCTGGGATAGGTGACCTTCTGGGAATTCTGAACGACATTTTTTGAACTGTTAGCAAACAATATTGTGTGAAGAGATTCTAAGTGAATTGCTGACGAGTAGAATTCTGAATGGTGATTCTCAACCCGTTAATGAACCATCTTGAGCGAAGAGATTCTGGGCTGAGAACTCTAAGCGATGCTCCTCTGAGTGGTGCTTTTCTGACCGTTAACCTCTAAACGACGCAAAATTCAGACTTGTATAGCGTCACAACTCTTGTCTCCTGAACCATCCATCACTTGGGTTGTGTAGAGATTTTGTCGGAGAACAAAGCGAATAGCTCAGAGGTTGGAGGGATCTATTCGGAGACCAAAGAGCAAAGACTTAGATACCTTCCACGAAGCTCTGGTCGAAGACCACATAGCGGAGTTCTGAGAGGCTCTCTACTGATCTTTCACTTTATTCTCCTAATTTGCTTTCACTGGGCAGGTGAATCAGCTTTTCTTGGAAAGCGGGCCTCTCGTTGAGTTGGATTCTCACTGATTCACAATTAAGAAAAAATGAAGAGGTTGAGACCAGTCTCTGAGTCAGCCTTTCTGTTGTCCGAACCTATAATCTCGGACTCTATGATGACCGCAAGAACGTTAATTTCCTATTTTACATGATCATGATCGAGGGTAGAAGTAGTGGGACTCCATTGATTGGGGTCAAGGAGAAGACTTGATTGGAGGCGGTAAAGCAGTAGCGAAAAGACCCCAGATATCTAGAACTCCAGGAGAATATGGCTAATGAATTATTGGAATCAAGGAACTGGGCCACCATGATGGCTATCTACTGTCTACATCTGGATTTTCTCGCTGGCCCTATGGAGATGGAGTTCTTAGAGACAGAGGATGGTGTCGAGCATAAAGTTAACAAGCAGAGAGATACTAAGAAGGATATTGCTTGCAAGGGAGCCCCTGAGGAGGGTGAGATTGATGCTACTTTTTTTCGCACAGACGCCCTCAAGATGAGGGTGGGAAGGACTAGGCTTTGGACCGTCGCTTGTTCAGTACTTAGGATTTTGTAGACTCCTTTTCACTTATTCTTATTTTTCTACGCACGAGCATGTAAGCTTCTAAGAAACATAACTAAGGTAATTCAGAGTCTACTCCTTTCTCTCGATGATTTTGACAAGTCTCTTTCTACTTGGTATTGTTTTCAGAGTAGTAAAATTTGAAAATATTTTTGTAAAAACTTCTCGTCTCTACCCAGGACCATGGACCACTAACCTCCCAGTCTGGGACATGAATTTATTGTAATAAAATCATGTCGTGGACTTAGGATGAGGGTTTCCTAGGGTGCCTGGTCCTTTCGGTCCGCAAGGGCACAAAGCGGTGGTTAGTCCCCTATGGTCAGTAATTGGGGAATTCTTTATAGTCAGGTTCATTTAAGAACCCTTTTAGATTATCTCCATAGTCCATGCAAGAGTACCTTACCTTTAGAATGCTGGACTTATAGTTAATTGGTGGAAAAATGTACTTAGCTGCAGGCCATCAGACCTGATCAATTCTCCGTCCTTGGTGGATGACCTTGGTCTTTCCCCAAATATAGACTATTGACCTTAAAAGAGAGTTTGGTTGTTACCCTCGACACTGAGCATCGAGATAAGGCTTGTGGAGAGTTATTCGTGACGCCGAGAGTCCGGATGTTGACCTAAAGGATCATCTACAACTCTAGAGGTTGGAATGCTGTTGAGGAGAATCATTCACGATGTCGAGAGTCGAGATGTTGATCTGAAGAGTCATCTACGACTCTGGGGGTTGAAATGCTACTGAAGAGAATCATTCGCAATGCCAAGAGTCGGGATGTTCATCCGGAGAATCATCTGCGACTCTGGGTGTCAGAATGCCACTAAGGAGAATCATTCGTGATGTCGAGAGTCGGGATGTTGATCTAGAGAATCATCCGCGACTTTGAGGGGTTATCATGCCATTGAAAAGAATCATTCACGATGTTGAGAGTCGGGATGTTGATTTGGAGAATCATTCGTGACTCTAGGGGTCAGAATGCCACTGAGGAGAATCATTCGCGATGCTAAGAGTTATGATATTGATCTGGAGAATAATTCGTGACTCTGGGGGTAGGAATGCCAATGAAGAGGAATCATTCTTGACACCTAGAGTAGGGATGTTGATCTGGAGAATCATCCACAACTCTGGGGGGTCGGAATGCTGCTGAGGAGAATCATTCGCAATGCCGAGAGTTGAGATATTTTGGAGAACCATCTGCGACTCTAGGGGTCAGAATGTTGTTGACTGGAGAGAACACAAGGCACATTTCACAAAACACATTCTTTAATTTGATAAGAAAAATTGCAACACTTTATACAAACTAGAAGTTATTTACAAAAGCGAATCTTTTCTAAAGAAGCAGTGCTTCAGATGGTCAGCATTTCGCGGCTGCCTGAGCAGCACACCTTCTTTTATTTCAAGATCGGTACCTGGACGTGTAACCCTGGTGACTTTGTATGTCCCCAGAGCTGAATCCACCATGGATAACGTTAATTTCACCTTCCACGCATTGGTGATCATCCATACCTCACCCCCTTCGATGTGGTAGACGGTGAGGTTTCCTATTTTTTTGTCAGCCCGAGGCTCTCCTTGGGGTTCTTCCTTATCAGGATGCTTCTAATTTTTTCTCTGGACATAGTTCCCGAGATAACCTCTTCGAATGAGAGCTTTAATCTCCTATCGAAATTAGAGGCAATTTTATGTGGGATGACCCTAGTTTTGGTGGAATTTACAGTACTTGGTTATCGACCTCTCAGCTGGCCTCCCTCTAAAGGGCAACGAAGAAGGAAATATATTACACCCTGATTTTTCTACAAAGATGGTGGCCACCAAGGCCATAAGCGGACTGAACCATAGTTGGTGATGCCCTGAAGAGGAAGTGTCCTCCTGTCCCTAGGTAGGGGTCCAAACCTCTCTTCGGTTTGTAATCTTCTCAAGTGTTGGGCTTGATTTGGGCCTCTATCTCTTGGTCTGTTTGGCTCGTTCACCCTTTTTCTCTCTCTCTTCTTACTATAGCACGAAGATCAACACTATAAAACCTAGTCCTGCGATGATCATGATTCAAGTAGAGGTCATATGATAACTTTTGGTGCCGAAGGCCATCAACAAAGGCGTTTCGTGCCACGCTTTCAGGGAGCTCGTCGCACATGTTGACTTCTTGGTTAAACATGGATAGGTGGTCAACAAGATCTAACATTCCATCATACGGACTCATCTGTGGGTAAGTAAAGTATCCCACTTTCTACTTCTTCCACAAATAGATATCTCACAACCATAATAACACCCAGTCCGGCCTGGCCTTCTTGCATCTCCTGGAGGCGGACTTCCATGTCAACAAGGTAGTGTTCCACAACCTCCCTTGTTCAGGGCTCCCCCAGTACGTGACTAGCTGTAGCTCGGGTCATAGTGTAACGAGAGAGAGACGAGTACGAGTCAATTTCATTTTCACGCTAGCCTCTGAGGTCATACCTAGCTGGCCAATGAAGAGCTCGACCATTAAGGAACACTAACAGGTCCCTTATCACAAATTCGCTAGGTGGTGAAGGTGGAAATCTCGGCATTATCGGGGGGTCCTCTCCCATTCTGCAAACTCAGGGTTGTAAGGCAGAAGGAGGCCCTCGGGTACATACCCATTCGAAGTGGTTATGAGAATATCGTGGTCATGAGGTGGCTCCTCGGGTACTGCGGTTTGGAAAGTTGTATACACGACTTGAACTCACTCATTTGGCATTCAAGAAGATTAACCTGAGATACCTCCACGGTTCCTAAGGTCTTTCCTGTAACCCCAAGTGGAAGAGTGAATGGTTTTGCCTGGTCCTAGGGGCAGTTATCCTCGTTGGAGGGAGCTAGGGGTATATTCTTAGAGTTTTTGACATGTCTTCTCGTTCTTTTATTCTGTGTCTATCTGTCCGACCAGACCTTATGATCATCTAGGCTTAGTTGAGCAGAGAGCAGTGATCATAGGAAGACTTTTGGTATGGTTCCCACAGATGGTGCCAAATTGTTGGTGTCCCAAAATGGTCGACACTTCGAGTATGATCCAGTCAGGTGACCGGTGTCCTTTTGCGGAGGTGGACTTGATAATTTATAATTCTTCAAGTGAGCTGTACTGGGTCCTAAGAGGGCTGACCTGTTATGTCCAATGTCCTGCTCCTTATGGAGTGGTACATAAAGAAGGCTCGGGTTAAGATTTGTCATAGTGAATCCCCTCCGACGTGAGAATAAGAGCTCAAAGAGAAGAGGTACAAAAATGGGTCAAGTAAATAAATGAACTTAGAGCATTAGCATAATAAAGCAAACATCGAGCTTGCATAGCCCCTGGTATATATAGGCATCAAAGATGATCAGTCGGGCCTAAACATAGTTAATTAGGTAGAACCATATCTTTAGCTAGTAATCTGGGGTGTTTAGGAGATAATCATTGGGCATGGCTTTGGGGGCAATTTGGCAAAGCCCGCGGGCCTCTATTAGGCTTGTCGTGGTGAGCTAGTGGATGAGAGTGGAGATCCGTAGAGTCCCAAAAGAGAAACAAGCTGAGATAAGGAGCCGGTCAAGACGAATGGCTGAGGCCCTGAAGTTGTCCGTCTAGGGCACGACGTAGAGCTTAGGGAAACAATGTCCCTGCGGGCTACCTTGCATCTTTTTAGGGTATAAAGGACATTCCAGGGACGGGTCTTGGTCGGCGTATGCTCCAGTATGGCACTATGGATTCTGGAATATGTCCATGTCACAACGAGGATGGACATGTTGCTGGGTCCCAAGTGCTGACTCAGTGGTGCCCAAAAATACCCTTATCAGCAAGCATCCAGACTATCATAAAGGACTCGAAGCTCCTCTAGTTTGCGAATGCAATATAGCGGTCGTTTATCCATAGTTAACTATCTCAACCATTTTCACCTGGTTATGCTTGGACCAGAACCTCTTGACATCCTCATGGAGACCCATTGTTATGGATGATCGAGGAAAAGTTAAGAGGCACGAGTGTAGAGAAAAAAAAAATCACAATCACCACGCGAGACTGAGCAGAATGGAAGTTGTGACTAAACTGGGAGGGACCCTACCACGTCACCAAAGTGATCGACCAAGGCACATGTGAGATCAAAACACTAGAAAGAATATCGTTGATAAATCCATGGAATGTAGAACATAAGCGATATTTTCTGTAGAATAAGCTCTTTGCTGTTTTTCCAAATCTGCTAAATAAAGTATTATGCTTTGCTCGAAATACTTGATAAAAATAAAGTTCTACACCTACTACTTCACCCCAACTGAGCAGTGGGAAGGAGGTCGCAGCCAACAACTAGCGCAGTTGCCCGACCAGGTGACTACGAGCATCAATAGCCTGGCTCGCAACCAGATGGCTACGACATCAACAATTTGCCTTAATAGCCAGACGGCTATAAAAATAACAGTTTGGTTGGGTAACGAAACAAAAGAAAGCCTCTATATAATTGGCCACGATCGATAACCCATGCCCACCTTCAATGGGGGTCAGCGAGGAGTGGAGATGATAGGTTGAAAAAAAAAACCTATCTATTTCCAAGCTGAATATAGTAGTTTTCAAGTGTTTTTGTAATCTTTTAAAGAATTTATATTCATTTTTATGTAAATTAGGTATAGGGACATAAATGGTTGAAAATTAGCAAATCAATAGGAAGACGGTGGAGAAATGTTGACAAAGATTAAAGAAACGAAACTGTAGCCTTACCGTTGTAGCGATGAGCCTTATTGCTTCAACGCTGGAGTTAAGGGCTACTGAATCTTGACCATTGCAGCGATGGCCTTCATCGCTGCAGTGGTGAAAGGTCAGTAGACCTTTTGCCCAACCATCGTTGCAACGATAGCCCTAATCGCTACAACGATGGAAGGGCAGAAGTCCCACTGCATTACCATCGCTACAACGATCAATCAACCAGCTGGCTTAAATTTTTTTGAGATATTTTAAGGATATTTTTGGCCAAATTGATGTACACCCCTTCCTACTTTTTATCAAATACGTTTTAACACTTAGAAGAAGTAAGAGTTCAGACCAAGGAAGAGGAAAGCTCATTTGAGAAAGAGAAAATGATCTCGAAAAGGTTTTTGCGGAAGTGGAACACTCCACTCTTCAGATTGGCCATTCTCTCTTTGTTTCCATCTTTGTTTCTAAGATTTGTATCTTGAGTGATAAATTTATTCTCTTGTTTTAATGTTTATTTGGTTGTGATCATGGTTGGCTAAATAGATATTATCTACTGATTGATTAGTTCATGTATATGCATGTTTGAGTGAATATATATTTCGCTAACGATTGTTTATCTTTATCCGATTGTGTTTACCATTTTATTACATCCATGGTCTGCTTGTTATGGTACTATGGTTGGTTTGAGAATACGGGGTTTGACACTCGGGAGAGGTAACCCCGGATTCGGACTAGGGTTAAACACAACACGACGGTCTAATGTTTCAGGAGATTATTAGAACATGTGCAATCCATGAGGTTAGTTAAGACTCATGCACTCCTTTAGATGCTAGATAGAGATATCAGTGTTGATACGAGGTGCATATTCGCTCACTTTACACTCGGGAGAAGTAGTGAGTGAGTTTACGATACCTAGATTGTCGGATAGGATGAACACTGTTAATGTAAACTAAACGAAATCAACCATATATTATGAAACAAAATTAATCCCAAGGTAATCCATTTTCATAGATTAAATCCCTAGTTGTTAGGTTTAATGACTTTTCGATTAGCAAACTCAAATCAATTCTTGAAACGTCTAGATAATATTAAGTTATGCCAATTGTAGTACTTAACTAATTACTCAACAAATCCTATTGGATGACACTCGATCTTAGGATCCATTGTATTAAAACTTGACCTCGTACACTTGCGAGTAAAATCAAGCATGAAAATATCGCGAACAAGTTTTTAGCGCCGTTGCCGGGGATTTTTATTAGTGATTTGGTTGATATTACTACCAAGTAGTGCAATATTAATCTTGACATTCTTTTTGTTTTATTTAGTTTCAATTTGTTTTTGTTTAAATTGTTTTCATTTGTTGTGATCACAAGCAGTGTATGCGACGTAGTCGGAGTCTAGAATTCTTAACTCTTGATCCTGATATTGAACGTATATTGAGGAGATTAAGGAGAGAGAGAAGAAATCGAACTCCAGCCATGGCCGATGGTGCTGATGATCATATGCCACAACAACTGCCGGTTTACCAGGCGTTACCGCAACAGCCGCCGGAATTGGAAGTTCAACAACGGGTCCTTAAGGACTACTATCGAACCATGATGTTTGACAATTATTATGGGATTCGGAGGCAGTTAATCCAAGCAAATAACTTCGAGTTGAAACCCGCCTTAAAAAACATAGTTCAACAAAACCAATACGGCGAGAATCTTCACGAAGATCCAAATATCTACTTGGCTATATTCTTGGAGATTTGTGATATGGTGAAGATAAACGGAGTTGCAGAGGATGTAATCCTGCTGAGGTTGTTTCTGTTTTCCCTTTGAGATAGAGCACAAGGTTGGTTTTAGTAAGTCCAACCGGAGAACATCAATACTTGGGAGAACCTAGCTCAAAGATTCCTTACCAAGTTCTTTCTACCTTTAAAGACATCACAACTGAGAGGCGAGATTGCACAATTTTGCCAATGGGATTTCGAGCCACTCTTCGAAGCTTGGGAAATGTTCAAGGACTTATTGAGAAAGTGCCCCCAACACGGGTACTAGGATTGGTTTCAAACCCAACTCTTTTATAACGGGTTGGATGGCCAGACTAGAACAATTGTGGATGTCGCCTCAAGAGGATATTTGTTATCAAAAATTCCGGATGAAGCTAATGCACTTTTAGAAGAAATGGCGACCAACAACTACAAGTGAACAAATGAGAGAAATATGAGACGAAAGGTAGTCGCAATTCAGGAAACCGATCCTCTTACTACCTTATCAGCCCAAGTGTCCAAACTCACGGAGTAGTTAGTCATCTTTTCTACCAGAGATGCTTCGTCGAGTTGAGAAGTGGAAAATGTGGCAAGTACATCGCAACCGGGAGTGGATAGCGAGTTTGAAGAGTGTCATTTTGTCAACAATCGGGCCTATACCTTTAGGCCCGCCAACAATATTCCAACTCATTATCACCCCAGAATTTGCAATCAAGAGAATTTTTCTTATGCGAATAATCAGAACACATTGCGACCTCCTCCAGGATACTCATCACAATCTCAAGGATATCAACTGATGCAACAAAACCGTCCTATGCAATAAACTCCAGTGCAAAGCTATAAGCCATCGTTGTAAGACAAGCTTAGCACATTCATAAAGGAAACACAAAGTATTATGCGAGAAATGCATAACCGGCTTAACAAGCATGAAACAAGGCTTCACAATATTGAGACAACGTGCACCAATACAAATTCAACTGTTAAGTCATTGAAAACTCAAATTGGTCAACTTGTTAGTGCCATCAAAGGGCAAACCTCAGGGAAGTTTCCAAGTGATACGAAAACTAACCCGAGGGAGTGCAAAGCTATTACCTTGAGAAGCGAAAAAGAAGTTGAAGCAAATAAGCTAATGGAGGAAGAGCTGAGAGAGAAAATTGATGTTGAAAAGGATGAGCCAAGGGAGAAAGTTTAGGAAAAAAAGGAAGCCATTCCAGTTGAGAAGAAGAAGGAAGCACCAAGGGTAATTCTAGGAAGAATTTCATTTCTGGACAATCCACCGATACTCACTACGCCTTTACCATATATACAATGGTTCTAGAAGAAGAAATTAAATTCCCAATTTGTTAAATTTCTTGACATCTTCAAGAAAATTTATATCAACATACCGTTTGCGGATGCCTTGGAACAAATGCCCAATTACGAAAAGTTTTTGAAAGATATCATGACAAAGAAAAAGAAACTTGAGGAATATGAGACGGTCAAGATGACGGAGGAATGTAGTGCGATACTTCAAAGAAAGTTGTCTCAAAAGTTGAAAGATTCCAGGAGTTTCACAATTCCGTGCATTATTAAGAAATCTCACTTTGACAAGGTGCTTTGTGATCTAGGAGTGAGCATCAATCTAATGCCATCATCCGTTTACCGGAAGTTAGGGGTTGGAAATGCAAAGCCGACTATGATTTATCTCCAAATGGTAGATCGCTCATTGACCTATTCAAAGGGCATAATTGAAGATGTGTTGGTAAAGGTAGACAAGTTTATATTTCTTGTGTACTTTGTTGTTTTAGAAATGATGGAGGACCGGGAGATTCCAATAATTCTTGAGAGGCCTTTTCTTGCTATAGTAACGGCGTTGATTGACGTTCACAATGAGAACTTGACGTTGAGGGTGAATGAAAATGAAGTGAAATTCAATATTTTCAACACAGTGAAATTTCTGGATGATTTCCCAACATGCAATCGAGGTGAATTGGTTAAATCGTGCGTTAGGGAATTCTTTCATGAAAATTTGAATCGGGATCCATTGGAGCATACTATCACAAATTCTCTATCTATGGGGGATTTTGGTGAAAAAGGCTCAACCATGAAAGAAGGAGTTGTTGACTATATCCTATCTATGGAAGTCGTACCTAAAAATATAGTGAATTTGGTTCAAGTGGAGGCCTTTGATGACAAAATTAGTTCACCCGAACCCTCAAATCCACCTCACGGTGGGTTGATTCTAAAGCAATTACCGGATCACCTTCAGTATACTTTCTTGGGGGAGAACTCAACCTATCTGGTTATAATCTCATCATCCTTGACTCAAGAAGAAGAGAACAAGGTGCTAAGTATCTTGAAACAACATAAATCCGCTTTCGCGTAGTCTATTTCTGACATCAAGCGAATTAGCCCAACAATTTGTATGCATAAAATCTTGATGGAGTACTCATTTAAGCCTTCCATTAAGCATCAAAGAAGCCTAAATCCGATGATGAAAGAGTTGGTCCTAGATGAGGTGTTGAAGGTGTTGAATGCCAGAATTATATATGCTATATTGGATAGTGAATGGGTGAGTCCGGTGTGAGTGGTTCGCAAGAAATGAGACATGACAGTGGTGAAGAATGAGAGAAATGATCTAATTCCCACACGAACCATTACTGGATAGAGAGTGTGTATCGATTATAGAAAGTTGAACAAAGCCACACGGAAGGATGATTTCACTCTACTGTTCATTCATCAAATGCTTGATCGTCTTTCCGGTTATGACCATTATTGCTTTCTTGACGGCTATTCAAGCTACAATCAAATAGCCATTGCACTGGAAGACCAAGAGAAGACAATTTTCACATGCCCGTACAGTACCTTTGCTTACCATCGTATACCGTTTAGTCTTTGTAATGCTTCGGCTATATTCTAACAGTGTATGATGGCTATCTCTTTGGATGTGGTGGAGGACATAATGGAAGTGACTTCTCAGTCTTTGGTTCATCCTTTAACCATTGCCTCTACAACTTATCACTTATTCTTAACTGATGTGAAAAGAAACATCTAGTTCTCAATTAGGAAAAGTCTCATTTCGTGGTCCAGGAGGGAATTGTCTTAGGCCATCAGGGCTTTTCCAAGGGGTTTGAGGTAGACTGAGCAAATATTGAGACAATCGAGAAATTTCCACTGCCAATCAATGTAAAAGGAGTCTGAAGTTTCTTAGGCCATGTCGGCTTCTACCGGTATTTTGTAAAATATTTTTCTAAAATGGTGAAGCCGTTATGTCATTTGCATGAAAAAGAATCCCCGTTTATTTTTTATGAAGCTTGTGTGGAAGCATTCAATGCTATGAAGGAGAAGTTGATCTCAGCTCCAATTATAGTCCCTCCAGATTGGAATAAGCCTTTTGAAATCATGTGTGATGCGAGCGACTATATAGTTGGATCTGTTTTAGGCCAACGCGAGGAGAGGATCTTCAAATCCATATACTATGCAAGCAAAACATTGAATGACGCTTAAGAGAATTACACCACCACTGAGAAGGAGATGTTGGCAGTGGTCTTTATAAGTGATAAGTTCCGGTCTTACATTATAGGATCCAAAGTGATCATCTATACGGACCATGCCTCCATCTGGTACTTATTTACAAAGAAAGACGTCAAGCTGCATCTAATCTGGTGGATTCTCTTACTTCAAGAATTTGATGCTGAGATCAGAGATAAAAAAGGGAGTGAAAATGTGGTTGTCGATCATCTATCCTGGCTTGTGCAAGAATATATCGGTGAGGAGTCTTGTATCACAGAAGTTTTCCCGGATGAGCAATTTTTCAATGTTAAAACTAAACTTCCATGGTTCGCAGATATCATCAACCATCGCGTGCATGGTGTTGCTGCCGGACTTATCAAGTGCTCAAAAGAAGAAATTCCTATTCGATGCAAAGCATTACATGTGGGATGATAAGATGTTGTTTAAACAATGTGTTGACCAAGTCATCCGGATATGTGTTCCAGAATAAGAAATGGCAAGCATTCTATATCATTTCCATTCATCACTGTGTGGGGGGCATTTTGGAGTGACACAGACGGCCACTAAGGTACTTCAGTCAGTCAAGATTTTGCTGGCCAATGTTTTTTCGTGATTCATATACGTTTATAAAAACCTGTTATCGATGCCAAAGGGTTGGCAACATCTCAAAACGACATGAGTTGCCACTGACATCCATTCTCGAGTTAGAGCTTTTTGATGTGTGGGGGATTTATTTCATGGGGCCGTTTCCACTGTCCTTTGATCAGGAGTATATCTTACTAGTGGTGGATTACGTGTCCAAATGGGTTGAGGCTGTGGCAACGCCAACTAACGATGCTAAGGTGGTTCTGAAATTCCTTCAGAAGAACATAATGACAAGGTTCGGGACTCTTCGAGCCATTATCAGTGATAAAAGAACCCATTTTTGCAATAAAATGTTCAAAACTTTACTGACAAAGTATAGAGTTAGGCATAAGGTGGCGCTTCCATACCATCCCCAAACAAACGGCTAAGCTAAAGTGTCCAATCGAGAGATAAAACAGATCTTGGAGAACATAGTTCACACTAACCGTAAGGACTGGGCATTGAAGTTAGATGATGCATTATGGGCATACCGCACGGATTTTAAAACACCGATCGGAATGTCACCGTATCGGTTAGTGTTGATAAAGCATGCCATTTGTCGATTGAATTAGAGCATCGTGCTTATTGGGCAATAAAAAAGTTGAATTTTGATCTCAATGCTTCGGGGCAACAACGTCTCCTCCAACTCAATGAGATGGAGGAATTCCGAAATGAAGCATATGAGAACGCCAAGTTGTACAAAGACAAAACGAAGAAATGGCATGATAAGAACATAGTTAGAAGGGAGTTCAACCTGGGACAACAAGTTCTGCTTTTTAATTTTCGGCTGAGACTCTTTCCCAGAAAACTGAAGTCCAGATGGTCCGAACCATTCTGGATCAAAAATGTATTTCCATTAGGCTTAATCAAATTGTAAGGTGACAACTGACGGATTTTCTGAGTCAATGGGGGAGAGAATCAAGCATTATTTTGGGAATGAAGAACGAGTTTTGGAGAGTATTTTCCTCGTTGATGACTTATGTAGAAGTTTGCTAAGTCCAGCTAGGGACGGTAAAACAAAGGCTCTTTTTGATACACACCACAAGGGTATGGTTTTTGCCAACTTTTGATATATAGTAACTTTTTGGAGGTCAAGATGGTCTTGAAGCGTGTTTGAGAGTGAATTGAGAAGTTCAGACATTTGGGGTAGTGATACAATCATGAAAGCGATGAAATAGCAGAATGGAAGCAAATTGATGGATGGCCTTGTTAAAAAATGCAGCGAAACCAACTGCAAAAGTTGTAGCCTCCACCGCTGCAATGGTGGACTTGACTGATACAACGCCCAATAAGCAGAAGGCTTTCTGCTGTTTCATCACTGCAGCGATGGAACTTACCACTGAAGCAATGAAATAATAGAAAGCCCACTGGGCTTTCATCACCGTAGCGATGACGCCCCTTTTCAGATAAGAGGGGCGTCGTTTCATGAAAAACATAATTTCAAAACCCTAACTCCCGTTTCTCTTCAATTTTTCCTCCCAAACCAAAATCAAACCTCAAATCTATCCTTCCATACTCTAAAACTAAGATCCCCACTGAAATTCCACCACCAAAATTGAGTTTCAAACCATAAATTTGTGATTCTAGGTTAGAGCTTTAAAGAGGCAATTTCCTCCATTCTTAACCATTGGGCACTCAAAATTTCATCAAGTAAGTTATTTTGAACCTACATTACTCGTGTGTATTGCAATCTACTTGTGATTTGCATGTTAACAGGAAGATTGGTTGATAAATTGGATTGTTCATATGAAATCCTTGAACCCCCTGTGGCGATTTTCATGTCATTGTAGATTTGGGTCGATTTTTGGTAAAGAACAAGTTTATTAGGGGTGGTATGTTTGTTTGATCCAAGTGTTATTGCCAAGTTTTTGCAAATTTTGTAGAAATCTTGTGATTGGTGTGTGCAAATTGGGGATTGTGGTGTTCTTGAAGATTTGATTCGATTTGTTGAATTGTGTTGTTCCATTGTAATTTAGTGGCAGATTTTTGTGTGTTGAATTGATAGGAACCATGCCAAAGAAAGCTGCTGCCAAATGTCAAATGGGTGAGGGATTCAATTTACGATCCGCCAACCACGACTCGGATTTTGACTCAAGCCGATTTGTTTCGAAATGAGCAGAATAACATTTTAATCAGTTTGAGCATCAGCGTGCTTGTATTCGGGAGCATGGCTTTGACGAATTGGATAAGCTTTTGGCTGAGATTACAAATGTGATAAGGGAGCGAGGTTGGCAATGATTATGTAAACAACCGGCCCTAGACGACATAGCTTTGGTCCGGAAATTCTCTGCTAATTGTGTAGAAACCGAAAACCACCGGACCAAGGTTCGGACTTGTCTAGTAAAGTTTGATGCGGCCACGATAAATGAGCTACTGGGGTTGGGTCCTCCGAAACCAGAAGAAGACTCGGATGAAGAAACGGAGCAAGAAGACCTACAAACGGTCATCAAGACCCTCTGTTTCGGTAATGTTCAATGGTTATATACGGGGCCAGGTCTCGCCAATTTTCCATCCAAGTACATGCACCAATTTTTGAAGATATGGTTCCATTTTATATGCACCAGCCTCCACCCGACGTCATCTTTGACGGACGTCACCAAAGACCGAGCTTTGACGGTATATGCAATTGAGACTAGCAAGCCGTTGAACATTGGGTTCCTTGTCAATTCAGCCATTCAGTATGCAATCTAGAACACAAAAATCGGCTTGCCCTTCCTATCTTTTCTCACTGAAATTTTTAGGAGGGCAGGTGTGGTAATCTCTGATGATAGCCCATACCTCCCCAAAAGACCTATGGATCTTACGGCAATGAGACAAATCTGGAGCGTCGAGGTTGAAGAGCTGAAAAAAAAAAGCAGGGTCGTCTGAGGCCCAAGGTTCATAGGTTCCCGTCTGCCAGAAAATTACATTTGATAGCTTTCACCAACATGTGGTTCATCAGGAGAAATAACTTCAGGCTTTTCGGCTAGACACGGTTGCTATTTAGAACGAGCAATATCAGATCTAGAATGAAAATGCTGAATTGCGGAGGTACCAGGACCAGTATAATCAGATGATGTATTAGGCTCACTGGTACTGCGGAGTTCAGGCAGGCTATGATATAAGCGGCTACCTGCCGATGCCACCGTTCTCGGCCCATCTTTTGCAGCCACCACACAATCCATCCCACCACGACTACTGATAGGTGTGATCTACCTATATATTTTTAAACCGGTTTTGTTAGTTTAGAGTATTTTTTATAGTATTTTATTATGTTTTAATTAGTTTTTATTCTTTTTGTATAAATTAGGTGTGTGGGGTGAAAAGGTAGGAAACCAGAGTGTAAACGATCAGATCAGACCAAGAACGATCGAAGAACAATAAAAAAACAAGCAAGGCGGCAATTTTCTGAATAGTAGCCCACTATCGCAGCGTCCAGACCTCCGCCGCGACGGTGAAAATGCAAAGAGGATCAATTCTTGCTGGACATCCACTGCCGCAGTGGTAAGATCCACCGCTGTGGTGGTAAAACTGCTGGATGGTCACCAAATCCACTGCAATTTTTACCGCCTAGGCGATCACTTAACCGACCTACTCACCGTCGCGACGATAAATCCCACTGCCACAGCTGTCAGCTATGCACCAGATTTAGATATTTTTATGCCATCATCCTCCCTCATTTTCGAGCCTCTCTTGCATGCTCCCACCCTTAGAACATATCTAGGGTGAGGTTGAGAGGTTTTAGAGGGAAGTCTCACAACCCGAACGAGAAGAAGAAGGTGAAGCGATCGTTGAACGTTCTTAGCGATGAATCTTCGGACTACGCTAAGTTCTTCAGTTTCTTCTTTTATTTCTTTAACTTTGGAATTTGTGAGCATGTTTAGCTCGTTCTTTCTTATAAATACGGTTATGGCCGTTAGTTAAACTTGAATTGTATAGGGATTAGCAATATATTTATAAATATGTGATTCGTATGATTTTGGTGTTTCGTTTATGATTGTTCTTCGAAGTTTGATTGTGTTTACCGTTATTCTATGCACGTATGCTTGTTATGATATATCGAGAATATGGGGTTTGACACTCGGGAGAGGTAACCCCAGATTCAGACTAGGTTAAACACAACACAACGATCCAATAACCTAGGAGGGAGTTAGAGAGTATGCAATTGATGACGTTGGGGCAAGACTTGCGTGACCTAAGGTCGTTAAGATGTTGATGGGGACTTGTTCATTAACACAAAGTCGCGTATTCCCTCATCTTACACTCAGGAAAGGTGGCGGGAAAATTTACGAACCGAGATTGTCAAATAGGTCGAACACCGTAAACGTAAGTCAAACAAAATCGAATACATATTTGTAAACCAAGTTAATCCCTAGACAATTCTTTTTTTCTAAAATATCTCATATTAGTGTAGATTAAATTAGGTTATATTAGTATTAATTAATTAAATTATATTTTTTAGCGCCTAGATAAATTTAGGTCATGATAAACACAGTAATCGATAATAACGACAACCAATCCCTGTGGACACGATAACCCTAAATCTCCTAATTTATACTAAAACTTGACTTCGTACACTTGTGAGTGAAAGTAGCGACGTATTTACGCGCTACCAAGTTTTTGGCGCCGTTGTCAGGGATTGTGTTTGTCGTATTCAGTTTCCGGTAATCGCTACCAAGTTTTTGGTGTTATTGTCAGAGATTGGGTTATTATCGATATTGTGCATAAATGACCCGATTTTACTTTAGGCATTTCTTTTGTATATAATTTTTGTTTTGTAGTTTTGTTTTTATTTCTTATGCAGGGTATTTGGAGATGTTAGATCGACAGGTATTGATGCATTCCTTTCAACGGGATTCCGAGCTATTTTATAGTGAGTGGCCACGCACATAAGCCGGTGAGGTGTGTCGTTGAAAGATCGAGCTGAACAAAGCAAAATCTCACCAAGCTTGAGGGCGTTCTGAGTATATCGGGCCGAGTACATTAAACCACGCACTTCTTAAGAGGCAACCCAAGGTCAAAAATAAATTAAATCCATCTCATTTGACTTGATTTCAAGGCGAGATTCTCTCGCCTCCCAGGTATGTGTTCTAAACCCCCTTCTTCAGCACGCTTTAAATTCCAATATGTAGAGATTGATGATTGGGCTGCTGAGAGCACTGTCCGTTTTAAGTTCAGAAGTGATGTGTAGTATTTAATATTGTTAGTTTATGTTGTTTATTTTTACCGTATTACATGTTTGTTTAGGTTAGTTTGTGTTTGTTAGTTGTTGTTGTGTGCATGTTGAGTTTTGCTTTCATCTGGCCCGTTACCCGATGATAATATTACTCCCTGATTGTTTTCGAGGTCAAGGGTAATACCCATGCATGTGTGTTATGTGTGCTTGACAATGCGTTTTGGTGAAAATTGATTTGAGGACGATTATTGATTAACCAAACTCATGACAAATTAAGGATTCTAGAACCTGATTGAGGGGAAGCTTGAGGCAAAATTCTAAGCGAGGTAGTTCAGGAGACGTGATTTAGGAATTTCTTTTGTCGCTTGAGCCTTTTAAATCTACTAATAGGTTGAAATAACCTATCTACTTCTAAGTCGAATTTAGTAGTTTTTGAGTGAATTAGTAATATTTAATTGTGCGTTTGTTAGTTTTTATGTAATTCAAGTGTAGGGATGCAAACAAGCAACAAACGAGCGAAAACGGTGGAAAAACGGTGAAGAAACGTTGAAGAAGAAAGATTTCAAAGGCACAAGACCCACCGCCGCAGCGGTGAGAATGCAGAGAATGCTGAAAATGAGCAAAGTCCCACCGCCTAGGCGGTGAAAATGCAGAGAGTTGGGAGCCAGTCCTACGGCCTAGGTGGTGAAAGATCAGAGAGCAGTCGACAAACCCACTGCCTAGGTGGTTAATTCTATGCAGAATTAAGATCTTTTGAGATATTTTCATATATTTTTGAAACCTTACCACTATAAAACCCTTTCTCCCACTTCTATTGAAAACTCTTGGACACTTGAACATCCCTAACCCTTAGGAGGTGATCCTTGGCCATTCTTGAAGAGGTCAAAGAGGGTATTCATCATCCGGAGAAGAGAAAACATTGGCGGATCGATCTTTGGTGACAATAGATCACTCCACTTTAAGATTTGATCTTTCTCTCTTTGTAATTTAATGTTTTATTGTAAATGATGATGAATCCCTCTTGGTTTAATGTTCCAATGGCCAAGATCATGTTATATTAGATAAATATTAGCTAGGGATCGATTTAGTTATGTAAATACTTGTTTGGTTTAATATATGTTTCTTTAACAGTTGTTTACTTTTAATTCCGATTGTGTTTATCATTTTATGACAATCTTAGTATGCTTGTTAAGGTATTAGGGTTGGATTTGAGAATACAGGGTTTGACACTCGGAAGAGATAACCTTGAATTTGGACTAGGGTAAACACATCGTTACGATCTAACGACCCGGGAGGGCATTAGTGAGTGTGCAATCAATGACGTTGGGACAAGACTCACGCGACCTAGAGTCATTAAGACATTGAGGGGGACTTCTTTGTGGACACGAAATCATGTATTCCCCCGTCTTACACTCGGGAGAGGTGGCGATGGAGTTTATGAACCAAGATTATCGGATACTTAAACTCCGTTATTGTTAACTAAATAAAATCAAACATGTATTAAGTGAATGAAATCAATCTCTAGGTAATCAACTTTGTTAGGATTAGCCTACTAATTGTAGTTTAACTTACTTTTAATTAGTTTAATATAAAATAATTCTTTAACCGTCTGGATAATAAGAGACTATGCAAATTGCGGTATTCAATTATTCACACCGTCCCTGTGGAACGATATAATATCTTAAAGATCCACTATATTAAAACTAGACCTCGTATACTTGCGAGTAGTTAATACGCGAGCATGTAAAAAATGCTCGTCGTACACCTACCATGTTATATGTTTATCCCTCGTTACCCTGTCGAAGCCTAAATGCCAATTCAATTTTGAACACATAAGAAAATACCCTGGCCAGTTGATATTTTTTCAAACCTTTATTCGTTGAATTAAAGGCACATTTGAGTAAATCAAGTTAGCATTCATATATGCTACTTGATGTAAGCGATTGGGTTTAGGGAGAACTTCGGATTGGTTCAGTATTAGTGTATTCATTTGTTATTTTCTTAATCCTTTTTGCACACTCCTAAAATTGTAGAAATTCGAATAAGTTCGGGCGTGTGTTATTCGAAAAAATATCCATTTCTTTTTGACAAGTGAGTACGTCGATCTTAAATATTTGTTCGGGATTGTGTTCTAATCTTTCTATAGGGGTTCGGGAGTGAATGTGCCAAGCGTTGAGCCTTGGGTAACGTTAAGTTAACAACGTTAACCCATTTTCTATTCTGAAATACCCTTGGCCAAATATTCCAAAACCTAACCAAGTCCTTCTGATCTTTTTGAACTTCCAAGCCTACATTAGTGGATAGTGGACCCCAATCAGGCATATGGAAATCCTAGTCCTATACGGTCTAAGTCATGAGTTCCGTTGGTGGATAATCCAATCTGGTCTTCGATAGTTATATTATTGAGTCTCACACAAACACGTTTACAGGATCTAGAATGGCGTTCACCATTATCGCATGTCAAAATTCTAAAACATCATATGATGTGTTTTACCGCCTGAACTTGATATGACTGGCGATTGTTGAGGGAAAAATGACTTGGTCGTTAAAAGGATTCAAAACTCGCATATCGTCATGTTTAGATTGTTTTTAGGTTGTTTGTTATTTAATTTAGTTGTGTTTTTCAATTTAATGTGAGTGTTTTGCTCGAGGACTAGCAAAATTTCAAGTTTGGGAGTATTTGATAGATGTGATCTACCTATATATTTCCAAACTGGTTTTGTTAGTATTACAATATTTTTTATAGTATTTTATTACATTTTAATTAGTTTTTATTCTTTTTGTATAAATCAGGTGTGTGGGATGAAATGGTAGGAAAACGGAGTGTAAACGATCAGATCGGACCAAGAATGGTAGAAAAACAAGCAAGGCGGAAATTTTCTGAACAATAGCCCACCACCGCGGCGTCCAAACCTCCGCCGCGGTGGTGAAAATGCAGAGAGGACCAATTCTTACTGGACATCCACCATCACTGCGGTGAAACTACAGGATGGCCACTAAATCCATCCCTATCTTCACCGCCTAGGTGATTACTTAACCGACCTACTCACCCAGCGGCGGTCAGCTCTGCACCAGATTTTGATATTTTTAGATATTTTTTAGATATTTTCCCTATTTAAGCCATCATCCTCCCTCATTTTCAGGCCTCTCTTGCATGCTACCACCCTTAGAACATATCTAGGGTGAGGTTGAGAGGTTTTAGAGGGAGAGCTCACAACCTAAAGGAGAAGAAGAAGGTGAAGCAATCGTTGAAGCTTCTTAGCGACGAATCTTCGGACTACGGCTAAGTTCTTCGATTTCTTCCTTTATTTCTTTAACTTTGGAATTTGTGAGCATGTATAGCTCATGCTTTCTTGTAAATACGGTTATGGCCATTAGTTAAACGTGGATTGTATAGGGATTAACAATATATTTATAAATATATGATTCGTATGATTTCGGTGTTTCGTTTATGATTGTTTTACGAAGTTTGATTGTGTTTACCATTATTCTATGCATGTATGCTTGTTATGATATATCGAGAATACAGGGTTTGACACTCGGGATAGGTAACCCCGGATTCAGATTAGGTTAAACACAACACGACGATCCAATAACTCAGGAGGGAGTTAGAGAGTGTGCAATCGATGACGTTGGGGCAAGACTCACGTGACCTAGGGTCGTTAAGACATTGAGGGGAACTTATTCGTTGACACGAAGTCACGTATTCCCTCGTCTTATACTCGGGAGAGGTGGCAGAGGAGTTTACGAACCGAGATTGTCAAATAGGTCGAACACCGTAAACATAAGTCAAACGAAATCGAACACATATTTGTAAACCAAGTTAATCCCTAGACAATTCTTTTCCCTAAAACATCTCATATTAGTATAGATTAAATTGGGTTATATTAGTATTAGTATTAATTAATTAAATTACATTTTTTAGCTCCTAGATAAAATTTGGTCATGATAAACACTGTAATCGATAATAACGACAACCAATCCCTGTAGATACGATAACCCTAAATCTCTCGATTTATACTAAAACTTGACCTCGTACACTTGCAAGTGAATGTAGCGACATATTTACGCGCTACCAACGGCGGTGGGGACGACATCCCTCGAGACGGAAAGCAGAAGGTGAGACTTTAATGTCTTACTTCCCAGGTACGCGTTCACAACCCTTTTTGTCATTATGTTATATACTATTATTGGGATCGCTGATGGGTCATTGTAGACACTGACCAGTTAAAGTTTGGGGGGATTGTCTTTGTTGTTTAGTATGCAGGATGCCTATGTTTTTGTTATGCAGGATGTTTTTGTTTTGTTATGGGATATTTATGTTTCTTTTGTTATGTATGCTTTAAGTATGTTATGTTGTTGTTATTTGAAGACATTTTGGTGGATATGTAGTTAACTTTAATAGTTGTTCAACATTTTGAAGTTTAAGTTAATTTGTAGCTTGTTTATGCATGCTTAGAAGTTTATTGTTGTGTTGTGGATACTTAGTGCAATGTATGCATGTTTGTGTTTAGTTTAGTATTAATGTGTTTACGTATGAAGTAGTAATTGTGTGCTGAGTTTTTGAGTTCTTCTGGGCCATTACTTGATGATGAAACGTATTCCCTAGTTGTTTATCGAGGTCGGGGGTAATGCCCATTCAGGTGTGTTATGTGTGCTTGACATTTTGATTCGGTAAAAGTCATTTTGGATCCTAAATTGCACGATCATGTAGACTCAACGTATGGCTATTCAATCAATTTGACATTGATTATTCAGTAGCAATTTCATGATAATTTTAGGGATTCTAGGACCGGATTGGGGGAAACTTGAGGCGAAATCCTAGGCGAGGTAGTTCAGGAGACATGAATTAGGATTTTATTTTGATCGCTTGAGCCATCAAAGCCTACCTTGTTATATGTTTTACCCCTCGTCACCCTGTTGAAGCCTATAAGCCGTTTCAATTCTGAACACATAACAAATACCCTGGCCAATAAAACTTTTTCCAAACCTATGTTGCTAAACCTAAGGCATAATCTGAGTCAAAATCAAGTGAGCATTTATAAATGCTACTTGAAGTAAGCGGTTGGGTTTTGGGTGAATGTTTGAATGGTTCGGCATTCGAGTACTCACTTGTCATTTTTTCTATCATATTCCCACACCCGTGAAATTGCACAAATCAAATAAGTTTGGGGGTGTGGTTATGATTAAAAAAAAAAAACCCATATGCAAATATAGTTCTATTTTTGTTTCTTTTGGCAAGTGAGTACAACATTTTTAAAAGATGTTCAGGGTTGTTTCAAATTTATCTTTAGGGTTACGAGTGTGATTGAGAGCCAAACGTTGTGCCTCGGGTATCGTTAAGTTATAACGTTTACCTGTTTTCTATACATTATATATCCTTATCTGTTTACCAAAAAATGAACCAAGTTCTTTTGATCTTTTTGAATTTCCAAGCCTACATTAGTGGAGAGTGGAACCCAGTTTGGTATATGGATATCCTAATCCTTTATTATTTAAGTTATGATCTTTGTTGGTGAATAATCCAATCCGGTGTTTAGATAGTTGTATAATTAAGTTTTCACACACACACTTTGAATGGATCTAGAATGGCATTTGTTGCTATTGAATGTTGAAATTCTAGAACACCACATGGTGTGTTTTATTCTTGAACTTGATTTAATTGGGGGCCGTTGAGGGAAAAATATTTTGGTTTATTAGTTGAATTCAGAACTCCTATGTCATTACTTCTAGTTTTTTTATTATTTTTTATTTTTATTTTTAGTATTAAAGTTAGTTAATTAGCCAGATAGTTTATTTTTGTGTTAGGGTGTTTTGCTCGAGGACTAGTAAAATTTCAAGTTTTGGGGTATTTGATAGGTTGGAAAAAAAAAAACTATCTATTTCCAAACCGAATTTGGTAGTTTTCGTGTCTTTTTGTAATGTTTTAAAGCATTTATATTCGTTTTTATGTAAATCAGGGGTAGAGACGTAAATGGTTGAAACTCGAGCAAATCGGTAGGAAGATGATGGAGAAAAGTTGAAAAAGATCAAAGAAAAGAAACTGCAGCCTTACCACTGCAGTAGTGAGCCCCATCGTTGCAGCGTTGGCATCAAGGGCTACTGACCCTTGACCGCTGCAGCGATAGCCTTTATCATTGTAGCGGTGAAAGGTCAGTAGACCTTCTGCCCAACCACTGCTGCAGCGATGGAAGGGCAAAAGGCCCATTGTATTACTATCGTTGTAGCGATGCTTCCCATTACTGCAGTAATCAATCAACCAGCTGGCTTAGATCTTTTGGGATATTTTAAGGATATTTTTTGCCAAGTTGATGTACACCCCTTCCTACCTTGTATCAAAGACATTTTTACACTTAGAAGAAGCAAGAGTTCAGACCAAGAAATATGAGAGCTCATTTGAGAAAGAGAAAACAATCTCGGAACGGTTTTTGCCAAAGTAGAACACTCCACTCTTCAGATTCGTCATTCTCTCTTTGTTTCTATCTTTGTTTCTAAATTTTGTATCTTAAATGATGAAATTATTCTCTTGTTTTAATGTTTATTTGGTTGTGAACCTGGTTGGCTAAATAAATATTATCTAGGGATTGATTAGTTCATGTATATGCATGTTTGAGTGAATAAGTGTTTCGTTAACGGTTGTTTATCTTTATTCGATTGTGTTTAACATTTTATTACATCTACGGTATGCTTGTTATGGTATTATGGTTGGTTTGAAAATACAGGGTTTGACACTCAAACACTTGGGAAAGGTAACCCTAGATTCGAACTAGGGTTAAACACAACACGATCGTCTAATGTTTCGGGAGATTATTAGAACGTGTGCAATCTGTGAGGTTGGGTCAAGACTCATGCACTCGTTTAGATGCTAGATAGGGATATCGGCATTGATACGAGATGCATATTCATTCACTTTACACTCGGGAGAGGTAGTGAGCGAGTTTATGATACCTAGATTATCGGATAAAACGAACACCGTTAATGTAAACTAAATGAAATCAACCATGTATTAGTGAACGAAATTAATCCCTAGGTAATATATTTTCATAGATTTAATCCCTAGTTGTTAGGTTTAATTAGTTTTCGATTAGCAAACTCAAATAAATTCTTGAAACGTCTAGATAATATTAAGCTATGTTAATTGTAGTACTTAACTAATCACTTGACAAATCCCAATGGACGACACTTGATCTTAGGATCCACTATATTAAAACTTGACCTCGTGTACTTGCGAGTAAAATCAAGTATGAAAATATCGCGAATAAGAGACCATCATCGTCAATGCGCTGAAAGAATCTTTTGTACAATCGGCCATGTCGGGTAACCTGAGCCACCCTAACAAAGGGCCAATAAAGAAATGATGTCATCCGACACCAATCCATGAGTTGGAAAAACCCTCCCTATACTTGGGTACACTTGATAACTTGGTCCACCTTAAAAGGGGGCTATCAAGGAGAGAAAGTCGTCTAACCTTGCGAACCTTGGTTGGAAACAACCTCGCCACTCGCACTAGATGCACTGAAATAACCCTTTATACAATTGGATCGTCGTCTTGGGAGACTAACTTTCTAAATTCCAAAGTCCTTCCCTTTAGAGAGTAGTACCTACACAAGACTGAGTCAAGATTTGTCCCCGCGAAGACCTTCTGACATGAAAGTAAGAGCTCAGAGAGAAAATGTACAGAGCGTCAAGTATGTAAATGGCGATTGAGCATTAGCGTTTTAGGCGTACATCGGGCTTGCATAGCCTCTAATATATATATATATATATATATAGGTATTAAATATGATCGTCTTTACCTAATTGAGCCTAAACACGTTTAATTAGGCAAAACTATGTGTTTAGCCGATAATCTGGGGTGTTTAGGAAATATTAGCTGGGATTAGGATTACAGACCCATTTGTAGAAGCCTCGGGCCTCTATCAAGCCTATGGAGGTGATTTAGTGGAGGAGAGTGGACATCTATAGAGTTCTGGAGGAGAAACAGACTGAAATGGTGAGTCGGTCGAGACAAACGGTAAGTCCTCAAAGCACGAGAAACATCCGTGGACGGTTCTCTGGAGCTTTCGGCTGACCAGAGGCCAGTCCTCCTGGTTGGCAGTCCTTGAACCCTGTAGCTCCATCCTCCAGGCCAGTAGAGCTCCAGGGAGGCAAGCATGTCTTCTGGGTTACCTTGCTGATGGGTACTATTGAACCCGATGAGTAATTAAGTATTAATGTTTTTGGTCAAGCTAATAGTTTTATTGAGTGTTTTAGATTTATAGTTCCATGTGTTTGATTAAGAAAAATAATTGTTAAAGAAAACACAAAGGTGTAAGATGGATATATGGAAGATATGATGTGTTTTGAAGACGTTGAAAAAAAATAGGCGAAAACAATTCCTTACTTATATACTCTTAATATAACCCAAATTAGGATCATGAACGACACTTAAAATGAGTTAATTTTATGTGTGTCATGATAAGAAGTGATAAGTTTAAAGTCATAAAATAAGGTATTTTTTGTGGTCCTTTTGTGAAATGATTTCTATAATTGACCTAATTGAAAAATGTGGTTTAAAGCATAAAATATTGTGTATTTGAGTCAATTCGGTCAACTGTGAAAAGCAATCGGTCGACTTATTAAAACAATGAGTTTTGGGAGTTAAAATAGAGTTTTACTGACCCAATCAGTCAACCGAGAAAAATAATTGGTCAACCATTTGAAATAGTAGCTGAAATGGGTAAAGAAGTGAGCATTCTGATCCAATCAGTCAACTAGATGAAGAGTATCATCAACCGAATGAGTCAGTAGATGAAATAGAGAGAATTAGATGCCCATTAATCGGATCGGTCAACAGACAACAATGGTCAGTCAACTGATGGGGTTTAAAGCCAATGGCTACATTGAGTCTTGGTATTGGGCGGTCAACCGAGGGCAAGGTACAATCAACCAACTGGTTCAATCAATAGATTGATGGATTTGATATCTTGGTTAAAAACTATCTATTTTTTATGATTCCAAGAGAGGGATTTAGAGGATTTGAGTGTAATTCAAATATGCATGACTTATTATATGATCCCTATTAATTTGGTCCATCTAATTAAATGTTCTTTTAATTAAAGTGTCTCAATACTTATGATTTTGATGGATTTCAAATAAAAATATTTTAAGGACCAAAATAAGATTTCCCAATAATATTTTTAAATAAAAAAGATCTATTTTGAACATATATGATATATGGGGTCTTGGGGTGTCATTTAATGACATATTATTTGAAAAGTCTCTGTTATAAGATATCTTTGAAATACCTATTATTAAACCTACAAATTTTGAATATTGCTATTTTTGTGGAGAATATTTGGGGTTAAAGATATGGGAGAGATTTATGGAATTTTATTTGACCTTATGATTTAGTCCACATACTTAAATATAATTCTCTCTATATTTTCATTGACTAAGATCAAATTATTTTTGGGACTAAATTGAGAGCTTTAAAAGTTATATTATTGATCAAATATAGCCGTTATAAATCTATATGATATATGGGGTCCTTGTATGTCATTTATTGACATAACATTTGAAAACTAGCCATTGGAGGTCTAGTTTTAGGTTTATTTAAAGAGATTTGTAGGATTGTGTTTAAGATATCAAGAACATCAGTTTTAGCTATTATAAAAGTGAGATTTTTGGTGGGATTTCTACGAGAGATTTTGTGTAAGTTCTTGATCTAAAATGATTGTTATTTGGCATCACCGATTTGAGTTCCAATTGCAATACTATCATTGTTTTCCTAGTGAGATTTATCGAAGCTTTATTATTTACTTTAAAGTTATATTTATATTGGTTGCTTTGTTTAGGATTGCTAGAAAATCGCTTTAAATTTAAAAGCCCGAAAATCTTTTTTTAAACGATTGTTGCTTGATTATCTAATTACGTGCTAAATTTGTGCCACCCACTTTATTATGTAATTACATTTTATTTGCTTCACATCGTACCTATCATGTAATAATTATTCGGGTCATTAATTGAGTATATTTGTATTGAGGTAGTAGAAGCTCCTTGTGGGAAGAAACTTATAATTTTTTATATTTGTGAGTTTGAGAGGATTAGATACGTTTAGGATGGTGTCTGGTCTAGGTAGCTAAGTTTCAATTTTTTCGCAGTGAAAAAATTAGGGTTTGATATTTGTCCTGTAAAAAGATTCGGTTATTCTTTTCCCTTGAAAAGAACTAGGTTTTGATTCTTCCGTTAATAGTATTGAGCGATTGTAAAAGTTATTCATAAGCTTGCGAAAAATATAAGTGTAAACGTGTGAGGGAGTGATAGGTTTGATCTTTAGCCTATTAAAATGATTAGACTTTGATTATTCCTGTAGTAGAATTAGGTTAGTCTTGAGTCTAGTAAAAAGATATGGTTCGTCCTAAGCCTGTAAAAAGGATAATTGTAAAGGTTGATTCTGAGCCTGTTAAAATAATCGATATTGCAAGGGTTTGGTTCCTACCTGGGAAAGGAATCAGGGGTTTAGTGGATTGCGAGTCTCCGTAGAGGTCGGGGGACTGGATGTAGGTAATAGTAGCTTACTGAACCAAGATATATTATTGTATGCTGCATTATTTATTTTATTATATTGTATTTGTGTGTACATTTAGAAGTGAACATATTTTCGCTGCATAACAAGATAATAATTGATTTATGAAAATTGGTTATTTGCGTTTAAGTGTTTAATTGTTTAATTGTTTAAATTTAGTAACTACCCAACTCAACCTCCTCTTGGGTAGCTCTCTGTTTTAGCTCATTTGGCTGAATATCATAACAAAGAAAGATCACATGGCGCACTCCATTGGTACTCTAGGTGAGGGGCAGTCTATGCACCATCCACATTTGTTTGCAGGTGATAACTATTCATTTTGAAATGACTAGATTATTACTTTTCTTCAAGACACTAATTATGATGTGTGGCTAGCCATTGAGGATGGTCCATTTATTCCTAAGGAGACTGGAGTGAGTAAGAAGAAGGAACTACTGACTCTCTCGGATAAACAAAAATTATCTATCAATCCTCAAGCTATTAATATTATGTTTTGTTCTTTAGATGCAAATGAATATCCTAGAGCTTCAGGTTGCGGATTGGCAAAAGAAATATGGGACATATTGCAAATCACATACGAATGGACAAATCAGGTGAAATAGTCCAAGATCAATGCCTTAGTTTGTCAATTCAAACTATTCAAAGTGGGTGATACAGAATCAATTTCGAAAATATACACAAGATTCAATAATTTATGCAACAACCTTGGTCAACTCGGAAATCATTATTCTATAGAAGACAACGTACGGAAAATTTTGAGATCGTTGATGAAAGTTTGGGAGCCAAAAGTGACTGTAATGGAGGAAGTTACGATCTCATAGTGTATACCATTGATTGACTTATTAGCAACCTAATAACCCACGAGACGACTATTTGAGGATACAAGGATGAAACAGAGAATAGAAAAAGGAAGTCATTGGCATTAAAGGTTCAAAAGACCGAGGAATGAGACGATAGTAATGACATCAGTCTTGATAGCGAGCAAGAAAAGGATGTGGTGCTTCCCATGAAAAATCTCAAAAAAATGAACCTATGAACATTCCGTGGAAAGAAAAACTTCAACATGAATAATGTTGAGTGCCTCAATTATCATAAAATCAGTCATTTTCAGTCCGATTGTCTTGAGTCAGATAAGGAAAAAAAGAAAAAAAAAAGAAAAAGAAAAGAATAAGGTGAATAAGATTAAGAAGAAGTCAATGAAAGCCACCTGGGATGACTCGGAGTCAAGTAGCTCAAAAAAATCGAGCAGTGATGATTCGTCCATGCTTGCTTTGATAGCCATTGGAGACGAGGTAACAAAATATTCTAGTTCTTGCCCTTTTGATTATGATTATTTATTTTATGTTTATCAAGAATTAATGTATGATTATAAAAACCAGTGTTCTCAAATTAATACCTTACAAAGTACAATTAACATACTTCACAAGCAAGCAATGAAGTTTGAATTTGAAAACATTGAATTGAAATCTAACGTTTCGGATTTACATTCAATTGTTTTCAAAATCATGAGAAGTGAAAATAATTTGAAAATGCTTTTGGAGAGCTTAAAAGGGATTTTGTTTTTTTTTTTTTTTTTTATCAAAACTAGAATTGATTTTCAAAAAAATCTTAAACAAAATAGATTTCATAATTTTTTTTCTAGAACTAGAAATCTTGTTAGATGTTTTAAATGTAACATTATGAGGCATACCATTAACAAATGTTTTTCAAAAGTATGTAAATATATGCAAGTTTGGGTTCCTAAAGGAACTAAAATTATCTTGGCTAACAAGATCGGACTTACTTAGATTGAGTACCACCTATGAACTTTTTTAAGTGCTCCTTGCAGGTTAATATTATAAACATCTATGAGTAAGAACAAATTGTTCCTAGGAAGTGACTGTTCTCAGCACGTGACATGGGATAAAGTAAAATTTACGTCTTTGGCACCTAAAGACAAAAGTCATGTGATTTCTAGAGACTATGCCATGAGTAAGAAAATCAGTTTAAATAAGCTGAAAAGAATTTCTAAGATCTGTGTTGTTTTACATATTCTTTTGTTGTCTTAGAAATTATTGCATGATAATCAGATTAGTTTACATAGTTGTATGTGATTTTCTTATGTTATGCTATATGAGATCCACTAAAAGTTATGCTTCCTATCCTAGTGCATTAAATATTACACGTTTTTTTATTAAAGGGAATATCTTAATTGATAAAGGATGTTGACTTAACTAAAATTATACGATTTGATGCTATATTGTTGCAATATTTTTATGATCTCTTGAATTTTCCAGAAGACGGTTCATGTAGATATTAATCTTAAAAATTGATCTCATCATGATCCCCATTTTTTTTGATAGAATCTGATGCTTTTATACTAACATTATTGTGGAGAAAATATGATGTTATGAATTTTTATTCTCCTTAGCATGAATTGATGTTTACAATTATATAGAGGGAGAAGTTTTTATTGGTGGAACAATAATATGTTATGTTTAAATTGAAAAAGGGGATATATCTATTGAATATGTTGATACCTCCAATCAACTTACTGATATTTTCACCAAACCTTGAGCTGAATATAAATTTGTAAAAATCATTTGAGGTTTAGGTATGGCTAGACATAACGATGTAAGCCTAGAGTGATGTTTTTGTTTCTCCGCCCCCACTTTTCGAGAATACAAAGGAAGAGAAGCTGATGTTTAATGAGTAGTTGATATGGGGTCCATGTGTGTCATTTATTGACATAACATTTGAAAACTAGCTGTTGGATGTCTAGTTTTAGGTTTATTTAAAGAGACTTGCGGGATTGTGTTTCAAATATCAAGAACATCAATTTGAGCTACTATAAGAGCGAGATTTTTTGTAAGATTTCTATGAGAGATTTTATATAAGTTCTTGATCCAAAGCGCTTGTTGTTTGGCGTCACTGATTTGAGTTCCAATTATGATACTATTATTGTTTTCAATGTTTTCCAGGTGAAATCTATCAACGCTTTATTAGTTGCTTTGAAGTTATATTCATATTGATTGCTTGGTTTAAGACTGCTAGAAAAATCACTTTAAATTTAAAAGCCTGAAAATCATTTTTAAATGATTTTTGCCTGATTATTTGATTACGTGCTAAATTTTTCTCACCTATTTTATTATTTAGTCATATTTTATTTACCTCACATTGTATCTATCACGTAGTAATTATTTAGGCCATTAATTGAGTATATTTTTATAGAGGTAGAAGAAGCTCCTTGTGGGAAGAAACTTACAATTTTTTGTATATATGAGTTTGAGCGGATTAGACACGTTTGGGACGATATCTAGTCAGGGTAGCTAGGTTTCAATCATTTTCTGTGAAAATGATTAGGATTTAATCTTTGTCCTGCAAAATGGTTAGGTTATTCTTTTCGCTTGAAAAAACTAGGTTTTGATTATTCCAATAATAGAATTGAGTGATTGTAAAGGTTTTCCCTAATCCAGTGAAAAGGATAACTGTAAAAGTGTGAGGAAGTGGTAGGTTTGATGACCTTGGTCTTTCCCTAGGTACGGACTATTGACTTCCGGAGAGGGTTTGGTTGTCACTCTCGTAGCTGAGTGCTGGGATGAGGCTTATAGAGAGTTATTCGCGATGCCGAGAGTCAAGATGTTGATCTGGAGAATCATCCATGACTCAGGGAGTCGGAATGCCGCTATGGAGAATTATCTTGACGCCGAGAGTCAGGATGTTGATATGAAGAATCATCTACGACTCAAGGGGTCAAAATACTGCTAGGAAGGATCATCCGCGATGCTAAGAGTCAGGATATTAATCTGTAGAATCATCCAAGACTCAAGGGGTTGGAATGCCACTGTAGAGAATCATCTGCGACACTAAGAGTCGGGATGTTGATCTGGAAAATCATCCGCGACATCGAGAGTTAGGGTATTGATCTGGAGAATCATTCGTGACTCAGGGGGTTGGAATGTCATTTACCAGAGAGAACACAAGGCACATTTCACAAAACACTTTCTTTATTTTTATAAGTAAAACTGCAACACTTTATACAAACTGGAAGTTGTTTACAAAAGTGGATTTCCCTACAGAAGTAGCGCTTCAAATGGTCAGCATTCCACGGGTGCCTGAGCAGCACAACTTCTTCTGTTTTAAGATCATAGGTGTTCGGATGTGTGATTTTGGTGACTCTATACAGCCCCGGAAATGAATCCGCCAAGGATGGTGTTGATTTTACCATCCACGCACTGGTGATCGTCCCCGGCCTCAACCTTCTAAGGATGTGGACAGTTGCGATTCTCCCATCTTCTCTGGGTTTGAGGTTTTACCTAGATTTCATCCTCGTTGGGCTACTCCTGATTTTCTCTCTGGACATACTTTCCAAGATAGCTTCTTCGAATGAGAGCTTTAATCTCCTACAGGAATTGGAAGCAGTTTTCGATGGAGTGGCCCTAGTCTTAGTAGAACTTACAGTACTTGGTCATTAACCTCCCAATTAGTTTTCCTCTCAGGGGCAGAGAAGGAGGAAAGAAGTCATACCCTGAGTTTTATGCGAAGATGGCGGCCATCGAGACCATGAGCGGAGTGAACCCTTATTGGCGATGCCCAGGAGGAGGAAGTAGTCTCATATCCCTAGGCAGGGGTCCTAATTTCTCTTCAACTTGTAATCTTCTCGGGCATTAGGCTTGATTTGGACCTCCATCCCTCGGTCCCTTTGGCTTGTTCACCCCTTCCCTTTCTTTTTAGGCTGTAACACGAAGATCAACACTATAGAACCTAGTCCCAGGATCTAGAGTTCGATCGAGAATAGGAGAAGGATTCGAGCAAAGGTCATAAGACAACCTTTGATGCCAAATCCCATCAATAAAGGCGTTCAGTGCTAGTCTTTCTAGGAGTTTGTCACATGTGTTGCCTTCTCGATTGAAACGCTTAACGTAATCTCCCAAGGATTCACCTGACTCTTGCTAGAGAGTAAGGTCATGGGCTACAATCTTCAACCTCCACTGGGAGTGGATGAAATAAGCTAAGACTAACTTCTTGAGCTCTGGGAAGGTGGAGATGGATGCGGGCCTCAGGCACTGAAACGAGGACCTCGTTGCCCCTGTGAGAGTGATGCGAAGGCTCTGCACCCTAGAGCTACAGATGCCACCTACATGTCCATATGAGACTTGAACATGTATAGGTGGTCAACAGGATCTAATGTCCTATCACATAAACTCATCTGGGGGTGAGTAAAACACCTCAGAGCTACTTCTTCCAGAACTTCTTCCACTAACGGATATATCACCTCTGTAATAACGCCTTGTACTACCCAACCTCCATTCACCTCTAGGAGGTAGGCTTATATGTCAACCAGGTGGTGCTCCACAGCTTCTAATGCTCAGGATTCCCCCTATATATGACTTCTATCGACACCGCATTTTGTCCTGCCTAGTCAGTGTCAAATCGAGTACAAGTTTAGACAAACTTTAAACTGGGGTTTAAAATGAATGAATTTCTACCTGAGATCACAATATACAATATACAAAAACAACCAAAAACATGACAAAATAAAGCAAAATGAAGCCTTATAATGATCGAAGAACTTTCCTAGAAGTTGCCTACCAAATGTCTAAGGAAGGGATCCAAGACACTTAGGGTACAACCAACCATTATTGAAATTAAACTGATTCGGTTCACCACCTAAGTAAAGAATTCAATGATCATTGACATATCAAGAGCACATTCAAGGTATCTAGATATTTTAAGCAAAATATCTTAGAACCAACCAAAAATCTTGAATTGTGACGACCCGTTACCGAAACCAAACCAGATGTCTGGCCTCTAAGCAATGCATCAAATGCACATACCATCAGGAATTAAATGCTTAGGGAAGACATGGAAGGGGTGGATAAATGAACCTAGATATTTTCACCAAAATATTGAAGGGTAACTAGGAGACTTGAAAATCAACCGTTGATTACAAGCCAAGTTAACCCGATTCCATCCAAACCCCCCCTCCCCCCCCCCCCCCCCCCGTAGGATTGCTCACCAACAAATCACCCAGCGTTAAATACAAAGTGACACCTCAATACTAGGTTTAATGCACCTTGGATGCATTTATGAGCCGAAATAGTAAATCTAACCAGTACTTAACCTCTAAACCGAACCGGATCCATCACATAAAGTCATAAATCCACCTATGTGAAAGGAATGTGATTAGAGGAGAGAAAATGATTGGTAATGATTGCCAATCATTGGTAATAATTTCCAATCATTACCAAATCTTTAGGAATCCAACCTTCCATTCTAAATTTGTTCTAAGCCAAACAATATCAAAGCAAGGCAATGAGTCCCTTAGGCCAAACACCCCCCCAGGGAACAACCTAGATTGGCCTACACATCAGTTAATGCACAGGACCCCAAGCCTTTAAATACAGCGCCTCTCCTCTCATTTTTTAAAGTCTTGAAGGCTTAACTTCTCTCTCTAAACTCGAGCAACTCTCCCAGGTCCTAGGCCTCTCAAACATATTTCTTAAATAACGCATCATTATTCGACTGAACTCTGGTCTTGGAAGGTGTTATTGAAGTTCTTAGAACAAGAACTCGATGGATTGACGACTACCGATCAACATCGAGCCAAGAGGAGCAAGAAGGGAAAGGAGGTTAGCTACTTAGGGAGGACCACACCCCCTAAGTAGGGTGTTCTTCAGGTTCTTGGCTAAGAACTTGAGGAATAAACGACCACCGATCAAACACTGACCAAGAATACCAAGGAGAAAAAGAAGGTAAACACTAAGGGAAGACTACATCCCCAAAATAGGTATACTCCTATAAAACACCCTATGATCTTTGGTTAATCTTGTATATGCTGCTTGTATATAGTAGAATCATGTAGATAACACACTTTACTTTCATGAACATAACACATAAAACCCATAAAACAACCAAACAAACACTAAAACAATCAAGCACGCTTTTGATTTTGTCAAGAACATCAAACAAACACTTAATCTTTACTATAACAACCAAACTAGTCTCAAATCATACAAAATAATTTCAAGCATATCAAGAACATTCAAAAACATTCAAGAACATTAAAAAAATATTTAAAAACATCAAATCATCCAAGAACATGTTGAGAACATCTGAGGATTCAAACAAAACTTCTATCACACCATGAGTTGTCCATAGTCTCTACGATTCCCCCAAGAACATCATATTTTGTTTCTTTTTTAGCTAAACAAAACACACACTAACACTAAACTAACCAAAACAAAGGTGTTTGTTTAAGGTTCTTGACAAAATCAAAGGGTTGTTATGTATATATTAGCGTTGTGATTTAGGTTGTTCACAACTCTAATTTTTTTTAATAAAACTAACTAGGATTGTGATTCAGGTTGTTCACAACTCTAAAAACTGTTAATAAACCTAACTAGGGTTGTGATTCAGGTTGTTCACGACTCTAAAAACTGTTAATAATAACTAATTAAGACTGTGATTCAGGTTGTTCACAACCAAAACTAATTAATAATCTACAAAAATTAACCAATAATCAACTGAAATTGACTAAACAAACCATTCTTTAACTAAAACAAACTAAGTCTTTAACTAAAACCAGCCTATCTTTCAAACCATAACCACAATGAACTACGTCTGACTTGATCTTTGGTTACTACAGAAAGTACATAGGCAATCTATAAGAGTTCGGTCATACCTTTAATAATAAACCCATTTTCCTTTAATGAGACAAGAATAAACTACGTCTGACCTGATCTTTGATAACCTCCCAAAGTACGTAGACAACCCATAAAGGTTCGATCATACCTTTAATAATAAACCATATCATTTACCCTAACCAGAACAAACTACGTAAAGACCTGATTCTCATTCGTGATACGTAGGCAACCCACGTGTGGGTTCAGATGCATATCCAAACAATTTAGTCTTAGTTTGCATTTCATTTAGCATAGCTTGCATATTTACATTCTCGTCTGTATATAAATTGTTATTGGGTGTCGCTGACTAGTATTTACCTAATTTCCATAATATCATGTTAAAAATACATAAAAAGAGGAAAAACTTTAAAAAAGAGAATTATTCTTGTTTAAATAAATTAAAGAACATTGCTTGGATAGTGTTTAACAGTGAATATCTATTTAGACTGAGGAAACGTCTTCAGATAGGTGTCTTGTGGTTTTTAACACTTTTCTCGAGCATAACCAATTCCCGACCTTAAAGAATATCTCTGATACATAGACCTATAGAAGTCAAAACATGGGTCATTTTAAAAGAAATTTTGAATTTCCAAAATCCCAATAACTTAGCACACTATTTAACCCCACACTAGGTGGCGACTCCGTTTTTAACAAAAATCTAGGCCCAAGAAATTTTTCAAAATCGACGCCTAGAAAATTCCTTGAAAAAACATTTTAAAAAATGAACGGATTTGGACGACTTAGTAAGGAAATAATAAAACTTGTTTTCATCGTCTTCCCGATTCTCCACTTCTTCTGCTATCGATATTTGGGGATCGTCAACTACCCGCAGCTCATGCCACAGAGTGAGGGGAATGAGGTGAGTAGGAGCCAATTTCTTGTTCATATTGTCCCCTAAGATTGGACCTGGCTGGCCAATGAGGAGCTCGACTGTCGAGGGATACTAACAGGTCCCTTGGTGCATGTCCGCACAATAGAGAATGTAGGGATCTTGGCACTACCGAGGACCTCTCCAATCCTAAACACTTGTGGTCATGAGGCGGAGGGCAGTCCCTCGGCACGCGCTCATTCAGAGATTCTATAAGAACATCGCGGTCTAGGGGTCGTTCATCGGGCCCTACAGTCTATAAAGGTGGTCCGCACTGGATGGGAGGCAACGGCAGGCGTGCAAGAAGAAATTGCACACATAACTTGAGTTCGCCCATCTGGTTCTCAAGGAGATCAATTCGAGATACCTCTGCAACTTCTGAGGTCTGTCCGGCAACCTTAGGTGGCAAAGTAAATGGCCTTGCCTAGCCCTAGGGGGCAGTTATCCTCGTTGGTGGGAGTTGGGGTTGTGGTCATGGTGTTTTCAACATATCTTCTGATTCTTTTTATATGTGTTTGTCTTTCTGACCTGACCTTGTGATCATCCAAACTCTGTTAAGCAAAGAGTAATGATCAGGAGAAGGCTTTTTGCATGCTTTCCATAGACGGTGTCAAACTGTTGGTGTATAAAATTGGTACATATCTTGAGTATGGTCTAGTTAGGAATAGGTAGGTCCCACTGCTGGGGTGGAGTTTCTGAGTTGGAGTTGGAGATTCTTCGAGTCAACTGTAAACATCGTCCTAGGGGACTGACTTGTTGAAGTCTAAAGTCCTGCCCTTCAGAGAGCTATACCTGCAAAAGGCTGAGTCGGGATTTGTCCCCGTGAAGCCCTTTCGGCCTGAGAGTAGGATCCCAAAGAGAAAAGGTACAGAAAGCCTACTGGGTAACCTATTCTAAGCAGATAAAATACGTTGATAATACTGCCATCAAATGGGGAGACGAGTACAAAGGATACACCAATGATGAAAAAGACTTAGGAAATGACAGGGCCTCTTACGTAGAACTAATAACTGAAATACCAGTGCTACGGCAACCCGAAGAAGAAATCCCGACATAGGACCTAGTCCAAGGAGATATATCCAAGACGTAGGACCAGATCGACAACTTGGGTCAAACTATTAAGAAGCTAGGACAATTTTTGCCTAGGAACCAATCAACGAGTGGAAATGTAAGACCTCAATCGTAGCATGTACGTCATTTTAGTTTCATTTTAGAGTAACTGAGAAAATTCGGGGTGAAATTGAATCAATTAAAATTCAAATTAAAAATTTAGGGTTCAATTTGCAAATTTAGACAACAATTTATCCAAAAATTTACATTTAACTTTTGAATTAAAACTTTTGGGAGTGAGATTGCAATTTAGAAAATGTTAAGGGTGAAATTACCATATTAAACTCTTATAAATGGTGAAGTGAACTCAAAATATGATTTTTAGAAATTAGGGGGAAGGGGGTGTCGCCGTTCGGGCCGATGGTATGTGTGTTGCTGCTGTCGTGGGTATGTGGGAATTCTTCAGTGTTTATTTAATCGGACGGGTGTATGTGTGTCTCACGCGGGTGTGCTGTTCTGATCGCTGACGATCGTGTGTGTGTGGGTTATCCGTTCGTCGGGCGTGCATGTGTTTTGTCTGTCGTTCAGCCAGAGTATGTATGTGCGTTCTGTTCGTCGGCAGTACGTCGTTCATCCGTCGTGGGGGCTCTGTTCTGTCCGGCCGGCGATCGTATGCCTGTGTGTATGTCGCTTCTCGTCTGGTGGCATGGGGGTGTCGCCGGCGTATGTAGGTTTTCGATCATCGGTAGTGTCAGTTGTGTGATGTTTTGTTCGTCGTTCAGTCTGGGTGTTTGTGGGTGCCGCTGTGTGGGTTTTCGTGATCGGTGTAGGGTGACCGGTGGTGAGTGAGAGTTAGAGAGAGAGAGAGAGAGAGTCGGCCGATTATGGCGAGGAAGGTGAGTGTGTATTCGGCGTGTGTGTGTGTTCCTCTAGTGGTATGGGCCGTGTGTGTCCTGTTACAGTTCGGCCGATATTGGCGTGGGTGTGTGGGTGTGAGGTCACCGGCGATTGGCGACAGAAGTAGAAGAGAAAGAGAGTGTTGGATGAACTCAGAAGCAAAAGCCGAAAAAAAAAAATGGGAAATTTACACAAACCACCCCACTGAAAATCAAAAACCCATCTCGTGGTCGCTAAACGATTTGGAAACAGGTGAAATTTCAATCGATTATTAATTTTCGTTAAATTAAATTTTATTTAGCGTTACAAATCCTAAAATCGTAATAATTTCGTAACGATTAATTAATTTTAATTACGTGGTACATAAAATAGTAACGATTCAGAATATAGGGTCTGCATTGCATGATTCAGATGTTTTAAATAAGATATTAATTTAGGCTCTGTCACTATTAGGCTCGCAGGCATAGGTGTCCCGATAGAGTGTGATCAGTAAAGGTTTTGGAGAGCAGATAACGAGGTGAGTGTACTGTCTTCTTGCCAAACTATTTTTTTATATATATGTATGATGAAATATTGGTTTACTTAAACTATACGATTTTATAAATTATATGGATCAAGCAGGTATTTGAGTGAGTTGGTAAAATGAATTTTCGGGGTATTGTGTTGGTTTCTAAAAGAGAGTAGAAAGTAACTGGTTTTCTAAGAATGTTTGGTCTTCTAAAAACTAAGGTGGGAGAAATGGTTTTTATTGAAATCGATGGTACGAAGGTGGGAAAAATGGGTTTTACTGAAATTGGTGGTACTTTTAAAAAGGAGAGTGAAAAACGTGATTTTGAAAATTCTCCCTGAAAGGGGTGTGGCTTATATTCTCCCCATAAGGGGTGTGGATTTTTGATGATATGGAGTGAAAATATATTTCTTCCCGTAAAAGATATGAATTTTTAACTATACTGATAATTTTGACGATGCCATAGTTGTTCTCCTCGCAAGGGGTGTGGATTTTATTTCTCCCCGTAAGGGGTGTGAATTATAGTTCTCCCCAAAAGGGGTGTGGATATTTCGTAGGAAGGCATTCCTACAGATGTTACGGTACCGTTGCAACTCCCGATCGTAAGGTTAAAACGATCACTATGGCTAGCCAGTGTGTGTTGTGGTGGAGTGGTGGTTTGAAATGTGTGTTTGAGATGTGATGTTTTACTTATATTGGGTGATTTATTATTTATTATGGTGATTGTTATTATTTTACTAGATGGGTTGGAATGGAACTTATATTTATTGCTTTATTTTCACTGCTTATATTACGGAGAATTTTACTAGTTACGTGCTGTTTCTATACTCACGCTTGATCCATTTAAATGTTGTAGAATGAATTATTATTATAAAATATTTTTACTAAGAAGGCAGTACACTCGCAGGTAAAATAGCTAGGAGTCGGTCGGTCCCCTACCGGCGCTAGATAGAGTTATGCGGGTTATGCAAATGAGTCATTTGAGAAAAATTTTGGAGGTGAAATACCAGAAATGAAATCTAAGTGAGGTTCAGGGGATTTGTTTGATTGTATTTATATTCGAGACGATGTATCCCTATCGGATGGGATTATTATATGTGTTGTAGAGATTTATAATTTTGTTATTGACGTATTGGGGTTGGCTAGTCAGTTGGGCGGTGTCATGTCTACGTCACGCCGGCCCCACATGACGGGTGTTCGGGGTGGGGTGTGACAATTTTGGTATCAGAGCCTAGGTTATAGGTTCTGTAGACTTGTCAATAATTGTGTCAGTAGAGGACCATGAGATACGAGGACGTGTCAGTCGTCCAATCAGTAGGGGACATGAGATAGGGTGTCAATAGGTAAGTTCGGTACGTGAGTATTAGTTCTTCCGTTGTATTAATTAGTATATTGGCATTGTGCCTAGTGGGTTGTCTGGCGGGCAAGTAGTGATACGACAAAACAGTGATATTGTCAGTTGCTGGATTTGAGTGACGTTGTGTTGTTGGTAATGGTAATGGGGGAATCGCAATCGTGGAAGTATAAATAGTTAAAAATGTGAGATTTTATTTAAGACAACTATTTTCATATGATGTAACGATGAGATACTTATGGGTAGTACTTAGTAAGTCATTATTAAAATAGTAGATAATATAGCAGAACATATGTAAGTTGGAAAATAAAATGACATTCAAATGAGTATAACATCGCCTTCTAAGAAATATGGAAGTCATATTATAATGATATTGAAAGAAAGTTCTATTAGTTGGAAACTAAAGATGTGAGAAACGGTGATGAGAAGGTAGTACGTTCAAGATTGACGGGGAGGTAGAGCAAAAGCTTATGGAACTCGTAGATATAACAAGCGTAATTGAAAATGATCTGTAGGAAGTAGCCGGGAATTGTGAGTCTGGAATAAAAATAAGTGCGAAAAAGAAAAAAGAAAAAAAAACAAACTCCATTTGTATGAGGTGGAATCACATCTTAGGAGAATCCAAGGGTGTATTGTCAGGAAGATGTCACTAGTACCCCCAATTAGTTTAATAGTGGGTCCAGGAGGTCAGAAAAAGGTGTTAAAGAAAGGATATCAAAAATTAAGTACGTAAGAGCTAGGCATCAGACAAAACAAGTTCAGGCAGTGGATAATGTAGTAGCTAGGGATTTTCCCTAAATACGTTCTGAAAGCTGTCAGGGTGCTGGTAATTTTGATTAATAAATGATGTTGTTGAAAAATAAGTTCTATAAGATTAAGGAGGTGAACGTCTGGCTCATTAAATTGGTTAGATATAATCATGTTGTGAAAATTATAATCTTGGGATTTTAAAAGTGGTCACCATGATATAGGAGAAAATTTAGTGAAGTGATTTAAGTCGACGATTGATTACACTTAGTTGATTTTAAATGATCTTCGTGGTAAGTAATTAACAATTGGTTGAAAATTGGGAATTTGGGTGAGTTAGTTTTCAGTTTAGGAAGTCTCTACAAGAGAAACCTTGTGACGGCCCTGGGAAATCGGGTCGTTATAATAAATTGGACTATCGATTTATGATTAGCGTAGACCTGGTATTTTCTCCATGAAAATTCGGTGTTGGTGACTCATCGGTTGGAATTGATGGTTTGGTTAATCAACCACGAAAGACTAGGGTGTTTCCTTAATTAACTTTTGTTGGGGATACTACTAGTTGGAGGTCAGAGAAGATGATGTGGTGAAAACGACAATCAGGTAAAGAACAGGGAAGAGTAAGAAGAGTATCTCTAGATTGTGTTGCTGATGCTGCGAGAAAAGCAATCGTATGCTAAGTAGTGGGTGATTATTATCGCTTGAGGAAGAGGTTCTTTGATTATAGTCACCCTATTGATCTGCTTGACTCACGAGAAGCTAAAATTCGAGAAGATTGATAACTGTGAGCCTCATTACCGATTCATGAATTTGAGTTAGTAGTAAGTGTGGTTGCTATAAAATTTAAGAAACCCTACCTATATGGCGAGATTTGTGGAATATGCACCGACCCCCAGAGTTGGGAATAGTTACTTTATGCCCCATCTATTATTTAGGTGACCGACAAATCGATCTTCTCAGGAGACGGTATTCAGGTGGACCTAAAGAAAGTTGAAGCTGTTGTTCAGTAGGGAAATACCGAAAAATGTGACTAAAATTTGAAGTTTTTTTAGGGTTGGCGGGTTACTATCGACGGTTTGTGAAAGGATTTTTCTGTCATAGCAGCCCCGTTAACTCGTTTGACCCACAAGAAATCCAAATTTGAGTGGACTGACAAATGTGAACAAAGTTCTAGGAGCTGAAACAAAAATTGATATTGGTGCCAATATTGTCCCTCCCGTCAGAAGGAAGTGATTTTGTAATTTATAGAGACACGTCACACTAAGGGCTGAGATGTGTTCTAATGTAGTATGGTTACATAATTGCATATGTATCTCGGCAATTGAAGAATCTTGAGCGTAATTACCCGACGCACGATTTGGAGTTGGCAACAATTGTGTTCGCCTTGAAGGTTTAGAAGCACTATCTATATGGCAAGACGTGTGAAATATATACCGACCACCAGAGCTTGAAGTATTTGTTTTCTAAAAAAAGAAATTAAATTTGAGACAGAGACGGTGGATAGAGTTGATTAAAGATCACGATTGCACTATCCACTATCATCCGGGAAAGGCTAATGTTGTAGCGGATGCGTTGAGTCGAAAATCGGCGGGTTTGATCTCGCACATTAGAGTCATTCATACTAATATATATATATACATATGTCGAGTTGAGATCAGTACGAGTGCAGTTAGCGGTTGGTCAGACGGTAACCTTATTTGCGACTTTGATTTTGAGGCCGACGTCGATTGATCGTATTATTGAAGCACAGAAGTCAGACATTCAAATAGAGAGAATTTGGGATAAAGTGAAAATGGTCACAAAGCGGATTATCGGGTCAAAGAGAGTGATGAGACTTTGATGTTTGGGAATAGGCTGTGCGTGCCTAACGACGCCAGTTTGAAGAAGGATATCTTGGAAGAAACGCATAGCTCAATATACGCGATGCATCTAGGCGATACCAAAATGTATCGAGATTTGCGTGAACAGTATTGGTGAATTGAAATGAAGCAAGAAATTGCAGAGCTTGTTGTTAGACGTCTTATTTGTCAGCAAATGAAGATTTAACATCAACGTCCAAGTGGGTTGTTGCAACCCTACTTATTCCAGAGTGGAAATGGGTGCATATCACGATGGATTTTGTTTCGGGATTACCCGTGCTCAAAAGGGGACATATTTCCATTTAAGTAATTGTAGACAGACTTACTAAGTCTACTTATTTTCAAGTCATAAGACGACGTATTCTTTTGATAAGTATGCCTAATTGTATATTGACAAGATTGTTAGATTGCATGGTGCATCGGTTTCCATAGTATCAGATAGAGATCCGATATTTATTTCGAATGTTCTGGTCAAGTTTCCAAACTGATTGGGGTATTAAGTTGAAATTCGGTACTGCTTTTCATCCATAGACTAATGGCCAATCGGAGCCTACGATGCAGACGTTGGAAAATATATTGAGGGGATGTGTTTTTAAAATTTTCTTGTAACTGGGATGATCATTTGACACGGATGGAATTTGTTTCTAATAACAGCTACCATTCGGCGATCGAGATGGCACCGTATAAAGCGCTGTATGAAAAAGATGCAGGACTCGAGTTAATTAGATTGAATTGATGTAGGATAACAGAAAAATTATTGGTGTCGGATACAGCTCAAATGACAGCAGATAAAGTAAGGGTGATTCAGAAAAAATAAAAAAAATAAAAAAATAGAAAATAATAAAAATAAAATTGAGGATTGTTTAGAGTCAACAAAAGGGATATGTAGACAAGCGTAGGCGGGAGTTGGAGTTTAAAGTGGGGGATCATGTGTTTTTGCGTATTTCTCTATGGAAAGGCATAATGAGGTTCGGGAAGAAAGAGAAGTTAAGTCCAAGGTACATTGGACCATATGAAATTTTAGATCGGGTTGGCACGACAGTGTATAGACTTGCATTACCGCCAGAGTTATCTTGACTACACGACGTTTTTCATGTATCGATGCTCTGGAAATATGTGCCAGACCTTTGTCATGTGTTGACTTCGCAGCCGATCGAGTGGGAACAAATTTGACCTACGTTGAGGAGCCAGTCCAAATCCTAAGCCGTAAAGACCAGGTGTTGCGAACGAAAATGATTCTTCTAGTCAAGGTGTTATGGCGCAGTCATGCAGTGGAAGATGCGATATGAGAGCGAGAAGACGAGATGAAGAACATATACCCGCATTTATTTGACAAAGGTAATAAAATTTTGGGACGAAATTTCTTTTAGGTTGGAAGAGTTGTAAGACCTCAATCGTAGCATGTACGTCATTTTAGTTGCATTTTAGAGTAACTGGGAAAATTCGGGGTGAAATTGGGTTAATTAAAATTCAAAGTAAAAATTTAGGGGTCAATTTGCAAATTTAGACAACAATCTATCCAAAAATTTACATTTAACTTTTGAATTAAAACTTTTGGGAGTGAGATTGCGATTTAGAAAATGTTAAGGGTGAAATTACCATATTAAACTCTTATAAATGGTGAAGTGAACTCAGAATATGATTTTTAGAAATTAGGGGGGGGGAAGAGTAATTTAGGCAAAGGGGTTCTAAAAACATATAGAAATTCAATCTCTCTTACTGAATGTTGCCGTGAGATCAACCAGTGGGCAGAGGATTTGGGAAGCGGACGACGTGGCTTGAAGGGGGAGCATTCTCGTCCACTATATATATATATATATATATTCATGCCCACAATGCGAAAGGGGAGAAAAAATCTGGAATCAAAGACAAAAAATCTAGAGAGAGAGAGGGTTCGGCCGGTGCTCTCATGAGTGAGGGTGTGTATTTCGATTGTCGCCGGAGGGGGTGTCGCCGTTCGGGCCGGTGGTATGTGTGTTGCTGCTGTCGTGGGTATGTGGGAATTCTTCAGTGTGTATTTGATCGGACGGGTGTGTGTGTGTCTCACGTGGGTGTGCTGTTCTGATCGCCAACGATCGTGTGTGTGTGGGTTGTTCGTTCGTCGGGCGTGCAAGTGTTTTGTCTGTCGTTCAGTTCGTCGTTTAGCCGGAGTATGTATGTGCGTTCTGTTCGCCGACAGTGCGTCGTTCATCCGTCGTGGGTGCTCTGTTCTGTCCGGCCGGCGATCGCATGCCTATGTGTATGTCGCTTCTCGTCTGGTGGCGTGGGGGTGTCGCCGGCGTATGTAGGTTTTCGATCGTCGGTAGTGTCGGTGGTATGATGTTTTGTTCGTCATTCAGTCTGGGTGTTTGTGGGTGCCGCTGTGTGGGTATTCGTGATCGGTGTAGGGTGACCGGTGGTGAGTGAGAGTTAGAGAGAGAGAGAGAGAGAGTCGGCTGATTATGGCGAGGAAGGTGAGTGTGTATTCGGCGTGTGTGTATGTTCTTCCGGTGGTATGGGCCGTGTGTGTCCTGTTGCAGTTCGGCCGGTAATGGCGTGGGTGTGTGGGTGTGAGGTTGCCGGCGGTCGGCGACAGAAGTGGAAGAGAGAGAGAGCATTGGATGAACTCAGAAGCCAAAAAAAAAAAAATAAAAAAAAAAAATGGAGAATTTACACAAATTACCCCACTGAAAATCAAAAACTCATCTCGTAGTCGCCAAATGATTCGGAAATAGGTAAAATTTTAATCGATTATTAATTATCGTTAAATTAAATTTTATTTAGCGTTACAAATCCTAAAATCGTAATAATTTCGTAACGATTAATTAATTTTAATTACGTGGTACATAAAATAGTAACGATTCGGAATATAGGGTCTGCATTGCATGATTCAGATGTTTTAAATAAGATATTAATTTAGGCTCTGTCACTATTAGGCTCGCAGGCATAGGTGTCCCGATATAGTATGATCAGTGAAGGTTTTGGAGAGCGAATAACGAGGTGAGTGTACTGTCTTCTTGCCAAACTATTTTTATATATCTATGTATGATGAAATATTGGTTTACTTAAACTGTACGATTTTATAAATTATATGGATCAAGTAGGTATTTGAGTGAGTTGGTAAAATGAATTTTCGGGGTATTGTGTTGGTTTCTAAAAGAGAGTAGAAAGTAACTGGTTTTCTAAGAATGTTTGGTCTTCTAAAAACTAAGGTGAGAGAAATGGTTTTTATTGAAATCGGTGGTACGAAGGTGGGAAAAATGGGTTTTACTGAAATTGGTGGTACTTTTAAAAATGAAAGTGAAAAACGTTATTTTGGAAATTATCCCCGAAAGGGGTGTGGCTTATATTCTCCCCATAAGGGGTGTGGATTTTTGATGATATGGAGTGGAAATATATTTCTTCCCGTAAAAGATATGAATTTTTAACTATACTGATAATTTTGACGATATGATAGTTGTTCTCCCCAAAAGGGGTGTGGATTTTATTTCTCCCCGTAAGGGGTGTGGATTCTTCCCAAGACATGTGGATAATTCTCCCCGTAAGGGGTGTTGATTATAGCTCTCCCCATAAGGGGTGTGGATTATAGTTCTCCCCAAAAAGGGGTGTGGATATTTCGTAGGAATGCATTCCTACAGATGTTACGGTACCGTTGCAACTCCCAATCGTGAGGTTAAAATGATCATTATAGCTAGCCAGTGTGTGTTGTGGTGGAGTGGTGGTTTGAAATGTGTGTTTGAGATGTGATGTTTTACTTATATTGGGTGATTTATTATTTATTATGGTGATTGATATTATTTTACTAGATGGGTTGGAATGGAACTTATATTTATTGCTTTATTTTCACTGCTTATATTACGGAGAATTTTACTAGTTACGTGCTGTTTCTATACTCACGCTTGATCCATTTAAATGTTGTAGAATGAATTATTATTATAAATGTTTTTTACTAAGAAGGTAGTACACTCGCAGGTAAAATAGCTAGGAGTCGGTCGGTCCTCTACTGGCGCTAGATAGAGTTATGCGGGTCATGCAAATGAGTCATTTGAGAAAAATTTTGGAGGCGAAATACTTGAAATGAAATCTAAGTGAGGTTCAGGGTATTTTTTTATTGTATTTATATTCGTGACGATGTATCCCTATCGGATGGGATTATTATATGTGTTATATAGATTTATAATTTTGTTATTGACGTATTGGGGTTGACTAGTCAGTTGGGCGGTGTCATGTCTATGTCACGCCGACCCCACATGACGGGTGTCCGGGGTGGGATGTGACAGGAAACCTGTACCCAACCACTGTTGAAAAATGGTTGTATTGTAAACGAAAAGATTTTACCCCCATACCTCATCTTGCCAACACTAGAGCCTCTTAGGAGTGTAGAAGTTTCACTCCACTTCCTGCTTCGCTCTGCCAGATATACCACCAATAACTTGTTGATAACTTGCTTCCACCTCTTCCGCCCCACCGACCTAACCCGCATTCCCCATATTTCAACCCTAATGCTTTCTGCGAGTATCATTCTGGATGAGTGGGTCATCATACAGATCAGAGTTACACTTTGCTAAAACCACATTGAGGACCTCATTCAGTATGGAGTAATCAACTTCGACGGAATCATGAACTAAATTAGGGTAGGGATGTAGTAATCTCTAACGTATTTTGGTATCTATCTACCTTTGGCTTTTTGCAAGCTTGCCTTAAGTAGGGAATTTTGGTGTTTAGATGATGTCCATAAGTGACTAAGGCATAACCCTGCTATTATAAAGTACAATATTATCTACTTAAAGCTTTACTCCAAAGTCAATTTCTAGTTTTCAATAGTTGGCATGTCTACCATAAGTTAAACACTACTGAAAAAACTAAGGCTATGCGAAAAATAGTTTTAACATCTAAATAGAACATAACTTGAAGTATAAGTTAAAAGGAAGATTTTTATTTCAACCAAACGATGGTGAGATATTGACATTAAAATCTGAAAAGGTTAGGAGGAAAACCTAGGAACTCTGATTGTGGAATCACTAAACATGTTCCGACCTAGGAGTATCCAAGTAAACTTGAAGAAATACAGAAGACTTTTTCAAACCGGAATAAAGGAAGAAATATCCTGAAGACTTACGACACGAAGAATGATAGATAAAGTCTTAAAGCCTAAGCCCGTTCGCAAAAAAAATCTTGAAAGATCTGTTAGCTAAACAAATGAAGACTAACTAATATAAGCTAAGACTTTGTCTAGACATAACAAGTTTAGAGACACCGTGAAAAACCGACTTAAAAAACAAAAACAAGAAAAACGTTGTATAACCGAAGAGACTTAAAACTAGAAGAGAATAATAAGTCATATCGGACAAACAAGCAAAGTAGTAGGGATAAGGGTGAAACCAACAAAGACCTCGAGACTGACTCAAATTACCCTTATCTTCTAAAAAATATAAAATTCTAAAAGTAAGAGTTAACATAAATAAGAAAGATCGATCTCAGAAAGTTTCTAAACACTGAGTGGTCACATGAAATCTATTAGGTAAATCATGCTCTCTATACAATCCAAGTATTAAGTCATAGGGGTGTCTCAATACCTAGTGACTTGGGTCAACTGGATCGAGATCACTAGCTAAAGCTCACTACATGGATTATAAATAAAGTACGACACCCTACTTATTGGAGTGAAGAAAATAATTGAAAACTCTCTTAATACTACCAAGACAAAAAAAACAAAAAAAAAATACATTTGTTAGTAGTCCATAACTAACACTTGTTTCTCCGTCACTTCTATTCTCTCTCCTTTGAGTCATCTCGGGAAGGCCCAGTCTTCCTACCCTCAGTCCAAGACAGAAGAAGTAAGGTAGAGTCATTGAAAAAACCTCGGGTAGCATTCAGGGCCTAGATAATCTAAATAGCAATGTTAGATAAATATCGAAACTTGATGGTATTGGATTAGATAATGCCGCATAACAAACTACTAGGGTGATTGTTCCAAATTCCTATTAAAACTATACTTACCATATCCTAAATCTTTTTTGGTGTAAGAGATTATGATGACAGATCAACTTTTGAATACCAGAATATGAAAATTAAAAAGCATACTTTAACTAAATAATCCTATAAGAGATAAAGATATATATATATATATATATATATATATATATATATATATATATATATATACAAAGATGCAACAAGGACTATAAGGCAAAACACCAAACTTTTAAACTAAAGTCAATCTACGATAACGAAAGGATAGAAGTTAACCTAAGACGATCTACAACCCCTAGGATCAGACAACCAGACAAAGAGAAACAAAGAACACTAGAAGAAGGAAGCGTAATGACAAAGCCAAGTTTATCTCATCCAAAAGATGATCGACTTTCCCGTTACCAAGATTCTTGAGACCGGAGGAAAGCCTAAGTAAACATCGATGACCTTTCTCTTGTTTATCTTACAGCGAAAGTTACTTTAAGATAACTAAGGCAAAATGGTACTTAATCCTTTCTAAAACAGAATCACAAAAGATAACGATAATTTATATACAACAAAAGCACAATAATGCCCAACAAAGATTCCCAATCTAAAATTTTACATAAGACAAACATAAAATAAAAAGCCAAAAAAAAAAGGCCACACACCGAGTACAAATCAAAACTACTAGTGCAATACAAAGCTAAAAATCAATCAGATAAATCAAAACTAGTTGATGTCATACAATTAGAGAGTAAGGGATGAGCACAGGAATCGCACGCAATCTAGAGACTCTATGCAAGAGCAGATCTAGGTGAAATCCACCTCTGTAAAAGTGGAGGGATAGTCTAAGGTAGGTGGAACGTCTTCCGTCAAAGAAGAAGGATCATCGTCCATAGATATCTCAACAAACGATGAGACGGTTTATCCAGATCATATACGCGACTAGGAATGTAAGGAACGCAGCCTTGGAATCCTAACAGAGGGATAAGAGGCAAGTCCACGCAATCCAAATAGATACCAGTCGACAATATATGCCTTGTAGTCCATACTACCTTAAAACTAACCATTTCTACCAAAAGTGACGCCTAATCGGGTGGGTAATTGAGACGTTGTGTGATTTGAGGGAACTGAGAACATAACTAGTCCACTATCGGATCCTTCATGCACCAACATACTATGGGTAGGCTGATCAGATGAGAGATGATCCATATCTGTAGTAGCGCGTAGCTTTCAAAGAAATAGTGGTCACCTGCCCGACAAGCAAACAACGACCGGTACAACTCTCCTAATACGAGAGGTACTATTTGACATGATGAATCAATAAACATTTTCTCTTCCAGGAGGATCGTCCAGCCTAAGAGATCACTTTTCTTTCTAGGAAACAGTGTCTCCTGCAGCAACAGAGCAACTAATATGATCATTCAGCACCCGCGCCAGTCTATGTAAGTGTTCCACATGTCTCTATATCCTTGATATCCGTGGACATCTGAAAACTACCTTTGGAGTATGTCAAACTCCAAGGAATTGTCACCGACGTTCTGACGAAACGGTAAGTGTTTGGGCTTCACTCCCAGAACCTGCAATAACTGATTTTTCAACGACAATAACAGGAGATGAGAGATCTCTCCTATCAAAGGAAGTCCTAGTAAAAATGATGCCTCCTCCAAACATGGAGACAGCTCAGTCTCTATATCCTTGATATCCGTGGACATCTAAAAACCACATTTGGAGTGTGTCAAACTCCAAGGAATCATCACCAATGTTCTGACGAAATGGTAAGTGTTTGGGATTCACTCTCAGAACCTGCAATAACTGATTTTTCAACGACAATAACAGGAGATAAGGGATCTCTCCTATCAAATGAGGTCCTAGTAGAAATGATACCTCCTCCAAACATGGAGTCAGCTCAGTCACCCTGAAACAGAAGCACAAAGAGGCTGGTACCCAAAGTCATACAAAACTCTTAACAAATGGCTCGTCCACAGTGACCAAAAGAAGCTCTGTAATATATTCGAGTGTAGACCACAGGAGTCCCGACTCATCCGAAGTCAATGACTGTACCTAGTTAGATAGATAAAAATGGCTTAGCTGATAGAATAAATACCCGAGATGAATAACTCTGGAGGAGCCGCTGATAGGGGTAATTTGTCTATATATTCCCAAGCTAATTTTGTTAGTTTTTGAGTATTTTTATTGTGTTTGATTATGTTTTGATATGTTTCTATGTGTTTTTGTATTAATCAGGTGTTTGAGGTGAAAACGGATCATAAATGATCAAATTGGATCAAGAGCGGTGGAAGAACGGTGGAAAATTAGCAAAAATGACAAAATTCAGAACCTGCAGCCCATCGCCGCAGCGGTGAAACCACCACCGCGGCGGTCAAAATATAAAGAGAGGCCTAAATCTTCTGATTACTCACCGTCACAGCAATAAAACAACAGGAAACTCTCCGCCGTATCCACCGCCGCAGTAGTGACACTGTCGACATACCTACCGCCACGGCGGTGACCCCTGCAACTGTAAAGTAGATTTTTAGATATTTTGTTCCCTTTATCTTCCTCCCTCCTCTCTAATTCGGTCAGGAGAGCTCATGGATAGATTTGAGAGGTTTTGGGAGAGTGCTCAACCAAATCCAAAGGAGAAGAACACAAAACGAAGAAGGAGAAACGATCTCGGAGCGGTTTTAGTGGCGGATCTTCGGAATACAGCTAAGTTCCTTTGTTTCTTTCTTTAGGTTCTTAATTTTGGTAGTGGTTTGAGCATGTTTAGCTCGTTTATCATTGTATATACGGTTATGACCATGAGCTAAACTTGGATTATCTATGAGATTAATATAGTTTATGAAAATGTCGTTTGTTTGAGTTGTGTTTCTTTAACGGTTGTTCTTCACTAATTCAATCGTGTTTACCGATTTGTCATGTTTATATGCTTATTTAGATATATTGAGAAATCGGGGTTTGACACTCGGGAGAGGTAACCTTGAATTTGAACTAGGGTTAAACACAACGCGACGATTTAATAACTCGGGAGGGAGTTAGAAAGTGTGCAATCAATGACGTTGGGGCAACACTCATGTGACTATATGTTCTAAAAAATGCTCGAGGGGGACTTCGGCGTTAACGCGAAGTCACATATTTATTCACTTGTCACTCGGGAGAGGGAGTGGATGAGTTTACAATACAGAGATTGTCGAATAAATCGAATACTATTATTGTTAACTAAACGAAAACAAACACATTTTTGTAAATGAAGTTAATCCCTAGATAATCCATTCCCCTAAATATCTCAATAGAGTAATATAGTTTAATTAGTATAATTAGTTAATTAGATTAGTATTTATTAATTATAAACCATTTTTTATCGCCTAAATAAAGTTAGATTATGATAATGACGGTACTCAATAATAATCTCAACCAATCCCTGTGGATACGACAATCCTTACTCTTCTCACTCTACTAAAACTTGACCCGTACACTTGCGGTGAAAGTAGTGACATATCTACTCGCTACCAAGTTTTTGGCACTGTTGTCGGGGATTGTGTTTTATATTATTATTGATATTGTGAGTAAATAACTTGATTTTAATTAAGGCATTTCTTTTGTTTATAATTATTGTTTGTAGTTTTGTTTTCTATTTCTCATGTAGGGTACTTGAAGATACTAGATCAATAAGTATTGATGTATTTCTTCAACGATATTCTGAGTCATTTTACTATGCTTAGGATCGATAGAAGGAATTGTTATTCTAGTTTCCGAATCACCATTTCCCGAGGGAGTGTCAACTTCTGAATTTCCTCAACGGGTTATAATTTGCAACCAGAACCAATAATTTAAAAATCGGATCGGACCGGCCGGTCAGACCGGTTGAACCGTCGACCGGTCGACTTTGCGGTCCGAAAATAGTCTAAAAACTGCTCAAGCGGTTAAGCCGTTCAACCGGACGGTTCAACGTGGTTCAACAAAGAACCGGCGAACCGGTCCAGTTTTTATCGAACCGGTTGTATTTTTTGATTCCTCATTTCTGTAACTACTTCCCCCAAAAAAAACTTAAAAAAAGTTGCCTTCTCCTCACCAAACTTCACTGGGCACGATGATCACGATCGACAGCCGGACATCCCTTGTAAGTTGTATCGTCGTCATTAGGTCTTCAGGTTCAGGCTTGAATCAAGGAGAGAGAGCGTACCTGTGTAGCACGCAGTGGAATTGGGAGCGGCGCTGATACAATGGAGAGGGTTTGGTTGTATATTAGGGCTATTATATTTGACTTAGATAATGGCCTTTGGATCAAAAGTGATCCAACGGTAGACTAATTATATATATTGGGACGGCATATCCTTATCCCATTCCCAAGCCCACTGTGGCCTTGGAATTATCACCATCCTTATAAATATCTTTTAATTTAGTAGACTAATTATAAATATTGGGAGGACATATTAATTATTAGGTTATATAAATATATTATGTATCTTTTAATATTAACTGAAAGGGATATATATATATATATATATATATATATATATATATATATATATATATATATTGTATATTTTAATATTTTTATTTAAATAAATATATATAAAAGTATTAATGGCGTAATTATGACGTCACCGGTTCAACCGCGGTTCGCCTACCGGTTGAACCAGTTACCCGTAACCCAGTGACTTTTCCGGTTCGACGTCCGGTCCAGTTTTAAAAACATTGACCAGAACGTGAGTGGAAGGAGGAAATGGTACCATCTCTTTCTATGACCTAACTACAGATGAAACCTTTTGGTCGCTGGAGGAATTGGCGGCCTTTGATTATCAAAGTTGGAATTATTCACCAAGTCACCAAAACTTAGGGGATTGTTTCAATACTACGGCGCCATGGATTGATATCCCAAACCAACAAGAGAAGTCTTTCCCTACCTTGGAAGAGATACTTGTTATAGTTATGGGGAAGACTCAGATTTTCTGGAGGAAAACGAATGACCGGGTAAATGAGCATAAAGATCGTCTTAACAAAATTGAGATGGTCTACATTGAAATTAATGCTACCATAACGTCTCTTCATACGCAAATCGGTCAGCTTATCTGCTTGATTGAGGCTGAGTCAGACACGATGGCATTGGGAGATACACAAGCCATATCATGTGAAAGCCACTGTGAGGAGTCGGAAAGGAGCGGGAAGAACTTGGGAGCATTCAAAGATGATTATTCGAATGAGCCGGGAACCCAAGCATGGATCGACGATTGTGATTCTTCACCATTGGAGATCTAAATTATGATGCCACCATCAATCCCAGACAATCACATCTACGAGGATCCGATGTGGCTCACTTGTTCTTCGCCGCCAAAAGCAATGCTTTTTCATGCCCACCAAGCACATGAGCCGGTGGAGAGTCGAGTTGAAAGTTTAGACCATATAATGCAAAATCTTGCCAATCTTGAGGGCGTATTAAATTAAGACCCATACGTAGTGTTTTATGACACTTACTATGGGAAGAAGTCGCTATTTGACGAGCCGTTCTCCATGTCAGGTCGAGGACAATAAACCACGCACTTTTTGGGAAGCAACCCAAGTCAAAAATAAATTAGATCCATCACTGCCAACTTGATTCGGAGGCAAAATTCTCTCGCCTCCCAGGTACGTGTTCTAAACCCCCGTCTTTATTATAATGCTTTATGTTGTCATTGGAATCGCTGATGGGTTGTTGTGGACATTGCATGTTTTATGTCGGGAGTGATGTGTAGTATGTTTATTATGTATTATTATTGTTAGTTATGTTTTATTGTTTTCTATGTATGCATGTTTGTTTAGGATTAGTTTGTTTAGGTTAGTTGTTGTTTTGTGCTGAGTTTTGTACTTCACCTGGGCCATTACCCGATGATGAGTCTGTCCCCTGATTGTTTATTGAGGTCGACCGTAAAGCTCATTCATGTGTGTTCTGTGTGCTTGACATATCATTTTAGTAAAAGTTATTATAGATCCTACTTTCACGAGCACGTAAACTCAATGTATAACTATCCAATTGATTTGAAAATGATTATCCGTCACCCAAATTCATGACAATAGGGATTTTAGAACTTGATTTGGGAGAAATTTGTGGCAAAATCCTAGGCGAGGTAGTTCGGGAGATATAATTTAGGCATTCATTTGATCACTTGAGCCTTTTAAGCTTACCTTGTTATATGTTTATCCCTCGTTACCCTGTCGAAGCCAAAAAGCCATTTCAATTCTAAACACTTAACTAATACCATGGCCAATTGAATTTTTTCCAAACCTATATCGCTAAATCAAAGGCACAAACTTGAGTGAATCAAGTTAGCATTCGAGTATGCTACTTTATGTGAGCGGTTGGGTTTAGGAAGAACTTTTAAATTGGTTCGGTATTCGAGTACTCACTTGTATTTTTTATTTCATTTTAACCACACCCGTGAAATTGTAATAATCGAATAAGTTTGGGGGTGTGGTTCGTTGAAGAAAAAACAAACATGTATATACGGTTTTATTTTATGTTTCTTTTGACAAGTGAGTACAAAATTTGTAAATATATGTTCAGGGTTGTTCCAAATTTATCTATGGGGGTTCGAGTGTGAGAGTAACAAGTATGTGCCTCGAGTATCGCCAAGTTAACGACGTTAACCTGTTTTTTATTTCCAATATACCCTTAGCCATTTTCCAAAAATCGAACCAAGTCCTACTGATCTTTTTGAATTACTTAGCCTACATTAGTGGAGAATAGAACCCAGTTAGGCTTATGGATTCCCTATACCTTTTTGTTTTTAGTTATGAGCTTTATTGATGGATAATCCAATCCGATCGACAGATAGTTGTATAATTGCGTTTTATCACACACACGTTGATAGGATCTAAAATGCCGCTTACTATCATTAAATGTTAAAATTATAGAACACCACATGGTGGGTTTTATTCTTGAACTTGATAGGATTGGGAGTCGATAATGGAAAAATTGTTTGGCCGGCAGATGATATTCAAAACTTGCACATTATTATTTTTAGTGTTTTTCATTTTTAGTTTTTAATTTCGTAATTAGTTGTTATATTTTTTCATATTGTGTGGGTGTTTTGCTCGAGAACTAGCAAAAGTCTAAATTTGGGGATATTTAATAGGGGTAATTTATTTATATATGCTCAAGCCGATTTTGGTAGTTTTCGAGTATTTTTATTGTGTTTTATTATGTTTTAGTACGTTTCTATGTGTTTTTGTACTAATCAAGTGTTTAGGGTGAAAATGGATGAAAATAGATCATAAATGATCAAATCGGATCAAAAGTGGTGGAAGAACGATGGAAAATGAGCAAAAAAGGCAAAATTCAGAACCTGCAGCCCACTGCCACAGCGGTGAAACCACCGCTGCGGCGGTCAAAATACAGAGGGGGGCCTAAATCTTCTGATCACTCATCGCCGCAGTGGTAAAACAATAGGAAACTCTCTGCTTCCACCGCTGCATCCACCGCCACAACGGTGACACTGCTGACATACCCATCGCCACGGCGGTGACCCCTGCAGCTATAAAGTAGATTTTTAGATATTTTTAAATATTTTGTTCTCTTTATCTTCCTCCCTCCTCTCCAATTCGGCCAGGAGAGCTCATAGATAGATTAGATAGATTTGAGAGGTTTTTAGAGAGTGATAAACTAAATCCGAAGGAGAAGAACACAAAGCGAAGAATGAGAAACTATCTCGGAGCGGTTTTAGCGTTGGATCTTCAGAATACGGCTAAGTTCCTTCATTTCTTTCTTTATTTTCTTAACTTTGGTTGTGGTTTGAGCATGTTTAGGTCGTTTATTATTGTATATACAGTTATGGCCATGAACTAAACTTGGATTATCTATGAGATTAATATAGTTTATGTATTTGAGTTGTGTTTCTTTAACGATTGATCTTCACTAATTCGATTGTGTTTAGCGGTTTGTCATATTTATATACTTGTTTAGATATATTGAGAAATTAGGATTTGACACTCGGGAGAGGTAACCCCGAATTCGGACTAGGGTTAAACACTACGCGATGATCTAATAACTCGGGAGGGAGTTAGAAAGTGTGCAATCAATGACGTTGAGGCAAGACTCATGTGACTATATGTTCTAAAAAATGCTAGAGGGGAACTTCATCATTAATGCGAAGTCACATATTCATTCACTTGTCACTTGGGAGAGGGAGTGAATGAGTTTACGATACAAAGATTGTCATATAGGTCGAATACCATTATTGTTAACTAAACGAAACCAAACACATTTTTGTAAATGAAGTTAATCCCTAGATAATCCATTTCCCTAAACATCTCAATATAGTAATATAGTTTAATTAGTATAATTAGTTAATTAGATTAGTAGTTATTAATTATAAACCATTTTTTATCACCTAAATAAAGTTAGGTTATGATAATTACAGTACTCGATAATAATCTCAACCAATCTCTGTGGATACGACAACCTTTACTCTTCCCACTCTACTAAAACTTGACCGGTACACTTGCGATGAAAGTAGCGACGTATCTACATGCTACCAGCCACCCTGAAAAAAAAAAAAAAAAAAAGTCCACTCAAAAGAAATATCATTCACACATATGCCAAACAAACAAGGTATGTCATATATATCTATTGCATAAAATATTAAAGTGATCCTACCTGTCCAGACTAAGTTGTGCTATCACGAGGGCTCCCCACCTCCAGAGAAGAGACAGTATGATCGGGCAACCAACTCTTTTGGGTCGAAAAGTGGGTCGATCTATTCCCCTTCACCCGGGAAGATGATCGACGTCCAAAGCAACTAGAAATAATATCCTAATATAATAAGGAAACTTTGTTCATAAAATTTTCTATCATGATTAAGTTTACGTTAGCATAAGATGTTTGAAGAAATACATGCTAATAACTGAAGACAAGTTCTAACTATCTATGATACCAACATGCCATCCCATTGATAATAAATGTAAAAAAACTAAAACAATACATATATATATCCCATGCACAAGTATAATAATAAAAGGGAGAAGTATACATCAAGAAGGGAAAAAGCATATACATCCGTCCCAATACATACATAATCGTAACCGCTATGATACATACATCAATAATAATACATACCCAAAAAATTGATACATTTTCAATAATAAATACATGTACAAAATCTGTCTACTACATACATATCTCCAAAATAGATACAACTGCATAATCTAATCCAAAAATAATAATATCTACTCCTGTCGAGGATCTGACGTAGGTCAGTCCATACTCTCTCCAGAACCCTAAGTCGGTGGGGTCGGCATAGCAAAAGGGATGGAAGCCTCTAGGTCAGCCATAAACTTTATTGTGCCCGGAGTAGCTGTACGATCCTTAGAAGGAGGAGCCAACGTCTGGTGACCAAAGGATAACCTACAAAGTCTGTAGATCTCTTGCTGCAAGTCCTCATCACACTAACGACGCTGATCGCACTCCTCTCTAAGAGCATCCCTCTCAGTTCTGATAGCAGCAAGCCTAGAAGTCGAAACCACCTCCTCCTTGCTGCGACTGGCCCAGAAAGATAGCACCCGATAACCTAACAAGCTACTGCCTACTAGGTGTGCTATGTCCATCTGAGAGCCTATCGACAGACGTAAGAACCACTAGATGTACTCCTTCTCAGACACCGGGAGAACAACCAATACGTCTGCTGGAACTGTTGGGTCGAGTATATCCAGATCAACATCAGTATAAGGTCTAAACCGCATAGATAGAGGGTCAGGAGGTTGACTGAATATACCAGAAATCTGAGGAGTCGCTCTCTCGCCTATGTACAACTCCTAGAAAGTTGGACCTCTGAGTCGACAATATCCTCTTGGTAAGTATGTCTGCCCAATGAGTATCACGATGACATGGTTTCCAGATGTTGTCTCTGCGCGCTACGAACTATAGCTGAGTCCAGGACACCACGTGATCTCAGAAAGACGACCTCTTCTCTAGGACGGAACGATGCCATTTCACCCCACATGGAAAGTAATCCTCGGTAATAAAATAGGGCCAACATAAGAGAACATACTCATATGCCTAATACTGCAAGAAAAAAGAGAGGAAAATAAGCAAAGTAACATAAACAAAGAATATAAAGAAAGATAAAAGATTTAAAATGAACTCACGGGTAGGAACTACCAGAACCCCGTGACGCTACCAACTCGAGCTAATATGCGAGACTGGATCCCCGCTAAGAAGGCTGCGAAGGTGAAACCACCCCAATCAAGCTCTACCAAGCCAGCTAAGTCACTCAGAGTGCCTACGAAGAGAAGAGGGATGGTAGAACTAGACGAAGCCATAAAAATCCCACCAAAGAACTAAAGCAATATAATACGATAGTGTCGATCCCTCGCCATCGGGTCCTCTGGAGGCGAAAGAGTGAAGATCGACTCATGTACTAAGCCATTTTGTTGTATACACACTCCGGTCCTCGCCTCCACTAGTATCCTACCCAGGAGCCTTTCCGACTCATCCCAGGATATCTCTTTCAAGGGAACTGTCCGCCTTCAGAATTGAACTCCAGTGATCATCGCCCAATCAAGGGCCGTCGGTACCAACTCTTTGCAAACTAAGTGAATAGAGTTTGTCGTTGGGAACCAGCGCTCAATCGAGGCGTTAGGATACCTGTGATCCACATGAGACACCTAGATAGTAAGAAAATCCCCAAAGCTACATCCTTGGAGGGACAGGCAGTAGTCGGGGTTCATCTTCCTAACTTAAAGGGTATAAAAAACCAACCATAACCCCCTGAAACCCCGGTTGCAACGGGGGTCAACCTATAAAAATTTACCCACCAAAATATGAGACTTTGCTATTTTAAAAGGGGGTGAATTAGGAAAGGTTTTAATGGAGGAAAACAAAAGAATGGTAATGAAGATCTCCTAATAGCGTCTGATCCTCAAGCCCAATGGGGTAAAGTCGTGTCGCATCAAAGGTAAGCGTTCTATCTCGAAATGGCTTGGGAATAGGATTCCCCAGCTTGAAATCGTCTCTTGGGAAATCATCAGGAATGCCCTACTCGGGTATCTCATCCTCAGGAGGGACATAGTTAGGGTCCACCGCCATCTCAGCTATGACAGAAGGGCCAGCAAAATCCTAATCCATAGGAGCATCTAACAGACTGGCCATCGTCAAGTCATCAACTCTAGATACCATGAAGGTCTCCTCAGTAGAAGAAAAGAAAATGATAGGCACATCATCTAAAATCCTTAATGCCGATGTTCGGGGTCGACCTCAGGAGCACTTCGAAGCACTCCCTTTGATCGAGGTCTTAGGGGCTTTACCTTTCTCATGAGAGCAGGAAGGATAATAGCCGCCATCACTTAAAGAAGTTGTAGTTGACATAATGACATCAGGGTTTCGACTTAAGAGAAAAGTTGGAATCACTAAGATTCATATGTAGCTTTTGAAAACATGTCAGACTCACTGCTACCATTATTCAACAAAGGCAATGACGAACGACAATAACTAATCATTAATGATCTATCGCTCGTCAAACACTAGGGCCAAAGGATTGAGTTTACCTCTCCTAGAATAACGATTATGACCATGCGCACTCCTTACTACTTAAGACTAAGTTGTAGCCAGGAAAACCAAGTTGAAAACTCCAACCCCCTACCAGAGCGATATACCAAATATTTGCAAACTCATCTCACTTTAGAGAAACATCAAAAAAGCTAAAATAGATATGCCACTATAGGAGCAAACCATTTTATACAAGTTATAAGCTAATTCAATATTACCATCAAGATAATATCCAAGACTCTCAAAGTAAAAATACATATACAAAACAAGCCCAACACAAAGCTTGTGCTATAACTACATTTTTGCATGAAATCAAAGTCCATCTCCAAGACAATATACACTAAGCATTTTTCTACATGTTAGAGTTAAAAAACAAAAAACAAAAAAAAAACAACAATTCACAAACTAATTCCTAACATCGTCCACCAGAATCCAAAATCTAAAGCAAATTTGGGCAAGAAATATACAATATATTTGACCCCTACACATTAATACATTACAAACAAAATTAATCTCTAAATTATCTTCTAAAACATCATTAAACATAACAATCATGCATGGGAACAAAAAAAGATACTACACTACCCTACAAATCACCGGGGAAAAAAAAACACCACTTCAATTCGGTTAGGGAAGAACACTACCTATTTCTAGTCTAAATCGTGAAATAAACTCAAAATTGTGAATTTCATGTGATATACAAACTCAAAACACAAAATCATCGCATAAGTTTTCAAAAGGAGTAAGGTTTTTCCAAAATGATAAAACCCTAGCTTAGGGTTTAAAATGCAACCATTGCATGCAAAAAAACACATGGAAAACGATCTTCATGGTCTACACTTACCTTCTAACGGATGAAAAGTGGAAGAAAATCAATGAGAAAGTGAGAAAGATCAAGAGATCCACCACGATCACTGTTCTTGCTCCCGGTTTTGTTTCTGTTTCCCGAATTAGCAGACAGGCCACTGGCCCATCTTTTATACCAAAACATCCCTGCGCATGGGCCAATCTATAGGGATACAAAAACAAAGCCCTAACCCTCTTCTTGTTAAAAATGTTTTTTTTTCAAAATTTTATTTTTAATCCCATTTTATGCGAAAAAATAAGAATTAAACTTACCTCAAGACACGTGATGCATTGGAAGATATGCCTAAGTTGATGTCTTATGTATCGACAAGAGGCTTCGAATCGCGTTGTCATAAGTCCTAGAAAAAGCAAACGTCAAATCATGACTAACGTCAAATCGGAAGAGTATCAAATTAAAAAGTGTCAAATCGTGATTGAATCAATTCGTTTTAAGATAAAGCAAAATAGACAGCTAAATTTTACCAGTTAAATCCTTACTAAAATTACATAAATGGTATGATATACCAGCGGATCAACTCCCAAAAAGACTAAACCTCACACTCTAAAGAAACAAAACAATAATAATCTCGTCAGCCAGGTATATTATGGGATCTAATCAGTAAAATCTCGAATTAGTCACCCCGACAAATAACGATACAAACCAATTTAGCTTTATAATTCTATAGCTAATTAGTATCCTTCCCAACCCACAGGTTGGAGCATACTTCACACTGTTAATAATCATGAATCGCACGATAGGAAGTCTTGGATTAGATTCCCCAACAGAACTTGTTCAGTCGTTGCCCCAGTCTACGATGGGGCACACTTCATCTTATCTATGTTTTCCTAATGGAAACAACATCCATTTTGTCTCACGACGTAAAACAAAATACCCTAATCATAATGAACTTAACTAGTCTCACTTAACCAAATACCTAAAAACTACATGTCAGCCTAATTCCCGGCAATTTCTGGGATACATAGGAAACCCTCGCGGGTTAGGTTGACAAATTTAAACTCATCAAAGACATAGGAACTACGTGTCAACTTGATTCCTAATAACGTTTGGGATATGTAAGAAACCCACGTAGGTTCTGTTGACAAGCTTAAGTCCAACCATGTGCGATAAACTACTTATCGACCTGATTATCAATTATCTAAGATACGTAGGCAACCTTTATAAAGTTCGGTCGCACCATTTAAGCTAAAAAAACTATTCATGCGCATTGAACTAAGTGTCAACCAGACTCCCTGTGAAAAACAAAAATACCCAATAGCATTTTGACTAAATCCTTGATATATCACCAAGGAACATTAGAAACCTAAGTGGGTTCGTTCGAAAAAAAAGAAAGGCAAAGACGAGTATCATCTTTATGACACTCTCTCAGCCCTAGACTAGGGCGCATCTCTAGGAATAATCCATTGACTCTCCTAAGAAAAGACATATACACTCTCCTTATTTACCAAAGAATGGACAATGCTTAACTAGGAAACTACGTCCAACCTGACTCTTGGAAAAGCCTGGGACACGTACGAAACCTTCTCTGGTCACCATTAACAAAAATCCCACGTCAATCGGGATTGAATCATGTCATCAACACTAAAAAGGCCTGTGGAGTCGCATCAATATTTAAACTCCCATGCCATTTGACAATGAATCATAACAAACAATACAATCCCCATAGAGATGCTCAATAATTAATCCCCCAATCAATTGGGATTGAACCATACCAAACATGACAATAACCCACCAATCCGGATCTAACCATACTAGACTTCAACCAGCCAATGAAGAATTAGGTGTCGACCTGAGTCTTGGTAAACACCAGGATACACGAAACCTTTCCAGGTTGGATCGTCACCTTAAACAAAAGTCCTACATACCCAGTAGTCTATGCTTCGACCGATCCTTTGTAGACCACCAAAGTACGTAAGAGACCTAAGACAGTCTAATCGAAAATAGAGGGATGTCCGCATCACGACATTCTTTCAACCCTATATCAGGGCATATCTCCCAAGAAGTCCCTCGACTTCCTTGAGAAGACAACTACCAATATTTTTGTTAAACATACAACAAATGATACCTATGCTCGAACCACGCGTCGACCTAATCCTTGGTTGATTACCAAGGTATATAGGAAGCCCTTGTAGGTATAATTGACAATCTAAGATAGTTCAGCGAGGGTCGAACTATATTTCGACTAGATTTCTAACCTAGGAACTCAGTGTCTGTAGGTAACCCAAGTGGATTTCGGTCATCCAATGATTACCATATAGAACCAGTAATACCAATAATACATAAACAACCCAACAGGGGTTTCCAGACTAAAATGAACACTACAAATAGCACGCTCAGTTCAGGATACAGAGGCGACCCATGTGGGCTTTGTCGCATCCTTTGAATGCCTAGGAGATAGTCCTATGCCCCAGCTAGAGCTGAGGCATATCATATCCAGTTTCTTTATTTAGAATTTATGATGGGACTTGCCCCAACTAGAGTTGGGGCACATTATATCTGGTTTTTCCATTGAGATTCTGTGATAAGAGTTACCCCAGTTAGAGTTGGGGCACATTATATCAGATCTTTACTCTGTAGAGTTTCTTGATAGAAAACTTGCACCAATCCCAATCATAATCAATGCAAAAATTCAAAATTGGAATTATAATCCCAAAAAATGAATAAGCATCGTCAAGCCCCAGTCTACAATTGGGGCACATTTTACCCGAGGTTAAATTTTTCCCAAGAAGTTTTATAGTCCTCGTCAGGCAATCCCAAGTGGGATGTATCCAAAAACATTCCACTAGGTATTACGTTTCCCGAGGGTTTTTTCCCGTTGTGAATTCTCTCAGTCATTTTCAATCTCGTATTAATATGACGACCAGGGAATTAGTTTCTCTTACCAAAAACCTGTTCCACCAAATATTGTTAAACTTTACCAGTCCAAACTATATTTAACCTGATTCTCAGTTAAGTCTAGATATGTAGGCGCCCCCATGGGGGTGCAATCAAGCCAGATCACGTAAATCAATATTTAGAAATATCATCGACCTCACTCTCAGATTAACTAGACACCCCGAAATTTGGTTTCTTTAACCCTGAACCATTCCACCCAAACTTGATTTACTTTACATATTAGAACTATATGTAACCTGATTCTCACTAATTTGAGATATGTAGGAAAACCCTATGGGGTACGATCACAACCAGTAGCCAGACAATATTTTATGGATTCTAGACAGTAGTATAATGTAGAAGTAGAAATTACTTTATATGTCAGAACTACATGTGACCTGATTCTCATTAATTTGAGATATGTAGGGAAACCCTTTAGGGTACGGTCACAAGCAAGAGTCGATTGACCAAGTGTCATACTTTCCACCTCCTATAGGATAAACCGAGCATCTTCATTTAGGAATAGAATTTTAATTTTTGTAGTATAATGCAGACAATCGGTGTATCTTAATTTTGTAGTGTATTGCAGACACCTTTGTACTTTAATTTCGTAGTGTAATGCAGATAGCCAGTGTATTTTAATTTTGTAGTGTAATGCATACAACCAGTGTATTTTAATTTCATAGTGTAAAGCAGACAGCCAACCAGACAGTATTTTTATGGATTCCAGACAATAGTATAATGTAGTAGTAGAATTTACTTTACCAGTTAGAACTACACGTGACCTGATTCTCATTAATTTGAGATACGTAGGAAAACCCTTTGGGGTACTGTCACAACCAAGAGTCGATTGACCAAGAGTCATCTTCTCCGCCTCCTATAGGATAGACCGCACATCATCCTTTAGGAGTATAGTAGTGTAATAGCAACCAGTAGTATAATAACAGCCAGTAGTATAGTTGTATTTTATAATTCCAACCAGACAGTAGTATAATATAATTGTATAATGCTTAGGAGGGCTTGCACAGAGTGTCGTCCTCACCACACCCTATAGGATTAGATATATCACCATCCTCCTGGAATACAGATAGACAGGAACCAGATGTGTCACCATCCTTCCAGTAGTAACCTTCCAGGGTTGATTGTTCTTCATCTTCTGAAATGTGTAATGGTAAAAATGATCAATCGTCATCCGCGTTAAATCATCTAGGATCATGTATGTATCCATCCTTTAGGATATATTTAAAAACCTATTTTTATATTTCATGTCTAGTGGAACAAAATGTTAGTGTCTCCTTCTTTGTCATTATGAGTAAACTCGCATGACAAAGAGGGGCAGCTATAGACACAACATTTTGTTCTGCCCAGTTAGTGTTGAATCGAGTACAAATTCAGACAAACTTTAAGCTAGAGTTTAAATGGAATGAATTTCTACCTAATATCACACTATACAATATACAAAAATAACCAAAAACATGACAAAAACACACAAAAAAAACTATTGCATTTGATAAAATACAGTTAAGTAAAAGTTTTAGGTCAACCTCAAAATTCCCATAATTTAAGGGGGGTCTAAAATGACTTTATTAAGGTTTGATTTTCACTGAATCATATTTAATATAGATAAAAATTAGCCACTACCCTTAAATTACAGGATATTTCAAACAATTAACTTAGTTACCTACCCCAACCTAGAAACATTTACTTTCATTGAATCTTGTTGGTTTAACACCAAAAATAGTTATTATTCATGCATATTACATAAAATACCACCAATAAACAATCCAAGAGACCTTAATCAAGGCTTGTAAAAGTCATGACAAATCCCTAAATCACAAAGTGATTTAAGACTTGGAATTACACCAAATTCAAGTAGTCTTGACAAACCACCCTAGGCCCAAGCAATAAAGAGGCATAGACATTATTTAAGGCATACAAATGAAGCCTTATAATAACCAAGGAACCTTCCTAGAAGTTTCCTACCAAATAGCTAAGGAAGGGAACCAAAACACTTAGGGTACAACCAACCGTTATCGAAATTAAATCGATTTGGTTCGCCACCTAAGTAAAGCATTCAATGAGAATTTAATGCCCATCCCATCGAGCATTAAATTCTTGGGATGACATGTCAAGACCATATTCAAGGTATCTAGATATTTTAAGAAAAATATCTTAGAACCAATCGAAAACCATGAATAGTGATAACCCATTACCAAAACCAAACTGGATGTGTGGCCTCCAAGCAATGCATTAAATGTACATCTCATTAACAATTAAATGTTTATGGATGACATGGAAGGGGTGGATACATTGAACCTAGATATTTTCACCAAAATATCAAAGGGTAACTTGAAGCCATGGAAATCAACTGTCAATTACAAGCCAAGTTAACTCAATTCCATCCAAACCCAACCGTAGGAGTGTGATGAGGAGGTTATTTACCAACAAATCAAGTATTTTTGAGTTCAAATATTTGTGAGTTTTCAAGCATCTTTGTTAGTTTAATGTATTTTTGTGTTATTAAGTAGGAATCATAAATAATTGGGAGAAAATATGAAAATATGGCAAAATGAGGTGAATTGAGTAGTAATGTTTTGTCAGCATTACAGGTACAGTAACTTCAAGCCCAATTTTGATCACGATGTAATCCAATTCTGGAAAACCTCAAAACATGAAAGTTGTATATCTCTTTCTTATATTGCCATGAATCACCTCAATCAGAATTTAGACGAAAACGTTATGGCCAAAATACGAACAGGTGTTAAACCTGTCTGAACTAGAGACACTGCCTAAAGTGCACTCTAGCGTGCCTAAAAGGCCCTCCAGCATGCCCCCACCAGTCTTCATGGCCCAATGGCACACTCCAGTGCACCCACGTCTTCTCCAGCCTACCTCTGTAACACGAAAACGAGAAGAAATCCTAATTTTGAGCCTTATTTATACCACCTTATGCCTCAAACCCAAGAGGTAGCCATTTTGGGAGAGAAACACCATTAGTGTGAAGACAAGAAAACACCATTAGAGGCACAATACTACTAGAGAGAGAGCTTAGAGTTGAAGTTTATTGAAGATTTGAAGCTCATTTCCACAAAAAGAGTTTTCTCTTCCTTTCTCTCACCCTAATCTTTAGTAAATTTTATATTTGTGATATTGTGTTAAACATGTTTTGATTTATAAATTTCTAGAAAAAATTGGTCATGTATTCCACTATGTTGAGCTAAAATTTCTATCTAGAGGGATTTGAATTTCATGTTTTGATCATTTGTGTTTCTTTATGATTATTTGTTGATTTTTGCAAAATATAAATTGGATATCATAGATGTGTGGGATTAGGCACTCAACATAGTTAATTTTACACATTGAGATCAGAGAAACACAACCTGAGTATACTAGCGCAAAAGGTGAGTATAGTTTGGGTAGCCATTTAATGGGCAAAGCTTAATTATTGGATAATTAGTTGAATTGAATAGACATATTAATTCAAGCAATTATACAAACTACCTTACTCGGCACTCGATAGATGGAGTGAAGTTACTATAGATACCCATGGTTAATGATTGAGTATGAATTTAATTAAGAAGCTTGAATTGGATTAGTATAGTTTAGCGAAGTAATGTCAGACACCCCCTAAAACAATTGTGCATAGGAAGTCCATATTTTATTTTGATTTTGATTTTATATTTGTTCTAGTTTTATTTTTATAAACCCTAAATTTGAACACCTAAATAAAGTTAAGTTACGATAATCGCGGTACTTAGTGACGATTTAAACCAATCCCTATGGATACGATACTCTACTCACTACTACACTATTAAAACTTGATTTTAATTTAGGCATTTTTTTTTTAATTTTTTAATTTTTGTATTTGATTTCTTATATTGCGAGGTACTTGGAGATGGTTGATCAACAAGTCCTTTAGAGATTTTTTCAACGAGATTCCGAGCCATTCTATTGTGCTTGGTACAGATACAAAGAGTTGCTTATTCAGTTCCTCGATTATATTTTCTCGAGGGAGTGTCAACTACAAAACTTCATCTACGGTCTACATATTGCAACAAGAAGTTGGATGGAAAGTGGAAGTGATACCGCCTCTTTCTCCCAACTATCTGCGGACGAAGCGTATTGATTATTGGAAGACATAGTAGATTTTTACTATCAGAGTTGGAATTCTTCAACCTGGGCTTTCATGTGTGAAAGCCAACATGAGGAACCGAATATAAGTGGGAGGGACTTGGGTTTGTTCGATGATGATGATTCTAATGAGGAGAAGACCTAAGAGTTAATCGACGAAAAAAAATCACAAGACAACACTTGTGATTATCCACCTTTTGAGATTTATGTTGTGATACCAACATTGATCAAAGATGAATAATTCTATGAGGATCCGATATGGTTCACTTGTCCTCCACCACTTTCAAATCTGTTCATTCATGCCCACCAAGCACATATACCGAAGCCGAGTCACGTTGAGCACACGTGCCAATCATTTCTACATCTCGCCAAGCTTGAGGGCATTCAAAACCAAGACTCATTTATTATGTTGTATAGGTGGAAGCCACTCTTTGATGAGCCTTTCTCCGTTGTCAAACCAAGAATGTTAAACCAAGCACTTCTTGGGAAGTAACCCAAGTTTTCAAATAATTGTGCCTAAGGATGCAAGCTATAGAAGAAATCCCCACACTGACCTGAGTTTATGCCACCATACCTAGGGCATCACCGTCGATCACACTAGGAGGCAAGATTGTCTCGCCTCTCTGGTCCATGTTTTTATTCCCTTATACTTAATTTTAATACATGTTTGAATTTGAGTTTGGGGGTGAGACATATGTTAGCTTATGTTTGTTGGGTTAGAAAATACTTGTGTGTTAGTTATGACTTTTCTTTATATAACTTGTATTCTTTTGGTCATGTTTTTAGTTTCTTTTCTTTAGGTTTGTTTGAATAAATTGTGAGTTTTGTTGAAAAGCAATGACTTGATATCGATGATGAGTATAGACACTTAATGTTCTCTTAGGTCTTTTAAAATGTATGTTATTGAGATTTCTCTGTGCTTGACTCGTGTTGATTGAAGTTCACTCTTGACTCTTTACCTTTTGCGCACCAAAAAACATGATCACTTGGTCTTTTAAATACTTGGAGAACATTTATATGCTTTAGGTAGGCTTTGAGATCTCATGAACACTAGAAAGCATTTGGGTGAAACTCGAGGCGAAATTCTAGGTTATGTGTTGTTGGAAATATGATTTAGATATTTTTTTGGGATTGTTTGAGCCTTTGAAGCTAACCCTTAAAAATTGTTTATCATTCGTTACCCCCGTTGAGCCTTATTGCTTAATTATTTCATTACCCTCATATGTACATCCAACCCACTAAATGCATTCTCACTTTCTAAACCCATCACTAATTGACATTTTTGCATGGATCATTGATTGTAAGGACTAGCATGGGTTGTATTTGGAAAATCATTGGTGGATTGGATTTTATTTTATTTTAAAAAGAAAATAAATCAATTGGGTGATGAGTTGAGTCACTTCCTTGTATTTTGATAGCAACAATGAGGATAATGTTGATTTTGAGTTTGGGGGTGTGGTTTATATTTCTTACCTATTTTTTTTTTTGGGGGGGGGGGGGGGGGGGAGAGAATGTGTGTCTTGGTTTATTTTGGTGAATAATACCTTGTGGGGTCAATTGAAAGAAAACATATGATGAAAATGGGAGTTGGTGAAAAAAATTCTTAGAAATCTTGCAAGATCCATGAGTTGTGATATATGCCTAGGGTGATTTGAGCCTAAAAATGACATTCTCATCTACTTTTTACCCTAGCCATACATTACAACCCTCAAATTCCTTTTGATCTCCAATGACATATGAATCTATGCATAATTAGTAAAGAGTGACATGAAAAATGGGTTTATGGTTATTCTTAACTTCACAATCTAGAAATCATTCATTGTTTCCTTAGCACATAAATTTATTCGAGGCTCGCTTGGTTGGGTGAGAACGATTGTGCACACACTTACACATCCAGAGTCTTGAGTGGATTGAAATTAATGCTTAAAGTTGAAATTCTAGATAATCTCAATGTTTGCCTTACTCTTGAGCTTAGAGCATTTGGTGGTTTCAGAGATAATTGCATGAATTGTTGAATCGATATGAAACTCACATTATCTTGCTCATTTATTAATACTTGATTTGTGTTTCCTTCCATTTTATTTTCTTTTACTTGAAGACAAGCAAATGTTTGAATTTGAGAGTATTTGATGAGGAGGCTATTTACCAACAAATCAAGACTTTTAAGTTCAAATATTTGTGAGACTTCAAACAATTTTATTAGTTTAATGTATTTTTATGTTATTTTTTAGGAATCATAAATAATTGGGAGAAAATGTGAAAATATGATAAATGAGGTAAATTAGGTTGTAATGTTTCGTCACTAGTGCAGGTGCAGTAACTTCAAGCCCAATTTTGATCATAATTCAATTTGATTCTAGAAAAACTCAAAACATAGAAGTTGTGTATCTCGTTCTTAGATTTTCATAGTATCTTGAATCACCTCAATCAAAGTTTGGACGAGAAAGTTATGACCAAAATACAAACAGGTGTCAAAACTGCCCGAACCAAAGTCATTGCCTAAAGCGCGCTCCCGCGTACCCCCACCAGTTTCCACGGCCCAAGAGTACGCTCCAGCATGCCCACATCTACTCTAGGCTTCCTCTACAGTGCGAAAAAGTGAAAACCCCTAATTTTGAGCCCTATTTATACCACCTTATGCCTCAAACCCAAGAGGTGATGATTTGGAGAGAGAAACACCATTGGTGTAGAGATCTTTTGGACAAGGGAACACCATTGGAAGCACAACACCACTAGAGAGGGAGCTCGGAGTTGAAGTTTATTGAAGATTTGAAGCTCATCTCCACAAAAAAATAGTTTTCTCTTCCTTTCTCTCACCCTAATCTTTAATGAATTTTGTATTTGTGATATTGTGTTGAACATATTTGGATTTATGACTTTCTTGAAAAGATTAATCATAAATTTCACTATGTTGAGCTAAAATTTCTATTTAGGGGGATTTGAATAGTTTTGTATAAATTATGCTTTGAGACTTTAAGATTTTGTTAATTGAATTTCATGTTTTGATCATTTGTGTTTATTTATGCTTATTCGCTGATTTATGCAAAAGATAAATTGGATATCATATATGTGTGGGATTAGGCACTCGACAAAGGTAATTTTACACATTGAGACTGGAGAAACACAACCTAAGTATACTAGCGCAAAAGGCTAGTATAGTTTGGGTGGTCATTTGATGGGCAAAGCTTAATGATTGGATAATTAGCTAAATTAAATAGATATATTAATTCAAGGAATTATACAAACTACCTTACTCAGCACTCGACAGAGAGAGTGAGGTTACTATAGTAACCCATGGCTAATGATTGAGCATAAATTTAATTAACAAGTTTGAATTGAAGTAGCACAGTTTAGCGAAGTGATGTCAAACCCCGTAGAACAATTGTGCATAGGAAGTCCATATTTTATTTTTCTTTTGATTTTATATTTGTTCTAGTTTTATTTTTATAAACCGTAAATTTGAAAACCTAAATAAAGTTAAGTTACGATAATCACAGTACTTAGCGATGATTTAAACCAATCCTTGTGGGATACGACACTCTACTCACCATTACACTATTAAAACTTAACCCGTACAATTGCGGTGTGTAGTAATAAAATGATACTGGAGTGCTCTCCAAGCAATGACTCATCACCTAGCATTAAATGCAAAGTGACATCTCATGACTAGGTTCAATGCACCTTGGATGCATTTGTGACAACCAAACTGAAATAGTGAATCAAATCGGTATTTAGACCCTAAATTGAACCAGATCCATTACATCAAGTCATAAATACACCCATATGCAAGGAATGTGATTGGATGAGATAAAATGATTGGTAATGATTACCAATAATTACCAAATCTTTGAGAATCCAGCCTTCCATTCTAAATTCATTCCAAGCCAAACAAGATCAAAGCAAGACAATGAGTTCCTTAGGCCAAACACCCCCCACGGAACAACCTGGATTGACCTGCGCATTGGCCAATGCACAGGCCCCTAGGCCTATAAATATAGGGCCTCTTCTCTCATTTTTGAAAGTCTTGAAGGCCTAACTTCTCTCTCTAAACTTGAGCAACTCTCTTAGGTCCTAGGCCTCTCAAACATATTTCTCAAATAACGCATCGTTATTCTACTGAAATCCGGTCTTGGAAGGTGTTCTTGAAGTTAAGGAACAAGAACTCGAATGATCGACGACCACCGATCAATACTGAGCCAAGAGAAGCAAGAAGGGAAAGGAGGTTAGCTACTTAGGGACGACCACATCCCCTAAGTAGGGTGTTCTTGGGTTCTTGGCTAAGAACTCGAGGAATCGACGACCACCAATCAACCAACAACCAAGATGACTAAGGAGAAAAATGAACTAAACACTTCCCCTAAGTAGGTATGTTCCTATAAAACACCCTATGATTTTGGTTAATCTTGTATATGTTGCTTGTATATAGTAGAATCATGTAGATAACACACTTTACTTTCGTGTACATAACACAAAACCCATAAAACAACCAAGCAGGCTTTTGATTTTGTCAAGAACATCAAACAAACACTTAATCATAACTATAACAACTAAAGTAGGCTCAAATCTTACAAAACCATTTCAAGAATCTCAAGAATTTTAAAAAAACATTTAAGAACATTTAAAAACATCAAATCATCTGAAAACATGTTAAGAGCATGTGAGGATTCAAACAAAACTTCTATCACATCATGAGTTGTGCATAGTCTCTACGATTCTCCCAGGAACATCGTATTTTTTTCTTGTTCTTTTTTAGCTAAATAAAACACACAAAAACCCTAAACTAACCAAAATAAAAAAGTTTATTTAAGGTTCCTGACAAAATCAAAGGGTGTTTATGTATATATTAGAGTTATGATCAGGTTGTTCACAACTCTAAAAACTGTTAATAAACCTAACTAGGGTTGTGATTCAGGTTGTTTACAACTCTAAACACTGTTAATAAACCTAATTAGGGTTGTGATTCAGGTTGTTCATAACTCTAAAAACTGTTAATAATAGCTAATTAAGGTTGTGATTCAGGTTGTCCACAACCAAAACTAACTAATAATCAACCAAAACTAACTAATAATCAACTGAAATTAACTTAACTAGAGAGGTGGTCCCCTCTTGACGGGTGGCAGCGGCAGGTGCACGAGAAGGAGCTGCACACATGCTTGAATTCGTCCATTTGGTTCTCGAGGAGATTAATCTGAGATACCTCTACAGCTCCCGAGATCTGTCTCGCAGCCCCAAGTGGCAGAGTAGATGGCCCTGGGGGATCAATTATCCTCATTGGTGGAAGTTGGGAGGTGTGGCCTTGGTGTTTTCAACATATCTTCTAATTCTTCTGTTTTGTGTCTGTCTTTCCGACCAGATCTTGTGATCATCCAAGCTCTATTGAGTAGAAAGCAATGATTAGAGGAAGGATTTTTGCATGGTTCTCACAAAGGGTGCTAAACTGTTGGTGTATAAAATAGGTACACACATCAAGTATGGTCCAATCAGGAACAAGTAGATCCCACTACTGGAGTGGAGTTACTGAGTTAGAGTTGAAGTTGGAGATTCTTCGAGTCAACTGTAATCGTCATCCTGGGGACTGACTTGCTAAAGTCCAGAGTCCTGCCCTTCAGAGAGCTATACATACATAAGGCTAAGCTAGAATTTGTACTGGTGAGGCCCCTTCGGAGTAAGAGTAAGAGCTCAGAGAGAAAATGTACAAAAATGCGTTAATTATGTAAATAGCGATTGAGCATTAGTATTTTAGGCACACCTTAGGCTTGCATAGCCCCTAGTATATTGGCATTGGAGATGATCAATGTTACCTAATCGGGCCTAAACACGGGTAATTAGGCGAAAGCATGTGTTTAGCCGATAATTTAGGGTGTTTAGGAGATAATTACTGGGCTTGGGCTTTCAGGCCTATTTGTAGAAGCCAAAGGGCCTCTGTTAGGCTTATAAAGGTGAGCTGATGGAGGAGAGTGGACGTCTGTGGAGTCTTGAAGGAGAAACAGATTGAAATGGTGAGTCGGTCGAGACAAACGGCTAAGTCCTTGAAGTTGGCCGTCTAGGGGCACGGGGAGGAGTTCTGGGCAATAGCGTGCTTGCTGAGCACATTGCTCCTTCTTAGGTGCAAAGAAGATTATAGGGAAATAGCCTTAGTCGGAGTATACTCTTGCGTGATATTTTAGATTCTTGAATGTGACCATGTCACGGTAAAGATGGACACGTGGCTAGGGCCTTAGTGCTGACTCGGTGATATCTAAAAATACCTTTATCAAGACTGCAATAGTCTGAGCGTCCTTCAAGATCTCAGGCTCCGTCTCTATTATCTCTGCATCAACTAAAACATCGCATATTATCAGAAGATAAACAAATAACAATTCAGATGAATAAAAAAAAGTGTTATCTTATTTCTTGAATGCCACGGTCGAAAAGGACAACTCGAATCCTGATAGGGAATTAGAATCGAAATTCAAAGGTCTGACCTCCCCAGCAGGGGAAATAAAGAAAAGATCAAATGAGTTGGCTTTGAGAATGGCAAAGTTCATCTCTACCTCAGGAAGCCCTAACAAAAGGGCAGCAACAACCTTCATTTCCTTGTAGAGGGGCAAACAAGAAGGATAGATTACGAAAGAAAAAAAAAAAAACCAGAAAAAAAGAAATTCACCGAGAGAAAAAGAGTAAGGGAGTAGACTTACACAAGGACGGAGACCACCTCCTTGGGACTAGATAGGACCTTTCCCATCTACCATGCTGCTCCTAGAATCCTTTTACCATGACTCACCTATTCTTCCACCACAAATTATTCTCTGGGATTCCCACAATGAATCGCCTACTCTGAGTTCAAAACTGATCCCAACAATCGAATGGCCTCATATACTTGATAACCTGGTAGAAATGGAAGAACAAGGGAACTGAAGGAAGCACACCATTCCTCATGCATAGAATAACGAATCCTACTATCGGCCTCTACGCATTGGGCACCAACTACGAAGGCGCTAAGTTGACGCGATGAAGAACCTCGTGGAGGAAAGGATGAAGCGAAAAGTGCAACACGTAAAAAAGGCATCAATATAGAATGTGGTGTAGCCAAACGAATGACGAAGCACATTCCACAATGGTTTAGGAGCGACTAGGAGTACATTGAGAGGGATAGAATAGCCCCTGTGTATCTCGTAGACTTGAGCGCTCATCAAGCGACTCACCGTGATCCTAGCCTCATCCCACTCAGGTACCTTTTCGGGCGCCTGAACCACTGCAGGAATAGCTGCAATATCAAGAGAATGAAGGTGCCGAACCTCAACTTGTTCTATCCCCTCTCTATCGCCCCGCATGACCAATGGATTAGCCCCCATGGCACCATCAAGAACTAGAGTTTCAACCTGCAGGCCTTACTAGGGAACCCTATGAGTAGTGTCTTGACCTTTGACATGGGGCATCCTGGATGACAGCCTAGTCTCGTCATCATTGCCGTTTCTCAAAAAATGAAACCATTACTCAAAGTCTCTTTCCATTATGAATGCATAAACTGGGTCTAACAAAGAGCTCAAAAACAAATATGATATCTAAAGTAGTGTAGCGACAAAGTTCACAAACTTCATCTCTTTAAATGGGTTTGAGCACAACTCCTCGTTAACCATCAATTAGGGAGCCGAATTGACCAGCCATCTAATCAGCCATACAGATTTAATGCCTAGCATGCCCGAAAGAGAAAAGCTGAAGCGTTCGGCTGCAACCAACGTATCTATTAGGCGCAACCCTTGAAGAAATGACATACACCGGATCCTCATGGAAACGTCTAAATATTCCTAGGCCATGAATCATTATGCACCTAGGAATAGGGGGAAGTTGATGAGTAAAAATTCGATCAGAAGCTACAAAAACGCCACGTGTCCTCAAGCACGCGACTGGATTGAGAACTCTAGTATTGGCTAGCTCGGTTAGGTCCCATCTCTAAACCTGACCCGATCACACCTTCTTAGGTGCGAATGCCACGATGCTTCCGCTGCAAATGTGGTCTGAACCACCTCCTCCAGAAAGGAATGTACCGTTACTTTCCCACTAAAATGGCTCCGCGATCTTCTCCCACAAGCACAACCATCTCCATGGTAATAGGTCAGAGATCCGGGCTACCACCATAACGGTGCGTAGAGAATTAGGAAAGACTTGCCAAATAAGTCTTATCCCTCTCGATATAAAGTTAAGCACCCTAGAGGTTTGAAGTGTGTGATATCTTATGTGTATTCTTATATACAACTTTATACACGACGAGCTCTCACGCTTATTACTATACCATACATTCTCTTTGTACCCTCGATTGATTCTCACACAGGAGGTACAATGTCGGCATGCCAATCTGCAACGCATTGTTTTGTAGGATTCCAGACAGAAGGGAAGTGAGATAGCCCCAACAGTCTACCACTCCCGGATCTCAAGAGTGATGTGTCCAGTTATCCATTTTTAGGCATCACCACATAATACCTCCTCATATATATATATATATATTCTTCTTTTATATTTTTACAATAACATTCTTATTCTTTTTTAACACCCCACTCCACCCACCTCTTTCTTCTTTAGTTGTCTTCTTCTTCATTTCTCTCACTCCACTCGTTCCTCGCCAGAGAACACCCCACCTACCTCTTTCATTTTCCTCCTCATTTTCCTCATCTCTCTCTCTGATCCCCTAGATCTGTGATGGCGACGGATCTGGGTCATTGCGGCAATGGATTTGAGAGAGAGAAAGAAAGGTTGTTGATTTTGGAGAAATCAACACCCTTGATTGGAATCTGTTACCTCCATAGTTTCCTTCTTCCTTCTCGAATTCGCTTAATACGTCTTCTATACCCCTGATTTCGACGAGAGGTATGGTTTAATGGGTGTATGAAATTTAAGAGTTTTTTATTGCTCATTTGAATCACAAATTTGGAGCTTTTAGTGAAAATTGCATATGGGTTATGCTTAATTGATCAATTTGATAATTGAAACACACAAATAAAGTCATTCCGATGAGTGATTTCATCTTAATTTCTTTGATTTGTGTAGTGAAAGTAGGAGCGAAATTCTTGATGAATGCTTGAAAACAAAACTAAAAGGGTTCTTTATTTTATTCTTAGTTTCCTCATCTGGATTTTCTCCAGATCACTTCAGGAATGTTGATTCTCCAAAATCAACAATTTTTTTCTCTTCCTATCACTCCACTATCGTCGTCGATAGTGGACTGGTAATATCAGCGACGACGGTGGTGGTGGTGGCATTGGAAGAAGGTGAGAGGGTTAGCAGTGATGGTGAAGAAGAGAGAACAATGACGAAGAAGAAAAAAAAAAAGAAAAAGGAAGAACGAAATGGAAAAAAGAAAAAAAAGAGGGTAAAAAATATTTTAAAAATTGGGGGTGTTAGTGAATTTATATAAAAATATTTTTTTTAAAAATATATATATATAAAGAAAAGACATTTATGTTTTTTAATATATAATAAAAAAAATGGTAAAAAGAATTTACCAATATTTATGAAATGAGAAAAAAAATAAAAAAATAAAATCTAGTTAACGCAAATAAATAGGGGGTTAAGTGATATAAATCCAAATACCATTCTGAGTAGTGACATGTGCAATAATGGAATAATAGAAGAATTAAATCACTTACGTAGGCGGAAAAAACTCAATAATTTATGTTACATCCAACAACCCAAGTAACACTCCACTGAAACAACGTTGGCTGTCTTCCTTCCATCATCAATCCATCTTCCCATAAACTCAAACGCAGATACGAAAAGTACGCTTAGTTTTCGAAACGCGCATATTAGGTACTATGCAGCCATGCTGTCGACGGATATCTGGCATCGCCGCCGCTTGGCCGGAGGCGGAAGTTCATTTTACGAGGAGACTTCCACCACGTGCTGATGAAATCTCGCTAGCGCATTTAGTTCAAATTGATGGGCTACGTCAGCCTATCATACGTCGGTCAGGGAAGCCGGTGAAGTTGCAGGTGATCAAGGCGGTGTACCCTACCGGAGGCTTATCATTTAGATCTGACGGCGGGGAGGAGGAGGCGAAGGGGATCAGGCCGAATTGGTGTCGCTCGTGCGTAGCTGGAGACGAGAAGATCGGTGAGATAAGAGCTGGTAGAGATCGGAGGGTGGAGGTGCTGGTTGCAGCAGGGGTTACAGTGGTGCTGGGCGTAGGCAATCGGGTGCTCTACAAACTCGCTCTGGTTCCTCTCAAGCACTACCCATTCTTCCTCGCTCAGCTTGCCACTTTCGGGTACGAGTATATAAAAGCATTTCCAACGACAATTACTATATTATTGTTGTCATAGGAATATAACTAATCAGCTAGAGAATTATGAAGTGACTTGCTCCAATAGTATTTTCTACTTTAAAGAAAAACTATTATTTTCAGAACTAGGAATTCCCCGTGCCTAAAGTACTATCATGATTTTTCTAATTTATAACTGTAAAATGTAAAATATGACTTGATTTATAGAATAGATTATACAAATAAATATATTGAAAATATATGATATGAATGGACAAGGTAGAGATAAATAGAAGGAGAAATAAAATAGAAGAGTGACACATTTGAGCCCAAGTCCAATAAGAGTTACACCAATTTGAATCCAAAGGAGCCCAACCATCTTGGTTTAATGGTCCATGAAGATATTTGGACCCCAAATTTCGTTTTTGACCAGCCCCTTATTTGGTATAACCTTTCAATAACTCAGTTGGTCAATTAGAAGCATTGAATCTGGTCATTGGCTATTTTTAGTATTTTAAGAAGTCTTTAAGTTAATTAGATACTTTGAATTTGGTTATTCAGCCATTATTAGTAGTCAAAGAAGTAAAAAAAAAATGTTATTTATGATATGTATTGATTTTTGTAAGATCTTGGAACATTAATTATGACTATTTCTATTCTTGGAGGGTTGTTCCAAGTATAAAACAAGTGAATTACGAAAATTAAAGGGGACTTTGATCAACTTCAGATTTCAAAAGTTAATCTTTGTGATTACCTTTCTTAGTTTCTTATCTGGTGAGCTAAATTACAGTTCTTATCTTTAAGGTGGTGATATTCTTATCCTTGAAGTGGCGAACTTAACTATCCCAAGGAATTTTTTTAGTGGTGGTGATTACTTATTCATTAGAAATTCGTTTATAACATACCCGTTTTAATTTTAAAACGGTATCATTTGGTATCCAGAGCTTTGGTTTGAGGATGGCCAGAAGTGGAAATCCTATTCCTCAAGATTTCAAGTCATGAAGGACTATGAATGTGCCTTGGAAATTGTAGAGCTAAGGAGGACGGTTGAGTTGCTGCAAAGACAAGTGGAACAGCAACAAAACAATGCCCAACCTAGAAGAAACCAACGTGAAGCACATGGGGAGGTGGAAGATCAAAATCCCTTTGCTGTTGATGATGATTCTAGTGATGAAGATCATAACAAATGATGGCAAAGAAGGTAGCCAAGGCCACGTGATGGAGATGTGAAGGTTGAAGTTCCAGAATTTGATGGAAAAATGCAAGGTGATGCTTTTTTAGATTGGTTATTCATTGTTGAAAGAATTTTTGAATTTAAGGAGTTTTCGGAGGAAAGGAAGGTGAAGTTATTGGCTATTAAACTGAAGGGTTATGTTTCACTTTGGTGGGAAATTCTAAAAAGGGAGAGGAATAGAGAAGAGAGGAGGCCTATTCAAACTTGGGAGAAAATGAAACAGGAATTAAAGAGGAGATTTCTTTCTGAAAATTATACTAAGTTCTATAATTTTAAGCAATACAATCTGTCCATGGAAGAGTATATAAGGGAATTTGAGTATTTGATGCTTAGGTGTAATATTAATGAACTAGAGGAGCAAACTATTGCACGGTTCTTGGGAGGATTGAAAAAGGAGCTTGCTGATGCAATTCAGTTGCAACCGTTTTGGACTTTTAATGACGTTAGAAAGCTTGCTATCACCATTGAACAACAACTAATGAAGTATTCGCCAAAAACAGTTCCTAAAGCAAGTTCTTTTAACCAGGGGAGTGTTGCTTTTAGTTCCAACAAACCTCTTGTCAAAGGTGCAACTTCTAGCAAGAATGAAGTCAAGGGAGATAAAGGTATTGTTCAAAGAGTGTCAAACAATTCCAATTCTACTCGAAAGTGTTTTAAATGTCAAGGTTATGTGCATATAGCTTCTGATTGTCCAAACCGAAAGGTGGTGACCATCATTGAGGAAGTGATTGATGAAGATGAGGCAGAATTAAACCAAGAAGAAGGGAGCATGGAAAAAATCACCGAATATGCTGATGAAGGGGAAGCTTTGGTGATTCAGAGAAGTCTTAATGTGATTCAAGAGAATAAAGAGTTATGGCTACGAGACAACATCTTTCAAACAAGGTGCCCTAGTCATGGGACGATTTGTAATGTGATTATTGATAGTGGAAGCTGTACAAATGTCGTGACCAAAGAAATGGTGACTAAGTTGAATTTGAAAACCGAGCCCCATCCTCAACCATACAAGATCCAATGGTTCCAAAAGGGAAGTGGTTTGAAAGTTACAAAGAAATGCTTGGTGTCTTTTTCTATTGAGAAAACTTACAAAGATGAAATTTGGTGTGATGTTGTACCAATGGATGCATGCTAGTTGTTACTTGGAAGACCAAGGCAGTATGATCGGAAGATTTCTCATGATGGTTTTAAAAATACTTATTCTTTTGTCAAAGATGGTGTTCGCATTGTTCTCGCTCCATCGAAACCAAAATTGAAACATTCTAAGGAGATTGGGAATTCCTTTTTAACAGGTACGCAACTAGAGTGTGCTTTGATTTATCAAGATGAGATTTGTGCTCTCTTGGTTGTGGATGCTACAACCACTCAACAAGCACCATTTCATGAGCTATTGTTGCCACTATTGGAGGAGTTCAAAGATATGGTACCAGATGAGATTCCAATTGGTTTACCACTAATTAGAAATATTCAACATCACATTGATCTTGTTCCAGGTTCTTCACTACCAAACAAGGCTGCTTATCGAATGAATCCAATGCAACAAGTTGAATTACAAAGGTAAGTGGATGAACTTATTGCTCGAGGCTTGATTCGTGAAAGCATGAGTTTGTGTGTTGTTCCGGCTCTTTTGGTTCCAAAGAAGGATGAAACTTGGTGCATGTGTGTTGATAGTAGAGCCATCAATAAGATCACTATCAAGTACCGGTTTCCCATTCCAAGGCCAGTTGATTTACTCGATCAACTTCATGGAGCTGAGGTGTTTTCCAAGATTGATCTTCGAAGTGGATACCACCAAATCAAAATGAGAGAAGAAGATGAATGGAAGACGGCTTTTGAAACTGGGAAAGGGCTTTATGAATGGCTTGTAATGCCATTTGGGCTCTCAAATGCACCAAGTACTTTTACGAGGCTCATAACACATATTCTTACACCCTTCTTGAGAAAGTTTGTTGATGTTTATTTCGATGACATTATGGTCTGTAGTAAATCTTTGTAGGAACATGTGGAGCATCTAAGGTGTGTATTTCAATTTTCAAACCTTGAGGGAGCAAAAACTTTTTGCTAACTTGCAAAAATGTCACTTCTTTACGGATAGCCTTGTTTTCTTGGGCTATGTGGTGTCTAGTGCAGGAATCAAGATGGATCCTAGCAAGGTGGAAGCTATAGAAAGTTGGCTAGTTCCTAAATCCATTCATGATGTAAGAAGTTTCCATGGTATGGTTTCTTTCTATAGGCGGTTCATCAAGAATTTCAGTAGTGTTGTAGCTCCCATCACTGAATGCATGAAAGGAGGAACTGTCAATTGGACCAAGGAGACCCAAGAAAGCTTTGATCTTATCAAGAAGAAGATGACCACAACCCCGGTTCTAACACTTCTAGATTTCAGCAAAGTGTTTGAAGTTGATTGTGATGCCTCTAATGTGGGAGTTGGAGCTATTCTTAGCCAAGAAGGAAGACCCATTGCTTTTTTGAATGAGAAGTTGAATGATGCAAAGAGGAAGTATTCAACATATGACAAGGAGTTCTACGCAATAATTCGAGCTCTTAGTCATTGGAGTCATTACTTGTTGCCAAAGGAGTTTGTGCTTTATTCAGATCATGAAGCATTGAAATACTTAAGCACTCAACACAAGCTAAGTGCACAACATGCAAAATGGGTAGAATTCCTTCAAACTTTTCAATTTGTTCTTAAACATAAGTCTGGACAATTGAATAAGGTGGTTGATGCATTGAGTAGGAGACATTCTTTGTTGAACACTATGCAATCTGTGGTGATTGGTTTCGAGGTTATTAAAACCCTTTATGAAGATGATTCTAACTTTGGCAATCTTTGGAAAGCTTGTTTAAGTGGACCAAAGAACCAATTCTTTATCCATGATAGTTATCTTTTCAAGGGTAAACAGCTTTGTATACCAAAGTGCTCACTTAGAGAAGCCATAATTCGAGAGGCTCATGGTGGAGGGCTTGTTGGACACTTTGGCCGAGACAAAACTTTGATCATGGTGCAAGAAAACTTCTATTGGCCTAAGCTTGTGCAAGATGTTGAGAAGATTGTGAAGAGATGTGTTACTTGCCACAAAGCTAAGATGCATGGGACCAATGCCAGCTTATATACTCCTCTTCCAATTCCAACAGCACCATGGGAAGATGTGAGCATGGACTTTGTTGTGAGTTTGCCAAGAACTCAAAGAGGTAAAGATTCAATTATGATGGTAGTGGACAGATTCTCTAAAATGGCTCATTTTGTTCCTTGCAACAAAACTTCGGATGCTACTAATGTTGTTGACCTCTACTTTAAAGAAATTGTTAAACTTCATGGAATTCCAAAGTCAATCACTTCTGACCGAGATTCGAAGTTCCTAAGTCATTTTTGGAGAACTCTTTGGAAGAAGTTGGGAACTAAGCTTCAATTTAGTTCATCTCACCACCCACAAACGGATGGACAAACTGAGGTTATTAACAGATCTTTGGGAGCTATGATTAGAAGCTTGGTGAAGAGGAATGTTAGAGAATGGGAGAACTTACTTCCTCATGCTGAGTTTGCTTACAACCGTTCTACAAGTCAAACTACTGGTTATTCTCTTTTTGAAGCAGTTTATGGTATGAATCCTATTGGCCCTTTGGATTTATGTCCAGTTCATATTGATAATCATTTTAGTAGGGAAGCTGATGAAAGAAGCTAAATTCATCAAGATATTGAGGAAACTTGAAAAGTACAAGAAGCAAGCTGATAAGCATAAAAAGAAAGTTGTGTTTAATGAAAGAGATTTGGTGTGGATTCATTTAAGGAAGGAAAGGTTTCCAAACAAAAAGTTTGCTAAACTTCAACATAGAGCTGATGGTCCTGTCAAAATTGTTCAGAAGATTAATGACAATGCATACAAGGTGGAGCTTCCTGGTGACTATGGAATTTCCTCAACTTTTAATGTTTCGAATCTTTCTCCATACCAAGATTATGAGCCACTAGACTCGAGGACGAGTCCTTTCCAACCAGGGGAGAATGACACATTTGAGCCCAAGTCCAATAGGAGTTATGCCAATTTGAACCCAAAGGAGCCCAACCATCTTGGTTTAATGGTCCATGAAGATATTTGGGCCCCAAATTTCATTTTTGACCAGCCCCTTATTTGGTATAACCTTTCAATAACTCAGTTGGTCAATTAAAAGCATTGAATTTGGTCATTGGCTATTTTTAGTATTTCAAGAAGTCTTTAAGTTAATTAGACTCTTTGAATTTGGTTATTCAACCATTATTAGTAGTCAAAGAAGTCAAAAAATGTTGTTTATGATATGTATTAATTTTTGTAAGGTCTTGGAACATTAATTATGACTATTCCTATTTTTGGAGGGTTGTTCCAAGTATAAAACAAGGGAATTACGAAAATTAAAGGAGACTTTGATCAATTTTAGATTTCAAAAGTTAATCTTTGTGATTACCTTTCTTAGTTTCTTATATGTTTGGAGGATTCCATTGAGTGGTGAGCTAAATTATAGTTCTTATCTTTAAGGTGGTGATATTCTTATGATATGAAGCGGCGAACTTAACTATCCCAAAGGATTTTTTTAGTGGTGGTGATTACTTATCCATTAGAAATTCCTTTACAACATACTGTTTTAATTTTAAAATGGTATCAAAGAGCAAATATGATTCTCTATATTTGGAGAATCAAACGTTGCTCTTTCTAAAATAGGGAATGATTTAGGTAATCTGTTGGAGTTTAATTTTTAATTAAAATTTGCTTACTTTTAACAAAAAATTCACAATTGATAGACCGGTGGAGATGCTCTAGCCATTAAATCTTACTTGCCTCTCATTCTCAATCATATTCTTCCTTCTCTCTACATATTTTTCTATTTTTATTTTTTTTTGTCGAGCTGGTGCTATTTTTTCATTCACCATTTTTATCTTTCTATTCTCAAAATTTTTTTACAAAAACAAAAAAAATGAAGTTTTTTGGCTAATTATCCATTTATACTTTGAAACTAGTCAAACGGATTTTGTAATGGGTGATTAATATATTCGGGTTCAGAGATTACTACAATTTGGAATCAAGAATTTGACAAAAACATTTAGATTTGACACCCAAATCACTTACTCTTTCAAGAAAATGATAGGCCACTTATCAATGATACATATGTAAGGCATAAGAAGGGAAGCAAGGAGAAGAGTGACTTGGCTATAGTTGAGTAAGTTGGTTGAGAAGGTTCTATTCCTTCTCGGCTAGTTGGGTAAGTTGGTTTGATTATGTTAGTTAGTTTGCTTGTTAGAAGAATTAGTTAGAATAAGATTCTAGCCTAAATAAATACCAAGTTAGTAGGGGTGGAGAGTTACTGAAAATTTGGAGATTGTATGGGAGAGAACAGGCTCTCGAATTACTGGATTTCTTTTCGTCAATTTGTATTTTCATTCCTTATTTGATTAATACAAGTTCAATTCCTCTCAATTTCTCAATTCCTTTCTTTCTCTCGGTTAATTCTTGAGGGTGATCTCAAACCAACTTACCCAACTAGCCAAGAAGGAAATTTTAAAGTGCCTATTTTATATGAAAATTAGAAATTTTAAAACATGAATTGATTTTTTTGTCCACTTATAATAATTTATATTTGTTTGCCTATGTTTTATGGAATTAAGAATCCAATTTTTCAATCAATTGTGACATTTAATGTATATATATTAAAAAATAATATATTGGAGTCTTTAAAAGAAATTGATTTTGATGCAAACATTACATGTGATAATTGATTACAAAATTGAATTCTTTACCCCTTAAAACATAGGAAAACATATATAAATTATTAACAATGAACAAAAATGAGATCAATTTTTTTGTATTAAAAAAAATGTTTTTTTCATTTTAAACAAGCATTTTTACGGAAAGGGATAACCGATTTGGGTGTAAAATCTTAATTATTTTTGTTAAACTCTTGTTCTAAGTTATACTACATCTCTGAGACGAATCTGTGTGTGTATATATATGTATATATGTACGCACACGTGTATATATCAATATATCATCCAAAATAGGGTTAGTTTAGGTAGTCAATTTGGATTCCAAAGTTATTGATCTAATATGCCTTACAGGTATTTCACTCTTTTGTCAATTCTATTAGATTTAACGGATTAACTAACTTTTGCTTGTTAGTTCAAAGTCCAAGGGGGTAAAAGTGCCTATTTCTGAAGTACAGGTTGGTAAAGTTAAAATTGGCCTAAGTTGTTAACCCCATACTTGACCTGGCTTATTTTCTCGAGCCAAATACACTAAGCAGCATGTGCGAACCACATGCGAGATGCTTCACTAGAGCTGATGAAAGAGCATGTGAAGAACAAATAGTTTGATGATTGAAAATCTTTAACCGAAAGGAATAATGTTAGGATCAAAGATATGCTAGACACTTTTGTCACGGATTACCTCCCACGTCAGTTGATTTCATGGCGTCGAGGGCAGTTACCAACTCAAGAAGTGGCGATAACGATCGAGGCCAAGGCCTATAAATTTGAAGCAAACACTCTTGATTTAGAAAGATTTAACACAAATCATACTTAAGACCACAAAATCACTTCAAATTTTTCATTTTCTTATCGTAGGAGTAGATATAATATAATATAGAAGAATGGTTGGGACAAAGCCTTCGAAGTTCGGAAGATCCTTTGAGGAACCTTCGGAATTATTTGTAAGCTTTTAAATTCCGATTTGTTTACTTTCAATGTACCTCGTTATCACTTAAAATCTTTATTTCAATTGCGATTTACTTTTTATGCAAATTGTCCATCTTTTAACTCTTTTACTGTAGGGTTTTGGGTTTTAGGGTTTAGGGTTTATTTCGTTGAATTTACATTTTATGCAACTCTCTATCCCTTAAATTCTTTACTTTACTTTTCATGCAAATCTCTATCCGTTAAACTCTTTATTTTTCCAAATCTCGATCTTTTAAACTATTTCATTTATTGCAATTTACCTACTTTCCTCAGAGTATTTTTAGCTTAATTTTTGTGGTCTTTATCGATCTCACCATTTCAAAAGATCTAGTTTTTTTCTTAAAAAGTCATCTTAATTGAGGCAAAGAGTGTTCACACAATCACTAGATGTTTGATCATATATGTTACCATATTTTTTAAGTGGCTTCTTGCCCGCCTTAGCAAATAAATTAAATCTCTTTGGCAAAGATTAACCGTCCGTGGCACGCTTGGTGGGGCAAAATGCCAAAGACTAGGAACCAATTGCAAATTGGAGAACGTCTTGAATTGAGCATGAAATCCCTTGTGACGAGGTAGAAACCATACAAGAGTTTTACCGAACAAGGAACAATTTTGTTAACAAATTGGTTAAAATTTGGTCATTGAATCCCACATCAAATTTGTGAGATTTTTCAAAATAGTTTATATATGAAAAGATTTACTCCACCTATTGTCATATAGTCTTAGGTTGGAAACTCCTAACATGGAATCGAGCTATGTTTGGGGATTTTTGTTTGCTTATCCCTGAATTGTGTGAATCCCACATCGAATTTGTGAGGTTTTCCAAAGTTGTATATATGAAAGGAGTTACTCCCCTTATTTCCATATGGCTTTAGGTAGGAACTACCTAACAAAAGCATCTATAAGACAAACAGAAAATCCATGAACGCAATTCCATCTCAGGTATCTAAGAAGTACTAGTCTCCAACAAGGGCACAACTCTAATATAAAAGGCCTTGTCAGACATTGACCATTTGCCATCATTTAATATCTGACTTAACAAAATTCTTGTCACTGATAGAATGTACAGACATTTGAGTTTGGAGTTCAGGGTAGAACTGGAGAGAATAAATTTCTTGCTGTGAAAGCAAGGAACATGTGGTCTAACTTTAGTTTCCATTTTCTTTCATCTCCCAGATATATTGTTGTATACTTCTCAATCTTGTATCTGCGCTATCGTTCTGGAAAGGTTACTAATGAAATGCTTTCCTTGCCAAAAACTCCATATCTTGCTGTTGGCCTTTTGGAGGCACTCGGTGCTGCTTCTGGAATGGCTGCTGGAGGTAAATAAATATATGTATGCTCTCGGACTCTTTCCATGCATTATTTCTGATTGCAGGTGCTTTATTTGCTTTCTGAATAAGGTCCCAACCATCAAATATTGTTGTGCTCACTTGTACAGCTTGTAGTTTTTTCTATTTTTCAATCAGCATTCTATTGGGAGACACGTGTGTTGGTGATCCAATCGCATATTTTACTCCTGAGTAAAAAAATGGACCTGTAACATCTGTGAAAAAGTAACATGGAAAAAATGCTACTTACACTGACTATATATTACATGGATCTTGTTTGCAGAAGTGCATGTGTAGGGAGCATAGTAAGGGTGGTGCTTGATGAACTGTCCTAGACCAACCGGTACAGGGACAAACCGAAGGAATATAAGTTTGAAGATGGGGGAAAAAAATTAGTTTCACCCTCTAAAGGGATCCATGACAGTACACATGGCAAAGGCGTCAATTAGTTGTAGTATTCAACTATGATGAATATAATAAATAGGATGCCTGCCTATCCAAAGAAAAAAAAGAAGGGAAAAAAAGATAGGAGCCATAAATATTGTAGTTTGTAAGGCCCTAATTAAACTAAAAAATTATTTGAATAAAGAAACAGAATAAATATCCTAATCAAATAAAATTCTTACAATAAGATAAATCGTAAAGAATATCTGAAGCCTAAACAAATTAAATAAATGTTCTTGGGCAACAAGTTTTTCACATACCACATTTAGATGTATATTCAAAGTTGAAATTACAAAGAGATGCTTTATTATCAAATGGGTTTTGGCCCTTTTGGATGACTAGACTAGACTACATGGAGTTCTTAGTAAAAGAGAGTGACAATGTAGAGGAAAGTTGAATCATTAATTGTGGTTAATTTCGTAATTGGCATGATCCATGTTGCTTCTATAGAATGTAGCTCCCCATTTCTTCAGTTTTTTGAGTCCTTGTCTTTTGTAATTATTGTAATGTTTTACTTCATGCTCTGTCCATGAATATTATGATAGAATTTATTATTTTCTTTCTTGCTTTTTGTTTTTCTTTTTGAAGTTGTTGTGCTTCTTTTTTATTTATTGTTTTCACAAACAAAAATGCTCCCAATACTGTATGCTTTTTCTTTTGCTGCAGCTTTTCTATATACTTCTTATATTTCATTTCATTAGTTCCTATTGTTGTGCATGAGAGAGCTTAACTCTGGCCTTATTTATCATATTAACTTTTCTTGTGACAGCAATTCTTTCCGGGGCAGCTATACCCATTTTGTCTCAGGTAAAGAGTTATTTTGTCTTTTGTGATTTTTTTTTTTTTTTTTTTTCCGTTTTTTTTTCCACAAAATTCAAATGAGAAAAGACTTAAAGTAAGAGTCCCCGCCATTTTTTTCATCTAAATACTGATCTAAAACATGGTCCATTTGTCAGGCTGCTTTAGTTTTTGGCTGAATAGGTAAGCACCTGGACTAACAGCAGATTGTGCATGTTCACACGAAAGTGTAAACATTGACTTAAAAAAAAGAATGAAATTGAATAAAGTGAAGTGCTTTTACTGAGTAATTTTAATGAAATCAATTGCTGAGGTTCAATGGATGCACTTTCTTTTTTTTAAAGAAAATGGGTCAGTTTCCAAAGCAGGATGCCTTTTTGCATGAGTTTTTTCAGGGTCTCTGAGATGTGAGTATCAGACATTTTGATGATTAAGAAATTGAAGCTCAATCTGGACTCACTTTAGCACTAGCTGGCTTGGCCACCTGAGAATATGTTTTCCGGTAAAAGGATTATTGAAGGAGGATGGAGAGTTAATTTGGTCATCCACTAAACCTGTGCAGAGCTTTCTTGTTTGGCAACTTCTCCTCTCATTTGTTTTCCTTGGGAGAAGATATAGTTTCAATCAGTTACTTGGGTGCTTTCTTGTGGCTGTTGGTGTAATCATAACTGTGGCAAGGTAAGAAACATTGTTTTTTTATGTGGAGATTCAAAAGTTTTACCTGACACATTCTCTCCTCCATTAAACATTAGGAGTTGATACGGTAAGACTTGAAGGGATAAAACCTTGTGGAGGCCTTTTTCCCCCTAATAATTCTTGAAATCAAAGCTTCAAAAACTAGGTTTCCATTTCCGATGCTTTTCTCGATTTTAACTTGTAGAACACAATGAATATTCAGTTTTTGGGAATTTTATGTTTATTTTGCATTTTTTTTTTCTCTCATTGTTTACTTGAACTCTAGGAAATTATCATATTGCATATCAAACAATTGAAATAGATCAGTGTGGTCCTCCTTGTAAACCAATGAAAGGTTATAGGTGACATCTGAGCTATATTTGGAAGGAATTTGAGGAGTTCCTTGATTCTCAAAATTTATGTGATTTTAGAGTCGCCACCCACTTTTTTTGCGTGCAGGTCCACCAAGGAGAATGACTGGTATAACTGAACTTGAGCTTAGAGTCAATCATAGGAAGGCTAAGGAGACATTCTTAATTAGGAAGTGCCCTCTCCAATGTTGCATATTTTGAAATTTATTTAATATTAATTAATATCTTATACATAGTAGAAGAATTGGGATAACTGAAATCCACTTACGAGTTCAGTTGAAACCTGTTATGTAAGCAAAGTAATTGCGGAAACAAATAGTTTCTCCATTCTCTTTAGTCTTCAGTGTGCAGTTTTCTTTAGTCTTTAGTGTGCAGTTTTCTAACCCAACTCTTACCACCTGTTCACCCGTTAGCATAATCAAGCACTTGAAAATTAATGCTTTAAGTAGTTATCAAATTAAAGGTGTTTGATAACATAATTAATGCATTAAATAATCATCAAATTAAAGGTGTTTGATAAAAATAATGAAGTAACCAATTAAAGTACAAGTATCACTTAAAAATAGTTCACAATCTCAGGTGATGTGTAAGTCACTTATTTTTTAAGCATTTATTACTTAAAACCATCAAACATCTATCTACGGCTACAATAACAACTAAGTCTTTGTCCCACTTAAGTAGGGTCGACTAAACATGTGTCTACAGCTATCACCATTAAATATTATGACTATAAAATTTTGGAAAAAAATTATATACAAACAATTATAGAGAAAGAAAGTACTAAATGAATAAAAAAAAAAATAGAGAGAGAAAGGTTTAGAAAGAGACTGTTTTAGAAAGAGAGTTTAAAAATTATTTTAGAGACTAAAAATTTGTAGATAGATAAAAAGTAATTGAGGTTAAAGTTATTCAAAAAACAATTGCTTATATTTAGCATTTATAATTTCGGCACTTACAATTCAAATACTAATAACTTGTCAACACTTAAATTTTTCAAAGGGGGTTCTTAGTCAATTTTTTCTTTGTCTGGGCAGTGGATCAAGTGCTGGTTCACTGATGGAAGCTGGGATATTTTGGAGTCTTTTGATGATTGTTTCTTTTTTGTTCCAAGCTGCTGACACTGTACTGAAGGTTGATAGCTTTCTCCTTGTTCGTTAAACTTCCTCTATGATGATTCTTGTATTATTAGTGTGTTAAAAACTACATCTCTCTATTTGCAGGAAATAATATTCTTGGATACTGCTAAAATATTGAAGGTACCGTTTACCTTCTCCAAGTGTCGACCCTCCACCCTATGGGGATATTTTTTTTTCTAGATTCAGTTCTTTTGGTGACTTTACAACACAACAAAATCAAAAGAATTGAAGTTTTCTTAAATATTGAAGCACCATTTCATTCATAAAGTGAATTGTAAACACTGACAAATAGTTGGTGCCAAAAAAAGGCAATTAAGTTCACATCCGCTGGCTACCTCCCTTTTAAGTGGCACCAGCGAGATCCAGCCCATGCAGCAGCTGCTCCATTCGGCTTCGAGGAAGGATTCTTCCCTTTTAAGAGGGACCTTCCTCTGTTTGCGTTATGCTTTTCCATACTCAAATAAAAGAAAGTTACATTTCCCCTAGTAGGAATCTATGCAGGGTAACATTATTATATAAAATTCTATAACTTACAGCTTGTTGCGACTCTAGAGAATTAAAAAAGGAAAAAGAAAAACATTTAGTTCTAGTTTGTAAATATTATGATTTCTTTGCATAGAGCGATTGAGCACCCATTGATACTTGGAACTATAGTTTCTACTAGAGGGCACTTTAGTATTTATCTCTGTATTAGGGCTTCCACTTACGACCCACTTACGACCCATATTTTATTATGATTAGAGGAAGAGGTTGACTGCTGAGGTCAAGCCTTCTCATTAATTTCGTATTCTTCTTTGTACTCTAAAATGTATCGAAATCTAATGTGACACTAATCCTAGTCTTGTTCTACCAATTTATCTTCCTTTCCTTTACTTTTTTCCCTCTCCACATCAACATTTGTACCAAAATAAATAAATAAATAAGAAGCAAGCCCTACTAACCGAACCTAGTTTCCACCCTCTCCAAATCCAGTTCCAGCTTCGTCGAAGCTTCGTAACTGTCCGCTGACCATTGCTGCCGTCCACCGAACCTCGCCGACGTCCATGCACTCCCCCGTCGTGTGACCATTGTTGGCATTGATCTAGATCGAACTGCGAAACCTTCTCTGGAGTAGAACAAATCCAGATTGAGCCGCGCGACCTTCGTTGGCATAAAACAGATCCCAATCCAGTCGTCTCCTTGCTTTGGCCTCCTCCGCTGAACCCGCCGATGACAACATTTTAATCGCACGTCTAGAAGCTAAGTTTTTTTTTTTTTCCTTTCCCTCAACAATTATTTAGAAAGAAAAAAAATATATCTTTTATTATGATATCTTTCTTTTGAGTTATATTATTCTCCATGTTTGTTTGTTTCCCTTGTCTATGTTTCTTTATGGTTAGTCTATCTCCCTACAATTTTATGGTTAGTTGGTTGCTTTTTGTTAGTCCTTTTTAGTTATGTGTTCCATGGTACTTTGAGTATTAACCACTCGTAAGTTGAATGGGAGTAACTATTTCTAGTGGTCTAAGGCCGTTAAAGTGGCCCTCACTGGACAAAGGGAAGCATAATCATCTTATCGTCTTTCCTCCTTTATAGGATACAAAGAAGGTTGAAGAGTGAACCTAGTCAGTTGCTCAGATTTTATCTCAATTATGGAACTCCATGGAGACTCAGGTTGAAGACATGTGTCTCTAGGTGGGGACTTGTAAAGAGTCGTGGGAGTTTGGTTCAGTTGTTATTTGCGAACAATCTTACTTGGTATATGATGTGTTGGTCCACTATTGTGAAAGGCGCGCGCCTTGAGGCGAGGCGCTGAGAAATCGCCTCTCAGTGGTAAGGCGAGGCGCTGAGAAATCGCCTCTCAGTGGTGAGGCGAGGCGCCTTCAAAGAGGTGCGCGCCTCAACGCAAGGCGCTGCTGAGGCGCGCCTCTTTGAAGATAGCTTCGGACATGAGAGAAATTGCGCCTCAGCGCAAGGCGCTGCTGAGGCGCACCTCTTTGAAGATAGCTTCGGACATGAGAGAAATCGCCTTCTCCTTTGAATCCATCGCCCTTGAAGAAGAAACATTTGAAAGCTTCTTCTCTTTCTCCTTCGAATTTTCTCCTTCTCCTTCGATTTCAGTTTTCGATTTCTGCTTCGAAGTTCACACAATCGCACAGGAGTTTCGATTTCTCCTTCGCACAGGAGTTTTCAATTTCTCCTTCTAATTTTGATTTCTGCTTCTAGCTTCGATTTCTGCTTCTGCTTCGAGCTTCGATTTCTGCTTCGAGCTTCTAATTTTGATCACAGGAGCTTCGATTTCTCCTTTCTAATTTTGATCACATGACGAGATTTAAGAGAACAAAATATTTGATTTTTTTTCCTTATCACAAAATACATAAACTACCCTACAATAATACTAATATGTCATTTAAGTATAAAAATTAAAAAAATATTTTAAAATAACAATTAACCCCCCAATTTTTTTTAAATCAAATTAAAATTAACCCACAATAATTGAAAAACACATATTTAAAATGTGTGCCTCGCCTTGCGCCTCGCGCCTTAAATAACGATGTGTTGGTCAAGTACTTTCACGTCCTATAGGATACACAAGCCGTCACTGAGTACTTTGCCACGATAAGACACGCCACGAGAAGATAAATGTCCTTCTCCCAATATCCACCAATTTTAAAGTTATTCAAAAAGCAACGGGAAGATATGGTTGTCCTAAAGTTCCTTGCTAGTCCTTGTCCAAAATTTGAGCCCGTTCGCCCTTAGATTGTTGGAGGGATTACTCTTTCTTCGTTTGTTGAGGCCCAATCACGAGCTCAACGGGCTACTACTCTGGACACTACCTCGTCCTCCAATCTTCCTTCAGCGATCGCTTAGCTCTAGTTACACAGATTTCTCAAGACGATTGTTTTGACCAGTCTAGTGGTGGTCATCATGGTCACTTCAGAGGTGGTCGTGGTGGTGGCTGAGGTGGTTGCAGTCGTCAACATTGTTAGTGTTCCTTTCGTGGCTAGGAAGATCATACTAGAGAGACTTGTTGGGATTTAGTTGGTCGTCCTCAAGTATCTTATGCTGTGACATCTGATCAGATTGATCATATTCCACAGTCTGATTCTCAAGCTATTAGGGAGATTTCTGAGGACGAGTTTGCTCACTTTCTTCAGTTTACGGCATCTCAGCAGGCCTCCAACCCCATTACGTCTCTAGCTTAGTGAGGTACCTCTACTGCATGTTTTTCATTTCAACCTTTCTCCTACTATTTCACGGGTATAAACTCCGATGCCGCTGACTGCATGTCAGGTACCCCATCATACCCACGCCCAGTCATTTCTATCATTGTATCATGTTACTATTGCAGATGGTTACAAGGTCCCAATAAGTGGTGTGGGCAATGTGCAACCCTCATCTTCTTTATTTTTATCGTCTATTTTGTATATTCTCATTTTTTCTTTAAATTTGATCTTTGTTAGTAAATTTACTAAATACTTCAACTGCTTTGTTTTCTTTTTCCCTAATTTTGTTCTTACTTCTTATAGGATTTGAGGATGCATAAGACAATTGGTGTCGGCTGTGAGAAAAAGAGACTTTACCACTTTGATGATTACGGAGATATTCTTGTTGCACCACCCACCACTTTCCCAACCATTACCTCTGCCCAGCAGATTCATTATCGACTTGGTCACCCATCTCTAGCCAATCTCAAGCTTGTTGTTCCTAGTTTGCGTCATTTGGCGTCCCTAGATTGTGAGTCTTGTTAGTTGGAAAAGCATCACCATACTTCATTTGCTTCTCGTGTTAATCAAAGAGCTTTGAGTCCATTTATGTTAGTTCATTATGATATTTGGGGTCCTTCTTGTGTCTCGTCTATCTTAGGATTTTGTTACTTTGTCATCTTTATGGATGATTTTTCAAGAGATACTGGGGTCTATTTAGGTGGCGTTTGGTAACCGTTTCTGTTTCCATTTCAGCAGTGGGATGGGAATGGGATGGGAATTTTGTTTTCTTCTTGGGAGTAGAATTGCGTTTGGTAACGATAATTTTTTTTTTTTTGTTTTGGGAAGGGAATTGTGTTTGGTAACGATTTTATTCTAAAATCTTCTTCTTCTTCTTTTTTTTTTTTTTTTTTTTCTGTTTTGGCCGGCCGGCGGTGGGGCCGGTGACCGGCGACGGTCGCCGGAGATGGCCGGCGGACGGCAGCGAACGGTGGTCGGCCAGTAGGTGAACAGTGACCATGTGTTTTGGGAATGGAATGGGAATAATGAAAAATAACTTTTTTTTATTTCTCATTTCTTAAGAAAAAAGTGGGCACAATTCTCAAATGGGAATGAAATGGAAACGGAAACAGAAACAAAAATTCCCAAACGCTATTCCCAAACAGAATTCCCAAAAATCTGGGAATGGAATGGGAATTTCTGAAATGGAAATGGTTACCAAACGGGGCCTTAATGAAAGATCGTTTTGAATTATATTTTATCTTTCGATTTTTGTGCTAAAATCCAAACTCAATTTAGTGTGCATGTTTGTATCCTTACGAATGATAATGCTCAAGAATATTTTTCTCACCCATTTACCTCTTTCATGACATAATCTAGTATGGTTCACCAATCATCTTGGGCTCGCACACCTCAACACAATGGTGTGGCTAAGCGTAAAACTTTTCACCTCCTTAAGGTCACCCGTACTTTGTTATTTGTAATGGATGTCTCAAAGCACTTGGGATGGTGTGGTTCTAACTGCATGTTATTTGATTAATTGAATGCCTTCCCCTAACTTGAATGAAAAAATTCCACATTCATTCTTTTCCCTCATTCTTACTCTTTTGGCTTACCTACTCGTATTTTCGATTGTCTCTGCTTTGTTCATCAACTTGGCCCTGGTCAAGACAAATTAGACTCCCCCTGCCTAAAAATGTGTCTTCTTTGGTTACTCCCGCACTCAAAAGGGGTATCGTTGCTATAATCCCTCTGTGTTGTTGTTTTTGTGTGTTGATGTTACCTTCTTTGAATCTGCTCCTTACATTTCTCAGCCTCACACTCGTACCGACCTTGATGTTACACTTTGCCTAGCTTATGTACCGCTAGTCCATCCGCACCCCCTACGGAAACCCCCCCCCCCCCCCCCCTCCCCTCCCCCGATCCACGCCCCTTGTCCTTCCTTGTAGTTTTACTCTCATTGTTTAAAGTTCCATCTTCCTTATCAACCTATGTTACTGCGCCTGTCATCCTTGTATCCCCAAATTCTTCTTCATCTGTCCAACCACTGCGTGATTTGGACAATACACATTCCTGGTAAGCGTTCATGTGTTGAACATACTATATCTAATATCGTTTCATATGCACATCGTTCCCCTTCCTATTCTGCTTTTGTTGCCTTTTATCCTCTGTTTCTCTTCCTAATTCTGTTCAGAGGCACTCACTCACCCTGGTTGGAGGACTGCAATAAGGGAAGAAATGCTTGTCTTACACCATGGTACTTAGGATCTCGTCTCTCCTCCACATGGCAAGACAGTATTAGGTTGTAAATGGGTGTGTATCGTCAAAGTTCATAGATGGTACCATTGATAGACTTAAGGCACGTTTCGTTGCCAAAGCTCACACTCAAGCATGGTTTGGGAGGTTTAGTGACGTGGTCACTGAGTTTGGCTTTCAACGATGTGGAGTCGATCATTCAGTATTTTATAGACATGGGACCACGGGAATAATATTATTAATTGTGTATGTTGATGACATCATGATTACAAGAGATGACCACAACGTCATTGAAGCACTCAAAACAATTTCTACATGGTAAGTTTCAGATTAAGGACTTGGGTTAGTTGAAATATTTCTTGGGTAAATTGCTCGGTCAAATCCTCTATAAGAGAAAATATGTCCTTGACTAGTTGAGCGAAATAGGGATGTTAAGGGCCAAACCAATACACTCACCGATAGATCTAAACACGAAATTATAGGCAGATCAAGGGGAGTTATTAACAGACCTAGGACGATATAAACGATTAGTTAGGAAGTTGAATTATTTGACTGTTACCAAACTGGATATATATTCTTTGCGGTTAGTGTTATCAATGAGTCATTAGGAAGCTGTTTCCCGCATTTTAGATATCTGAAAGGTGCACCTGTATGTGGTCTCTTGTATCAGAATCATGGACACACTTGCGTAGAGGATACACGGATGCCTATTGGGCCGGATCTCCTTTAGAAAAGACATACAATTGGTTATTATGTAGTTGTTGGGGGGAGTTTGGCTTCTTGGAAGAGTAAGAAACAAAGTGTGGTAGCCCGATCTAGTGTCGAGTCAGAATATTGAGTTGAGGCTCATACCGCGTGTGAATTGGTTTGGTTAAGACATATGCTAGAAAAACTTGGGTTCGACCATTTTCTCCTCACACGAGTCTAGTTGTGATAATCAAGAAATAGTTACGACACATTCTAGATAAGTTTCCTTAAAGCATGTGCTTTGTGGATGATATTGTTCTAAGTGACAATAAGGGGTTGCAGGCTCGAGTAGAAAAATGCAGAGAAACTATGTTGTTAAGTAGAACTGAAACTAAATGCACGTAACTGCAACAATAAAAGGAAAAGAAATTCAAGTAGGAAATGTCTAAAACCCGAAAGCAATGAGTTGCAAAAAGTTAAACATTTGGAGGGTTCACTCGTATAACTAAAATTAGAATAGGTCGGTTAAGTGGAGACCCATGAAGCACGGATACGGACACGCGACATGGACACGACACGACACAGGCACAGCTGGGACACGCCAATAATTCATGACACGGGCTTCCAAAGTGTCCGACACGTTCATTTCGCGTGTCGGAACCTTGTCAAAATCTAAAATAAAAATTAAAAAAATTGGACACGCCTCACGTGTGTCAGACACCGACACTCGGCCTACGTACAAACAAAGTTTGTTGTCTGGTAATTAAATACATGAAAAGCTACAAGAGCAGTGTTATTGTACTTGAGAGAATGTTTGACAACTTAGAAACAACAAGTGCATTAAACAAATGCAATTGAAATGTGAATATAACGATGTACGTCTTATAAACATGAAATGATCTAATCAGAAATCAACATCTTTTGGAAATAGAAAAATTAACTCTAATGGTGGATAATGGAAAACAATTTAGGTAGTTTGGGTATGTCCCTACGTGTACATGGAGACCATTGAAACCATCCATTTAGTAATGTGAAAAGATGCAGGGGTTGGTCTATTTATGCTATGATATCTAGTCTCATTGGTCGTAATAGAAAAAGGTTAGTGACCGGGCAAGGAACCGAAGGTTTCGCGGCAGGAGTGAAACCGATGGTAATACGGCAGGGAAGTCACCGAGCAATCAACTTTAATTAGACGAAGTAAGGAACGATACCTTAAGTAAGACAATGAACTATACTAACACTAGTGAAACATTCTGTTTCTTTGAGTCACCCCCCGACTCAGGGGAGGGACCAGAAAAGGCCTTCCATGTTCCACCCTTCATCGGCCCCTGTTGCCATCCAACACAAGACCTCGAGTGGCATGGATCTAGTATTCCCTCTCTAAAACCTCTCTGTTGTGCCTCTCAATTCGGAAATGCCATAAAGCACAAACAAACCAAGATCCACAATGCAAAAAATCAAAGTGAGAACGCTGACACAAGTAATGAGAAAAACTATGAAAAACATGATCGCCTGCCAATGGAAGGTTTTCTATGTTCAATCAATCTATGCAAAGTTAATCGGTACCTAAGGAACCCTCGAAAGGGCTTCCATCCGTTATGGTCCTGGAAAATGAGAAAGAGATAGACCAAATTATCATAGCATCAAACGTAAGTGATGACTCATAATCCAACTGAATTTATTTTGTTCCAATTAATAGAAAATGATTCATGCAATCAACCTCCAGTACTCTGGACAAGTTTTACTTAGGTCGAGTTGAGAGAGAAACTTGTTTTCATTAGATTGGCAGTTAAAAGAGGTTTAAGATAGTTTGTATTTCATAATTCATGTTTAAGAAATTATATAATCTTTTTATTTTTTTGTCATGGGGTTGAAGAAAACAAAAAATCAATTACTTCCCGCAATCATGTTTGAGACAAACGAAAATTTCATGTGTTAGAAAATAACACATAAGAGAAAATAAGCGTTTGGGAACTATAATTATTTATAGCATAAAAGCTATACAATAGAGGAGGACTACTTGTAGGCATAGGAGGGGTTACAACCTACGATAACGAGGGTTAGGTACAATGTTATGGCTAGGGTTTACATTGTTGGAATTTGAATTGGAATTGGATATATGAGAAGTACGGGTAATTTAATAAACTCTACGTCCTACGGTAGTGGCTGGCGACTGTCGTGCATGACGATCTCTAGGGTTGTGGGTGCACGACCGTTGTGCACGGCGGCCTTCGGAGGTCCTCCTTCTGTGTCTCCTCTTGTGGGTTCTCTATCTTCCTCTTCTCCCATGCAAACGATTTCTTTTGGGCTAAAATCCTTTTCTGGTTTATTTAATGGTCTTGAAAATTGTATCAAAACGATTCAAGCCTGTTAGGAGGTTCCAACTTAAAACCATATGGTATTAAGTGCATATATATAGACCACTTTTGGAAGTCTCACAAATTTGTTGTTGGATGCTAACACCCACCCTCACGTATAAGCCCGCCTTACAAGTGATGCAATCAAACAAGTGGAAGAGGAAAGACCAACATTCAAACGATGGGGAACAAACAAACGAGACTTTCCATACCTAGCTTTGATACCATGTTAGGAGGTCCCAACATAAAACCATATGGTATTAAGTGGAGTAACTCTTTTCACATAGATTACTCTAGGAAGTCTCACAAATTGGATATGGGATTCAACATGCCCAACATCAGTCAAGAGGATTGGTTTTGATACCATGTAGAAACCCAATGGGCCTATACTCTTAAAAGACGCCTTGAAAGAAGAGAATTGCTCTAGGCTTTATATATAACTCAGGATCAGGTAACATTAGTGATGTGGGATTCAACACGTCCCCTCATGCGCACAGGGTGGACTTTGTCAAACTACTGTGAACGGATATTGGGGGCCCAACATCAATTTGGGATTCAACACGCCCCCTCACATGCAAGGTGGACTTTGCCAAACCATTGGGAATGGATATCGGGGGTGCCAACGTTGATGTGGACTCGCCCAATATCAGATAAGAGGTTTGGTTCTGATACCATGTAATAGATATCGGGGGCCCAACTTCAATGTGGGATTCAACAAAGCCTTTAAAGGCGAGCCTGCTTTATTTATTTTTTTATTTTTTATTTTTTTTCTGAGGAGGTGATCCAATCGCTGGCTGCACCATTTCAGTGTGTTTGAAGATCTTAAGAAAGCCTTCTTTTCGTTTTAGGCTTAAGGGATCATTTAAGTTAGGTTCCTTTGATATTAAGCATATACTCATTCAGGTTCATTGCAAGGACTTCCGAAGGTTCTGGATACGTGAAACTCGGTACGTAAAAGGCCATCCCATGTGTGTGTTTAAGTGGTCCCCAGGTTTCTTGAGCTAATCAAGAATCCTCTGAGATTCCTATCTGGCTGGACTTGGAGATTCTGCCAGTTCATTTTTACAGTAAAAACACTCTATTTTTCTATAGCTTCTGCTGTTTGAAAACCTTGAAAACCTATGAAAATGGATGCAGCCACAGCTGCATTAACAAGGCCAAGATCTGCAATGGTGTGTGTTGAGTTGGACCTTCTGAAGGTTCTTTCTAAAAGATTCTGGCTTGGTTGTGGTAAGACTGGCTTTTGGCAAACTATGAAGTTTTAGAACCTTCTCCTTAACTAAAAACATTGTTATAAGTTGGGTCATGCAAAACAGATGAGTATGATCAAACACCCTGAATTGTCTACTCAAAAAGTTGGTGGGAAAAAGAAAAAAAAAAAAGAAGAAAAGATGGTACATTGAGGTTTCTGGAGATAAGTCTCACAATGGAGATAATGCTTTGAAAACTGTTATTCCTCCTATAAGGAGGAGAAAGTTGTGGAAGACAGACGTAATGTTGACATTTTGACATACTCAAGGAAGTCTAGAACTAATGAAAGTTAAGAACCATGGAGAGCAGTAGGGAGATTTGCAGAGAGATCTTCACGAGGATCAAGCGGATGGTCCTGAATCTTCAAATGCGGTGGAATACTGTCAGGATGGTGTTGATGGGAAGCAGTTTCAGAGGATTGATCCCTAGCAAGGGGAAGATGTGGAACAAAAGACTGAGATCGAATGAGTGGATGCTATTGTTATTAATAAGCTGAGCCATGTGGTGTTGCCAAAGAATCTGAGGAACACTATGATTGATAATTTGAGATTATCCCCAAGGGTAGTTGATTTAGTATTATTGAATTTAAAGATACCGGATCAGCATGACAAAGGATTTCACTTTGTCCCCTCCAGGAGGAATTAAATGAAAGGAACACGACTGTGGTGGAATGATTGGAATGAATGAAAGGATTGCTGTTGGGCGGAAGCGAAAGAGCACCAAGGCCACAAATCTTTGACTTTTATATCAAGTTAGAAAAGGGAACATGTAAAAGAAAACAAGAGTGCTAGAGATAATGAGATATACAATAGCAGCAGAGTCCTATTTAAAGGTGTAATGTGCTATTCAATATCAGAGGGCCCTATTTAAAGGTGTAGGGTTACAGTATATGAAGGTAGTGTTAGGTATGGGTATGCTTACACAATACAGCTATGGTTTGTATCCCTCCAAAAATTGCAGCAGAATTAATGGTCATGAGGTTAAAAATAGGAATTTATGGTTCCATTCTGTAAAATTTAGTCTCCGCTTGTTGAAATCTTCTTCGAAGAGATGTTCTTGTCAATGCATTGGAAGATCTATTGATTTTTAAATATTTAACACTGTTGAAATATTATATTTATGCGTTAATTTATATTTTTGGTATCTTTATTGTAGGGCTTTATTAAGCCCATTTATTTCAATAATATTCTTCCTAATTTAGCCTGCTCCTGCGGCTATATAATTAGGAGAATAAGGCTCATTCTGTATGTACAGAAATTATCAATATAATTTTCTTCTTTCCCTATATCCTTTATGGTATCTAGAGCCAATATTTTTTTCTCCAAACCCTAAAAGCCGTTGACTTCACTGTTTACCACCACCAAGCCGCCGCCGCCGCCGCCTCCAATCACGAAACCCTAGCCTGCAAAACCAGCCACCACCGAAACCCGAACCCTTCGAACCGATCGCAATCAACCCACCGAAACCCTAGCTTGCCGTCGCCGGACAAACCCCCACCCTACGCATCTCAGCCTCGCCACCGAAACCGCCGCCGAAACCCTAGCCTGCAAACCCAGCCACCACCGCAACCCCCCTTCGAACCGATCGCAACCCACTGCGCCCGAAGCCAAATCAATTCGCCACCTACCTCGCCATCTCCGCGAACCACCAGCTGCGATTTCGCGACCCCCAGCTGCAATTTCGCGACCCCCAGCCCCGATCTTCGCGAACAACCAGCTGCGATTTCGTGACCCCCAGCTGCGATTTCGCAGCCCACGGTCTTCGCCTGCGATTTCGCGACCCACGGTCTTCGCGACCCCTGCTGCCAATTGCGGATTGTTCTCTGGTTGTTGGTATTCCGGCTGTTCTAAATACATGGCCGCCTCTTTAATTTCCTGAATGATTGGGTAACTCTGTCTCAAGTTCGCTTCTCAGCTTGTGCCTTCTCTCTCCGAAGCCAGATCAGTCTTCCGTAGCATTTTGTTTGTGTATTTCATTGCTACGGACTCATCACATCTGTATTCATGGCATCCGGAAGAGAAGGTGACGTCCCATCTCGGACCGCTCATGCTCCACAGTTATCTGCCCGCTTGGATTCTACTCGTGCCCCTGAGGCCACGGTCCAACGTGTTACCACTCTTACTCAATGGAGCGAACTTTCCTGCTTGGTCCCGCTCTCTCCGTCTCTACCTTGGTGGAAAACGTAAGACCGGATGGCTCAACGGCACTGAGCCAAAGCCAGATATCAACGATCCCAAGTTTGCTCAATGGGACGCTGATAATTGTACCATCCTTGGGTGGATCTTCAACTCTATAGAGGAACGGATCTATAACATCTTCATGTTTCACGAGACGGTCAGTAGATTATGGTCTGCTCTTACGAAGATGTATGCTCATTCTCGCAATGAATCACGGATTTTTGAGCTCTACCGTGAGATTTCCCACGCCTCCCAGGCATCCTTGGGACTTTCAGTTGCAGATTACTTTGGTTACCTTCAATCTCGGTGGGAAGAACTTGCGCAGTATGAACCTCTGAGTGAATTCCCTGAAGATGCTGCTAAGATCGAAGCCAAGCGCCAGGATCGTCGACACACATATCATTTCTTGATGGGTTTAAATCCAGAGTACGAGAATCTTTGCACTCAGATTTTGAACACATCACCGATGCCGGATCTATACAATGCATTCTCTACTGTTGACAATGATTCCAAACGTCGGCTCCTTCTCCCACCTGAAGTCCCTCCCTCAGTCCCTGAGCAGATGGCTTTTCCGGCTCCTTCTGGTTCTCAGATGGCCTTTCCGGCCCCTTCTGGTCCTCGCCCATCAGGCACGAGGCCATACTGTCAACACTGCCGAAAGCCTGGTCACACCATTGATCGTTGTTACATTCTTCATCCTGAATTGAAACCCCGAAACCTAGAAGGGCGGAAAGGAAGAGGCGGACCACGTACTGGTGTTATTGCCGATATTGTCCCTGGTTCAGAAAATTCTCCATCAGCTTCGCTGGATATTTCTCACGTCCAGGCCCAACTTGCCCAACTTCAGGCTCAGTTAACCACTTTGGCATCGTCTTCCGGCCCCACGGCTGCTCTTGCCTCCGGTACTCCTACTGCGCTTCATGGTAAGTCTGGCCGCCCTACTTGGATTCTGGATTCCGGGGCTAACAATCACATGACTGGTGAGATTTCTACCATCACTTCCCCTGTGTCACCTATTAACAAGTCTGTATGCATTGCTGATGGTACTTCTATCCCTATTCGTTGTCAGGGAAATGCCTACTTATCCCCTGATATCACTCTTCACTCTGTTTATTATGTTCCTAAATTTGCCTATAATCTTCTATCCGTTAGTTGTCTTGCAAAAAATCTTAACTGTGCCGTTGTGTTCTTACCTGATCGTTGCCTCTTGCAGGACCTGACTACAAGGAAGATTTTTGGCAGAGGATATGAACGCGATGGCCTCTACTACTTTGGCAGCCCTCCACCTCCACCTGTTCCACCTTTTAGTATGCAAGCTTCTGTACTGCCTGTTTTTTATTCCTCTATGTGTTCTTTCAAAAGTTTAAACTTGTGGCATGCTCGTTTAGGACATGCAAACTTTCAGTATTTGTGTTGGTTGTTTCCATCTCTTAATAAAGCTTGCAAAGACTTTAAATTTCAATGTGTAGTTTATGAATTGTCTAAACACACACGTACCTCTTATATTCCTCGCATGCACCGTGCCCCCCAAGCCTTTGATCTTATCCATTCTGATATTTGGGGACCCTCTCCTGTTACAGCCATTTCCAAACACCGCTACTATGTCACCTTCATAGATGATTATAGTCGGTGTACTTGGGTTTATTTGATGAAGCACAAATCCGAGGTTTACACTTACTTTATCCACTTCCTTCAAATGATAAAAACCCAATATAAAACCATTGTGTGCGATATCAGGTCTGATAATGGCCGAGAATGCTTATCCGATGAATTTCGAGCTAAGCTTAATAAGCACGGTATCCTTCAGCAACTTACCTGCCCCTACACCCCTGAACAGAATGGTGTGGCGGAACATAAGAACCGTCATATCATGTCTGTCGTCCGTTGTCTTTTGCGTGGAATGAATGTTCCCAAATCTTTTTGGCACACGGCTGTTCTTACTGCTGCCTATCTCATTAATCGCACCCCGAGCCGTGTCCTTACTGGTAAAACCCCCTTTCATATATTGCAACCCACTAACACCCTTTTTCCTATCTTACCTCGTGTCTTTGGTTGTACGTGTTTTGTCCAGAATCGGAGCCCTACTCGCACTAAGTTAGATGATAAATCTATCCGGTGTATTTTCCTCGGCTATTCTTCCATGTCAAAAGGATATAGGTGCTACGATCCAGCTACCTACCGTACTTACCACTCTCTCGATGTTACGTTCCTTGAGACTGTACCCTATTTTTCTGGTATTGTATCTTCTCCACCTATTCAGGCACCCACTATTGGGGATCATACTCCACTTCCGCGTCCTATTCCTGTCTTAGATATATCTTCCTCGCCCACATCACATCCCCCACCGGATACCTCACCCACCCCCTTACGAGTCTACTCTCGTCGTCCACGTGTCTCACATCCCCTGCCGACATCTTCTCCGGATTCAGGTATATCTTCTTCTCCCATTATCTTTGACCCTGTTCCCCGCCGTTACCCGACTCGGGAACGTCACCCACCATCCCGCTACCTTCTTTCATGTTTTACTAATCATCCGATTTCCAAGTATTTGTCTTTTCAGGGTCTCTCAGATCAATATAAATCCTTCCTTGGAAAAATTGATTCGGTTGTCATTCCTCGCTCTGTTTATGAGGCCCTCCAGAATCCACAGTGGGTTGCCGCCATGCAAGCAGAGATGGATGCTCTACAGCGGAATCATACATGGGACTTGGTTGATTTGCCGGCTGGTGAACGGCCGGTTGGTTGTAAGTGGGTCTTCAGTGTGAAATATCTAGCTGATAGTTCGATTGATCGGTACAAAGCCCGGCTTGTTGCTAAGGGCTACACACAAATCTCGGGTAAAGACTTCGGTGCCACCTTTGCCCCGGTTGCTAAATTGACTACTGTCCGATTTCTTATTTCGTTGGCTGCATCTCATTCTTGGCCTCTGCACCAGTTGGATGTCAAGAATGCATTCCTTAATGGTGCCCTGACTGAGACTATCTATATGGAGCCTCCACCGGGATTTCGGTCTCAGGGGGAGTATTTAGGCAAAGTTTGTCGACTCCGAAAATCCCTCTATGGACTTAAGCAGTCTCCTCGTGCATGGTTCCATCGATTCAGCGAAGCCATCCTCACTATGGGGTTTATCCAGTGTCACTCAGATCATACTTGCTTCATCCGTCGCCAACACCAGGGACGGTGCATCATTATCTCAGTCTATGTAGATGATATTATTATCACAGGAGACGATGCACCTGGCATTCAGCAGGTAAAGAAAGATCTCGGACAGATTTTTGACATCAAGGATTTGGGTCATCTCTGCTACTTTCTCGGTATTGAGGTTGCTCGGTCTCGGAAATGTATCTCTCTCTCGCAGCGAAAATACGCTCTTGATCTTCTTCAAGACACTGGGATGCTTGGATGTAGACCAGCCTCCACTCCCATGGATCCGAACCTTAAGTTAACAACAGACTCGGGAGAATTATTATCAGATCCATCAGTATATCAGCGACTTGTGGGACGCCTCATCTATTTGACTAATACAAGGCCAGATCTTACGTATGTTGTCGGTGTTGTGAGCCAATTTATGCACTCACCACGTACATCACACATGGATGCTGTCTACCATATCCTTCGGTACCTCAAAACATGCCCCGGTCTGGGTCTCTTCTATATGACAGGGATACAGGAGGGACTCACTTACTTTACAGATGCTGACTATGCAGGATCGAAGGACGATAGACGTTCGACCTCTGGTTTGTGCACCTTTAACGGAAGACACCTAATCTCGTGGAAAAGTAAGAAGTAATCCGTCGTTTCCCGATCTTCTGCCGAAGCTGAGTATCGCGCTATGGCTCAAGGAACATGTGAACTCCTTTGGCTTCGTTCCCTTTTGACCGAGTTAGGACTTCCCGTTGGAAACTAATCTAAGTTGTTCTGTGACAACAAGTCTGCCATAATGTTATCCTCAGATTCAGTTCTTCATGAGAAAACGAAACACATTGAGGTGGATATCCACTTCATTCGTGAAAAAGTCCAATCGGGAGTCATCACACCAGCCTTCGTCCCATCTTCAGAACAGGCTGCTAATATGTTCGCCAAATCTACAGGACCATCTCTCCTTCAGTCAGCTATTAGCAAGCTAGGGCTCATCAACATTTTTGCCCCAGCTTGAGGGGGAGTGTTGAAATATTATATTTATGCGTTAATTTATATTTTTGGTATCTTTATTGTAGGGCTTTATTAAGCCCATTTATTTCAATAATATTCTTCCTAATTTAGCCTGCTCCTGCGGCTATATAATTAGGAGAATAAGGCTCATTCTGTATGTACAGAAATTATCAATATAATTTTCTTATTTCCCTATATCCTTTAAACACATTAGTTCTATGAATAAAATTGGGGTTAATTATATTTCATTTATTGCAGGGAGGTACTGTGGATCTATTTGTTGTAAATTCCTATGGATCCGCTTTCCAGGTTAGAATTTTTAGATTCTTCCGGTCATCTTGTAGATTTTCATGCACCATTTTCTGTGGCAGCTTTTGGACAAAATCTAAAAATCTCTTGTAATGTTTCATGTAGGCACTTTTTATTTGTCTCCTCCTCCCTTTCTTGTCAAAGCTCTGGGGTATCCCATTTAATCAACTACCAAACTATCTTAAAGATGGTGCAGCCTGCTTTCTGAACTTAGGCACTCTATCAACTGGTAAATTAAAATACACCTCAGCTTGTTTCATTCCGAAAATGATTTCATTGTCCTGTTTATTCATAAATTTCATAAGTTGCGTGACTCATGTGAGAGTATCCAGGGTGAGCAAGGAAACAATATGTTTTTGAAGTTGAAATGGCAGTTTAAAACTGAAAACTTTCATGTGCTAATGAGCAATTCAAATGTTACCATTAAATTGTCTTAAATAATTCTTTGACTACCTAAGACTAGTCCTGTCAGTTTGGAATACAACAGAAAATAATGGTTTACTAGGTGCGTATGACATTTGGGATCCTAATATTTGAATGGGGATCCGTTTACAAATGGGGGACTCCACCATTTTGTGGTAGCTAAAAGTGAAAATGATGAATGTACCGAAGTGGTCAATGCAACATACCTACTAGTGTTCTTTTGCCGAGAAGCAAAAAATCAAACACAAATATAATCTCTGGTTTTATGAGAAGAAAGTCTCACTATCATCATGTTCTTGAATGTTAGATTCTGGATTTTAAAAAAAATAAAATAACTTCATAATTGATAGTGCTGATTGCATATGAAATATGAGCATGTGCAAAAAGAAGCATGTATTATCTCAGTTGTAACAAAATACGCAAGAAGCTCCGAAGCATACCGGGCACTGATACAATACAATAAGAATAACGGGATGCATAAAAGTTCAAAGAGATAGGACTCTAGCATGGTCAGGATACAAAAATATATACTCATCACTCCGTTCCAAAATTATTGTCCTACTTTCATTTGGATGTGGCAAAATAATTCTCTCTTTACAACGAACAAAGTCAGCTACTTTCCCAAACTACCCTTTCCCTCAATCACTTGTTTAAAATTCAGAAAACGAAAATCACTTGTACACCAGGTTAATTTCAATTTTACCTCCTATCATTTGAGAAAAAGCAGCTACACCTCCTATCATTTTATTAGTAGCAGCCAAACCCTTTGTGATTTTAAAAACAGTAGGTGAACCCAATGTCATCTTAGTAGTATTTAGACCCCGTCATTTGAAATCAGTGACATCAACATCCCAATTAGTGCTAATATAAATATTATGTGTTGATATCATTATTTTCATGTTGATTATACATGGTGATTAGTACAAACCATGTCATAGTTTCAATTTCCCGAAATTACCTTTTTGGTCTGATTTTTCAATTTTAATATGCACTTGTTTTAGACCCTCGCGATATGTGGGTTTAGAAAAAAAAATAAAAAAATTAGATTAATAGATGTTTAACATCTGAATATTAAGTTTTATTTAATTCCATGTTTAATAATATTTTATAAAAACCGACAAAAATAAATTTACAGCCTTCAAAACGATTAATTTCCATCATTCTTATGCTTTCACGCCTAAAAATAGTAAAACAATGAGTTGAAGGAGCTCCTAAGAGGATATACAGAGAGAGCTTCAACTTTTAGTTATTTAATGTATGTATTGCATTTATAGTACCTCCCTTTATTTATCTTTAGTAGTTTCTATTATTTGATTATGATTTTTTGTAGTTTTTTTGTTTTTTTTGGGTTAAAGTCAAGGCAAAATTTGGGAATTTTTTACCTTTATCTGGCTCGTGAGTTATCATATAAAATTGTAGTATCAATTTTTTTAATGAAAAATTGAAAAGTATTGTCAATATGTAACATTTTTTATCCTTCACATGAATTAATCAATGCCGCTTGACATGTGGGTTTATTAAAACCTACTTTGAATTATTTTACATTACATTAATTTTGAGGGAAAGGGGAAAAATCATGAAGACTAAAGAAAAGAGATTAATATTCAACTTTCTTTCAATTTTGTTTGGGAATAACATTAAAAGAAAGAGATGAAAAGATATAATTATTTTGGTCAATATGATATAATGTCCTACTTATCTAAAGAAAATGAGGAGAAATATTTTTTTTAGTAATTTCATTCATTTTCTCTCCAAATCGTCTTTATTTGGGAGTAAGTTTCTTAATACATGTTATTTTCATAATTCTGAATTTTTCTCCCCCATTAAACTTACCAAATAACAATAATGGGGAGAAACATTGCTTTAGGAATTGACGGCAAGTATGGAGGAGAAAACTGAACCGATTGGAGAGCTGAACATTTATTTTGAATTAGAAGAAGACATTTGAACTACTTAGATAATTAATTGGAATGAAAGCACAATGGATTTAATGAATTTGCGTTAGTGGCATTAAAATTCTACTCTCTAAAAACTAAAGATAGCAAGATCACCAAAAACAGGCATTGTATACTTGGAGCATTCTCGGTCAACCTTGCAAAGAGCTTCTACTTTTAATATTGGTATTAGATTAGATTAAATTAGATCACATCAGGTTAGATTCCTCTTTTGTTTGAATTACAGCGTGTGCAGGTGCAGCATATGGAAGGAAATTGTGTTACAAAACAGGGATGGCGTGTTATCGAGATTTTAGTCTTTGTTATAGACCTTTCTTTAATGACATTGCAAATTTAAGAAGAAATATCTGATTTTAATTTCTTTACTTGTGACTAGCCTCGGGCTGTGATGGTGCACCTATGCTACCACTGCTTTTTGTTATTGTGAATATGGTCTTCAACATTTCGCTACTGCATCTGCTGAAGATCTCATCTGCTCTGGTATCTTGCCTTGCATCCACATTTTCAGGTTCATCTTTCATGCTCAAGCGCTTTCACTATATTAAGTAATAAGTCTCAACATATCTAACTTGGACCACCGAACATTGAGATGGTTATTTAGTTCGAGTCTTGGGGCCTGTTTAGGTTCAGATTATAGTAACTTTAAATACACATTAAATTCATCTAGTGTTTAAATAACTACATGGGATTTGAAAGAGTTTCAGGTTTCATATTAGTTGCGACGAAAATTATGCTATAATATATAGTGAAATCAGCATTAAATGTGTAACAGTATTGGATCCTTTTGAATCTCTCTTTTTGACTAAATTGCACTTTGCACCCTTTAAGTTTGTCTGCAGTCTTATTATGCCTACCTGATGTTTAAAAAATTGCAATGTAGCCCCTGAACTTTGATTTTTCTATAATTGGCCCAACTCATAGATTTTGGCCATTTTAATAGCCGGAGCGGCTACATGTGCACCTCATGTGAGGGTGCATTTGGAAACAAATTTTTCAACCACCTCCTCCCCCCCCCCCCCCAAAAAAAAAAATGTTTACATGCAAACCGTGTGATATGGGGGTCCCCTTCTGTAATCATTACTTAGGGTTATTTAGGCCACTATTTACTTAGAGAAGGCAGATCTTGCATGACGTTCGCTGACCCTCCAAAATAGTCGAACCACCACCACTAACTAGCCACCTAACCATTCGCAGTACTATCTCCTACCGCCATAGCCACCACCATCTTCTAACTACCCCAATTCGAGACGAGAGATAGAGACAGGAGATTGTGTATCCTTGATTCAGAAATCAAATGGATCTACTAGAAATAAAAGAAGGTGGCTAGATCTAAATCTAAAAATCGATTGTTTTTATTAGATCTACAAAAACTACAACTAAGTCTTTGTTCCCTTAAGCAAGGTCGACTGCATGAATCCATTTAACCCATAATGATCGATCAAGGACCATCCCCTCAGTCAGGTTTAATGTCATCAAATCAATTCTAATAGTCTCGTCCCAACTCTTTTTAGGCCTACCTCTCCCACTAGTTACACCCCCCCTTTGCACTTGAATTAGATTGCATTTTTTCACTGGTGCTTCTATGAGTCTTCTATGCACATACCCAAACTATTGTAAGCGATTTTCTCTCATCTTCTCTTTGATGAATACTATTATTAAATTCTCCCTAATAGTTTCATTCTTAATTTTATCTATTCTCATCTTCTCACTCATCCAACGTAGCATCCTTATTTCAATCACACCAATTTTGTGGACATGCTTTCTGTTTACTGCGCAATATTCTAAACTATACAGAATCGTAGGTCTTATTGCAGTTTTATAGAACTTTTCTTTAAGCTTCAACGGTATTCTACGATCACATATCTGCCCAATTGCACTTCTCTACTTTAATCATCCTGCCTCGACTCTATGAGTAATGTTGATGATGCCGAAAGAGTAATGTTGATGATGTCAAAATCTGATTTGGTGGATCACAATCAATATGGTTGAACTCTACCAGATTTATTTCGTTGACCCGTTCCTGTAAAATAAGGCTTAAACATTGGGGGTTGGGTTCCCTGTGAAGCCCTTCCGGTGTAAGAATACGTCACCGTTGTGCGAACGAAAATATACTTCAGGGAATTTAAAGTAGAATTTATAGTGAAGTTGAGTTTATTGCTCTCTAACAAGAAGTGTAGGCTCGAGAATTCGGCTTGCTTGTTTTGCTATTAAGCCATGACTTTTCTTCAAGTAGAGAAGAAATTGAAAGACTTATGTTTTGTAAGCAAATGTTGGTGTGCCCTTTGGTGAAGAATGAGACTCCTATTTATAGGAGTTTCTTGGACTAATTTTGGAGTTAAATACTCCTTTTAATAGTAAAATTAGGCCATCACTTATTAGTGGTTAGGCCATTTTATGATAGTGATAGGTTTTAGTGGCCAAATTAGGCTATAGTAGTAATTTTGATGGTAAATGGTTAGCAAAATTACCCATCAAGGTGGATCATAGTCAATATGGTTGAACTCTATCGGGTTTATTTCGTTGACCTGTTCCTGCAAAACAAGGTTTAGACATCGGGGGTTGGGTTCCCGTTGAAGCCCTTTGGTGTGAGAATTAGTCACCGTTGTTTGAAAGAAAAATATGCTTCAGGGAATTTAAAGTAGAATTTATAGTGAAGTAGAATTTATTGCTCTCTAATTAGAAGTGTAGGCTCGAGAATTCAGCTTGCCTATTTCGCTATTAAGCCAAGACTTTTCTTCAAGTAAAAAGAAAATTGAAAGACTTGTGTTTTGTAAGTAAGTCTTGGTGTGTCATTTAGTGAAAAATGAAACCCCTATTTATAGGGGTTTTTTGGATTAATTTTGGAGTTAAATACTCATTTTAATAGTGAAATTAGGCCACCACTTATTAGTGGTTAGGCCATTTTATGGTAGTGGTAGGTTTTAGTGGTCAAATTAAGTTATAGTGGTAATTTTGATAGTAAATGGTTAGCAAAATTACCCATTATCAAATGTCCTCTTCAATTTCGCTATTGTCTTGAATCATTGAACCTAAGTGTTAAAGAGAGAAATGAATACGAAAACAATGAGAAAGCATAACTATTAAGTTAGGGCCCGTTTGGTAACCATTTTGTGTCCATTCCATCCAGTGGAATGAGAATGGGATGGGATGAGATGAAAATTTTGTTTCCTTCTTGAGAGTAGAATTGCGTTTGGTAACGACATAATTCTGATTTGATTTGAGAACAAAATCGCGTTTGGTAACGACATAATCTATTTTAGTCTTAGAAATTAAGAACAAACCCTAAATCACAATAAAGAAATCATCAAGCAATCGAACAACCACAATTAAGAAATCGAACCCTAAACCACAATCAAGATTTCATCAAGAAATCACCAAGCAATTGAACCCTAAACCCCAATCGAAATCGAAATTCTAAACCCCAATCAAAACCCTAATCGAAATCGAAATTGAAACCCTAATGGAAATCGACGAAATCAAAATTGAAATACCCTAAATCGAAATCGACGAAATCGAAATCGATTTCGATTTAGGGTCGAAATCAAAATATACTAAATTGAAATCGATTTCGAATCAAAACCAGACGAAATTGAATCGAAACCCCATTTCGAGTTTCGATTTCGATTTTGATTTCGAAACCTCATTTCGATTTGTTAAGACGACGAAGGAGCAGAAGCAGACAAAGATGACGAAGGAGCAGACGAACACGAAGAAGACGAAGGAGCGGACGAAGACGACGAAATCGAAACCTGAGCACGCAGACGACGAACACGGCAAACACGCAGAAGCTCGTGAAGAAGAAGAAAAAAAAGAAACAAAAGAGTGAGCTTACAACTTGAAGAGGGGATCTCACTATCAATTTTGAAAATGAAGGCCGTGTCCCTTTTTTAGGCTGGAAATGGGATGGGAATCCTTGGGCACAACTCTGTTTTTGTTTCTCAAGCCTATATAAAAAAGTGAGCACAATTCTCACTTTGAAATGGAATGGGAACAGAAATAAAAAAGTGAGATGGGTTACCAAACGCTGTGTCCAATAAAAATCTGGGAATGAGATGGGAATTTCTAGGAACGAAACGGTTACCAAACGCCACCTAAATTTTTTCTTTATTTTCATTTTTCAAATCTTTCATTCATTTATTCTCAGTTGTCCCTTTTTTTTCTTTTTCTTCCTTTCTTCCTCATTTTACTCTGTTATTGTCTGTCTGTCTCTCTCGAGTCTCAACAAAGCCACAAGATTGTTTCTTTTACCCTTATCAATAAACAATGCCAATACTACCAAGATTCTATGGCTTAGTAAATACCAATCACTGGGAACAAAAAACTTCTATAAAATCAATCGTCTCTTCAGAAAGTGCCAGAACCCTGCCTTCTGCAACAAATTAAAGCAGGCCAAAAAATAAAACATAAAAAAGAAAAAAATTGAGGCAGGCCAAGAGAAGTGATTCACCCGCATGAATTCTCAGACAAGTCCATAGTCAAAAATAGAGAATCCTGGGGAAGACTCTCAAAGCTTAGTGAGTGAGACTACATGAACAAGAATCATATATGGTCAAATAGTTGGAACCATCGTTCGTCGCCACTGCCCCTTGCCGCCATTGTCATCTGCCACTTCCTCTCTTGCAAATTAAATTAGATCAACATCACCTCTTTACACCTAAATCCGAAAACACCACGTACCCTAAAATGGATTTTCTTCACCTCCAGCACTTCAGGTCTCTCGTTTTCTGTCCTTCTCTCAGATTTTAAACAGATGTCAAAATAGAGTTAAAAAAAAAATCTCTAATAAAAATCTTATATGGTTGAAAACAAGTCTGTTATCGAAATCCAAATCCAAATCAAAATTGTTTGAATTGCAACCCCAATAAAAATCCAGGATTTCATATTTTTTTGGAGTTCTGAAGGTTGAGGGAGGGAGGGAGGGATCATTTTTTGCAGAAGAACCCTCCATGGCATGTGTTTTGCATGTGTAAAACACTGTGGGTATTTGTTTTTTGTTTCCAATTTTGCCCTCATGTGTGGTGCACTTTTTGCCGCTCCAGCAATTAAAATGACCAGAATCTGTGAATTGGACAGATTGAGACAAAAGCTGGGGGACAAAAATCAAAGTTCATGGGGGGTACACTGCAAAACATAAAACATCAGGTGCATATTGAGACCCACACAAACTTTAATGGTGCAAAGTGCGAGTCTGCCTCTTTTTTTTCCTTTTTTTTCTGTCAAAATATGCAGAAATGACCTCATTTGATCTGCTGATGCTAACACCATGTCTCTAGAACTATGGAGAAATTTCCTTGCACTTTCCCTCTAATTTTACAGCTAATTCTTGTGAATAAATTTCCTGCTGATTTTTGTTGGCTTTGCATTTCAGTGCCAATATCCGTATTCTTATTTACTCTGCCACTACCATATCTTGGCGTTGCTTCTTCTCTTCCACGGGGATTTGTAGCAGGTGCCATTGTCCTTACTGTGGGAATGTTAATATATGCTTGGCCACGGTCACCGAGTTCTCATACTGACTGAATTAATGATCACGATCGTGATCTTCCACTCCGCCATTATTTGAGCTCAAAGATGGAGTTGGTTTACCTGCTTTATTTTCCTTCTTTTTCGCTTGTTTAAAAGTAGAAAAGGAAGATCATGTTTCTGCGAGATTAGCTTTGAATTGTAATAAAGTGCCCTTTTAGAATTAATGTTGTGTCAGTGTTTCATGAAATCAAATGGCTCTTGTTTTAATCCCATCAACTTGTCCCTTGATACTTGAACTTCCATCTATGTAGTCCTGAGGCCAGTCTTTGGTTATAGGGTTTGTTTTTTCCCCCCTTGACATGGACTTAACTACAATGGAAGTCACATGAAGTTCAATTAGGAGAAGAATATTATTAGATACTTTAATGAGTGGTTTTCTCAATTTCTCAATGTAATTCAGAATTTATCAAATAATATTTAGTTGATTTTTTACCTACCTAATAGTTCTCAACTTGTTTGATGTATTTGGAGGATCTTTGCTTGCTATTTGCGATGTTTGGGTTGGTCTCAAGGTACGTTTCAACTCAAAGTGCTGACGAGGGGGTAAAGTACAACAAAAGTCTAACCACATGAGGTAAAGTAGTGACGCGAATACCACACGAAAGTAAAGTGCAAAACGGCCGAACTAGGGGAATAAAGTGTAATAAACCCTAAATTTTATTTATATTCCTCTATAGAAGCTAACAAATTCAACAGGGTTACCAATTGCAAAACGAACAAGGAGATTTGGAACACAATTTAAGCTACATATGAAGGCGCTAATGAGGGGAAAGAGTCCAAAATTAATATTAGGGTTGATTATGCTTTATCCCTTGTACTTAGGTCATTTTGTACTTTATTCTCTTGTGGTATTTTTTTCATCATTTAGTCCGACTAAAGTGCAACAGTAATTATATTTTATCCCTTGTGGTTAAATCATTTTGCACTTTATTTTTTTATGGTATTTTTTTCACCATTTATCTCTGACTAAAGTGCAACTGCAACGGTTAAGTTTTTTATTAAGTTTAACGGTCAAAGGTAAAAATTAACATTATTCTTCTGTCAATTAATGTGAAATGTCATTTATACCCTTAAATTTTTTAATAGGGACTATTTTGATACTTTTCAATAACTTAAGGGTTAATAGTATAATTGTTTTTTATGTTTTTTTTATAACTGCTTCACCGACCTCGCACCCCCACCCCTGGTCCATCCCCTGCGAACTCACCCAACCAGCACCCACCCACCTGGACCCCCACCCTCTGCTCCATCTCCTAAGAACCCACCCCACGCCCATCTCCGGCGTCCCACCCCCAACCTTAATCCATCTCCGGCAACCCACCCCCACCCCTGCTCCATCTCCTTCGAACCAACCAACCAGAACCCACCCACCCCCACGAGCTTGATGAGTTGACGCTCAACATCAATGTCAACGTCACCGGCGAGCTCGACGAGCCGACGCTCAAGGAGATAGTGAAGCCCAGATGCGGCGTCTCCGATGTAGTCGATGGCTCCAGCTCGATCAATTCCGTTAATCTACTGTGGCAGCCGACGCAGTAAAAACCATCGTCGATCACCCAGTTCTCGTCGTCCCGTTCCACTCCCCATCTACTTCGTCTGTTTATTTTTTTTTATTTTTTTTGGGTTTTACTGTAGAGAGAGAGAGAGCTGCTAGGAACGATTTCACTAGCGGGATCGATCATCGAGCGCTCTGTTCGTTTTCTTCTTCTGGGCCAATTGGGGTGGTAACTGGTGGTTCGGTATCGTCGTGGTTCGGCCTGATGGTGGTGGCCTGGTTGGTTCAGCGTGGTGGATCGGTGGTGGCCGTCGAAGGCGTGGCGGTGGATGGGTGTGGTTGATGATGAGGAGGAAGATGAATATGAAAATGAAACATGCACACCCAAAAGATAGAGAGAGAAATATAGGGAGAGAGAGAAACAGGTGGGTGGTTGAGGGCGGCCGATGGGTCGCCGTCGCGGGAAAGGGGAATCACGAAATGGGGATGGGTTTTTTTGGAAGAGAGAGTTTTGACCGCTTAAGTTTAAAACTAATTTTCAAATGCGTCCCACTGCACTCGTAAGAATAAAATGACAAAATCGTCTTTATTTTTAAAATTAAATGTCAAAAATATCCTTAATTGTGTTAATTTTTAACCATATCCTTAATTTTTAACTATTACATTTTAGTTCACAAACAAATACTACAGGGAGATAAGTATAAAAATGATCTAACTACAAGGAATAAAATATAATTAACCCTTAATATTGTCATCCAATACAAAATGTTCAAAATGGAGGAAGGTAAGACTATTAGGGATATGATGGGAACTTAAAGTGATTAAAAAAAATTCGACAAGAACAAGACTTGAACACCTATTCGACTGACGATCTTATTGGAAATCTTAAACACTCATGAGCCATCAATCATATTCTATGAAGATGAGGTTTTGATTTCCAAAAAAAAGGGAATGGCAAAGGCATTTAATAAAGTGACATGAATAATCACACCACGAAGCGGAGATGAATATTATTCTTTTTAGGTAAATTCTTTCAAAAGTCTCAAAACATAAATCCACTACTTGTAGAGATCCCATTACCCTTCATTAAAATAGGACCCCTACAAGTGATGATTTTATGTCTTGGGAGTTTTGAAAAAATTTATGTTCTTTTTATTACAAGGAAATATGATCTAATTGCTGGAAAGAGTTTAAAGGCAAAAGATTCTCAAAGGTATATCATCTAAAGTGGAATGCTACAAGTTTCACTCTCTTATAAAAGAAAAATGTGAACGCAAATAGAAATTTCCTCATGTCAAGAAAATGTGATGAAAATCACATGCGATGATGGCATCACGGTGAATAGTGAAAGCAGCGAGGAGTCCAAGCTACTTTCACTCGTCATGAGGATGTGATACACTCCAATGTATTGAAGATAAACCTCATAGTCAATCTGATTTTATCATGTTTAGTGGGTGTTTCTATAAAATTACAATCTCAATCTCAAGTATTATTAATAAAAAGGGCAATTTTGTATTTTTTGAGTACGTGTATGGGCAAAATACAATTTAAACTCTTTAACTATTGACATATTTTTAATTAGTCCTCCTAAATTTATGTGTTTTATTTTAAACTCTCCACGTATGAACATAGTTTTAAAAGACTCTTTTATTAGATTTTTCATCAAATCTAACATACTTGAGGGGCAAAATGGTTTTTTACTATTTTTTTTATTTTTCTTATTTTCTTTGCTTTCTTTTTTCTTTTTTTCTTTTTCTTTTTCTTTTTCACCTCTCTCTCTCTCTCTCTTGCTCAACTCTCTCTTTCTTCTTCTCTCCCTCCTCTTCCCTCTCCTTCTCCCTCTCCCTAACAAAACCACCCCCTGTTACGGAGGTCCTCACCCCTTGTTACGGGGGTGAACCACCCTTGCAATAGGGGGTGATTTCTGGCAAGGAGAGCGAGGGAGATGAGTGGGCGAGATAGAGAGAAGTGAAGAAGGTAAAGAATAAAAAATAGTAAAATGTCATTTTGCCCCTCAAATTTGTTAGATTTGATTAAAAATCTGACAAAATAGTCTTTTAAAACTGTGTTCATACGTGGAGCGTTTAAAATGAAATGTATAAATTTAGGAGAATTACTTAGAAATATGTTAATAGTTAAAGAGTTTAAAATGTATTTTTCTCTACTCTTATTATATCACTATCGGATATCATGGATACTGTAGACACGGCATTTTGACCGCCCTGTAAAAAATTTATATTATATTTTATAGTTTAGTTTATTTTTATTTTATTTTTCAAAAAATACAAAAAATAGAGAAATAAAGAGAGAGAAGAAAAAAGAAAATTGAAATGAAAAGGGTTTGAAAAAGAAAATTAAGAGAAATAGAAATAGAGAAAGAGGAGAGAGAGAGATTTTGGTGAGAAAGTGACAGGTGAGAGAGTGAGAGGAGAGTGTGTGTGTGTGTGTGTGAGAGAGAGAGAGATCAAGGAGGGGAGGGCCCACCTACTACCAACACTGAAGAAAGAGAGAAGAGAGAGAGAAAAAAAAAAAAAAAAAAGTCAAGAGCGTGGGGCCTCCTACCAAGTGTCAGCCAAAAAAAAAAAAAGAGTGTAAGCATGGACTCGCCTTGTCAGTAGCAAACACAAAACAATGGGGTGAAAAGGGACCCATCACCACGTGTCGGCCAAATGAGAAAAGGTGCGCGCCTATGGTCTAGAAACATCAATTTTTTGTCTTTTTTTGTTTTTTTTTTCAATTTTACCGTTTCCCTGTCCAACTTGGACTGAGCTTTGGTGGCCAGATTTATTTTTTAAGATTTCCTATAGTTTTTCACGCCTTATCTTTCTCTATAAATAGGACCCTCCTCCTAGTTGATTGATTCAACAATTGAGAGGAGTCACCCCTAAAAGAGTAATTCTCAAAGCATTTTCAGGAAGCCATCTGAGAAAGGAAAAACCCGAGTATCGGAATTCTTGGCCTTGAACCAGTATGTTTTTCTTTTATCTTTCATTTTTCAGCTTATTTTTTTGTCTTCGCAATTTAAATTCCTGCAAGTTTTATTTTTTTAAATTGTCCAATGACTCGATGAAAACGCTGAAATGAGATTTCTCATTCTCAATTTGAACATTTGAACGTTTAAACGAGTACACCCATATCTCGCTATTTTTTTTTCTTTTATTTTTGCATTCTTTTTTTTTACTATTTATTTTTTATCTCAATTCATAAAAGGAAAAAACCAAAAAAATTAAGTCATTCGATGATCCGATGAAAACGCCGGAATAAGTTTCTCTTACTTAAACTTAATCCCCAAGTGTTAGGTGAATGACGTTTTCATTATTTATTTTTCTATATTTTCGTTATTTAATTTTTATTCTTGTTATCAAAACCCTAAAACATAAAAAAAAAAAATATAAAAATAAAAAAAATAATAAAATTTTAGTTTGTAGGAATTAATCCTTATGAACCTTAAGATGAATCCGACGATTTGATAAATCGTAGGAGAGTTTTTTGTGATCTCGTTTTCATTCTCCAACTAGAGTGGAATTTAGAAATGATTGGTGGGATTCTGCTTATGTTTCGAAAAGATTAATTCTAACAAAAAAAACCCCGCGATCCTCCCTCAATTTTCATATCTATAGAATTTGAGGGTATTTTAAATCGGGATTTCTTTAAATTAATTGGGCAAACTTAAAATAGACATTATTTGTATCCGTCTGGCATATTTATTTCTTGTATGATTTAGACGGCATATTTATGATACTTTCACTACTTACACTTTTTTTTAATAGTTCATACATATTATTTTTTTTTATTTTATAATCCATACTACTTTTTCACATTTAATCACGATACGTACATTACTTGCATTTTGTTTATATATTAAAAAATTATATCCTTGCTACCCATAATCACCTTAATTCACATAGAATTCCCTATGCAGTTCTCGTATTCATATTATTTTACATTGGCATGTTTAAATTAAACCCTTTAGTTTTTAGGTCATTTTTGCATAAATAAAATAGAATTTATATAATGTTAGTTCTTGTATTCATATTTTGATACTTATTTCACTTATTTTAGTTTACCCATTTAAGATAAAAACAATCTCTCATAAATATATATAAATACCCCCATGGGACCATCTTTGTTGAACCCTTAATATTTAATAAGAGGTCATAATAGGGAAACATTCACGAAAATATAAAAACTTGTCCCACCATATTTTTGAAAATACCAAAAAAAAAATCATAAGAAATAAATGATTTCAAAAATAAAATAAAATTTTTGGACTAAACTAATTGGACTTAATCGGATATAAGGTACCGTATTCCGACGGGCGCTTTGGGATGCCTAATACCTTCTCTAAGTGTAACCGACCCCCGAGCCTTTAAATGACATAAATAAAATAGAATTCATACCATGTTTGTCGAATCTTTAATATTTGATAAGAAGTTATGCCAGGAGAACATTCTCAAAAATACAAAAATTTGTCTCACCTTATTTTTGAAAATTCCAAAAAGATTTCATAAGAAGAAAATTATTTCAAAATAAAATAAAATATTCGGACTAAACTAATTGAACTTAATCGAATATAAGGTATCGTCTTTGGACGGACGTCTTGGGGTGTCTAACACCTTTCTCTAGCGTAACCAACTCCCGAGCCTTTAAATGAATATTTGATTTGACCGTATTTTTTTTGAGTCAATTTTTACTTACGCCTTTTTGAATTTATTTTCTAAAATTCGATGACCTAGCACACCATTTAAATCCAATGTTAGGTGACGACTCATTGTTTTAAAAACGGCCTAAGTATTATTTTTTTTAGAAAAAACGGCGCTTTAAAAACCCCTCTCTTACACCATTATTATTTCATATCCTTTTCCTTTCAAGAAATCGTGGCGCATCAACTAACAACTCTACTGGGAAAAATTAGAAGGTCAAGCCTAATATGTGCAAATAAGGCCAACTAATCCATGTTCGAATGTTAAATTTTATTTTATTATATTTTCCTGCTATTTTGGTAAATAAGTTGTGATGTTTGTTTTTTACTTCTTTTCATTCTTTTTCTCGGGTTCTTATATTGTTGCAAACCCTCCAACACAAGTACAGTCGTCTTGCATCCATATTATCCCCAGGGATTCAATGAATACAAGATGTGAAAATGGGTTTTATACTTGAAGGATTGATGATGTGTTAAGAAGTCTTAAAAACTAAATGAGTTCAAAGTTTCTAATACCGATTAAGTAACGAAATAATTTTCATAAATCATTATCTGTTTTGATTGGTCATTATCTGAATTGAGTGCTTCAAACTCGAATGGATTTTAAGACTACCTAAGACCCACGTGGACTAATAAATGGGTTTGTTGTAAGAACTGGACGAGACAGAAAAATTAATCCCAGAAAAGCAATTCTAGTTCCCCCATCTGAAGTTCGGTCTTTACTTGTAGTCAGGCCTAGACTCATTCCAGGATGATATCAGAAGGCAATCCCGAATCTCCCCCATATGGCTTAGATGGCTCGGATCCAAGAAACCATTGACATGTCTTATGAACTAATTTAATCTCTAGTTCACTGAATTGGGTAATATCTCAAGGAAAACATAATTTCAAGACGTTTTAAGAACCAAAATTCATGATACGCATCTTAATCGTTGTCACACGTTGTATTATGCCACAAACATATTAGAATGATTAATATGTTTCATTTATGTGATGCTTTGTGTGTGAATCTAACCAAGTCAATTTACATTAACAGATTATGTGTTGTTCTACTATTAAGGAAAAATTAAAAAGCTTGATCTTCAATTCGCCATATTCAATGTCATTAATTTCAATTTATTTTATTCTTCAATGATCTAGTTCCTCATTTGTCTTAACACATTGCTTGTATCTTGTTGGTTTATCAATTTATATCATAACGTTCATTTGTCTAAGATACAATCTCAATAGAGACATTAGATAACAAATAATATAAACGAGTTATTGTCATCAAAATCAATTAAAACAAAATTAATCCTACATGACTAACAAATTATACAAATTCTTTCTTAACTTTTTCTCTAAGGCAAGTTGACAGACAAGGAGCGTGCATATAAAATAGTTGTCCAATTATTCTAGATTCGGAGGAAGAGCCTCTAGAACGGAATTGTCGTGCAGGAATTGAAATTAGAAATGAAGGAAAGCAACAATCTGAAAAATTAATTAAGATTCATTTCCAATTACAATTCCAATTTCATGACCTCATCCCATGCTACCAAACGCTTCCCAACAGATTTTAAATCTCTGTTAAAGGTTGCCAAACACAAGATTAGAATTTTGGAATTTATTAAATCTCTTTCTAGAACAAATCCTCTCTTTACACCACCCTAACGGCCGGACTCCGAAAGCAAGAAGCCATATGATACACATGAAGCAACACAAAATGCCCAACAAAATCCATTGTAATAACAAGGCTTGTTACACCACAAGAAAGGGAAGTCTATTCTCAAACTTCCTATTCCTACTAAAAAGTGAAAAGAAACAGGAAAGGGTCTTGTATCATCAAAATCTAACGCCAAAGCCGGGCAAAGGGCAGATAGGAAGGCAAAAAAAAAAAAACATGTCTAATGCTGCCTAGAAATTGTTTGATTCAAGTCCTCGAGAGATGAAGGAAAGAGCTCAATGTAACGACTCCCGAGGGTCATCCTGTCCTTGGCCAGGCCCCTTTTCGCATCCTCTGAACTCCCAAACTCCACGAATGCTTCTCCAGTCGGCCTTCCCTCCCAATTATTCATTATATGAATCGAGTCTTCTGACAAAGTAAATTCTTTGAAGAACTCAATGATATCATCCTTGCCAGATGAATAAGGCAATCCCCTCATTCGCAATACTGACGTCATTTCTGTTGATTCTGGAGGTTTTGGTGAATATCTGCTCAAAAACAGCTTGCGATTACATTCTCATCAAGCATAAAGTTTTGAATACAGAACACCAGAAAAACAAAAAAATAAATAAAGTACGCATTAATAAGTGGTGAACATTCTAGATCACGATTGTAACAAAGTTGCATTCGATAAATCTACCAACACAATGAAAAGTAAATTTTAAATTTCTCGATCACAGTTAAGTTTATTTTCCCTGCTATCTTGGATACACACAAAATTAGTAAAGAAAAAAAGTAAAACTGAAAAATCATATATATTGGCATCTGAAATTTAACAAATTCTCAGAAGGTTTGCATTTAGATTTGAGGTTCAAAGTGGAACAGGGCTGTAACACATTGATATGTCAAAACTCAAGCAAGCCTTGGTGCTTGTAAGTCAAATAACCAAAAGTAACTATAACTTTCTCCTACAAATAAATTGGAGCTCAGATGATTCTGGTTGAACCATGTTACTTTTGACACAACGTGGAGATCCGTATCAAGTAATTGGTTTTTCTTTCTTATTCACATTGAATGAAAAGGATTTTGGAGAGGAAGAGAATATTGTGTTATTATGCAATATATTTTGTTGGCCTAGATGTGACTCAAGAGGGGGAGAATTGGGTCTTGAAATTTTTCTGCTTTTCTTTAAATTTGTTAATACAAAACTATTCAGTCTTCACCAATCTTTTTAGTAGACAACAGTAATGATGTGAAACAAAGAGTCTACTTTGCAAATTACTCAATCAATTGAGATGGATGTGATTTACTTAGAAATGATATATATATATATATTAGCAGCGGTGAATCAATTAAGTAATCACAATAATCACTGTCGCACAACCACAAGGATAAGATAGGGACAGAGTCAATCAAGCAAACACACGACACCAAGAATTTATAGTAGTTTGGCAAATATCAATTTGCCTACATCTACTCCAAAATCCTGCGGAGAATTATAATCCACTAAATCTTTGATCCTCTTCATAGGTGAATATCAAACCTTTACACTTACGAAGAGTGCTGCTCTTGGATTTTCATATCCCTTTTCCCATGCAGAGATTGAGCCCCTACTACCAAGGTTCACTCCCTTGGATTTCTAACCTCCTTTCACAGGCAAAGATTAAGTCTTCACTACCAAGGTACACTCTGTTGGATTTCAAACCCCCTTTGAGGTTATGTCTTACTCATTATTACAACTCAACCATACAATTCACAAAAGAGACAACCAACCACAAACAAATATTACACTCAAAAAAAAAATACTATCACAAATCTAGATTCACTCTCTTGGTTTTCTTCACACTAATCTCTTCACGGGCGAGATCGAGCCGATACTACACCAAAGGCACCTCCCTTGTTCTTCTTCACACTTTGGAATATTTCAGTTTTCCTGTTATACGTTATAGTATTTTCTAACAGAATATGATCGAGGATGAATACATCTAACAGAATATGGTCAAGGACGAATACAACTCTTAATATGCTTAGATGAGTAAACCAATAGACTCAACTAAAGGCTTTACAATCTAAACCACAAACACGACGGAGCTTCTAAGATATCCATGCAAGGATTTTTCGTTTAAGATATCCAATATGATTTATGAGAATTAAGCTAGACTTGATGATCAATTTATAGTTAATGAGACAATTTATAGTTAACAAGGATGAATCAAGTAAGCACACTTATAATCAATCACGCTTAAAGATAATTCAGCAATTATAACAAGGATCATTATTAAGAAGACCACACAAATACTCAAAAATTTGGAAATACAGGTTAAGATATACACGGTTTACGTCAAATATCTAGATCTAATGATTTTCAATATTTAGCTCAATTTAGGGTTCTTCAATTCCTTAAACATATGTATCAGAATGATGATCTCAATAAAGAACAAGAGAAATAGGAGGAATAGACAAATTCATAATTAATCTGAAAATGCAATAAGGTATCCAAGTAAGAACAACTTTTTAGAATAGTCGATTCTTAGTTTCTCAAAATCAATTTGTTACAATTTCACAAAGTTGTCTCAATAATGTTCAATGAAAAACAACTCGATTAGCTTGCTTCTTATTAAGATCGGTAAGGGAAGATTTAAGACCTCGTAGAGAACTAAATCACGCCAGCGGTACAAGTTTTTCCCTTTTCCAATATACCAAAATTAACAAATTAAAGTAATCTTTACATTTAGGAAAACGTTTTAACATTTTAGTGATAATCAAGTTTTCCAAATCAATAGATTTTACACAATAAGATAATTCAGACTCGTTTTAGCATACATGAAATCTAACCAGTGTTTTTCAAAGATTAAGGTAAGCAAATACACAAATATGTGATTCAACAAAATCTAGACGATCAAGATGTATAATATATATAGATAGATAGATAGATATTAGCAATATAGCACATATAAACACGTTCCAATTCCCAGAAAAGAATAAGCAATCATAAGACTATTAAAGTTGGAACGAACTCACCAGATTTATAGATATGAACTCGTTTAAGATAAGCGAAATTAGTAAATCACAGATTTAAAGTTGTGTAAAGACCAGAGAGAATGTAGACCTAGGCTTTCAAGAACAAGCTCTCAGTTTTTCACAATCGAATGCAAACAATGTTGGATTTGTAGTGTTTATTGAAACACTATATCACTCGTTGATGGGGATGTACGGCCACCACTTCGAACTTATGTACAACGAAGGCGGAAAAATCATGTCTTTTTTTTTTCCCTATAGTAGTGAATTATATTTATAGCTAATAAAGCCGTTAAGTATCCATTATCCTTATTATGTCAAATAGCCGTTATTCTTATTTTGGTAAGTAGCCGTTATTCTATTTTGGCAAGTAACCGTTATTATTTGTCTATATAATGAGGCTTTATTTTAATTAATTAATTATTGAATTATTTGAGCAAGAATTTTTTTTAATTATTAGCTTTTATTTTATTTCTTTTCAATTGACCGCTTTCGTCAATTTGGTATTCAAAGCTCACTTTGATCCTTCACGCTTCGCGTGCAAAACCAAAACCCTAGCCACCACAGAACAGAAAACTCTAGCCACCATCAATTAGGCCAGCCACGTTCTGCTACAACAGCCCAACGATCCAGATCCATCAGCCACTGCTCCGGATCTAAGCTCATCGGACCTTTACGAGCCCTTGCTGGCTAGCCTTCACCGAACCTCGACAGGCCTGTTCCAGCCCTTCGGGCCCTCACCGGAGCTTCGCGGCACCTGAAGTCTACTCCAGATCCCATCCGTAGTGGTTGCCGATTGCTTTGTGCCCTAGGCACGGTTTGTAAGTCCTACTTATATATATATATACACACACTATTGTTTTATTCCTAGTTTTTCTATTTAATATTAAAAAAAAAAAAAAAAAAAAAAAAAAAAACAGACATCAATTTAAAAAAAAAAAATAGAAAAAAAAAAAGGCAACACATTATTTCTATATTCTAGTTACATTAGTACCCTATTGCATTATTTTCTTTTGTGACAGATATAACATTATAGTACTTCCATCGAATATTTGGGGCATTAATATCATCAATTTATAATCCACTCCATGACTATTCGAAACCTATAAAACTTCCCAAAATTCTATTCAACAAGAATTCCAAACCATACAAGAGACTGTGGATAACTTTCAAAATTCCATAAACCAACTTCAAAATTCTATAAACCACCTTCAAGAGAAAGTGAACCAAAATCGAGATAATTTATATATCGACCTCCATAAGCAACAAATTGAATTCCATAAGGAGATCCGCATTGAGTTAGGTTGCCTAATCACTCAACTAGTTGACTAACACATAAACCATAGGGCTACTAGACACATGGAAAAACAACCAGTACGGGAATGTAGAGTGGAGTCTAATTTTTCTCATCATAATGAAAATTTACCAGCCCCCAACTGACTGCCGACCGCTCCGAAAGTTCTAAATTCAAGTTATTCGCCTACCCTAGCTCCTTCTCATAGTCCCCTAGAGAGTCATCAGCCCATAACCCCTAAGTATCCATTTGATGAGGCTCCAGAATTTTTAGATGAAGTATACCCCAATGAAGGGGACACCTTTAGCTATCCTAGACCAATAAGAGCTTAGGGTAGACCCCATCAACCTCGCTTTGACCATGATGATATTATTAGAAAGGTCAAGGTTGATGTTTCTTGTTATGATGGCACTCTAAACCCTAACACTTTCTTAGATGGGCTAAATGATTTGGATGATTATTTTGAATGGTATGAGATGTTAGATAACCATAGGGTAAAATTTGTCAAAATGACACTTATAGGGTTTGCTAAGAGGTATTGGCAAGGTGTCCAAAGAAACATAGAACGAATAGGAGAGACACCTATCACCCGTTGCGAGGACATGAAACGGCTAAAAGAGAACTATCTCCCGACATGTTATATGCAACAACTAATGAACCAATGGCTCAACCTTAAGCAGTTGTCCTCTAGGGTATCTGATTATGTAGCCCAATTTGAGGAATTAATGTTGAGGTGTGATATTGATGAGGCATCATGGGTTCGTATCACCAAATTCATTAATGGGTTAAGGCTTGATATTCAAAGAGAATTCTCTCTCCATTCACCAGAATCACTAGAAGAGGTATATCATAAGGCTCTAGAAATAGAGAGGTTCTCTAGGTTTCTCGATCAGAGAAGAGTAACTTCTCAAATAGGAGGATTAAATCCGTCTAGATCTGCACTTTTTGAGAAATCACATTGGACCAATCAATCACAACCTGTCTCCGTAGCACTTAAGAGTAGTTACAACCCCAGTCACGTACAACCAGGGGCCTCCAAGACAAGCTCTAATCCTAGTTAGAGTATCTACCAGAGACCTAGTATGACTAAGACTAGAGATTTCTCCTCCAATGAATGTCACAATTATCATGGTGTAGGTCACTTTGCATCACGTTGCCCACATCGAGCCCTAGCAATAGGTGTTGAAGAGGTAGAACCCCTAGATGAGGAAGAAAATAACCAAGTAGTGGAACCTTTAGAACCATCGGAAGAGGGAAAAGAACTAGGGGATGAAGCTAGGAATGTTTATCTTAATGTTATGAGGTGTATCTAGATTCTGACTCCTGGAAACGTACCAGAATCTTCCACACTTAGGTCAAGTGTGGGGGGATAGAATTTGTAAGTTGGTTATCGATGGAGGAAGCTCAATGAATGTCGTATCCAAGTCTGTTGTTACTAGGTTAAAGCTCAAAATTAACCCACATCCTCACCCTTATAGGGTTGCCTGGGTAGATAAGACCTCCTTACCTGTTTCTGAGACTTGTTTAATACCAATCAAGATGGGTGACTACTCCACACAAATATTATGTGATGTTTTACCCATGGATGTTACTCATGTTCTCTTAGGTCGTCCATGGCTCTATGACGTGGACGTGAAAAAATTTGGTAAGGACAATACTTATGTTTTTCAACATGCTGGCAAAAACATAATCTTAAAACCAACCAAACCCGACCCAAAAAAGAGTCAAACAAAGAATGAGTTTTCTTCTCAAAAAAAAACTATAAGAATGAATTGCAAATCTTATCCCGTCAAAAGTTTGAGAATGAGAGTAAGAACTCGGGCGTCCTATTGGCATTAGTAGGAAAAGGAGAAATTCGCTTTCCTACTGAAACAAGTGTTGATCTCCCAGAAGAGATCACCACCTTGTTGGGGGAGTTCAGCAACGTGACACTCAAAGAACTGCCTGAAGAATTACTACCTATGAGGGACATTCAACATGCCATCGACCTAGTACTAGGATCTTAATTGCCTAATCTCCCGCATTATAGCTTGAATCCCAAAGAACGGGCAGAAATGAATAGGCAAGTAGACGCACTTCTCACAAAAGGTCGAATTCAACCTAGCCTTAACCCTTGTGCAGTTCCTGGTTTGTTGATTCCCAAAAAGGATGGCTCTTGGAGAATGTGTGTGGATAGTCGATCCATTAATAGGATCAAGATTAAGTACCGATTTACTATTCCTAGACTTGATGACTTACTAGACCAAATAGCAAGGTCCAAATGGTAAACAAAAATCGACTTGCATAGTGGATACCATCAAATACGTATCCAACCTGGGACGAATGGAACACTGCCTTTAAGACACAAGATGGCTTGTATAAATGGTTAGTTATGTCATTTGGACTCTCCAATGCGCCTAGTACCTTCATGAGAGTTATGACTATGATTTTACGACCTTTCATTGGGAAATTTCTTGTGGTATACTTTGATGACATCCTAATTTACAGTACATCTAGGAATGAGCACCTAAGCCATATCCACTTAATTCTTGAGACCCTCAGGACTACCAAATTGCACGTCAATCTCAAAAAATGTTCTTTTATGCAACCTCAAGTACTTTTCTTAAGATTCATCGTGTCTGCTCATAGTATTGTTGTTGACCCTAAAAAGGTCAAAGCTATTAGGGAATGGTCAGAACCAAAATCTATTACCGATGTCCGTAGTTTCCATGGACTAGCCACTTTCTATCGACGCTTTATTAAAGCCTTTAGCACTATCATGGCCCCAATGACGGATTGTATAAAAAAGGGAGAATTTAAGAGCCTTTCATGTCATTAAAGACAAGATAACTAAGACACCCGTCTTAAGACACCCCGACCTTTCTAAAGTCTATAAGGTTGCTTGTGATGAGTCTGGCATTGGAAGCGGGGGCATGTTGAGTCAGGAAGGCCACCCGATAGCTTATTTCAGCGAAAAACTTAATGACGCCAAACAAAAATACTCTACTTATGATAAAGAGTTTTACGCTGTTGTACAAGCTCTACGACACTGGAGCTACTATCTACTATCCCAAGAGTTTATTTTATATTCAGACCATCAAGCATTTTATTATGGGAATTACACGGGGGCTCACGCGACACTTTGGTCGTGACAAAGCTATTGCTTTGGTGGAGGATAGATTTTATTGGCCTAGCTGGAAGAAAGATGTCTCCAAAATTGTGTCACAATGTCGAACTTGCCAACTAGCTAAGTGTCACATGGTCAAATTTTTACCGCAAAAATTATAACCGTGTAATGACCTAGTTGCACCGACAACTAGCAGCCCCGTTAATGTCCTACCACGCAACGGAAATGCACCAACCGTATGTAAAACACACACGTTCCTGCAACATAATACAACCGAGAATACACCGAAACACAGTACCAAAAATGCACCCACGCAAAGGCATAGTAACATTTACAGGAAAACCCAACCTTGTATTATATAACTCAGGTTACAAGGAACCAATTACAACAATAGTCTGATTTCCGCAAGTCTACATTTACTAACCAAAAACAAACCCAAAACATGACTATTTATAGGAGAAATCAGCAATTGACAGCCCCAACTGCCTAGGCAAATAACCGACACCTGTCCCAACACGTGTCCAACCCATAGAAGTTAGTTTTTCTGTCTGAAAACTAACCAAAACCGCCACAGCAACTGTCCAGACAGCACCCACATGTCTTGCACATGTCTGGTAACTACCAGTCTATCAGCTCTCCACGAGCTCAGCTTCATTCCAACATTTTTGCACCGTTTCAACAGCCTGTCTCGTTACCATCTCGTCCCATAGTCATGCCGATGTTCGCTAACGTTTTGCCACGCCGCCTGCATGGCCAAAACACGTCGTTGCGCCCACGTTCTGTCTCGTTGCGTTGTTGCGCCCAACGACTTCCCAACGCCGTATGCATCTTCTGCACCAAAATGCACCGCCATTCCCAACAATTTGTCATGCCGCGTACATGACACTGTCTACAACGTAGCATTGCGCCTACGTTATGCCACCTTGCATCGGTACCGCACCAAGGTCTTTCTCACTGCCCAACACCCACTGGTGTTGGGCCACAATGCCTCGCCCAACGACGTGCATCAAGTTGGTGCCTTCCTTGCAAACGACCCCATCCGTGCCGCATGCACCATGTCCGGTAGCAAAGTACACCAAGCCGGTGTTGTTTGGCCCTCCAACATTGTTAGGAGCTAACACTAAGGCTAGGAAAAATAACATAGGCATGTACACCCCTTTGTCTATTCCTCACATGCCACGGAAGGATTTAAGCATGGACTTTGTCCTTGGACTAACTCGGAAAGATGTTAATTCACCTGCGCCAACACCGAAGCTACACCATCTGCCACTATATAGAGATAATCAAATTGAAGAGGTGTTAGAAGACGAGATCATTGGCTCGTCACAAGGTGGATATCAAAGATATCTTATCAAATGGAAGGGTCGACCACTCTCAAATGCTACGTGGATTTTAGATGAGGAGTTAAGATGACTTGCACCTGACCTCATGGAGCAATACCATTCTTATAACTCTCCGAAGGCGAGTTCTTTTTAGCCGGGGAGAATTGATGGGGATCTACGGCCACCACTTCAAACTTATGTACGATGAAGGCGGAAAAATCATTAGTCTTTTTTTTCCCTATAGTAGTGAATTATATTTATAGCTAATAAAATCATGAAATAGCCGTTATTCTTATTTTGGCAAGTAACCGTTAACATAGCCGTTATTATTTGCCTATATAATGAGGTTTTATTGTAATATAAAGACATCTTTGATTAATTGATTATTGAATTATTTGAGCAAGAATCTTTTTTATTTTTAGTTTTTATTTTATTTCTTTTCAATTGGCCTCCATCACTCATTCTAGAACAAGGTGTTCTCAGTGTATTTTTTGTGTATTTTATTATGTATTCGCTTAGTTAAAAACATGCAAGACGAATAGATATATATGAGATACAGAAAAAATGGATTGTTGCAGTTGTCAAGGCTAATTGGAGAGAATTAGGTTGAATCCAAGACATGCGAACCATATAGACAATAAATTAGACTTAAATCCCTCGCTAAAATCAAGCACAAATCGGGCCAAATCAAGCACAAATCAGGTAGGAGATCCTAAGTTTAAGGAACAAATCAAAGGGGGGCTGAAAAATGAGAAGTTTGTTTTGCACAATAGACTCCTAGATTTTGATTTATAATTCGTGAAATTTGTTTACACAAGATAAAATATCTAATTTGAGATTCGAACACGTTTGAAACAATTTGACTAAGAAAACTCGTTCAATTTTGAAATCCAAGATTAATATTGCTTACAACTCTGCGCCGATTGGTTGACCGAACGGGCTGATCAGTTGACCAATCTTCAAAATTTTGTAAGCCTTTTGGCCTCTGATCTAATCGGTTGACCAAAGCAAGGAAACCTTAGTCCCTAGTCCAATCGGTTGACCAAACACAACCAAAAAAAACATTTTCTAAACCTCCTGGTCTAATCAGTTGACTGGATTTGCCTAATCGGTCGACCGGATTAAGCTGAGTTGAATTATCAACTCCCTATTGAGGTCAATTGACCGGACTCATGGGTTCAATCGACTGAAGACTCATGGGTTCAATCGACTGAACTCTGTATTTTATTGATTTCCTTAGCTCAATTCTAGACCACATTGACCTCTTATTTTTATAAAACTTTTCTACGCTAGTTTCATATAATTTAAGCACAATATGAACGCAATCAAAATGCCACTTAGGGAATGCAAAGTGTTTGGTGCTCCTAGAAACTTGTTCGTGCATACTCTTAAATCAAGAGTATTGTTATCTAAACTTATAAGTTTATTTTCTTTTGTGTAGATATCATTATGTCGAAACCATTGCAAAATGTTCTTGGGGTATATGCCAATGACCTTTTCTGTCATTTTGCACTATATCAAATACCTACCTTGTCATTTTGCAAATACCAGAGACATCCTCTATCTTTTTGTTCAAACACCACTTACCTTTCTTTTGACAAAATTGCCCTTAAGTTATTTTTAAAAAAAATTCATTAACACCCTTATCTTTTTAAAATTATATTTTTTACCCTTAAAACTTTTTAAATAATTATATTTACCTCTCACCACCACCCAACTCCCACCACCCACAACCACCGCCACCACCCTCCCCCACCTCCCACTGCTGCCACCCAACACCACCTCCCGCCGCCACACACAGCCATCGCCACCTCCCACCACCCACCGCCCAACTCCCCTGCCACCACCCATACTGAAGAGGGAGAAAAATGGGGAGTTAAATGGGAATAAGAGAGAGAAAGAGAAAGAAAAGTAAAAAGGGTAGGCCCACCCTTTTACTCAAACTGAAAGAGGAAAGAGAGGAAGAAAGAGAGAGAATAAGAGAAAGAGAGAGAGAGAGAGAGAGGGGGGGGGGAAGGAGAGAGAGAGAGAACCTTGTATGTGAGTATGTGAGAGAGAATCATGTGTGGATGTGTAGGTGGGGCCCCACCCTTTTCATGTTTGCCCATGTTTGATGTTTGTGTGTGCCGAAAGAGAGAGAGAGAGATGTGTGCCGAAAGAGAGAGAGAGAAAAGTCAAACATGGGCAAACATGAAAAGGGTAGGGCCCCACCTACACATCCACACATGATTCTCTCTCACATACTCACATACAAGGTTCTCTCTCTCTCCTCCCCCTCTTATTCTCTCTCTTTCTCTTTCTCTTATTCTCTCTTTCCTCCTCTCTCTCCTCTTTTGGTTTGAGTAAAAGGGCGGGCCTATCCTTTTTACTTCTCTCTCTCTCTCTTATTCCCATTTAACTCCCCATTTTTCTCCCTCTTGCGTATTGGTGGTGGCGGGGGAGTTGGGCGATGTGTGGTGGGAGGTGGCGGTGGCGGTGGCGGTGACGGTGGGAGGTGGTGGTGGCGGCAGTGGGAGATGGGGGAGGGTGGTGGCGGTGGTAGGAGGTGGCGGTGGCTGTGGGTAGTGGGAGTTGGGCGGTGGTGGTGGGAGTTGGGTGGTGGTGAGAGGTAAATATAATTATTTAAAAAATTAAGGATAAAAAATATAATTTTAAAAATATAAGGGTATTAATGAATTTTTTTAAAAAATAACCTATGGGCAATTTTGTCCAAAATGAGGTAAGTGATGTTTAAACAAAAAGACATGGGAGGTTTCTGGTATTTGCAAAATGACAAGGGAGATATCTAATATAGTGCAAAATGACAAGGGAAGTCATTGGCATATACCCAATGTTCTTGAGAAAAATACTTTAACAAGACCTAACTTCTCTGATTAGAAGAGAATCCTTACACTAGTTTTGGCTTCTCGAAAAATGATGGTCCAGTACTTGTGGCATTTGATGTCAACACTGAGCACGATCCAAAAATAAATAGACGATGATAAGCAGGCTCAATGCCATGTGATAACATCAATGCGCAATGAACTTCAGAAACAGTCCGAAGAACTGGGGAGCTCATATGCAATTGTGTAACTCCTGGAATCTTTTTTTGGCATGCACAGTCGTACTGCTAGGTACAACCACTCAAAGGAGCTTTTCAAGACCAAGAAGCCAGCAATCATCAGTTAGGGACCACGTCCTTAAGATGATTAATCAGGTTGAGAAAATAGAAAGATTGTGGTCAACTCTTGATCACAACCTGGTTGTGTACCTAGTTAACAGTTGCTTCCTGATGCGTATGACCAGTTTATGGTGAACTTCAACATGAACAAGCTAGAAGTTACTCCTCCGGGGTCTTCTTAACATGTTGGGGACCATCGAAGGCACCTTGTAAAAGTCCAAGGGTTCATTGCTCGTAGTGGACGGGCCTTCGACCTCAAGGAGAAAAAGAGCAAATATAGCTCATCTTTGAAAGTGAACAAAAAGACAGAGAAAGAGAAGAGGCCCGATAAAAGGAAATGTTTTCGCTGCGGCTAACAAGGGCATTAGAAAAGTAATTGTCCCCAAAACCTAAGTTCCAAGGACAAACCTTCGGAAGGTATATCAAATCTGCTGCTTATTATTGGTTGTTTAACAACCTATTCTGTTTCAAATTGGGTTTTACACTTTGCTACTAGTTCATGTGTGTGTAATACTATGTAAGGTCTAAAGGAAAGTAGAAAGTCGAGTAAATGAGACATCTCATTGCCTGTGGGAAATGGAGTAAGAATTGTTGCATTAGCCGTGGGATACCTTCACTTGAATTGTCGTCAGCACATGTTTTAAATTTGCTTTTTAACAAATGATGGCTATTCATTTGCTTTTAGGATTAATACTTATATTATTTAGGGTTAGTTACACTTTGCCCATAGTTGTCAAAGGCTCTAGGCGCACCGAGGCGCACAAGGTGTCCCGGAGCCTAGGCGCTAGGCGCACGGCGAGGCGCTAGCCTGAGCGACACCAGGCGCACAACATTTAAAAAAATAAATAAATTAATAAATAGTACTTTTATATTGCAAATCTAAAATCAAGAAGTAAAATTATGACTAAATTTCAATTAGAAAATATAAAATACACTCACAAGTAGCCCAGAACTCCAAATGCAAGTTTTTAAACATACAAAAACAAAGAGCAAACAAAAATACAATCAACCAAAATCCAAATAATCAAATATCATCATCGTCATCCACCAAAGCGAAGTCGTCTACATCTTCACCATTGGACACGTGATCATCCCACTCACACTCTTCTTCTTCAGTCTCTTCCGAATTTGCTTCTTCCTCATCTAAATGGATTGTTGGAGTAGAAGAACTTGCCACTTGCTTATTTCTAGCATTCACCCTTGGAGTCGATTTCGATCTAGAATTATATCGACTCTCTTCTACTCCAGCGGCAGTAGCTGCATTTGTCCATGTCAATCCATCTTCTTCATCATGCACATACTCATCATCGAGCTCCCTATCAGAATCTCCATCAACTCGACCAATTAACCATTCATTGCTATCATCAATATCAGTCAATGAGATAGGATCAATGACGTCGCGTGCTTGATATCGACGAATCAATGCTCTATTATATTTCACATACACCAAATCATTTAATCGCTTTTGCGCTAGCCTATTACTCTTCTTGCTGTGAATCTACAATAATTTATACGCAATAGATTAAAAGATCATTATTTAAGGGGATTATATTTGATAACTTTTAAATAAATTCAAATTAAATATTAAAAAAAAAACTTACATGTTCAAAAACACTCCAATTCCTTTCGCAACCGGATGCACTACATGTAAAACTAAGGATTTTTATTGCAAACGCTTGCAAGTTAGGTGTCGACCCACCGTATGAGGTCCACCAGTCGACTGTAAAATATAATTACTAATTTAGAATCATTAAATTAAAGCAATAAGACGACAAAAATTAAAACAAAAAATTTACCAGCTGACTTTGTGCTCCTATGTCTGACGGCCATAGGCATCCCAAAGAGGCCTTCGGATTTCTTGTACTTGTCCAATTCCACCGAAATTTTATCTTGTGCCGCAAGAGTAGGAACCAACCTCATAACACATTCATAGAAGCCTTTCATCACTTCCTCATCTTGATGAATGTCTTTGTTTCCATGATAGTATTCCGAATTCAGAAAGTGACCAGCTGCATGCAAAGGACGATGAAGTTGGATATTCCATCGACGATCGATAATTTTAAAAATCTCACTATACTTCTCCTCGTCCTCTTTGAATGCTTTGGCAATGGCTTCTTTGGCTCTATCCATAGCCTCATAAATATACCCCATTGCGGGTTTTCTCTCCCCATCAACCAAACGAAGCACTCGAACAAGAGGGCCTGATACCTTAAGACCAAAAACGACATTTTGCCAAAAGGTCGGCATTAGTACAATGTCTTTTGCCCTTTTACCTTGTTGCTCCTTCGCCCACTTGCTAGTGGTCCATTCATCCGAAATGAACATCTTCCTCAAGTTATTCCTTTCTTGATGAAGTCTACACAATGTGATGAAAGCGGTAGCAAATCAGGTTTTTGCCGGCCTTAGCAATTCCTTCTGATGAGTGAATCGTCTCATCATGTTAACTACACCAGGGTGGTTATAAATGTAACCATTTAGAAATACCGCTTTCACAAAGGTTCGATTCATGTTTGGCAACTTAAAGATGTCTTCCAACATCAAATCCAAACAGTGGGCCGCACATGGTGTCCAATATAAATGTTGGTATTTCGCCTCCAACAACCTCCCTGTGAAGAATAAAAAATAATACTTAATTGCTAATAAATTTGAAAAATGTACATTCTAATTAAAATATAATTATTAGAAATTAATATTTAAACTTACCGGCCATGACATTAGAAGAGGCACTATCTGTAACCACTTGCACCACATTAGATTCTCCAATCTTATCCACAAAAGTACTAAGTAGCTCAAACATCTTCTCTCCAGTCTTTGCATAAGCGGAAGCATCAACGGATTCAATAAAAACACTTCCTCGAGGACTATTAACCAAGAAATTAATGAGAGTCCTCTCTCGTTTGTCTTTCCAACCATCCGCCATAATTGAGCATCCATGGGTTTCACGTTCCTCCTTGTGCTTTTCAAGCATTTCATTTGTCTTCTGCACCTCCTTTTTTAATAGAGGAACTCTAACCTCATGGTATGATGGCGCTTTCATACCGGGACCATATTGTCCGATACCCTCAATTATCGCTTGAAAACTATCATATTTGACTGCATTAAATGAAATTCCCGCATCATACATCCATCTAGCAATGAGTGTACATGCTCTGGACCTTAACTCTTTCTTCGCATGATCATTATCATCCAACTTAGTTTGTTTCCCTTTCCCCTTTCGGTTTTTCACAACCGTTTCTGGATCGGGAGTGTAATACAAATCCAAAGGTCCTTTTTGCTTTGGCCTTTTTTGGAACAAATGTACTTGAATTTCTACCTGAAGAAGGTGTTTGTCTTTTCAGGAATGTCACATCTCGAACATCATCCTCATCCTCACTTCCGGCCTCGTAGTCATCAAAATTCGGAAGCAAATTAATTTGATCTTTTTCCTTCTTCTTCTTGGACATGTAGTCTCGGATTTCATCTCTCACGTGAGATGGACATTTTTTGCAAGCGGTGACATTTCTATATCCGCCAACAATGTGTTGTTTAGCCCGATATATACCTCATTTCGTCACTTTTTTACAAAAATTGCATGTGACCGAATTTTTGTCTTGTGGATTCGCCAAATACGCATGGCTCCACGCGGGGTCCCTTGATCCTTCACTAGCCATTTAATTTGTCCTAACTTCTAACAAACAATTAAACAAACAAATAATAACAAAAATAAACTAAATAAATAATTAAACAATTAAGTTTTAACATGAACATAAACAAATAATATCATCAAAATCAGAAACGGAAACGGAAACAAAAAATTAGTACACATTTTACACAAAATTAGAACACATTTTACACATGAATCATGAAACAAATAGGCAAATCATAAATAAAATAACTAATTAAGTAATTATATAAAAAAATTAATAAAACATAAATAATTAATTAAGTAAAATAAATAAACCATTACCTTACAGCCTTACCTGAGCAGCTGGAGGACGACGAACCGCGAACCGATGGCGATCGAAGCAGCAGCAGCAGTCGGAGGAGGAATCAAATAGCGAAGGAGAAATCGAACGGCTCGTTTTCAGCAATCGGAGCAGCAGCAGTCGGAGGAGAGCAAACACTACATGCAGCGAAGGAGAAATCGACGAAGGGAGCAGAAATCGGACCACCAGCAGTCGAAGGAGCAGCAATCGACCAGCAGCAGCAGCGAGCGACGAAATCAATGGAAACCGAAGCAGAAAACGAACGAAATCGAGGAGCAATCGAACGAAATCGAAGGAGAAATCGACCGAAAGCGAAGCGATTCTGTTCGAGATTCTGTTCACGCCGATTCAATAGGGTTTCGGAAGCTCAGGTATGGGATCTGCCGATCTGGGAATATATTTAGGGCTTGGGCTAGCTAATTCGAGAGCCCATAAGGCCAGGCTGGAAAAAAATCGCCTTGGCCACCGCAGGCGCGCCTCCGGCGACGCAGGCGACTCTCGCTCATGCGTCAAAGGCGTTCGCTTCTTGTAGGTTCAGAGCCTAGACCTGAGCGAGGCGCGTGTGCTGCGCCTAGGCGAGCGCCTGGGCGCGCCTTTGACAACTATGACTTTGCCCCCCTGTGGTTAGGTCTAATTTCGCTTTGTCCTTCGTATTATTTCGATTAGCACTTTGCCCTCCCTGTGGTAGTGGACTAAAGTGCAACTGTTAAAAGTAAGAGTAATTGTGTCATTTCACTTCAAAATTAATGGTAATTTCATCATTTTATTAAAACCAATTCAATGGGTCACTTCAAAAAGTTATCCAAACTTTAAGGGTAAATGTGTATTTTTTCTTTTTCATTTCACCAAAAGTTAGGGGCCAAAGTGTATTTTGTTTTTCTTTTTCATTTTTTCATCATCTTCTTCCTCCGAACCTTCTTCCCATTGGCCACCATCCACCACGCCAACCTCCACCTTCTTCGCCTGCCACTACTCCAGCGACCACCAATAGCAGCCCGGCTACCAACAGTGTGGCCACCACGAAAAATCACAAGCTCTCTCTCTCTCTCTCTCTCTCTCTCCATATATATATATATCTTCTCCACTCTCTCCTCTCTCTTCTGCAAGAAACCTCATTCTGTATATAGAGTGTCCGTTGAAAATCAATATCGATTTTGGTGCTCTGTTTTTGGACTGAATATTCTGAAAATTGTTTCGTAGTTGAGTAACTGCGTTGCTAAAAGAGTAGTAGTTAATTTTTTTTATTTTCGAAAATAGAAATTTTGTTTTCGAAAACCAAAACCAAACAGGGCCTTATGGTTTAAAAAACCACTGTTAAAGTTGAAATTTACCTTGGCATTGTGTCAATGGAGGCACCAATTTGAAATGAAACAATTAGACAAAGGGAATGCTAATGTTGAGCTCAGCAGCATGGGGCTAGATTGTGTAAGCACCAAGCACAAGCAGTAAAACCCTGTTTGGACTGCTTGATTGAAGCAGAAAACACGATATTTTTACCTTGATCCAAACAGAGCACAAGGTCTATGCCCCGAACAGAGCACCCTCCAATTTGGGTTCTCACCATTGAGGTCCAAAAACAGAGCCCCAAAAACAAAGCCAGCGGCGACCACCATGAGAGTGCCAATATTGATTCTGGAGCAAGGGGGGGGGGGGGGTTCGCCGTTGCAGGAGCTAAAGGGGGGGAGTTGAAAAGGAAAAAAAAAAAACATTTTGACCCTAAAGCTAAAGAAAATACACATTAACCGCTTAAGTTTTTGAGTATATAAAAATAATTCTTATTAAAAAAAATTTAAAGGTATAAATGTCATTTAATGCTATTTAACCGATTTTTGTTGACTTTTGCACTTTGACCGTTAAAGTTAATGGAAAAGTCAATAGTTCTACTTTAGTCCACCACCACAGAGGGCAAAGTGCTAATAGAAATAACACAGGAAGCAAAGTGTAATTAGGCCTAACCACAAGGGGTAAAGTGTAATTAACCCTATTATTTATTTCCATTTAAAGTTGGTTGACTTGAGCATATGTCATGATGATCTTTATTATTTAAAAACATGTGGTGAAATTAATAATATAGCAACTGAGAATGTAACAAAGAAAAGATTGTCTCATGAGCAAAATGACCAAGTCACCCTTTGTTGGACATTAGGAAAGGGCTACTTAGACATTCTGGTACACCCATGAGCTCCACAGCTCAATGTGGATATTCAAACTTTATTACCTTTACCGACGATCATTCTAGGTATGGTTTTGTGTATCTTACGAAACACAAGTCTGATTCTTTTGAAATGTTCAAAGAATTCAGAAATGAAGTAGAAAAACAAATTGGGAAAAGTATTAAGGCGCTTCGATCGAATCATGGCCGGGAATACTTACACACAGAGTTTCTGGATCATCTCAAGCTTAATAGCATAATCTTCCAGTGGACACCTCCTGCTATACCACAATTAAATGGTGTATCGGAAAGAAGAAATCAAGTCCTATTAAATAGGCCAGATCAATGATGAGTTGGACAGATTTACCCGTTTCATTTTGGGGATATGCCTTAATGATTGCAGCTCATTTACTAAACAATGTCTCAACTAAGTCCATGTCAGTTACTCCACATGAGATTTGGACTGGACAGAAACAGGGTCTTAAGTATGTTAAGATTCCGGGTTGTCGCACTAATGTCAAAAAACTTGAGGCAGATAAGTTAGAATCTAGAATTCACATTTGCAAGTTTGTGGGGTATCCTAAGAAAACCGTTGGATACTACTTCTCTCTCCCAAAAGAACAAAAGGTGTTTGTTTCCAAATTTCTCGTATTCTTAGAGAGTATTTCTCGAAGAATCCAACTAGGCAAAAGATAGAATTGGTGGAGGTGTTGGACACCGAGCAAGCTGAACAAACTAGAAATGTGGAGCCGACAATAGTAAATGCATCCAGTACACATGTTCCTCGTAAATCAAGTATAACCTCTGCTCCTCTCATAGATATCTGGGATATCTCGGACAAAATGATAGAGAGGAACCACTGCTTGTGGGAGGTAACGACCTCATTAACTACGAAGAGGCGACGTTGGACATCAACAGTAAGAAGTGAAATCTAAAATGGACTTCATGTACACTAATCAAGTTTGGACACTTGTGGATCTACCTGAGGGAATCGTCCCATTTGGTGCAAATGGATCTTCAAGAGAAAACTAGACTTAGATGGTAAAGTGGACGTGTCCAAGGCAAGAATGGTGGCGAAAGAATATAATCAACATCAAGATGTTGACTATGAGAAGACCTTTTTCGCCGGTCATTGTGTTTAAGTCCGTCAGAATTTTATTGGCTATCGTCGCGTACCACAACTATGAAATCTAGCAGATGAATGTAAGGACGGCTTTCCTCAATGGAAATATAGAGAGAGAGATTTACATGCGTCAACCAACGGGCTTCATAGCCGAAGGCGAAAGCTAAAAGGTATGTAAATTGTAGAAGTCCATTGATGAACTTAAGCAAACTTCTAGAAGCTGGAACATCCATTTTGACAAGACAGTCAAATCGTCTGGTTACCTCCAAAATATAGATGATCCATGTGTATACAAGAAAATAGAATAAAAGGCCATATGTTTCCTAGTGTTGTACGTCAATATTATCCTACTGATTGGAAATAATGTAAGGATATTATCAACTACAAAAGTATGACTTTCTCAAACTTTCTTCATGAAGGATTTGGGAGATGTGTCCTACATACTGGGTATAAAGGTCTATAGGGTTAAATCTAAAAGGATGCTTAGTTTTTATCCCAATCTGAGAACGTAGACAAAGTATTGGAGCAATTCAACATGTGAATTCCAAGAAAGGGGTTTTTACCAGTCCAACATGGGATTCATCTCTCTCGGAAAATGAGTCATCATTCTCCTAAAAAGAAGGTTGCAATGACTAAGATTCCATATGGTTTGGCAATTAGAAGTCTCATGCATGCAATTCTATGTACCAGGCCCGATATCAGTTATGTTGATGTATTGACCAACAACTATCAGGCAGATCCAAGTTTGGAACATTGCAAGCTATGAAATTTATCCTCAAGTACTTGAGAAAGACTACGAATAAATTTCTAGTCTATGAAGAAGGGGAACTAAGGTTGACGGTTATATTGATTCGAATTTTCAATCTGATGTGGATGACCGAAAGTCAACATCGGAATATGTATATCCTAAATAGTGGGGTCGTTAACTGGAGGTGTGTAAGCAAACTATAACTGCATATTCTACTACTGGCGTAGAGTACATTGCTGCTTCCAATGCAACTAAGAAAGGCATATGGATTAAGAAATTCATCAATACACATGAAGTGGTTCCAACCTTTGGGTCACTGATACCTTTGTATTGCGACAACAATGGTACTATAACTCAAGGAAAGGAACCCAAATCTCATTAAAAATTCAAATTGAGCAACGCTTTCACTTGATTCACGAAATCATCAAGAGGAATGATATCGACATTAAAATAGTAGACAAGGTGAATAAAGTAGCAAATGATTTTACAATAGTTCGATCAGCATCTTGAAAAGATGGGAATTGGATACAGTTCCGATTATCTATAATGCTAGTGGGAGGTTGTTGGATGCAAGCCCCATACTCAATCTTGCGTTCATACATTCAGTGGCTTTATCTATAAAACATTACAAATCTCAATATTAATAAAAAGTATTTTGATATTATTCTTCATTATACCATTGTTGTTGCAAACCCTGAATATAAAGTTGAAATGTCTCAGTTCATTAATATGATTAAAAGGCAGAGACTAAAGCCATTTGGTAACATGTATTCTAAATTGATCCTAGTCGATATTGGATTGTTGAAACTGGTCTTCAATGATATAGACTAACTTGTTTGGGTGTTTTTTCTCTTATGAAAATGGTGAGTCTCAAACCATTAGTATAATACACTAGAAATAATCACTAAGGGACTTACTAGTGTAGTAAGGGGTCGAACATGATCCTCCTTGATATCCTACATGGTAACTTTGCTTAATGTCAAAATAAGATGTCTGAGATATGATTGTATTTGTAATCTTTTGACTTGACGTACTGTATATTGCATGCATGAGTTGTTATACTTTGATAATACTAAGTGTTGTATTCTAACCACAAAACTTCAAAGGTATTCATTAAGTATAGTGGCACATACATGTGAATATACGAGTATACAAGATAGGATTTATCATTCTCAACAAAGAGAGACTGTCCAGTGTGATTCAATTTAATGTAAAGCACGCAAACCTCTGGCCAGAGCAATATTATGATTGGGATGCGATTCCAACTGATGTTACAAGAAATTATATTATCAATTAATGTACATATAATTAGACAAGGGATTTTTTACTTTATCCATACCATATTGGTCTTTCGGGGACACAACATATAGAAATTGTATAATACGAAAATCATAACTGGGGAGGTTCTCTTGGTGAAACCCTATCAACGGAACATGGTTGTGATATATACGTAGACATGATTCATAGTTAGAGGAGACACCTTCTGGCAAGTGTTTCTCTTAGAAGGTCAAAATTGGAATTGTTTTAATTTTAATTAGTAAATTAATTAATTCCACCATCCAGCTTTTAGTATGAACCTAATAGGTCACACATAAGAGGAAACAAAAGTTGAGAAAGTCCTTCAAAAATGAATAGGTAGTAAGACTGAACTGTTTAGAAGTTGGGGGCCAAAGTGTAATTATGGAAAGAAGAAGTCCAGGGTTCTGAAGCCTGGACAAGGCTTGTATAAGGGGAAAGTCATCATGGTTGGCCCCTATGCAAATTTCGGCCATCATCACCATCTCGGGCTTATTTTCCTTCTTTCTCTCTTCGTACTACTGGTTTAATTCTTACTACCACTTAGAATTAGAACAAAACTACCTTATGATCTTGAGATGAGGATTCGATTCTTAGAAATCTTACCGTACAAAGTTTTCCATGTGCATACTGTTAGAGGCAAGATATTTGTGTTGCTTCTAGGAGAACGTTTTCTCTACTAATTGAACGAGAACAAATCTAATCGCTCTTGGAAAAGCCTACTCAAACCACGCCTCAGGAACTACCGGCTTTGAGATTGAAGTATCGAAAAAGGCATATTGATTAAATAAGATTTAAATTTTCCCTTTTTTTTATGTTGATAAGGATGAATCCAATTTTAAGGAACATGTTGTTAATTGTGATTTAAATTTTTTAATATTCCGTTGAGCAAATCAACTGATTTCAATATCCGACTTCTTCAATTTGATGATGTAACAATAGGAAGTTCAACCACTCAAAGTCTTATGGGGCTCAGGCTTCCAATCCACAAGTGTAATGGTTCAAGGAGAGGTATCTCTGAGTGTGGGGGAAGAGAGAGAGAGATGGAGAGAACAATTCTCCTCGAGGTCTATTATATTTAGTTGTCCATTTTAAGTTACCTCTAGATTAGATGGAAAAGAACATGCAATCATAATTACGAATTATTTTAATTAAACAAATGAATCTTTATTTAAGCTAATCATAAGTCATAACCCAAATCTCAAATCTCCCTATTTGAAATATCAAGACAAGAAATTAAAACTCGCTCGTTTTATTCATTGTACTTCTACTTTCATGAGCCATCACCAAGTTAGGGAACCCCCCCCCCCCTCGTCTTAAGTTTGTCTTTGAACAAAATCATATACAATTTCATGATGTAACAATAGGCAGTTCAACTACTCAAACTCTTATCAAGCTCAGGTTTCCAAGCCATGTGTAATGGTTCAAGGAGGTGGTGTTTTTGCGTGTATGTGAGAGAGAGAGAGAGAAACATTTCTCCTCGAACATCTAGCCAATAAAACTAAAGCATTACACCTGAAAATAGAGAGAAAAGAAAGCTTCCTTTCTATATTTAAAGCATAACAACTAAAAGCAAATTATGGAATTACATGGCCATTTGACCGGTTAACGTAAACTTCAGTGGTATTTTAAATCTTAAGGCATAAATAATCTGGTTTTGCAAATTGGCTTGATCAAAACATCCATCATTACTCACCTTTTTGCCTTTGAAGTTCTAGAAAGTCAAGAATTCATCAAAAGGATTCCATTCTCATTAAATTTACTCTGAGACAGTATTTCATTTCATGGAATTGGAGGCTCAGAAATGAAATTATAGATGAATTCATGTAAAAATCTAAAAAGTTGCATACGTTCATCTCCAATTCCAATTCCAATTCCAAAACTTGAAGTTCGTGCTACCAAACGTCACCTGAAGGAGAAAGCACTAGCGAGAAAAATAACTCACATTGAATCGCAAGCAGTATATATGTGTGTGTGTGTGTGTGTGCATGTATATATATATATAGCTTCAGTTCACGAGGGTGCATAATGTGTATTTAAATTGTTTAATCAGGCGTGTGCGGGAGTGGTATCCTACAAAAATTGCTGGATATGGGTGGCACTTACTAAAATTGTGGTTTAGATGTCTCATTTGGGGTCAGATCATTTTACTTGAATTTATATCAGGTCCTTAATAGTAAAACACAATCTAATAGGCAACAAGCCCACTAGTGAGTACTTTTGATTCTGTACCTGGTCTACTAATCGAGTTAGATTGGCCAGCCCAAGCCATATTCATGATCTTTCAACCAGACATAAGATCTGACTCATGAAATCAAGTATGCTGAAGCTGGAAAGATTTATAGTATCATAGAAGCAGTATCTTCCAAAAAGAAAAAGGGTATTTTCACGTGAAAATAACAGCAACATAGTTCCAAGCCAAATCACTAAAACACAAGGAAATTAAAAATCATAAGCCGAATAGCAAAAGGAGAAAGTCAAGAACACTCACTGGCCCCTTGATATTGCTTCTTCCAAATCCTCACATGATGCAGGGAACAATTCTATATAGCGACTCCTAAGCTTCATCCTGTCCTTTTCCATTGCAGCTTTTGAATCTTCTGCACTTGCAAACTCCACAAACGCTTCCCCACTTGCTCTTCCCTCGAAATTAAGTGTAATGTGAATTGAGTCTTCTGAAAGCGAAAATTTCTTGAAGAAATCCAGGATTTCTTTCTTGTTAGCAGAGTATGGCAATCCTCTCAAACGCAAAATCCCTGTATGCGCTGCCAAGTCCTTCCCCTCATCAAATGATTTTGCCCTTTGAAGAGATTTACCATCTGAAAATTCACTTGCTATCGCCTTATAATAATCATGTCTCTTGCTCATGTAAACTTCAACATATCTGCCGCCAATGCTCTGCATATTCTTCTGGAGAGCAAAATCAATTTGAAGTGGATACCCCAAAACACAGAAAGCTTCTCCCATGAATTTCCCACCCCTGTGAAGAAATAGAATATCAACAATGTCTAGACCCCTGAAAAAGTCGGCGACATCAGCTTCTATACAATCAACGGGAAGGCCACGAAGTCGGACGACAGGGAAACCAAGAGGGTGACCAGTGTAAGTGTAAGCAGGTGGAGGAGGATTGTACATTAAACTCGTCCCCTGAGAAGTCGCATAAAATGAAGAACCCTGATCAATCAGTCGTTGTCGTTTCAGACTCATTTCACGTCCATCCCCACTGTCGACATATTTACTGCATTCCCGCAACAAAGAAAAGCACATAGTAACAAATATTTGAGTAATTCAACGTAGTATCCTTGGCAATTTATGTTCAAAACAGAAACACCACAAAAGAAAAGTACCCAAAGAACAAAATAAATATGGCATTTTTAAATTAGGGGACATTTCGCCATTTACCAAATAAAATTTTTAAAAATTAGAGGGTTTAAGTCACCGGATTTAGCAATCCATGAATGGAATTGTATCATTTGGCAAAACAAATGTCCCAATTCCCAATTGCCCTAACCATTTTCAGTTCCGCTTATGCTTGACACACACAAGGGACATATCAAAGAAAACTATTCCTTTTCATCCAATCTTAAGATTTCAAAATTTAACTATAAAAGAACTACCAATAAAGCGCGTCAATGAAAAAAGAAACAAACTTAGAAGCAATGAGCACACTAAAACAAATCATCGTCTAGAATTGTGAGTCATTTCATCCTGACCGCCACCGTCGACATACTTCATTTCCCATAACAAAATGAACAAACAGTCCACAACATTGCCAGTTGTATATTCCATAAACTACCAACAAGTGAGAAGATTAGAGAAAATAGTTTATAATGGTTTCGACATGTACATAGAAGACCCCATAGAAACATCAGTGAGAAAATGTGATTTAATTCAAGTACAGGAGTTACTAGAGAGAAAGGTAGATCTAAGATGACTTGGGATAAGACTATTAGAATTAATTTGGTGACATTAAACCTGACTGATGGAATGGCTCTTGCTCAATCACTATGGCATAAACGGATTCATGTAGCCGACCCTACATAATTGGGACAAAGACTTAGTTGTTGTTGTTGTACCAACAAGTAGTATCCAGTTCGTTTAAATTCGTATTCTCATCCTATAAACTCAAAAGGTACAAGAAACACGAATGATTAAAGTGTTTTCTGATAAGCCGAAAATGGTAGTAATTCATAAAACAGCAACCATACTCTGCTCAAAAGAAAACGGAAAAGAGGTGTCTTAAATAATTTGACATACAGAACTCGCAAACACTCTTACTGTAGGCTTCATGCGAAACCCTCACACGAGCTTATCAATAGAGGCCAGTTGTAGCTATCAAATAAACAAACTCATCAAAATACAGAGAATATCCGGTTGATACGCCTCAAAAAAAATTGAAACATATGAAATTTATACCAAACTAATTGAATTGAAAAAAAAAAAAAAAATGGATGAGAAAAGAAAATGATGACATGATTATATCCCAAGAAAAGCTCATAATTCACTGCACAAAGTTTAAAAAGAAAAAAAAGAAAAAAAAAAAAGTAATAATAACGAGAAACCCTGATAATTGCCAAAATTGAACCAACTGAACCAACAGAAAACAATTGAATGTACCCCAAGATTCAGACGGAGCACTTCAAAACGAAAACAACAATAGAATGAAAGAAACATTTCCCAAAGAAAAATTTGTTCACTTGTGCAGCAAATATTCTTCGTGCGTGGATACGAGTACTATAAATTGTAAGGTGAGAGAAAGCAATGGAACGAAGGAGCCATACCCTCTATGGAACATTTTTCTGTTCAACAACCTTTGCCCTTTCAATAAACTTGAGGGTTATTCCTCGAGCTTTGTTTCTCCAGTGACGCCAACGACAAAAGCGCGAGCAAGAAGTGACGGAGACACGGCGTCTTGAGTTCTCACTGATTTTTCTTTTCTTTTTTTTCTTTTTTTTTTTTTTCGTTAATTATAAAAAAATTTCTTGAGAGGTCTCAAATTTAAAAAAATAATTTTATAAGGACTAGTCAAAATAATTTCATATCAAAAATACATAATAATTTCATTTCAAAAATTATTCCATATATAACAAAAATAATTTCTACTTAAATTTTGTGCATATATTTTTTTAAATAAGACTTGTGAATAATATTTTATTTGAGCAGGTCTTAAAAAATTATTTGGTTTTAAAATAGACTTATGGAAGAAAACTCTTATATTAGTTCGGATTTGGACAAAAGGGAAAATTTTCATTTTTTTATGGTTAAATTTAAGGAAATTCACAAAAAAGACTAAGATATTGTAGTTGCAAATCTTAATTTTGAAACACATATTGACTACTCAAATGAAATTATTTTTAAATTATCTATATATGCATGAATTCGTTTCTCAAAGTACTATAACTTAGAAATAAAATTTGACAAAAATATTAACATTTGACACTCAAATCACTTACCTCCTTTCAAGAAAAATATTTATTCTACATGAAAATTCAAAATTTTAAAACACCAAATTGATCTTATTTTTTATTCATTTATAAAGATCACCACAAGGATACGGTACTCGATATCCATAGGGATTGGTTGTCGTTATTATCAAATACTGTAATTGTCATAACCTAACTTTATCTAGGCTAAAAATAATGATTTTAAATTAATTAATACTAATACTAATATAACCTAATTTAATCTATACTAATTATACTAATACGAGATAGTTAGGGGATAGATTATTTAGGGATTAACTTTATTTACTTAAACGCGTTTAACTTCGTTTAGTTTACAATAATGGTGTTCGACTTATTCGACAATCTCAATTCGTAAACTCTTTCGCCACCTCTCCCAAGTGTAAGACGAGAGAATACGCGACTTCGTGTCAACGAAAAAGTCCCCCTCAACGTCTTAACGACCCTAGGTCACGTGAGTCTCGCCCCAACGTCATTGATTACACACAATCCAACTCTCTCCCGGGTTATTGAATCGTCGCGTTGTATTTACCCTATCGACAATCTCAGTTCGTAAACTCCCCCGCCACCTCTCCTGAGTGTAAGACGAGGGAATATGCGACTTCGTGTCAACGAAGAAGTCTCCCTCAACGTCTTAACGACCCTAAGTCACATGAGTCTTGCCCCAATATCATCGATTGCCCATAATCCAACTCCTTCCCAAGTTACTGGATCATCGCGTTGTTTACCCTAGTCCGAATCTGGGGCTACCTCTTCCGAGTGTCAAACCCCAAATTCTCAATATATCTATCTAAACATAATAAATAAACAATACGGCAAACACAATCAAAATAGCGAAGAACAATCATTAAAGAAACACAACTCAAACAAAACTACATTTTCATAAATAATATTAATCTCAAAGATAATCCACGTTTAACTCATGGTCATAACCGTTTATACATTGAAATCGAGCTAAACATGTTCAAACAAATATAAAAGTTAAGAAATAAAAGGAAAAACGGATGAACTTAGCAGATATCCGAAGATTAGCCGCTAAAACCGTTCACTGAAAGCTTCTCCTTCTCCGCATGGTAATCTTCTCCTTTGGATTTGTTTGAGCACTCCCCATACTCTCTCTTTATTCTATATTAAGCCCTGCGGGCTCTAATGGTCGGGGTTCTCAAAGGAGATGAGATAAGAGGGGATTAAATAGAGAAAATATCTCAAAATATATATAATCTGGTGCAGAGGTGACAGCCTAGGCTGTGGGATTCACCGCCTAAGCGGTGGGTATGTCGATTCAGTGATCGCCGCAGCGATGATGACAACGGTGGATTTGATGACCATCCTACAGTTTCACCGCCTAGGCGATGAACTTCCAGTAGATTTAGGCCCTCTCTGCATTTTCACTGCCTAGGCGGTGGGCTTCTTTTCAGAATCTTGCCTCTGTGCTTTTTTTTCCACTGTTCTTCGACCGTTCTTGGTTCGATCTGATCGTTTACACTTCGTTTTCATACATTTTCACTCCACACACCTGATTTATACAAAAAGAATAAAAATTAATTAAAACGTAATAAAATATTATAAAAATGCTCGAAAACTAACTTAGTTCGGTTTGAAAATAGATAGATATATCACACCTCTCACAGCCCCCTCTCAGATAAATTGTTAAAAGTATTGAAAGTCGGTTTGATTTTTATTTTTTTTGTGGGGTTTGGGGAGGGAAGTTTAAGAAGTAAAAAAAACAAGGAAAACGTTAAAAGAAACTCTCCAAATCCAAGTAAGTTTTCTGATTCCCCAATTATACTTTTATTTCCTGGTTAAACCATTTGAAAGGAATGACCTAAAATTGAAAAGAAAAAAAATAAAGGGATGTTCCAAGGAACACTTTAAAATTTGGTTTATTTTTTGCACTTATTTTCTTGTTCTGTGTTTTTTGCGCTTTTATTTTCTATATTTACTTTCCTTTTCTAGGCCTTTTAGCTCTTTTATTTTCTATATTTATTTTTTGTTCTGTATCTTGTTGCGCTTTTATTTTTTTTATGTTTATTTTTCTGTTTTGTGCCTTTCTGCGCTTTTATTTTTTTGTAACTTTATTTTACGCACTTTATGTATTGTCTTTTCATTTTTGTATATATTTATTTCCTCGCATTTTAATACCAAAAAAATGATGAAAAAATGAAATGAATGTTTTTTTTATATAAAAAAAATAAGGAAATAAAATAATAACAAAAAACACATAAAAATGAAAAAAACAAACAAAAAAAGAAAAAGAAAAAACCTTAACTTGAAATCTAAGTAAGTGAGAGTTTTTCATATCACCGTTTCAGATTTCTTAACTTGTGTGAAATTTTAAAGCGGTGGATTTAGGAAGACACTTCTCTAAATTGAGTTTTGAGTTTGAGTTAAGTTAATAAAAGGAAGAATAAAATTTTTATTTGTATGTCATATATTCTTTTTTTTCTTCATAAAAAATATATAAAATGAGTTTAAAAAAATCATTTTTGTTCTAAAAAATATATACGTATAAAAAAAAAGTTTTTGCACGAATAAAAAAAGTTGTCTTTTAATAAAGAAATATTTTCAAAAATCACTAAAAGGGTAGTCATTCCAAATGATTTTCAAGTTGAAAAAAAATCATTTTTTGAAGGGAGACAAGTTTTTTAAAATGGCATTTTTCTATATTTTTCTAAACCAATCAGCTCCAATATATTTCCTTTCTAAAAACCTTGTTTTTTCACTTTTTCATTTACTCAAATTCCTTCTTTTGTATCGAAATAATTCAAACTTAAAACTTGCTAATTTCCTTATGATCGTTATTTAATAAAAGATCATACCGGATGAACATTTACAAAAACTAATTTTTTCCACTTTATTTCAAGAAAAATCCCAAAAAAAAAAAGAAAAAATAAAAAAGTAAATTTTTTCACTTTATTTAAAAAAAAATAAAAAATAAAACACATATTTTATTTTTAAATTTTTACTTCAAAAAAAATAAAAAGAAAAAACTTTTACATTATTTTAAGAAAACTCAAATAAAATTTTTACTTTATAAAAAATTAATAAAAATATAAAAAATGAATAAAAAAAATAAAAAAAAAATCAAAATTTTCAAATAAATAAATAATAATAATTTGTTTCAAGGAAAAACCCAAAAACAAAGGTAAAAAAATAAAAAATTTACTTTATTTTGGAAAAAACAAACAATACTAAAATTTTGTCCCACTCTATTTTTTTTTTTTTAAAAAAAAGCCAAAAAATAGAAAGATTTTTGTGGAAGAGATTTCAAAATCAAATGAAGCATTCAAACTTAAATTTTGATTGGACTTTATTGTATAAGGTACCGTTTTCGGACAGACGTCTTAGGGTGCCTAACACCTTCCACAAGCGTAATTAACTCCCAAACCCTTTAAAACGAATCTCTGGTTCAACCGTGCTTTTGGAGTCAAAATTTTACTTAAGTCATTTTATTTAAAAAATTATTTTTTAAAAATCCGGTGATTTAACACACTATTTAAACTCAATACTAAGTGGCGACTATTTTTTTCTAAAACTGACTTAAGTCTTTTATAAGAAAACTAGCACTTTTAAAATCTCCTCTCTGTAATATTTTTTTTTTTTCAAAAAAAAAAAAAAACTTATATATTGTTTATTTTATTTTCAAAAAAAATCGGGGTGCGTCACTACTTATATGGTTTAGAAAGCGGATAAGGATAATAGGTATTGTGCTAACGGTACATTTCCTGCAAATGCTCCATCATTGTCGCCATTCAACCCCTTTGATTGGACATTTATAGTACTAAGTATAAGAGCTCCTTTGATTTATATATTGATTTGGGAACTCTTAAGTAATCGATGTGAGACAGGAATCTAACGTCCACCCTTGAGTATAACCCCCGGTTTGTATGAATGATTTAACTACGAGGGAATGATAAAAAATGTGCAACTCCTAGTGTCACACCCCACCTCGGACCCCACGCCCGAGGCTAGGCACGACCTCAACTTCATATTACCCAACCAATAACAGATATACACTAACTATCAATAGACATATATTTAAAAAAAAAAAAAAAAATACCAACTCAAAATTCAAGGATTATACATATCCAACTATTCGTAACAAAACTACAAAAGTCTGAACCACTCATTTTCAACAACTGACCTGTTAGCCTCAAAAGTCACACTACTCTCTAACTCTATCTAATGTCAATAGTGGACCTGTCTCTAATTGGAGTACCTAAGATAAAATATTTTGTCGGTGTATTGTCCTCATAATATAAAAATAATTTATTGATAAAGTACATTTATCAGAATCTATTTTCCAAAACAAAATATAACTAAATAATATCAAAATTCCACAGATATCATCAAAATGAAATATCTGAATTTAAATCAATTGATCAACTTACTTTTATATAATAAAATACCACACACATATTTCTCTACTAGTCATATGATCATTTTTCCTCACGATCAGAAGTTATAACTGTGTCATAACCTGTATATATGTGCAATCTAAGTTTGCCAGTGTCAAAGTCATTCAATATCTCCAATGATAAGAGCCAACACGTGGTAAAAATACCATACCATACTAATAATCACAATCTATAGTAAAAATCACCATATTATACAGATAATCACAACAACAGTATATCAACCACCTGTAGGACATGCCCTTATGTCATGTACAACAACATCCCGCAAGACATGCCCTCCTGTTGGGACCATACTACGACATAATAGAATAATAAAAATCAAATTTCACATAAAATTTCACTTGATCCATTTAATGTTATCAAACTATCTAATTTAATAAATATTTTATTTTTCACAATTTAGTAAGAAAATATAATTGGCAATTTACATAAAAGACAATACACTCATCTCGATATTTGTACTGCTATTACGCTAGCGTCGAAACACTAACGTAATCGGCATCGCCTGAGAACCTAATGATGATAGGGCTTAAACTAATAATTTATCTAAATAAATCTAATATGAAATGCAATATATGACACTAAAATGCAATTTTTCTCATTCCCAAATTTTCTTGATTATATGAGATTTATTAGAATTAAATGCCCTATTTTCTTAACTCAATAATAGCTATACAAAAAATATTATAACAACTATTACAAAAAAAAATAATTAATAATTTAATCTATAGAAAAATATTAACCAGTTGTTAATAATATTTGTTGGTCAACGAAATACTAAAAATTATCATTCTAATAAAATTTATAATTTTTACTTAAAATTAAATTCTTTACAAATTAGATATATTATATATAAATATAAACCCACTATAATTCTCAAACCCCTATATATTATTTTTGCATATAACCGATATACATACTTAAATAAAGTGTGCAAAAAAGAGGAAAAATTTGTGTGTATATATATAAAGAGGGAAAGATAACAAAGAAAGAAAAATCAATGCAAGGACTCCACACACACACACAGATGTTGAGCTAATGCTACTTTCAATTTTGTTTTTTAATATAAACGTGTGCAAAAACTTGGCAAATTCACTTGCCACGTCTTGCCACATGTTATATATGAATGTGTTGTCTTCAATAGGTAAATACAACACATTTATCTTTTTTTTTTAATACTTACACTAACTACCCCTCCTAAAATAAAGAAAATACGAATTATACACCAAACTTCTAAATTTATATTTTAAATAACATAATAATTCTTAAATTTTTAAAAGTCAAAATTAAAATTAACATTTAACCTCCCAAGTTTATTTTTTTAAAACTAAATTTTAAATACCAAAATGATCCCTAAAAATTTAAATATAATATTTAAATGAAAAAATAGACCCCATTATTTTTCTAAAATATTCTAAAATACAATTAAAAATATGCCAAAGCAAAAATTGGGTCTTACACCCGGTTTGCAAGGATGATTTGACTATGAGTGAATGAGAGACCCAAAATCTTAACTCCGATACCATATAATGCACGATAGAGGCGAGAAACTTTGTGTCAAGTAGCAACTAGGCCATGAGGGGTATGCATGTAAACTTCCTCAAGAAGGTCGTCATTAAGGAATGCATTCTTGACATCCATCGGAAAAATGGTCCATTTACAAATGGCTACGATGGCAAAAAGAGTACGGACAGATGTGAGCCTTGCCACTGGAGCAAATGTCACTTCATAGTCAATGTCATATTCTTGAGCAAATCCCATTGCAACAAGTCGTGTTTTATAGCGTTCAACGGAACCATCAGAAAATGTTTTGATCTTAAACATCCATGTTGAACCTAATATTTTAATAGACAATTAAACGTTGATGTTTTATGGAACTAATGATTTTATTGAGTGATTTCATATTAAAAAATTTAAATGTTGAAATGAGAAAAAGAATGAGTTAAAAAGATTAATCGTTGAAGAATTCATGAAACAATCATTGAAGAATCAAAGGAATTCAAAAAGGGTGCAAGTTGAAGATAGTAAAGATTTTCAGAGAATTGATTAAAGACATTGAAGATATTTATGTGAAAACAACTCATTACTTTTACGCTCTTAGTGCATTCCGAATTAAGATCATGAATGACACTTTAAAATGAATAAACTTATATGCACCATGGTAATAAGTGATAAGTTTAAGGTCCTAAAATAGATTTATAAAGTGTTAAATCATAAAAATGCTTAAGTGAAATAATGGTTTTAACGCATAAAATAATGAGTTTTCTGGTCAATTCGGTCAACTGATGAAATGGTTTGGTTGAGTAATGAAAACAATGGCTTAAGGGAGTTAAAAGAGTGAACCTACTGACCAATTCGGTCAACCGACAAGTTAGGTCGGTCGACTAATGAATTTAGTAGCTAAAATGAAGAAACAAGGGAAAACACATTGGGCGAATCGATCAACCGACTAGGAGGTTAGTCAACCGACCGTAGTCAGTGCAATGGTCAGAAAATTTATCGTTGTAGGGGCGGTCGACCGACAGAGAGTTAGTCAGTCGACTAGGTCAAACAATCAAATGTTGATTGTTTCAGTTTTTTTTTTTTTAATCTAAATCACATTGTTTTGAAAGATTTTCAAAGAGGTTTTTAAGGGATTTAGGTATTTTACTATTATATATCATATATTACTAATATTCAATCTATTTGGTCCATATATTAAATTATTCTTTGAATTGAATTGGTAAAACTACTTCTTATCTTTTAGTGTTTTGAATCTAAAAAATTTTGGAGACCAAAATGAGCTTTTCTAAATGTATTTTTAAAAGGAATATATCTATTTTGATAGTATATGATATATGTGGTTTTAAAGAGACATTTTTAGTATTGTGATTTGAAAACTAGCCGTTGGAGGTCTAGTTAGAAGTCTATGCATAGAGACCTGTATTTTTCAAATGAATTAATCAGGAACGATCAATCTCTATTATTATAAAAGAGTAATTTATGCTGAAAATTTTGTAAGAGAGTATTATCGGAAGAGTTCTTGATCGAAATGTGAAAAAGTTTTCAGTACCGGTCTTTCCTCTTCACTGAGTTATTGTAATCGTTTTGAAGAAATATTGGTAAGATCTTTCCAAGTTAATTAAAGTGATTTCTTAGATTATTTTTTTGATTAGTTGGATTAAGTGTTTTAGAAAAATCATTTTCAAATCTAATATCTTGAAAATCTTTTAAAACGATTTTTATTTGTGAAATCTTATTATTTATTATTTGTGCTTTAAATTGATTAAAATCATATTTGTGCCTCATACAGATTCTATCACGTAATTTTCAGGACATTAATTGAACACAACTGTTTTGAGGTGGTAGAATCTCATGTGGGAAGAAACTTGTGATTTTTTTTTTTGCATTTGCGAGTTCGAGCGGATTAGACATATTTGTGACGGTGTCTAATCAGGGTAGTTAGGGTTTGATATTTAACTTGAGAAAAATATTAGGGTTTGATCTTTAACCTATGAAAAATATTAGGTTAATCTTTAGCCTTTTGAAAGTTTAGATTTTCATTCTTCCTGTAATACAATTAAGGTTAGGTTCTTCCTAAGTCTGTGAAAAGAATAAGTGTAATAGCGTGAGAGTCTAAAGGGTTGATTCTGAGCCTGTGAAAAGAAATAGGATTATAAGGGTTTGGTTCCTACCTATGAAAGAAATCAAGAGTTAGTGGATTGCGAAATCCTTGTGGAGTTCAGGGGACTAGACGTAAGTAAGAGTAGTTTGCCGAACCAGGATAAATTGTTGTATGTATCGTTATATTTCTGTTATTTGTATGTGCACTTAGTTAAACACATTTTCGCTACTTAAAGAAGATAATAATCAATTAGGAAAATTAATAACTTGTGTTTGACCTAATTGTTTAAATTTTTGTCACTTCCTAATTCACCCCCTTCTAAGGTAAATTTTTTGGCCAACAATTGGTACTAGAGCTGGTTTAGCTCGATGGGCTTAAAATCCTAGCTAAAAAAATCATATGGCAGGCCACATAAATACACTAGCTGAAAGATAATCTATGCATTATCCTCATTTATTTACAGGTGATAATTATGCATTTTGGAAAGGTAGAATGACTGCCTTCTTACAAGCCACCAACTATGAGGGTTGATTGGTTATTGAGGATGGTCCTTATGTTCCTAAAGAAAATGGAGTGGTTAAAAAGAATGAACAACTGGATTTGACTGATAAACAAAAGTTATCTATTAATACTCAAATTATATATCTTTTGTTTTGTTCTTTAGATGCAAATAGTATAACAGAGTTTCAAGTTGTGAACCGACGAAAGAAATGTGAGATACATTGTAGATCACACATGAGGGAACAAATCAAGTCAAATAGTCTAAAATCAATGCCTTAGTCTATCAATTTGAACTATTTTAAATGGGTGATGCATAATCAATTCTAGATATGTACATTTGATTCACCAATATCTGCAATAGATTTGGAGCACTTGGAAAGCTATATTTCATGCAGGACCAAGTCCGGAAGATTTTGAGATCATTAGCCAAAGTATGGGGACCCAAAAGTGACAGTGATCAAGGAAGTTAAGGATCTCACCAAATATGTGCTCGATGAAATCATTGGTAACCTAATGATCCATGAGTCAGCTGACAAATCAGGAAATAGCAAAAGGAAATCTTTGGCACTGAAAGCTCAAAAGAATGTAGGGAATGATGAAAATGCTTATATAAGTCTTGATAGTGAACAAGAAAAAAGATGTAGCACTTCTCACCAATAATTTCAGAAAGATAACCCGATGAACATTCCAAGGAAAGAAAAATTCGATATTAACAATATTGAATGATACAACTATCATAAAATTGGTCACTTTCAATCTGATTATCCCGAGCCAGAGAAAGATAAAGAAAAGAAAAAGGTAAAAAATGGTAAGAAAAAGTTTATGAAAGTCACTTGGGATGATTCGAAATTAAGCAACTCTGAAAAATCTAGTAGCGACAATTCATCCATACTTGCTCTAATGGCCACTGGAGATGAGGTAACTAAATGTTCTAACTTTTGTCCTTTAAATTTCGATGAATTGTTTGATATCTATCAATAACTATTGCATGATTATAAAAACCAGTGTTCACAGATAAGTGCTTTACAAAGTACAGTTAATATACTTAACAAACAAGTTGTTAAATTTGAATTTGAAAATAATGAATTAAAATCTAACATTTTGGATCTAAGTTCCATTGTTCTCAAATTCACAAGTGGTGAAAATAACCTAAAAATGCTTTTGGGAAGTTCAAGAGAAATATTTGATAAAGTTGGAATCGATTTTCAAAAAAATATTAAGCAAAAGAATTTCATAAATTCTTTTTTGAAACTAAAAATCTTGTTAGATGTTTTAACTGTAATGTTGTGGGACATACTGTAAATAGGTGTTTTCAAAGACTATCTAAATGTAAACATATATGGGATCCTAAAGGAACGAAGTTCTATTGTTCTCAAATTCATGAGTGGTGAAAATAACCTAAAAATACTTTTGGGAAGTTCAAGAGGAATATTTGATAAAGTTGGAATAGGTTTTCAAAAAAATATTAAGCCAAAGGATTTCATAAATTCTTTTCTGAAACTAAATATCTTGTTAGATGTTTTAACTGTAATTTTGTGGGACATACTATCAATAGGTGTTTTCAAAGATTATCTAAATATAAATAGATATGGGTTCCTAAAAGAACAAAAATTATCCCGACTAACAAGATAAGATTGGCTTATATTAGGGGACCACTTAAGAATTATTTGAGGTACTCGTTGTAGATTATTCTGAAAGCATCATTAAATAAGAAAAAATGGTTCCTAGATAGCAATTGTTCTTGGCACGTGACGGGCGATAAATCTAAATTTACGTCTTTAACACATAAAGAAGAAGGTCATGTGACTTTTGGAGATAACGCCAACGGTAAGATTATCGATATATGTAATATCTGTAATGTGTATACTACTATTAAGGATGTGTTATTAGTAGACGTCTTAAACATAATTTTCTTAGTATAAGTCAATTATGTGATAAGGGATATAACGTTATATTTGATAATATTAGATGCATTATTAAGAATGGGCATAATAGTAGTATTTTACTTGTGGCGTCACATGTTAAGAATGTTTACACTTGTTCATTTGAGGATTTTTTGACACAAAATTTATCATGTTTAAATGCTTTATCTGAAAATAGTTGGTTACGGCACAAACGTCTTGGACATGCTAGTATGGAGTTAATTTCTAATATGTCTAAGAAAAGTCTAATATGTGGATTACCTGCTCTGAAATATGTTAAAGATAAAGTTTGTGACGCATGTCAATTAGGTAAGTAATCTAAATTATCATTCAAAAAGAACTTGCATACATCTACATCAACATACCTTGAATTATTGCATCTAGATTTATTTAGTCCTAATGCTATTGCTAGCTTAGGAGGAAAGTTTTATACATTCGTGATTGTCAATGTCTACTCTAGACTTATGTGGGTATATGTTTTATCTAAGAAAAATGAGATGACATCTATATTTTCTAAATTCAGTAAGTGTGTGCAAAATGAGAAACAATCTTGCATAATTAACTTTCGTAGTGATAGAGACAGAGAATTTAAAAATGATGCAATTATTAACTATTGTGATGAACATGGATATTCTCACAATTTCTTTACACTAAGAACACCACAACAAAATAATATTGTGGAAAGAAATAGCAGAATGCTTCAGGAAATTGCCAGGATTATTCTAAATGACAACAATCTTTCTAAATATTTCTGGGTCGAAACAATAAGTACTGCATGTCATGTTATTAATCGAGTATCTATCCAAATAGGTTTTAACAAAACTTCCTATGACATTTAGAATGGTAAAACTCCAAATATATTGTATTTTAAAGTTTTTGGATGTAAATGATTTATTTTAAATGATAAGGATAATTTGAAAAAAATTGATGTTAAATCAGATTATGCTATTTTTCTTGGATATGCTTTGGATAGTAAGGCATATAAAGTCTATAATAAGAAATCATTAGTTGTGGAATAATCTCTACATGTGGTATTTGAAGAATCAAATCCATTTGTGTCGAAAAAGGATTTGGATGATGACGACGCAGGTATAATGATAAAGCAAAAGAACCAAGAAGCTTAAATAGGAAAAGAACCATCAAATTCTAAGGATAAGGAGTCACAAAATGAAGGGACGACTTTACCATGAGCTATAAAGACAATTCCAAAACACTCAATAAAAGAAATTATTGCTAATATCGAAAAAGGTATAAGTACGATGTCCTCCCTTACAGATATCGTTAATCTTGTACTTCTATTTCTATTTCAAATTGAACTTAAAATTGTTAACGAAACTTTAACTGATAAATCTTGGATCTTTGAGATGCAAGAAGAATTACTTTAATTTGAGAGAAATGAAATCTGGTCTCTAATTCCTAGACTTGACTTTCATCCTGTTATTGACACTAAATGAGTTTATCTTAGTAAAAATGATGAAACATGTATGGTAATTAGAAACAAAGCAAGATTAGTAGCACAAGGCTGTAATCAAGAATAAAAAATTGATTATGATAAGACATATGCACGTGTGGCTAGAATAAAAGCTATTAGAATACTATTAATATTTGCATGTTCATGTAATTTTAAATTATTTAAAATAGATGTCAAGAGTGCCTTTTTAAATGGTTTTTTAACTGAGGAAGTTTATGTGAAACAACCACTGGATTTGGAAAATGATAAATTACCTGATCATATTTTCAAACTACGCAAAACTTTGTATGGATTCAAATAAGCTCATTGAGCTTGGTATGAGATACTTAGCCAGTACTTAATTGAAAATGGTTTTCGACGTGGTCTAAGTGATATAACTCTTTTCGTTAAACAAAATGAATCTGACATCCTAGTGGTACAAATATATGTAGTTGACATTATTTTCAGTTCTGCTAATGAAGATTTTTGCCAAGAGTTTGCTAAAATTATATAGGTATATTTTGAATTGGGTATGATGGGAGAATTAACATTCTTTCTCGGGCTACAAATCAAACAAACTAGAGAAAGAATCTTTATTAATCAATTCAAGTACACAAAGGAATTGCTAAAAAAATATGCTTTGATGGTGCTAAAGAATACAAATTCCAGTGGAAACTGCTACAAAAATCGAAAAAGATGATACGGGAAAAAATGTCAATGAAAAAATGTATCGAGATATGATTGGTAGTTTGTTGTAGCTTACTGCTAGTAGTCCCAATATTATATTTAGTGTATGCTTGTGTGCGAGATTTCAATCTTGCCCTGAAAGAATCACATTTAACCACTATTAACCGAATCTTTCGATATTTAAAAAGAACTTGTGCTCTAGGGTTATGGTAGCCTAGGGGTAATGATTTTACATTAACTAGTTACTACGGCATTGATTTTGATAGATGCAAAGTTGAGCGTAAAAGTACAATTGTTCATGTCATTTCTTGGGACATGCTTTAATTTCTTGGTTTAAGTATGGATAGGTATAATGATGTTTGTCTAAAGTAAATGTCTTAATTTTTTGCCCCCACTTTTGGAGATGACAAAGGGGAAGAAGTTGTATGATATTTTAGTATTTGTTCTCTTAAACATTGCAAACATGTAGAGGAAAAGTTTTTTAAAAGGGAACAAAGTAGTGTTGTGCTTAAATGAAAATCTTTTTGAATAATGTTTGTGTTTCTCATAACGGTACTTAAATGAGTTGAAAAAACTTATCCTCAGATTTAAGGGCAGCTTGGTAACATTATTTATAAGAAAACATCAAAGTTAATTGTTATCATAAAAAATGGAGAGATTGTTGAATCTAATGTTTTGATGAACAATTAAATATTAATACCTTATGGAACTAATAGTTTTATTGAGTGATTTCAGATTAAGAATTCCATATGTTGAAATGAGTCAAAAATATTAATCGTTGAAGAATTCATGGAGCGATCATTGAAGAATCAAAGACAGGTGCACGTTGAAGATAATGAAGATTTTCAGAGCATTGAAGATATTGAAGATATTTAGGTGAAAACACATTTACTTTTATGCTCTTAATGTAACCCGAATTAGGATCATGCACAACACTTTAAAATGAATAAACCTATATACGTCATGGTAAGAAGTAATAAGTTTCAAGTTCTAAAATGATTTTTATAAAGTGTTAAATCATAAAAATATTTTTGGTAAAGTGTTTAAGTGAAATAATGGTTTTAATGTATAAAATAATAAGTATTCTGGTCAATTCAGTTAATTGACAAAATGGGTCAGTCGACTAATAAAAACAATGGCTTAAAGGAGTTATAGGGTGAACCTACTGACTAATTCAGCCAACTGACAAGTTAGGTTGGAGACTAATGAATCCAATAGCTAAAATGAAAAAACAAGGAAAAATATATTGGGTGAATCGGTCAACCCACCGTAGTCAGTGTAACGGCCAGAAAATTAACCATTGCGAGGACGGTTGGCTGACAGGGGGTCAGTTAACTGACTGGGCCAGACATTCAAATGTTGACTAGTTCGGCTTTTTATCCAAATCACATTGTTTTGAATAATTTTCAAAGAGGTTTTTTAGGGATTAGGGTATTTTACTATTATATATCGTATATTACTAATATCCTATTTATTTGGTCTATATATTAAATTATTCTTTGAATTGAATTGGTAAAACTATTTCTTATCTTTATGTGTTTTGAATTAAAAAAGTTTGGACAACCAAATGGAGATTTTCTAAAAGTATTTTTAAAAGGAATATATCTATTTGGATAGTATATGATATATGAGGTCTTAAAGAGACATTTTCAGTCTTGTGATTTGAAAACTAGCCGTTGGAGGTCTAGTTAGAAGTCTATATATAGAGACCTGCATTTTTTTTAAATGAATTAATCATGAACAATTAGTATTTTCTATTATATGCCGATAAATTTATAAGGGAGTATTTTCTATCGGAAGAGTTCTTGATCGAAACGCAAAAAAGTTTTCATCACCGGTCTTTGCTCTTCACTGAGTTATCGTAATCATTTTCAAGAAATCCTGGTTAGATCTTTCCAAGTTAATTAAGTGATTTTTTAGATTATTTTTTTATTAGTTGGATTAAGTGTTTTAGAAAAATCATTTTCAAATCTAATATCTTGAAAAATCTTTTAAAACGATTTTTATTTGTAAAATCTTATTATTTATTATTTGTGCTTTAAATTATTTAAAATCCAATTTGTGCCTCACATAGATTCTATCACGTAATTTTTGGGACATTAATCGAGCATAACTATTTTAAGGTGGTAGAAACTTCTATGGGAAGAAACTTGTGATTTTTTTATTTTTTTTTATATTTGCGAGTTTGAGCGGATTATTCATATTTGGGACAGTGTCTAATTAGGATAGTTAGGGTTTAATCTTTAGCATGAGAAAAATATTAGAGATTGATATTTAACCTGTAAAAAAGATTAGGTTAATCGTTAGCCTTTTAAAAGATTAGGTTTTGATTCTTCCTGTAATAGAATTAGGGTTAGATAAGGTTTTGCTTAAACCTGTGAAAATTATAAGAGTAATAGTGTGAGCATGTAAAAGATTGATTTTGAACCTACGAATAGAATCAGGATTGTAAGAGCTTGATTCCTACCTAAGAAAGGAATCAAGAGTTAGTGGATTGTGAAATCTCTGTGGAGCTTGGGGGACTGGACATAAATAAGTGTAGTCTGCTGAATCGGGATAAATTGTTGTGTGTTGCATTGTTATATTTCTATTGTTTGTGTGTGCACTTAATTAAACATATTTTTGCTGCTTAAACAAGATAATAATTAATTAGGAAAATTGATAACTTGTGCCTGATTTAATTGTTTAAATTTTTGTCACTGCCCTGTGAACCCCTGTCTTAGGTAGATCTTTGGGCCAACAACCCACTTGTATCCAATAGGAGTTTTGCTAGGTGAGAGGTCAACGAGACCCTAAGTATGAGTTTTGGATAGAGTTTGAAGTTCTTCATCTATTGCTTTCTGCCAAAGAGGATTAGTACTAGCCTCCTTATAGGATTGAAACTCACGTAGATTAAGTATGATAGAAAATCAATGATAGTCATTAAGATAAGAAAGATGATGAGTTAGCCTGTTAGAGTGACGGGAGTGATTTGGAAGGCGGACCTTCGAGAGAGACGGTGCAGAGTCATCAGACATAAGAAAAGTCTCAAGCACGTTCGATTGCGTCGTAGGGGTGAGATTAGTTGGTGGTTCTAAAGTTGGAGGGGTAAGATCAACTGGTGATTTTGGAGTTGGAAAGGTAAGATTAATCGGTGGTTCTGGAGTAAGATTAATTGTACCTAAAATTGTATACTCAGAAAACAAGCTAATAGATGGATCAGTAAAGAATATGAAGTTAGTGATAGTTGATATGTCAAACGACCATAAGGAAGAAAACATTTGATGTTCCCAAAAAATAACATAACGAGAAATACAAAGAGTTTTAGAAATGAGTCCAAACCCCGATACCCTTTATACTTAATGTCGTATCCTTAAAAACAACACGGGTAGGCCCTTCATTCCAGGTTATTGTGTTTATGTGGTTCGAGAAGAATAAAATAAGCATAACTAAAGATTTTGTGTTCAGAGTAAGTTGGAGGGTTACCGAAAAGACGCTCAAATAGAAACTACTGCTAGATTATAACAAAAGGGACACAATTTATTGTGTATACTACAGCTAGGGCAGCCACACCCCAAAAGTGCTCAAGACAAAATGGAGAAATGAGGAGGGCATCGACTGTGTCAAGAATGTGTCTATGTTTGCGTTCCACTTGTCCATTTTTTTTAGAGGTTTCAGGACACAAGCGGTGGAGGAGCGTGCCATTTTGGTGAAATAGGTTGAGAAAAACACGATCCTTGTATTCTATTGCATTATTTGAGCAAAAAACTTTTATATTTCGAGAAAAAAATGAGTTTGAACCATAGAAGAAAACTTAGAATATAATTGTAATAGTTTAGATCTATTTTTCATAAGAAATAACCATGTATATCGAGAGTAGTCATTAACAAATATAACAAAATAATAAGAATCACCCATTGTTGCATGAGAAGAAGGCCGTTAAATAAAAGAATACACTAAATCAAATGGTGCAAGAGAAATAGATCGACTCTCAATAAAAGGTAAAGTAAATTGTTTTGCAAGTTGACAATGAATATAATGAAAAGACTTATGCTGAACTAAACCTAATTAACTGCTAGAAGTAAGAGATTTGAGGCTGCTGGATGAAGTGTAACCTAACTGAGAGTACTACGATTCTATAGGTGAGAGTGATGAAATGGAGGTAGATGATTGATTATGTGATGGTGATGATGTGACTTGGATGTAAGTGAGCTCAAAGAGGCACACGACTTTACGATTGGTCCCAAGGACTTTTCCTGTCTGAGAGTCTTGCACACAACAATTAGTAGAAGAGAAATGAAAATCAAATTTAATATCACATAATTGTCCAATAGATATAAGATTGAGAGCAAGATTAAGGACCATATACGTATCAGGAAGAAATAAATGAGAAGTGTCAACATGTCTAGTATGGCTAACTAACGTATCTTATCTATTAGCAATGTGAATTGTAGGTGCATGCTCATCATCGGTTTTAGAGAAAAATATAGAGGTATCAAATGTTATGTGAGGCACAATCAAATTACTATTGAGATGTACTTGTTGTAGCTAACATGGCTATATGTTTACCAGTTTTAGATAGAGCCTAGGTGAGTATGGTATAGAGGCTACTCAAATTAGGTGAAGAGTTTGGTGAAGTCGGGGCAACATCAGTTGTTGTAGCAGCGTTGTTCTTTGATTTAGAGTACGACCAGTTGTGAGAGCCCCGAGAACGGGACTGCTTTCCATTTGATTGGTTCCCAGATGATGTAGATGAAAGTTTAGGGCAGTTTGTAAGGTAGTGGCTTGGTTTTTTGTATACCTTACAAAAGTAAGATAGACATTTGAGCAATTCGTGTCCTTGTGAATGACAATACCTGCAGTATAAGGGTTGTTGTGATGAGTTTGGCTAGCTAGTGTGTCAAGAACAACATTTGTATTTGATCCATGTAGTGTTACAAGGCGTGTTTTCTCTCTTAGTAGATCGAAAACAACATTGTCAAGGAAAAATATCTTGCTCCGGTGTAGTATTGAGGCTTGTACAAGTTTAAATTCTAATCTCAAAGCATCAGGAACTGCATAAGGCACATCTCATTTTGGTAGCTTGTGTAAAGAATAGCATCACCTGGATCTTTCCAGATTGGCTAAGAAATAGTCAAATGATTGATAGGTTGAAAATACCTATCTACTTCTAAGCCAATTTTGGTAGTTTTCGAGTGTATTAGTAATATTTAATTGCGTTTTAGTTTGTTTTTAAGTAAATCAGGTTTAGGGACGTAATAAAGTGATAAACGAGCGAAACGGTGAAAACAACGGTAAAGAAATAAGGTTTCAGGACATCAAGCCACCTTCTAGGCGGTGCAAGGAGAATTGTGCAGAAGCTACCGCCCCAGCGGTCATTCACCGCTGAGGCGGTGAAAGTGCAATAAACCAAAAGCCAGTCTCATCACCGAGGTGGTGAAAGTTCAAAGAGTTCAATTTTTCATTCACCGCCACAACAGTCAGTCATCGCCTCAGTAGTTATGTGAACTGACTTACTCACTGCCACAACGGTGAATCCACCACTATGGCGGTAACTCTGTGCTGAAAATATCTATTTTTCAGATATTTTGAAGCCTTATATTTAATTCCCTTTCTCCCTCATATGTTAAGGAACGTCCCTAACATTAGAGAGCGATCTTTGGCCATTATTGAAGAGCTCGAAGAAGAGATTCACATATCGAAAAAGAGGAAGCACTTTCAGGTCAATCTTTGGCAACAGTAGACCACTCCACTTTAAGATTTGATCTTTCTTTATTTGTTTCTATCTTTGTAACTTAACGTTTTATTGTGAATGATGATGAATCCCTCTTGTTTTATAGTTTTAATGGCCAAGATCATGGTAGGCTAGATAAATATTATCTAGGGATCGATGTAATTCATGTAAATACATGTTTGATTGAATACATGTTTCTTTAACGATTGTTTGTCTAAATCTGATTGTGGTTTCCGTTCTATTACAATTTTAATATGCTTGTTAAGGTATTAGGGTTGGTTTTGAGAATACGCAGTTTGACACTCGGGAGAGGTAACCCCGGATTCGGACTAGGGTAAACACATCGCGACATTCAAACGACCCGGGAGGACATTAGAAAGTGTGCAATCCATGACGTTGGGTCAAGACTCATGTGACTATGTGTTCGAAAAGACATTCGAGGGGGACTTCGGCGTCATCACGAAGTCACATATTCATTCACTAAACACTCGAGAAAGGGAGTGAATGAGTTTAAGATACAGAGATTGTCGAATAGGATAAACACCGTTATTGTTAACTAAACGAAGTCAAATATGTATTAAGTGAATGAAATCAATCCCTAGATAATCAACTTAATTAGAACTAACCCAATAGTTTTTAGTTTAACTTAGTTTTTAATTAGTTTAATTTAAAACATTTCTTGAACCATCGGGATAATATAAGACTATGCAAATTACGGTATTCAATTATTCAAACACATTTCCCAGTGGAACGATATCCGATCTTAAAGATCCATTATACTAAAACTTGACCTCATGCACTTGCGAGTAGTCAGACGTGAGCGTAAAAAATACCGCATCCAATGATCCCACAAAGCAGTCATCTAAGATAGAAAATGATTGATGGATTGTCTAGATTCTTGGCGCATGTTGTGAAGGGTGGAAATGAGTTGATACCGGTATAATAGGTCTACCTTGGTGTACCAAAGTTTGAGAAGATCCCAAACTTCTTTAGTCGTCTCGAATCTACCAAATTGGATTTTGATAAATGGTATTATAGAGGAACGAAACCATGTGAGAATTTGATGATTTTGGCTATCTCGTTCTTCTAGACGTCCAATAAAATTTTTAGCATTTTCGTTGATTCTCGGGCTCAATTGTGTTTGCAATCACAATACGCCACAGTTTCCAACCATAGAGGAAGCTAGACATCTCTTGAGCCCACGTGACATCGTTTGATCCATCTGGAATGGTGGTGATAACACGTGATGAGTCTGATTTCTCTACAAGTGCGAAGAAAATGGGGTGTCGGATGGTTAACTGATGTAGAAACTACACAATTATAAAGAGAAGTATATTCTGGGAGTCACAAATCACAAAGTGGAAGTCAGAAATAGAATCAGCACGTCCACAGACCTAGAAACCAGTCCAACTTCGTAGAAAACCAGTCCAAAAAGGCATGAACCAGTTAAGAGAAGTCTATCCCTATGAACCGTGACGTGGTAGAGCAGCGAATTATTTCGTCGCTACAATACTGCAAGTGTACGGGTCAAGTTTTTAATAGTATAGGAAGAGTATGGGTTGTCGTATCCACAAGGATTGGTTTAAATCTTCGCTAAGTACTACGATTGTAGTAACTCAACTTTATCTAGGCAATCGAATTTTGGGTTTTGTTTATAACTAAAATAAATATAAATACAAAAACAAAACAAAATATAATATGGATTTTCTATGCACTAATGTTCTAGGGGCTTGATTTCATCTCGTTATTCCCGTGTTATCCTATTAAGCAATTATTAGTTAATTCCGTTCATTCAACAATCAAGATCTCAAAAACTCACTCACTACCTCTCCCGAGTGTAAAGTGAGTGAATATGTAACCATGTCAAAATCGATATCCCTTTCAAGAGTTTAGATGATTACACGCGTCTTGCCCCAACCTTATAGATTGCACAAGTTCTAATAATCTCCCAAAACATTAGAACTTGTGTTGTGTTTAATCCTAGTCTGAATCCGGGTTCACCTCTCCCAAGCGTCAAACCCCGTATTCTCAAATCAACCACAATATCATATACAAGCATACAATGAAAGTGATAAAATGGTAAACACAATTGAATAGAAACTCTAATTGATGAATCTAGAACTTGATTACCTCCCAGTCTCACAAGATCCTAAATTCCCAACTCGAATACCTAGGTGTTAATTTCCTCCCGGACTCACAACAACCTAAGTTATGCACTCCCAAATCCGGTTACGAATTCAACCTCTCTCGAGTATAAAATTCGCAACCTAATATTGTCTAAATCATTGGCTATATGAATCAAACACATTAGGCCTATGGAATGCATAAAATGGAATTAAATCTAACAATTGATAAAATATTCACAACACGGTTCAAACGAGACTACGTCAAGCCCTAGATCTAGATTACGAACACAATATAGACAAATCCATAGTTAATCTTCTCAATAAAATAGTAAATGTAAGTAGTTTAACACAATATTACAAATATGAACTTAAATAAAAATATTAGGAAGAAGAAAAAGGTAAAGAAAAACTTATTGCGGGTTTTGTCTCCAGATCTTCAACTACACATGCCACCAATGATATTTTCTTCGTCAATCTCATATCAAAACGCCATCAATCGGTGTTTTTTAGCCCAAAATCGCCTTTTGTAGCTCCAAAAATCGCCTTCCCTTTTTTCTCTTTTGTCTTTCTCTCTACTCTCTTCAAAATGAGCCCTAAAATGTTTATTTAATGTTTTAGATCTAAATGCTAGCGCTGTAGCGAGCAAAGGGCAGAAACACTGCCCTCAAAGCAGCACTGACACCCGCTTCGTATTTTGGACGTAACTTCTTCGTTGAAACTTCGATTGAGGTGATTCAAAAACCAATAGAAAACTAAGATGTAGATCTACAATGTACATGTTTTTAGATTTTCCAAAATCGAATTTTATTATTGTCAAAAAGGGTCTTGAAGTTACAGTACCTGAATCGATTTTGCATTATTTTTTCTATTTATTTATAAACCTACAAAACAACACAAAAATACATTAAACTAACAAAAATGATTGAAAACAAACAAATATTTAAACCTAAAAATACTTGATTTCTTGGTAAATAAACCACTCATCAATAGGCAGCAAAAATATGGCAGACAACTTTGGATGACGTGGCAAAGTCAACAAATGATGTGGCACAGTCAATGGATGGCATGTTTCTGATGTGACAAAAATGTTGGATGACATGGATGGAAAATATTGCTGATGTGTCACCAATTCAACGGCTGGCATGGATATTGACGGCTGACGTGTCGCCAAGTGGAAGTGACTTGTCAGACTAGCAAAGATGGGATACGCTGGTGCGTGGATTAAACTACAACAGACTTTTTTTTTCTTTGGGTGGCACATAGCGTCTCTTATTTGTGGAGGATGTTGTGTCATTTGTGTCGTCTCGTCAAGACGAAGGTAGTGGTATGATGGTTGTTTATATTAGAGCTATGTTAAGGCCTGTAGCAGTTAACTGATGTGACAGATCTATGGTGGTTTAAAGCGATACATTTGTACCCCGATGGTGATGAATTTGGTGTCGTTGAGCTCGTTTTGACGAAATGAGTTTGGTGGTGATAGTAAATATGGTATTGGTGTGTGGAATAGTAAAATGATTTGTTGTAGGCAGAAGCGTGGCAGAAGCTTGAAAGGAATAGGGTTATGAAGATTTAGTAGGAACATGGCCAGGAAGAATTGGCCCTTGATACCATATTAGGAAGTTCCAACTTAAAACCATATGGTACTAAGTAGAGGAACTCATTGGATTTATATATTGGTACGGAAACTCTCAAGTAATCGATGTGGGATAGGAATCTAACATCACCCATCCTTTCATCAATCATGTAGGTGTAGTTACGGAAATCATCAAACTGTTCTTTCATGTTAACCTTTAGAAGACTCTTTCTTTAAAGCTCAACTCTCTCTCATCTTCTCCTTGTTGCTCTCTCGATCCCTCAACTTTGTTACCATCACCCTTTCTTACCCAATGGTCGTCTATATATTCGAAACCCATTAATCAAATACAATATTCAACCAAGTATTGTTGTGAACGATTGAAGTACTACTCTCATCATCTATAGGAACTTGAAAGGTTTTGAGAAGAATTGTGATCACATCACCGTTGGGAAGAACACGTGATTTGACATCGAGTTGCTATTGGATGTGTTCAACAATAAGAGTATGGAGGTCAACAGGAACATTATTGATAATAAAATGAAGGAGATATGCATCAAAATTAGCTATTGTGGCACGATTGCCACCATAAGGACACAAAGAATAGAAGATGATTGAATGTTAAAGCCTATGCATTAGACAAAGATTTTTTGCCGTACCATTTTCAACACCTTCCCCCCCCAAAAAAAACTTAGTTCTAAAGAAAGAAATTAGCCCCATGATAGAGCTAAAAAGCATTGTTTTGAAAAATATATATCCTCGAGAAACATGAAAAAGTGATGCTAAATTATCTTTCGTGAGTTCAATGTTAACGCTGTTGACATACGAGAAGTAGGTGTTAATGATTTAATAGAAATTAGCATAGAACATACTCACACAATAGACATAGTGAGGTTTTGAAATACTTGACCATTAGATTCCCTTGGTTTAGGCTATTCAGAATCTTAATATTCAATGCATGTGGACACAAAATAACCTATGATTCTTTCATATTAATTCTGAAAAAATGAGCTATTTAGGTGCAAGTCTGACCGATAAAAAAAGATGATGATAACAATGACTTGATGATTTTTTGTAATTTGTCTATTGAGAAATGTGAAAAATTTAGTAAAATGATAATGATAAACCAAGTCGTGACTTAAAGATGATGAATCTGAATATGCTACACAAATGGAATGGAAAATTAATAAAGCTTTTGGAGATTTAATTTTTTGTACTTCATGGTTAAACAACATTTATATCTATCTGATTAATTTTCAACTCGATTTGGATCACACATGGGACACTTTAACTAATAAAATGAATGATCTTATATGAGTAACCCATAATATTTGCATGGTAGATGAATGTTGTGCTTTACATTGATCTATACACTTCATAAATTCATATAATGCCAAAACATTAAACTATAATGAAAAAACAGTTAATGGGAGTTAATTAAAATTTGCAATCTTGAAATTCTTGTTGCATAGGTTGACCGGATCAATTGGAAAGTCGACCGGTCAAATCAATAAGTTGTAAACCTATATTTTAGGCAATCTCGGTCAACTGGGTCGTTTGTACAATTGATTGACTTGGGTAATGAGTCCCTAGAATTGAAATTTCTTACTAGGCAATTGGCTAGATTTTTTGGGAGTCAACAGAGATTCCTAAATCTGTTTAAAAAATCTGAACGTTTTTCGATATCTTTTCGCATAATTTTTAATGATAAATTATTTTAAATTATTTTCTAATATTTATTGAAAATATTTGTAAAGAGTATAATGCATGAAAGAATATTTAAAATAGAAATTTTTAGATCTTTTAAATAATGCCTTGAATTTTTAGATTTGGTCTTCTTAATTGGTGATCGTTTTGACCAGTCTGACTTGTACCTAAATAGCTCCATATTTTTGAATTAATTTGGATGAATCTTAGGTTATTTTGTATCCATTTTAATTGAATATTCAGATTTTTAATTGCCTAAACCATGGGAGTCTTATGATAAAGTCAATGGGCTATATCTATGGGATCATAATAAGATTTTGTGACTGTTGGAAATTTTTGAAAAATGGGTTAAATTTAATATCACAAAATAGACATGAAATATCAAGAAGAAAATAGGGAAAAACTTCTGAAAATAGACTCTACCTTATTCATACTTGATATTATTTTTGGTGAGAAAAAAAGTGATTTCTTGGTAAAATTGTGTGCTAATTTTTGGTAAAAAATATTATCAATTAAAGTCTTCTTTCTATTGGGTTTTGATACTTTTCAAGTTGATTTATTCTTCATATCTCGATGAGATTGTTCTTTATTATCTTCATTTAGAGCTAAAAATTTAATTGTGTATTCATCTGAGTAAGATCTTCTTGAAAATATATGTGGTTATCTTTGATCTAATCTTATGCTTTAAGAAACTCAAATTTTGAATTGAGAAATGTTGTTCGAGTCTGAATCATTGTTAATTAGTGATCTTCTTAAACAGGAAATCATTTTTCCTGATTACTTTGTTATTAAAACCATCGTCTGAACTCGCGTGCTCTAAATCGAAATATACAAATTATTCGAGTTAAAATGATTTATGTGATTTTTATCTAGATTACTTGACTGCATGCTCATATTGATTATATTCCAGATGTAGACACGACATTTTGATCGTCCCTGCAAATTTTTTTAATTTTATTTTACAATTTACTTTATTTTTATTTTATTTTATTTTTGGAAAAATAGAAGAAAAAAAAAAACAGAAAATAGAAAAAAAATGAAAAATGAAAAAAAAAGAGGAGAAAAATGAAAAAAATAATAATAATAATAATAAAAAGAAGATAAATAAAAGAAAAAAATGTATTTCCTTTTACTTGCCATATTGGGACTAGATTTCTTTTTTTTCCTCTTGTTTTCTTTTTCTTTTCTTTTGGGTTTTGTTTCCTTTTCCTCACCAAGTTTGGACTATGTTTCAAGGGTTTTTCACTCTCCATCATTCTCTATAAAAATAACCCTCCCCCTCATAGCTTACAAAAAAAAAAATCAGAGAGAAACCCTTTGGGAAACTTAGAGATTCCGAGAGAAATACTTGTAAGGAGCGAGGCTCCGAGAGAAAATCTTTCAGGAGTTGATTTTTAGAGAGAAACCCTTCTAATAAAGGCTCAAAAATTTAGAGAGAAACCTTCTTAAGGAGCGATTGTCAGTGAAAGCCCATTCGGGAAACCGTTTTCTAGAGAAACAAAAATCGTGTGTTAAGGATCTTTGCTAGGGCATGTATGTTTCTTATCCTATAATTATTTTCATCATTTTTATTATTATCACAATTTAAATTCCTGCAAGTTTAGTTCTTTTAGAATCATCCGATGATTCGATGAAAACATTGGGATGAAACTTTTCCTTTTAGACTCAGCCTTTGAGCGTGAGATAAGGATGCCCTTTTCTTTTTATTTTTATTTTTTTTTTTTTTTATTATTATTATTATTATTATTATTATTATTTAAGTTGTTGCTATACCTAAATTCATAAAAAAAAAAAAAAAAAAAAAAAAAAGTAATAGGTTATTTTTATTTTTATTTTAATATTCCTATATTGTTGTTACATTTAAATCCATTGTGAAAAAAAATAAGAAATAATAATAATAATAATAATTCATCTTGTAAGAAATAATTCTAATAAGCCTTAGGGTGAATTCAACAATTCCTTCAGTAAGTCGTTTTGTCGGATTTTGCTTAAGTTTTGGAGGAATTAATTTCGATAAAACTTGTTTTTGTGACGTTTCCTTGGTTCTCATCTCCATAGAATTTAAGAGAATGTTAAATCGAAATTTCTTTAAATTAATTGGGTAAATTAAAAAAGTAGACATTTCACGACATCGAATTTATATAGAAAATAATGTAATATTTCACGTTGTTTTGCATGCTACCTTTTTGCATTACTTTGAAAATACTTAGATTTATTTGCCCACTTAAATTAAGTAAGTTCATAAAAAATATACATAAAACCACCCCCGGGACCATTCTTATCAAATCCCTTAATATTTGATAAAAGATCATACTGAGGGAACATTCAAAAAATACAAAAAATTTGTCTCATCTTAAGTTGAAAAATATAAAAAAAAAAATCATAAGAAGGAAAAGATTTCCGAAATAAAATAAAACATTCAGACTTAAACTAATTGGACTTAATTGGATATAAGGTACCATTTTTGGACAGACGTCTTGAGGTGCCTAATACTTTTCCCCAAGCATAACCGGCCTCCGAGATCTTTAAAGGAATTCTTGGTTTGACCGTATTTTTGGAATCAATTTTACATAAATTCGGTGACCTAGTACACCAATTAAACCCAATGCTAGGTGACGACTCCTTATTTTTTAAAATGGCCTAAGTACGTTTTTGAGAAAATCGGTGCTTTTAAAAACTCATTGTCTTTAAGCTTTATTATTTCATATTCTTTTTCTTTCGAAAAATTGGGGCGTTTCAGTTAGCGACTCTGCAAGGGATAATTACAGAGTTTTGAGCCTAAAGTATCCAAATAAGTCCAAATATGATAGTTTATTTTGTTATATTTTCCTTCTATCTTGTACTTGTAAATAATCTTGAGTTGTGATATTTTTTTTTTCTTTTTTACATAATTTAAAAAAAAAAAAAAAAAGTTGGTCATCCAAGAGTGAATCGTGCGAAAAAAAAAAAAAAAAAAAAAAAAAAAAAAAAGGCTACCAAAAAAACTTTTAGGACTTCTCTCTCAAATGGAAATCATATTGACTCATATCCCTCAAATAAATTGATACCCTTCCATCCAAGATACCAACCAACTTTCCTACCCATATACCTTAAATCACCTACTTAACCCATATCCCTGAACTAAGTGGTACCCCATAGCATTAACCAAATCAAAACCATTAATCCAAACCCAACCAAAATACCAATTAACCTCACTACCCATATACCTTGAATAACCTACTTCGCCCATACCCTCAAATCAAGTTGTACCCATGCGGTTTCACCAAAATCAGAACCATACCCACCCCCAATACCTTGAATTACCTTTATATAACCCAAATCTTCCCATCCACCAGTTCGGGGTACCATCCTATCCAAATGGCCATAAATTCCCAATACCCTATCTTGCAAATAAATTCACCGACCAATGGGAGAAATTTTAGTTGAATCTACCATAGGATGAAACTTTAATAACTCCTAAGCTTTATTGAAAGATATCATCCCATTACAAGCCAAAGCCTAAACTAGGGGTACCACTTGTGAACTTGGTCTGCTAAGATAAATTTCGATAAAATTGGAAAAAAATCTAAAATCCACCTTTTCTTCTAGATGGTAGGAGACTTGCTTTGTAGATGGCTTTAACCTTTCAATAAATTCTATTGTGTTTTCTAAGTTATGTCTCAAATGTTTAATGCTTATTTTTCAAAATATTTCAAAAACTATCTGTGTGTGATCTATGTGTTGAGAATGTGCTTGAGCATGATGAATATGATTTTGATACTAAAAGAGATTTTGATCTAAGAGAAAGTAAAATAGGATAACTCACCTTAGCTAGTTGAGTGTCAGAAAATCTTGTGCATCTTTCGATACGAATTTCCAAACTTTACCCAAAAATCTACCAGTTAGGCTATCCATCATAAAGCAAAGTCACCATCCCAAAGAAACCTTTTGAGTTCTAGAGATTTGTTCATCATCCATAATATCTCAAAGATGATTCTAAAAAAAGAAAAGAAAAAGAAAAAGAAATAGATTAGTAGATTAGAGATCTGTGTAATTTGAGTATTAAGCTATAGCTTTTTAGGGGTGTTTCAACATCTAGTGACTTGGGTCAACTGGACCGGGATGATTGCCCAAAGCGCGCTACATAGATTACTTAGGATGCCACGATGCTAAAAAAATCGAGAGGTATCTTTCTTCAGTTACTCGAAAGTCTCATCGTGAAAAAATGATTCAAATCGTTAGTTGAAGGGGTTATCTTGTGATATGAATTTTAGAGAAAATTTTGATTATTATCTAAATCATGTTTGTCAAGCTCAAGTCAAATCAATATTGAAAATCATATCAGGTAGAAACAAGATACTTGAATAAATAAGCTTTAAATTTTTGTACATACTTCGATTAATCCAGTTTGCAGGAGTTGATTGAATATACAATGCATACAGGGATTTGAAACCCAATCATTGGAATTAATCTTAGTAACCAAGAAAATAAAATGGAAGAACAAGTCAAATCTATACCATGAAGGAAAGAAACACTACTCTTTTTAATCTTCTCACCGGTTAAAGAAAGTTTTATTTAATTCCAAGAAAAGAAAAGGTCTCAAATTGCAAAGGTAGCTTTCAAAAAATGTAGATCCTTAAGGATGAACAATGTTTTCTTTGTTAAAAAAAAGTGTGAATGCTTGTCTGTGTATAATCTTTGCATGGGTCAGTTGTTTCTTTTTATGTGATGAATATCTTCACAAGTATTTGTGTTTTGCCCGAAAAGGGGCATCCAGTGAACAACTCTAAACCTGATCCTAGGTGTAATGCTAAGGTAAGTAGGCAACTTGTAAAGGTTCGATCATTCAAGATGTTAGCCCCAGCTGCAAACTAGGGCACATTTTATATCTCTGATTCCTCATGCTTGCCCCAGCATAGACTGGGACACATTATGTGGTTCCTGCCCATATCAGGGTTTAGAGAGTTTGAAGTCCCAGCCGCAGGCTGAGGCACATTTTATATCTCTTGTTCCCCATTTCAGTTGGGGCACATTATATGGAGTCTGCCAATTTTTACTTATAGAGAATTTGAGTTTAGCAACCCTAATTGCTGAATGGGGCACATTTTATATTTTGCCATATATTCGGCATTGTCTTTCCGTGATGACCCTTTTATTTGAATTGTCTCTCTGTGATGGCCCATTTATTTTGTATTTGTCTCTCCGTGAGTGTCACATATCTTGCATTTTTCTCTTTGTGATGACCTTATTTTGCATTTTTGCCTCTCCATGAGTGCTCATACATTTTACATTACCTCTCCGTCACAGCCTTATTTTGCATTTTTGCCTCTCCATGATATCTTTTATTTTTCATTTTGCCTCTCCATAATGGTTTTTTATTCTACATTTGTCTCTACGTGATGGGTTTTCATTTTGCATTTGCCTCTCCGTGATGTCTTTTCATTTTGCATTATGTCTCTCCGTGATGGCTTTTTTATTTTACATTTGTCTCTCCGTGATGGTTTTTCACTTTGCATCATGTCTATCCGTGATGGCTTTTTATTTTGCATTTTTGCCTCTCCGTGGTAGCTTTTTATTTTGCATTTTTGCCTCTCCGTGATGGTTTTCTATTTTGCATTTTACCTCTCCGTGATGACTTTTCATTTTGCATTATATCTTTCTTTGATGACTTTTATTTTGTATTTTATCTCTCCATGATGGCCTTTTATTTCGCATTTTGCCTCTCTGTGATGGCTTTTCATTTTGCATTATGTCTGTCCGTGATGACTTTTTATTTTGCATTTTGCCTCTTCGTGATGACTTTTTTTTTTATTTTGCATCCTGCTTCTCCGTAATGGCCTTTTCATTTTACATTTGCCTTTCTGTGATGACCTTTTTATTTTGCATTTTACCCCTCCGTGATGGCTTTTAATTTTGCATTTTGTCTCTCTGTGATTGTTTTTCATTTTGCATTCTTCCACTCCGTAAGTGCCATTTTATTTTGCATTCGTTTCTCGCCTCGCCTGAGCAAATGCCAAACTATGTGTGACCTAATTTTTGGCACTATCGAGATACGTAGGCTTACAATTCATCCATACTCCATTCCTATTCTTTTTTCATCACGCACTGAAAAGGGTATTTTTGAATTTCATTCCTCTATTATAAATTTCAAAAAAAAACAAAAAAGATTACTTTGAAAAAATCTAAAAAATGGGGCGATCAAAATAATGTTGTCTCTAATCTTTGTCAAGTAAGTGAAACTTGCATGACAAAGAGGAATAGTTGTAGACACGATATTTTGACCATCCTTGCAAATTTTTTTTATTTTCTATTACAATTTACTTTATTTTATTTTATTTTAGAAAATAGAAAATAGAAAAAAAAAGAAAGAAAATAGAAAATAGGAAAAAGAAAAAATTGGAAAAAAAAAAGAAAAATGAATAATAATAATAATAAAAAAAAAAAAAGATAAAGAAAAAAAAAGCATATTTCCTTTTTCTTGCCGAAATGAGACTAGATTTCCTTTCTTCCCCATGTTTTCTTTTCCCTTTCCTTTTGGGTTTTGTTTATTTTTTCTCGCTGAATTTGGACTAGGGTTTCAAGGGAATTTTACTCCCTATCATTTCCTATAAATAGAATCCTCACCCTTATAGTTTACACAAAAAAAAAAAAAAAAAAAACCCTCAAAGAGAAACCCTTCGAGGAATTTAGAGATTTGGGGATAAATATACTTGTGGGAAGTGAGGCTTTGGGAGAAAACCTTCCAGGGGTTGATTTTTATAGAGAAACCCTTCTAAAAGAGACTAAAAAATTCAGAGAGAAATCATCCTAAGGAGCGATTCTCAGTAAAAGCCCATTCGGGAAGCCATCTTCAAAAGAAACAAAAATCGTACGTCGAGGATCTTTGCTAGGGTAGGTATGTTTCTTCTCCTATAATTATTTTCATTATTTTTCTTATTATCGCAATTTAAATTCCTGCAAATTTAGTTCTGTTAGAATTATCCGATGATTCGATGAAAATGCTAGGATGAGACTTTCCTTTTGGGCTTAGCCTTCGAGCGTGAGATGGGGATGCCTTTTTATTTTTTATTTTTTTATTTTATTTATTATTATTTAAGTTGTTGCTATACCTAAATTCATAAAAAAAAATTAAAAAAAAATAAAAAAAATAGAAAAAAGTAATAGGTTACTTTTTTATATTTTTTATTTTAATATTCCTATATTATTGTTACATTTAAATTCATATTAAAAAATTATAATAATTCATTTTGTAAGAATTAATTCTTACAAGCCTTAGGGTGAATTTAATGATTCATTCGGTAAGTTGTTTCATTAGATTCATCTTAAGTCTCGGAGGAATTAATTTCGACAAAACTTGTTTCCGTGACGTTTCCTTGGTTCTCATCTCCATAGAATTTAAGAGAATGTCAAATCGAAATTTCTTTAAATTAATTGGGCAAATTAAAAAAGTAAACATTTCATGACATTGTATTTATATAGAAAATAATGTAATATTTCATGTTGTTTTGCATGTTGCCTTTTTGCATCACTTTGAATATACTTAGATTGAGTTGCCCACTTAAATTAAATAAATTCATTGAAAATATACATAAACTCCCCCCCGGAGACCATTCTTGTTAAATTCCTTAATATTTGATAAGAGATCATACCAGGGGAACATTCCAAGAATACTAAAAATTTGTCTTATCTTAATTTGAAAAATATCAAAAAGATTTTATAAGAAGGAAAAAGTTTCCAGAATAAAACAAAACATTCAGACTTAAACTAATTGGACTTAATTAGAGATAATATACCGTTTTCGGATTGACGTCTTGGGGTGCCTAATACCTTCCCCCGAATGTAACTGACCCTTGAGCTCTTTAAATGAATCTTTGGTTTACCGTGTTTTTGGAGTCAATTGTACTTAGGCATTTTAAATTGTTTTCTAAAAATTCGATGACTTAGCACACTAATTAAACCTAATACTAGGTGACGACTCCTTATTTTTTAAAATCGCCTAAGTATTTTTTTTTAGAAAACCGACGCTTTGAAAAAACCATTCTCTTTACGCTTTATTATTTTATATTATTTTCCTTTCGAAAATCGGGGTGCGTTAGCAGTTAAATTTACACGTGCTTAAGAAGTTGATTATCTTCATATCGTGTTAAAATTATTTTTATCACACTTAGTCAAGGTGAGAATTGATTTATATTATAAGTGTTGGCAGAAACTCTTGTGAGAAAAAATATATTTAATTTGTGAGGAATTGTAGCTTGAACTTAAGTGTAGTTAATTCAAGTGAGAGTGCTTGTTTGAGTGTAAGAGTAATCCAATCAAACAAGGCGTAAGTATTTGCTTTTAACTTGGGAAGATGATCAAATTCTTAGTGGATTGAATTCCCTACGAGAACTCAGGAAAACAAACGTAGACAAGAATAACTTATTGAACTACTATAAAATCTTGCGCGTCATTGTCTATATCCCTTCTCTCACTGTGGTTGTGTGTTTGTTTGCTTGCTTTAATTCATTTTCGTTGGTAGTCTAAGTTTACTAAAAATTCAGATAAAAATTGAAAAGGTCACTGGACATTTAGATTAATTTAATCTACCTAATTTACCCTTTCTTGGGTAATTATTAGGGTCAACATCTAATATAACAAAACTGAAAAGATAAATATCACAACTATTATTAAAATAAAAGATAGTTTCTTTATATTTGGCGAAATGACAACGGTATCTCAGGTTTAAACTCTTAGTTTATGTTTGGTTGGATGAAATCAAGGTTGAACATAATCACAATTCCACAACTGATTCTACTCTCTCATTTAGTTAAACAATGAAATGAAAAACTTCAATTCTATTGGAATAAAAAATGGTGGTATGACATTTCTTATTTCAAGGAGTAGAATGACATTCATTCCATCGGAATTATTTTTTTTTCCTCGTACTCAAAATTAAAAAAAAAATCAAATACAAAAAAATTATCGAGAGATGAATACTTAGAAATATATTTTTTAGAGAGAGTAAATAAATTGATTGTCAAAAAAAATATAAAGAGAGAGTAAATAAATTGATTGTTTAATCATTCAGTTACTGTAAGCATATAATAGCCACTAAATAAGAGAATTGAATGATGATTCTATTAGTAATTTCACTCTATTCTTCTTCCATTATATTTCACCTGCATTCTATTCCATTTAGAGATGTCAATGGTTCAGTTTCGGTCTGATTTCATATAAAATCAAAACAAAAACCGTTAGACATATACCAAACCAAAACCGCAATAAAAACCACCAATTTTTTTTAAACGGTTTTAAAATCAAACCATTTAAATTTATACAAAAATAAAACCAAAACCGCGAAATCATTTAAGATTTTTCAATTATATAAAAACCAAAACCAAAACTACGAAATCGCGAATGTTGTTTTTTATATATAAACAAAAACGTAACTAAAACATAAAACATAAATTCCCAAAAAATAAAACAAACGATAAAACTATTAATTAATAAACGTCTCTAACTACAATTAAAATACAATGATAATTAAAATAAACAATTGTAACCATAATTATTATAATAAATAAAAATACACACACATATATATATATTAGGGGTTAAACTGTAAATATATAAAAAATAAGAACCATAAAAATATATTTAAAATATCGGTTACTATCTCAAAACCAAAACCAAAACCAAAACCGTTTCTAATTTCAAAATAAAAATCGCAATCAAACCATTTAGTCGGTTTCAAAGCTAGACCATTTAATTCGGTTTCTGTTGGTTTGATTTTTTTTTGTCATGCCTAATTCCATCCAATCAAATGAGTCAATATTTATTTTGTATTACAAATACTGATTTAGGAATTAAAAATATAACAAAATTAATAATTAATAATTTTTTTTCCCGTTCACTTAAATTTCTAATTTATTTAAAGTGAAAAGGGGAGGGAGATTGGATTAGAAATAACATTTTTCGGAAGAAAACCCTCCCACCTATTTCCATCGCTCCAAACGGACTGAAGCTGAGTTTTGATTGATAGGGAGTGCCACCTTCTACTACCATGTAAATCGCAAATTTATTCCTCTGTCTCTCACTGCGGAAATTGTGCAGCAACGCCGTCCGTCCGCTCGTCGGCAACTCACTGTGGTTCAAAACCCTAATCCTATCACAGCCTCACTGTTTCTTCTGAACCCTCAAAACTCCATTTCCATGGATGCGGAGCGGTTTGTGAAGCCTAGAAGTTTTAAGCCGATGGGCAACGAACCCCTGCCGCCGAAGCCGGCTCCTTCTCCTATTGTCGACCGATTCAAGGCCATGTTGAGGGAGAGAGAAGAAGACTTGACGGCTTCGCTTCTCACCCACGACGACGTCCCGCCGCCTAGCACCGCCGAAATTGTGCGGTTTTATGAGATGGTTTTGTCGGAACTGACGTTTAATTCGAAACCAATCATCACGGATCTGACGATAATCGCTGGAGAGCAGAGAGAGCACGCCGAAGGGATCGCTGATGCAATTTGTGCTCGGATCGTCCAGGTACGGGCGTTCAGAGATTGGGGGTTTTGGTTAATGTATTGTATGGGAGACACGAATTGAAGTTTCTCTAGTTAGTTTTCAGTTTAATGTTATACACTGGATTGATGTTCCTGAAGTCTGGACATTATGGTCTTCTGTTGACTAGTTTCTGAAGTTTTTGTTTCAAAGCCGTAAATTTTGTAATTTATTCGATGGAGGGCGTTGAATTTTTTGAATAACGTGCTGAATTTGAACGGAAATTAAAAATTGAGCACATGATTGGCCCACGCCATTTTTCTAAATGGACAAATTTCCCCTCATTATTGAAATTACTAGTTTAGAAAATAGAAACATTCGAACATCTGAACTTAATAGCCGACTATTAAAATTTTGTTTACATTTATTGGTCGCAAACATGAACACAACATTCTTTACTAGATACTGTATTACTGATCTTGGCAATATGCGAAGCAATCTTTGAACCCTTGTGTAGTTTAACTTTTATGCTTACAATTTTTGTTTGTTCCTACTTTTGGGTACTTCAACAACTTTGGTGTAATATCTAGAAGTTAAGAATCTTCTATGATTTCATTTTGCATCAGGACTTAAAAATGTTCATATTGGACCTTGTCCTGGTGAATGCTGATGTGTCACAAATCAAAATTGAATCTAGCTTTTGATTTTCTTCCCTTCTATGTGTGGGCCTGCATCGGTCTGTGGAGGTGACCTGTGTCTTTATGGTGGTGGTGATTGCTGGTGGGTTGAACATTTTCCAATCTTCTTGGGTGGGTGGGTGGTTGTTCTAGACCTCATCGCGAGGAAGTAATTTTTTGATTTTTTTTTTATAGAACACAAAAGGTGAAATGGGTGAAATTATATCGCAGCACATGTTTAACACACTCAATGTAGATATACAGGCATATAGCTTTGTGGGTTTGATTATGCGTCTACATGGCTCGTAATCAAATTTAGGCATGTATTTCTTTTCAATTTTTTGAATGATGTGCAAAATATATTTTACAATGAAATTTCTAGGGTGGCCTACACTTATTTCATATCCTTCCTGAGTTCTTTTACTGGATTTTTAAAGGTCTATGCGAAGGATTGGTAGAAAGTTTGAATAACACACTGTTACTGCCGCTTGTATTGGTACACTTGCAGAAGAATATTAATGATGCATTAACTAAGCGACATAGTTATGGAGCTTCAATGGAATTATTCTTCTGTCCCTTTCTCCTGCAAGGATGCAAGTGCAAGCGCAATAAGTGTGTGCACCTTTCTGCCTTTTTTCCATCTGATCTGTTTGTGTATGTGCCTCTTTCACAAACTTGATTCTTTGCCGTGGTTCATTTTTACTTTCAGTTTCTAGAGGCTCATATTGTTTGTGCACTTAAGCATCAGGTTTGACCAACAGTTGATGGGGTTAACATGTTAGGTGAATTGGATTTTTTTTTGATCTATTAGGTCATTTATTCATTGAAAATTGTCTTTTCAGGCCCCTTTTGACCAAAAGCTTCCTTCAATGTATCTTCTCGACAGTATTGTAAAAAATATTGGCAAGGAATATCACAAATATTTCTCTGCCCGGTTGCCTGAGGTGAGCGGCTTAAATATCCAGTACGTGTAAACTCAATAATGATCTATAGACTTTGTAATTTCTATGTATAAATGTTTCTCATTCCATTTGACATGTCTTTTACCTAGGTTTTCTGTGAGGCATACAGGCAAGTCAGCCCTGACCTCCATTCTTCTATGCGGCACCTTTTCGGGACCTGGTCAACAGTTTTTCCATCTTCGTTACTTCAGGGAATTGAGGCTCGATTGCCATCACTGAGTAATGAAGCGTCTAGCTTGGCACGTTTGAGGGCTTCTGAATCTTCCAGACCGGCTCACGGTATACACGTCAATCCGAAGTATTTGAAGGTAAGACGCTAATTTGAACACTCAATGTCAGATGGTGTAAGCTTTCAGTAATCTATTTCTCTATTTCACTTTGTCCCAGTATGCACTAACATGCAAGAATTAAATGTTCTTTAAGAATATTAAATTAAAATTGGGCTTTAAATCACACTTCTAACACCAATATCTGTTTGTGTCCGACACCCGTCAAACTCCTACACTCCGTGGATAGTTTTGGACACCTTGCTGACAATATTTTTTGTGTCCCTAATTAAGAGCAAATATCTCAACTTAGGCACGTGTGCGACATTCTCCTTTCATGTCTCTGACATATGTGGATGTGTATTTTATTTCATACTTTGGAATTTGTAGCTTAGAAAGTATTAGTTATTAAGACACTCTGCCTATGATGACATATGATCTATTTGTTACTTATCCTATTGCTTATGATGGACATATATGAATTCATTACCTATCCTATAGATTACATGAACAATTTTATCTGCATTTATTATGTATTATTTGATGAATTTTGAGATAAAGGCCATATGAGTGATAAAATGTATGTATCATTTTACTATTCACAAAAAAGAAACAATATTGACATGTTATATTTTGAAGGGTGATTTGGTATGGCCCCCCCAAACCAATTTTTTTACGATACTATCACCACATATTATTTTTCTTTTACAAAAAACCCAGTAATTAAAAAATGTGATTTAATTTTACTAAATTACACTCTAAACACCACAAACGTGTTTAGAAAATTTGATTCTTCCTAATATACAGCAAACTTTCAGGAACACATCCAACCTATGCCAGTCACACCGCTGGCCACAAAAATTTTTTGGATTTTGAAGTTATCACAAAATCTGCAGCAACTATTACAAAAAATGAAACAATTAACCAAAAAAAAAATAAAAATACAATAAAAATAGCAAAATATTCAACAAATTTATTAACGTCAAATAATTCTAAATGAATTCCGCAACAAACAATTCCAAAAAATCAAAGAATGACAAACATTTAAACTACAATAGCAAACAAATGCAGCAAACAACTCCAAGAACAAATCAAACAACAACTTTTTAAACAACAAAAAATTTGAAAACTGCAAAAATCAAAAGAAAATCAATACAACAAAAATTATAGTACAAAATTAGCAGCAAAAATCTGTAGAACTGCAGAAAATTTATGCGAACTGGTAGCAAATTTATGTAAAGTTGCAGCCAACAACAGCAAATTAGAGTAAACAACAACATATTGGTCAGGTCTGGAAAATATTATCCAGACCAAACACAACAAATATTGTTTCAACAAAAGAGCACTTGCGCGCACCCAAAAAAAAAAAAAAGCAAGAAAAAATGATCAAAAAATTTATGCAAATCTGTAGCAATAGTATACAAATCTTCAGTAAGAGTACAAATTTACATCAAGAATCTGTAAAACTGCAGAAAATTTATGCGAAGTTGTAGCAAATTTATGTAAAGTTTCACCAAACAACAACAAATTACAGTAAACAACAACATATTGGTCAGGTCTGGACCGGAGGGGGGGGATGGAGGATATCACTACAACACAAGCATAAAAATATTACTGTGATATAAAATAAGAGGAGAGAATAACACACAACAATCGCCAACATTGAAAACCAAACATTGCTATACAAAAAAATAATCTCCATGAACATGCCCAATTGCTGAAATACGGTTTGCTATGTACAGTACCCACTACAACTCTAACTATTGAGAAAAATTCAATTTATATAATGAATAAATTCACTGTTGTGACTTTGTCCTTGTTTTCACTATCGATATTGTCTTCATGCCATCCCCCTTTTCTATCCATTGTAAAGAAATATTTATTTGGAAATTATAGTTTTCAGAGACAATTTAAATTATCATATGGGATTTTATGCTTGAATGTTTGGCTATAAATAGGTTTTTCTATCTAGAAAAAGTCCTACAAGTGTTTGTGTTAACATTTATAAATATTTTAACCGTATATATTAAATTATAATGTTAGTACATAAGTGAAAGTAGTGAAAGGTATAGTTGGCAAAATATATGCTCATTGCCTGCAGTAAGATATTTCAAAATAAAGAAGTACCTAGTGACTTGGCCCCCCAGAAAAATAAGTTACAAGAGAAAATGTGATTACCGTTGAGAGTTGTGTTTATTTCAATTGAAGTAACATCCCTTCATTGGCATACAAAGTTACTTGATCTTGTGCTAGGTATTTAAAGATTCGAAACAAAGGTATATTGATTGGTATCCTCAAAGTGGTTAAAATTGTTTCATTGCTTCTGGAGGTCGATTAATCTCCCGAGGGACCCTTCCGTTATCATCATGAAGTTCATATTGAGTTCTGAGATTTTTCTGTGAACAATGAGCCACCTTCTTTTAATGCTATATTCTTGGCTTTCTTCAAAATCTGTTTGTCCATGATTGTATTAGCAACTTCTTTATCTGGTCTTTTTTATAGGAATATTATAGAAGCTTTGATTTGATTCTTTATTTGTTTGCCCCTCGGTTGTCTCTAGTTCTTTTGGGGGTTAGGTCATGCTAGTGGTTTGACTGGAAGGATTCTTGCTCTCTATTTCATGTCACTCGAGCACTACCATTTTATTCATTTGTATTTCTGAGTGATGGGTTTACTAGAATAGAGTTTCTCTTAATGATAGTTGACAATTCTTGAGTGTCATTCCCTTATTTACACGTGGATTTTTTACGGTGCAATCCTTTTGTGAACCATGCAGGGTATGCAGCATGCTAAAGGTGCTTCTTCAATTTTTGGCATGTATAGACAAAAACCTGGCCTCGGATATGATGAATATGATTCTAATGATGCAGAGTCCATTCCCCCGATGGTTGGCGAACAAAGATTGATTTCAACTGGAAAGTTGCCCCCATCTTCAACTGCTAGGATTGCAAGGTCTGCTTCCCCCTCTGGAGTTGGGGGTTCAAGTTCTATATTGCCAACATCTGATGAATTTACACATGATAATTCTCCCAGAAGAGTTAGTGGGAGAGTGTCTCCATCCAATCGTGAATTTGTTTATGGGTATGGCAGGGCGACCGGTGGAGATATGTTAATGAATGACTGGCGGAAAAATAATTTGTCTGAAGATACAGTTCCGCGATTTAAAACATCTTGGGAATACACTAAAGCTTTGATTGATGCTTATGGAAATGATCAAGGGAGTACAATAGTGAAAAGCAAACCTCAAGAGGTTGAAGGCCTAGATATTAATGGAGTAGACCCTAAGGAGGCTACAAAGACGTGGCAGAATGCGGAAGAGGAAGAGTTTGATTGGGAAGATATGAGCCCAACTTTGGCTGGTCGCAGGCAGATAAAAAATTCATTTTCTTCATCTAGTCCACCGGATGGGAGCTTCACGAAAAGGCCTGCTTTTCACTCACACATACCTGCACCCGCAGAGTCTGATTTCCAGGGAAGGAATTGGTCTAATCAGGCCCCACATTCTGTGGTTAATGGTTCTCCCCTTGATGATGGAGTTCCCTTTTCCAGTGTATGGTCTACTCTACTTTTGCCATTCTGTTTATTTGGTAATAGTTTTTTGGATTAAAATATTGTCTTATGTCAGCATACTGATTTTTGTCTCGGTCAGGATCTCATTTATAAATCACCTTCTAGCGATCTTTACATATTTTTTTTTCTGCTTTTTCAACCTCATCAAACCATTTGAATTATCTTTTTCAATTTAAGTGTACATTTTCAGTTCTTTTCCAACTCTGTTTTGTTACTCCCTATGGCAAGCCCATTCTATTTGGAAAAGGGTTAAAAATTTTATATTCTTTAATTTTGAATATTTAAGGAATATCAATCTATAGGCTGTGAGAGTTGACTGGAAAATTAAGAGAGACATTTTTTCTTCTGTTTTACATAAATTAAAGTCATATATAAAAGGATTGGCTAATTCATTTTTTTATAATAGGAAGAATGAAGCTTCTTCGTTTTAATCTATTCTTTAAAAATTTCTATGCAGTCTAGTCATGGATCAATCTATAGGCTTCCTGGATTCAATGATGGAAGAACTCAGACACAAGATTCTCGTTTTCCTGAAGAAAAGTGGAATTTGCCAATAACTCGCCCTCAGTTTTCAGAGCACCAATTTAATGGCAGAGATGGTCGGAATTTCCAGTTGCCCTCTTTAACTAGTATTTGTAGTTTGCCAGGCGATGAGCAAAGGCCGTTTCAGGTTGACAGCTTTCCAAATGTTGACGAACATCTCCGTGGTATCACAACTTCCTCATTGAGAATGGGCTCTTCAAACCTTGATTCTTTGGTTACTTATGTTCCGTCAGCTTTTCCCCCCACATCTTCCGGGGTGTGGCCTCCTGTAAATACGCATAAATCTCAGCAATTAGCTTTGCCTCCTCCTCTTCGACCACCGCTGAATCAGATCAGGAGTCATTTTGATTCAACTAATGACGACAATACATTTGCCGAAAGCAGTTCATTACAACAACAGTTTTTGTTGCCGCATGATGTCCGGAAAAATTTGGTACCTCCTAGTCATGGGTACCCCAGACAAGGGCATGGTGCTTCTATAGGTATATCATCAAATCAACTTCCTTTATAATTTTCCTTGCCAATCCTTGGTATCCTGAAGAACTCTCATTTTCCAGGGGCAGCATTTCCACCTTTACCCCATGGTCCTCCTCCTACCTCATCTCAGTTGTTGCCTGTCCCACAGAACTTGGGCCCTCCTGCCCTTAATCCTCCTGGTGGAGGTGCATTGTCAGGCTTGATCAGTTCTCTCGTGGCCCAAGGTTTGATCTCAATGGCAAAACCATCTCCCAAGCAGGTATGTTTTCAGATTACCTTTTTTCAGAAGTTATTCATTAAGAGATTAAGAGTGCTTGTGAGTAACGAATTGTAATCTCATGGAATTTCGAAATGATGGGGTTTTGAAATTTTGAATATTAAAATTTCATCATTTGCAAATTCATTGTTGGGGTATATTTTTTGAGAAATTGAATTTTTTTTTAATTTAAATTTCACCTTGAGTTGGAGAGTTATATCTCACTGGGATGGATTGCAAAACAAAAAATACATCTTTAGGAGGTATTGGAGTTGCTACCCCCTTGAATCCCATATCGAAATTCCAAGAAATTTTACAAATTCCTGTATGAAGAGAAGTAACTAAACAAGGAATTTTAACTTACGAATTTCATAAACTCCTTATCAAAATCAAATCCTCTATCACAGTCCATTACCCAAACGCACCCTGAATTATTTTCTCAGTGAAGTTATTGAATCTCTAGGATGCTGTTGGCCTTGATTTTAATCCCGACATTCTTAAAGCCCGTCATGAGTCTGCCATAACTGCCCTGTATGGTGATCTCCCAAGACAGTGCAAATCATGCGGCCTTCGGTTCAAACAACAAGAGGAACACAGTGCTCATATGGATTGGCATGTGACCAAAAACCGAATCTCCAAGAACCGTAAGCAGAAGCCTTCCCGGAAATGGTTTGTAAGTGTAAATATGTGGCTAAGTGGGGCTGAGGCTCTGGGAACTGATTCTGTTCCTGGGTTTTTACCCGCCGAGAACATTGTGGAAACAAAGGAAGATGAGGAACTGTCTGTGCCTGCCGACGAGGATCAAAATGCATGTGCATTGTGTGGTGAGACTTTTGATGATTTTTACAGTGATGAGACTGAAGAATGGATGTATAAGGGAGCGGTATACATGAATGCACCTTATGGGGCAACGGTGGGCATGGATAGGTCACGGCTTGGTCCAATTGTGCATGCTAAATGCAGGTCTGAGTCTGCTGCAGCTTCCTCTGAAGATTTTAGAAAAGTTGAACGGGTATACATTCCTTCTTCTTTGACAAATGCTAGCGAATTCCCTGAAAGGCACTACTTTGTTTAAGAAATTTAAATAATTAATTATAACTACTGAAAAATGATAATTAATTGTAATTACATATTAGATCCATCAATTAAATTCAGGAAAATTTACATAGCCATCCCACTTTTTGTAAGTTGTGTAACTTTAGGCCCATCAATTTTAAGACTTAATTTCTAGTCCTATACCTTTATAATACCAAAATTATATTATTTGAATATATTAATTATAACTAACTAGCAACTTAACGGTCAAAATAGGATTGGGAATTAAATATTGTCAATGGGATACTATTCAACACCTAAGTGTAAAATGGGATGCAAATTTAATTCACCCATAAAGTTATCTATCGCCGGTGTAAATTTGATGAGTTTAGTGTTGATTTCAAGGTGTAATTACATGACTGATGTGAAATTTTAAGGAGTAAAGGAGTGATATGATAAATTGAAACATTAAGGTGCAGGTACAAATTTATCAATACATAAAGGGTGAAAGGTGAAATTTAATCCATGTTCAATTACCAGGGGGAGTGGGGCATGGGAAGTATTTGGCTTGACAGTCAATTTTTTATGGCAAAAAAATCTCAACCTTTGGTTTTCATGAAGACAAATCTACATCCTCGAAATGTCTAAAATGTCACTACAGTTCAAAAACAATTGTGATTTGTTATGTAGATATGTTGTTGATTGTTACTTTCATCACCTAAATACTACAACATGAGGATATTGATTGCATGGTTTAGATGTCAATTTTTCGGTGGCTTTATACATTTTCTGGTTAATATAATTCCTTCATCAAAGATAGTTATATAACATTTTTTTATTGTGTTAGTTTCTCTCTCTCTCTCTCTATATATATATAAGTATATATATAATATGTCATTCAATCACATGGATTTAGGTCTACATCATTTGATATACTTGTCATGGAATTGTGATTTAAGTCATTCATTTATTTTAGTTCTGTTATATTGAGAATTGGCAGGGATATGCAGAAGATGATAGTCAAAGGAAAAGGATGCGGACTTAGCTCAATTTGGTCGGCTTTTAGGTCATGTATAACATTTAATTGAGTTACAAAATTGAATTTAACTGCGTTTTCTTCCTTGTTTTATGTATTACTAGAGCTGTTCTCAAGCCCATCATGTACATGTATAGTCAGATTGTGCCATTAACATTCTCTTGCAGCAAAAGGTTTACAAACTATAGTATCCGCCGTTGCTTTTCAGCATTTTTAATTATGAAAATGACCTCAAAAAGTTATTTTTCCCAGTCAGTTTTAGGCACAGATTTCGGAATCGTTCTTTGTGCTTTCTTGCATTCCAGTTCTATTTGCAGGGGGGGTTGATAATCACTTTCCACGAAGTGCTTTGAGCTTTCAGATCTCTCCCTAAGCTGATGGATTTGTGGATGCCGAAAATCTTTGTATGAAAGTGCCTGTTGCAGCTCTGAGAAGTCGCTCCCCTTGTAATTTTTCTTCTTCTTCTCCGAATTGGATAATTTAGATGCAAGTGCACCTTGGGAATGTTCTTCATGAAATGTGGCGAAATTACAAGTTTGATTCATCTTTAATGTTGCTTATATTTCCTTGCCTTGTGCTGCATTATATCATGTTTATTGTGCGAGAATGAAATTGAAAATGTAAAATGTAAAATTTGAATGCACGGTGGGGATTCAATTTTATTTTCTTATATATGATAGTTTTAGTCACAATAAGTTAATATCCCCAGGAGATGTTTTGAAACTATAGTATCTGCGTGTTTTTTTTTTTCTTCCACATATCCTTTCCCTTACATTAGAGTAGGTATGGGCACTGGTTCTTCTAAATGTGCACCTCTTTTTGTTACGGCTTGAATTTTTTTTATTTAATTCAATTATTATTTTACTTTTTAAATAGATAACATATAATTCAATTATTATTTTAATTTTTAAATAGATAAAATATATTTCTCTAATTATTTTAGTTTTAAATTTGCTTCATCTTCCCTGCTCCGGTGAGTAGAAATTGTTTGCTGCCATTGCTAGTGGCCTGTGGCCGCAGTTGATGGATTTTTTCTTTTCTTTTCTCAGCAGTCACCCCTTTCCTATGGCCTTTTCCAACCTCTTTTCCTCATCTTCTCTCTCTCTCTCTCACTATATATGTATATTGAGAGAGAGAGAGAGAGAGAGAGTGGGAGATGAGTGTCAGAGAGAGAGTAAGAGAAGAAGAGGAGAACGAGACAGAACAGGGAACATGGCTCGACGGGTTGGGGAGTGGGTGTGTTACGGGTAAGGGGGCCAACAGTGGGGGGGGGGGGGGGGGGGAGGTTATCGATTGGGGGGTGTTAATAGGACTGTGCAAAAAGCTCGATGGGCCCGACCCACCGGCCATAACCGATTGGCCCGGCCAGAAAACCATTGGGTGTGTGCAGAATAGGGTCAAAATGCGGGTGGTTTTATCTGAATTTCGCGGGTTTAGGGTCGGGCAGCGGGTTTTTCAATACCAAACCTGTTGCACCCGACGCGACCGAATATCCACACATAAATAGGATGTCTTGGGTTTTTGTCATTCACTTTCTCTCAAATGAGATGCGTCGCTTCTCGCCTCTTCCGCCGTTCTTCCTTCCTCAGCTTCGATTCTTCGTTTTTCTTCTTCGATGTCTGAGTATTTACTTCAGTCGTTGCCTTCGTTCGTTCTTTGCTCTCTCTTTTCTCTAAACCTAATTGTCTAAAGCATTTAGATCTGGTGTATGCGGAGTGTGGACAGTGATTGACAAGCCTACAACGATGAAATTGAAGACAACGATGAAATTGACCGACGGGGAGAGGTGGAAACGGCGGTGACAATCGATGATGGTACTTTTGTTTTTGTTTCATCTGTGACGGTAGGAGACGGAAACGGCGACGACAATCTTGGACCGATGGTGAGTTCAATTTGTTCTTTGTGGTTGATGTTTAGTAGTATAAGTTTCTGATCTTCGATTTTGATTTCTGCTTTGGTTAGGGTTTTCGTTTGATTTCTGTATTGATTAGAGAATAGGTTTTCATTTGATTTCTGTGGCGACAACTTGAGCACCCGACCTTCAAACCCGATCTTCAATCCACCCGTCATTGCCCGGCACCCGTCGAACCGGAGAATGATCGGATTTTGATGTGAAATGGTCGGTCGTCGTTTCGAGGCTTTTCTCACCCAATAAGGTCGGGTCGAGTGGCGGGTTAGGGCCATATTGGCGGGTTTCGACCCGTGCACACCTTTAGGTGTTACTGAATGTTTTTGAAAACAAATGGGGTAAAAAAATTAAAAGTTATTTTACAAAAGGGTAAAATAGTAATTTCAAAATTATTAGATTTTTTTTTTAAAGTGAGAATATATATTACATGTGTGGCTTGTTATACTTTAGTAATACTGAGTATTGTTTGTACTACCTAATTCACCATCTTTTTGGATTGACCTGGACCAACAATTATATTTTTTTGTCATTTTACTTTAGATATTGAACATCACATGTATAAGTTGTTATAATTTGATAATAATAAGCGATGTATTCTATCCGTGAAAGTTTTAAGATATAGTAGATATATATATGAATATACGAGTATGCAAGATGTAATCTATCATTCTTAGTAAAGAAATACGTTTTTAGCAAAGAAAGACATGTCCTATGTGATTCAATTTAATAAAATTCACCCAAACCTCTGGTTGAAGTAGTGTGACGATGGGGATGGGGATGACGTTCCAATTGATGTTACAAGGAATTATATTGTCAATTAATGTACATATGATTAGACTAGTGTTTTTTGACTTTATCCATACCTTGTTGGTTCTTTCGGGAACACAAAATAGAGAGATCATGTAAATATGAAAAATCATATCTGAGAAAGTTGTCTTGGTAAAATTCCAATTAACTCGACATGGTTGTGATATGTGAATAGACGTGACTCATAGTTGAAGGAGATGCCTTGGGAAAAGTGTTTTTCATGAAAAGACAAAATTAGAATTATTTTAATTTTGATTAGTTATTTAATTAGTTAATTGTTGCTTTCATCTTGCTTTTGGTATGAACCTAACGGGTTACGCACAATAGAAAATAGAAATTAGAAAAGTCCTTGAAAAAAAGAATGTGTAGTAATAATGAACTTTTTGTATGTTTGGGGGCCAAAGTGTAATAACAGAAAGAAAGGTGTAACGGCCTTGTTTCCCAGGGACGCTACACGGTTTCTCTTAGACAAAATTAAAACTAAAAATTTTATAATTAATATTTTGTTACCCATAAATTTGAGAAATTATACAAACTACGGGAATAATTATAATTATCAATTTAATTGAGTCAATTTTTACAACAATAATAATAAATAAAAATATTACAAATTAATTAGAAATTCAAACAAAATTTTCGGTGCCAATCCATTTGTCAACCTTGCAACAAATACTGTGGGGTTGTGAGTTAACAATCAGTAGAACTTCAACCCTCTAATACGTGTATCCAATTAATACAACAAATAAACAAATAAGCATGTATCACACGTAATTTTCACATAATCATAATTACATATATTAAAAGAGTTAGAGATTCTACCTGAAATTTATAATTAATAGGATTATTTGAGTTTAACCCCACTTTTAAGAATAAAATTAGAATGGGCCCTAAGTAGGGATGGTCATGGGTTTGAGGGCCTGTTAAGCCCGTCTAGCCCGACCTTATTTTTTTTAGGGTTTGGACTCAAGCTTTGAGCCCATGGACAGGGTTTGGGCTCAAGCTTTGAGGCCCGACAAAATCTAGGGTCGGGCTTGGACTAGGCCAAAATTTTTAGGCCGGCCCGAGCCCGACCCGAGTATTTTTATTTATTTGTTTATATATATATATATATATATATATATATATATATATATATATGTATATATATATATATATATATGTATATATATATGTATATGTATATATATATATATATGTATATATGTATATATGTATATATATATGTATATGTATATATGTATATATATATATATATGTATATATGTATATATATATATATATGTATATATGTATATATATATATATATATATATATATAAATTAAGTCCAACCTAGTGGGTAGATATGCCCACTTTTGATTATTTTACCGTGTAGGAATCTTTAAAGTAATCACGATTACTTTATGAAAAGTAACCATGGTTCTCCTACCCTTCGTGTGGCAATTCCAAAGAATGGATGATTGTTAGGACTACCGACTACCATCTCTCTTTTTCATTTTTTCGTTAAGCTCTCTCTCTCGTCTCACTCTCTCTCTCTCTCACCCGTTCTTACTCTCTCTCTACCCGTTCTTACTCTCTCTCGACCTTGTTCTCTCTTCGATCTAACGCTGACGATGGCTTCTTTGACCCGTCACCATCCCCAAACTATCTCGCTCCACTCTACCGTTTTCACCGTCGATGTCGCCGCTCACCATGACTGACCTCTACCCTCTCGTCGTTGGCTCTCTCATTATGCTCATCTCCTGCGTTCTTTGGATCGCCGAAGCCCCCAAAACCGATCTCAAATCCTTGAAAACCTTATTCCCTGTAAGAAAATTAGGGTTTTTTCTTCATTTTATGAATTTCAAATCTGGGTTTGATTCATATCTAATTTTTAAATTTTTTTGCGATATGGGTTTGTTATATATTGTGATTTTAGGATCTGGGTTTTGGTTATGACTAGAACTCGTCGTCGATTCGTCATCTCCAACCACCGTAACCGACACAGGTCTGACTCTATCTCTTTACTTTGTTTCTGTTTAATTTTTAAATGTAAAAAAAAAAAAAAAATGCCGGGCTTGGGCTCTAATTATTTTAATAGGGCCGGACTTGGAAATGAAAACAAGGCTCGATCTTAGGGTCGGGTCGGGCTAGGGCCTTGTATATTTTTGTAATACCCTAGCTGAAGCCCAGCCCGAACTTGACCCATGACCAACCCTGCCCTAAGTCCATTCTAATTTTTGATAAAACCCCATTTATCAAAAGAAAAATAAGAAACAAGAAGTCCAAAGTTACTAATTGAAATTACTAAAACCTAAAATTACGCTTTACCTATGTATTCCTACCCGTCACTTTCTCTCTCTGCACCAGAAATTTCTCTCTCTCTCTCTCTCCTAGCAGATTGCAGGTGGTGGTTAGAGCATAATGGCGGAGAGAGAACCGTCGTGCAACCATCATCATTGAATCTCTTTCTTCCGGTCCCCAGTCCCTTACAAGCACCCTCTATCTCTTGCTTTCTCTCTCTTGTGGCCACCAACAGATTGTCGATGATGGTGGTCACTGACTCGCCAGGCTATAGTTGGCCAAATCCGGCCATATTGGGCCCGGATCTGGCTGGACCTCACTGAATCTGGTTGGATTCATTGCTCCATCGTCGCATCGTTAAAGCAAATAACCCGATCTCCATCGAATCTGGCCGCCATCACTAGAGAGAAGGAACCCGATATCCATCGAAGCAAAGAAACATCGCGCCAACGGACCCTGCCCTTCCTTTTCTTTTCATCCCTTCTTTTTTTTCTCTCTCTCTCTCTCTCAATCTCTATCGTAAGATCTAAAACCAGATCTGGTGGAGCCGATCTAGTTTCTAGATTTTATTATTTTTTTATATGTTTTTGACAATTTCCAAAAGAATTTCGATGGTTTACCGATCGATCTGGTAACATCTCAGATCTAGAAATGCACTTTTTTATTTTTTATTTTTTTGCGTTAAATATTTACCATAATGTTTTAGTGTGTGATTTGCTAAAGCATTAGAATATAGGTAACAAACATTTGCCGTCGTGGTGGTGATAGGATTATTTTATTTATTTGTAATAAAATATTTACTGTATTTGTGGTGGTCGTGATAGTAAATTTTTTGTTGTGGTAGTGATGATGTATTTATTGTGGTATTGCCGTTGATATGAGTGTTTGTTGTAGTGGTGGTGGTTATAATAGTAAATATTTATTGCAACAATAATTATAAAATATAGAATTTATTATTAAATTTATTTTATTAAGGGCATTTTCTTCGTCAAAATAATATTTTTTTGGATTTGTGTTTTTTTATAAAAAATAAAAAAGAGTGGGGATATGCATAATAAATAGTGGACTTTTTGGGGCTCAATTAAAATCACCCTAATTAATATTAGATGAAAGTCATTTTGTTTTTTATTCATCTTCTTCCTCTGCCTTCTCTGTCTACTGCCAATTTTTTTTTTTTTTAAAAATATTAGATGAAAATCATTTTGTTTTCTATTCATTTTCTTCCTCTGCGTACTGCCGATTTTTTTTTTTTTTTTAAACTCTTAACACAAACAAATATATACATGCATGTAAAATTAAGTGGGGCTCACTTCTTCATTTCTCAACCTTATCTTGTTCAACTCTCAACACAAGCACACATATATGTAGAATATGTGGGCTCACTTTTCTTTTCTTTTGTTCTTACACATACACGTTTTCACCCTTTTTGACACCTAACATTTAACACTTTACATCTCCACTAAAACAAACCATAATTATACTTATGGCCTTCCCAAAAATTATTAAATATATAACTGTACCTTAAATTTTCATAATATACAAAATAAATTTCAAAAATATTAAACTTATATTTATGCCATAAATTTTCATAATATACAAAATAGTCCCAAAAATATCAAACTTATATAAAATAGTATCTTTAAAATATAAATTTTTGGAGTATTACAAAAGATCCAGGATTTTGAACCTTGGACAATACCTATATAAGGGGAAGACTATTATGGCCACCCTTCCCTGTGGGATTTCAGCTAAGACAAAGTCTAGGCCACTCTCCTCTTTTGTCCATTTTCATACTACTTTTTAATTTCGTACTTCCACTTAGAATCTAAACAGAACTATCATAGGATCTTGAGATTAGAATTAGATTCTAAGAGATCTCAAGAACACTATCCTAACTGATTTTTCTGTGTGGATACTGCTAGAGGCAAGACATTTGCATTACTTCTAGGAGAACTTTTTCTTTGTTGTCGAAAAGAGATCAGATCTAGCCGTTCTTGGAAAAGCCTACTCAAATCACGTCTCGAGAACTCTTGGCTTTGAGACTGCAGCATCGGAAGAGGTATATTGATTAAATATGGTTTAATCTATTACTGTTTTAGTTTGTTTTATGTTGATACAAATAGATCCATCTTTAAGGAACATGATATTAAATATGATTTAATTTTTTTTTAATATTCCGCTACACAAATCTAGTGATTTTAATATCTGGTTCCTTTACATACTTAATTTTCAAAGTCTTCCACCCCTACTACATCTTCCTTCGATCTGGAACTCGTCTTACCAAGTCTTTTCACACCTCATTTGTATGTTTACTCTTATCATTAGAAGGTCACTACCATTGTTGTGCCCATCGTACTTGTATCCTTATATACTTCTCATATTGATCCATACGCTTCTAATTTGGACATGGCTATTTTTGTTCAAAATGGTAATCATTCTTGTATTGTACATCCTATCTCTAAATTTGTCTCATTGGCATATTTTTTCCGTTTCTAACTTTAACTGTTTGTCTTTTTTTTTTTTCCCAACCATGTTACAGAGGTCATTTCTTGCCCTAGCTAGAAGACTGTAATGAAAAAGGAACTGCAGCCTGAAATCTTATCTCACGTCATCCTAAAAAGATGATAGTTTGTTGTAAATGGGTGCACAATCAAGGTTCATCCAATGACACCATTGATTGACTTTAGGCTCCCATAGTTTGCAAAGGTTATACCAAGGTTTACAATTTTGATTATTTTTAGGCCTTTTCTCCCATTGTTAAGCTTGGATCTGTTTACATGTTGATCTCTCTTGGTGCCACCTTTGGTTGGCATTATATCAACCTGACATCAAGAATTACTTATAAAATGGTGATTTGCCTAACAAGGTGTAAATGGAGCAACCTTTGGGGAATGTTATTTAGGGGGTGTATAGTTTGCTATGTAGCTTGAATAAATCCATATATGCTCTTAAGTAATTTGCTCGACATGGTTTTGTAGATTTAATGACGTGATCACTAAGTTTGGTCTTCTGCAGTGTTGAGTTGATTATTGAGTGTTCTATAGACATAATACAACCAGGAGAATATTATTGATTTTCTATGTTGATGATATTGTTATTACTAGGGTGACCAAAATGGTATGAAATAACTCAAACAATTGTTACAAAGTTAGTTTAGTTTCAAACTAAACACTTGAGTCAATTAATATTGCTCAGTTGAGTCAAGGCATTTACCTTTCTCATATGAAATATGTTATTTATTTTTTCTGACTGAAACAAGAGATGCTAGGACCAAAACAGATAGACTCACCCATGGACCCAGAGATGGCACCGCAGGCCCAGAGATGGCACCGCAGGCAAATAAAGGAAAATTTTATATTGTCTAAGAACTAGTTGATGCACCCCGAAAAAATAAACGACGCTTAAATTTAACTTAAGGCATGTTAATCTATTTAATATTCAAAGAAGGGTTATTCTTTTAAAATGATTTTGGATAAGCTTATTTTGAAATTATTTTATTTTTTAAAATGATTTCTGGGGCTTTCTTAGGCTTTAGTTTTAAAAAAAATAAGTTTTGAACTGATTTTTATAAGAAAATGAGTCGCCACATAGTATTGGATTTAAATGGTGTACTAGGTCATCGAGATTTTTGAAAATTTATTTTATTTTTGGAATGTCCCAAATTTGCCTCAAAATGTTTATGCCTTAACCAGAGAATTCTTTAAAATTCTGGGATCGGTTATGCTCGGTAAATGTGCTAGGCATCCTAAGACACTCGTAAAAAAAAAAGATACATTTGTCTAAATAATCATTTGAATTAAATTAATTCTAAGAGAGTTTTTTTATTTTAGTTAAAATAATATTCCCCTTATTTGTTGTTTATTTAGAAAAAAAAAAACCATTACTTTTAAAATAAAATGAAATACAAATGTCCCCCATTTTCAGACCGCCTATTGATTATGAATGAAATCGACAAGTTTGGCCCCTCTTTTTTTTTTTTGGTTATTTTGGCAAACTAAAATATAAAAATGAATGCAGGAAAACTTTCCTTGGCGGAAAGGGGAAAAAAAAGTAAAAAGGAAAGTAAAACATTTTTTTGGGGGAATCTTTATTGAAGAAATCCATTTTTCATATTTTAAGAAAGTAAAGAAAGGCATTTTGAATATTCTTACTGAAGAAGTTCCTTAAGTAAAGTAAGACAGCATTTTGAGGATCCTTGAAAACCTTAGGAAAGTAAAGCAGATTTTAGGAAAGTTTTACTGAAAATTTTTTGGAAAATTAAATTAACAACAATTTGAGGATCATTGAAATCCTCAAGAAAAATAAAACAGATTTTAGGAAAGCCTTACTAAAAAAATTCCCGAAAATTAAAAACAACGTTGAGAATTCTTGAAATCCTAAATAAAGTAAGATAGATTTTAGGAAAGTCTCATTGAAGAAATTCCAAAAAAATTAAATTAAAAGAAATTTTGAGGAACCTTGAAATCCTCAAGAAAGTAAAGAATTTTTTTGGAAACATTTATTGAACAAATTGCCGAAATTAAATTAAAACAATTTGAGTATCCTTTAAATCCTCAAGAAAAGAAAATAGATTTTAGGAAAGACTTATTGAAGAAATTACCAAAAATAAATTAAAACATTTTGAGGATCTTTAAAAGCCTCAGGAAAGTAAGAATAGTTTTTTAGGAAAATATTAATTAATAAATTCCTGAAAATTAAATTAAAACATTTTGAGGATCCTTGAAATCTCAGGAAAGTAAAAAAAAAAATGAGAAATGGAATGCGATATCTAGTTTGCAAAATTAAGAAAACTGTTTTGGGAAAATTGTTGAATCCAAAGTTTTGATTAGCAATCAAGTATTGATGTTTTTGGTAGAACTAATGGTTTTATTGAGTGTTTTAGATTTATAGTTCCATACTTTTGATTAAGAAGAAGATTTGATGAAGAAAACCATAAAGGGTGTAAGATGGACATGACGAAGATATGAAGAGTTTTGAAGACGCTGAATAAAAATAGGTGACAAGAACTCTTTGTTTATATACTCTTAATACAATCTAAATTAGAATTATGCACAACACTTAAAATGAGTTAATTTTATGTGTGTCATGATAAGAAATGATAAGTTTAAGATCTAAAATGAGATATTTTATGTGCTCATTATGTGAAATGATTTTGATATTTGACCTAATTGAAAAATGTATTTGAAAATATAAAATATTGTGTTTTCGAGTCAATTCGGTCAATTGAGAAAAACAATCGGTTGACTTATTAAAACAATGAGTTTTGGGGGTTAAAATAGAGTCCTACTGATCCAATCGGTCAACCGAGGAAAAAATTCGGTCAATTATTTGAAATAGTTGCTGAAATGAGTAAGGAAGTGAGCACACTGATCCAATCAGTCAACCGAATGAAGAGGGTCGGTTGGTCAACTACATGAGTCAGTAGATAAATGGTGAAAATTGGAAGCTCACTGATCAAATTGGTCAACCAACTGGGTAAGTTAGGTAAACCAAATGGGTACAGTGCCAGCGGCTATTTCAGTCATGGCACTAGTCGGTCAATCGAGTGGATTGGTTTGGTCAGCTGACTAATTCAGTCAGCAACTCAGCTGATTTGGTTTCTTGGTAAAAAAACTATCAATTTTTTATGATTCCAAGAGAGGGATTTGGGGGATTAGAATGTATTTCAAATATGAATAACCTATTTAGTAATCCCTATTAATATGGTCTATATATTTTGAGATTCTCTTAATTTAAATGATTTAATACTTCCTATTCTTGTGATTTTAAATTGGGAATAGTTTTATGGACTTACAAGTGAGATTTAAAAGACATTTTTAAGTGGAACATACCTATGTGGATAAGATATGTTATACGGGATCTTAGAGTGTCATTTAATGATATATCTTTGAAAATTAGCTGTTGGAGTACTAGTTATTGGTCTATTAATAGAGACCTGCGGGAATTGAACTAAACATCAAGAACATCAGTTTAAGCTATTATAAGGGTGAGATTTTTTGCTGATATTTCAAAGAGTGATCCTATATAAGTTCTTAATTTAAAGTGCTTGCTGTTTGGTATCACCGATTTGAGTTCTACTTTCTATATTGCTATTGTCTTCGGTGTTTTCCCGGTGAGATTCACCCAAACTTTATTACTTGTTCTTAAAGTTATATTTATCTTGATTGCTTGGTTTAGAATTGCTAGAAAATCATTTTTAAATGATTTTTGCCTAATTATCTGATTACGTGCTAAATTTGTGCTACCCACATTATTTATTAATCAGATTTTAATTGCATCTCATTGTATCTATTACATAGTAATTATTCGGGATGTTGATCGAGTATATTTGTATTGAGGTGGTAGAAGCTCATTGTGGGAAAAAACTCATATTTTTTGTATTTGTGAGTTTGAGTGGATTAGACACGTTTGGGACGGTATCTAATCAAGGTAGCTAGGTTTTGATATTTTTTCTGTGAAAAAGATTAGGGTTTGATCTTTGTCTTGGTAAAAAGGTTAGGTGGTGGCCGCAATTTAAGCGTTGCCACTTTCACCGCAAGCGTACGGATCAAGTTTTAGTATAATGGACCTTTCGGTTGGGTATCGTATCCAAAGGGATTGGTTGGGATTACTATCGACTACCGCGATTATCATAACCTAATTTTATCTAGGCGATAAAAATAGAATATAATTTAATACTAATACTAAAATACTAATTTAACTATACTAATATTAATATTGAGATAGTTTTGAGAGAATAAATTGTTTAGGGATTAATTTCGTTTACGAATACGTGTTCAATCTCATTTTAGTTTATGTTAATGACGTTCGACTTATCCGACAATCTCGATTCGTAAACTCCCTCGTCAGCTCTCCTGAGTGTAAGATGGGGGAATATGCGACTTCGTGTCAACGAAGAAGTCTCCCTCAACGTTTTAATGACCCTAGGTCACGTGAGTCTCACCCCAATGTCATTGATTGCTTACAATCCAACTCCCTCCCGGGTTATTGGATCGTCGCGTTGTGTTTACCCTATCGACAATCTCAGTTCTAAAACTTCCCCGCCACCTCTCCCGAGTGTAAGACTGGAAAATACGCTACTTCGTGTCAATGAAGAAGTCTCCCTCAACGTCTTAACGACCCTAGGTCGCATGAGTCTTGCCCCAATGTCATCGATTGTACACAATCCAATTCCCTTCCGGGTTATTGGATCGTGACATTCGTTAACCCTAGTCCGAATCTTGGGTTTGTCAAACCCTGAATTCTCGATATATAAATCTAAGCATAATCAACAAACAAGAATGATAAACACAATCAAACATTGAAGAACAACCGCAAACGAAACACAAACTCAACAAAACAACATATTCATAAATTTATTAATAATCCCTAAACAACCTATATTTAGCCAATGACCATAACCATGTATACAATGTAAAATGGCATAAACATTCTCAACAAATACCGAAATGAATAAAATAAAGAAAAGAAACGAATGAATTAGCCGATATATGAAGATTTGGCGCTAAAACCGTTGATTGATTGCTTCCTCCTTTATCTTCTACCTCGGGTTGAGAGTGCTCCCTCAAAAATCTCTCAAACTCACCCTAAAATATAGTCTAAGGCCTTGGGGGGGTGATTCCACCAGAAGAGAGGAGGAGATGAAGGGTTTAAATAGGCAAAAAAATATCTAATAAAATATCTAAACTGTGCAGAGTTGACCGCCTAGGCGGTGAGTCGGTTTAATGTTCGCCGCGGCGGTGGAAAAGACGGTGGATTCAGGGAAATCCTACAGTTTCACCACCTAGGTGGTGAGTTTACAGCATCTATAGGTCCTTCTCTGCATTCTCACTGTTGCGACGGAGGTCTGACGCCGGGACGGTGGGCTTCTTTTCAGAATCTTGCCTTCTTGCTTGTTTTTCCACTGTTCTCCGACCCTTTTTGGTCCGAATTAATCGTTGGCTCTTCGATTTCATACATTTTCACCCATACACCTGTTTTAGTACAAAAAGAATAAAAACATATTAAAACTTAATAAAAACGTACTAAACGTACTCGAAAACTAACAATTTTGGTTTGGAAATATATAGGTAATTTACACCTATCATTAGGTTATTCTTTTTCCTTGAAAAGAATTAGGTTTTGATTCATCCTGCAATTAAATTATTTTGAGTGAATTAGAAATGTTCATTATTCCCTATGAAAAGGATAAGTGAGAGAGTATTAGGTTAGTCTTTAGCTTGATAATAAGATAAGATTCATTCTTGGCCTGTGAAAAGGGTGAATTGTAAAGGTTGATTCTATACCTGTAAAAGAATTGTGAGTTGTAAGGGTTTGGTTCCTACCTAATAAAGGAATCAATGGGCTAGTGGATTGCAAATCTTCGTGGAGTTCGGAGGACAGGACGTAGGCAAGATTAACTTGACTGAACTAAGATAAATTCTTGTGTGTTGCATTGATTTATTCTTTATATTGTGTTTGGGTATGCACTTAGTATTAAACACATTTCCGCTACGTATCACAATAATAATTGATTTAGGGAATTAATTATTTGTGTTTAAAGAACTTGATTGATTAAATTTTTGTAACTACCCAATTCACCCCCCTCTTGGTTAACTCTTTGGGTCAACATAAGTGTCTCTCTTAACCCACCATTTAAAGTTTCGCACAAAATCGGGAAGCCTAAAATGGGGTATGGGAGACTCTCCCCTCCCAGCTTTTAGTTAAGACATTTTTGTTCTTTTTATGCTTTGCTTTTGTTGTTTTTAATGAAAATGGTAAAGTAAATACGATAAAGTAAATTGCTAGAATTTTAAAGCGTGAAAAGGCGCAGAACTGGAATATAAATTGTAGGAAAAGTAAATAGCACGGAAAGGTAGTAAAGTGTAGAAAATTAAAAGCGTGGAGAGACATATATCAAAAAAGTAAATTGCGAAAAAAGTAAATAGCGCAGAAAGGCACAGAATTGGAAAAGTAAATGACTAAAAATATATGTGAGAAAAGTAAATGCAGGAAAATAAACTATTTTTTTAGTGTTATCTTTGGAACGTCCTCTTAGGTTGCATTTGAGTAAGGGATTTGACAAATCCAAGAGATTTATAAAATAATGGAATTTTGTGAAATCCAGGATTTTCAAAATCCCATCATTTACAAATATTCTTGTTTGGATAAATTAGACAACATTACCCATCTTAGAATAAAAAACCATTGCAAAACTAAACTGAGAACAAAACCATCGTTCTTCTCCGTTCGCCGTCGTCCAGATCTACCCCGACCAAAGAATGAAAATCAAACGAAGAAGACTTGACGAATTGTAGATATGGACGAGGTAGATCTGGACGAAGAAGACGTGACGCAATGAAGAAGAATGAAAATCAAATGAACCCTAAAACGAAATCAAAAATAGGAATCGATTGAGATTTGTTGCAGTACTCAACCCAAACGATTGCGATTGTGAAAACGGAAGAACAATTGTGAAAACAAAAACAAGAATCGAAAGAATGATTGCGATTGGGTTTTGGGGGGTGAGAGTGTTCTTCGATTGCGATTCAAATCGCCCAAGAACGATGGACGATGAAGAAACGATGACGATACGACAAAAGATCGAAGAAGAAGAATGAAGAAACATGACGATGAAAGAACAAAGAAGAAACAGACGAAAGAATAAAGAGCAAAGAAGAAAGGGATTTATGAAATTCCATCTATTTCAAAAGAATTTCCAAATCCTTCCTTTCACCACCATTTCACATTTGAAAGGATTTTACATATTCTTCCTACCTAATATCCAAACAAGGTATTTGTTAAAAAAATATTTTGAAATCCCTCCCCCAAATCCCTTACCCAAACATAATCTTTTTTTTTTTTTTTTGCTTTTTAGTCCATCATTTCAAGTGGTTTTAGAAACTAAAGCGTGTTTTGAGAGTGGTTAGGGAGACTTACCTTAACTTGGGTGGAAGTCCCTTTCTTTTCTCTCATTTTTCTTCTTTCTTTCTATTTTTTTTTCTCTTTTCCTTTATTTTTCTTTCTTATTTATTTATTTCTTTCTTTATTTAAAACTTTTTTAGGATGAGGAAGGATAGAAAACAGAGAGGTTTGTTTTGAGAGAGAGTGGGTGAGATATATCAAGTGTTTGTGCAAAATGGATGAGGGGGCTGCCCTTATATAGGTAGCCCTGATCCATGCACTCAGGAGAGCACACTTCTCCTAAATGCACAAGCCTACAGGAAGTTGGTCAGCCATCTTATTTGATGGGTGTCTACTCCTATTTCATAAAATACATCCTTTAGAACCCCCAAATATAGTATTTTGTGGTTGACTTAGGAAAACCACCCCCTAAGTCTTACGACTTGTGGAAAATGTATAAGAGTACTCCCAAGTCACTTTTTTTACTCCTCAAAGGTATCCAAGGTGACGCGCCCCAATTTTCCTAAAAGTTGAAGAATATAAAATAGTAAAGCGTAAAGGAGAAGGGTTTTTTAAAGCGTCAATTTTCTCAAAAGTCCTTAATCCATTTAAAAAAAAGGAGTTGTCACCTTGAATTGGGTTTAAATGGTGTGTTAGGTCATTGAATTTTTTTAGGAAAATAATTTAGCGATTCATTTAAAGAGTTTGGGGTCAGTTACGCTCAGAAAAAGCGTTAGACACCTCAAGACTCATATCCGAAAATGGTACCTTATGTCCATTTAGTTTAAGTTTGAATGTTTTATATTATTTTGAAAATGTTTTCCTTCTAATAAACTCTTTTGGTATTTTTCAAATTAGGGTGGGATAAGTTTTTTGTATTTTTAGAATGTTTTCCCAAGTATGACCTCTTATAAAATATTAAAGGATTTGATAAGGAAGAATCCTCAGGGGGAAGTTTTATTATGTTTTTGATGAACGTATTTAATTTAAGTGGGCAAGTAAATCTAAGTGAATTACGAAATAACATGTTTGTAGTTTTTTCATGATTTTCATTTTATGCAAAACATTTTAATTTAAACATGTCAATGCAAGGGATATGAATACGAGAGTAAACTAGGGTTTTAAAAAATTTAACATAAATATATGAGGAAAAAAATCTAATGTCTAACATGGATAATATGATATACATAAATGGTTGTATAAAAAGTATATGTGGCAAAAAGTGTCCTAAAAATGTCTAAGTAATGCGAAAGACAATATGCAAAGTGAAGTGGAATATTATTTACTACATGAATACGAAGTCATGGAATGGCTACTTACTTAATGTGCCTAATTAAGTCAAATAAGTCCCAATTTTATATTTTCTCAAATACCATGGAGATGCGAATCAAGGGAAAGTCACGGAAACGAGTTTTGTCGGCATTAACCCTCCAAGACTTAGGTGCGATCCAACAAAGCGATTTACCGAGGCAAGTGATTTCCTAAATCGACCATTTCTAAATTCCACTGTATTTTTGGAATCAAATCGGAGGTATAGAAATCTCTAATTCAATATATCAAATCGGTGAATTCACCCTAAGGCTTTTAAGAATTAATTCTCACAAAACAAACTTCCTTTTTTTTTTTTTTTTTTTTTTTTTTTTTTTATGAATTTAGATATAACAACAACATACTTATTTTTTTTATTTTTTGTTAAATAACGAGATGATTAAAAAATAGAAGAATAATAAAAATAAAATAAAATAAAGGTCCTCATCTAACGCTCGGAGGCTAACCTTGAGAAGGAAGGACCTCATCCTGGTGTTTTCATCTAATCCTCGGATGACTTTGACAAAAAATTAATCTACCAGGAATTTAAATTGTGATAACAAAAGAAACGATGAAAAGAATTAATACTGATAGAGGAGAAACATACATGTCCTAGCAACGATTCTCGACACATAAATTTTTCTCTCTTAAAGGCGATTTCCCGAATGAGTTTTCTCTAAGAATCGCTCCCTAGGAGGATATCTCTCTAAATTTCTGAGTGATGTATAATTCTCTCTGAATTTTTGTGTTCCTCGAAGGGTTATCTCTAAGAATCGACCCCCAAATGATGTTTTCTCAAAGACTTACTTCGTAAGGATTTCTCTCTGATTTTCTAAGTGCCCCGAAGAGTTTTTCTCTAAATTTTTGTGTCCTAAAAGGATTTTCTTTCAATTTTTGTGTGTCTAACCTATGATAATGAGGGTCCTATTTATAGGGAAGGATGGAGAATGAAAAAACACTAAAAATCATAGTCTTTGTAGCCCAACCTAGTCCCATTTTTGTAAGGAAATAGAAAATGGCAAAAACAAAAGCCTTTGGTGGGCAAGGATGGCAGTAGCGTGCATCACATGCACGTGATGCCACATTTTTAATTGCAGTGCATCCACGCAATGTACGGACACATAGCCTTCTCAAGGCTTTCGTGCATTGCGCAGACGCCCCCTTCTACCTTTTTTTTTTTTCTAGTTGTGGGCTCCACCCCCTCTCTCTTCTCTCTCTCTCTCTCTCTCTTACGTTCTCTACACAAGGTTTTGTCTTACTCTCGGGAGGTGCACGTGAAGGAATTTGGATGTTATGGACACCCTTTATTAATAAAAGTATATTTTTTTTTTATTTTCTTAAAATCAAATTGAAAATAATAAAATTAAAACATCCAATATATTATTTATATTTTTAATTAGAAAAAATAAAGTGAAATTGATTGGTAATTTGACGAAATTTGCAAAAAGTAAAGTTTTCGGGGTCAAAATAAAAATATGTGCAAAGTGCACAATTTATTAAATTTGTTGGTTGGGAATCGAAATTAAATATTTAAGAAGTGATATCTTATTGAGATCCACTCTTAATTTGATCAATTGGACCCAACCCAATTTTTAGAAGTTTCAATTTTTCCCCTGAAAATTTCAAAAAAAAAAATCGGAATCCATTGGGAGCACTGATTTTTTTATATTTTTTTTAAAAGTAAAAACATTTTAAAAAATTAAAATAAAATATAAAATTGAAATCCGTTCCTTTAAACACTGATTTAAAATTTCTCAAAATTTCAATTTAGAGCTAAAAACTTTTAAAAGTGTAAAAGAAAGGGTATAACAAAATACGGTGTCTACAACCATCCCTCTTTGTCATACACATTTACTTGGAATGATAAAGATAGAAGACACGCACCATTTTGTTCCGCTGAGATGAACAAATCAAAATAAAGCCAAACCTGGTCATATTAGGTTTGTCTCTTAAGGGAAAGAAATGAAAGTGGTGTTGCAAGGGCACATAGGTCTTGAAACACCGAATAATCCATTGCATGATAGCGAGGAAAGTGAAAAGTGTATTTTGAGGATAAATTTCTATGACTTTTCTTGATGCGCACAATCTACGTTTATTGTTGGAATAAGGAGATGAAGAAAAATAGAAAATAGGAAATTGTCTTGGCAACTTTCCTCGATATGAATATCCTATGTTCATGGTTGGAACATAGAGACAAAGAAAAATAATAAATGAGGAGAAGTCTTGGAGACTTTCCTCGATACGAACAACCCATGTTCATGGTCAGGACAAGAAGACTAAGAAAAATATAAAATGAGAAGAACTCTTGGTGACTTTTCTCGATATGAACATCCCATGTTCACGGTCGAAAGAGGGAGATGAAGAAGAATAGTAAATGAAGAGAAGTCTTGGAGACTTCACTCGATATGAACAACCCATGTTCATGTTCGAAAAAGGGAGATGAAAAGAAACAATAAATGAGAAAAAGTCTTAGCGACGTTCCTACGAACAACCCATATTGGAACAGAGAGACGAAGAAAAAACAGAATATGCCCCAAACCATTGCTGAGGGCATAACATTGAAATTGTGACCGAACCTTCGATGGCTTGCCTACATACCTTGGTATACTGCTAAAGATCAGGTCAGACGTAGTTCGAACAAGTCCTCATCCATATAGGAGCAGAGGAATGAAACTAAATAATGAATCCTACCACAAATGGCTTGGAAACTAAGCTCTGAGGTGGGTCAATAGACTGGTCTTAGAGAAATATATGTTGTAGCGTAGGGATGGATAATGTCAAGCATCGACATCTCCTAAGTTTTTACTAGACCCACTATCTTAACTATGCCAAGAATTAGGTCAAATAAAGTTAAGATGATCTTAGTTTATATAAGGTCTAGAGACATCAGGAGCGCCCTGCCTACTGCGGTCAGGGAAGAAACAAACACTTATCCAACCTATTATCAGGGTAGGGCAAGCCCACTTACTAAGGTCAGGGAAGAAAATGAACAACTACCTATCTATCCTACTATCAGGGAAAGATAGTCCCTGCTTATTGAGGCCAGGGAAGAAAATAAACAACTACCTATCCATCCTATTATCAAGGCAAGATAGGCCCTGCCTATTGAGGTCAGGAAAAAAAATAAAAACTATCTAGCCATCCTATTGTCAAGGCAACATAGGTCCAGCCTACTGAGGTTAGGAAAGAAAATAAACAATAATTGGCTCAAAGTTGAATTGGATATGAAAAGTATCTCAATCAGAGAAGCCAAATCCAATAATGTGTCTCAGTCTATGGATGAAGACAATAAGAGATAGATCTCCTAAGAGAAACCAACTCGGGAATAACGTGCCTCAGTCCATGGATGGAGGCGATACAATAGAATAAAATATATCCCAGCCCAAGGCAAGGGACGATAAAAAGTAAATCTTACGCGAAAATCCAAATCCAAGGCATAATGCGTCTTAGTCCATGGCTGGAGATGATATGAGTGAATAAATTATGCCGCAGTCCATCGATGAGGATGAGAAGAAATGGAATAAGATGTGCACCATCCCAAGGTTGGGGACAAGAATTAATAGATCTCATACAAGAAACCAATCCCAAGACATAATGCGCCTTAATCCATGGATGAAGACAATAAAAGAGAATACGACCCAGTTCATTGTTGGGGGGTAACAAGAGTTGAACTTTATGAAAGAAATACGTCCCAATCCATGGCTACGGATGATGAAATAAATTAAAATATGCCCTAGCCCAATGATGGAGGAGTTGATGGATAAATAATTCTTAGGGGAGAAACAAATTCTAAATTTAAAATATGTTGCAATCCATAGCTGAAGACGCGGAGATATAAGCTTCATGAGAGAATCTATGTCTAAGATAAGGTGTTCTGCAGTCCATAGATGGGTGCAGCAAGAATTGGAACTCCTGGGATAATCCAAATCTAAAACTAGATGTATCCTAGTCCATGGCTGGGGACAATGAGAGAGAATAAAATCTTCCCCAACCCAAGGCTGGGGACAGTAAGAGGTGGCCCTCATAAGAGAGGCCAAACCTAAGTGACAACGTGAGCCCTAGTCTGTAGTTAGGATAGCGACAGATGGATTTCATGAGAGAAATCAAGTCAAGACATAATGTGCCCCAGTTTGTGGCTGGGACAAGAAGAAAGGGACTTCATAAGAGAATTTTAGTACGATATATAATATGCCCAGTCCATGACTGGGGTGGCAAAAGATAGACTTCACGAGGAAAGTCAAGTCTGAAAAAGTGTCCCAGTCTATGGCTGGGGACAAAATGAGATGGACTTCACGATGGAAGTTAAATTAAAACGTATAAGATACCCTAGTCTATTATTGGAGAAGTGAGATAAGATGGTCCCAGCCTAAGGCTAGAGAGATAGATTTTGTCCTATTTCGATCTTGGGAGATTGATTAGTTATGGTTACAGAAATAGGTTTGATTCAGATCATTTAGCTTTAAAATTTGCAGATGATTTATTGAGGCCCTACTTTAAGGCATAATTAGAAAACTTTTGAGGCAGAAACAAAGTGTTTCCTTGAGGCTGATGATTTGGTTGGATGGAATTGCCAGATTTGATTGGAAGGGGCTTGGATTGGACCCTGAAGATCTCTTAGCGAAATCTTCTAGTTAGGGGGTGCGAATGCGTACAATTCTCCTTTTAGCATTATTCATATATTTTCTCTTCAAAAATAAATGTGTCCTAGCCCAAGGCGGTGTTGAGAAAGAAATGGACCTACGAGGAGAGTCTAAGTCTAAAAAATATGTCCACCAGCTTAAGGCTAGGGAGTAATTTTTGTTGAGCCTTTAGACCAGAAAAGTTAATTGGTTATTTTTGGTGAAAGGTGCTCTAACACGATGGTAGGGACATCACAATGAATGGATTTATGGTAAAATGGGCCCAAGCCCAAGGCTTGAGCTTGGTGTAATCAATTAGAGATTACAGGTTTTCAAGGAAACTACTGCAATCCCTCCTAGGGAATTTAATTATTTGTTTTCATTATTTGGGAAACAAACAGGTTTTGAAATCTTGTTTTGAGGACTAGCAAAATAAATCGTGAGCTGGAAACAACGAGTTTTCTTGGATATGACATCTGAATCAGGGAAAAATTGTCGAATTTCAATTAGGTACGGTCTCGGCTGGGCCACAAATATCCCTTGGTGAAATCTCTTCAGTTGAGGGTGTGAATGCATGCGATCCCTTTTGGCATGGCATTGATGTTTGCGTCTAGTCCTTGAGGTTGGGATAATGCCCCATTTTTTTATCTTCTTAGGGAGAAATGTGCCCCAGCCCATGGCTGTGGTAAGAATAGAAATGGATATGCGAGGATGATTTGAGTATGAATAAGACTTGTCTCAACCTAAGGCCATGGATAATAATTTGCTTCCGACCTTTGAGGTTGGGATCTTGATTAATTTTATGGTAGAAATGGGCCTAGTGCAGGGATGAAAAATGTCATGAAGTTGACATCTTCCTTTGATTCTACCGGACCCGTTTGCATTTCCTACGTATCATAACTTTACTAAGAAACAGGTTGCAACATAGTTATGATGGTCCAACGATTTTTAGAGACATACCTGTCACGGGTCAAGATAGTATGTTTAATAGCAAAAATTTTCTCCAACCCGAGATTTGGGGGATAGAGTCTCTTTTATGGGCGTTAGCCAGGTAGGATTGATTGTTTGCTTGTTTGTTGGCATCCTGAAGTCTAGATTGATATTATTTTGATTTTGGCTGTTTAATGCCCGGTGCTAGGAGCGCTTGAAAAGTGTTGAAAAATCTTCAATCTTGGATGATCCTGTTGTTCATTGACATGACCATATTCCCTAACAACACCCTACTCCATCCTTAAGCTTTGCAAGAATGGATAGAGTTGCTCGCCAAGGCGTAATTTTGGTGAGATCAGTTGCTGGCCTGACTATTGGTTTTTTGAAGTCACTGACAAAGGTGGACAACTGCCAGGTGACTGTTGAGGTTATCGAATAGGTTAAATGTCTGCGAATCGCTTGCTCATACGTTGGAGTTACTGGCTAAGGTGTATGCATGAAAATGTTATGGCCTAAATCATTCTAATGATAACATATTAATGAAAAAAATGATATGCATTTTCTCTTTATTATCGCGTATGATGCCACAGTCTACTGTGAATATATGGTGAGTAATGTTCCTCAAATTCATGAATGTTGTGTAATGCAAAATGAAGGCATTAGTTATATGAGCCTAAAATGCACGATGCTCATGCAGTGTTTGGATGATAACTAATGCTCATGCATTAGTTATATGAGCCTATAATGCACGATACTCATGTAGTGTTTGGATGATGACACATGGTTCTGAGTTTTTAATAAGAATTGCCTAGGAAATGTAGGATCTATATGATGATATGTTATTTTTTTTTCCCTTAAATGATGATACTTGTGCAATGAATGCAATTTTTCTTTTTATTCTTTTTTTGCCCGATGTCACTAGGCTACTGTGAACATCAAATGTGTGAGCTTCATATTAGTTATATGAGCCTAAGAATGACAATGTATGATGCTGACGATGCAATATGATTTACCAAAAATATTGTTTTGGGGAATGAGGACCTACATGACAATACCTAATTTTTATGGGATGTCGTTTTTTTTTTTTTCCAACATTTCTTTCTTGCTTGCATTAGGTGCCTTTTTCTATAAGCCATCTTGAGTATTTCCATATTGTCTCTGATATAAAAGCTTGATCAATGTTTCATGGGTTTTTTGATTTTCGAGGACTCATTCGCTCATGTTTTGATATGACTGGGATTCAAATATGAGATTGAGGTTTCTTCTTTTTGTAGGGATTTTGTTGCAGGATGCTGTAGTATTGGAAGTTCATTGTTATATTGGAAAAACTTGCTTAGGGGTGATAAAATTGGTTTTGTTAAACATAACTTTGTCTTCTCCTTTCTTCCTTTTCTTAAGTTCATTTCTAATTTTTAAAGCATTGTCCATACCCGTGCTTTGCATATTTCCCTTCCATTTTCTTGCAAGGTTATTTTGGTTGGAATATACTCAAGCAATCATATTCAAATATTTAGGTATCTCATTGTTCACCATGTTTTTTTATGTCAAATTAATTTAGATTATGATAAATATGATTTAAACAATAGTTTGGACCAAGTATCCCTAGCATTCGTTCATAGAGGTGGTCTTGCTCAATTCCATCAACTTCTGACTTTTGATCCTACCCAAGATTGTTATTAGGTATACCTACACCCTGTATGCTTTCTCGGTTATTCTTGCATGACTGACCTTCTTTCTTCTATCTTGAGAATGATTTGAGTAACTTTTCCTAAGATGATCCAAAGTTTCAACAACCAAGATGACTTGATTAAAGCGGTATTCCCCCCCCCCCCCCCCAAAAAAAAAATAAAAATAAAAAAAAAATTGTAGTAATACTGAGAGTAAAATTTTTCTTCTTTATTTTCCTTTTCTTTTTATCTATTCTCTCTTTTTATATTAATTTTTTCACTCAGTTGACTGGCTTCTCATCCTTTCTAAATAGTTCATGTAGCGAGTTTCGAGTATTTATCCCAGTTCAATTAGCCCAATTCACTAGCGTTGAGTTACCCCTACGACTTAACCAAATCTCCTTCATGTGGCCACTCAGTGTTTAAAAACTTTTCTAAGACTGGTCGTCTTTTTATTTATTTTTTTATTTTTTATATTCTCTCTCTCTTTTAATCTCAGATACCATTTCTTTAAGATTACATAGTGTGTAATGGGGTGTTTTGGATCAATCTCGAGGTCTTCCTTCTGGTCTTTGCTTTTGTTGACGACTTCTTTCTTGTTGACAAATTTTCTCATCTTTCTAACATTGGCTAGTTTTTTTTTTCCTTTTAAACTAAACATGGATCTTGGCTAGTGCCATGACGCTGTATTGCTCCCGAAGTCTTCTTGTTGTGAGATAGGTTCGTCAATCGTTTCTTTTTGGCTTCATGTATTTTCTTATATTCTTTAGTTAGAACATATGTAGTGATTCCACATTTGGGTTTGGATTTTTCCTTCTAACTTTCTCAGATACTTGCAAATGTCTCACCATCGTCTGGTTGAGGCAAGATATCTCTATTTGGGTTTTATTTGGATGATGGTCCAACTTAGTATTGAAATTATATTATCATAATTTTGATTATTCATGGCATGTGGACCATGATAAATAATTTGATTTCTTAATAACAAGAACATGAATGTTTGAGTCGAGTCTAAATAAAATAAACATACATTCTATTGAAACAAAGATCTATTACGTAGATAGACAAGTAAATCCAGATTCATTAGAAAGTACTTCTATGTTTCTTTATTTAAGTCTTGCTGGGACTTAATATTAATAAAATAAAGAAGATTGGGATGAGTGATACATCCGGCGAGCGCCGGTGAAGAACGCAAGCAAAGCTGGGTACTTCAGAAATTAAAGGGAAAATAAAAGATAGATACTGCATTCTTAAATCTCCTGGTTAAATTGCCTTCCTTGAGATGCTTATTACCTAAGCTTGGATGAGATCCTTGATACGGTGCTTGAGGTTGTAGCATTGATTAGTGTGATGGTCGGCCCCTCCAGAGTTGTATTCACATAAATTACAGGGATTGAAATTTGGGGATTGGGGGTTTGTTTAGGTTGAGGAAATTAGTGTCAACAAATTATCTTTGAGGTAATAGTGGTAAATTTGAGAGAGTGTAACAAGAAGCGGGTTCGACTATCTCTACTCTTGGGGTGCTTGGGTAGTATTAAAGCTTTAATGAGGTAGTTGGATTGGAACTCGGGGTTGGCCACGGGTTCGAGGAAAATTTCTTGGGTAAACAAGGTGAAGGAAGATGTGGAAGGCTAGCATTTTGGGTAAATAGGGGTCCCAATTATTGGGGTCGTTTGCAGGCTTCCTTATCTTGGGGTAGTGTACCTACTGTAGGGTTGACAGGTTGGTATGGACTGTCTGATCTCTTTGATAGATTGGTCCATCTAATCTGCTTCCACATCTTGGCTATTTCTCCTCGAATTGAGTCTTTATTAGGTTCAGGGTGTCCTACCGTGGGTGGCTGCATTGCAAGGATTTCTTCCTTCCAGTTTGGTGTCTCATGTACTTCTAGAATTATTTGGAAATCCCTTTCTTGGATTGTAGTGGTAGCCTAAGTGTAAGCTGATTCAGCTTTATTCATCCCAATCATCAGACTTTTCCAGATCGTGGTCTTCTTCCTATTTAGTGAGGTTGTTGTTCTTCTTTTTCATTGGTGCTAAGTATCTCACCTAGTAGGCATTTTTGCAATTCCCCACGACAATTCGTTCTCCATGAGGAGGCTTGGGGTTGTACTTCCAAATTCTCTTTTCCATCTTGCGGCTCTTTCCAATCCTTTATTAGAATCTGTGTATCTTTGTGTTCTTATGCAGGTAGCGGTGATTGGACTTCTTCCTTTATTATTTGGGACAATGGTGCTAGGTTCATCTAGTTAAGAGCACGCTTCAAAGATGTGACGTTGTCCCACAATATAGCAACCTTGGTGTTATTTTTGTGCACTTTTGGTAGAGGTCGGGTCGGGTCCATTTTGATATCTAGCGGGTAGATTTCGGATGGCTGTTAAAAAACGCCTACGTTAGGCAAAACAAGTGCCTTGAATTATTAATCATTTAGAAACCTAAATCCTAATTAATAGAATACATTTTCTATACAAATTACTTAGGGTGTATGATTGTATTCTTGCATGTGTATGAATTTTGTTGTACAAAATCCATATGGATGAATGACTCTGAACATACAATATATATGTCATACAATCATAGGAGATGTAACTCTAGCATGAGACTTGAGATGTGTTTGAAAATACTGACCTTAACAAACCTTGATGATACAAGATCAAGGTAACTCAAATTTTTTGAAATTGTCCTTGGCTTAGAATTTGCAATCTCACAACTATGCTCATATTTCAAATTATGGGTGATGCGACCTGGATTTCAATCGCGAATCATAACGTTGACCGAGTATCGAAGTTATAATTCAAAATCCTGTTCATTTTTGAAAAACAATTTATTCTTTGGAAAATACTTTTGGAAAAGATTTATTTTTTAAAATAATTTTAGAAAAAATAAGTTCAATGGCTTTTCTAGGTGTCGGTTTTGAACTAAATTACTTGGGCCAAAATTTTATGAAAAGTTTTGAGTCGCCACCTAGCATTTGTTTTGAAATTGTGTGCTAGGTCACCATTTTTTAACAAAATAAAGAAAGAGAAAAAAATAAATGTTTTATGAAATGACCCAAATTTTACTCAAAACGGTGTTAACCAGATTATTTATTAGGTTCGGAGGTCGGTTATGCTCGAGAAAAGTGTTAGGCACTCCAAGATACCCGTTTAAAAATGACACCTTAGTGTCTAAAGATTTAAATTAAAACTAAGTCCAAATTTGTTTGATTTTGTTGATTAACATAATATTTTTTCCTTAATTAAGTTTATTATGACATGCTTATTATGATAAGGCTACTAAGTGTACGCCAAGGATTCTACTATCCTTCGCGTATATGACTACTCGCAAGTGTACGAGGTCACAGTTTTAGTATAGTGTGATCGTTAAGATCGGGTTATCGTATCCACAAGGATTGGTGTCGTTACTATCGAATACTGCGTTTATCGTGACCTAACTTTATCTAAAAAAAACACATGTATTTAATTAATTAAATTAACTACACTAATATGCTAATATGTTTTAGGGTGAAGAATTACCTTGAGATTAACATGTTTACAAATACATGTTCGATCTCAATTTACTCACGTTTACGGTGTTCGACCTATTTGAAAACCTCGATACGTAAACTCCACCGCCACCTCTCCCGAGTGTAAGACGGGGGAATACATGACTTCGAGTTATTGGATCGTCGCGTTGTATTTACCCTATCGACAATCTCCATTCTAAAACTCCATCGCCACCTCTCCCGAGTGTAAGACGAGGGATATGACTCAACTTTGAGTCAACGAAGAAGTCCTCCTCAAAGTCTTAACGACCTTAGGTAGCGTGAGTCTTACCCTAATGTCATCGATTGTCCACGATTCAAATCCCGACCGGGTTATAGAATCGTGGCGTTTGTTTTCCCAAATTCAAATTTGGGGTTTGTCAAAACCCCGTATTCTCCATTTATCTAGCTAAGCATGATAAACAAATAATACGATAAATACAATTAAACTACGAAGAACAATCATAAAGGCAACACGGAAATTATCCAAACAAACATATATATAAATATTGTGTTAATCCCTATACAATCCATATTTAATTTATGGTTATAACCGTATAAACATGAAAGAATGAGCTAAACATGCTCACAATATCCTAAGTTAAAGAAATATGGAAAAACAATCGAAGAACTTAGCCTCGTCCGAAGATAAACTGCTAAGAATACTCAACGATCGATTCGCCGTCTTCTCCACTTCGGGATGTGAACTCCACCTCTAAAATTCCTAAACCATAGCCTAAATATAGCCTAAGGTGCCCAAATGGCTGGGGGGTTCACAAGGAGGGGAGAGGGAATGATATTTATAGCCAAAATATCTCAAAATATCTAATAAATATCAAGGCTGTGTCAGTGGTTTCCACCTAGGCACAGGGTTTTCCACCTAGGTGCAGGTAGGTCGGTTAACTTTCTGCCGTTTTTCCGCCTAGGCGGTGTAATTTCCACCTAGGCCGAGGAACTACAGGTTTGTATTTTTTTTATTGTAACTTCTTCATCCGAACTCCGATTGAGGTGATTCAAAAACCTATGAAAATATAAGAAAAAGTTCTACAACTTCCATGTTTTTAGTGTTTCCAAAATCGGATTTCATAGTAGTCCAAAATAGCCTTGAAGTTACAACACTTGTATTGGTTTTGCTGGTTTGGTGACCGCTTAGGCGAAGAAGTAGGCGGTGGACTTGAAAATGTTTCTGCTGGGGTTTTTGCCTAGGCGCAAGAATTTCCCACCTAGGAGGTGGGCTATCAGTAGCCTTTTGTCATTCTCAGCATCTTCACTGCCTAGGTGGTGGGCTTCCTTCATATTTTTGCCTCCTTGCTTGTTTATCCATCGTAACTTTGACTCGCCTTTGGTTCAATCTCATCGTTTTTGTTTTAGTTTCCTATCTCTTTGCCCCACACACCTGATTTAATACAAAAAGATAAAAACTAATATATAATAAAATACTATATAAACGCTCGAAAACCAACTTAATTCGGTTTGAAAATATGTAGGTAGATCACACCTTTCAAATACCCCAAAATTTGGAATTTGGCTAGTCCTCAAACCAAACACAAACACTAAAATGAAAAAAAACAACAAACTGAATTAAATAACAAACAACCTAAAAACAATCTAAACATAACAACATGCGAGTTTTGACTTCTTCTAACGGCCTATTTTTTTTTTCCTCAAATACCGCCAATTATTTTGAGTTCAGGCGGTAACACACAACATGTAATGTTCTAGAATTTTGACATGCAATAATGGTGAACGCTATTCTAGATTCTGTAAACGTGTTAGTATGAGACTCAATAATATGGCTATACAACGATCGGATTGGATTAACCCCCAACGAAATTTATGAGTTAAGGATTACCATAAGTTGGATTGGGGTCCACTCTCCACTAATGTAGGTTTAGCAGTTCATGAAGATCATTAGGACTTGGTTCAGTTTTGGTATACTTGGCCAAGGGTAATTTGGAATAGAAAATAGGTTAACGTTACCCAAGGCTCAACGCTTGGCACATTCACTCTCAAACCCCCATAGAAAGATTGGAAACAATCCTAAACATGCATTTAAGACCGACGTACTCACTTGTCAAAAGAAACGGAAATAAAAATCGTATTTACATTTAATTCTTTTGTTTTTTCTTTTCTTTTCAACGAACACACCCCCAAACTTATTTGATTATTACAATTGAAGGGGTATGTGAAATACAAATGAAAAATGACAAGTGAGTACTCAAATACCGAACCAATTAGAAGTTCGCCTGAAACCCAACCGCTCACATCAAGTAGTATTTACAATCGCTAACTTGATTCACTCAAATGTGCCTTTAAATTCAGTAATTTAGGTTTGGAAAAAGATCCACTGGCCATGGTATTAGTTTATGTGTTCTGAATTGAATCTGCATTTAGGCTTCGACAAGGTAACGAGAGATAAACATGTATCAGTGTAGATTTAAAAAGGCTCAAGCGACAAAATGAATGCCTAAATCACGTCTTTTGAACTACCTCGCCTAAGATTTCGCCTCAAGCTTCCCCTCAATCAAGTTCTAGAATCCTTAATGTGTAATGAATTTGGTTAATCAATAATTATCCTCAAATCAATTGAATAACTATACATTGAGTCTATGTGCTTATGCAAATTAGGATCTATAATAATTTTGACCAAAAATCATAGTCAAGGACACAGAATACACATGCATGGGTATTACCCTTGACCTCGAAAACAACCAGGGGTAATTATCATCATCAGGTAAAGGCCCAGATGAACACAAAACTCAACATATAACAACAACAAAAACATAAACACGTTATAACCTAATCACACATGCAATACGAGAAACAATAACACATAAACTAACATACTATACTACACATCACCGCCAAACTCAAAATAGACAGTGTCCTCAGTGAACCCAATCATCATTCTTCAATATATGAAATTTAAAGCATACTGACGAAGGGTGTTTAGAACAGTTACTTGGGAGGCGAGAGGATCTCACCACCGTTTCAAGTCAACGAAGATGGATTTAATTTATTTGACCTTGGATTGCCTCCCAAGAAGCGCGTGGTTTAATGTCCTCGGCCCGATATTTTTAGAACGCCCTAAAGATTGGCGAGGTTTTGCTTTGGATGGCTCAATCTTTCACCGAAATGCCTCATCGGCTCATGTGCGTGGCCCCGTACCATAAAACGGTTTGGAATCCCGTCGAAAGGGATGCATCAATATCCGTCGATCTAATATCGCCAAGTATCCTGCAAAAGAAACAAAAACAAAGCTACAAACAAAAATTATATACAAAATAAATGCCTAAAATAAAATTATGTCATTTACACACAATATCGACAATAATGAACAAAACAATTCCCAGCAATCATTACTAAAAACTTGGTGGCGATCGCTGAAAACTGAATTTGCCTAACGACCAATCCCCGGCAACGGCACCAAATATTTGTACGCCGAAAGATTCTACTATCCTTCGCGTATATAACTACTCACAAGTGTACGAGGTTAAAGTTTTAGTATAGTGTGATCGTTAAGATCGGGTTATCGTATTCACAGGGATTGGTGTCGTTACTATCGAATACTGCGTTTATCGTGACCTAACTTTATCTAGGCGAAAACAAATGTATTTAATTAATTAAACTAATACTAATTAAACCTAAATTAACTACAATAATATGCTAATATGTTTTAGGGTGAAGCATTTCCTAGGGATTAACATATTTACAAATACGTGTTCGATTTCGATTTACTCACATTTACGGTGTTCGACTTATTTGATAATCTCGGTACGTAAATTCCACCGCCACCTCTCCAGAGTGTAAGACGGGGTAATACATGAATTCAAGTCAATGAAGAAGTCCCCCTCAATATTTTAACGACCCTAGGTCACGTGAGTTTTTCCCAACATCATTGATTGCAAGCAATCTAACTCCTTCCCGGGTTATTGGATCTTCGCGTTGTATTTACCCTATCGACAATCTCCGTTCTAAAACTCCTTTTCCACCTCTCCCGAGTGTAAGACGAGGGATATAATGCAACTTCGAGTCAATGAAGAAGTCGCCCTCAACGTCTTAATGACCCTAGGTAGCGTGAGTTTTGCCCCAACGTCATCGATTGTCTACGATTTAAACCCCGACCGAGTTATAGAATCGTGGCCTTTGTTTACCCAAATTCGAATATGGGGTTTGTCAAAATCCCGTATTCTCCATTTATCTAATTAAACATGATAAACAAACAATACGATAAATACAATCAAACTACGAAGAACAATAACAAACGCAACACCGAAATCATCCAAACAAACATATTTATAAATATTGTGTTAATCCCTATACAATCCATATTTAACTCGTGTTCATACCTGTATAAACATGAAAGAATGAGCTAAACATGCTCACAATATCCTAAGTTAAAGAAATAAGGAAAAACAATTGAAGAACTTAGCCTCGTCCGAAGATAAACCGCTAAGAACGCTCAACGATCAATTCGCCTCTTCTCCACTTTGAGATGTGAGATCCACCTCTAAAACTCCTAAACCATAGCCTAAATATAGCCTAAGGTGCCCAAATGGCCGGGGGGTTCACAAGGAGAAGAGAGGGAATGGTATTTGTAGCCAAAATATCTCAAAATATCTAATAAATATTAAGGTTGTGTCAGGGGTTTCCGCCTAGGTGCAGGTAGGTTGGTTAACTTTCTGCTGTTTTTTTGCCTAGGCGGTGGAATTTTCGCCTAGGCCGAGGAACTGCAAGTTGGCATTTTGTTTTGACTGTAACTTCTTCATTCGAACTCCGATTGAGGTGATTCAAAAACCTATGAAACTATAAGAAAAAGATATACCACTTTCATTTTTTGAGTGTTTCCAAAATAGGATTACATAGTAGTCCAAAATAGCCTTGACATTACAACACCTGTACTAACTTTGCAGGTTTGGTGACCGCCTAGGCGAAGAAGCAGGCGGTGGACTTGGAAATGTTTTTGCTGGGGTTTCTGCCTAGGCATAGGAATTTCCCGCCTAGGTGGTGGGCTGTCAACAGTCTTTTGTCATTCTTAGCATCTTCACTGCCTAGGCGGAGGTCTGGACGCCTAGGCGGTAGGCTTCCTTCATATTTTTGCCTCCTTGCTTGTTTATCCACCGTAACTTCGACTCGCCTTCGATTCGATCTCATCGTTTTTGCTCCAATTTCCTATCTTTTTGACCCACACACCTGATTTAATACAAAAAGATAAAAACTAATTAAAACATAATAAAATACTATATAAACGCTCGAAAACCAACTTAATTCGGTTTGGAAATACGTAGGTAGATCACACCTATCACTAAGCATGCAAGGTTAGAATAAAACATATAAACCAAGGCAAATACTTATAATGTAAGAATGTTCCCCTTTTAAACCGCTTATCGATTATGGAAGAACCGATAAGTTTTGGTCCCGAGAGGAAGAAGATTTATTTATTTATCATTTTTTATTATATATTTTTTTATTGATTTTAGTTTAAGTTATAATGGAAAACTTTATGTTTTAAAAACTAAAAAGGGAAAAGAATGGAAGAAAAGGAATTAAAAGATCTTTTTTTTTTTTTTTTTTGAGAAGATAAGTTTTTCTTTAAATTAAAAAGAAATTAAAGACTAAGATTTTTTTTTTTTTTTTTATTGATGACAAGAATATTTCAGGAAGACGAATATTTTTGAGAAGAAAATAAATTTTTATTTATGAAAATGATTAAGGAAAATTTAACTTTTTAAGAAACATTTTATTTTTTTTATGAAAAAAAAAAAAAAACCTTTAGAAAATCATTAAAAACATAATTTTGAAAATAGAAAATAGAATTTGTTTTTGAGAAAAAAACGAATTTCAAGAAAACAATTAAAAAAAAAACAATTTGAAAATAAACTGATATGGGGAATTTTGGTCAACGGTCCACCTCGGCAAGGAACTATGTATACTTGTGCATAAGGGCCCCTCAATGGAGACCATGTCATGATGATCGTTCGAGCACTGACCTGTCGTTCTACCTCTGGTCTGCATCCACGAAGGGGATGGACCCAATGGGATTTCAAAAAGAAAATGAAAGAAGGAGGTTAGCTCAGCAATTTAGCTATTATCTGATTAAAGAGTTCAACTCTCTTTCTCAACTGAGGTTAGTTCGTCAGTTTAGCTCTCCCTCCTAGAGGAGGTCAACTCGTTGGTTCAGCTCTCCCTCCCAAAGGAAGTCAATTCATTGGTTAAGCTCTCCTTCCCAACAGAGGTCAACTCAAAGGTTCAGCTCTCCCTCTTGAAGGAGGTTAGCTAGCAGATTTAGCTCTTCCTCTCGAATGAGGTCAGCTCGTCGGTTCAGCTCTTCCTCCCAAAAGAGGTCGGCTCATCAACTTATCTCTCCGACCAGAGCTCTCCACTTTGTGGTTTCCAAAACTCCAGCTTAGCACCCCACCTCAACAAGGAATTCACACGTAGAATCAGGCTGGACCATACTCGAGGTGTTCACCATATGTTGACACCAACATAAACCTTTTTAGTAAAAGTTTTGTTTTCTTTTCTTGTGAAAAAAGACATTTTAAAAGATAATAATAATAAAAAAAAAATAGAAAATAAGATTTTATTTTTAAATGAAATCATTAAAAGAAAATATATTTTAAATGCAAAAACAATTTGGGAAAGGTTTTTTCTTGTAGTGAAAAAAAACCATATTAGACGGAAAACCCATTTTCATGAAATTCTTGTCTTTTAGTGAATAAGCATTTATGAGGGACTTTTTGGTCTTTTACTTTTTTAAGGATTATTTTTGTAAGACAACATTAAAACCTTGATTTTTTTGAACAAATTTAGAGAAAATATTTTATTTATTTATTTATTTAAAGAAGAGAAGAAAGCTATCATAAGAAAATATTTTTTACTTTTTAAGAATGAAAGAAAGATTTTAGAATTTTTTTTCTAGAAAAATAAAATAAAGATATTTTTGAACTATCATTTGTTTTAGGATAACAAATTTGACTTAATATTTTGTTTTTTAGATCAAATGAAAGAATAAAATTTTGCCGTAATAACTTTACTCAATATCATTTTTTGGAAAGGGTTCTTAGTTCAAATAGAACCCTTTATTTTCTTTTATTTTTCCCTGTTTTTCATAATTTTGTGTTTTTGGTATGTAAACAAAGTAAAATGTATATATATATATATATATATATATATATATATATATATATATATATATATATATATATATATATATATATATATATATATATATATATATATATATATATATATATATATATGTAGTATAGTATATAGATATATAAATAAATGTTTGTATATCGTCAGTCTGAGGACTTAACTAAAAAAAAGAAGCGACAGGCCAAGAACTGTGACTTAGTGCCGGTCCAGGGCCTAGGCTAAAAAAAGAAAAAAAAAATGCTGAAATATAAAGCGCAGAAAGACACAAAGCGGAAAAGTAAATGACAGTAAAGTAAATGCATAAAATAAAGTGCGAAATGTAAATAATGGTAAAGTAAAAGCAAAAAAAGTAAAGTGCGTTCGCGAAGAACGGTTTATGATTTTTATTGATTTTTACCTTTTTTTATTTTTTATTTTTTATTTTTTTATTTTTTTATACAAGGATGTATAAGTTGGAGGTTTCAAGAACTTACCCTACCTTTTGGAAGGATGGTTCTTCTTCTTTTATGTTTGCTTCTTCTTCTCCTTTCTTTCTTAGTTTTCTTTTGTGTAGAAAAGCTAAGATTTTTTTTTGAAACAGAAACTATTTTTTTGGAAGTATTTTAGGGAGAGAAAGCGAATCTTGTGTTCTAGAGAGAGAAGCACAAACATGTAAATGTGAATTAGCAAAGAAATGGGGCGGGGGACCTCCTCTATTTATTGAGGAGTCCTTGCACGCACTCTCTAGGGTGCGCACCCCAGGGAGTGCGTGGGGTGGTTGATGGTTGGCTCATGTGAGCTCATGATGATCCTTACCCCATAGTTCATGTTTATTACTCTTTAGCCCCCTAAACATGGTATTGTGTGTAAAATTGGATTGATTTGACCTCTCCTAGTCTTACCATTTTAGAAAATAACATAAGGCACTCCCTTGGCTACTTTGGTCACTCTGACTTTGGAATCCTATGCTTCCTCTTATTCCCAAAGGGTGTTCTCTTATTTGTTTTTGTGATGTGGGCACTTTTTAGCAATTACCCATGTATTTCTTTATTTTTTTAAACTTTAAATGATAAAAATAAAATTAAACTATCCAAATAAATATTTGAAAGTTCAATTTTAAAAACTAAAATATTTTTGGTCCTTAATTTGATAAAACACGCGAAAAAGTACAGTTTTTGGGCCAAAATAAAAAAGTAATTGAAATTGGTAAAATTTCTTAAAATTAAGGAGTGGGAAACAAAATTAATCATATCTGTTGATGTAAATTTTGGTTGACACCAATAATATGGACCGATTAGCCTTGAGACATGTTGGGGGACTCTGGGATGAAGATCCTTGAGTCGCGTAGCTTCTTATCCGTGGAGAAACCTCTGGCTGGGAAGGGGAATCCCGACGCCGGGAAGGGTTCGGGGGCCTTTCAAGCTGAGAAGAGGGGGAGCAAAATGCTCTGTGACTCCTAGAGAGATAAACCAGCACTTTGAACTTGAACAGTTTCGTGAAGAATGAGAGTCTGGAAACTTGCACAAAGAACTTGTCGGGGTTTTCCCGGTGTGTCCCCTCCGATGTGAGAATTAGCGTACGGGGGAAAAAATATATGATGGAATTGCCGAGAAGAGTGGAGTAAGAGTAGTGAGTTAAATTCACCTACCTTTGAGCAATTATATGCTTTTTTTATTTTTATTTTTATTTTTATAGGCAATGTGGTGATTAGTTTAGGAGCTAAGCAAGGGTTTAATGTCTCCTCAATGATCACATCATGGTAGAAACTTGGCTTGTAGCCAACGGAGATATTTTAGAAGATCTTTGGAGTGTTTAGAAGGTGGAAAACCGATCCAATTTAGTAAATAGGTTGAGGAGGACACTACCTTACTGTGGCCGGGATGAAGAGGAGACTGAGTAGAGAGTGGTTGCCTATCCCTGCGATGATTTGTTGGTTGCCCTGGAGAGGGTCGAATCCTTTGAAGCGACTGGTATAGTTTGGAAAGGTTTTCCTTCCTAGTACATTTCTTATAATTAGCCTCTGGTATGCCTCGAACTCTGGATTTTGTAGATAGGTGAGCACACGTGGCGTTCTTTGATTAGGTGCATTGGAGTGACCATTTTTACACTCATCAGTAGTCCCCTAGTCCCTAGTATTGAGAAGAAGCTCGAGAGACTGGGGACTCCAGAGTGAGTCATTTCTGGAGCTTCCATGTTATTATTGGAGCATTTTGAGGCGATAGAGATCTTTTTTAACATTTGCGGGGCATTGCTCAAGGGTCGGGCCATTCTTTTGGGAAGAGGATGGATAATTCCTAGATGGGAACGATCAACCTGAGAACGGAAAGGGCAGCCCAAGAATAGTAATGAGTGGCCTGCCCTAGATTGGCCTGAAAGGTTGCAAATGGTCATGCGTGCGTCCCATCAGATTACGTCTCTCTGTTGGCATTTCTTCGGTGGCGCCTCTTTAATGGAACCTTTTTAATGCGAAAGGACATGCCGCCTGCCCAATGCCAGGGAGAAGACACATGGCTGCACGGTCTTTGAGCAACGTTCCTTTCCTAGGTGCCTTTATGCCGCTGTAGGGTGTGACGGTTAGGGATGGATGAACGACCCCATTATAAAAAAGGACTACCTGAATTCCTTTTCACTCATTTGTGATTTTGTCTTGGTGGAGCATTATCCTTCCTGCAGGTAATTCTCTTTCTTCTCGAAATGTCTTCGTCTTCTTCTTCTTCTTTTGCTGCTGGGTCCATGTCAGGGTTTGCCACTTCTGGGTAGGCCCTAAACGTTTATTCTCTCCATCAGATAGATCCTCCTCTAGCCTTACCCCCTGCCTAAGAGAACGAACAGGTTCTTCATGCGGTGTAGAGCTCTCCAGACGTTATGACGGTGGTAATGGTGTTGGGTCTAGTAGTGGCCCTACCATTGAGGTGGCTATGAGCCCAAGTGATGAGGTCAAGGTGTGGAAGGAGACAGTGCCAGGAAATTACCCCATTTGGGAAATTGAGGAGATAATGACGTAGAAGAAAATTCGAAAAGCTTAGAGCACTTACACTATCCTGGAGAAGGTGGAGATTCGTCTCCCCCGCCCAGAAGATAGGGCTTGTGACCCCCTAAGGAATTCATCACGGTGTACATGGAGCATCTACACAGAGGTTTATGGTTCCCGATCCATCTGTGGATTCAGACCCTTCGCGGGGAGTATAAATTGTGTTCGTTGCAGCTTGCTCTTAACTGCATCCAGGCCTTTATGGCTTCTTTCATTATTTTCAAGGCAGAGGGACTGGAACGGTCCCTAGATTTATTTAAATCCCTATTTTTTTCTGAAATCCATACCCTTCGGGAAGGGGTGGTGTTACGTGGCTTCACGACGGCAATTCCTCTAGGGCTTAGAAGAGTCAATGGAGAATTGGAAACCCCAGTACTTTTTTCTGGGAAGAGATGGCTGGGAATTCAGTCTCGATGAGGAGAGGGTCAACCCTATTCCCAGGGAATGGGGTATTGTAGGTGAGCATGCCCCCATTTGTGAGCGTTTTGTTGATTACACAATGGCTTCTTTGGTATTCTGACCGTTTCTCATTTTGTCTTTGCTTCTTAAAACAGTTCAAGAGAAAGCAAGAGAAAGAAGTGTAAGACCAAGTGCCATAATCAAACATCAAAGAGAGGTCGTCTTGGGGATGAAATACAAAAACGTGAACCAGTTGTTGGAGTCGACATTATATTGTCATTATTTCTACTGCACGCCCGGTCTTTCGATTCCGGAGATTGAGGAGGATACCACAAACGGTAAAGTTTTCCCTTCTTGAAAATCGTTAATTTTTTTGAATGTTTTGTTTCTTTTTACTTATCGACCTCTTTATACCATTTTGGCAGAGATGGACAAGATTGCCTTGGCGAAGCTGTTGAGGGAGAAGGCGGCAGCCGCGAAGGTTGAAACTGAAAAGAAGAATGGCCTCACTTCTCAGGCGGAGGTCCCCCCAGGGAGGGACTATTGAGAAAGAGGAGGTAACTGAAAAAGTGAGCTCAGTTGGAGAGGCTATTTTCAAGACGGAGGGCCTTTCGAGAAGAATCACGAGGAGATAGCAACAACGGCGTGAAGCCGAAGCTTATGCTAGGAAGGATGTCCTGCCCCAACCCGAACAGGTGCCCACACCTTCTTCTGGGAAGGGACGCTTGGGAGTCGTCTAGGAAAAAAGAAAAAGAAAGGCAGGATAATCCGTAGCAAAGGTGGCCAAGAAGGCGAGGGCTGAAAGGGCTTCCGTAGCTTTTTGCCGAGCAAACTTTTTGCCGTAGGATCAACCCCGATCTCAGACACCAGTATTCAGCTTGAGCAGGGAGCCATGGAGCTTCAAGAGATGCTATTTACCTACATCAACTATATCATTCCACCCAAGAACAAAGAAAAAATCAGTACCGAGACGGACGCGTAGATCTTCACAAAGCTGGAGAGAGATGCAATGCTGGTAAAACTAATACCAGAAGTTTATCTGGGTTTTTTTATCGTAACTTATCTTCGAACAATTAACATGATTAACCCCTCTATTTTCTATATCTTGCAGGTGTTGTCCAGAGTCGCGTTTGTGACTGGTCGCCTCAATGCTGCTCACGAAAGGGAGCAAAAGCTCGATGAAGAACATCAGAAGCTCTTCGCACAACATAGGGAGCATGTGGAGCAAGTAAAACAGTGGCATGAACAGAGAAAAATAATGGCAGCTGCTGAGGAAAGTGCCAAGGATGAGGCCAAAAGAGTAGTCGAGGAGAAGACAACTCTTGAAACCCATTGTGGCAGGCTTGAGGCTAACCTCACCGCCATTAAGAAGAAAATAGAGAAGATGATGAAAGAGAACGAAGCTACCATCATCAAGGCTAGGGAGGACGCCATAAGTGAGTGGAAGGATTCTCTGGACTTTATGAAGGTAAAGATGTTCGTGGCCGCCAAGATGGTGGAAAGCGATTATAGGTATACAATCCGAAACTTACGTTGGTAATACCCTGACTTCTCAGTGGACGATATTGGAATGGACTATTTTGATACAGTGGGTTCTGGCCTTGAGATGGGGGATGTTGTGGCAGAAGAAGACGTAAATGGTGGAGACGGCAGCTGATGTCAAGATGAGAGAAGCTGGAGCTGATCAAGGAGGTGCTAAAATCGAAACGGGGGTAGTAAATGCCAGTGTGGATGAAATAGGTACCATTCCAGGGAACCTTACGGCTGGGCAAAATGAATGTCTCGTTGATGAAGGTGAAACTGATCTGTCCCCCATTAATCAAGAAGAAACCTTAGCCCCCCAACTTTTATCCAAAAAACTTGAAGTTAACTTATTATTTTTTTTTTTACTGTGTGATATCCTAGCCCCCTTTGCCTGGAGAAGGGCCTTTTTTCAACTGGCATTGGGACCCCTCTTAGGAATTTAATTAAACACTTAATAAATGGATGGAATTTTTCTTATCTCTTCCCGGTAGTTTGTGAATGCAGGCCTTGATATATCTTTGTTCTTGTCTATCTTGTTTGTCAATGGGGAGTTAACTTGTTCGAAAACATAGGAGATTCCCGTTCGTGGTGGTGGAGTTTTACTCCCATTCTTCTCTCGGTCCCACCCAGATGGGAAGATGCTCTTACTTAGGAAATTAGGGAGTTGCTTTAAACTTATATTGGAGAAAGACTTGAGTCTTTGCTCAGCTTGATTAGAAGACTTTGGATCTTTCTTTGACCATCATACCCTCTTCTTGGTTGTTTTTGGAGATGGTCATTTTGGGTTATGATGCATGTTTTCTACCTGACCTTGGAAATATTGTGCCCTTGGTGGATAATCCATAACACTTGGGCGATTGTTGCTTGAAAAAATCAAGTTTCTTTGCCGTTTGTCTTCACGCATCTTCTCAGATGGATGATCGAGAAGAAGTCACGCTTCTCTTCTAGGAATTAACTTTCCTTCTCGGGAAGTACTATTTCATGTTGTTTCACCATATCCACAGTCTCTTTACCCCTCAACAAAGCATCTGAGCAGAGATCGGGTGGTAGGTTAATATTCCGAGGGTGGTACTTGGTGTGGAATCTGGCCCTCACGGTCCCCAAGGGGGTGACTCCAGGTCTGCCCCCCGTGGCCGGTCACAGGTGGGTTCTCCTTAATGAGGCGCATTGTTGAGCCTGTTTAGGTTATCCCAAAATTGCCCTGCCAGGGACATCTTCCCTTTACGTCGCCTGAGTTGGACTTAGCGGTGAGGGTTGAGACATTTACCGATAGGTCCTCAGACTTGATTGATGCAAGCGCCATCGAAAGATGATAGCTATCAGTCCCCAGGCCCCTGCTACTGACCTGAGGAGAGGGTTTGGTTACATCTCTGACGCAATGTGTACGACGAGTATTTGTTACACGCTCGTGTATTGACTATTCGTAAGTGTACAAGGTTAAAGTTTTAGTATAATGTGATCTTTAAGACCAAGTATCGTATCTGCAGGCATTGGTTGTCGTTATTATCAAGTACCGTAATTGTCATGACCTAACTTCATCTAGTCCAAAAAGAATGTATCAAATTTATATTAAACTAAACTAATTAACTAAATTATCTATACTAATATAATGAGATGTTTTAGGGGAAAGAATTGTCTAGGGATTAACTCGGTTTACAAATACGTGTTCGATCTCGATTTACTTACATTTACGGTGTTCAACCTATTTGACAATCTTAGTTCGTAAACTTCCCCACCACCTCTCCTGAGTGTAAGACAAAGGATATAAAGTGACTTCGTGTCAACAAAGAAGTCCCCCTCAACGTCTTAACGACCCTAGGTCACATGAGTCTCACCCCAACGTTATTGATTGCACACAATCCAACTCTTGACCGAGTTATTGGATCGTCGCGTTGTGTTTACACTATCGACAATCTCAGTTCTAAAACTCCACCGCCACCTCTCCCGAGTGTCAAACCCCGTATTCTTGATATATCTATCTAAGCATAATAAACATAACAATACGATAAACACAATCAAACTTCGAAGAACAAACATAAACGCAACACCAAAATCATTCGAAATACATATTTATAAATATATTGTTAATCCCTATACAATCCATGTTTAACTAACGACCATAATCGTATTTACAAAGAAGCACAAGCTAAACATGCTCACAAAATCCTAAGTTAAAGAAATAAGGGAAGAAATCAAATAACTTAGCCTCGTCTGAAGTTTAGCCGCTAAGAACGTTCAACGATCGCTTCGCCGTCTTCCTCTCCTTTGGAATGTGAGCACTCCCTCTAAAACTCCTCAATCCACCATTATATATATTCTAAGGGACTCAAATAGATGAAGAGAATAAAAGGAGAGAATATGAGAGGAGAGGGGATTAAATAGGCAAAATATCCTAAAAAATATCTAATCTGGTGCAGAGGTCACCGTCGCGACGGTGAGTAGGTCGGTTAGTTGATCGCCTAGGCAGTGAAGACAGCGGTAGACTTGGTTGACATCCTACATTTTCACCATCGCGATGGTGGATCTCACCGCTACGGTGGTGGACGTTCAACAAGATAATCCATTCTCTATATTTTCACCACCGCGACGAAGGTCTGGACGCTGCGGCGGTGGGCTTCTTTCAGAATATTACCGGCTTGCTCGTTTTTTCATCGCTCTTCGACCGTTCTTGGTTTGATCTCATTATTTACGCTCCAGTTTCCTATCTTTTTGCCCCCACACACTTGATTTATATAAAAAATATAAAAACTAATTAAAACATAATAAAATAAATATAAAAACTACTCTAAAACTAACAAAACCAGTTTAGAAATATGTAGGTAGATCACACCTATCACAATGCATCGGGATGGGTCCGTGAAAGAAATTACCCCTGGCGCCAGGTGCCAAGATACCATTTTGATGTAATGCAGAGCTGGGGGAGGTGCTTCTTCATCCGAGATGGGATGGAGGGTTGCTCGTCTTGGCGCATCTACAATTTGGAGGATAGTGGAGAGGCCTGTACATCGTAATCCGAAATAGGATGGGGGGCTGCACTTTACCGCTACCAGCAAAATTTGGAGAATTGCAGGATAGTTGAACAAAATATTGCTTTCATAAGGAGACATTGTACAAACTCCGAAAATGATTTTTTTTTTACAAATCCATTGGTACTTTTGCTTCAGGGTAGTATCGCTTCAGATGTTCTGCGTTCCAAGGGTGCCTTAGAGGGACACCCTTCTCGATTTCCAACTCATAAGTGCTAGGGTGGGTGATAGGTGTAATTTACCTATCTATTTCTAAACCAAATGTAAAATCTAAATCGTAAAACGTACGTTATAAATAGTTGCATTTAGAGCATTAGAAAATTTTAGAGTAAAATTTTATTGATTAAAAAATTCAAATCAAAAGTTGGGGGTCAAATTGGAAATTTAGAAACATAAAATTAAAACTTAAGATTTAAATTGACAATTATAAATCAAAAAGTAAAAATATTAAGGGTGAAATTATAATTTTCGAAACTTTTAAAAGTTGAAATTCATTAAAATTAAGATCTTAAGGGAAATTGGGGGAGGAAAGTGCCATTTAACTATTTGTTTTTAAACACACACACAATATATATATATATATATATATGTGTGTGTGTGTGTGTGTGTGTGTGTGTGTGTGTGAACACCGTGTGTGTGAGTGACGAGAGACCACCGGCCGGTAGGGAGAGAAAGATCAGGCGACGTGGCATGAGGGGATAAAATGTAACCACTAAATTCTTGCAATAAATACCCTCTCATGCAGTAGAAGTGATCAAATCCTAGATCAAATCTAGAAAATTAGAGAAATTCTAGAGAGAGATAGGACAGGAGTGGGGGTCGTCGATTTTTCTTGAATCGGCATTCATCCAGTAGCGTGGTCGTGGCTGTTATGGGTGTGCGTGATCGTGTGGACATCGTCGACAGTTCCAGGAGAGAGAGAGGATGGTCCGGTCGGTGGCGTGATTCGTCAACGGCTGGCAGTGGGCGTTCTTAACATCGCCGGTGAGCGGGAGTTGCTGATCGCCGTCCAATCATCGACGATCGTCGGGTTGGTGAGTATTTATGTGTATTTTCTCTAATTATTTTGGTGGGTGTGTGCATGCATGAGTGTTGCGAGTTTGGTCGGTAAATTTCCGGCGGTGTGGGTTGTGCTCTGTTTTTTTCTTCCGACAGCGTGTGGGTTTGTGCGTGTGTGTTCTGATTGTCCAGTTAGTGTGTGTGTGTGTGGGTGTCTTGTATCGGTGAGAACCCAACAAAAAAAATAGAGATGGAGAGAGAGAGAGAGAGGTCGATCAACGGTGGCGGTGGTGCAAGTTGGGTGCGGCTACGGTGTGCCGCTGTGTGTGTATGTCGCCGTTGGCAGGGGTCATTGATCTCGTGGCGTGTCGTCGGCATTGGGCATTCATGTGTAGTTGTGTGCATGGGGGTGTGTGTGTCGCAACGTGCATGGGTGTGTGAGCAGTGATCTGGTGGGTGTGCGGGTGAGCTTGTGAGGTGGCTGGTGGTGGTGTTTGATTGATGTTGTGGGTGGTGCATGGTCGACGGTGAGAATCGGTAAGGAGTGGGAGGCCACCGGCAGTCGGCAACAGTAGAGAGAGAGAGGGGGTAGGCCGTCGGGTCTGGAGAAGAACCAAGAACAAAAGAGAAAAAAAAAAGAAAAAAAAAGGAAGAAGAAGGGAAAAAGAAAAAAAAGAAGGGAATTACACAAACCACCCCACTGAAAATCAAAAACCCATCTCGTAGTCGCCAAACGATTCGGAAATAGGTGAAATTTCAATCGATTATTAATTTTTGTTAAATTAAATTTTATTTAGCGTTACAAATCCTAAAATCGTAATAATTTCGTAATGATTAATTAATTTTAATTACGTGGTACATAAAATAGTAACGATTCGGAATATAGGGTCTGAATTGCATGATTCAGATGTTTTAGATAAGATATTAATTTAGGCTCTGTCACTATTAGGCTCGCAGGCACCGGTGTCCCGATAGAGTGTGGTCAGCGAAGGTTTTAGAGAGCGGTTAATGAGGTAAGTGTACTGTCTTCTTGCCAAACTATTTATTTATATATATATATATATATATGTGTGTGTGTGTCTATGTATATATATATATTGGTTTACTTAAACTGTACGGTTTTATAAATTATATGGATCTAGCAGGTATTTGGGTAAGTTGATAAAATGAATTTTCGGGGTATTGTGTTGGTTTCTAAAAGAGAGTGGAAAGTAACTGATTTTCTAAGAATGTTTAGTTTTCTAAAAACTAAGGTGGGAGAAATGGTTTTTATTAAAATCGGTGGTATAAAGGTGGAAAAATGGGTTTTACTGAAATTAGTGGTACTTTTAAAAAGGAGAGTGAAAAACGTGATTTTGGAAATTTTCCTCGAAAAGGGTGTGGCTTATATTCTCCCTATAAGGGGTGTGGATTTTTGACGATGTGGTGTGAAAATGTATTCCTTCCCGTAAGGGATGTGGATTTTTTTAACTATACTGATGATTTTGACGATGTCATAGTTGTTCTCCCCGAAAGGGGTGTGGATTATATTTCTCCCTATAAGAGGGTGTGGATTCTTCCCAATGGGATGTGGATAGTTCTCCCCGTAAGGGGTGTGGATTATAGTTCTCCTCAAAAGGGTTGTGGATATTTCGTAGGAAGGCATTCCTACGGATGTTAAGGTACCATTGCAACTCCCGATTGTGAGGTTAAAACGATCACTATGGCTAGCCAGTGTGTGTTTTGGTGGAGTGGTGGTTTGAGATGTGATGTTTTACTTATATTGGGTGATTTATTATTTATTATGGTGATTGGTATTATTTTATTAGATGGGTTGGAATGGAACTTATATGTATTACTTTATTTTCATTGCTTATATTATGGAGAATTTTACTAGTTACGTGTTGTTTCTATACTCACGCTTGATCCATTTAGATGTTGTAGAATGAATTATTATTTTAAAAATATTTTTACTAAGAAGGCAGTACACTCGTAGGTAAATAGCTAGGAGTCGGTCGGTCCCCTTCTGGCGCTAGATAGAGTTATGCAGGTCGCGCAAAGAAGTCATTTGAGAAAAATTTTAGAGACGAGATATCAAAAATGAAATCTAAGTGAGGTTCAGGGGATTTGTTTGATTGTATTTATATTCGGGACGGTGTATCCCTATCAGATGAGACTATTATATGTGTTATATAGATTTATAATTTTGTTATTGACGTATTGAGGTTGACTAGTCAGTTGGGCGGTGTCATGTCTACATCACGCCGGCCCCACATGATGGATGTTTGGGGTGGGGTGGGACAATTTTGGTATCAGAGCCTAGGTTATAGGTTCTGTAGACTTGCTAGTAGTTGTGTCAATAAAGGATCATGAGATAGGAAGACGTGCCAGTCGTCTAGTCAGTAGGGGACTTTGAGATAGGGTGTCGATAGATAGTGTTGAGCTAGTAGTGGACCGTGAGATAGGGTGTCAATAGGTGGGTTCAGCACGCGAGTGATAGTTATTGCATTGCATTAGATGATATATTGGCATCGTGCATGATTAGTTGTCTTATTGGCAATTAGTGGGTGCGACGAAGTGTGACACTGCTTGTTAGTGGTTTGGGTGATGGTTGATAGTGGTAATGGGTAAATTGCGATTGTGGGGGTGCTAGTGGTTGGGAATATTAAATTATAACTGATAAGTAATTCTATTCATAGTATTTGACATTGGGATTCCCTGTCGGTAGTACGAAATATTTTTATTGCTGAACCAACAGTATGGTAGAGCATACTTATTTCGTTCAATGTTAAGTTATTCATTGAATTGAAATCGGTTGACAACACTTAATTTATGCAATGTCATGATACACTACGTTACTATTTGAGATACACGGATTCTATCATAAATGTGTGGGTGTGCTCGTGATTTTAGGGGAAAGGGAGGTTCATATGTTTAAAGCAGAAAAAGACGACCATTCGGCGGTACAAAATAAAAATCTGAAATAAAACAGAAGAGATAAGATGTAGACTAATCTAGAAAGGATTTACTTTGGAAATACGTTTTAGATTGACGGGCAGGCAGATTTAAAAGTTATACGAAATGGGCAAATGCAATGTGAATTAATAGAGAATGATGTGTAGGAAATAGCTGGGAACTATGAGTTTGTGTTAATAGTTAGTGCGTATAAATATAGTTCACTTTGTATTGGTGGTAGGAAATTGTTGGTAGATCTATTACCCTTGAATATTTACGATCTTGATGTAATACTGGATATGGATTTGCTGTTCAGCTGTCATGCCATGGTGGATTGTTTTAAGAAGAAAGTGACCTTTCAAATCTCAAGCGAGCTGGAATTTGTATTCTCGGGAGACATAATTATCACTCTTGTCGGTTTGATTTCAGCCTTAGAAGCCAGGAGATTATTGAAGAAAGGATGTCTGGGATACCTCGCTGGTAGCGCGTGAAATATGCCGCTACTTACGCTCGCAACTATACGAGGTCTAAGTTTTAGTATAGTGTGATCGTTAAGATCGAGTTATCGTATCCACAGGGATTGTTGTCGTTGCTATCGAATACTGCGTTTGTCGTGACCTAAGTTTATCTAGGCGAAAAACAAATGTAATTAATTAATTAAACTAATACTAATATAACCTAAATTAACTACAATATTATGCTAATATGTTTTAGGGTGAAGAATTGCATAGGGATTAACGTGTTTATAAATACGTGTTCGATTCCGATTTACTTGCGTTTACGTTGTTCGACCTATTTGACAACCTTGGTATGTAACTCTACCGCCACCTCTTCCGAGTGTAAGATGGGGGAATACATGACTTCGAGCCAATGCAGAAGTCCCGCTCAACGTCTTAACGACCCTAGGTCACGTGAGTCTCGCCCAGCGTCATTGATTGCACACAATCCAACTCCCTCCCGGGTTATTGGATCGTCTCGTTGTATTTACCCTATCGACAATCTCCATTCTAAAATTCCCTCGCCACCTCTTCTGAGTGTAAGACGAGGGATGTAACGCAACTTTGAGCCAACAAAGAAGTCCCCCTCAACATCTTAATGACCCTAGGTAGCATGTGTCTTGCCCCACGTCATTGATTGTCCACGATTCAAACCCCGACCGGGTTATAGAATCGTGGCGTTTGTTTACCTTAATCCGAATCCGGGGTTTTGTCAAAACCCCGTATTCTCCATTTATCAATCCCAGCATAATAAACAAACAATATGATAAATACAATCAAACTACGAAGAACAATCACAAACGAAACACTGAAATCACCCAAGCAACGTATTTATAAATATTAGGTTAATCCCTACTACAATCCATATTTAACTCGGGGCCATAGCCACATATACAATGAAATAATGAGCTAAATATGCTCACATGCTCCTAAGATAAATAAATAAGGAAAAATGATCGAAGAACTTAGCCTCGTCCAAAGATAAACCGCTAAGAACGCTCAACGATCGAATCGTCGTCTTCTCCACTTCGGGATGCGAGCTCCACACCTAAAATTCCTAACCCTTGGCTTAACCATAGCCTAAGGGGCTGAAGAATGTAAAATAGGGAAGAGAGATACCGGCCAAGGGGGATGAGAGGGGATATTTATAGCAAAAATATCCTAAAAATATCTAAAGGCTGTGTAGGGCAAATCCGCCTAGGCAGTGGAAATTGCGCCTTGGCGGAGTTAGGTCGGTTAAGTCTGATCGTCTAGGCGGTGAAGTAGGCGGTGGACTGGAGAACATTCTGTTGGATTTTCACCTTGGCGGTAGAATTTCTGCCTAGGCGATCGGCTGTCAGTAGCCCTTCTTTGTCCTCTGCTGGATTTCCACCTAAGCGGTAGAATTTCCGCTCAGGCGATCGTCCGTCAGCAACATTTTGCTCTTCTCTGCATCTTCACCGCTTAGGCGGTGGTCTGGACGCCTAAGCGGTGGGCCTGTTTCATCTTTTAGCCTCCGAGCTTGTTTATCCACCGTAACTTCGAATTGCTTTGGTTCCATCTCATCGTTTTAGCTCCAGTTTCCTATCTTTTGACCCACACACCTGAGTTATACAAAAAGTATGAAAACTAATTAAAACATAATAAAAATAACTATAAACATATTCGAAAACTAACCAATTCGGATTGGAAATAGATAGGTTTTTCACACCTATCACTCGCGCACGTGATTGACACCAGTCAGAAAGAAGTTCAGACGACGGATATTTCAGTGGTCATAGATTTTTCCGACGTATTTTCCAGAAGAATGGCTAGGGTTTCTAGTAGATAGGAAGATGGAAGTCATTATTGAATTGCTTCCATGAACTGCTCCTATATCGATTCCCTCTTATCGTATGGCACCTACCAAGCTGAAAGAATTGAAAGTGCAGTTGCAAGATTTTGTTGCAAGATTTATTAGATAGTAGATTTATTAAACCTAACATTTCCCCATGGGGAGCCGCAGTTTGTTCATGAAGAAGAACAATGGCACGTTGAGAATGTGTATCGACTATCGGCAGCTGAATAGGGTGACCGTCCGTAATAAATATCCGTTACCTAGGATTGATGACTTGTTTAACCATCTCTAGAAGGCTAAAGTGTTTTCCAAGATAGATCTTTGATCGGGGTATCACCAATTTAAAGTCAGAGATAGTGATGTGGCGAAAATGGCGTTCCATACGAGATATGGACACTATGAATTCTTGGTTATGCCCTTTGGATTGACAAATGCTCCTGCTTGCTTCATGGACTTGATGAATAGAGTCTTCCAACTTTATCTGGATCAATTAATTTATCGTATTCATTGACGATATATTGATCTATTCCCAAAGCAGAGACGAGCATGTAGAACATCTTCGAATCGTGTTGCAGACGTGGCGGGAGAAGAGGCTATATGCGAAGTACAGTAAATGCAAATTTTGGTTAGATTATGTAGTATTTTTGGAGTATATTATTTTAGGAACGGTATTTAGGTGAACCCAAAGAAAGTTGAAGCTGTTGTTCAGTGAGAAAGACCAAAAAATATGACTGAAATTCAAAACTTTTTAGGATTAGCAGGTTAATCTCAACGGTTTGTGCAGGGATTTTCTGTCATAACTGCCCCATTGACTCGTTTGACTACAAGGAATCCAAATTTGAGTGGACTGACAAATGCGAATAGAGTTTTCAGGAGTTGAAGACTAGATTGATATTGGCACCAATACTATCCCTCCCGACGGAAGAGGTGGTTTTGTATTTTATAGTGATGCGTCCCACCAAAGGCTAGGATGTGTTCTGATGCAGCATGGTCATGTAATCACATACGCATCTCGACAACTAAAGAATCATGAGCAAAATTACCCGACACATGATCTAGAGCTGGCAGCGATTATATTTGCCTTAAAGATTTGCAGACACTACTTGTATGGTAAGATATGTGAAATCTACACCGACTACTAAAGTTTGAAATATCCGTTTACTCAGAAGGAATTAAATTTGAGGTAGAGACGTTGGATAAAGTTGATTAAAGACTATGATTGCAACATCCACTATCATCCGGGAAAGACTAATGTTGTAGTGGATGCTTTGAGTCGGAAATCGACAGGTTCGGTCGCACACATTCGAGTCACACATGCTAACTTGTATGCAGAGTTGAGATCGTTGCAAGTTCAGTTAGCGGTTGGTTAGATGGTAGCATTACTTGCAACCTTGACTTTGAGGCCGACGTTGATTGACTGCATTATTGTAGCTCAAAAGTTAGATGTTCTATTGGAGAGGATTCGGGATGAAGTGAAAAATGGTCACAGAACTAATCATCATATAAGGGATAGTGATGAACCTTTGATGTGTGGAAATAGGCTGTGTGTGCCTAATGACGTCAATTTGAAAAAAGATGTCTTGGAAGAGGCGCATAGCTCAATGTACGCGATGCATCCAGAGAGTACCAAAATGTATCGAGATTTGTGTGAGCATTATTGGTGGATCGGAATGAAACGGGAAATCGCAGAATTTTTGTTGCCAGGTGCCTTGTTTGTCAACAAGTAAAGATTGAGCACTAACGTCCTGGTGGGTTGTTGTAATCTCTACCTATTCCAAAGTGGAAGTGGGAGCATATCACGAAGGATTTCGTTTCGGGATTGCCCCGTACTCAAAAGGGGTATAATTCCATCTGGGTGATCGTTGATAGGCTTACCAAGTCTGCTCATTTTCTGGCTGTAAAGACGACATTTTCTCTTAAAAAATACGCCCAATTGTATATCGATGAGATTGTGAGATTGCATGGCGCACCAGTTTCTATAGTGACGGATAGGGATCCGAGATTTACTTCGAGGTTCTGGCCGAGTCTCCAGACTGCTTTGGGTACCAAGTTGAAATTTAGCACCACTTTCCATCCTCAGATAGACGGTCAATCAGAGCGTACGATTCAGACATTGGAGGATATGTTGAGGGGATGTGTTCTGGAATTTCCTAGTAGTTGGGATGATCATTTGCCGTTGATGGAAGTCGCATACAATAACAGCTACCACTCAACAATCAAAATGGCTCTGTATGAAGCGTTGTATGGTAGGAGATGCAGAACCCCAATTTGTTGGACTGAGGTGGGAGAACGCAAATTGTTGATGTCGGACAAATCCCAGCTGATAGCAGACAAAGTAAAGGTGATTCGAGAAAAATTGAAAATTGCTCAGAGTCGATAGAAGAGTTATGCAAATAAGCGTCGACGGGAGTTGGAGTTCAAGGTGTGAGATCATGTGTTCTTGCATATTTCTCCGTGGAAAGGCATTATGAGGTTCGAAAAGAAAGGGAAGTTGAGACCAAGATACATCGGACCATATGAAATTCTAGAGCGAGTTGGCACGACAGCGTATAGACTTGCGTTACCGCCAGAGTTATCTCGACTACACGACGTTTTCCATGTATCGATACTCCAGAAATATGTGCCAGACCCTTCTCATGTGTTTGCTTCACAGCCGATCGAGTTGGAAACAGATTTGACCTACGTTGAGGAGCCAATCCAAATCCTAAGCCGTAAAGACCAGGTGTTGCGAATGAAAACAATTCCTTTAGTCAAATTGTTGTGGCGCAGTCATGCGATGAAAGAGGCGACGTGGGAGCGAGAGGAAAAATGAAGAACAAATACCCGTATTTGTTCGACTCAGGTAAAATTTCGGGATGAAATTTCTTTTAGGAGGGAAGAGTTGTAAAACCTAAATCGTAAAACGTACATCATAAATAGTTGCATTTAGAGCATTATAAAATGTTAGAGTAAAATTTTATTGATTAAAAAATTCAAATCAAAAGTTGGGGGTCAAATTGAAATTTTAGAAACATAAAATTATAAATTGACAATTATAAATCAAAAAATAAAAATATTAAGGGTGAAATTATAATTTTTGAAACTTTTAGAAGTTGAAATTCATTAAAATTAAGATCTTAAGGGATGTGGATTTTTTTAACTATACTAATGATTTTGACGATGCTATAGTTGTTCTCCCCGAAAGAGGTGTGGATTATATTTCTCCCTGTAAGAGGGTGTGGATTCTTCCCAATGGGATGTGGATAGTTCTTCCCGTAAGGGGTGTGGATTATAGTTCTCCCTAAAATGGGTGTGGATATTTCGTAGGAAGGAATTCCTACGGATGTTACGGTACCGTTACAACTCCCGATTGTGAGGTTAAAACGATCACTATGGCTAGCCAGTGTATGTTGTGGTGGAGTGGTGGTTTGAGATGTGTGTTTGAGATGTGATGTTTTACTTATATTAGGTGATTTATTATGGTGATTGGTCTTATTTTATTAGATGGGTTGGAATAGAACTTGTATTTATTACTTTATTTTCACTGCTTATACTATGGAGAATTTTACTAGTTACGCGTTGTTTCTATACTCACGCTTGATCCATTTAGATGTTGTAGAATGAATTATTATTTTAAAAATATTTTTACTAAGAAGGCAGTACACTCGCAAGTAAAATAGCTAGGAGTTGGTCGGTCCCCTACTGGCGCTAGATAGAGTTATGCAGGTCACGCAAATGAGTCATTTGAGAAAATTTTTGGAGACGAGATATTAGAAATGAAATCTAAGTGAGGTTCAGGGGATTTGTTTGATTGTATTTATATTCAGGACGGTGTATCCCAATCAGATGGAACTATTATATGTGTTGTATAGATTTACAATTTTATTATTGACGTATTGAGGTTGGCTAGTTAGTTGGGCGGTGTCATGTCTACATCACGCTGGCCGCACATGACGGATGTCCGGGGTGGGGTTTGACACTGAACCTATTAGTTTTCGAGTATGTTTATTACGTTTTAATACTTTTTGATGTGTTTTTATCTAAATTAGGTGTTTAGAGTGAAAATGGATCATAAACGATGAAATTGGATCAAGAATGGTGGGAAAATAAGCATAAGGGCAAAATTCAGAACTGCAGCCGCCTCGCCGCGGTGGTCAAGATGCAGAGAAGGCCCTAAAGTCTCTGAAAACCCACCGCCATGGTAGTGAAAGAGCAGAATGTCTCTGCTCCCACCGTCACATCCACCGCTGCGACGAAGACACTGCCGACATGCCCACCACCACAGCCGTCACTCTATACAGATTTTAGATATTTTATTTAGATATTTTGCTCACTATTTCTTCTTCTATCCTCTCCATTCGTCCATAAGAGACCCCTTAGCGTTTATAATATTTTGACAGTATTTTGGGGAGTGCTCAATCAAATCCGAAGGAAAAAAAACACTTTGCGAAGAAGGATACGTGCGGTTTCAGCGCCAAATCTTCGGACTACAGTTAAGTTTCTTTCGTTTCTCTCTTTAATTTCTTAACTTCGGTAGTTTGTTGAGCATGTTTATCTTGTTTTCTATTGTATAAATGGTTATGGCTATGAGCTAAACGGATTTCGTTTAGGGATTAATAATATTTTTGAAATCGTTGTTTGTTTGAGTTGTGTTTTTTTAACGGTTGTTCTTTACTAAGTCAATTGTATTTATCAGTTTGTCATGTTTATAAGCTTGTTTAGATATAGAGAGAATACGACATTTGACACTCGAGAGAGGTAACCCCGAATTCGGACTAGGGTAAACACAATGCGACGATCTAATAACCCAGGAGGGAGTTAGAAAGTGTGCAGTCAATGATGTTGGGGCAATACTCATATGACCTAGTATCGTTAAGATGTTGAAGGAGAGTTCTTTATTGACGCGAAGTCGCATATTCACTCATCTTACACTCAGGAGAGGTGGTAAGTGAGTTTACGATACAGAGATTGCCGGATAGGATGAACGTTGTTATTGTAAACTAAACGAAACCAAACATGTTTTGTAAATGAAGTTAATCCCTAGATAATATTTTTCCCTAAACATCTCAATATATTATTATAGTTTAATTAACTTAGTATTAGTATTAATTAATTATAAATAATTTTTTATCACCTAAATAAAGTTAGGGTATGACAATCGTGGTACTCGATAATAATCTCAACTAATCTCTGTGGATACAACAACCCCTACTCCTTCTCATCTATACTAAAATTGACCCGTACATTTGTGGTGAAAGTGGCGACGTAATATTTTGCCACCAAGTTTTTGGCGCCATTGCCGATTGTGTTTTAGATTTTTGTTGATATTGTGAGTAAATGACATTATTTTAATGGGAAAAGTACGATTTAGACCAACTATTGACACATTTCTAAGTTTCATTTCAAACCCTCTACGTATCATAACGTTTCAAAATGGTCATTCCGTTAGAAAATCAGTTAAAACTAACGGAATTTAGGGGCAAAATGGTCTTTTCACATTTTAAATTTTTTTGAATCATTTTTTATTATTTTTTTTAATTTCTCTCTCTCTTCCTTCCCTTCCCTTCTCTCTCTCTCTCCCTCCACCACCCTTTCCCTCATTCCCTCTTCTTCTCACTCTTCCTCCCCTTTCCCTCTCTCCCTCCTACCCCACCCGCTGCAATAGGGGGTGGTTGCACCCCCTGAAACAGGGGGTAAAAACTCCCCCTGCAACAGGGTTGGAATACACCCCCTGTTGTAGGGGTGGGGTGGGGTGGGGTGGGAGGGAGAGAGGGGAAGGGGAGGAAGAGGGAGAGGGAGAGAGGTGGCGGGGAGAGGGAATGAGGAAGAGAAAGTTGGCGGGAGAGAGAGAGAGAGAGAGGAAAGGGAGGAAGAGAGAGAGAGAATAAAAAAAAATTTAAAAAATTAAAAAATTTAAAAAATATAAAAAGACCATTTTACCCCAGAGATTCTGTTAGTTTTAACAGAATCTCTAACGGAGGGACCATTTTGAAACGTTATGATACGTAGAGGGTTTGAAATGAAACGTTTAAATTTAGAGGGACCACTTAGAAATGTGTCAATAGTTAGAGGGTCTAAATTGTACTTTTCCCTATTTTAATTTAGTCATTTTTTAGTGTTTATAATTTTTTTTCTTTGTAGTTTTGTTTTTTTGTTTTCCTGTAGGGTGCTTAACAATGTTTGATCAACAAGTGCTTCTGCATTTCTTTCAACGTGATTTCGAGCCGTTTTATAGTGCTTGTGATTGTTATAAGGAATTTCTATTCCAGTTTCGGAATCATCGTTTTCCGAGGAAGTGTCAACTACTGAACTTTCTTGATGGGTTACTAGACGCAACAATAAATTGGGTTGAAAGAGGAAACGGTACCACCTCTTTCGACCAATTAACTACGGACGAAGCCTATCAGTTATTGGAAGATGCCGAGTTCGATTTTCAGTGTAAGACCCCGAATTAACATGTACGTCATTTCAGTTGTATTTTAGAGTAATTGTGAAAATTCGGGATGAAATTGGGTCAAATTAAAAATCTAGAAACGTTAAATCCCAACTTAGGGAGGTAAATTGACATTTAACTTTTAATTGAAACTTAAAGGGGTGAAATTGCAAATCTTAGAAACTTTAAAAAAAAATTATAATTGATTAAAATTAAGATTTAAAGGAAGTTGGGGGAGGAAAGAGTAATTAATAATAAAAAAAAAGTTTATTATATATCTATATATATATGCGTGATCGGACGACAACCGGCTGGCAGGGGAATAGAGAGAGCGGCGACGTGGCACTCTTGGATGAATTGAACCCACCAATTTCATGCAGTATATATATCTTCATGCATGTGTAATGATAAAAAATATCAAATTAAATCTGAAAAAGAAAAATCATCAAAGAAAATCTGGAAACAGAGGAGAGAGAGAGAGGATCGGAGCGTCGGCGGAGTGGGCACATTGTCCGATGAATTTCTTGTGCGTATTGTCGTCGTCGGTGTACGTCGTCGTTCGTCCAGGGAGTGGGAGCATTTCGGTCGGCCGATAAGTGTGTGACTGTGTGTGTGTCCTGTTTTCCGTTCATTGTCGTCGGAGATGTGAGAGTCGTCCGGTAGTGAGTGTTTCGAGTGGGGGTGTTGCCCATTCGTTCGTCATGGGTGTGTGGGTATGATCAGAGCAGTGATCGGCGGGGGAACTCGTCGGCAGCAGTGCTACGGTTCACGACGATCGTGTGTCGGTACGTGTTTGGTCCGACGATGTGCATAGGGGGGGACGTTGGGTGCGTATGTTTCAGTGCTTGTGTATGAGCCGTCGTATGGGCTGTTGTGTGTGTGTGTTTGTTCATCCGTGTGTGCGGCGTGTTTATGTGAGCTTGTGTTGTCCCTTCCATCCGTCGGCGGTATGTAGGTGTGCTGCGGTTTGTGGGGGGTGTTTGATCAGGCGTATGTATGTGCGTGTGTGCTACGGATCAGCTCAGTGGGGTGGGCATGGTTGTCGTAGGGTGGGATCGGTGAAGGTGGGTTGATCGGCTGTGAAGGTGTACTGGCGGGAACCTACATCAGAAACGAGAACGGAGGAGAGAGAGGGACGACCGAGAACTGAATAGTAAACAGAAAAGGAAAAAAAAAAAAGAAGAAGGAAAAAAGAAAAAATGAAAAGAAAATTACACAGACTGCCCCACTGAAAATCAAAAACCCATCTCGTGGTCGCCAAACGATTCGGAAACAGGTGAAATCTCAACCGATTATTAATTTTCATTAAATTAAATTTTATTTAGCGTTGCAAATCCAAAAATCGTAATAATTTCGTAACGATTAATTAATTTTAATTACGTGGTATGTAAAATAGTAACGATTCGGAAGATAGGGTCTGTATTGTATGATTCGAATGTTTTAGACAAGATATTAATTTAGGCTCTGTCATTGTTAGGTTCGCAGGCACCGGTGTCCCGATAAAGTGTGGTCAGTGAGGGTTTTGGAAAACGGATAACGAAGTGAGTGTACTGTCTTATTGTTAAATTATTCTGGTATATATATATATATATGATGAAATGTTGGTTTACTTAAACCGTACGATTTTATAAATTATATGAATCAAGTAGGAGGTGGGTGAGTTGGTAAACTGGATTTCCGAAAGATTCCGGTGGTTTTCGAAATGAAGTTGAAAATGAATTTTTGTTGGATTTGGTGAAATCAGACGGTGTTTTTAAAGAGAATAGAAAACATCTGTTTTCTAGAAATGCCTGGTTTTCTAAAAATAAAGGGTGGAAAAGTGGTTTTAATAAAATCAGACGTTTTCTTTAAATGAAAGTGTGATATATGATTTTTGGATTTAAAAGTTGGTTTTGAGAAAAGAGATAGACGTGGTAATTTGACGATGTTGAGTAGATGATATTTATTGAGTTGCGATTTGATGATGTTGTATTTGATTTGACAATGCCATAGTATATATCTGTTTCGGTAGAGTGATGTTATCCGCTTCGGCGGAGTGATGTTATCCGCTTCGGCGGAGTGATGTTTATTTGCTTCGGCAGAGTGATGTTAGACGTTTATACTGCGCAGTAATTATTCGCTTCGGCAGAGTGATGGGTGTTCGTAGGAAGGCATATCCTACGGATGGTACGGTACCGTTGTAAACTCCCAATCGTGAGGTTAAAATGATCACTAGGGCTGGCCAGCGTGTGTGTGTTTATAGATGATGTTTTGAGATGTGGTGTTTTACTTATATTAGGTAATTTATTATTTACCCTGGTGATTGATATGATTTTATATTAGATGGACTTGGATGAAACTTATACTTATGGGTTTATTTCTACTGCTTATATTATGGAGAATTTTATTAGTTATGCGTTGTTTACATACCTATGCTTGATCCATTTAGATGTTGTAGAATGATTTATTATTACAAAATGTTTTTACTAAGAAGGTAGTACACTCGCAGGTAAAACAGTTAGGAGTTGGTCGGTCCCCTACTGGCGCTAGATAGAGTTATGTGGGTCATGCGATGGAGTCATTTGAGAGGGATTTTGAGGCGAGGTGTCAGAGATGAATCTAAGTGAGATTCATGGGATTCGAATTTTGGTTATTCTTATAGTTCGGACAGTGTGTTTCTATCAATGAGAATTACGTATATGTTGTACATATAATTTGTTTGTATATTTTTTTATTGTGGTTGTCTAGTCAGTTAGGTGATGTCATGTCGACGTCACGCCGGCCCCAGGGTGACAGGAGTCCGGGGTGGGGTATGACATTCAGTATTGGAATTATTCACCGCCCTGGAAGAGATATTTGCTACTGTTATGGGGGAGACTCAGGCATTTTGGAGGGTAACAAATGACCATATCAATGATCACGAGGATCATCTTGATAATAGTGAGATGATCTGCGCCGAAATCGATGCGATCATGGCGTCTCTTCAGACGCAAATCGGTTAGCTAATCTACTTAATTGAGGCTTAGTCAGACTCAGTGGCACTGGGAGATACAAACGCCACATGCATTGAAAGCCACCGTGAGGAGCCAGAAATGAGCAGAAGGAGCTTGGGAGAGTTTAAATATGATTACTTGAATAAGATGGGAACCCAAGCCTGGATCAACGATTGTAATTCTTCACCATTGGAGATCCACATTGTGATGCCACCATCGATCCCAGACGATCACATCTACGATGATCCGATGTGGCTCACTTATCCTTCGCCGCCATTAGTAACGTTCTTCCATACCCACCAAGTACATGAACCGGTGGAGAGTCTTGTTAAAAGCTTGAGCCGATCAGAGCCTTATCTCGCCAATCTTGAGGGCGTATTAAATCAAGACCTATATATAGTGTTGTACGACACCTACTATGGGCGAAAGCCTATCTTTGATAAGCACTTCTCCGTGTCGGGCTGAGGATAATAAACCACGTGCTTCATGGGAGGCAACCTAAGGAAAAAATAAGTTAGATCCATCTCCGTCGACTTGATGTGGAGGCGAGATTCTCTCACCTCCCAGGTACGTGTTCTAAATCCTCGTCTTCATTATCATGCTATATACTGTCATTGGGATCGCTGATGGGTCATTTTGGACATGACCCGTTTTATGTCGGGGGTGATGTGTAGTTTGTTTAGTATGTGTTTTAGTTGTAGTTTATGCTGTTTTTGTTTTTATTGTGTGCATGTCTGTTTAAGTTAGTTATTGTTATGTGCTGAGTTTTGACTTCATCTGGGTCATTATCCGATGATGAGTCTGTCCCTTGATTGTTTATTGAGGTCGAGCATAAAGCTCATTCATGTGTGTTCTGTGTGTTTGACGTATCGTTTTAGTAAAATTTATTGTAGATCCTAAATGTACGAGCACGTAAACTCAATGTATAACTATCCAATTGTTTTGAAAACGATTATCCGTTAGCCAAGTTCATGACAATAGGGATTTTAGAACTTGATTTGGGGAAAATTCGAGGCAAAATCCTAGGCAAGGTAGTTTGGGAGATATGATTTAGGTATTCATTTGATCGCTTGAGCCTTTTAAGTCTACCATGTAATATCATTTATCCCTTGTTACCCTGTCGAAGCCTAAATGCCATTACAATTCTGAACATATAACAAATACCCTGGCCGATAAAACTTTTTTCTAAACCTGTATCGTTGAGTCGAAAGCACAATTTGAGTGAATCAAGTTAGCAGTTGCAAATGCTACTTGAAGTGAGCGGTTCGGTTTAGGGTGAACTTTTAAATTAGTTCGGTATTCAAGTACTCACTTGTTGTTTTTCTTTCGTTTAAACCACACCCGTGAAATTCTAATAATTGAATAAGTTTGGGGGTGTGGTTGTTAAAAAAATGTTTCATTTGCGTTTCTTTTGACAAGTGAGTACATCGGCCTTAAATATATGTTCAGGATTGTTTCAATTTTATCTGTAGGGTTTCGAGTGTGAGAGTGTCAAACATGTGCCTCGGGTATCGTCAAGTTAACGACGTTAACCTGTTTTCTATTTCCGATATACCCTTGTCCATTTTCCAAAACCGAACCAAGTTTTAATGATCTTTTTGAATTTTCGAGCCTACATTAGTGGAGAATCGAACCCAAGTCAGGCTTATGAATTCCCTATATCTTTTTGGTTTTAGTCATGAGCTTATTTGATGGATAATCCAATCCGATCGACGGATGGTTGTATAATTAAGTTTTATCACACACACGTTGATAGGATCTAGAATGGGGCTTACTATCATCGAATGTTGAAATTCTAGAACACCACATGGTGTGTTTTATTTTTGAACTTGATAGGATTGGGGGCCGATGAGGGAAAAATCGTTTGGCCGGTAGATGATATTCAAAACTTGCACATTATTGATTTTAGTGTTTTTTGTTTTTATTTTTTAATTTCAAAATTAGTTGCTATATTTTCTTATATTGTGTGGGTGTTTTGTTCGAGGACTAGCAAAATTCTAAGTTTGGGGATATTGACTGATATAATTTACCTATCTATTTCCAAACCGAATTTATTAATTTTTGGGTATGGTTATTATGTTTTAAAACGTTTTTATGTGTTTTTGCCTAAATCAGGTGTTTGGAGTGAAAAAGGGATGAAAACGGATCATAAACAATCAAATTGAATAAAAAATGATAAAAAAAACGGTGGGAAAACAAGCATAAGGGAAAAATTTAGAACTGCAGCCCTCCGCCTCAGTGGTGAGACTACTATTGCGGCAGTTAAGATACAGAGAAGGCCCTAAAGTCTCTGAAAGCCCATGGCCACAGCGGTGAAAGAACAGAATGTCTCTGCTCCCACCGCCGCATCCACCGCTGCGGTGAAGACATTGCCGACATGCCCACCGCCATGGCGGTCACTCTGCACAGATTTTAGATATTTCATTTAGATATTTTGCTCCCTATTTCTTCTCCTCTCCTCTCCATTCGGCCATAAGACATCCCTTAGGGTTTATAATATTTTGAGAGTGTTTTGGGGAGTGTTCAACCAAATTCGAAGGAGAAGAACACATTGCGAATAAGGAGAAACGATCGTTGAACGGTTTTAGCGCCAAATCTTCAGACTACAGCTAAGTTTCTTTCGTTTCTCTCTTTAATTTCTTAACTTCGGTAGTTTGTTGAGCATGTTTAGCGCGTTTTTCATTGTATAAATGGTTATGGCCATGAACTAAACGGATTTTATCTAGGGATTAACAATATTTATGAAATTGTTGTTTGTTTGAGTTGTGTTTCTTTAACGGTTGTTCTTCACTAATTCGATTGTATTTATCAGTTTGTCATGTTTATATGCTTGTTTAGATATATAGAGAATACGGGGTTTAACACTCGAGAGAGGTAATCCCGAATTCGGACTAGGATAAGCACAATGCGACGATCTAATAACTCGAGAGGGAGTTAGAAAGTGTGCTATCAATAATGTTGGGGTAAGACTCATGTGACCTAGTGTCGTTAAGATGTTGAGAGAGACTTCTTCATTGACACGAAGTCGCATATGCACTCATCTTACACTCGGGAGAGGTGATGAGTGAGTTTACGATACAGATATTGTCGGATTCGATGAACGCCGTTATTGTAAACTAAACGAAACCAAACACATTTTTGTAAATGAAGTTAATCCCTAGATAATCTTTTCTCCTAAACATCTCAATATAGTATTATAGTTTAATTAACTTAGTATTAGTATTAATTAATTATAAATAATTTTTTATCGCCTAAATAAAGTTAGGTTATGACAATCGCGGTACTCGATAATAATCTCAACCAATCTCTGTGAATACGACAACCCCTACTCCTTCCCATCTATATTAAAACTTAACTCGTACACTTGCGGTAAAAGTGGAGACGTAATATTCCGCCACCAGTAGGTAATACGGGTGACGCGATATGGCCCTTCCCAAGATGGGGCGAGTTTTCTGGCAGTTAAATCCTTGGTGGCCAGGTTACCTTCCAGATGACGCTGATGTCAAATGACCTAGAACGAACCCTTCTATTGTAATACCTGGCTGTTGTTTGTTGATAGCCGCATGTCAAATACGGGCTCATTCTCTCTTTTCTTCAAGAAGACCAAGTTTAAGAGCTAACGAGGGGTCGTTTTTATCTTGGTTGAAGATCACTGCTGTCTGGGAAGAGGGTACTCTAATTTCGGCAGGAATCACCGCCTCGAAACCAAAAGTCATTGCGAAAGGAGTTTTCCCCGTAGAGGTCCTTGCTATAGTGTGATATGCTCAGAGAACAGGGCTCACATCTTCCACCCATCTTCCCTTTGATTTGTCAAGTCTGGTCTTGAGTCCGTGGAGGATGGTGCGATTAGTTACTTTCACTTATCTGTTAGCCTGGGGGTGTCCTGGAGATGAGAAGTGGGTCTGAATCCCCAGCCTGACATAGAATTTCGCGAAGAGGTCGTTGTCGAATTGCTTCCTATTATCAGATATGATAGCCCTGGGTATGCCAAAGCGACACACAACACTTTCCCATATGAAATCCCAGATCCTTTCCTTGGTGATTCATGCAAGTGGCTTGGCTTCTACCCATTTCGTGAAATAGTCGATGGTGATAACGAGAAACTTTCTATGCCCAATCCCTTGGGAGAATGGACCGAGAAGGTCAATGCCTTACTGGGCGAAGGGCCAAGGACTCTTCATAGGGACGATAATGGTTGGAAGTTGTTTGGGATGAGAGAAAAATCTTTGACATTTATTACACTTTTTTACAAACTCTACAGAGTCATTGTGCATGTCCGGCCAAAAGTATCTGTGGCGAATGAGCTTGTAAACCATGGATCTTCCTCCTGAGTGGTTGCCACCCATTCCTTCGTGGACTTCCTTTATCACGTAGTGAGACTCTTCTAGTCTCAAGCAACGGGAGTATGGGCCTGAGAAGGATCGCCGATAAAGAACTCCATCAATGAGGGTGTATCTAGTTACCCTGTACCTAATTCGCCTGGCGTCTACTCGGTCAGAGGGGAGTGTTATTTTCAAAAGGTATTTTCTTATTGGATCCATCCAAGTTGGCATATCAGAAAGAGCACATATGGTGGCCACCTGGTCAGAAACTGTGGTGCTTGGTTCTTCCAAATATTCTATAGAAATGCTCTATTTTAAGTTGAGTTCCAAGAGGAAGTCCAAGTTGGTTAAAGCGTTAGCTTGTTGATTCCCTCCCCGAGGAATTTGGCGTACTTTGATTGTGTTAAAATTTTCCATAAGTGTCTTTACTCTTCCGAGATAAGCAGTCATACTTGGGTCCTTGGCGGCGTACTAGCCGTTAACGTGATTTACAACAAGCTACGAGTCACAAAAGAGGTGTAGGTTATTGGCATTAAATTTCCTTGCTAATCTTAGCCCGAAAAGAAGGGTTTTATACTCTACTTCATTATTGGTTGCTCTTAATCTTAATCGGAGCGCATATTTAATTTCTTCTCGGTCAGGGGCTACCAGGACCATTACAGCCCCATAGCCTCCCACGTTGGAGGAACCATCGGTGAACAACTACTAATGGTTCGAGCCAAGGTCACTACTTGCTCCTTGATGAGAATACGCCATTTTCAGGACTAGCGACTTTGTCTGGGCGTGATGGTGCACCGGCCGGGCAGGGTCATGATCATCCAGGATAGGCTTTTCCTGGAAAGTCAATACAATAATGAAATCAGACAGGACCTGTCCTTTGATGGCCGTCCTTGGTCGGTACTCAATGTGAAATTAGCTTAGCTCGAGGTTATATTTCATGAGCCGGCTAGAAACATCGGGTGAGTGATAAATTTGTCGTAAGGGTTGGTTAGTAAGCACAATTATTACATGAGTTTGAAAATATTGCCTCAGTTTTCGTGAAGCAATGAGAAGGGCATAGGCCAGCTTCTCAAAATGTTGGTACCGTGTTTTGGCATTAGTTAACACTCGACTTTCGTAATATAAGGGCGTTTTAACCCTTTTCTTTTCTTGGACAAGAGTCGCGTTGGCTGCGGTGTTCGAGGCAACAACGTACATGAACAATTCTTCACCGTTTTTAGGGGTGCTCAATAGTGGTGCCAAGGAGAGGTAAGTTTTGAGATCTTGGAAGGTAGCCTCACATTCCGTTGTCTATTCAAATGCCTTGTTGCCCTACAGGACTTTGAAAAAGGGAAGGCATTTCTCCGAGGATCGTGAAATAAAGCGATTCAGGGCGGCCAGCTTTTTAGTGAGCATTTGAATTTCCTTTTTTGTCTGCAGAGAAGCCATGCCAAGAATGACACTGATTTGATCAGGATTGGCATCAATGTCCCTCTAGGACACCATGCAACCTAAGAATTTTCCTGTTGAAACCCCGAAGATACACTTGGCGGGATTCAACTTCATGTGGTGAGCTCGGAGCTTATTAGAGCAATTTTGGAGATGCCAGAGATGGTCGCATGCTTTGGTGATTTTTACGAGCATATCGTCGATGTAAACTTCCATCGTCTAGCCAATCTCTTCCTTGAACATTTTGTTAACGAGCTGTTGATAAGTAGCCCCGGCATTGCGAAGGCCGAAGGGTATCACCCTATAGCCGTAGGTGCCTCTGTCCATAATGAACGAGGTCTTTCCTTTATCAGGATAAAACATGGGAATTTGATTGTAACCAGTGTAAGCATCGAGAAAACTCAAGAGTTCATGCCCCGCTGTGGCGTCGATGACCAAGTCTATTCTTGGCAAAGAGAAGAAATCTTTGGAGCATGCCTTATTGAGATCTTTGATGTCCAGAAAAATGCGCCATTTGTTTCTGGCTTTAGGCGCTCGGGCGACATTAGAGAGCCAGTTGGGAAATTCTACCTCTTCCACTACGGCAGATTTCACCAATTTATCCATTTCCTGCTTAATGAGTTTTTGACGTTCCGGGTGGAACTTTTTTCTTTTTTGCCTCACAGAGGGGTGGTGAGGGTTAACATAGAGTTAGTGCATGGAAACTCTTGGATTGATCCTAGGAAGCTCGTTATGGGACCAAGTAAATACATCGTAATTCCTCCTAAGGAGATTGGTTAACTCCTCTTGCTGTGCCGGGCTGAGCTTGGCACCAATTTGGACTGTTCTCCCTCCAATGGTAGGATGAATAGGCACTTTGATTAAGTTTTCATGGGGACATGGAAGGGGTTTCTCATCTCGGGGGTCGTCGATAGACACGGTTCCAGGATCGGCCAAGGCCAAGAGTTCAATCTCGCCGTTCCTGATCACAGCTATTGATTACTATTTCTTATTTTCAAGCGCCCTCCTGGCGTAAGAGCTAGCAACTTGTTGGTCTCCCTTCACCTCTCCTACTCCCATTTTCATAGGTAAATTCATTGATTTGTAGTAGGGGGAGGATACGGATTTTAATGCCGCCAAGGTGGGGCATCCGATAATTACATTGTAAGGTGAAAGTTGGTCCATGATGAGGAATTTAACCCAGACCGTGAAGGAAGAGAAGCCCAACCCACAGACTTGACCATCTCCCCACTGAATCCGACTAAGGGGGAAGTAGTGGGTCTAACGGAACTTGAATTCACGTTCATTTGGTTGAAAGCATACTTGAAAATGATATCCGCCGAGCTCGCACCATCAATAAAAATTTGCCCAACTCTGTAGTGATTGATTAGGGCGGAGATTACCAGGGCATCATCATGGGGAGTATGAACCCCTCGGAGATCAGCTTCACTAAAGGAGATGATGTTGTGCTAGGTAGCATCAATCGTTCCTACCACGTATACGTCTTCGTTCACTTTCCTATTTACACTGCCCTCGTGCCTCTTCCGGGAAGAGGTGGTCTCTCCCCCAAGGTTGAGGCCACCATCTATCATATTTATTTCACCGTTGATGCGTATTTCCTCATTGAATTCTTTAGTTTCTCTTCTCGGCGGGGGTCGGCTACGGTGTTCCCTTCTCAGCCGATCCCTGCGCTCATTGAGCTGAATGCTTTTTTTGACTCCAGAGTTTGTATTCTCTTTGCAGACATAGTGACCAAGGTGTCCCCTTTTTATGAGGGCTTCGATCTCTTCTTGGAGCTGGAGGCACTCATTGGTCGAATGTTCATGATCACGGTGGAACTCACAATATTTAGAAACCGTTTTCCCCATGGGTCTCCCATTAGGAGAAGGAGCTGGTGGAAAGATCTGTCTTTCTAAATTTTTAGAAAAAATCATTGCTATGGATGCAGTGAGAGGCGTCATCCCTAGGCGATTCCTTGGGGGTGGAGGGTGTCTCCGATCCCTGGGAAAAGGGCCTAGCCTTCCCTCTGCCTGCAGTCTCCACGATCCCTACGCCCTGCTCGATCTTTCATTTGGTTGGCGTTTCTGCTTCTAATTTCCTTCTCGCTCCCGTTTCACAGCGTCTCTATAGTCGGCTTGGTATAAAGCTTGTACCCTAGGTAAGAGCAACAACTAAATTTGGCACGGGATAGGAGCACAAATCATATGATAGTCTCCGATGTCGTAATCCTTCAATAAAGACGTTTAAGGCCACAACGTCTGGAATGTTACTACAACTTGAACTTTTCTTGTGGAAGCGGGGAACGAAATCACCCAAAGTTTTAATAGCTTCTTGTTGGAGGGTGAGAAGGTGAGCTATCATTTTAGGTTTTCTCCGAGAACAGTCAAAACGGGCTAAAAAGAGCTGCTCCAGTTGGGTAAATGTGGAGATAGGTACAAGAGTTAACTCTCAACACCACATGCTGGCCATCCCTGTTAGAGTAGGAGGAAATAATTTACATCTTACCACCATGGATGTTGTATGCATGTCCATAAATACGATGAAAACGGAGAGATGATCGCTAAGGTTGGTGGTCCTGTTGTAGGGGGTTATTTGTAGATTGGGGAACCTATAGGGGACTACTTCAAACACTATATCATCAACAAAATAGGATTTTATACTTGAAGGGAGCCCTGTCGCCCTCCCAGGGCCTCGCATCTGTACAAGCGTTGCCTCCATCTTGGTGACACGCCTTTCTAACGCTATTTCTCCTTTGGGTGGTACTGCTATGTGACTTGCAGCCACTCTTGATCCCTGTCTTTCGGCAAGAGGGGAGTGGGAGTCAACCTCCCGATAACGGCGAGCGCTACGATCTGCACAGGCGACGTTACTGTAAGTACTTCTCGTATAACGATCACGATGCTCGTGATGATCCTCTGTCCTGTGAGCCTGCAAGGGCAAAGATGCAGAATCAAAAACTGCTAGTAGAGTCGGGATCCTCTCTCTATTGGGCCGATCGTGCGGACGAGGTTGTTCCCGTTATGCGTGCCCTTCAGAGTGAATGACATGGTCTAATTCCTGGTGGAGATCTTTCCCCCTGCATGGCGGATAATCGGTCCCCCTCGATTGGGAGCCAGTGGTAAGTGGCATTCCTCTCTCCTTGTGTCTTGGGGAACCAGTCCCATTTGATTATGGGTTGGTGACAAACCAGAGTAACGAGATAGGTTTGAAAGTGAAACAATTGACACTCAAAATTATCAAGTCGCACCACTTCAACAGCTTCGGAAAGTGGTCCAGCATGGGGCTTGATAGGTGGAGTTGACGAGCCTGCTTGATTGATAAGAAATTGATAAGGAGGGCATTTTCTTCTTCTTCCGAGATAGGGACGATAGTACTTGCATCCAGCCTGCGATTTCTTGATATTTCTCTAGTCGGGTTGCTATCCACCGTGCTGTTAGGGTCTCTTGGCCGCAAAGACTGACCAGACCTTGTATGCATTTAACCTCTAGCCAAAATGAGAGCAAATGATGATTGGAGGAAAGCTTTTAGTAGCATTTCCCACAGAAGGTGTCAAACTGTTGATGTCAAATTTGGTCAACACCAATAGTATAGCCCGGTCAGCCTTGAGAGATGTTGGGGGCCTCCGAGATAGAGATCCTTGATCTGTGTAGCTTCTTATCTGTGGATAAACCTCTGGCCAGGAAGGGGTCGGGGGCCTTTCAAGCCGAGAAGAGGGGGAGCAAAATGCTCTATGACTCCTGGAGAGATGAACCAACACTTTGAACTTGAGTAGTTCCGGGAAGAGTGAGCGCTTGGAAACCTGCGCAAAGGACTTGCCGGGGTTTTCCCTGCGTGTTCCCTCAAGCGTAAGAATTAGCGTACAGAGGAAAAAATATATGATGGAATTGTCGAGAAAAGTAGAGTAAGAGTAGTGAGTCAAATTCACCTACCTTTGTGCAATTGTATGCTCTCCTTTTTATAGGCAAAGTGGTGATTAGTTTAGGAGCTAAGTAAGGGTTTAATGTCACCTCAATAATCACATCATCGTGACAAGTTGGCTTGTAGCCAATGGATATATGCCAAGGGACTCTTGTTTTGGCCATATCTATATGTTATATATAAAAGCGGAAGACATGTCTTCGTATTCAAATATTATTCGTCTCCTGATTTCTATTCATTTGGATGAATGAATGGTCAATTTTTTTTAACCCTCATGATATTAACTCCCCACAATAATATTATGACTTTTCATATTTTTAGTTTTTAAAGATAGTGTAATTTTAATAAGATGTTAATGTAAATTAATTGAATCCTTCATACTTATATTAATTCTTTTCATTCTAATTAATTACCTAAATAGTTCAATGATTTTCTTTCAATTCAAAATAAATGTCTATTTTTTTTAAATAAATATCACATATTAAATGGGTCAAAATAATAATTATTTTTTTCTCTTTGTTCGTGATTTTTTATAGATAATCACTATTAAAATTTCTAATAATAATAACTATTAAACAACACAAAGTGGGAGCTATTATTTTGTTTAAAAGTTAGCCTAAAAAATAAATTTAAAAAATTGTAAATAAATAAATAAAGTTTATATTCAAACACACATTAACAATTTTAAAAATTATATATCTCTTCTTAAAATTTAATACTTAAATTTATGTTGTTTTTTTACTTATTATTTTGAAGTGTAGAAACAAATTAGAATGATCGAAAATAACATTTTTTTAAATGTATTAATTTTTATTTAAAAAAAATATTATTCAACATTAAATTAAAAGAAACAATACTAACTATTTCATATATAACAATCAAATGATTTTCTTCCAATTCAAAATAAATATATATTTTTTTAATAAATATCACATATTAAATGGGTCAAAATAATAATTATTTTTTTCTCTTTTGTCGTGATTTTTTAGATAATCACTATTAAAATGTCTTATAATAATAACTACTAAATAACACAAAGTGAGAGCTATTATTTCGTTTAAAAGTTAGTCTAAAAAACAAAATTAAAAAAATTATAAATAAATAAGTAAATAAAGTTTCTATTCAAAAACACATTAACAATTTTAAAAATTATATATCTCCTCTTAGAATTTAATACTTAAATTTATGTTGCTCTTTTACTTATTATTTTGAAGTGTAGAAACAAATTAGAGTGATCGAAAATAACATTTTTTTAAATGTATTAATTTTTTTATTTAAAAAAAAAATATTATTCAACATTAAATTAAAAGAAACAATACTAACTGTTTCATATATAACAGTCAAATGTTAAATATTTATTAATATAAATTTAATTTATTTTCTTAAACCCGCACGTTGTGCAGGTCTAAAACTAGTTTAAAAGATATTTGGAGATATTTTGATTGGGAAAAAGAGCCATAATGATGTTTATGGATATTTTGGGGTATTGTGGGATATTTTAGGAGATATTTGGAGTGTTTAGAAGGTGGAAAACTGAGCCGATTTAGTAAACAGGTTGAGGAGAACACTACCCTACTGCGGCTGGGATGAGGAGGAGATTGACTCTTACCCTTCCCGAGGGGATGGAGACGGGATGGGGTGAGCATTGCAGCACCGAAGAACACCAAGATGGGGAGTAGTTTTCCATCCCGGCGATGACTTGTTGGTCGCCTTGGAGAGGGCCAAATCCTTTGGGGCGACTGGTATAGTTTGGAGAAATTTCCCTTCTTGGTACATTTCTTATACTTAACCTCTGGTATGCCTTGAACTTTGGATTTTGTATAGAGGTGAGCACAAGTAGTGTTCTTTGATTAGGTGCGTTGGAGTGACCATTTTTACAATCATCAATATCCAACGTGATATTCTATGAAAATACACTTCCAACTTAACCAATGTTGTCCCCAATTAACTTTTACAAATTTCAATTTTAGCCTGAAAATTTATTTTTGTCTAATTTAATCAAATTGTCGATTTTTTTTTTTAAATTTCCTTTCTTTTCAAAACTTCAAAGGACAATTAACTAGATGAATCTAAGGTGAAAATTTGTCCTTTTAAATGTGGTTTAATTTTTTTTCCAAATTTTCACTTTAGACCCGACACTTTTACAGAATGCGAAAACAAGCAGGATAAAATGCGATGTCTACAATAGGTTCAATAATATTTCTATTAGAACTAAAAAGGAAATATTGTTTCATCATTTTATCATTATTAATTCCAAACTAAATGTCTAAATTTTTGAGACCCTTACAAAATGATATCCATTGACCTGATATAGCATCGCGTAGATAAAATAGGGACTTTCATTAACTCCCTATTGGTAGTTCATAGTCATTTAAAAAAAAAAATGATTTTTTACTAAACAAGCTCATAAAAATGTGGGAGAAAGGAAAGATCTCTATATTGTCTATTTCATTTTTTATTGGCCCCAGGAATTTTCTTTCGTCGGCTTCCATGGTATAAGCATTAAATAAAATATTTAACAATTGTGGTCTCTCACCATTTTTTGGTAGTGTCCTGAGAAGGTTTGGGATCCTACAATCACTATATGCAGTTCACGACCTTTACTAATTTACCGTAAAAAGACTTGGTTTCCAGATCTTCAAACCTCTAGTATCCCTAGGGAACATCCATCGTTGTTTGGTAATTTGATCGAGGTAAGTTTCAGATTTGGTCTCGGCGAATGAATCATGTAGCCTAGCTCTTACTATTGACCTCTTACTATTACTAATTTACCGTAAAAAGACTTGGTTCCCAGATCTTCAAACCTCTAGTATCCCTAGGGAACATCCATCGTTGTTTGGTAATTCGATCGAGGTGAGTTTTAGAATTGGTTCCGACGAATTAATCGTGTAGCCTAGCTCTTACTATGGACCTCTTTCTAGTTATACATGATTTTCTTTGGATTTTTGTGATACGAGAAATGCTCAGTACGCGTGCCTTGGAGAGAGACACAAGCTGGAGATGATAAAGAATGCGATAAGTAACATTCAAGAAATAAAGAATATGAAAATACAAGAAGTAAGATATCGAATGTAAAAGCGAAAAGTAAACACACTCACACACCCTTACATAGACATCTATTATTAATATAAGAAAGAAAAAGAGAAACTTAATTTTTTTTTGAATAAACGGGAAGGTGTTAGGCACCCCAAGGTACCCGTCTGAAAATGGTATATTTATCTAAATAATCCTGTTGGCCTAGTGAGCTACTCAAGAGGATGGTGAATTGGGTAGATAACAAATTATTAGAGAAAAAATACTTTAATAATCCAAATAATAAATAATGTAAAGATAGCAACAAACCAGAAATTTATACTGGTTTACCAAGCTACTCTTGGCTAATGCAGTCCTTCGAGCCCCACGGAGAGTCGCATCCACTAAACTCAAGATCCCTTTAAAAGTAGAAACCAAACCCTCGCAAAGATTCTTTTACAAGTTCAGAATCAACATTTACAAATTCTTTTTCACAGGCTTAGGAATAACCTCTACTTTTTACAGGTTCAAGAATAACCTAATTCTTTTTTAAACTAAGGCTAAAGAATCAAAACCTCACAAACACTCCAAATATCCTTTTACCCAGTAAGGATTGAACCATTACAAAATTGCTCACAAAATAATTCAATCCAGGAAGAATTACTACCTCAATCTTTTTATAGGAAGAGACTGAAACCAGCTACCCTTAGATTAAATACTCCCAATAGTATTCAATCCGTCACTCAACTCACCAATTAAAAATTGACAAGTGATTTTTCTTACTCGGAGCTTCTACCACCTCCGATAAATTAGAACTCAATTAATATCCCAAAACTAGTGATAGAAAAGTGAGATATTCAAAATCTGATTTTAAACAAACAAATGGGTAGCATGTAATTGAGCACGTAATCAGATTGATTCAAAAAATTATTTCAAAAATATTTTTCAATAAAAAATCAATTTTTTTTTTTCTAAAGATCAAATTCCAAATATAATCAAGCAATACTAAATAGAAAGTAATTTGGAAAGATCTCACCAGGAATCCACCGAAAGAATAATTATAGCAATGTCACTTCAGATTCGATAGCAGTAATGATTCACAGCAAATAATTCTCAAGAATAACTCTTAGAAACGATCTCACAATTCTGAATATGATTTCTCTTAGAAAAGCTCAGTATATTACTCTTGATCTCTCTCTATAATATGAAAAACACAGGTTTATATAAATGAGAATAAAATAAACTCTCTAACGGCTAGCTCTCACTAGTTATGACATTTAATTGCTCTTATAGACCCCTTATATCATTAAGACTTCATCCTGGTTCAAATCACTTAATTATAGTTTTTAAACTTCTCAATTAAGTCCCCCAAATATTTCTCAATCACAATTAAATAGGATAGAAAGTATTATATATACCAAATTGAGAAATATTCAAATTTAATGAACCAAATCTATAGTGATATCATAATATATGTTGCATATCTCAAATAATATTAAATCCCTAATATATCTCGTGAATCTTAACAAAAAAATGACTAGTATACTTTTAGAATAAAATCCAGAATTTCATAATATTCTGAAACAGTCCCATAAGTCGATTGACCAATATCACCTGTCGATCGATCGATTCAGGATGTAGCCAAGTAAAAAAATTTGTGCCCATCGGTCGACCTATCTGTCAACCTAGAAATTTAGAGAGTTACATTTCTTATCACAAGTCGACTGCTCGGTCGACTTATCGATTTAGAGAGTTCACATTTAAGCTCCGGTCAACCTACCTGTCGACTTAGAGATTCAGATATTTTTCCTTCTATGCTCCGGTCAACTTACCTGTCGACTTGTCAATGCTGGAATCTTTTCTAAATTCATTTTTAATTCATTCTCATCGACATTTTCGCCCCTTTAACCGATTTCTTTTCTCGGTTAGCTCCACTAAATACTTAAATTCAATTTTAATCAATTATTAATATTTATTTTTCAATTACACATAGAGCAAATAATTTAACTAATTAGGATCCTATAAAAAATAACCATATTTATAAAAATCATTTAAAAATCTTTTTGTGTTGTGTGTGATCCTAATTGGGATATTAAGAATTCAAATTTAACTAAAGTTGTTTTCCCTAGGTTCTTCAAATTCTTCAACCTCTTAATCTTTCATCATCTTTGTCATCATATCTTCATCATTTGGAACTTAATAAACTGAAACACTAAATCAAACCGTTAGTTCCACCAAAAACATCAACCTTTAAGTGTCCATCAAAATCTTAGGATCAACCAATCATTTGAATTAAATTAAGTCTAAAAGAGTCTTTTTGGTTTGGTTAAACTAATATTCCCCTTATTCGCTTTTGATTTAGAAAAAAAATAAAGTTTAAAATAAAATAAAAGACAAATGTCTCCCTTTTTAGACCGTCTGTCGATTATGAATGAAATCGACAAGTTTGTCCCCAAGTTTTTTTTTTTTTTTTTTATATATATATATATATATATATTGGTTATTTTGGCAAGCTAAAATATAAAGGAATGCAAAAAAAAAAAAATTCCTTGGCAGAAAGAGGAAGGAAAAAAAAAAGCAAGAAGGAAAGTAATTTTTTTTTGGGGAATCCTTATTGAAGAAATCTATTTGTTTATATTTAAGAAAGTAAAGAAAGACATTTTGGAAATTCATACTGAAGAAGTTCCTTAGGTAACAAAACATTTTGAGGATCCTTGAAATCCTCAAGAAAGTAAAGCGGATTTTAGGAAAGTCTTACTGAAGAAATTCTTGAAAATGAAATTTAGAACAGTTTAAGGATCCTTGAAATCCTCAGAAAAATGAAATAGATTTTAGGATAGGCTTATTGAATAAATTCCCTAAAATTAAAATTAAAACAAATTTGAGGATCCTTGAAATCCTCCGGAATGTAAAATAGATTTTAAGAAAGTCTCACTAAAGAAATTCTTAAAAATTAAATTAAGAGCAATTTTGAGGATTCTTGAAATCCTCAAGAAAGTAAAACGAATCTTTAGAAAAAAATTACTGAAAAATTCTTGAGGTTTAATGAGAAAAACCATTTTTGAGGATCCTTATTTATGCATGTATTTATTGTTTTAATATTATTACAAACAGGAAATTAGGATATTAAATATGATTTAAATATTTTTATATTTCGTTGCGTAAATTTAGTGATTTTAACATCTGGTTCCTTCAAGGGGTATCAGATCCACCTCTGTAATTAACTTACAATATTTTTTGTTTATATTTCATGAATTGTTGGATTGTAGGAATATTGATTAAATATCGATTTCTTATAAATCCTAAATAGTTTTTTAAAATTAATTTTTGATAAATTATTTTTACAAAAATTGGAGAATTCTAGAGAACGATGTCATGGTAAAAAACCATGACATCTGTGGGAGCCACAAATGCTAGACGACCTTAACAACTACTTTATTATTATGCGTTGTTGTCCTCGACGGTGCCCTTCTATATGCGATACGCCAGTTCTGATCTAGAAAAATGCACCATCGTGACAGCCCAACATCATGGTGGTATGGCCGTTAGTATGAACCACCACGATGGTGCGATGGTGCGGTGGTAGTTCCTGACATGCTGGTTCGTTTTTCATTCCGACAAAATTTGAACGCCTACGATTTGGTTAGTTTCTATAGATTTAGTCTTTTGGATATTGAAGAATAATAGTTAAAACTTGACTAGGAAATATAATTTGAATTTTAGATCATGCTTGTACAAGATTTATTAGCTTTTGAAAATATCTTTGAAAAATCCCATCAAATCCGATTTGATATCTTATTTAAAATTTAAATTTTAAACTTCCTAAATTGATTATTTAATTAATTATTTTAATTTATTATTAAAAAAATAATTTATAGCTAATGATTATTAATAATTATTTAAATTTGACATTTAATTTTTTTAAAAAAAATTAATAGATAAATATTTTTAAAATTTTAGATATGGGATAATTTTTAAAAATTTACAAGTTTATCGATTAATTCTATTTTAATATTATGCGATAATTTTAATAGATATTAAATTTGGATAATTTAAAATTTAAATTGAATTTTATGCGATAATTTTTAATAGATATGGAATTTAATTTAATTTAAATTAATATTCATATAAGATAGGAATTATTTTCTAATTTAATTAGGAAACTCAATATCTATCGATCCAATCATATATTCATAATAGGATTAACCAGTTTTTATATTTTACATGTGATGTATTATATATGTTAGTTAGGGAATGATCATGGACTAAAATCATTTCAAGTATGTCATTGGTTTGTGAATTGGTTGTAATTTTGTAGATCAGTCTTTTAATTCTAATCAGGGTTGTAATTAATCTTTGAGGGTTTTCAAGGACTTCCATGCTTTGCCTTATTTTTTATTTTATTTTTATTTTGCATTGATCCCCTTTTCAGTACTATTTTCTCCCTTCGAAATATATCCTCACCTTTTTATTTTTTAATTTACATTTATAATTTAAGAAAACAAAGAATAAATCCAATGGTTATAGAAACATTGAGAAGCCAAATAAGGAGCACGGAGCATTGGAGGCCAAGAAATTGGAAGCCCAAGAAAGAGGCCTATTTGATAAGTCAGCTTAATTACTTAATTACATAACTAAATTAAAACTAAGAATGTATCCTAGTGACTTGAGCCGGATCAAAATACAAGTCCATAATCATCCTAACCCAATTATATGCATGTATGGCAATTTATTTTATGCTGCTTTATTTTGGCCCAATTAGCATGCATGTTATGGGACAATATTTATTTTATTTTATGTAAGTGATGCATGTGAAACAAACTAAATAATTTAAAAGAAAGATCTAAATAGTAATCCCTTAAAGCAAATATTAAGTTTTAAGAGAAAGCATTTGCGATATGAGTTATGTGGTCTTGTCCCTTGGGGATTTATTCAAGTAGGGGTTCCATAAACCTAAAATCAATACTTAGCTGTCAGGCGGTAATGTTTCTTGGAAATCAAGCTCACGATGAACTTTTTTTTTTGTAACATACAAATAGTAAACCAATGTGTTCTTTTAGTTGTCAGGTCGGGTGCACATCGAGACTAGTTTGGACTAGCCGAGTGGGTATAACTAGGGAGATATATCCTTAGGTGTTGGGCATACTATGATTTAGGTGTCGGGCAAACTATGATCAAACTTGAGACCAAACGTGAATTGAATTTTTCCCAAAAGGTAAGAGGAAAAAGTTTCTATCCCCAAGAGCGGTAGTTCCTTAGTTGTCAAGAGGGTTATTGACAATAAGGGATTATTCAATTCCCCATTAGGAACATTAGAAATGTAAAAATTTCTCAAGAGGAAAGTGAGATTCAAAACATTTTGTGGGAGTATATTTAGATTTCTAACAGACATTTGCTCTAAAATTTATGTACATTTGTTGGCCCACAAATCTATCTAAGATGGGGTGAATTGGGTAGTTATAAAATTAAATAAATAATTTAGTAATCAAACAAATCACCAATTTCCCTGACCGGTTGTTATCTTGAGTTACAACGGAAACGTGTTTATCTAAATGCACAATCAAACAAGCTCGGATAGAGAAATCAAACACACCGATTTATCCTAGTTTGACAAAAAACCATTGTTGATGTCCAGTCGCCTGAGCTCCTGCAGGGATTTCACAATCCACTAACCTTGATCCATTTTCCAGGTAGGAACCAAACCCTTAGAATAATTTTCACAGGTTCAGGACTAACCTAACTCATTTTCCAAGTTCAAAATCAAACCTTAACAATTTCTCTTTTACTAGGCTCAGGAAGAATCTAATTTTTTTGCAGGTTAAGAATCAAACCTATCTATTTTTTTTACCAGGCTAAAGAATGACCTAATTTTTTTACAGGCTGAGAATCAAACATATCTATCTTTTTACTAGGCTGAAGACTAACCTATTTTTTTTTATAGCCTGAGAATCAAACCTAACTTTTTAACATGCTAAACATCGACGCCATATATCTAATCCTCTCACACTCACCATAATACAAAAAATAAACTTTTTCTTCCTACAGGAGCTTCTATCACCTCAATTCCAGATATACTCAATTAATGTACCGATACACTATATGATAGAACTACATGAGAATACAAATATGATATTTATAAATTAAAGCACAAAGATTATATAAATCAAATTATCAGGCGAAAATCGTTTCACAAGATATTTAAAGATTATAAAACGATTTTCATTTAAACATAGTACTACGAGCTCAGACAAATATATATATATATATATATATATATATATATATATATATATATATATATATATAATAAACCAAATAATATAGAGCATGTAAAGTAATAGGAGAGATCTCGCCAAGGTTTCCTTAAAAATCGTAGAGACAAAAGTATAGCACAAAAAACTGGTGACAGAACGATGAAAGTTTCGATCAAGAAATTCTCAAAAATCTCTCTCAAAAATATATCTCAGCAAAAATGATTCTCTCTATTAAATTAGCTAATGTAAAAGTCTTGTTCTTGAGTTCTTTTTCCCAAAAACGCAGGTTAATATATATAGGATTTAAACACTGTCGATAATGGCTATATTTTGAAAGATAAGCCCGTAAATGCCACCATACATAAAACACTTTTAAATTTGAAATGTTTTTTTTACCCAAAATTACTCTTTTAAAACTCACAATTTAGTGCTAAAAATATTTTGATTTAATTACATTAAAGATAGAAAATAGTTTTCCTAATAAATCTCATAGAATCAAATATTTTGAAAGATAAGCCTGTAAATGCCACGATACATAAAAAAAACTTTTTAATTTGAAATGTTTTTTTTTCTACCCAAAATTACTCTTTTAAAACTCACAATTTAGAGCTAAATTTTTTTTGATTTAAATCCATTAAAGATAGAAAGTAGTTTTCCTGGTAAATCTCATATAATCAAATAATATTTGGACTAAATAATTAGATCTTAAAAATATATAGTATATTCATGAAATATAGTCAAAATCCCTCAAAAATAGATTTTGTAATGTTTAAAGACATAAGATTACGGTAGAAGATCTCAAAAAACGTTCTGGTCAAACTTGATGAAAATCCACCATCGATCGACTAGCTATACTATCGGTCGACCGGTTGTACCCTCAATGGCTCATCTTTTAGCCATTGACAACCAGTCGGTCAGCCGTCCAGGCCGAAAAAACACATTTTTCCACTTTTAAATTATTTTCTTGATCGATATTTTAAGAAAAATATTTTGACACTTGAATTTATCACTTCTAACCATATTTTAAATAATTCAAATTATTTTATAAGTGTCGTGCGTGATCCTAATAGGATTGCATTAAGAGCATAGAAAGAGTGTAGTTGTTTTTACCTAGAAATACAAAAAAACATTTATGCTCAAAAAATCTTCCACTTCTTCATTGCAACCATCTTGATCTTTGAACAAATATCATCTTGAAAATGCATTATTTTTCTCATTTGGTCAATTGGAACTTAATTATGAAATTACACAATAAAACTATTAGTTCCATCAAACATCAACATTAATTTGTCAATCAAAACATCTATGGTCAACAACAATACTTTTCTGCTTCATTTATACATTGTATTTATTCTCTATGTAGATTTCATTATATCAAAACCATTATAAAATAAAAAGTATTCTTAGTAGGTTAAGAGTCTATCTTCTGGGGCGCAATTAAATTATTAAAGGCAACTGATGGGGCTTTGGATCATTCCAAGAGTTCATCACCCATAGTGGACAGGCCTTCATCCTCAAAAGGGAAGAAGAACAAGAAGAACAAACTTTATCCTTCTTTGAAGAAGAGCAAATCTAATCCTTCTTTGAAAGCGAACAGTAAACAAAAGAAAAAGAAAATGACCGTTAAAGGGAAACTACTTTCTCTTTGGCCAGGAAGCGCATTGGAAAGAATTTGTCTTTACTACCTAAGTTCAAAGCACAAACCTTCTAAATGTATATAAGATCTATTTGTTGTTATTGGTCGTTTGATAACTTGTTCGATTTCAGATTGGGTTTTAGACTCTTGTGCTAGTTCTTAGGTGAGTAACACTATGCAGGGTCTAAAAAGAAGCAAAATACTGAGTAAATGAGACACCTTGATAAGTGTGAAAAATGGAGCAAGAGTTGTTGCATTATTCTTGGGATACCTTCACTTAAGTTTATCGTCGTCGCACATTTTAAATTTGAAGGATTGCTATTTTTGCTTAAAGTTTTTAGAAACATTATTTATATTCATTCTTTATTAAAGAATGGTTATTCTATTGTTTTTTTGAATAATAGATGTAGTATTAATTTCCATTAAAGATAGGCCCTTGAGCTCAATTGGCTTGGAGTCATTACCAACTTGTGAATCTTGTCCACTACAAAAGTATAACTTTCTCAAACTTTCTCTACAAAGGATTTAGCAAAAGCGCCCTATATACTAGGTATAAAGGTCTATATAGATAAATCTAAAAGGATGTTGGGTTTGTCCTGATCCGGGTACATAGATAAGATGTTGGAGCGATTCAACAGGTGAATTCCAAAAGAGGCTATCTATCAGTCCAACATGGAATTAATCTCTCTAAGAAGATAGATCCTTATTCTTTTGAAGAGAAGATTGTGATGAGTAGGATTCCATATGCCTCGACAATTGCAAGTATCATATAGGCAATGCGATTTACCAGGCCCAATATCAGTTATGTTGTTGGATTGACCAACATATATTAGGCAGATCTAGTTTAGATCACTAGAAGATTGTGAAATCTATCCTCAAGTAATTGAGAAAGACTAAGGATAAATTTCTAGTCTATGGAGTAAGGGAATGAAGGTTTCACGGTTATACTGATTCTGATTTCCAATCTAATCGATGACAAAAGTTAACTTTGGGATATGTATTTATCCTAGATGGTGGGGCCATTAGTTAGAAAAATTGTAAGCAAACTACAACTATAGATTCTACTACTCAGTTTGAGTACATTACCGCTTCTAAAGCATCTAAGTGTACGGATTATGAAGTTTGTAAGAAAACTTCAACTGATTCCAACCATTGAGTCACCATTACCCTAGTATTGTGACAATAGTGGTGTATAGTTCAAGCAAGGGAATCAATATTTTATCAAATTTCCAAACACATAGAGCGACACTTTCATTTGATTTACGAAATCATCAGGAGAAATGATGTCGACATTAACAAAGTAGATACATTGAATAATGTTGAATCTAAGGTTTTGATGAGCAAATACGTATTATGGAACTAATGATTTTATTGAGTGTTTCAAATTTATAGTTCCATATGTTTGATTAAGAAAAAGAATCATTGAAGAAAACATAAAGGGTGCAAGATGGACATGATGAAGATATAAAGAGTTTTGAAGACGCTGAAGAAAAATATGTGAAAACAACTCTTTACTTATATACTCTTAATGAAACCCGAATTAGGATCATGCACGACACTTAGAATGAGTCAATTCTATGTGTGTCATACTAAGAAGTGATAAGTTTAAGATCCTAAAAATGAGATATTTTATGTGCTTCTTATGTGAAATGATTTTGATAATTGAGCTAATTGAAAAATATGTTTTAAAGTATTAAATATTATGTTTTCGGGTCAATTCAGTCAATCTACAAAAGGGGTCAGTCGACTTATTAAACAGTGAGTTTTAGGAGTTAAAATGGAGTCCTACTGATCCAATCAGTTAACCGTTTAAAACAGTGGCTGAAATGGATGTAAAAGTGAGCACTCTAATAAATTCGGTCAACCGACAGAGAAGGGTCAATTAATCGTTTGATTCAGTGTATGAAATGGTTGAAATAGAAATACCTACTAATCAGTAGGTGGGTTGGTTAACCAACAAGGCATAAAGCTAAAGGCTAATTCAAGCTTGGTACAAGACGGACAACCAAATGGTAGTGGTCAGTTAACCGACTGCTTCAATCAATATTTCGGCTGATTTGGTATTTTGGTAAAAAACTATCCATTTTTTATGATTCCAAGAGAGGGATTTGAGAGATTTGAATGTAATTCAAATATGAACAACCTATTATGTGATCCCTATTGATATGGTCTATATATTCTAAGGTTCTCTTAATTTAAATGATTTAATATTTCATATTCTTATGGTTTTAAATTGGGAATAGTTTTATGGACTTAAATGAGTGATTCAAAGAATAGATTTAAATGAAACATACCTAAATTGATAGAATATGTTATATGAGGTCTTAGAGTGTCATTTGATAACATATCTTTGAAAAACTAGTCGTTAGAGGGCTAGTTCTAGGTCTACTAATAGAGACCTCCGGGAATTGAATTAAATACATCATGGACATCAGTTTTGAGCTTTTATAAGAGAGAGATTTTTGCCAAAATTTCTACGAGCGATTCTATTTAAGTTCCTGATCCAAAGCGCTTGCGATTTGGCATCATCGATTTCAGTTCTACTTGTTATAACATTATTGTCTTCAGTGTTTTCCTAGGGAGATCCATCCAAACTTTATTACTTGCTTTCAAAAGTTATATTTATATTGATATTGATTACTTGGTTTAGGATTGCTAGAAAATCATTTTGAACTTAAAAACCTGAAAATCATCTTAAATAAGTTTTGCTACATTATCCGATTATGTGTTAAATTTGTGTTACCCACTTTATTTATTAATCAAATTTTATTTGTCTCACATTGTATCTATCACATAGTAATTATTTAAGACATTAATTGAGTATATCTATATTGAGGTAGTAGAATTTTCTTGTGGGAAAAAAGTTATATTTTTTTTGGTATTTGTGAGTTTGAGATGATTAGACATGTTTGGGATGGTGTCTAGTCAGGGTAGCTAGGTTTTGATATTTTTCTTGTGAAAAAAAATTAGGGTTTGATCTTTGTCCTATTAAAAAGGTTAGGTTATTCTTTTTCCTTGAAAAGAACTAGGTTTTGATTTATCTTGTAATTGAATTAAAGTGTGAAATATAAAGGTTCGTCCTGACCATGTGAAAAGGATAATTGAGAGAATGTTAGCTTGATTCTTAGCCTGTGAAAAGAATCATGGTATTGTAAAGGTTGATTCCGAACCTGTGAAAAGAACCGAGAATTGTAAGGGTTTGGTTCATACCTAGTAAAGGAATCAAGGGGTTTAGTGGATTGTGATCTCCGTGGAGCTCGAAGGACTAGACGTGAGTAAGAGTAGCTTGCCAAACCAAGATAAATTCTCTTGTGCTACATTACTTTATTTCATATTTTGTGTTTGGGTGTGAACTTAGTATTAAACACATTGCGTTACGTATCAAGATAATAATTGATTTAGGAAAATTAATTGTTTGTGTTTAAAGGACTTAATTGTTTAAATTTTTGTAACTATCTAATTCACCCCCTCTTGGGTAGCTCTTTAGGCCAAGAGATAATGAATGACATCTTTTAAAGATGGGTATTAGATAATGTACCGATTGGCTATAGTTTTAGTGGGAGATTAATGGATATAATCCCCGTAGTCAATCTTATAATCTTACATTTATTGCTTGTATCTGTAAATCAATCTCAAGTATTATTGGTATTATCCTTTAATTCTTTAATTATATAAATATCACTGTAGACCTTGGCTATTAAGTTGAAATATCTTATCTCTTTAATATGATTGAAAGGTGGAGATCAAATTTATTTGGTAACTTTATATTCTAAATTGTTCCTAGTTGGTATTGGATTTTTGAAAACTAGTATTCAACAATCTAGGCTAGCTTATTCTGTTGTTTTTCTTTGAGAGTAGTGAGTCTCAAACCATTAGTATGAGATATTAGAAAAATCACAAGAGAACTTACTAGTGTAGTAAGGGACTGTACATGATCATTCTTGATATTGTACTACCACATGTATTCAAATCAAAGCTACTCAGATTCTTCAGATTGATTATTTTTATAAATCCCAAGAACACTTTATTTCCAAAGTTTTATGTGTGGATACTGTTAGAGATAATATGCTTATATTACTTCTAGGATAATCATTCTTATTTGTTGATTCCTAGTCGTGTTCAGACGTTCTCAGAAGCACCTATAATGCCACGGGAACTACCAACTTTGAGGATGAAGCATGAGAAGAGGTAACCATGTTTGAATATGATTTATTTATGCATGTATTTATTGTTTTAATGTTAATACAGATATATCTAACTTAGAGGAATAGGATATTAAAGGGATAATTCCCCTTAAACCCCTTGACAATTGACTGTGACCATGGGAATCCCCTTAACTTTAAAACTACATGGGACACCCTTGAACTATTTGGTTAAAGAACATTCAGACCCCCAATTCATTTTTTTTATTCCGAAAATACTCTTTGAAAGTCAAAATTTTAATTGTTGACCATCTTGACCATTTTTCTTGACCAAATTGCCCTTATTTACCCTTTATCCAATGACTAAATTGTCGTTATTTCTTCCCTCCAATTGAAAACATATGTAATGACCTAGTTGCCCTTTTTCCTTCTTCATCTCTTTATTTCAATCGATCGTTTCCCAGCTTCCTTTCTTCACCTCCATCGATGTCCATTAGGGCTAAAATAAAAAAAAAATTGCCCCGACCCGATCGACCACCCCGCCTCGATCGATTTCGGGCGGAATTACTATGTCTTTTTTTTTTTTGTTTCAGACCCGACCCGACCGACCTGAAAATAGAGGTAATCCGATCAATTTTTTTTTATATCCGCCCGATAGCCCGAACCCGACCGAATTCTTTTTAAATTACCAAAATATCCCCCTATATATATACACACCCCTAATTCCCTAACCCTAATCTGATCACTCCTCCCTCAATCGCCGCCGCCCCTCTCGATCGCTATTTTCTCTGTTCTCTCGTTCACTCACTCCCTCAACAGTCGACTTCAATCTTTGCTCCGGTTCTCCCCATTGCTAATACTCAATTCTCTGTTATCTTCCTCAATCTCTTCTGCCACGGCCAAGATCACTTCCTCAGGACCTTAACAGGAAAGATTGCTTCAATCTTTGTTCCAGTTCTGTAAGTTTCTAGTTATGGTTTTTAATTTTTTGTTTGTTTGATTCTTTAGAACTATTAGTTTAGGTCTGATTTTGTTCTTCGTCTAGGTTTGATTGTGTTCTGATTTAATTTTTCGTTTAGGTCTAGTTTAATTTTTTACCAAGACTCTATTCTCTATTCTGTCGCTTCTGCGTCTAGTTTAGGTCTGATTTAATTTTTTGTTTGTTTGATTCTGTGTTTATGCGAGTTTATGCATTGGTTGAACGATTTCTTTTTAATTTCAGTGTCAACTCTATTTTTTAGGTAAGTTTAATTTTCTTAGCTTGTTAATTTATTTATTCTATTATTGTTAGTTGTTTCTGTTATTTTCTTATCAAATTTATTCTGTTATTCTGTGTTTATGCATTGTTGGTTGAATGGTTGTAAATGAATATTTTTCCTTTTTAATTTCAGCATATTTATCAGAGTACCAAACAATAAACATACCAGAAAATAAAAAACAAAGAAGGAAACAATTCTAGAATTAATTTTTGTATACTTACTTTTTTGTTAGATCGTTAAATGGCTGAGAGTGAGCACGATAAAGACCATTGAAAGATACTACTACTAAAAAGCCACCACTTGCACCTAGCGATCCTAACGGCAGGAAACGGTCTTATGTTTGGGACCATTTCACTGTTGTAAACCCACTTGAGACTGACCCCAAAAAACAAAAAAATAGTTTTTTATCATTGTCCGGTCACATATCATTGTCATACCAAAAGGCATGGAACGGGGTCAATGAAGTCTTATTTGGAGTACAAATGTAAGGAATATCAGCCTACTATACGAGACCCAACTCAAACCACACTAGGTTTTAAACCAAAAGATGAATCGATAGTGGAAAGTTCCATTGGGAGTTTGACGGCAATAAAATTTAGTGTTGAGGACTGTCATAGGGCGTTGGCTGAGATGTTGATTATAGACGAGTTGTCTTTCCGTCATGTTGAGGGTGAGGGGTTTCGTAGATTTATGCGTATTGCTTGTCCTAAATAGACCAAAATTCCGTCTCGTATTACAATTGCTAAAGATTGTTTTGAGGTTTATTCGAGAGAGAGAAAGAAGTTGAAAAATGTTTCGAGGTCAAAGAGTTTGTCTCACCACAGACACATGGACTTCGATCCAAAATTTAAATTACATATGTCTCATGGCACATTTCATTAATAGTAAATGGAATATGGATAAAAGAATTCTTAACTTTTACGTAGTGGAAAGTCACAAAGATGAGATTCTTGGTAAAATTATTCAGATGTGTTTGCTTAATTGGGGGATAAACAATATTCTCACAGTTACAGTTGATAATGCTAGTTTGAATAATGGTGTAATTAAATACTTGAAAAGAAAAACTAAGGATAGAGTTGATACAATTTTAGAGCATGAGTTATTGCACGTGAGATGTTGTGCTCATATTTTGAATTTTATCGTTCGTGATTGTTTCAAAGAAGTGGATGAATCCATTGTGAAGGTATGAAATGTCGTTCGTTATGTGAGGTCTTCTCCACAAAGAATGCAAAATTTTAAGCTATGCTCAAAGATAGAAAATATTGAGTGTAAAGCGCAAGTATGTTTAGATGTGCCTACAAGGTGGAATTATACATACTTGATGTTAGAGAGAGCGAAAAAAATTCCAAAAAGAATTTAGCCGATTGGAAGAAAAAGATACCAATTTTATTCCTAGTATCACAGAAGAAGATGATAATGAGAGAGATGAAAATATTAGTAGGAGATCGAAGAGAACACCTTTAGGTCTTCCCTTAAGGGAGGATTGGGATAAGGTTCGGTTATTCACCAAATTTCTTAAAGTTTTCTATGACACTACCGTTCGTTTGTTGGGCTCTAGACATGTAACTTGCAATGAATTTTTTTTGGAATATGTTCAAATCCAACACACAATTGAGGAAGAATGTGATAGGGGTGCACCTTACTTGAGCTTAGTGGTGCAAGACATGAAAACTAAATTTGATAAGTATTGGGGAAAATTTGAGAAGATGAATCTGTTGTTATTTGTCGGGTTGGTTCTTGATCCTCGTTTCAAGTTGAGTTATGTTGAATATTGTTTTGGATCATTATTTGACTTTATGAAAGCTAATGAGATGACTAACAATGTGAAATTCGTTATTTTCCGTTTATATGATTCATATTTCACGCTTCATAATGGGGGTACTTCTAACAATCCAAAATCAAGTCAACTATTGGAACAAGATGTATCTAGTAGTGGCCCAATGGATCGAAAGGCAATGAGGTTTTTGGGGTATAAGCAAAACTTGGAGTAGGTAGGCACACAAGAAAACTAAAGTGAGGTAGACTGGTATCTTATGGAAAGGGTGGAAGAAAATGTAGAAGGTTTTGATGTATTAGCTTGGTGGAAATTAAATGCCTCTAGATATCGTATTCTTTCTATTCTTGTACGACATGTTCTTGCAATTCCCGCGTCTACCATCGCCTTAGAATCGACATTTAGCATGGGGGGTTGCATACTAGATCTTTTCCTGAATTCTCTATCACCAAAAACGGTAGAGGCTCTTATTTGTGCTCAAGATTGGCTTCGTTCTTCGGCGAAGGAAATTAGCCTTAGGGAAGTAATGGATGATGTTGAAGTATTCGAGAATCTTACTTTGGGTATTTTTAAATTATTTTAATTTCTATTTATTTTTCATTTATTTTCATTTATCTAATTATTAATAATCCTCTCAATTTATGTTGTAGGGATTACGGATGATGGCGACATTGATGAGCCGGTGGTTGAAGTTTAGAATTTGCTATTTTTGCTCTGGTTTGTTTATTGGTATTGTTGTTTCAGTTGTTGAAGTTTAGAATTTGTTATTTTTGTTTTGGTTTGGTAATTGGTATTGTTGTATGATGGTAATTGGTATTTTTTTTTTTTCCCTTTAATTTGTTATCTTTTGTTTGTTAAGATGTGTTTTTTAAATTGAACACTGCACTTAGGTGAAAAACTGCACTGGACCACTAGTGAAAAACATGAAAAATATTGCACTGGAACACTTGAAAAACACTGCAGGAAAAACAAATGCCCTCAAACCCAAAACCCAACCTAAACCTACCCAAAACCCGATGCCCAAAACTCGAAAACATTCGGATTATCGGGGGTCTAGGCGGTCGGTGCTTCCCACTCGCAAACCCAATCGGCTCGGCCAAACAAACACCCGCCCCCTGACCCGCCTGACCGAATTACACTCCTAATGTCCATGGCTAAGCTCATCTCCTTCATCGTCGTCCCTAAGAAATGAGAAGGCCAAGGTTTTTCTTCCTCCATTTCTCGTTTTCTTTTCATTTTTCTCTCTCCCATCATCTCTCATTCACCTTCACCTCCATTTGAAACCCTCAACTTCGTCGTCGTCCCTAACCTGCCTGCAACAACAAACCACAACTTAAACCAATCCACTTCAAACTCTAAATGTCCTATGGTAGTATGTTATCCGATGGATTAAGCAACAATTTGGAGGGTTCAAACATAAATATGCGATTTTTTCCCAAATTATGCGCTTGTGGAAAAAGAGTCGACAATAGGGTTGTTCAAGGTGAGAAACCTACCAAGGGTCTTTTCTATTATTGTTGTGTTACTAGAACATGTAGAATTTTGGATTGGCTTGTTCCGGATTCAATTAAGACAATTGGAGTAGAAGATGATGTTGTTGAAGATGATGGAATTTGTAAGAAAAGAGATTATTTGTATGTAGAACTGATGGAGGAGGTTGCTGCATTGAAGTGTGAAAACAATTTGAGATTGAAGAAATTGGAATTGACGGTGGAGAATATGAAGAAATGGATTTTAATTTTGTTTTGTTCAATTCTTATTTCTTGCAATTAAAGTTTGTTGTTTGTAATGAAATTGGTGTTTTCAAGTGATTTTGGTTATGTGATGAAAATTGTACTTTTGGAAGTGTAATTGTGATGAATTGAATTTGAAGTGTACTTGTGATGAATTGAAATTGAAGAAAAGTTTTTGGTTTATCATAATTGCAAAATTTGAGCATGATTTGGAAGTGTGTTTAAACAAAATGGAGTTAATTTGCTCAAATTTGGATAAAGTTGAAGTGTAATTCTAATAAAAAAAAATGCAGCCTAAAGTGCATTTGGTTTGTGTAAATGCAGCCAGGAATGTAAAACAGAGCTTGCCACATTCAACCATATTTAACAGAGTATGGAATGCAACTTGGAATTCCAAAAATGCAGCTTTCAATGCAAAAAATGCAGCCACATTCAACCATTCTGATAGGGAACAATACCGAAATGAAAATGGCAGCCACATTCAAACAATACTCAACCACATTAAACTACATTCAAACAATACTAAACCACATTCAAACACATTTAACCACATTTAAACATATTCATTGATATCAAAATACATCAAAAGTGGTTCACAATTAGCATTTCCAATTGATGTCAAAATATATACAAAATAAATCAGTTGGATTCAACAATAAGATATACACTAATGTAGCTCAAAAAATATTTGTCACATGCTCACTTAACAGTTATCCCATCAACTTACACCATTTGTCAACAACAACCAAAAAAATTAAAAAAAAATTAAAAAAAAAATAGTTCAATCACATTCATTGCCCATAAGCTTGAGTTAGCTCTCCATCTTGTTGAGATGGATTTTCTCCACCCTGTGCATCAGCTGCTACTCCACCTGCTGGTCCATCAGCTGCTCTATCAGTTGTTGCTCCAGCTGCTCCACCTCCATTTGTTTTCTTTTTTGGACAAGTCCTTATGTTGTGTCCAAATTGCAAATAGAGCTTGTACTTGATAGTTTGCCTCATCCTCACTCTCTTTCCACTTGATTGTCCCTCATCACCACCAATTTTCTTCCTCTTTCTACTTATAGGTTGTTCATCCTCTCTCCTTCTTCTGTCTCTCTTTGGCCTTCCACGCTGCGTTCTAGTTGGTGGAGGCTTCAATGGATCACTTGGATTAAACTTCCAAAATTTATGATCTACAATTGGGTAGATCATATTATGGTGGATGCTCATGTAGGTTTCTTTGGCAAATAAGGGATAAATGTAGTATTTAACATTGGCCCGTTGAGAAGTGATGGCTGCTACAACATGTTTGCATGGAACACCACTAATTTGCCATTCCCCATATATGCATTTCATTTTCTCCAAGTCCACAACATGTCCAACACCCTTCTCATTACTTACTTTAAATTCAGTACCACTAGCCCATAAAACTTTGCAGTGCTTCTGTCCATCATCCACTGCTGCTCTACACTTTTTGATTATGTTTTTGTAGAATTGACCCTCTCAATTAACAACCTTATCATACCTTTTATGCAGTCTGGTCATCAGCTTTGTCCTAATTCCCTCGAGTAGACTCAAAATAGGCTTGCATCTGAGAGATCCTAACCAACTATTGAACGATTCAACTAGGTTGTTGGTTATATGATCTCATCTTACCTTTTCATCAAAAGTATGCATTGCCCATGTCTGAATTGGGTGCTCTATTAACCAATTGTAGGCATTGACATCCAGTGTTTTCATCTTCTCCATCGCAATCAAGAATTCTATTTCATTATATGGCCTTCCAGCCTTCCAAAATAGCTTCCTCAAATGTAATCCAAGGTGTCTCTTCCGAAAGTTCCCTAGCAGGTATTGGCAACATATTCTGTGTGTTGCTTGAGAAAAAACTTTACCAACTGAGGTTTCAATTGCCTAAGACAGAGAATAAAATAGAGCATTAAACTATGCATTAAACATAGCATTAAACATAAATTAAATTTTCAGAAGTAAAAATATCTTGTGCCAGTCAAACATTACAGTGAAATGAGCCCTAACCGTAGCTCCTCTAAGCATTTTCCTCAAATTTTGGAAGAATCAAGACCATGTTTGGATTGACTCTCCATCAGTTACACCAACTGCTAACGGGAACAAACCATTATTGCCATCCAAAGTAATAACTGACAACAATACACCACTATATGGATTCTTCAAAAAACATGCATCCACTACTATGAAAGGCCTACACCCATCCAAATACCCTATCCTTTGAGCATAGAAAGAAAGAAACAAATGGCAAAAAACAAAGGACACTTCAATTGATGGTTTGAAATATTGTATCCTGATTGCACTTCCAGGATTAATTTTCTTCACTTGCACTTTATAACTAGGTAGCAAAGCATAAGTTGCACCATATTTACCCTCAAGCATCTCCATTGCCTTTACCCTAGCCCTATATAGCTGTCTCTTGGATGCCTCAATACCCCATACTTCTTTCAGTTTGGCTTGTAAACAATCATTGTCAATGTTTGGATTACTTTTAAACTCTTTAAGCATTTTGTTTGCAATCCAAGTTGAATTTGCCTCAGCCACATGACTCCTATTTCTAATGTATGTATGATCTGGTTTCAAAATTCTAATTATGTATGAAGATTGTCTAGGCACATGGATAACATAAATTCTCCACTGGCAACCCTTCTCACTGCAGTTAGCAATGATTCTTTTCCATTCCTTCTTCTCCTAAACAGTTTGAACCCAACCTTCACCACATAATTACTAAGGGCAGCCCTAAATTCATGAATACTGGTGAACAACATTCCTATAGAAAAAATAGACGTTTTCCCATCCTCTGGTTTCTGATACACTGGGCAATTAGAAGTATCACACCGCTCATTTGTTTTGTAGGGTTTCCTACCACTGCCAGTACAAATTTCATCATCCTCATCACTTTCATTCCTAGAGTTATCACTTGACTCATAATTAGACAATTGATCATCATTGCTACTTTCAATATTTTCTACATTTTTTGGCTCCAATTTTAATTCCTCTGAGTTTGACAACCCAAGTTCTCCCTCAAGTATCCACTCATCATCCTTATCATCTGAACTAAGGCCATCATCCCCATACTGGTCATTTGAATGAGTTTAACCTCCAGAATTATCTAGTGAATCCTCCTCATCATAACTAATTTGTTCATCTTCACTAATGTTTGCGTTCATCTCTTCAATAGTCCACAATTCGATACTACTATCACTCTCATCCCCACTCTCAACTTCACTTTCAATACCACTGCCCCTATCCCTCTCACTGCCCTGTTCTTTATCACTTTCATCATCATCACTGTCCACGATTACTGCTTCAACACCTTCTGGTGGACCTACATTTAATGGAACATTCAATTGTGACTCGATGAATAAATCCATATCAGTAATCCTATATTTACCATACAAGTGAAACATTTTTAAAATAGATCCATCAATCATCACTTGCATTCTTTCCCTAGATTTGGGCTCTCTATTATAAACAATCAATGCAACACCTTGTTTAGTGGGTATCACGCCAGCAAATAGTTTATCTATGGTATCTAACAGATCAAACAAGGTAATCTTATCGGCATCAACATTACCAATTGTACCAATTTTAGTCGTATAATGACAATGCAACTCAAATCTCAAATCCATAACTCTGCATAATGTAAACAAAAAGAAGACAATATTACCAAAAGAAAAAAAATAACATAGACAAATCTCCAAGTAAAACCAAAACCCTAACTGACCAACGGATGAAGAATACAAACACAAAATGAAACACAAATACCACTTGACCATAATAAACCGCCAACCAGTACCACCTTCAACGTTACGCAACCAAAGAGACGAAAAAAGAAAGAAAAAACAAACGAACATGCATCTAGAAAGAACTAAAATAGAAAAACTAAGGCAACAAATGGTACAAACCAGATGTATTCGACACGATTAAACATAAATGCAAACAAAAATCTTCAAAATCGCAATTTTGAAGTGCAAAGTGAAAACAAAGTTCTCAAAAACACTGATGGAGGTTCTGTACCTTGAGTACAACGGTAGTCAAGCGATAATCTTGCAAAATCGAGCAAAAATCTGCTTGAGTTAGATCGAAAGCCTTTGAAATTTCATCCTCATCATTGTCGTCTTCGTGTATGGGTTCTTTCTTAAGCTTAATTGTCGTTTGGTTTCCAACAAGAGTGATCGACGTTTTAAGTTTGTTTGAGAGTAAGAGAAGTGACCTAAGGGAAAATTGGTAATTGAAATCCTTATGATATTTTTTATTTTTTTTTGTTTTTTTAAATGTTAAGGTTAGTAAGGGCAAAATGGGCAATTCATTAAAAAAGCTCTGGCAGGGGGTCGCTGTGGCAATTTTGACAGTTAGGGGGGCGCATGTGGAATTTCACTATAATTGAGGGAGTGTAAGTGGAATTATTCTTGATATTAAATGTTCTTTAATTTTTTTTTATACATATATTTTGATGCGTAGATCTAGTGATTTAAATATTTGGTTCCTTCAACCATCTCGTGTAGATCCGAGCTGACTCGTCGGGTAATTCAAGCTTATAGTCGGTACTGAAGATGATCTCCGTATTCAACTTGAGGTCCAGGAAAGGATCCACGAATATCCACGAGTCATGCTTAAGTTCACATGTGTTGCATGTGAGTACTCATGAGTCGTGTTCGGGTGCGTTCGCATCACGCGCGAGCTTTCTTCTTACACTTGTACTTAATCAGGACTTCTAAAAATACCACTCGCCATTATAAACTACAAACAATATAATTAAGCAATTAATAAATCACAACCATTTTTTCGAATGTACATTTATTAAGGCATTAGATTAATTTAAGAGGAATTGATGGTTAGGATGAGTTGATTAAATATTGAGGAAGAAAACATTTTGCATAAAATTTTCATACCTCCACTTGCAAAGCGATTGAGTTAAATTATATTTTGTACCCTTTAAGTTTCATATATGTACTTTATTAATTGGCGACCCACATTTTTATGATATAAATGAATGTAAAGCATTTTTTAAACAAGTAAGAGAAGGAATTTTAAATGCACCGGTTTTCTCTTAAAAGATTTAGGTCATTTTAAAGCAAAGAGTTGCTTCCTAGAATTGAGTTTAATTGGTATGCTAGGTTACCGAATTTTAGAAAACAATTAAAAAACCTAAATAAATTTGTGACTCCAAAAATATGGTCAATCAACGATTCATTTAAAAGAATTCAAGAGTTAGTTAAGCTCGGGAAAGTTATTAGGCACCCCATGACACTCGTCTAAAAATAGTACCTTATGTCCAATTAAATCCAATTAGTTTAAGTTCAAATGCATTATTTTATTTTGAAATCTTTTTTGTAATATCCGGCAAATTTATATTTTTGAAAATAATATTTTATTTAAATAAGTTATATTTTAAAGGGTGATTTTAATATATTATGAAAATTTTAGGATATAAATGAATATATGATAACTTTAGGGTTATAATTGTAATTATATGAGTTAATAATAATATTATATAATATAGGGATAGTCGGCGATTAGTCCTATTTTTAGGGTCTAATCCGCGATTAGTCATTTCTTATTGTTAGATTTTGATTTAGTATCTTAAGTTGCATTTCGCTTGTCACACCCCCACCTCGAACACGCGTCACCGTGGGGCTGGCGTGACGTCGACATGACATTACTTGACTAACCAACTTAAATGGGACGATATACAAACTTCTATCTACACGTCATATATATATAATAACTTCATCATTATAGGGATACATCTATTCCAAAAATAAGAACAACAAAATAAATCTCATAAACCTCCCTTAGGTTCATCCTCTGATAGTTCATCTCAAATTACTCTCGTATGACTCCAACGCCTGACCCGCATAACTCTAACTAGTGCTAGTAGGGGACCAACCGACTCTTATCTGCTCTATCTGCGAGTGTACTACCTTCTTAGTAAAAATATTTTATAATAATAATTCATGTCTACAACATCTAAATAGATCAAGCGTAAGTATGTAAACACCACATAGCTCATAAAATCTCCAGTATATAAGCAGTGAAAATAAAGCGATATAGATAAGTTCCATTCAAATCCAACTAGTATAAAATAATACCAATCACCATATAATAAATAATAAATCACCCAATATAAGTAAAACACCACATCTCAAACACACATTTCAAACCACCACTCCACCACAACACACATTGGCTAGCCATAGTGATCGTTTTAACCTCACGATTGGGAGTTTGCAACGGTACCGTACCATTCGTAAGATATGCCTTCCTACGAACACCCATCACTCTGCCGAAGTGGATAATCACTGCGTAGTGTAAACGTCTAACATCACTCTGCCGAAGCGGATAACATCACTCTGCCAAAGCGGATAAATACTATGGTATCGTCAAATCAATAACGTCATCATCAAATCACAAATCAATAACATCGTCTAATCAACATTGTCAAATCTCAAACATCACCCTCTATTTCCAAAATCGATTTTTAATCAAAAATCATATTTTTCACTTTCTTAAAAAAAAACGTCTGATTTCACCAAAACTATTTTTTTCACTCTTTATTTTTAGAAAACCAGATATTTTTTCACTCACTTTTAAAATCACCAAATCCAACGAAATTCATTCTCAACTTTCTTTCAAAAACTATCATAATTTCACGAAAATCCATTTTTACTCATTCACCCCAAAACCTGCTTAATCCATATCGTCTATAAAATCATCTAGTCTCAGTAAGGCCATTTTATACGCTTATATATGTATGAAAATAATTTGGCAAGAAGACAGTACACTCACCTGAATATCCGTTTCCGAAAGTTCCACCGACTCTCTGTTACTGATCCTCTGGAAATTTGGAACCTATTCGTGACAAAGCCTAAATTAATATTTTATGTAAAAATAAGCTAACCATTAAATACAGGCCCTAATTTCTATAATTTCCTATTCCCCGCATTCTATATTACTATTTAACGAATATTATTTCGTTACAGTTTACGATATCGAATTCATTCATGCGAATGGTCTCAATATTTATTATCGTCATTTCGACATTTCGGTCCTAGAAATTAATTTTACAATCACCCACGAGACAATTTAAACACAATTAAATGCATATATTAAAAGGGATAGGAATTTTACCTCTTTCGACTTTTCCGTCGGTCGCAAAATTGGATTTTTAATTTTTGTCGGGGTGGTTTGTGGAATTTTCCCCATTTTTTTTATTTTTCTTTTCTTTATTTTTTCTTCTTTTCTTTTTGTTTCTTCTTTGTTTTCTGGTCTACGTCCCATTTACCGACCCTCTCTCTCTCTTCCGCCGACCTGTACCGCCGGCGACGACCACTATTTTCTCTTCCTTTTCCTTTTTCTTCTTCTGTTTTTCGTTTGTGTTCCTGGTTCAGCCGCCGACACCACCACCGGCCCTCACTACCGGCGACCCACCTTTCTCTCTGTTATCTATTTCTGCTTCAACTCAGCCGAGCAGCGCCGACACGACACGCACATACGATCGCCTACTTAAACCGAACGGAACACACACCCACAACCCATTAATGATAACGGCGAATGGCAACTCCCCAAACCACAACGATCGACTACTCCTCCGACCAATCTCCCTCTTTCTCTCTCTACCTTCCATTCTGGCGACGACGGCAACCACCATGCACACACAAACACACATTGATCACACACATACACACTACCGTGCACGTACCCACAACTAAACACACACATACCCCACACACAGCAGGCGCGCACGCATACACCCACACCCACCTGGTCGTCGGACAAACGAACAACACACACAACTCACCGTCGATAACCTACCCATTTCGGCAACGATAGACGACCGACACGCACGTACGAACGACAATTACACACAGGCTAAACGATCGATCGAACACCGTCGGACAACCGCCCAAGCCTCTCTCTCTCTCTGGTTTTCTCATAGCCGAACGGTAACCCACCGCCGGCCACTTCCTTTCTCTCTCTTTGGTTTTTCTGTTTCTGGACGATTCTTTTTTATTTTCCTATCACTACATGCATGTGTGCAATTTATATGCATGGATCTAGTGGATCGATCATGTTTTATCTTCAAACCACGTCGCCCACTCTTCCTCTCTCCCTGCCGGCCAGCTGAACGTCACAATTATACTCACATATATATATAAAAAAATCTTTTGGTTAATTTCTCTTTCCTCCCCCCCTAATTTCTATAATTCTCCTTTTTAGTTCAATTTATCACTTATGAGTTTCTTAAATTGTGATTCCACCCAAAAAGTTTTAATTCAAAAGTGAAATGCCAATTTTGGCTTGAATGTTTTTTACATTTGCAAATTGACCCCTAAATGTTTGATTTGAATTTTAATTAATTCAATTTATCCCCGAATTTTCTCATGCTCTAGAATGCAATTATAAATGATGTACTTGCTAAGTCGGGGTCTTACAACTCTTCCCTCCTAAAAGAAATTTCGTTTCGAAATTTTTGTCAATCCAATAATACATTAGATTCACACTACATGGTCACGTTTTGCCTCACGTGATTCTAGAATACTGATTCCTAAGTAGGGTCCCATACTCACAAGTCGCCCAAAATCTGTAATCATTAGTTTTCGTCAAATCATAATCTACCCATTGCATCTTTTTCATTTGCAGTGGTCGGTATTATATCTAATGCCCAACAAACAGGGTGCACTTGGTAGGTCACGCTAAACACGGACAACCAACTGTCAAAGAATCTCATGGTTCTAACTATTTTTGCTGCACCACTTTGATAAAAATTACAATCAATGACAATATAATACAATATACTCTTAAAATATCATGATAGTTTCAGTGGATGAGGTCTATCTTATTTTCAACAGGTCTATGACCCTAATTCCAGTTTGGCAGATCTTCCTCATAATCAACATTTCTCCAGTTTGTCCAACAATTTCCAATCAACCAGTTTATCACAATATCTTCGTTTAACATTTAAACCAACAATATTCACAATCAAAATCATTAACTTCAATACTCTTATAAACGTTTGAAATATTACCGCTAACTAACTAATGTTTCGCATTACACCGGAACCACATAACTACGTTTTAAATCACGACCTAATCATATCGATGTCCCTCCAAATACATAGATATCACCAAATCACATTATTTCGTCTCAAAGTACATCAAACGGGTCATTTAGAAGAATTCATTTCATGCCCCCACCTTTAATCAAGTCCTAGACAAGATCACGTGCATAAATTCCGCTTCCATCTTGCTAAAACAAACACTTCAAACATTTACCACTTATAAGTATAAATCGATGGACATAGATACGTCCCAATAAAAATTTGTTACATCTCAAAAATCATTAGTTACTGATTGTAAAATATTGTATTGCGAGTACATATCAATTCAAGAAGCTTTCAAATTATCTTTTCTCATAAAATCTCAATGACCCCCACAGGCCGACTCCGCCTAATGGTAGTAGAAAATCAATACATCGGGTTGAGTTCTCCTATCTCGATTCGATCGATTGGAGTCTTGCGTCCTTTGCATACAGCGCTTTATACGATGCCACCCTGATCACCGAAAGGTATCTGTTATTGTAACATATTTCATCAGCACCACATAATTATCCTTACTACCAGAAATTTCAAAACACAACTCTTTGACATATCCTCCAACATCTGAGATTGACTATTAATCCGCAAATAAAAGAGTTTCGAACTCTCAACTTGACGCTCAAGGCAATATGGAACCTTGACTAGAACGTCAAAATAATTATTAAATTCTGGTACTACAATTTCTCCTATACAGTTTCTCTGATTAAGGATTATCACCTGGAAATACTACCTAACTTTCCATATTTACAACATGCCGTTTTAGGTTATCACCATTCAATACTGCATTTTCGCGTTCCTCCGCGGACTGTTCATAAAATGGTGACTTATTTCTCTTTGATAACAATTATCATCCAAGTCACAATACGGAAACCGATCAACCGAGTTTAATAATTCATCAACATATATATATATATATATATATATATATATATATATATATATATATTTTTTTTTTTTTTTTTTTTTTTTTTTTCCAGAAGCTACTAATATTTATGAAACGTATAATTCAACATCCAATTTCCCTTTTGATTTAAAATAGTCATCTTACCCCAACGTCATTCGACATTTGCATTGAACCGGTGTCTCATGCAACCAAACAATCCCGTCAATATATATATACTTGGTATACGCATCAAGAAAATATTCATCGGGCTACTATCCTCTTTTTCTTCTAGAATAGGTCCAAAACTACAATAATCCACATGGGTATCACCACTCAACCTTAACTTTACGAACAAACTAGACACTTAACAATAATTGCTGCGATTTTCCATTTCCATTCCAGTCTACTAATAATACTCACGCAATCTCAATATAGTTGGATACTAACGGTTATTGCATATATTGTTCTATGCACCTCTTCTAAGGTCTCTTCCGCCGTATGGGCATCATTAAGAATACACAATCTGTTTCCAATCATCATAACTTCATCATTATTTTTGGCACGATAGTAAATTCTGTGACCATTTTCCATTCCTTCTCTAATATTTCCCAACTAGATATCTGACTTCTATACTTCTACAGCACAGGTAATCAATGTCGATTCCAAAATCAGAGTATTCAAACAACATTGTCATCTGACCAACCGCCCATTATACTCACAAGGGTCTCAACTCAACGCATAATTTAGTGTGAACAACTTGAATATGCGCAACCGCGTTTACCGATTTCCGTCTCAAAATATTTGTTACCACATTAGTCTTTCTTGAATACTCGTGAATAGTACAATTGTAGTTTTTAATCAATGTTTATTCAATGCCTCTAATTCAGATTTAGTTCCTCTTGAATTAGCAAATATGTCAAACTCTAGTGATCAATACATATCCCACAAATGTCACCATATAGGTAGGGTCTCTTATACTTTGTAGTAACCCCAATTACTACTAACTCAAATTCACGTCGGTAATGACGCTAACATTTATTAGCCTTTTTGAATTTAACTTTCTTGTGGGTCAATTCGATCTATGGAACGGCTGTAATAAAGAAACCCTGCACCCATCGATAATAATAACCCTCTAATCCCAAAAAAGTCTTGAGCTTCGGTTACACTTTTCAGCATTTCCCAAAAAATCACAACTTCAGCTTCCTTTAGATTCACTTGAATACTATTTCCAAAATCACATGTCCTAAAATTATCACTCGATTCAACCCAACTCACATTTATTGCATTTAGCATACAATTGCTTTTCTTTCAGCATTAGTAACATACTCTAGAAATGTTCTACAGGTTCTTTTTTACTCTCGACCGAGTCATCATTTTCACCACGTCGTAGTCTCTAACCTTCAACTAATAATATTCTCAATCTAACATCCTAGTCTTTTGCAAGTCAATTTAACAAACCATCAATTCCAACCGATGAGTACCAACACTGGATCTTCCTGGATAAAACACCAGGTCCACGTTAATCAGGAGTTAATGGTCTAATTTATTGTAATGACCCGGTTTCCCAAGACCGTTACAAGGCTTCTCCTATAGAGACTTCCTAAACCAAAAACTAATTTACTCACATTTCTACTATTCGGCAAATTTTTAATTACTAACACCACGACGACCACCTTTAAAGTCCTCAAAGTTATAATTCCAAAATCCCAAATTTTCGCATTTTATCAACACTATTATATTTAGCCAACTTAATGAGCCGAACGTTCACCTCTTAATATTATGGAACTTATTTTATAACAACCACAATTACTAATCACACTTACCAGCACCCTGACAGCTCTCGAAACTACTTAGGAAAAATCCCTAACTGCTACATTATCCACCGCCTGAACTTGTTTTGTCTAGTGCCCAGCACCCACGTACTGATTTTTTTTTTTTTATATCCTTTCTTTAACACTTTTCTGACCTCCCAAACCCATAATCAAATTAATTGGGGGTACTAATTACACCTTCCTGACAATACACCCTTTGATTCTTTTAAGATTTAACTCTACCTCATACAAACGGACTCTATTTATATGCGCACTTATTTTCATCACAGACTCACAACTCTCGGTTACTTCCTACATATTATTTTCTATTACGTTTACTATATCTATAAGTTCCATAAACTTTTGCTCTACCTTCCCGTCAATCTAGAATGTACTACCTTTTCGTCACAGTTTTCTCATGTCTTTAGTTTCCAACTAATACAATTTTTTTTTTTTTTTTAATATCATTATAAGATGCCTTTCATATTGCTTAGAAGGCGATATTATATTTTAATCAAAATATATTTTAAAAAGACCTTCCTAATTTATATATAGACTAGGGATTCCGCCTAAAGATAATATATCGATTTTCAAATTTACAAATATAAAAAAAATAATAAATAAGATACAATTGACTAACAAAATATATATATGAAACTTAAAAAGTCTACAATTAAATTCAATCTTTTGTGAAATTTTCTCACTAAATAGTTTGTCTTCTCGTCGTCCCAAATTAATCAAAAATATATTTTAAAATGCCATCATGAATTATTAATAGATGTAAAATATTTTAGCTACTCCCTCCTAACTATCAATCACAATCTTTCATCGAAATATATTTTAAAATACCATCATGAATTATTAATAGATGTAAAATATTTTCGCTAGACTCCCTCCTAACTATTTTGCAACCACACTTAGTAATAATTAGGTGAAGAACTCCACTTTTTATTACTGCCCTGCCCCGTGTAGCCGTTTTATCCTATTGTTACCGAAAACTGCGACAGCCGGAGCACAATCTCTTGAACAATGCTATCTATGCTCAGAAGAACGACAATGGCTTCTGTATCTCTCTTCACAACCTCACACCCTCTCCAAAGCCCCAGAGATCTCAAACATTTCCTCTGTTTCGTACCCGTCGCAGCCCTTCATCTGCGATCCTGGAACCGCAAACGACTCTTCACGACCGCGAAACCGCTCTTTATCTCCCCTGCCGTTCCCCAAGCTTCAACCTCGACCATCGTCGACCTGAATCCATATTATCTGTCCTGTTCAATTCCCGTTAAGCGTCTCAAAGTCGCGGTTCTCCTAAGTGGCGGCGTTGACAGCAGCGTCGCTCTTCGCCTCCTCCATGCCGCCGGGCACTCGTGCACAGCGTTTTACCTCAAAATATGGTTCCAAGTATGTTTCTCTGATTTGCGTTTCTCGTGACACCACATGAATTATTCCTTGTCTACATTTTTATTTCATCAAATTTAAATTAAATTTCCAAAATTAAGTTCATGCTTGTTGACTGTTCGGGATAGAATGCACTTCTAATAACACAACAATGATTTGAAAGCACTGAACATCAAAAAATCAAAAACAATGAAAGAAACGAGACAAGAATTAAGAAGGAAGGAAGGCAATATACAAGTGAGATTATTGTTTCTCACTTCACTTGACATACCTATATTACCATTATCACTCAACCCTCTATTTACTATTTATAAGGGAGAATTCTATCAACCAATCACTTTATTAATGATGTTAGTCACCCGCCTCATTAGTGAAGTTAGCCAACTACTTTAGTAATGAAGTAGACAATTCTTTCACCTTGTTAATGAGGCTAACCAACCACTTTGACACAATGTCAAAATATTTAATGAGAGCATTAATGGTATGTCAACCCATGTTTTAGGCTCCAACACCCAACAATCTCTTACTTTGGAGGTTGAAACATGATTGTTCGTAAATTTATCATCTCCAACTCCCATTCATCGGAGAAACTCTCTCTACCACAATAATTTCCTTCGTGGCCCACCTCGAAACTATCGTTCAAGGCCACCTGAGGTTACAAACACATTAGTTTGTCGATCGTCACCGTGTTCGGCAACATGTACGCAGGATTTTCTTGGGTATGGATCTTCTCAAGTGCAACCTAGACCGAATGGAGTGGAGCTTGTTGTAGATGTACTTTGTCCTCAAATGGAAGACAGGAGTTCTTTGCCCAGTGTATAGTTCTTTGACTATCGGTATACAACTTAGGATCCTTCTGAACTTGTCCCAACTCTTTTATTAAATGATTGAGCCACACCATCTCCTTGCACGCCTTTGTAGCTGCAACATATTTTGCTTTAGTTGTTGAATTGACCACCACATTTTGCAACCGAGATATCCAACGTATCGCAGCACTACCAAGGGTAAGATGTACCTTGTGGTGCTCCTCCTGCTATCGATGTTGCCCGTAAGATCTGAATCAACATATACTCTCAAGCAAATAGTGTCACCCCCATAACACAACTCCCAATCTTTGGTATCGACAAGTTATTGAAAGATCTACTTGACCGCCTCCTATTACTCTTTTTGGGATTTCTCATAAATCTAGTCACAACTCCCATTGCATGAGCATTGTTTGGACGCATATAAATCATGACATACTTGAGGCTTCCGATGACCGAAGCATATGGTACTTTAGCCATCTCTTCACATTCTTCCTCGGTCATTAGTGACTATTCCTTGGAGAGACTGAAGTGCCCAGCTAGTGGTGTACGGACCAATTTAGCATCTTCCATGTTGAATCTCTGAGTACTTTGTCCATAAACTCCACTTGTGAATTTCAAGATCTTCTTATCCCTGTGAATTCACATCCCAAGGATCCATTATGCCGCACCAAGATCCTTCATTGCAAATATCTCTTACTAATCGCTATTTTAGACTCGAGGTCTCTTTCATACTCAGTCTTGCAACTAGCATGTCATGTAAATATAAAAGAAGAATTAAATAAGAAACCCTTGTTTCCTTGAAGTAACAACAATGATCAGATTTACATTTGTGGAAGCCATTGTTCTTCATGAAACTATCAAACTTCTTATATCACTGTCTTGGAGCTTGTTTCATGCCATACAAGCTCTTTTTTGCTTATGCACCAAATCTTCTCTTCCCTAAACCCTATCTAAATGATCCCATCCTTTAGATACTTTTCTTTTGCATACCTTACTTTTAGGGGGAAACGGAGGTTTTGATACTCTAGTTGCATTTTGATCATCCAACACTTCATTCGTTATCATCGTAGTGTCCATCACTAAAAAAATAGACAAAGATAACAAATTAAAATAAAGAACAAATTGTAACCACATCTAAGTTTATACAAATTGTATCCTCAGACTTATAGCAAGTAATTGTAAATTATAAATTATAAAAAACAGCAACTAATTATAAATAAAAAAAAAAAAAAAAAAAAAAAAAACAGCAACTAAACAAGCTCAGAGATAGTAATTAGTTGTTTGGTTAGTGTTTTTGTTTTGCTTCCAGAATAAATTATAATTATAAATTATAAAAAACAGCAACTAATTATAAATTAAAAAAACAGCAACTAAACAATCTAAGAGACAATAATTAGTTGTTTGGTTAGTGTTTCTGTTCTGCTCCCATACTTTTAGCAAGTAATTATAAATTATAAAAAGCAGCAACTAAGTAATAAATTAAAAAAAAACAGCAACTAAACAATCTCAGAAATTCTCTCATAAAAAAAATCAAGGTTGAAATAGCAAGTAGTTTCTTGGAACAGAACGTTTAAAAAAAAATGTATCCCTAAATCAGTAAATCCTAATGAGAATGAGAATATGAGATCCCTAAATCAGTAAATCGGTAAATCCTAATCTCAGAATCTCAGAATTTTTTCAAACCCTAATCAATCATGAAATCAGTAATTGATTTTCTCTAAATCAGTAAATCAGTAAAACAATTACGAGATCGCTAAATCAGTGATGAGAATGAGATCCCTAAATCAGTAAATCAGTAAAACAATTACAAAATCAAAACAATCCTAAAGGCTAGTATGGTTTTCTCTAAACCCTAATCAAAGATCTAATTAATAGTAGAAAACAGAAAATCAATTAAATAATAAATAAAAACATAGAACTGGATCAGCGAACTAACAACAGAAAATCAGATCTCAAAAATTAGGGTTGGTACCTCTTGCTTGTTGATTTTGTAGGCCGTATAAAGAATGATTTCACCATTTTACGGCAGAACAAACAAATACAATGGATATTGGAAATTGGAAAGGAAGAAGAGGCTTTTGGTTTTGGTTTCGGCCTTGAAAAACTGAGCAACATTAATTTTGAACAAAACAAAATTGGAGAAGGAGAAGGAATGACGCTGCAAATTTCGATGCATGACCATCTCATGTCAAAATATTGCCTGATACTTGACACAACTTGACATTATGTGCTGGTCTAAAAACCTTGGCTCCCCTCATCACTTGTAGTGTACACTGAGCCTGCTTCCACTGCACTGATCAACACGTGTCTCAGGAAATGCTAATGTCTGCATAAATTCATTTGTTGAAATTCGTGCATTTGTTGCCCTTGTAGTATATTCATGTTACCAATGTCTGAGTAAAGAGTGATGTATCTAAATGTCCATGAAGCACTTTGCGAACTTGTAACCCAACTGCTTCTGATACTGAGTCTTTTTTCAGGAAGATTTTGAAAACTTTTGGTCGGAATGCCCATGGGAAGAAGATTTGAAATATGCAAAATCTGTTTGTGATCAGGTAATTTTCTTCCTCTTTCTATTTCTTTATTGTAGGTCTTTCGTCCGAATACATCTTTGCAATGTAGTGGGAACTTGAATGAGGAACCTGACTGGTAGGCATTGTCATGTATCCCCCCTTTCGGGTTTTTGTGCCAGATTAATTTATGTTTAGGTTGCGTTTCAATAGGCTAATTTGAATTCAAAAGAGTTGAAAGCAGTGGATATGACCCACACAATAGCTTTGACTAAGATGAAAATAAGGTAGGAAAAAGTGAAAAGCAGCTGATGTAATGCTTGCAAAAATGCAAAATCCATAATAGAATTGATTTCAAATAACTTCTTACATCTACTATTTCAGATCCTTCCGTTTTCACTCTCAAGTCTATACATTCTTGTTGAACTTCCCATCTAATGCATATTCTAGAACCAATATATATTATCTTCATTTTTTCTAAATACTCCAATCAGAATGCAACCTTAGACTTTCTTTGTAAGAAAGAAAATATTATTTTTTCATTAAGAAATAGGATCATAGTAAGGATGCGAAATCTTTTTAGAAAGACAAAAAATAAAAGAAACCTAATAAAGCAGCACTTAGACAAAGAAGAGTGAGCGATGTGGGGAACAAATAATTTAAATATAATGCACCCTCCCGTTGTCCATTTTATCTAAAGCAATTCCTTGAAAAGATAAGAAAGGTCCCAACTGACTCCCACATGGATGCTCATATATGAATTGAACAGCTAATTTGGAAGACAAAGTATCTAGCTGATCTCTATTTCAAAGTAATAAATGAAGACAGATTTCTTGGGAGTGGAAATGGTCACAAAACCATGGCCTTTCATCACTTTAACCTTAGTCCTAGCATTATTGCTTGATCAAAAACTATCCATGCCTTGCGGCTGATGTATCTCTTTATCTTTTTTCTAATTGTGAAGTCTTAGTCTGGTGGCTTCCCCAAGTGCAGAACTTCGGATGTAGTCCGTAAAATTTCAAAATTTCATCAATCTTGAGGAGAATTCTGTTATAGATTATCTATGAGATGATTTAGATTTGCCTGTATGCAATGTTACAGAAGATTCTTTAGATGGTCGTTTGTTTGTGTTTGGAACATATTCAATTATAAAACTATTTTCCTATTACATCAGTATAAATTTTGTCAAGAGCCATTCTAATTAAATTCAATGTCATTTTATTTCAGGTCGATGTTCCCTTAGAAGTTGTACATTTGACTGATGAGTATTGGAAAAATGTGGTACGTTGAGGCTTGCGAGATGTCTCTTCCATGTTTTTTTGGCTGTCCTCCACTAAGTTGAATCTCTAAGTAACTAAAATCTTGATAATACCAAATGTGGAAACCATTCTACTTTTTACCCTGTTTTTTTGTCTTCTTATAGAAAATTAATGTGTGTGTGTGCATGTTTATGTATATTTCCCTCTGTTATTGGGCTACGATGGAATTGTTTTCCTGCACCCTTATTTTTTTGGTGGGGTACTGCTTTTTGAGGGTGGGGTGGGGGAGGAAATTTGACTATGTAACTCTTTGAAACTTACGGATTATCTTTCAGGTGTCCCACATTATTGCGGAGTATCGATGTGGCCGTACGCCCAATCCAGATGTTCTTTGCAATACAAGAATTAAGTTTGGTTTGTAGTTATGGGCCTTACAGCATTGATGCAGTTAGATGTCTCAATTTGTTTTAGTTTGTTACCAAAAAAAAAAAAAATCGTTTTAGTTTGTTACTGTTTATTTTTAAGTCATACTATTCTAACTTTCAGGTGCATTTATGGATGCTATCAGTGGTATGGAATTTGATTATGTTGCTTCTGGACATTATGCGAAGGTTGTTCACACAACTACGGGACAAGTGAATGAGCTTTCCTTTTTGGAACTATCGGAGGATATGGTATGGATATTGTTAGGATATGGTATGGATATTGTTAGGCTTTTTTCGATTTCCGATTTGTCCCTTGACGAATAGGATTTTGAGACTGTTTTATTCACTGATGAAGGGTGTGAAGATGATAATCAACCAATCGACCTTGAATGATTTTTTTTTTTTCTTTTTTGCATTTAGCTTAATGGTTTTTGTTGAATAAATTTACTTAATGACTATATGTATTTTGTTAATTAGGCTAAAATATATAAAATTATATATTGATTTATTGATGTGTCCCTGCCTTGTCTGTGCCGGGATTTTTGAAAATCGTGTTGTTGCCGTGTCTGTTGCGTGTCCGTGCTTCATAAGTTGCAGTTCATAAATCTGAGATTGGTTACTAGAATTAGAATACATTTGGTTAATATTATCCCAGAGTTATTTTGCCGTCGGATAGCATATATAATTAGCGTGTCGTCATCCATGGGATTTACAAGCCAGGCCATGGCCATGGAATTTTCAGCATTCCAAGTTGCAAACATAGGATCTATTGTTGCTGGTGCCTCCTTTTTCCCAGTTAAAGATCCAATTTTCCTCTCCCTCGGATGTACAGATGGACGGATTGGGACAGCCGATGAAAGTTATCGCCATTCAGCCTAATATTAGTGATCTAGATAGTGTGTGAATCAGATTTTAAAATCTGGTTGGTGCCATTGTTTTTTGAAGCAACAACAGGAGTGTAGAATCGGTGGAAGTCTTAGATATGGTGGTAATTTTATTTGGCTGTGTTTTGGGTGCAAAAAAGGGGGGAAAACGGGGGCTGAAGTAGATGCTTTACTGCTCTAAGAGGACTACTATGGCAAAGAGAAATAGAGCAGTTTTTAGGAAGTAAAAAAGGCATGCTCTGATACCATATTGTAACAGAGAATAGGTAATTGGATCTGAATTTAACTGCCCATATATTAATACAAAAGACTTACATGTTTCCTACTTGTTGACTATAAAAAATCTAAATGAGGGAAAGAAATCTACAGTTGTCCTAACTACGACTATCCTAATTAATACAGAAACAACCACAACTGTTATTGTAATTAATACAGATACAAATCAGCCGATAATGTACAGTCAGGTAGTCCTTAAGATTTCAGCCATAAATAGGCCAACACATGGTCAACTTTCTAATAGTTTTTTTGGTATGGGAATTGAAAAGTTTTTTTTTTGGTTCTAAAAATCCCAAAACTTTTTGTATTGATTTCATAATATTGGAATGACTGGGAACAAAAACAACTTAATCAAATATGTCTTGTTCTAAAATTTCAAAATTTTGGAAAGGAGAACAAGAATTTCGGTTTGGAAACATTAAACAAATGGGGCCTTATAGTTTAAAATTATTTCAATAGTGCTTTTATTAATAAATTTTTCTTTTTCACTTTCATTCTTAAGTATTTATACTTTTTAACCGAATTTTATTTTATCAAAATCAATTACTAGAGTTGCATTATCTTAAGGATTACAATATGTTTCCCTATAATTTTGTACATTGTAACTAAATAAGATTCGGTTCCGTAACATTTGGAGGGTAAAATGAAGCTTTTAACTCACTTTTTATTTTAATCTTGATATGCATTCATTTTGTTACTTGTATTAATTTTTTTTCAAGTTACTTAGTTGTTTTGTTTAAGAGATTAGGCCTTTCCCCTCTTTGAATTTTGTATTTTTTTTATTAATCAATAAAGTTTTCTTTGCATCGTCAAGGTTCCCCTAAAAAAGGAAAAACTAAATAGGCATTAAAAGTATATTTTTCTAAGAATTGACTCCTTTACATAAAAACTGAAAAACTTGGTTAGTTTTCGGCAACACCCATGGAAAAATAGAACCTCTCCCGATTGTCTCTATGAAATAGTCGGGAGAGGGTATGGATTAGATCCATTGGGAAATAGAGGTGTGTAATGGATAGTGATTCATCTTTTTTTCTATTGACTTAGGAGGGGGGGCGGGGGTAGGGATGACAATGGTTCGGTTTCGAGCCGGTTTCACTAGAAATCAAAACAAAAACCGTTCGGCATATACCAAACCCAAAACCAAAACCGTCGATTTTTTAGAGAACAGTTTTAAAACCGAACCATGTAATTTTATGTGAAACCAAAATTGAAACCACAAAATTGTTAAGGATTTTTAATTTTGTATAAAACCAAAACCACCGCAAACCGTTGTTTTTTATATATAAACAAAAGTATAGTCAAAATAACGGAAGAAATTATGAAAACCCTAAAATTAACCCAATTAACATTATAATATACATATACTAGAGGTCAAAATATAACGAAATTAAAAAAGTGAGGGTAATATATATAATAAAAATATATCTAAAATACTGGTTACAAATAGTTGCTACATTCCTTTTACTGCATGTACACGGGTATTTGTATTGTTCTTGGGTATGCTATGTATTGTTCTGGGGTTCTTAATACATCTGCAGCTTCATGTTTCAGGTCAAGGATCAAACGTACTTCCTTTCACATCTTTCACAGGCTCAACTTAAACGCCTTTTGTTTCCTCTTGGATGTATTACAAAGGTTAAGTATGATTAATTCTACTTCAATTATGTTCTTTGTATGCAGTTATACGCAGTCACGCAAGCGCATGCACATTTATAATATAATTTGTTTTCGGATGTCTATATATCAAAATCTGATACAGAATATTGGAGTATTTGTTAGATAGTTGTTTCTCTTGGCTGTTTAAATGGTTCCATAATATAATTTGTTTTTGGATGTCTATATGTAATGTTGAAATGATCTTGTGTAATCTAATACAGAATAATGGCAGTATTTGTTAGATGGTTTGTTTCTTTTGGCTGTTTAAATAGTTTTATAGCTGGATAAATTATGATATAAAATGCCAGTGTTCAAATTTTTAAGATATGTGATTCGTAAGGTTTGCTGATGATTTTCTTGTGCAAGAAGATAGAATCTACCTGTTGGGGTGTAATTATCAAGCATACTTCCAATTTAATTTTCCCATGTTGGATGGCCCATATGTAATTATGTGTTAGAACTTCATGTCTGTAATTTGTTGAAAGTTGATTGATTCGATATAAAACTACGCGACGATGTTTTTCATTACCAAAATGGGATGCTAAAGAGTTGGAGCCTACCTTATTTTGAAAAGAATTAAAAAGAGATGGTCAGTGGATGTGGATTGATTGAGCTGAATTTTGAGGTTTTGACATTTTGCACCCCTATTGTTTGACCATTATTTCACTTTTGTCCCTATAGTTGCAATTTGAACACGTAACACCCTAAGGTTCCGTAATCATTTCACTTTAGTACAAATCAATAACTCCATTATAATTTTTTGGATGACAAACAATCAACTTTTGTGTACCCAACTATTTCTAACAGTTCGTTATGAGCATTTTCAACTTTTTTCTTTCCTCCTCAAAAAATTTCTACAAAATCCATATGTATGCACACACACTATGTTATATATATGTATGTATATATTATGTTATATGTTTATTTTTGATTATTTGGGAAGAAATATATGTATGTACACACACACACAATATGTTTATATGTATATTTCTGAGTATTTGCAAAGAAACGAGGATGGCAGGGAAGGAGGAGGCTAGAATTGCCTATCAAACCTCTTAAAAACAATTAGGTGCATGGCAAATGACTTTCTTTCATCCAAAATTGCAATGAGGATAATAATTTGGACCATGTTATGCCTATATATCTGAGTATCTGGGAAGGAACGAGAATGGTAGGGACGGAGGAGGCTAGATTTGCCCATGAAACCTCTTAAAAATAGTCAGGTGCATGGCAAGTGACTTTTTTTGGGTCCAAAATTATAATGACGATAATAGCTTGGACTGTAGTGGGATGATTAAGAAACTTTAGGGTGTTATATGTTCAAATTGAAACTATACGGACCACAGTGAGATTTTGGTCTAATTTCAGGGGTAAAAAGTGTCAAAATCCTAGATTTTTTTACATACATCTATCTTATTTTGTGTTATTTTCCTTCAAATCATCTGCAGGATGAAGTTCGCAGGTTGGCCAAAATATTTGATTTGCCTAACCAGGATCGAAAGGATTCACAAGGAATATGCTTCCTTGGGAAGGTATGTCTTGACGGCAAGGCAGCAACTAATCATGGATTTATTTGAGAAGATCAATTTAACTATTTATATTCAATCATCTATAATCTGAGTTATATATAGTTCATTTTGGTTCATTATGTGGTTGCATGCTCATTCTGCAGATGGCGGTAGAACTAGTCAGTCAACCAAAATCCCCAAAATATTCAAAAAAAGACATTGAATATGGGGGTTTCACACCCATTGACCGGGAAATGACGTGTACAATAAAATCTTTAAATTTAAACTTAACTATGGATTAGGAAGCACCGACACGTGTCGGACACGGACACGCCTCCGATACGGCTCGGACACGTGTCGGAAATTTTCATTTATTTTTATTAATTCCGACACGGTGCGGACACGCGAAGGTAACCGTGTCGGACACGCGAACGTAAACGTACCACGTAGTTCTAAGTATCGGCTAGATTTCTTCCATTTACCTTGGCTCCAACGAAGTCTTCACTGCAGCCATCGATCATCACCTTCAGCGTGTCCATGTTCGTCCTGGGTTTCAAGGTTTCGATCTTCTTGAACATTGGCTTCCGCTTGTCTACCATCGATGCTGCTGTCTACAGCATCACAGTCGCCATCGAAAGCTACACAAAGAAAAAACCAAGCTGAATTCTCCGGCGTCGCTGTACTGCAGAACAACGCATACGCAATGATGGGGTAGATCAAGAATTCGATACTCTGGTAAGTGTAAGTCTTCTACACAGCCGGTATGGAGATTTAGAGGCAGAGATAGGGTTCGGTTTGGGAATGAAAATTGGATTTCCGAGGGGATAGAGCGAGAGAGAAAAGAAGAGGAGGTTCACACTTCACAATACATGGGGAAGTGTATTTGGGCAGGTCAATGTGTGGTCATAACATGGTCTTGGGGTTGGGAAAAGTAAATATGGGTAACACACTCTCTTTTAAGTTTTAGTTTTATCTGTAATGTTTGGGAACGAGAACACATCTTGGGATGTGTATACTATTTATCTTGTTTATTATTTTAATATATTTTTTTAATTTTTTAACAATTAAATGTATGTATTTTTTTTTATTTATCTTTTTTTTTTTTTTTAATATATTTTATTTAAAAAATAGTAGAAATTATAATTATAATTATCTTAATATTTTTTTAAATGAATTTACTTGATGAAAATAAAACTATATATTTATTTATTGACGTGTCCATGCCGTGTCCGTGTTAGGGTTTTTGAGAAATTGTCGTATCGCTATGTCCGTGTCGCGTGTCCATGTCCGTGCTTCCTAGACTATGGACATCTCAACCCCTTCGAGAATTCCCTTGTTTCTTTCTTTCCATTTACACCAAAAAGTTGTGAGGGGCATCACAGCCCACAAATCCCCTGGGCACCACCCAGGACTGCCTCCCCTCCTACAACTCCTGCAAGCAGGAAGTATTTTTAAAATTTTCATTGGGTTGAGTCTTCTTTTTGCTCCCATTTTATTTTTCTGGATAGATCTATCTTTTTATTAGGATTATTTTTTGTGGAAAACTTGCGTGTTAAGCTCCATTATCCTTCTGTCAGTGTTTTACTTTGTTTTTTTTTTCCTGTTGAATTATTCGGCTAATCTGTTGGTGTTATTGCCTTCATTGTCATATTTTTTGGTCCAGATCAAGTTCAGTGAATTTGTGGCAAGACACATTGGGGAGACAGAAGGTATAATATTGGAAGCTGAGACAGGAGATTTCCTTGGAAAACACCGTGGTTTTTGGTTCTACACAATTGGCCAACGCCAAGGCTTGCGTCTCCCTGGAGGGCCATGGTATGCTCTATTTCCCTTTAATATGGCAGTGCATTGAGTGATTTAACTTTAATTTGGTCATCTGTCATACTTTACAGTATTGTTTGTGTAACCTCGATTCAGGTCACCATGGAAAAAGAATGTTAAAAAAAAAATTCACTCATCAAGCAATTCGTATAAATAAACCTTTCCATCTATTACAAGGATAGCATGAAGACTACAAGGAGGTGTTTAGATATAAGAACAAGATTTTACTTTATTTATGGTAAATTATTTACAATTTTTTTTTTGGGTGCTTTTCGCATAATTGCTTTTTCCAAAGGTATGTCGTCGAGAAAGATGTTAAAAATAATGTAATCTTTGTATCAAGAAACTATTTCTGTGTCAACAAGAGAAGGCGCTTATTCAGTGTTGGATCCTTGAAATGGCTAATGGGGTCACCTCCAGGGCAATTCAATCAGCTCCGGTGCAAGGTATGAAAAATCTCTCTTTCTCTCTCTCTCAAGCTGTTCTTAGTTTTTCACAATCTCAGATTGCCTTGGTTTCTTATTTCAATTTAAAAAATCAAAGAAAGATATGCTTATGTATAATTGAGTCCATGAGAGAAGTCTAAGATCCATGACCTCTAAGACGAGTTATTTCAAAATCCCAGCAAAGAAACTGTATGAAATTCAGGCTGTTCATTTTTGCTCTGTACTGTTTCTGAGGTATTCTGTAATTGGGGGTCTCATTAAGCTATCATTACATTCCCTTCTATGAGTGTTTCTGTTTAAGTTTCTTTTGGAATTCTGGAACCAAACCTGAGAAACATATCGATGATGGAAGCCAATTGAAAATAAATGTAATAAAAGAAGATAAAATTTTTCTGAATAATTCAATAGTCAATAATCAATGATCAAGTTGTCTTCCAATACTATAAAGCCTCACTATATAAGTTTAATCTAAAAATGGAAATAATAAGCATAACGGTTAACGTATACATTTCTACAATGGAAATAATAAGTATAAGCTATTTAACGGCTATAATTCTAAAATGGAATTAATAAATGTTAGAGTATACTTTAGTCTCTATGTTTGTATTATTGTATTAGGGTGTACATGTATAGCCCATACTTTATTACAAATAGTGGGAGAGACAGATTGCAAAAGTCTTGTTGTCTCATTCTTTTCGTACTCTCCTTTTAACAGGGTATTAGAACTGGATATGGGACACTAATCCCATTCTGTTCAACCTTTATTATCTTTTTTTTTTTCTTTTTTCTTTCCCTTTTTCCTTTAGACTCCCTACACACACACACACACAAAAAAAAAAAAAAAAAAAAAAAATGAAAAACAAAAAATAAGAAAAAAGAAATAAAAACCTAGCTCTTGTATTCCCTCGCCACCATCGCCGGTGCTGTCACTCATTCTCGTCGTAGCCGATTGCCGTCCCTTGCCGGAGCCGTCACACCTCAAGAAATATTTCAAGTTTTGAAATGTCCCAAGTCCTTATTCTGAAACATACCATGTGGAAGCTATTTGAGTGCTTCGATGCCGTTGTGGTACTCTCCTTTTAACGATGTCATGAACATACATAATCAGTAATATTCTCCATGTGGTACCATATCTATAGAACACTAAATGATTGACTCTATGCCGTTGAAATCCAAACCCAATTTAGTGTGCTTGTTCGTATATTTAGGAGTGCTAATGACCGGGTATATTTTTTTCAGCCATTTACCTCGTTGATGAGACACTCGTTCATCAATCATCTTGTCTTCACATGCCCAAACAAAATGGTGCCATTGATCGCCATGTACTTGAGGTTGCCCGTTCTTTGTTGTTTGAAATGAATGTTGCCAAGCACCTCTGGGGTGATACGGTTCTTACTGCTTCGTATTTGATTAATTGAATACTTTCCTCCACCCTCAATGGAAAAATTCCACACTTCTTTCTCTTCCCTTGGTTTCACTTCTTTGGCTTACCCCCTTGTATTTTTGGTTGTCTGCTTTGTTCATAAAAAAATCTACATCAGGCTACTGTGTATTTGTTGAAGGTAATCTAGTCTCTTGGAAAGTAAGAAATAGAGTGTGGAAGCCCGATCAAGTGCCAAAGGGCAATGTCTCATACAACATGTGAGTTGATTTGGTTGAAACATATGCTAGAAGAATTTGGGTTCGATCATTCTCCTCCAATGAGTCTAGTGTGTGATAATCAACCAACAGTCTATATAGCATCAAACCTAATTTTTCATGAGTGAATGAAACACATTGAGATCGATTGTCACTTTATTCGAGAGAAACTACTACCGTAGTTGATCCACACCCAACATGTTAACTCTCTTGATCAGTTAGCTAATTAATTCATTAAACCTCTTGCGGGTTCTTGGATAAAATGTATTTGTAACTGTAGAAACACAATGGGCCTAATTCACTCTCAAAAGACGCTTTGAAAGATGAGGATTGCCTTAGGCTTTATATATAGCTCAAGGTTAAGTAACACATGTGAGATTTAACATACCCGCTCACGCGAAGGATGGAGTTTTGACAAACCACTGCGAACTGATATCGAGGGAAATGCCCAACATCAATATGGGATTCAACACGCTTCCTCACGTGTAGGGTGGATTTTTGACAAAGCACTGCATACATATGTTGGGGGCCCCAACATTGATATGGGATTTAACACACCCAATATTAGACAAGATCTCTGACTCTGATACTATGTAGAAATACAATGGGCCTAACTCACTCTCAAAAGACACCTTGAAAGAGGATGATTGCCTTAGGCTTCATATATAGCTCAAGATCAAGTAACACAAGCGATGTGGGATTCAACAGTAACAAATTGGGAGTATACGAAATAAATAAATAAAAGAAAAGATTAATGACAGAAGCCAGTTGAAAAGAATTGAGATAAAAAGAAATTAAGGTTGCGTTTGGGTAAGGGATTTGATAAATCCCTTCATTTCATAAACCCGTTGTTTGGATAATTGGTTGAATGAATAATTTTTTTTTGGTTTTATTTTTTATCCCATTTTTGAAAAAAAAAAAAACCAACAAAAAAAAACCCCCCCCAAAACAGGAACAGAAGGGACGAACGACGAGCAAAATGAAGAGCAAATCGATTTCGAACCCTAATCAAGAACAAAATCAACAACAAATTGAACCAGAAACAAAAACAAATCCAACAACAACATGAAAAACAAATCGAAGAAACAGTTCGCCGTTCGCCGTTCCATTTCGATTTTGAAAACGAAATCGACATTTCGAAATCCCATCATAATCGAAATTGGTTTCGATTTCGAAAACAAAATCGAGATTTCGAACCCTAATTCGATTTTGAAATCGAAATCGATGACGAACGAAAGATTTCAAACCCGTGGCAACAAACGATGAACGAAGCGACGAAGACGACGCACAAGAGGTGACGAAGATGACGAACAACTACCGTCGACGAACCCTATTTCGGCGAATGCAACGACCAACTATCGGCAACGAACCCAATTTCGGTGAACATGACGAGGCACGATGGATGGAAGGATTTCACAAATTACACCTCTCCCAAATTCATTTTGAAATCCTTCCATTCACCCAAAAAAGAATTTCATAAATCCCTTTTCCTATTACCCAAACAAGGAATTTGCCAAAAATGGATTTCAAAATTCCTTAACCAATTGAAATCTCTCCTACAAATCCTTCATCCAAATACAACCTAAAGATTTCTTGAATAATTCAATAGTCAATAATCAATGACCAATTCCTTTTCTATTACAATAAAGCTTCATTATATAAGTTTAATCTAAAAATGTAAATAGTAAGCATAATGACGATTTAACAACTACAATTCTAAAATGGAAATAATAAGCATAACGGTTACCTAATAGTTATAATTCTAAAATGAAAATAATAAACTTAATGGCTAAGGGGTACAATTCTAAAATGAAAATAATAAATGCTAATGATTTTTTACTCTTCGTACATAAATTCTTACGAAGCGGTGGTTTTATTTGATCCCTATAACACACATTCGTGTGTGTGTGTGCAAGTTTCTGATCCCTGATTTTTAGAACAAAATTTAGAAAAAAACAAAAACCCTTTTCTTGTTTCCATTTTTTGATTTTTTTTCAAAGTTTTTCGAAGAGTAAAAAAAACAGAAAGACAAACAAAAATGCTAATCAAATGGCACCTAAAACTCTAAGGTCACGTTTGGGATTGGAATGAAGTTAGGAATGACCATTCCGTTCCTACGTTTGGTTGATGAGATTAGTTTTCATTCTCATTTCCAAGTAATGACTAATCCCACAACTCATGGGATTAGTCAATTCCAAATGAAATGAGGTATTAGGTAATCCCAAGATTACCTAATCGAAAATGAAATGAGATATTAGGTACGAAGAATGACCTATAATTCTGTTTCCATATTTTTCACAAAAGAAAATAAAATTCTGGGAACAAAAATAAAAATATGGTGATGTTGCTTTCATGTTTCTGTTCCCAGAAAACATGGAACGGAAACAGAAATATGGGAACGAAAACAAAAACAGAAATCTGGGAACGAAAACAAAAACAGAAATTCGGGAACAAAACAAAAACAGAAATTTGGGAACAAAACAGAAATATGGGAACAAAAACAAAAACAAAAATCTGGGAACATATTTATGTTTTTGTTCCCATATTTCTGTTTTTGTTCCCATATTGCTGTTTTTGTTTTTGTTCCCATATTTTTGTTTTTGTTATAAGAAAACCTAGAACATAGATATAAAACTCGGAATAAACCACTTTTCCCCCATATATTTATTTGTATTCCCAATTTTATGAGAACAGAAACACTAAACAAGTGAGGCATAAGTGGGGTTTGGTCTTTCTATCTTAAGTCTGTTAACAAAATGATTGGAACATAATCAGTAAAATAGGGAAAATTTTGTTTTGTTCTATTATCAGATTTTTACAACAAAATCCTGAAATCAGAACATAAGCAAATCATTTTTTTTTTTTTTTTTTTTTTTTTTTTTTTTTTTTTTTTTTTTTCAGTTATAAGTTTTTTTGGGAACAGAAAAAAAGGTAAACTGCAACACGAAAGTACTTACAAGCCTTTTAGTTTGTCGGGTTAAAGGATAACTTAGGTGACATTTGTTTAGTGTCTCTAAATAATTCTGTTATGTTCCCAAAATTTTATTCTAAAATTTCCGAATATTTAAGAATATTGTTTTATTTTTATTTATCGGTCATTCCAATACCATAATTTAATGTATTTTGTAACCAAACGCAGGAATGGTAATAGTCATTCCAATACTATGTTTAATCATGTTTGTCACCAAACATTGGAATGTGAATGGTCATTCCATTCCAATACCACATTTATTCCAATACTACACTCATTTCATTTCATTCCATCTATTCCAGCGTACCAAGCGTAGCATTGAGTCAAGGAATTAGGAAAGAATAGTTTTTGCGAAATGGTATTTCATTGATATTAAAGGTAGAATACACGTACAGGGGCTGATGGGGCAAGCCCAGGGGCAGGCCACACACGAATCGCCCTTGGGCCTTTTATTTTTTTTTGGGGGGGGGGGGTGGCGGCAACACATGGTGAGTATACGGGTAGGCTGGGCGACGCCCAAGGCATCGCTGGGCTGGGCGTACGCCCTGGATTTTCACTCTTTTTTTAGGGACAGTTACCAAGAAGTCCTCATATGAAGACAAAATAGTCATTTTGTCTTTTTGTGATGATTTTACCCCTTGTGTTATATTCAACATAATCTCAGATCGTGTTATATTCAACACGATCTCCATGTTGCAAATTGATAATTTGGCTATCCTACATTCGTGTTATATTCAACACGATCTCGTGTTGAATATAACACGAGGTCGTGTTACATTTTAATTTTTTCATTCAAATTGTGATATTCCACTTTCGCCACCATAAAAATCAAATCTATACAACCAAGACTTTGTCCACTTGACCGTCTCCATAAGCACTTTCCCATGTCACAATTAGATGATGAAGAAGATCAAAAACATAAAAAAAAATAAAAAAATAAAATTGAATTAGTCTCAAAATTGCAAGATTGAAATCAAATTGGTACAAAAAACACAAATCCTAGAACATAAAAATCAAGGACTTGTTCATGATCTGTTTAAGATCTGAGGATTTTCAGAATGAATGGGAGTATTCTGAACCCTAAATTTCATTCAAATCAACCAAATCAAATCCAAACAACTCAACCAAAATCAAATCCAAACAAATTAATCAAATCAATACAAAACCTAGAAAATCAATTTGAATTAGAAAATCGTAAGTTTGTTCGTCGGTCTCCATTGCCAAATCATCGATAGATCGATTTCTTCCAGCAATCCACTACTGCTAGGCTTGATTTCTTCTAGCGATTTCTTCCATTACCAAATCGTCGACAGATTGATTTTTCCCAGTGATTTCTTCCCAGACAGATCGATTCCTTCCAGCGATTCATGGCACATATCGACACCGAGAACCATTGACGGCGTCGCGGAATCGATTCCAATGTTTGTTATTTGATACATGGAATTTGTGGGGAAGAGGAAGTAGGTGGAGAGAGAGGGAAGTAGATGTGGAAACCTTAGAAAAACCAATTTAAATCAAATTCTCTAAGCTAAACGAGAAGTATTGGGGAAATTGCTTCAGTTCTTTCGAATCTCTGCCCTCGGAAATTCTCATTGATGCTGTAGTAAAACAATGAAGGGAATCGCCGGAGACAAACAATTGGGAGCAGGTGCGGCCGTCGGTGGATTACATGGCGAAGGTGAACGATTGGGAGTGAAAAAGGAAGGGTTGGGGGGAAAAAAGGTGCAGGAGTGCAAAACCGTCATTTCAAAAAATTTAGGACCATCCTGTGCAAACCATAGTTTTTTGAAGGACTATGTTGTGCAAAAAAAAATAATGGGACTATCTTGTAGATTTAGCCTTCTAAGGAGACTATTTGGTATTTTCCCTCTTTTTAAAATGTTGATTGGTCTTCAACGATCTCTCCTCCTTAACCCTCTTACTATCAATTTCAAACCTGGTCTTCAATCGTGAACCCTAAGCCGCCATCCCGACCCTTTGGCCACTGATCCTCCGCTGCATTTCGAACCGGCGACCATCTCGAATGTGGCCTTTGACCTTCGATCACAAACCCTAAGCCGCCATCTCTATCCTCTGGCCTTCGATTGCAAGCTTCATAGCATCAGCTTCTTTTTCTTCTTTCGATCGCGAACCCTAGATCTCAGCACAACCTTCTTTAAATCTCACATCAAACAGCCTTCTTATTATCCAAATTATAGAAACCACCCCATTACTTTCTAAAACTCACTAGATACCCCTAAAATTTACCAAAAGAGCCCCACCTTTTCAAAATTTGCCGATATCTTCCCTCTAACTTTCTACAAGTTCCTATTTGTGCCCAAACTTTCATGAATTTACATCGTTTTTCAGCTTTTTAATTTATATATCATATATATCTTTTTAAATTATTTTTTTGGTATTTTTTAACTATATATAATATGTTTAAAATATTAAAAAATCATGTATCGCCGGGCTTACGGCCCGCCCAATGCCCCCGCCTTTTACAACACTGCACGCACACTATTTATGTACTCTACAAGGCACTAAAAAAGGAACAAAATAAGTATACAACTAATTTTCCTTACTTGCAAAGTTGACTAGTCTATACTCTATATTAAACATGAAATACAACTAGGCAATCCCTAGAGATCAGTAATAAATCTCGTTCGAATGTATTACCTTTTCAACACTCCCCTTCAAGCTGGTTTGAAGATATTTTCCATGATCAATTTGACTGTAATTTTCTCAAATCATTGTATGGATAGTTCCTTTGTAAGAACATCTGCAATCTCTTCATCAGTTGGTATATAGGCCATACAAATCTGCCCGTTCTTTTTTTCTCCTTGATAAAGTGCTTGTCTACCTCAACGTGCTTGATTTTGTCATGAAGAACATGGTTATGTGCTATTGAGATTATTGCTTTGTTATCACAGTGTGCCTTTATTGGAGAGGGACTTGGGATCTTTAGTTCATCTAAGATTCTCTTAATCCACAACACTTCATAAATTCCGTGGGCAACCAATCTAATTTCGATTTTAGCACTGCTTATTACCACCACATTTTCCTTTTTACTACGCCAAGTAACAATGTTCCAACAAAAGTACAGTAGCCAGAGGTTGACCTTCTATAGGTTATACTTTCAGCCCAGTCTGCATCTGTATATACTTCAATTTGTAGGTGATTGTGCTTTCCAAACAGTAGGCCATTCCCTGGTGATCCCTTTAAGTACCTTAGAATTCTGTACACCGTCTCAAAATGTTCTGGACCTGGTGAGTGCATAAATTGGCTTACCATGCTTACTGCAAAAGCTATATTTGGGTGGGTATATGATAGTTGATTCAATGTACCCACCAACCTCTAAAATTGTTCCTTGTTGTTCACATCTTCAGGTTTAGCATATTGGAGCTTCAAGTTTCGTTCAATTGGTGTCTCTGCTACCTTGCAACCCAGTAGACTTGTCTTTCCAAGATCCAAAAGAGATTTTTGTTGGGACACGAAGATTCCCTTTTTAGACATGGCAAACTCCATTCCAAGAAAATACTTTACGACTCCCTAGTCCTTGATCTCAAAGTCATCAGCAAGAACTCTTTTGAGTCTTTGAGCTATCATTACCTGTTAATATTATATCATCAACAAAAACAATTAGAGTAACAATCTTCTGTTGAATTGAGTGTTTATAGAACATAGTGCGATCTGCCTAGCTTTATGTATGTTTGTGACCCTTTAAAACTTTCCCAAATCACTCAAAGCATGCTCTCGGGGATTGCTTGAGGCCAAACATGAATGTTTTTTAGTCTATACACTTGCCCTTCACCAAGATGTTCTTCAAACCCCTGTGTTAGGCTCATAAATACTTCCACTTCTAAATCCCCGTTTAGGAATGCATTTTTTACTTTTAGCTGCTGTAAGGGTCAATCAAGACTCACGGCTAAGGATAGTAACACACCGATTGAATTAATCTTTGCGACTAGGGCAACAGTCTCCTGGTAATCAATACCGTGTGTCTGTGTAAACCCTTTTGCCATTAAACTTGCCTTGTATCTTTCTATACTTCCATTAGTTCTACTCTTAACTGTAAACACCTATTTACATCCTACCGTTTTCTTCTCCCTCAGTAAGTTAACTATCTCCTATGTCTCATTTTCTTTCAGGGTGTTCTTCTCGTCCAATGCTGCTAATTTCCAATCTGGATTATCTATGACTTCCTCAATGGTGTTCTAAAGATAAACATGTGGGAAACTTTTGAGGTAAAGGCTTTATGAGATTTAAAAAGCTTATGGTAAGACACATGTTTAGCAATAAGATGTTTTGTATAGGCCCAAACTCTCTTTCTAAGTTTTGTAGGTATATCAAGATTGAAAGCAGTAGTAGGAGTGAAATTTGACAAAGAAAGACTAGAGTTACCTGGAGTAGTAGGTGGATCATCGCTCGGAGACAATGATTGGTCTTGTGCTAGAGTTGTAGGCAAGTCTTTATTTTTTGATAAGTACCCCTTCGATTGTAAACACAGTGCTCGGATGTAGGATTAATGTGACTTGCTTAGTATTTCTCTCCCTGTTTGTGAGTAATCTAAGTTTCGCAATGGTAGGTTCGTATTTCCCCTTTTTCATTAGTGACACTACCAATTTCTTGAGTTGGAAGGATCACGAATAGGTACGGGAATAAATGTATTAGGTAGATGAACAACTGAGTCCCAAAACTGAGTTTCACTATTTTCTATCTCACCCTGAAAACAAATTTGACCAAAATAAGGTTGACATTCAACAAATGAGACATCCATACTTGCAATTTTTAGGTTTATAACACTTATATCTTCTTTTATTTGGAGCATAATCGTTGAACACACATTTTTCAGCTTTAGGATTAAGTTTGGTTCGAAGCCTACTAGGAATACGAACAAACACAATGCATCCAAAAATTTTCAAGGTTAAGTCAGAGAAAAGTCGACATTTAGGGAACAAAATTTTGAAGCTCTCTACAACAACAACGAAGGTTTTGTCCCACTTAAGTAGGGTTGGCAACATGAATCCGTTTACGCCATAATGAACTATTGAGGGCCATCCCTTCAATCAAGTTCAATGTCATCAAATCAATTCTAATAGTCTCGTCCCAAGTCTTCTTAGGCCTCTCCCTCTAGTAGCCCCCTGTACTTGAACTAAATCGTATTTTTTCACTGATACTTTTATAGGTCTTCTATGCACATGTTCAAACCATCGTAAACGATTTTATCTTATTTTCTCTTCGATGAGTGTTATTCTTAAATTCTCTCTAATAGTTTCATTTTTAATTTTATCCATTCTTGTCTTCTCACTCATCCACCGTAACATCCTAATTTCTGTTACACCAATTTTCTTTACATGTTTTGTTTTTACTGCCTAACATTCTGAACCGTACCGAAACGCCGGTCTTATTGCAGTTTGGTAGAATTTTCCTTTGAGTTTCAACGGTATCCTACAATCGCATATCACCCTAACTGCACTTCTCCACTTTAACCATTATGCCTTGACTCTATGTGTAATATTTTTTATTTTGTCATTACTCTAAATCATTGAACCTAAATATTTAAAATGATCAACCTTTGGAACCTCATCATCTCTAATTTTAATCGCACCATCATCTCTTCGGGCATTACTAAAATGACAATGCATGTATTTCATCTTACTTCTGCTAGCATTCAAGCCTTTAGACTCTAAGACTTCCCTTTATCTTTCTAACTTAATATTAAGACTTGTTCTATTTTCGTCAATTAGTACTATGTCGTCCGCAAACAATATACTCTAAGGTACTCCATCTTAGATATGTTTTGTTAGCTCATCCATCGCTAGAACGAAGAGGTAAGGACCATATTTGTCAAAGTCGCGCCCAGGCGCTCACCTAGACGCAAGGCTCCTCAAGGCACAGGTCCTGCACTTTGCTCAGGTCTAGGCGCTGAAGGTACAAGAAGCGACCGCTTTTACCGCCTGGGCGAGAGTTGTGTGCATTGCCGGAGGCACGCCTGTGGTGGACAAGGCATTTTTTTCCATCGTGGCCTTGATTGACTCTCGAATCAGCCCTAGCCCAAGTCCCCAATAAATACCCAGATCCCTTACCTGAGCTTCTGAAACCCTATTGGAAGGAAATCGGCCTTGATTGACTCTCGATTGCTACTCATTCGTCGATTTCTCTCCTTTTCAGTTGTTGTTCGTTCGTTCAGTCGTCGTTCGCTGTTCGTTCAGTCATCGATTTCTCTCCTTCGCTGTTCGTTCGTTCAGTCGTTGTTCATCCTCTGACTGTTGCTGCTTAGGTGCTCAAGTATTTCTTTTATTTATTTGTTTACTTAATTAATTATTTATGTTTTATTTATATAATTACTTAATTAGTTATTTTATTTATGATTTGCCTGTTTGTTTCATGTTACATCTGTAAAATGTGTTCTAATTTTCTGTTTCTGATTTTTGATGATCTATGTTTATGTTTATGTTTATGTTAATTGTTTATAAAATAATTGTTTAATTATTTATTTAGTTTATTTTTGTTATTATTTGTTCGTTTAATTGTTTGTTAGGAGTTAGGACAAATTAAATGGCTAGTCAAGGATCAAGGGACCCTGCGTGGAGCCATGCGTATTTGGCTACTTGCGAATATATTTTATATTTTATAATTGGAATTTAGTCATAGTTTTACTTCTTGATTTTAGATTTGTAATACATTAGTGCTATATATTATTTTTTTATCTTTTTTTAAATGTCGTGTGCCTGGTGTCACTCAGGCTAGCGTCTTGCCTTGCGCTTAGCACCTAGCGCCTAGGCACCAAGACACCTTGTGCGCCTCGGTGTGTGTGCCTAGAGCCTTTAACAACTATGGTAAGGACTTAAAGATGATCATTGATATAAACTTATATTAATAGGAAATGCACAAGTATCGCCTCCTCTTGTTCGAACACTAGTGACTAAATCTTCATACATATCCTTAATTACCTCAATATATACGTTGGATACATATTTCTTTTCTAGCACCCACACAAAAACTTCTGTGGGTACCCGATCATAAGCCTTCTCCAAGTACCCAAATACCATATGTAAATCTTTTTTATTCTCTCTATATTTTTTCATTAATCTCCTAAGTAAATAAATAACTTATGTCGTTGATCACGTAGACATTTTATTTATCAAATAAGATCCTGTCAAAATCGCATCTCGCCATAGATATTTTGGAACATTCATTGAGAACATAATGTCATGCGCAACTTCAAGTAAATATCTGTTTTTTCTTTGGGTAATAACATTTTGTTGGGGAGTATCACTATAAGTAGATTCATGTTGAATCCCTTTTTCCTTGAAAAACAATTTTCAAAAATTGATTGAAATACTCAATTTCATCATCTGAATGAAATATTTTTATTTTTGTTTACAATTGGTTTTCAACCAAATCGGAATTTTTTTTTAACAAGTTTTCAAGTTCAGATTTATCATTCATCAAGTATACCCAACATAGTTGAGTGTGATCATTGATGAAAGTTACAAACCATTTTTTTTTTCTAGAGGGTGTGGTAATTTTCGAAGGACTCCAAACATCACCATAAGTCAAGTAAAATGGTTTTGAGGTACAATATGGTTTTGAACTGTAAGTAGTGCAATGGCTCTTTGATAAATGAAAACTTTTGCATTGAAAAGATAAATAATACGCATTTTTAAATAGAACAGGAAATAGGTACTTCAAATACGAAAAACTAGGATGTCATAGTCCAAGATGCCAAATCATTATTTGTTCACGGACGGACAGCGAGAGAACTAATACTAGTACTAAAGCCTTGAGCTTGTTTATTTATGAGGAAGTTGTCATCAAAATATTACAGACCGTCCACCATTCTAGCATTGCCAAGTGCCAATCATCATCTCTTGTGCTCAGATCCTAAAAATCACAGTAGGAATGAAAAAAGGTAATATGACAATTATAATCTTTAGAGATTTAACTTACAGATAAGAGATTACAGGCAAGATTAAGGTTGAAAATTCTGATCTGCAATTCTGTTTTTATTCATTTGTTTATTTATCACGAGAACAAGGCAAATAAGAATGAATTACATGAAAAAGATTTGTCTCGTGATCAGAAGCACCTGAATCAATGATCAAGGTGTAGGAGACAAGAGAAAGCACTAGAGTTGCTACCTGTTTGAGCCAAAGAAACACTAGGATTACCAGACTCTAGTATGGATTTCAACAACTACAGAAGATGATTCATTAGCTCTTTACTAAAGGGACCAACATTGGCCTCATTTGCACGAACAGATCGGTCTCCAGGCTTGTTGGTCTTCCAATTGGCATGTTTTCCATGGATCTTCCAGCACGTCTCACGTGTCTGGCAAGGTTTATTGCAGAAATCACACCAAATCCTAGGCTTGTGCTCAGTTTTCCACAGGTTATTGGATGCTCTATTTGCATTTTCATCAATAGAGACTAGAGTAGAATTTTTAATTCGTGCCCTAGCCCTTTTTTTTTTTCCGAGCATACCATTACTACGGCTTTCCTCTCTCTGAACTTTAGCAAATACCTCTCCGAGTGAAGGAAATGGGCCACGACCAATGATCCTTCACCTTATCTCATCAAATTCCACGTTCAGGCCAACAAGAAATTTATAGATGCGATCGTATTCCACTGTCTGCTTGTGGTGTTTGCAATCAACTGGAGATTTCCATTCATAGTCTTTGAAAATATCCAGTTCCTGCCACAACATTGTCACAGTGTTGAAGTATTTGGTGACGCTTTCTCCCCCTTGTCGAATTCCTCCAAGTTATTAATGTAATTCATACACTTGGGATTGATTATCAAGGTTGGAGTACATGTAATTAACATTATCTTAGAGTTCCTAGGCAGTTGGATAGCACATATCAATATAGGTGTTGTCTTCTCCATAGAATTGACAAGCCGTGCCATAACCATGGAATTTTCAACATCTCGAGTGGCATAAGTTGCACCCTTCGAATCAGGTGCCTCTGTATCATCAGTCAGGTACCCAATCTTTCTTCTCCCTTGGATTTACATACTCATTGATTGAGAACAGCGTAGGAAATTGTCTCCATTAAGGCTTATAGTGGTAATCTGAACAGAGTGTGAGTCCGAATTGGGACCACGATTTTCAGTAGGCTTGGACTCAAGCATCGTGAGAGGCTAGGTTTCAATATCAAGCAATAAGTCAAGAGTCATGAATAAAGTTCCTGCTCTAATACCATCTAAAATATCAAGGAATTAGGAAAGAAAATTTTCTATGAAAAGGTATTTCATTGTTATTAAAGGTAGAATACACGTACACTACTTATATACTGTACAAGGCACTAAAAAGGAACAAAATAACCGTAGAACTAATTTTCCTAATTTACAGAGTTTACTAGCCTATACTAAACTTAAAATACTGCTAGCCAATCTCTAGTGATCAACAATTAATCTCAGCCGAATATTCTCCTTTTCAACAAAAAACCCTGCTCACTATTTGTCATCTGAAAGAAAATCGCATCACAATTTTGCAAGACCGTTTTTCCTTCTTTTTTTTTTTGACTGAACAGTTCGACGGTTTAAAAGGATCCTTCTGCTGCATTTACATATATGCATGAAACAGAATTAGGGTCCATTTCTGTTTGCACTTGGGTACAAAATACGAATTCAGTATATATGTTCTGATGCAGTACACACTATGTTGATGTGCAACACATATTCCAGGTTCGGCATGGCCCGGGGTTTTACAATTGCAGCTTAACCATAAAACTTGATGAAATAAGTCAAGAAGTTGCGGTTGTCCAAATATCAGAAGACGATCAGGGTTTGGCCGCAGGGCAGTTTGCAGCTTTCTACAACGGAAGGACCTGCATTGGTTCCGGCGTGATCTTGGAGTCGTGGGATGATCAGGGTTTTCCTGTTTGTGCTAAGGCTTTTGAAATTGCGAGAATGGAAGATAAATCAAAGCTGGGGAAACCGGTCAAGATCAAGGTAAAAGAGTCTTGTGCCAAGGAATCTAATCCAACAGAAGGGCACGAGATTGAAATTGAACGAAGTGTCTCTCGATGAACTTGTCTCCATTTCCCAGTGAATTGGCTTAAACAACCGAGGAAAGTGGTTGCAGCTGTTTTAGTTCTCATGTATTTTACTTGCAAAAATGCATACAAATAATGTGGGAACGATCCTTTGGTGGTGTTCTGAAGCACAAAATTCAAGCCTCGGAAATGAAATTTGAAATGACTTCATGCAATTTCATATATTGTTACACGTGTTCATTTTTAATTTCAATTCCGAAGCTCCAATTAGGTACAACCAAACACTACCTTTATTTAAATGCATTCGGTATGAACTTAGAACTTTCAGTACTCCTCTCCCAAATTGTCCTTTTTCATAGGATTTTTGGTGGGTGGGAGGAAGAAGGTTCCCTCCAGAGTCTTTTTAACCGCTGGATTTTCAGGCAAGAATGGCTGATAGGTCCTTTATGTATGTATCAAATACATTTGTTAATTGTGTAAGTTATTATGCCAATATCAATAGCTTGGGTGGCGTTTCATTAGTGTTTCTGTTTTTTTTTTCTACTTCCAATAAACTTAGGATGGGATGAGAATTTTATTTCCGTTTTGGACCGAAATAGAAACATATTTGGTAATGACTATTGTCTTAAAATTAATTCTTTTACTTTTTGAGAACAAAAACAAAAAATACATTTTGTTGCAACATTTTTTTCCCCTTTAAATGTATAGTGGTTGGTGGGATGGTGGTGGCCAAAGTAATGGTAGTGGGAATAATTTTGTGGAAATGCATGGTGGCCGGGGGTGGTGTTGGCCGGTAAAATAGTGGTGGAAATAGTTTTGCGGGATGCATGGTCACCGGTCTCAGTTGGAAGTTTAAAATGTTTGGTAATGCAATGGGCCATGCCCCTTCCAAGAAAATACAGCGTTATTTTGCGTTCGTTTCTCCTAGTTCTAGAAATATTTGAATAATTTTATCTTGGGTAATTCTATATGTACGTGAACCTTTTTTTGCTATAGATACAAAATTACTAAACATGCCCATCGTAAAATAATTAATTAGATTGGATTGCGAAACCTAAACACTACATATTTCAATCATACACCTTTATACAGAAAGTAAATATTCTAGTTACTAAATTTATACCTACCCTAATATTTCAATCTCTCTCTCACGATATCTATCTTCTTCGATCATCTCCATCCCTCCGTTGCTACTCTGACATCAACAAAATTCCTGCAAAATTCTCTTCTTCCGCAGCAAAATTCTTGTAGTGAAATTCTCCTGTCTCTTCTACCTTTTACTTCAATTTATTTGCCTTTTACTTTACGAATCTTTCTTCAATTTATTTACTTTTTATTTTATGAATTTGTAGTTTTCTTTTAATTGATTTACTTTTTTCTCTTCTCCTATTTGAAGTTCTTTGAAGAAGTTCAAATTAAAAATAATTTTAACATCGTATGAACTTACATGTCGCAAAATAGCCTTTCACGGATGTGTAAGTCCATACAAAGCAAGTTTGCTTGGACTTGAATGTCTGAGCAAATTGTTCCGCGCTAAACTATTTGACACTTGTACGCCTAATGTATTTGAATGTTTTAATGAAAAATCGGCCGTCGGCACCAACCTTCATCGTTGGACCTCAGACCTCCAGTCACCAAAGTCCAACCACCGGTCGATGATTTTTTTTTAATTACATGTAACTATTTTCTTAGTTACATGAAACGACTGTTCAGTTTCTCAAAAGGGAAATTTTCTAATGTGGCTAGTGATATCATATATATATATATATATATATATATATTTATCATTTCCCCAAAAGTGGACAAACTATTTTTTAGTGTATTTTTTAAATTACATGTGATTATTTTTTTAATATACTTTTTGGTTATATTTTTTAAATATATTATTAATTACATTTTAGTATATTGTTTTGTTACATTTTAGTGTATTCCAATGACTGACAATCGAAAAATTAGTTGAATGCAACTAAAAGGCATATTAAAAAAATATTATTAAAAAATTAGTTAAATATAACAAAAAAAACTCCGACAACTGTAGTTTTGATGACCAGTGATAGCCGAAATCCGACATCCAGAGTATTGTGGCCGGTGGTGGTGGGACGGCAAATGATAACGCAACCCTATTTAGGCCATTAGTGTTTCGATGACTTCTAATAGATCAGATTAAACTAAAGTACTTATTTACTTTAAAATTTAATACAAATACGTAAAAGTGGAAGGAGAGAAGGTTTTAATGAGGTTTGAGAATAACTCTTTCAAGTATTTTGGTGAGTTGTTATATTTTATTTTTATTTTTATTTTTTATATATCAAAGAATAAGTATCTTACTTGATTTTTTTTAAGTTATATTATTTTTTAATTAATGCACAAATATATGATTAATTTTCTTGGTGCATATTTTAAATTAATTTAAAAATAATTGTGATTAAAAAAATATTTCCAACAAATAAGAAATTACATAAAATACAAATTAATTAGGTTGGAGCATGTCTCTTTCAAGGATTTTGGCGAGTTTATATATATATATATATATATATATATATATATATATATATATATATATATATATATATTATTTTTTTATATATCAAATATTAAGTGTCCTGATCAATTTCTCTCTCATTTATATTTAATTTTTTTTAATTAATTCACAAATATATGATTAATTTTCTTGATGTACATTTTAAATTATTTAAAAAAATAATTGTGATTGAAAAAATATTTTGAACAAAAAAGAAATTAAATACGATATAAATTAATTAAATTAGAAGTTATTAGACAAGCTAAAATTAATAACACTAATCATAATTTATAGTTATTTGTTTATTATTTTATAGTATATTAGTAAAAGTTAATTTGTAGAAATATTATTTCACTTTTATAATAATTTACGTAATTTTTAATAGTATATTTATTTTTGATATTTATAAAATATCATTACTCAATATAATTTATGCATCCATTTTCGGATATTGATATTAAAGTAACCAAATAATATGTATGTATTTCGTGTTTTAATATTAAAAATTTATTATAATTAAGTTCATGCAACGTGCGCATCTAAACTAGTTTTTTATTAATTTGGTATCAACAATTTTTTACAACAAGTTGCCTCAACCTCCATAAGTCCTACCCAAAAAGAGTCGGAGAGCATCAAACACATATGTTGGATGATGTAATATTCGTGTCAAACCTCTGCTTCCACAAGGGAATTATGGTAATGTTTATTTAACCAAAATTGACCATCACAATTACAAATATCAGACGACAATTTCTTCCAAACTCCATAAAGTGGCCTTTGATAGCACAACATTTTTTTTTAATTTTTTTTTTTTAAGGTATACTCAAGAGTGTCCCCACACCCATACCCACACGGGATGTGAAACTAACTTCGTTCAGGGTGTATGGTTGCCCCTCCCGACAAATATTTTTCCGCAGACTCGAATTCCTGACCTTGCAGAGGTCCATCGACTGTTTTACCTCAAACGGGCTTTACCACTTGAGTTAGACTGTGTTGGTATTTGATAGCACATAACGGAAATCAACGAGTACTTTAAATTTATGTATTTATTTCTGATTTCAAGAGAAAATTCATTCCACAAATAAGTGTATCCTGGAGGAAACATTACATTAAAGTTTCTGAAGTATTTAATCTTCAGTTAAAACAGTTTCACATGTTTCAATATATACATGTATAAAATAATGGTAACTACCAGTGTCCTTGCTATTGGATTTCAGCAGCTTTAAATAATTCCCTCCATTTCTGTGGATCACTTCCTGGTCCGTCCCCCTGCAAAGTTCAACAAATTAGTCCTTAATCATTTGACCAGTCTCAAACTCTTGCTACAACTAAAAGATTTTTACCCAAAAAAAAATAAAAAAAATAAATGAAAAATGAACTCGGGACAAAAGGAGTTTTCATATTCTTTCTCACTCGGACAAAGTGGAACTCTTGAATATTCAAATCGTTGTTTCAAGCCTCAAATATTAGATTCTCCATCATACTATTTTATAAAATTAGACTGTGTATACAACCTCGACAGATGTTCTTGTTGGGTTGGTGGCTCTTTTTTCTTGATCATCCACCGTCCTTTGAATAAAAGAAAAGATGGCAGCATGCTTGCCTTCTCTTCTTGACAATTGTTTAGCAGCCCATGTTGAAAGATTGCCTCAAACAGTTTTATTTGAAAAGGAGGAAGAAGAAAATCTGCATTTCTTCTCCTCTCACTGCCTATAAATAGGCAATTGGTTCAACCTTGTAAAGAATCTCACAATTGGAGAAAACAATATCTCTCAATTGAAGAAGTACATTAAGAGTGAGAGTTCAATTCCTCAATAGCCACAATTGAGTGAATTTTTGCACAAGTGTCTTAAATTGTTTTAAGGTCTTGTTTTGTATTCTTTATTTATATTTTATTGTCAAATAAAGAAGTTCCATAGTTGCTCCCGAGGAGTAGGCGAAATTGCTGAACCTCGTTAAATCTTGTGTTATTGTTTGTGAGTGTGTGTGTGTGTTTTCATTTCATCTCCATAATATTGTTCTGTGTTGGATCCACCCAACACGCTTCTGCACAACAGTTCTCATACCACTTTTGCATATTCATACTTTGCCTATTGAATACCTATCAAATGGTCAATAGTATTGTTAATCCAAGTAATAAGTTTCAAATTGTTTGCCTCCCAAGCGTCTAAGAAAGTTGCATAACCTTCCGTCTCTTTGCCTTTGGGAAATTTTTTCATCCCAAAACTCCAATAGGAAAAATAAATAAATAATAATAAATCATTAAATCTCACACTAATAGGCTAGAGTGAATCATCCCTTTTAGAACTCATTATGAATGCCAATAGAAAATCATAAATCGAATACGAAGGAGAGAGAAAACCAAATGACAAAAAACAATGCAATTGTTTGACGAAGAAAAGTCAAATTGAAGTTGTATGGAAACTAAATAAAAAATGTACAAATGCCAAAAAATTTGCGATTAGGGTCTGGCCTAAACCCCGAACAAGGTGCGATGTCCATTGTAACCCCCCAACCAACTCACTGCAAATTTGGATCTACTATCGTCGTGGGTGAAATCAAACTTTTTTCCGTTATATTAGCCTCTAGATGACATGCTAAGATCATTGAATAACATAGAATCAAAAGAAAATGAGAGAAAGGAGGCTGATATGTTTATTATTGCAAATAATAAATGCAGAGTAATAAATTATACAGGTTTACAAATAAAAGACCTAGAAAAGAATGAAAGATTATTCTACCTTTAATACTACGTAAATATAATAACTCGAATAGGAAGAACTCACCAAATAAAATGAAAACCACTTCCACATTCACGGTGATAGGAAAGATATGCCCAAACACAATCCACAACAAGCGAACATCATCATTTCATAGCTTCCATTTCTATATGTACCATTTCAAAGATATTTGGCTCCAAAATCACTCTTTACGATTAACAGCAAGGACTAAAATCCTTCATACACCTGACACTTCATCCAATCTTCAAAAAATTATCATTGCACAGTTGATAATCTTCCATCAACGTCTGATACTTCACAAAAGATCATTTTACTTGAATTGTGTTGACATTTTTCGCCCCCACTTCCCTTCTTAGTTTATCCTTTGAAAAATCACTCGATAAGATATTGGTTTTATTCCTACTAATTAGTGCAAGTTGAATTTGATCTGCATGAGAGATGAAGTTATCCCCCCGAAAAAAGGAAGATTCTATAACCAAGAGATATCATGAGTGTCAACATTCAGCCCCTCATCTTCAAACCTTGTCTTCAATGGATCAACAACATCTTGAAGCCCAATTCTAACAATTATACTATCCTCTATATTGAGATGAATTGTGTTATCAAACTCACCCAATGGATTGATTCCCTTTCTCCTCGCCTTCCTGATAAATTTTCCAAATGAGTGAACATGATGCCATTGGAATATATAGTCCAGACTCTCCAACCCTTTGACTCAGAGATTCCATCTAAAATTAAAATAAGATTCTCTTTCATCCCCCCAACCAAACAACAAAAAAACCCCTTTTACAAACTTGCTTTATAACTTCAAGGGGGGCTCTCGACTTGGAAAATATTTCATACTTCAATGGCTTGGTGAAAATAATCTTAGCTATTTGATCTTGCAATCTTCCAAATTGCATGTGACTTATTTTTTCATATCATCATGCCGATATGCTTATTTTGATCATAAAAGAGTGGATTTTTTTTTTTCCCAAAAGCCATGTTGGTTAACTGTCAATGTATTCTATAGCATCTTCTTGTGGAAATTTGAGTTCATTCACCAAGATCAGTATCTAAATTGCATGACAAAATACATGATGCCGCGACTACATATTCAGTTTCACAAGTAGTTAGTATGACTCTAAGATGCTTGTTTGACAAACAACACAGTTTTCCATGCAGAATGCAAATACAGATAGAACTTTTCTGGTCATCCTATTCACCAGCCCAGTCACTGTCCGTATATCCAACAAGTTCAAATTATCATATGGTGAGTAGAAAAAACCGGAATCAAGCATACCTTTCGAGTAGAGAATAATTTGTTTAGACATCTTCATGTGTCTCATGAGGGTGAGCCTTGGGTACAATGGTAAGGTTGTTCCATTGTGACCTGGAAGTTCAAATCTTGGAAATAACCTCTCTATGTATACTAGGGGTAAGATTGTGTACATCTACACCTCCCCAGACCCTACAATCGCAGGAGCTTTCGTGCATTGGGGCTACCATTTTATCTTCATGTGCACTGGCATTGGCCTTTTGCATGCCTTGATAGTTTAACTCCGCATTCTACCGAAATATTTATTGGCATGTAATTGCTCATATATTTAACTTATTGAGAACTTCCTTCGCGTCTCTAAGTTGAAAAACGAAGATCCTATCGTCTCTTTGCTTCGCTTCAATGTCAATATAGTAGGAGAAGAGCCCAATGTCCATTGCTCTCCCCTGAACTCCTCGACATCCACTGGTTGTTTCCGGTAATGATTATGTCATCAACATAGAGGCACACAAACAAAATATATCCATTCTCCACCTTAATGTAGAGGGTAATTGACGGGGGCAGTTGATAAACTTATTTTCTTGAAAATATTAATCAAATCAATTCTACTATTCCATGCGCTCAATGTTTTCTTTTAATCCACATAGGGCCTTCTTTAATCTCAAAACTTTTTCAGGCCCTTTAATAACATAGCTGATCTACTCAAATTAAAACCCTTATTCAGTGCATAGCAATTGTAGACCCCGTATTTTGTCTTGCTCTATTCGGATCAGCGAAGAAGAGGTTTCAAAAGGCCGTTAGGGCGTCCTAATTTTATTTTATCATCAAATTTTTACTTGTTTTATTTTATTTTGCATTTTTTGGATTTTTCTGAAAATATTTGGATATTTTTTGGATAAAGTTCGTGTTTTTTAACCCCAGAAACAGTCCAAAAGCAGTCCAAAACACCATAAATGCACTAAAAGACGGAAAAGTGGTCCACGTGTACCATTTTTGGGCTGCCAATATGCTGGCTGTATGCCTGATGGCCTGGAAAACTAGGGCGTCTCACTTCCAACACAAACTTGAGTTGGACATTTTTCGTAAGTCTAAAATTTCTGAATATGAACTAAAAACACTCGCATCAGTTGTCTATCCAGTCTTGTTCTAATCTGAAAGCTCTTTTACAGTGCAATGCGTCAACATTTACCAGATCTATAAAGAGCAAATGATCCTAATTCCGTAGTCTAAAAAACTCAGCAATCCCTCTCTTCTTAATTGTAATCGAAACCAGTGAGTCACTTTGTAGGATTAACTTTCTTTTGCCCCTATACTTTGACCTTTTATCAATTAACCTTCCTCTACCTTCATATTATACATTTAACCCCCTATACTCAACCAAAATTGCGAAACATAATCTGTCAAATTTAACAGAAAAATAATGGCATATGAAATTAAATCTTTCGGCGCATTTCAAACTCAAAGAGACAACACTACCCTTATTTTATTTCCTTTTTTCATTTCTTTCTTTTTCTTTTTTCTTTTTTTTAAATCTTTTTAGGGAAAAGTGGAAAAATGAATTCCTAAGGAGTGAAGAGATTGTGGACGGCGGTTGGCAATCTACCAAGCAACAGACAAATAATTTCTTCTCCACCAACCCATTTCTAAGATCTTGACTTGAGAGAGATCAACTTGTCCAGTCGCCTAATCAAAGCAATGGGTCACAAAGAGCATTGAAGATACAAAATCAAATTTGGTATTATAACATGGTGGCAACTGGTCCTATATATATTTTGTGTCGTATACAGAACACATATCAGTCTTACATTTCGAAAATTGTTGTAATCGCCGTTGTTAGAATCCCATCCCACATCAGTTCTGTGAAACTTTCTAACCCATCTTATAAATGTAAGGAGCTACTCCACTTGACATATGATTTCAAGATGAAACCTGTTGACAGTTGTATCCATTTCTCATATACATGCCAGTGCTTCTACACCATAATGGAAGCAAAAGCAGAATTGTCCAACAAAATCTAAGTATAACAAGTGGAAAGCCAAAAAAAAAATAAAAAATTGCATCCGATAGAAAACTATCGATCCCTTTGTGCTAGCTACAGACTTCGTGTTCTAGTAACCAATCCACATTCTTGCATCGCCTCCGACTATGATTTATAACAATTCAAAACAGAACATTATAGAAGGTGCTTATGAAAATGGTAAGAGACGGGATAATACATATCTACGGTATCCGAATGCACAAATATTTCAATCGTCTTAAGATAATTACCTGAACCGAGTTAATTTCATATATTTGGCCCTGCGTAAAGTCTATATCCAATGCCTGGATGCATGCTTCTGCAACCACAAGTCTGCTAACCTCTCCAACTAGTTTATCTCCTGACAAACATAAGAGGCAAAAATGTTGACAAGCACTAGCTTGATAAGGACTGATTGCAGTAATGATGGAACAACAGATGTAGTGAACGTATTAGTAGCCTTATCAGAAGATGAGACAAAACTCGACATGATAACACCTGAGCATACTTTTTTCTGAATAAAGTGAGTATCAACTTTTATGTACTTCGTTCTCTCACGAAGGACTGAGTCAGATAATAACATAACAATGGACTCATTATTGCAAAATAATACAAACGGGTCAATCACTAAGGCTCCGTTTGGTTAGTGTTCCCAACCAAACCCAACCCAAAAATTTTGGGTTTGATTTTTGGGAACGCGTTTGGCAAACACAAAACCCAACCCAACCCAACCCAAAAAATAGGAATTGATTCTCAAAATCCTAAAGAAACCAGAAACAAAAAAAAGTTGTTTCTTTTTGTGCCCAAAAAACTCAACCCAAAGTTCTCAACTTCCGACTTCATCTGCCGGCCGACCACCACCACCCGCCGCCGTCTGCCGCCGCCGGCCACCTTCGGCGACCTTCCGCTACCGCCGGCCACCTCTGGCGACCGTCCGCACTGCCGGCGTCCACCTCTGCCGACATCTGTTCGGCCACCTCGCCGCCGCCGGCCGGTCGTCCGGCCACCACCAAACAAAAAAAAAAAATTCAAAAAAAAAAAAATTAATTTTAGGATAAAATCGTTACCAAACACATTCTGTTCTCAGCACAAAACAAAAATTGTCATTACCAAACGTAATTCTGTTCCCAAAATTCTCAACCCAACCTAATTCGACTCAACCCAACCCATTTCAAGTGGGTTCAAAAAAGTGGGAACACTAACCAAATGCCACCTAAGAAGCCTAATTCAATTAGAAAAGAATGAAGCCAATGTAGTCCGAAATCCAATCATATACATGATGATATTCAATAGCTATAGTATTGAATAATCAAAATTATTACTTTGTTAATTATACAATATGAGACAACATATAGGAGTAATTAAGAATAAAAATAGCAACTAAATACTAACTAATAACTACTTTCCTAATCTTCATATTTGACTTTCCCTATATACAAATAACAAAAATATCAAATCTTCCAACGCTCCTCCTCAAGCTGGTAGAAGATATTTTTCATTGTCAGCTTTCATACTAGATAATCGAATCTCTTATTTGGTAATCCTTTCGTTAGAATGTCTGCGATCTATTCGGTAGTCAGTACATATGGCATACATATTTGTCCACTCTCGATTTTTTCCTTGATGAAATGGTTGTCAACTTCCACATGTTTTGTCCGATCATGTAGCATCGGATTGTGAGCAATTGCAATAGTTGATTTGTTATCACAACAGACTTTCATAGGTGCTGAATTGAACATCTTCAATTCTTCCAGTAATCTATTAAGGGGTAATGCTACTGACTTCCTCTGTCATTTTGTACTATACTAGATATCTCCCCTATCATTTTGCAAATACCAGAGACCTCCCATGTCTTTTTCTCAAACACTACTTACCTCCCTTACTGATTAAAAAATAATAATTTTTTTATTATAATATCAATTTTACCTTCACTATTTAAAAAATAATTAAATAATAAAAAATTAAAATACATAAATAACCCTTTAATTTATATATATTCATCACCACCTCCTACCACCGCACCCACAACCACCACTACCTCCTACTGTCGCCACCACCTCCCACCCTCCGCCACCTCCCACCGCCGCCGCCCACCACCTCCCACCAACACCCTCCGCTGCCTCCTACTACCACCAGCCGCCACCAATATTTTGATGTAAAAAGACATAAATACCCTTACAAAAATATTTTTTTATTCTTTTATTTAAAAAAAAAAATCATTAACATCCTCTTTATTTTTTAATTACTCTTTGCACCCATTAAAGTGAAATTTAAGACCAATCCAAAATTTAGGGGTAAAAGTACCGATCTTCTTCTCTTCTTGATTTTTTTATTTTTTATTTTATTTTTTTCATTTTGTTAAAAAAAATAAGAGTTAAAAAAAATATTATTTTTTAATGAAAATGTTAGTGTAAAAAATAAAGGATGGTGGCGTTGGATGGCGGTGGGAGGTGGCGGTGGGTGGCGGAAGTGGGTGGTGGGAGTTGGGCGGTGGGTGGTGGGAGTTGGGAGGTGGTGGTGGCAGTGGGAGTTGGGTGCTGGTGAGAGGTAAATATAATTATTTAAAAACTTAAGGGTAAAAAATATAATTTTAAAAATAAAGGGGTGCTAATGAATTTTTTAAAAAATAATCTAAGGGCAATTTTGTCCAATGAGAGGTAAGTGGTGTTTGAGAAAAAGACAGGAGAAGTCTGACATTTGTAAAATGACAGGAGAGGTATCTAGTATAGTATAAAATGACAGGGGAGGTCAATGACATTTACCCAATCTGTTAATCCATAACACGTCACAGATGCCATGAGCTACTGATCTGTACTCCACTTCTGCGCTACTTTTAGCTACGACATTTTGTTTTTTGCTTTGCCATGTGACGAGGTTCCCACCAACAAAGGTGCAGTAACCGGAGGTTGATCTCTTGTCCGTGATGCTCTCAGCCCAATCTGCATCGGTAGATACATCTACTAGTTGGTGACCACGTTTTTTACACAAAATTCCTTTTCTAGGTGTGCCTTCCAAGTACCTTAAGATTCTATAGGTAGCTTCTAAGTGTTCTTGTCTTGGTGAGTGCATAAATTGGCTAACCATTCTTACAGCAAAAGCTATATCCGGACAAGTATGTGATAAGTAGATTAACCGCCCCACTAGCCTTGATATTGTTCTCGGTTTACCACTGTTTCAAATTTGGCCGGTTGTAACTTCTCATTCAGTTCGCTTGGAGTTTCTATAGCTTTGCACTCGAGTAGCCATGTTTCATTCAGTAGGTCGAGTACATACTTCCTTTGACTCATAAATATGCCTCCTTTTGATCTAATAAATTTCATTCCAAGAAAATACTTCAACGGACCTAAGTCTTTGATCTCAAATTCATCCGCAAGTTTTCTTTTAAGTCTTCCCAACTCGTCACTATCACTTCCTGTTAAAATGATATCATCTACATAGACAATTAAAATGACAATCTTACCATTAGTTGAGTGTTTATGGAACATAGTATAATCTACTTGGCTTTGTTGATAACCATGACATTTTACAGTGGTTCTAAAACATTCAAACCACGCTCTAGGAAACTGTTTTAGGCCGTATAGTGATTTTTTTAACTTGCACACCTTTCCTTATCCTATTTTTCTTTCAAAAGCCGGTGGTAAACTCATGAACACTTCCTCCTCCAAGTCTCCATTTAGAAAGACATTTTTTACGTCTAATTGGGGTAGGGGCCAATCAAAATTCACTGCTAGGGACAATAGAACCCGAATCGAGTTTATCTTTGCAACTGAAGCAAACATTTATTGGTAGTCTATCCTATATGTTGGTGTGAATCCTTTAGTCACGAACCTTGCTTTATACCGTTCTATACTTCCATCTACCGTACACTTGATGGTAAATACACTCTACTATCTTTGTATCTTTTGGCAAATCAACTGTTTCTCACGTACCACTCCTTCTAAGAGCATTCGTCTCTTCCAAAACTGTTAGCTTCCAATCTGGATCACCTAGTGCTTCCTCAATGTTCCTTGGAATAAACAAATTAGTAACTTTAGAAGTAAAGGCTCTATATGGTTTGGAAAGTTTTGTGTAGGATACATATCTGGATATGGGGTGATTAGTGCACTCCTTTCCTGATGGCTATAGGAATATTGAGATATGAAGGAATACTGGAATGAGAAAGTTCATTAGGAGGTGGCAAAGAGATAGGATTACTTGGATGAGAGGGTTCATTAGGAGATGACAGAGAGATAAGATTACTTCGATCATTGCTTGGGGAGTTGGATTGATCTTGTGCTAGAACAGTAGGTTGGTCTTTGTTCTTCTTTGTACTTCTCCAAGTATAAGTACAAACCCGCAACTCAATATACAATCGTGGTATTTCTTCATCTGTTTGTAAGAGAATTATGCTCGGCACTAGTGTACTAGTAGTGATGCCTTTTTGTTTTTCAATATTTTCATCACTTGTTTTTTATTTATTTGGAGTAATAGTTTCTAAGACTGTGGTAGGGAGAGGATCATTAGTGATCCAAAAATTTTCTTCCATTAGATTCTCTCCCTGAAGGAGATTTTTGTCAAAGAAAGGGACATTTTCCAAAAACGCGACATCCATACTAACATGATTTTTTTCTGTTTGCGGATTGTAGCACTTATACCATTTCTGATTTGGTGCATAACCTATGAAAACACATTTTTTTACTCTAGGATCAAGTTTAGACTGAAATTGGCTAGGAATATGGACGTAGGAGGTGTAGCCGAATATCTTAAGAGACAGGTCAGCCGATATCCTAGATACTGGAAAATGTGTTTTGAAATTATTAAATGGTGGAGTATAGTTTAAAATACGTGTAAGCATGCGATTGATTAAATATACAGCTGTTAAAAGTGCATCGCCCCACAAATATTTTGGAATACGCATAGAAAACATAAACACACGAGCTACTTCGAGTAAGTGTTTATTTTTCCGTTCAGCGATGCCATTTTGTTTTGGTGTGTCACGACATGTGAATTGATGTAAAATACCATTAGTTTTCAAAAAAAGGCCTAAACATTCGTTGAAATATTCTGTCCCATTATCTATGCGAAGAATGCTAGGCTTCATTTGAAATTGGTTTTTGAGCATGATGCAAAAATATTTAAACAAAGTTTCTACATCAGATTTTGTATGGGTCAAGTATTACCAACATAAACGTGTGTGATCATCAATAAATGTCACAAACCATCTTTTTCCGAATAGTGTTGTGATTTTTTAGGGACCCCATACATTGCTGTAAATTAAATAGAAAGGTTTTAATGCACGATATGGTTTTGAAATATAAAAAGTACGCTGACTTTTTGCTAGCAAACAATTTTCACAATGAAAATATGAACAATCCACATTCTTAAATAAAGTCAAAAATAAATATTTAAGATATTGAAAACTTGGATGTCCTAGTCTAAAGTGCCAAAGCATGATTTTATCACGAATAGACGTTGAACTCATACCACTGGGGCCATGAGTTATTTTATTCTTTAAGGAGTTATCATCGAAGTAATAAAGACAATCCACCATTCTAGCACTACCAATTGTCTTCCCCGAGACCTGGTCCTGAAATAGACATTGAGATTCAGATAATATAACATGACAGTTAGAATCTCATAATATTTTACTCACAGATAAGAAATTACAAGTAAGTTTAGGAACATGAAGGACCGTTTTTGGGTTAATGTTATCTGAGATTTTTATTTGGCCTTTTCCTGCAATAGGTGAGAAACTACCGTCTGTAATCCTAATTCTTTCGTTACTAGAACATGTTGAATAGGTATTGAAAATGTGAAAAAAGCTTGTCATATGATCAGAAGTACCTAAATCGATAATCCACGGCACTAAATTTAAGGAACAAGAAAGGGCTCTAGAGTTGCTACCTATTTAAGCTAAGGAAGCATTAGGAGTACCGAATGATGGATTGGCAGTCAACAGTTTTAGAAATTGATCAATCTGCTCTACGTTGAATGGAGTGGTCGCAGCTTCATGTGCAGAAGGATAGGGTCGGTTCGATTTTTCTCCAGACTTATTGCTCTTCAAATTGGCTAGTTTTCCATGGATTTTCCAGCATGTTTCCTGTGTATGACGGGGCTTGTTGCAATAGTCGCACAATATATGAGGGCGTTCCTCTACTCAATGTTGAAACCTGACGGAGTTAGCATCAGCGGTAGCCAAAGCAGACTGGTTAATTGAAGCAACTGCAAGACCAATAATCTGTTGCTTGTTGAGCATGACGTTACGACGGGTCTCCTCCCTTTGGGCCTCCGAGAAAACCTCACCGATTGAGGGAAGAGGCTGACGACCAATGATCCATCCCCCAACTTCGTCGAGTTTCGGTTTTAGTCCTGCAAGGAACTTAAACACGTGGTTATCCTCCACCAATTTCTTATAGTGGTTATAATCCTCCGTCAAATGCCATTCATGATCATTGAACATATCTTGATCCTGCCATATTCTCTTCACTGAATTGAAATACTTGACGATACTCTCTTATCCTTGACAAACATCACGGAGTTTTAGAGTCAATTCATTCTTTTGAGATTGATTTCTCAGGTCAAAATACATCTGATTGACATTGTCCCAAATTTCCTTTATCGTAGGGTAGCACATGTAGTTGGAGCTGATTTCTTCATCCATAGAGTTCACGAGCCACGTCATAACCATGGAGTTTTCAACATCCCAAGTTTTATGCAGCGGGTTTGTGAGGGCTGACTCCTTTGCATCACCGGTTAGATATCCCATTTGTCCTCTTTTGCGGATATACAGTCGGACCGATTGAGACCAACGCAAGAAATTGGTTCCATTCAATCGAACAGAGATGATCTGGATGGAGTGAGATTCGGAATGGAGGTTTTTTGGTTTGGTGAGTTGGCTAGACCGTGGGGTGGATTCTGAGGTAACGTCGAACGTGGTGAAGGCAAGGGGAAATATTGTCGGAGGCTGAGAATCGTCAGAGCTTGAGAAACGGGATGCCGATCGATCGATTTCTTTGTCGGTTGTGGGAGATTAATCGATTTCGTTGGCTGTGGGAGGCCAATTTCGTCTTCGGCTAGTAGATCCGATCGATTTTGTCATCAGTTGAGTCGTCGGCTGTAGAGGGGGGCTGGCATTTGTCGTCGGCTGTAAGGAAGCCGTCGGCGTTCGTCGTTGGCTGTAAGGAGGACCGTCAGCATTTGTCATCAGTTGTAAGGGGGCCGTTGGCGTTCGGCATTGGCTGTAAAGAAGGCCGGCGAAGCATCGGTTGGTTTGAAGAAGGTTGATCGAAGTGTCGGCTGTGAGAAAAGGGGGCTGGTGGCTGAGCCAGGGTTTTTAGTTTAGCTTTGATGCCATATTGAATAATCAATATTATTACTTTGTTAATTGTACAATATGAGACTACATATATGAGTAATTAGCAATAAAAATAGCAAGTAAATAATGACTAATAACTACTTTCCTAATCTACATATTTGACTTTCCCTGTATACAAATAACAAAAATGTCAAATCTTCCAACATATAGACATCTAATAATCTAGTGAAAAGGAAGAAAACATTGTTAAAAGTAAATACCTTTACCAACAAGGACTGCACGCCGTTCGCCAGCAGTAGCTTTGAGCAGCGTATTAAGATCATATGATGTGTATGGCCCATCTGTCAATCTACCCGCTCTAATATGCAACAAAAATAAACACACACTAGGGATGATATTTCTTTTTTTTTTTTTTTTTTGGATAAAGTATAGATTGGATGATACGATTGTTTCACGCCAAAAAATAGAACAACACAAAATTATGTGTCTCGAACCTTATTATAGTAAACGGGAGACCGGAATTGCGGAGAAAGTCTTCCCCCATCTTCTTGTACTTGAGAACACCAAAAAGGTTCATAATGCTGCAATGTTATAATAAAAAATGAAATAAAAAATATCAGAAAAGATCCAGATATTACTTGGGCCTAATAATAACAGCCTATAAAATTAGATATTATCTTTGCACCAGGGAAAAAGAAATCCTTGGTTCTCTTATAATAATATACATTACAACTTTTTCTCTTTTCAGAAAAAGAAAATTGTCTCCATATCTTTCAATTAGATCCCATGTACCTATTACGAGTAGTTTTACATACAAAAGAAAAACAAGTAACCTTGTAAACGTTTCCAAATACAAAAAGTCGATCCCATATTAGTGCCAAATGATCACATGATCATTTGTATTCATCTAACATATGTCCTTGTGTACATGATCAAGAAAATATCCTACCTCCAAGGTAGTTCATTAAACTTTGTCACTCCCACTGAGGAAACAAGAATGACTCTCTTCACCGATGGCGGCAGCTTCGATACAAGATTTCTCACACCTTCCCAATCTTCAAAGGGTAAGATATAAGGTTTAGTTGGTTGCATTATTTACGAACAAAAAAAGCATACACTTCGCGCACCATAATTTTGAAACATTGAACTTTGGCTAATATGCAAAATAAACAAAGAGTTTGTAGATTTGACGTAATACAAACCAATCAAAACCACGCTTCAAAAAAAAATCTCTTTGATGAGACAGATAAGTCATGAACAATGTGCTGCACATTTCTGATATACGAAGAAAACATTTATTGAAACAGCATCATTAGACTGAATATTCTCTAGAGGCTATGTTTTCCCCTTTACTGAATATTGGAACCATATCACGTCCCCGATCTGATGAAATAGGATGAATGGAGATGGTAGTTTGTAAAAACGTAATTATCTTGCGGCCAAGTAAAGTGTGCTACAAGTATACAAAATAAAAAGTACTCAAACATACAGTCCACCCTTTAGAATAAATCCAACTTGGAGTACTTTTGTGGTTAAAAAAACAATCATTTTATGCTTCCCAACAATTCCTTGGTAATAAATTAGTTCCCGGTTTCTTATCTTTTCTTCTTTTTTGGACGGGAAAGTTATTCATATAAGATAAAAATGCAGAATAAATAGTCAACAATTTAAGAACCTGACCTACTCTTTCTGGTGTATTATCTCCATCCCATCGCCTTGATGGGAAGGCAGTTGTTCCCGTGCAGCAAATGACATGTGTAACACCCTTGAGGAAAATTATCAAAAATCACTATTCTAATAAGGAAAGAATCGTCAACATTTATACATTTCAATAGACAAACAAGAATTTTTAGACTTCCAAAAGAAATATAGGAATAATGAGATAAATCAAATGCACAAACCTCAAATATGGATGGATCTAGATCCTCCCGGTTTCGAGTGTCACCTTTCGAGACCTATTGTGTTTTTAAAGTCCCACTAACCATGAGATTTCAAATGTTGAACATAGTGAATGAATTCCATTTCGAAAGAAAAAAAAATTTGATAAAGCATGAATGGTTGGGGAGTGATAGTGAACGAATTCCATGTCGAAAGAAAATTACAAAACACATGATAAGGCATGAAGGATTGCTGGAGCAAGAGACATTATTCACCTAGCCAATGCATATCTTAAGGCAGATAAAACTTAAACCGAACCTGTAACTTCTCCTTATCCTGTTTACCAAACAGAGCAACAGCCTTCTCAGGATCTCGAAGTAATAGGCGGGACTTGATTTTACGGTTCAGCAATGATGCGACAACTAACTGTCCTACATAACAAAAAGAAGACAGAGATTCAAAACAAAGAGATTAGTTGAAGCAAAAACTCTCTCCCTCCATCTCTATCTATCTCTCACTAATATGACACTACCACAAACAAAAAATAATTTCAGCTGACTAATAGAAATATTTCTACCACCATTAAAATAAACCAGAAAATTATCTCAAACATCAATGCTTTCTACCACCGTTAAAAGAAACCAGAAAAATATCTCAAACATCAATCCATTTTCTGAAGTAGCACATGTTAGGAGGTTCAAAACCAAAACCGTACGGATATAGGTATTGTAACTCCTTTAATATAAAAGGATTTTGGAGAGCAAAAGACTTATTTTAGTATGTAATATATTTTATACAATAAGGTTTTACATTCCCTATATGTGACCATAACAGTGTGCTAAATTAGGAAGAATATCACCCCTAATAAATGAGATAATTAATGAAATAAAAGAAGCTACTAAATTGATCAACATGATCTAAATAAGAAATATGACCTAAATTCTAAATAATAAATAATGCACTAATGAAAATATTAAATATTCCAACACTCCCCCTCAAGTTAGAGTAGAGATGTTTTGGAATTCCAGCTTTACAAGGGTTGAGTGGAGATCTTCTTCCTTTCTGGTAGCTACATAAATGGATGGTACTGGAGGAAACAAAGGAGGAACGGTTATCGCCAGAAACAACGGCAAAGACAAGATGAAAGTACCCAGACATTCGGTTATCTAGAAGACAGACGATTTTGTGGCGTTGGAAGACCAATGGTGACAATGTCGGCCGGCCAATGGCGACGAATGGAACGTTGGGAGACCAATGGCGACAACTGGTATGTCAGACAACCAACGGAAACAATTGGAACATTGGGAACCAACAGGGACAACTAAAACCCCGGGCGACCAACAACGACAATTGGAATTTTGGCCGACTAGTAGCGACAACTGGAACACAAGAAGACCAACAACGACAATTGGAACACAGGGCGACCAACAATGACAATTGGAACGTCGAAGAACCGGACTTACACACCAGAGATATAAGACTTCCAAACAACCTTTCTTCAGCTCAATATCATCACGGAATGAGCAACTACCTCAAGGCATCAATCCAATCATGTGTTGTTATTTATTCGGTGATGTGCAGTGTGTCGTGAGAGAGATGGCCAGAGGGGGCCAATGTGAGGTAAAGGAGAAGACAGTGTTTCCGCAGGGAAAGAGGATGCAACAACGGTGGTGGCTGGAAGGTGGTTTGGACCGTTGAAAGGTGGTTCGACATAGGGGGTATAGGATTTTAGAGAGCAAGAGAACTATTTTATTATGTAATATATTCTATATAATAAGAAGTGTTATAAAAGGCGGGGGCACTGGGCTAGCGTTTGGGCCTGTCCGGGGCCAGACGTAAGCCCTGAGATACATGATTTTTAATATTTTAAAATATAATATATAGTTAAAAAAATACCAAAAAATAATTTAAAAAGATATATATGATATATAAATTAAAAAGCTGAAAAACGATGTAAATTCTTGGAAAGTTTGGGGAGCATATAAGACCTTGTAGAAAGTTAAAGGGAAGAGATTAGTGAATTCTTGTAAAGATGAGTATGTTTTAGTAAATTTTGGGGTACCCAATGAGTTTTAGAAAATACTAGGGTAGTTTTTGTAATTTGGAGAATAAAAAGGCAGTGGGAATCTGGGATTAAAAGAAGGCAGGGATGAGACTTAGGGTTCGCGATCGAAAGAAAAAAAAAAGAAGGTGACGCAGTGAAGCCTGTGATTGAAGGCCAGAGGTTAGAGATGGTGGCTTAGGGTTCACAATCAAAGGTCAAAGGCCAGGTTCGAAATGGTTGCCAATTCAAAATGCAACGGAGGATCGAAGGCTAGAGGGTTTGGGAGGAGAGATCATTGAAGACCAATCAACATTTAAAAAAAAATAGCAGGTAAAATCCAGGGCATACGCCTAGTTTAGCGATGCCCTGGGCGTTGCCCACCCTCACTGAGCATACGCTCACCAAGCTTTGCGCCCGCCCTCCCCCCCCCCCCCTTTGGGATTCAACACGCACCCTCATGTGCAACCTCGGCTTAGACGTCGTGTGATTAATAGACATCAGACATTGGAAGAGAGAAGCCACACAACTCGGGGACAAACAAACATGGATTCCCAAACCCAACTCTAATGGTGTTGAATCCCAAATCGTATTTATGAGACTTCTCAAACTAGGCAATATATGAAAGAAGTTCCTCCCCCTATGGTCATATGATTTTAGGCTGAGGAGTTGCCTTGCCATATGGGTTTAGGTTGGAACCTCCTAAATTGGTATCAGAATCAAGGTTATAGGAAGTCTCCTCATTCTCCCTCACAGTCAAATCACTCGTGAAAGCCGAAGGCTGTATAATCTCCCTCTTAGTTAGATTACACGTGCAAACCAGGGGTTGTAAGTGAGAGTGGGTGTTATGAAGTCTATCCCGCATCAGTCATAAGAGACTTTCCAAACCATCATAAATATCAAGGGAGCTACTCTACTTGTCACTATATCATCAATCCTTTTTTTTTTTTAAGTAGCATCAATTCGGTTTTAGCCATAATTCAGAGTGCGAGGAGTGGATATAGGACAATGGAAAGATATGAAACTAGGAGAGGGGTAAAAAATTTCACTCTGTTAAATCTCAAGGGCCTCAGATGTCATTTATTAAACATCAGGGGGTGTGAATTTACCCTTGGTATTATGCACCAACTTTGTCAAGAAGTGCTAATAACATTCTTATTATCTACAGAAGTGACTGTCTAAAGAAGTAGACTCGATCAAACCAAGAGAAAGCAATCAGTCCACCATTTCTTCATGATTAAAAATAAGAAGTCTCCTCTTAAGTGGGTTGAGTGAAATGACTTGATAAGATGACGACATATTTCTTCTCTCAAGTTGGTATTGTCCAGTTCAACTACTTGGCATTTAGAGAAAAAAAACAAATTAAAATTAAAGATATAGTAAATATATGGATCTAATATAAGTTCCAGAAAGACTTCATGCTTTAAAAAGAATCCCCATGCGGTTCACATTGGCAAACAAGTAACTTAAAAACATGCCAAAGTAACAACAGGGACGGTAAAAGTCCCAAGTTATTTCACACCTTTTTTTTTGGGTAGAAATACCCTTCAATTATTTTACTAGTCTTCAATCCAATGAAAGAAAATCAAAATTCCAATAACGTAACCTCAACAACTCAGTCTCTCTCGCTTCAGGCACAACGTATCATGGCTAAAAACACAATACTACCCCCTCACAGAATCATCTCCTTTTTATTGCTTTTACAAGCTCACATAATTAATGAAAACAAATGATGATAATTGCATTTCAGCCTATAGAGTATGCGTAGGCTTAGTGCAAAAGTTGTTGGTATAACAAAAATTGTCATTCAATGGTAAATTGCAATTAACCCGAAATTCAAGATTTTTTTTTTCTTTGGGTGATTCGGCACTGGCCCCCAAAAAACCAATTGTTTACTACACTTCACAATTTTTTTTTTTAAAAAAAAAAATAATCAAAATAAAAGTCGGTTTTTAAAATAGTTTCAACTTTGAAAATGCTATTGTAAATAGCACTTTCTGCAATTACCCTAGTTGCAGAAATGATTTCAAGTGCTGTAAATGCAGAATAAGTCTTCCACTCCTATAAGAGGAAGAAAAAACTCTAAGCCAATGGGGTCCGTGGTTGCGGTATTTTCTCCTAAATATAAAAATAAAAGTTACAACATAATTAACTACAATTAACTACAAAATTCATATGCAGCAACATGATAAGTAAGTTAAAATCAAATCATGAATCAGAACAGAAGTTGTGATTGAATTAAAATGGCACAACAACAGTAAACAAAAAAATAAACACGGCAATCCATTGCTACAATGCTCCCGCAGTCCCGCTATGCACGGGTCCAGGGAAGAGTCAGACATATATAATCCTCAAAAGCAACACCCATATCATCCTAAGAATAGGAAGAAGTCTATAAACATTATAAGGTTAGAGACAACCAAGTGTCAGAAATAGCAGAAGACCTAAGAGTTCATACCAACACCGCCGGAGCCTCCAACGACGAGAACAACCTTAGAAGAAGCAGAAGGGGCGGTTTGGGAATCTTGAGTTGAGTCTGAATTTGGGGTTTGAATTGTTTCTCCTTTTACGGTACTCCCAACTGTTGCCGATGGTCCTCCAGAGCTTGAAATAAGCTTAGATAACGAGTACCCAGAGGGAAAACTCAGTGGCTGAGTAGGGAAAAGAGAGATTCTTCGAGGAAGGCTCGCGATTTTTTTGCTTGAAATAGGGAGGTCGCTAATGGGAGTGAGTGAGAGTTTGGAAGCCATGGAAAGGTGGGAGAGCGAAGTCCACCACAAGTGCGAGAGATACCGAGGAAAAGAGACGGTTACAAGTGGCTGGTTGTTAAAGATTGTCAGGTGTACGTTCGCGCGTCAGCAAATTTGCAAATTAACGTTTAGAAGTCAAAAAATAAATAAAAATAATAATAATAATAATAATAATTAAAAATTAGAAAATCTTGTTGTGAAGTCTTAAGATTAAAAAAAAATACTTTTTAAGAATTATGTCATGTGTTAAAAAATTACTGTTATATGCCTCCGCAGAGTGATGATTTTATGAAATAGGATCTTTCACCAAATTTTCTTAAAAATTAACGTTTAGAAGTGTCACAAAATTAAATAAAAAAATTCCTCATAAGTGTTCGATTGACTTTTAGTATTTCGGGTTTGACACATTTATCTCTAATTAAAATTGGCTTCAATTTAGTTCAATTGACAATTCTATTAGTCTAAATTGACAAACAAACATTAGTGTAGGGACTTTTTGGTCTTTTCAAGTCAAGAAAATGACTTTTTTGGCCCTTCATATTCGAGACAGGTGTTCAATTAGGCCCCAATATTTTGGGTTTCACAGATTTGGTTCCTAATTAATGAAATTGGATTCAATTTGGTTCTAGTAAAGGTGTTAGTCCAAATTAGAATAAAATAAGTCAAAAGCTAAGCACGTGACCTCATAACCAAACATGCGTTATTTTGAACCAAAATACTTCAGCACTTCCTGTCCTCTAACTGCTCATATGATGAGAACGAAAGAAACTAAGAAGTGAGAAAAGATTAGAGCTCAAGAACACTAAGGGTTAGCATTTTTTATCAAAAGGGTTTGGTGGATTTGAATGAATCGAGGGTATTCGTTGTCTCCAAGAACAAAAGAACTCGAGGAATTTGGCAGTACTTTATACAGTAAGTAATATATGATTCTTAAACCGTTTTCTTCTCGGTTTCGTTGCGTCTCTGATAAATTGTAAATGTTGTACGGTTTGTTTTCCTCCTAATTATCTAAGCAAAAAGTGCTTTGAAATCCTTAAACAAAGTTTTAATTTAGTTTTATATTACGGATTAGTGTTGTTTTATTTTATTCATCAAATGATGTTGTGTTGTGTGTGGTTTATTTTAGAGTTGTTTACCTAAAAATTAGATTTAAAAAAATATATATATATGAAAAAGTGATGTTTCTCAACTTATTTACAGAACAAAAACTATCTAGGGTTGGGAACCCCGGGTACTTAAACCCAGGGTTACTAACCCCGAGTACAAAAAAACTAAATTTCCCATATACCCTAGGTTCACAATCTCGGGTACAAAAAAGCTGAACTTCCCATGTACCCTAGATTCATAACCCCGGGTACCAAAAAATTAAACTTCCCATATACCCTGGGTTCACAACCCGGGGTCCAAATTCAAATTTAAAAAAAATAAAAATTGACCGTTGCTGGACCCGTGGTTCACAGCCCTAGGTCCAACAACAGCTATAAATACCCCAGGGTTCGCAACCCCGAGGTAAGTGTCAAAAAACCCTTCCTCCCCAAAAAGGGAGTTTGTTCCTCCTTCCTCCTTCCTTTTTCCTTCCTCCTTCCTCTGGTAATTTGTTCATTAAGGATTTTACAACTTCACAACTTCTTCCTCCTACTATAAATGTATGTTTATTTTATTTATTAGTTTGATTAATATATTTTTTACTTGTTTAATTATTTAATTTATTAGTTAGTTAGTTTTGTTAGTTATTTAGTTTAGTTGTTTAATTTGTTAGTTAGCGAATTAATTTAATTTGTTAGTTTAGTTATTTAATTTGTTAGTTAATTGGTTGGTTTAATTTGTTAATTTAGTTGTTTAATTAAAAATTATGCACTTTACCCCCTCAAAATTTAAGCAAATTACATAAGTATGGGAAAATATAAATTATAATATACTATTTTAAAATAAAAAAAAAAAAAAATTGTTAGTTATTTAGTTACTTAGTTTGAGTTTAATTTGTTAATTTAGTTGCTTAATTAAAAATTATTTAATTAAAAAAATGTGCACTTCGGCCCCTCAAAATTTAAGCAAATTACATATATGGGAAAATATAAATTGTAATATATTGTTTTAAAATAAATTGTTAGTTAGTTAGTTAGAGTTTAATTTGTTAATTTAGTTGGTTAATTAAAAAATGTACACTATGACCCCTCAAAGTTTGACAAATTACACATGTGGAAAAATATAAATTATAATATATTATTTTAAAATAAATTGTTAGTTAGTTAGTTTATTTAATTTGTTAATTGAATTGTTTAATAAAAAAAATTAATTAAAAAAATGTGCACTTTGACCCCTCAAAGTTTGAGCAAATTATACATGTGGTGAAATATAAATTATAATATAAATTATAGTATATTGTTTTAAAATAAATTGTTAGTTAGTTTGTTTGTTTAATTTGTTAATTTAGTTGTTTAATTAAAAAATGTGCACTTTGGCCCCTCAAAATTTGAGCAAATTACATATGTAGGAAAATATAAATTATAATATATTATTTTAAAATAAATTGTTAGTTAGTTTGTTTGTTTAATTTGTTAATTTAGTTGTTTAATAAAAAAAATATTTAATTAAAAATATGCACTTTGGCCCCTCAAAGTTTGATCAAATTATACATGTGGTAAAATATAAATTATAATATATTGTTTTAAAATAAATTGTAAGTTAATTAGTTAGTTAGTTTGTTTAATTTGTTAATTTAGTTATTTAATAAAAAAAATAGTTAATTAAAATGTGCATTTTTGCCTCTCAAAGTTTGAGCAAATTACACATCATGTGGGAAAATATAAATTATAATATATTATTTTAAATAAAATTCTTAGTTAGTCAGTTAGGTAGTTTAATTTTTTAATTTAGTTGTTTAATTGAAAAATGTACACTTTGTCCCCTCAAAGTTTGAGTAAATTACACATCATGTGGGAAAATATAAATTATAATATATTATTTTAAAAAAATTATTAGTTAGTTTATTAGTTTAATTGTTTAATTTGAGTTTTAATTAATGATAATATTTTCTTGTTCTGTTTTGGCTTATGAAATGATGGCCGCTTGAAATGGACAACATCAAGTTGTTATTGTATTTGGGTTGTAGAATATTAGAAAGTACCGAATTCGGAGTTTCTTACACTACCTTATCTGTAAAATCTTTGGTTATCTCTAAGGGAACAACTTTAAACGAATTGATTGAGATGCTAAGATAATGTGTTCTTGAGGATGGGGCTAATGGAAATTTGAAATTAAAGTGTAGGATGTCGATGGCTCTTATCGGGGGGATTTTAAATATACATTGTTCTCTATTAGGGACAACTCAGTATTAAACGTGTTTGAGTTACCTCTTTACATACCCTCGCTTCTTACTGTTGAGGTGTATGTAGAGGTAAAACAAACGTTTGATCATGATTCGAATTTTTTCCCCAAACTAGCCATTTTACCCACTTAATGACTCAGAATTTTAATTCGTATAGTACACAATCTAACAGACAATTTGTTGACTATAATATTCCCATGTCGCACCCCCAAGCAGTCCAGTCTAATTATACTGTCCCACTCCTACATTCTAGAACAATATCATTTTCACAGTATTTCCATATCGCACCCCCAATTAGTTGAGTCTAATTACACTGTCCTACCCCCACATTCCAGAACAAGATCATTCTCATAGTATAATTGACTGTGATCGTGGCACCAGTTCTGTTGTTCCACATCACCATTATTCAACAAGTAGTCTACCACAAGACAACACAAGTAATTATGGTAGTGAGTTAAATACAATTGATAGTCATCACGGTGTGTTAGAAGAAGAGTTAGATGAGGATGTTGCGTTGGAGCCAAAGAAGAATGATGGGGATAGAGACGAAGATCTAGATGTTGGGCCTAGCAGGCAAGGGAGTCAGAGTTAACAATTGGAGCTAGATAGAGTTATTCCATTTTTTAATAAGTTGGATTGGGGTAACGAAAATGACATGGAAAAAATACGAGCCGAAGTTGCGGAAGAATTTCTGGACACCGAAGATGAACGAATTCCGTACTGGTATGGTCTTTAAGGACAAAAAACATGTCTAGGATGTCGTGAAATATTACCACGACATGAAAAATAAAGAGTTTTGTGTGGGAGAACCGCACAAGAATGTTTGGTTAGTTAAATGCCTACATGGATGCAGTTGGAGATTTCAGACGATTATGAAACAAATCTACGGTATGTTTCAGATTATGCAGTACGAGGGGCAACACACATATTTCTATAATCATACAGCTTATTGAAGATGGGTGTTATTGTGGGTTCCGTGAAGCAGTTTCAGGGATTCACCATCTCCTATCGAAAAGCTTGGTTGGCTAGATCTAAAGCCATCGAGACCTCGTTCGGAAATTTGGACGAATCATATCGGAAGTTGTCGAAGTTTATGGCCGCGTTGCATCACTACAATTTGGGTACGATTATTGAGTGGAGCACTATTCTAACTGATATGCCTTGCTACAAGACATTCGACATGGTATTTTGGGTATTCAAACCTTCAGTTGACGGATGGTGTTATTGTTGGCCTATCCTCACGATTGACAAGACCCACTTGTATGGTAAATACGAGGGGAAAATCTTAATTGCCATTGGAATGATGCCATCCAACAAGTGCTATCATTTGGCTTTTGCCGTCGTACTGAATGAGGACTATCGTTGTTGGCGATGGTTCATCTACATGCTGAAGCGTCATATTGTCATAGATCGTCCTGAGGTGACTTTGATATCCGATTGACACGCGGGCATTACTAGTGTGGTTGATAATCTGTGACTTAATCAACATAACGATCTCGTTCAATATCACCGATTTTGTTTGTGGCACCTTTGCAGCAATTTCAACAAGCACATTAAAAATCAATAACTGAAAGATCTTGCTTGGAACGTGGGTACTACTACACAAATTCAAAAATACAATGCAATCATGAAAGAGATAAAAAAAAAAATTAGATATTCGGGTGCATATGTGATTGGAGAGCATTGAAGTTGAAAAATGGACCAGGGCACACAATGATGGTAAGTGTTGGGGAGTGATGACGACCAGTTACGCTAAGGTATTTAACAACTGCTTGAAGGGTACAAGAAATATTCCAATTACAACATCTGTAAAGATTACTTTCTACGTGATGGTTAAATATTTTGATATTGGTTGACAAGAAGCTCTAAAGGATTCAGCCGACGATTGCCTATACGCTAAACGCGTCATTGAAAAAATGTAGAAATCTCGAGCTAAATTCAAAACATACGAGATTCAAATACTCAATCGGTAATTACTATTTATTATTTACCTTTTTTTTTTTTTTTTTTTACGTTAGATATAATGTAATTATTGCCACAAATAATTTAATTAAATATGATTTTTTTTAGAGAGAATGCAATTTATGACATCAAAATTAGAAAGACTTTTGCTGGGGGCCTTATCGTTCACACCATCACATTAGGGGATAATACTGATTGCACATGTGAGAAATATAAAATTTGGCGATATCCATGCTCCCATATACTTGCAGCCACTGAGTATAGTGGTCTTGATATGTTCTGCTTTATTGTAGCTGAGTACACGATGACGAATCAATTGATGGCATAAGAGTCATCATTTCAACTGATTATTCATGAAGACTATTGGCCACATATTAATTTTCCAAACCTTATTTTGGACCTAAATTTCAAGTTATGCAACGTAGTCAATCAAAATCCACTCGCATTCAAAACAAGATGGATGAGTCGCGAAGAATAATGACAAATTAATGTGGTTTGTGTTCCTAGACTGAACATGATAAGAGAATGTGTCAATCCCGACCCCGCCATGCACCCAATTGATTTTGTTGGTTTGGTGTAATGAATGCTTATGCTACTTTATTTATTTCATATACCAACTTTATGTATCATAAATTCCATGCACTTGTCGTAGACATTTATTCATAATGAATGTTACTTTCAGTTTATAAATGTGATTAAATTTTAATTTCGTGCTAATAAATTTGACACAAGTGTTGGGAGACAAAATTTCAGTTATGTCTGAGCTTGAGCTCGTAGATCATTTAGTTCTACTCTCGCAATCTGAGCACAGGTCTACATTAGTCTGGATGGGACAGGTAAATATTTAAGCTATTACACTAATTATATATATATATATATATATATTATTTATTGTGTCTTAATTAATGTTTCAGGATACTAGTTTGCTCGACTGTCCTAGAGTTGATGTAGGAGGATGGAGAGAAGACACCTTGATCGAGTTATAGAGCTGATAGAATCGGCCGATTTGTACGACCCTTTTAGGCTGTGGCCGAAGAGATTCGATAAGTGCCTCATAACCGAGTTGGTAGAGAGATGGCTTCTTGAGACGCATACTTTCCATCTACCCGTTGGGGAGGTAATCTTCACGCTACAGGATGTGACCATCTTGTTAGGGTTTCTTGTGCACGGGCAACCGCTTATTGGCCTTGAGGACACGCCGCCGGTAGCTAGTTGGTAGGTACTTTTCCATGATCTTCTCAAAGTGGCACTGCCAGAGGATAAGATAAAGAATAGCGGTTTGAAGCTTAATTGGCTACGGAGAACCTTAAACGAAGTTCTTGAGGATGTCGGGGAGGAGGTCATGCATTGTTACGGATGTGCGTATTGCTTGATTTTGCTTGGCACAATGTTGTTGCTAGATAAATCGCAGAACACGGTGAAGATAACCTACCTCCCATTGCTCCGTGACTTGACATCTCCCATCAAGTATAGTTGGGGCAGTACAACACTAGCGGTTCTCTACCACGAGCTATGCAAGGCGTCGAAGGGCACGACGAAGGACATAGTCGGCTGCCTATTTTTGTTGGAGTATTGGGCTTGGGAACGGTTCCCCAGACTTCGACCGACTGTTGTCCCTCTCCCTAATTATAATGAATCATTCAAGCTGTTGGAGATCGGGCACTTTTGGTTTCTAGTCGCTCCTAGGTTTGTGCTTGTAAGTAATTAGTATTTTTTTTTTTTTATTTCATCATCATGTAATGGGTATTTATTAATTTTTAGTTAAACTTATGGTTTATATTTTTGGTGTACAGTTAGACCCTCGAATTCAATTTGGAAAATGTGCTGTGCATGCTTTGTTGGTCTATCGCGATCAATTAGATCGGTTATAGAATGACAGGTCAGTTATTTATTTATGTCAAAATTTTCATTTGTTTATTTATTTATATCTTTTTGGACAAGTTGTTTGGATGCTCTATTTCCTATCACTTTATCTCCATATATTAGAGATAGGGAAGATATATGGATGACAACGTTGCCCTTCATCTGCTACGAGATCGTCGAGTACACGTATCCCATGCGCGTGCTATGACAATTTGGTTATCAACAATGGATTCCTTAGCCATGTATTATGGATAGAAAGTTGCACAATACTAGTCGGCGAGGACACTACGGTGCAGACTGGACTGTGAAACACTAGCAGTATATTGTTGCGTGGAATAGACGACAAGAATCAGATTTGGGCAGCTTCAAAGTGGGGATAGGGGTTGACCATGAATACATGGATTGATATTGGAATATCACACGAAGGTACTTGGTCAACCCAGAGTATCGACCTAAGTTCGGTTATCTAGTAACAGGAGGACGAGTGTTTATAGAAGTATGATCACATTGAGTATACCATCTATTTACTTATATGAGTTTGATTATCTTGTTATTATTCATGTACTAACTTAACGATCATATGTGTTTCATAAGATTCGGATATATTGTAGCTGATGCGCTTGACTGGGCTTTCTCTATGGATGGAAACTCTTGAGTCATACCACAAGACTTCTTATATGGTTCGCGATACATGTTCGACGGCGATGTACCATCTGGTACCACGCCAAATGCCAGCTGATGTTCCTCCATCTCCTCAGCCTGTTCCTTAGCCATGGACTTGTGACGCATACCGTCCAGGTAGTGTAGGTGATGCCGGACAATCTACAATGTATGGAATAGGTGCTGATGTTGGACCATCTAGTATGGGTACTGATGCTAGGTTGTCCACCATATGCCAAATGCATGACTCTTATTTAGATTACGCATCGCAGCTAGGTACACGACCCTCATCGTCATTCGTTACTCCGGCGATGGACGAAGTTGTGTCAACTTTAGACGTGATTCCTCTGATGGCATTTGTCCAACCTATAAGATTCGAAAGACAAGTGTCACCAGTGCCGTTGTTGGGAGACGACGTGGATGCCACCCTGGGGATGACACAACTGTCATTCATGGATTTCGGACAGGTTACACAGGTTCATGAGAAGGCTGATGAACCTCCTATTACTCAATGCTGAGGGCAGAAGAATGTCTAACGTAGGGGTTGCAGTACACAGTTTGTTATATAGTTGATAGTTTAACTATAAGAATGTAAATATTTTTTTTTCCAGAGTTTAGGGCCGAACTGAAAGTTGTTCATCTACCGTATATATGCTTCTGAGATAGTTAAATCATTAGATTGCGATAGGTGTTTAGTATTCTGAAGAAATTCTTGGATACCATACAAAGTTGAAAGTTCAACTCCGTATTCTATCCAAGAACTTCTTTGGAATGTTAAACACCTCTCCCATTCAAATATTTTAATCATTTCAGAAGCAATATATATGGTATATTAACTGTAGGAATGTAAACCCCTTTCTTTGTTATGTTTGTAGTTTTATAAAGTTGTTGATTTACTATATATATTGCTTCTGAGATAGATAAAGCATTTGAATGAGAGATAAAGACATGTGTCTAATATTCTGGATAAATTCTTGGATATCATATAGGTTTGCATAACATTTGAAAGGGGGTTCAACTTTCAACTCCGAATACTATTCAAGAATTTCTCCGGGATCTTACACATTTGTCTCCATCTCCCATTTAAATGCTTTATCTATTCGAGAAGTAATATATACGGTAGATCAATAGCTTTCTATGTAAATACATTTCTTTGTACATTATTGTACATGTTTGATAAATGTATTTTTGGGCACCACTGAGTCAGCACCTAGGATCCAGTCACGTGTCCGTCCTCGTAGTGATAGGGACGCATTCCGAAATCCACAACTCCATACACTCTGCACCATGCCCTGGACGGCTAATTTCAGGGACTCAGTCATTCACCTCGATCGGCTTCCCATTCCAACTCATTTCTTTTCCTGGATTCCACGGATCTCCACTTTTTTCCACCAGGTTACCACTACAGGCCTGACAAAGGCCCGTGAGCTTCGCCAAATGGGCCCAAAAGCCCAAGCCTAGTGATAATCTCCTAAACACAGGGTTTCGACTAATCATCTCCAAAGCCTTTATATATTAGGGGCTATACAAGCCCAATGTACACTTTATGATGCGCATGTATTGAGTTCACTTGCTTACTTAACACATTACTATACATTTTTTCTCTAAGCACTGATGACCACGCTGGAGGAGCTTCATCGGGACAAATCCCAGTCTGAGTCTACTGCAGGTACTACTTTCTGAGAAGTAGGACTCTGGGTACAACATATCAGTCTTCATAGGACCCATCACAGCTCACGTGAAGAATTTTCAACCGACGACTCCACCTCTGCAAGAGGACTCATCTGTTATCCGACTGGACCATACTCGAGGTGTATACCATTTTTATACACCAACAGTTTGGTGCCATTTATGGAAACCAAGCAAAAAGCTTTCCTTTGATCACCAACGAGGATAACTGCCCCCCAGGACCAATGAGGATCGTCCACTCTGCCACCTAGGGCTGCGGGATAGACCTTAGGAGCCATGGGGAAATCTCGGGTTTATCTTTTTGAACGCTAAATGAGTAAATTCAAGTCATGTGTTTAGCTCATTTTTGCGTGTCTACTGCTGCCCCTATTTAGGGGGGGGGGGGGGGGGGGGGACTAACTCTCCAGACTGCAACATTCGAGGAGCCACCTCAAGACTACAATTTTCTCATGACCACTTCGAATAGGCATGTACCTGAGGGTGACCCTCCGCTTCGCAACCCTAAACTTGTGGGATAAGAGAGCCCCCCCTCCCCCGACAATGCCAAGATCTCCACCTCCTCCGTCTTGCAAATTTGTTCCAAGGGACCTGTCAGTATCCCCTAATGGTCGAGCTCTTCATCGTCCAACTAGGTCTAATCATATAGGTTGGCATGAACATGAGGTTGGTTCTTACTCATCTCCCTCCCGTCACATTGTAGCCCGAGCTATGAGAAGTCGTGTACAGGGAAACCTCGAGCAGGAGAGGCTGTGAAGTATCGCCTGGCTGACATGGAAGACTGCCTCTAAGAGGTGCAGAGAGGTCGGGTAAGACCGAGTATTATTATGGAGGTGAGGTTACTTTTTGTGGAGGAAGTTTTGGAAGAAATAGCGCCGAGGTACTCCACTCACTCCCAGATGAAGCCGTATGATGGGACGTCAGATCTCGTTGACTACTTGTCCATGTTAAAGTCTCATATGGACATGCAAGTGGCCTCTGTAGCTCTGCAGTGTAGAGCCTTTCCCATCACTCTCACAGGTACAACGAGGTTTTGGTTCCAGGGTCTGAGGCCAGCATACATCTCCACCTTCAAGGAGCTCGAGTAGTTGTTCCTAGCTCATTTCTCTGCTTTGGGTAGAGGCCAAAGACTATGGCTTATATCTTCACTCTTTGATAGAAGCCCACTTAATCTTTGGGAGACTACATTGAGCGTTTCAACCGAGAAGCAAATGCATGCGACGACCTCCCTGAGAATATAACACTGAATGCCTTTGTTGACAAACTCTGGTATTAGAGGTTGTCCTATGACCTCTGCTTCAACCCTGCTCTTACTTTTGATTAAGCTCTGGACCGCGGGGTTATATTCTATGGTGCTGACCTATATACTGCAACAACAAGAGAGAGAGAATAAGTAAACAAGTCGAGAGAACAAAGGAATGAAGGTTTGAATCAAGCCCAAGGCTTGAGAAGATTACAAACTAAAGGGAGGTTCAGACCCCTACTTGGAGACAAGAGGCCATTTCCTCCTCCAGGGCGTCACCAACCAGAGTTCACCCTACTCATGGCCTCGGTGGACACCGTCTTCGCAGAAAACACAGGGCAAGACTTTTTCTCTCCTCCGCTGCCCCTGAGAAGAAAGCAGGTTAGGAGGTCAATGACCAAGTACTATGAGTTCCACCAAGATCGATGCCACTCTATAGAGAACTGCTTCCAGCTCTAGAAAGAGAGTAAAGCTCTCATCTGAAAAGGCTATCTTAGGAACTATGTTAGGAGAGGAAATCAGGAGTAGCTTAACGGGGATGAACCACAGGAAGAGCCTCGAGCCCAGAGAAGAAAGGGAAACCGCAACTGTCCATCGCCCCGGGGCTGAGGTCGGGGAGGATCCCAAGCGCATGGATGGTAAAATCAACCTTATCCACGGTGGATTCAGCTCCGGAGACGTACAAAGTTGCTAGGGTCAAACGTCTGGGCACGTACAATCATGAAACAAAAGAAGGTGTGTCACTCAGGCACTCACAGAACGCTGACTAGATAAAGTGCAACTTTTGTAGGAATGATCCACTTTTGTGAACAACTTTTAGTTTGTACAAAGTGCTGTAGTTTTTCCTATCAAAATAAGGAATGTGTTTTGTATAGTGTGCCATGTGTTATGTCCGATAAATAGCATTCTGACCCCCTAAGTCGCGGATGATTCTCCAGATCAACATCCTAACTCTCGGTGTCACGAATGATTTTTCTCAACGGAGAACTCCCCGATGACTGACCACGGGGGACCAACTACTACGTTGCGCCCCTGCGGACCGAAAGGACCAAGCACACTGGAAAACCCTCATCCTAAGTTCACGACACGATTTCTTTACAATCAACTTGTGTCCCGAACATGGTTTTAAGTATCGGCCGTAATGGCCGATACGTAACGAAAAATCACATGTCTGATATCGTTATAGGCTGATTCTTAGAGGCTGGTGCCGATTCACAGCGTATTGAGCCGATACTAACCGATACGGTCATTTAATGGTTATTACTATCGTTACAGAGAGTGTAACAGCCGCTACAGCTAGTTTTTCCAGCTTTATTCAATTTGTTGTTGCCGTGTGAGCTACCTTTGTTTGTTTGAAAGATTGAATCTTCTCCTTCTCCTTCGATTTCTTCTTTAATTTCTCCTTCGAATTCAATTTTCAATTTTTTCTTCTTCTTCGAAGCTTTCGAAGTTCGCACAAGTTTGTTTGCTTTCATTGCTCTCATTCGAAAGGAGCTTCTAATTTTGTTCACATGACAAGAGATTGATAAGAAACTGAAGAGAGATAACAAAATATCTTTAATGATTTTTTGTCCTTATAACAAAATACATAAACTACCCTACAAAAATATCTAATATGTCGTTTAAGTATAAAAATTAAGAAAAATATTTTAAAATAACAATTGACCCCCCAAATTTTTTTAAAATTAAATTAAAATTAATATATGAATCCTCAAAATGTTTTAATAAAAAATTAAAATTACATATTGGTAACTTGGGTTATAATTAGTGGTAGGATTATCGTTAATTTAGGGTAATTAGGTTTATTGTAATTTTAATACAAATTGCAATTTCTTTCATAGATTTGTAAATTTTTTACTTAAAAATTTAAATTTGTGTATTATATATATATATATATATATATATATATATATATATATATATATATATATATATATATATATATATATATATATTTATGTATACAAAATTATATATAATTAGGTTTAATTATGATTGTTCAGTACGACGTTTTTTTCATCTTTTTCATGTCTTTATTGTGTTGTATATAACCTTAAATGCCATAATATCTATTCTAATATGTTTATTTAGGGTTAAATGAGTAAAACAATTACTATTATTGAGTTTTTTTAAGATGTTCTGGTGATTTTAAAAAATTCACGACCATTACGACTGATTCCCCTTACAGACAAGCCGATACTTCCAATATTGTTACACCGTAACTGTTACCGTTACGTAACCCATTACCGCAATTTAAAACCTTGGTCCCGGACTGGAGAGCTAGTGGTCCATGATCCTGGGTAGAAACGAGAAGTTTTTTCAAGAATTTTTCAAAATTTTACAACTCTGAAAATAGGACCAAGCAGAAAACGACTTGGCAAAACTGTTGGGAGGAAGGAGTAGACTCTGAAGTACCCTAGCTATGCCACTTAGAAGCTGACCCGCTTACAAGCAGAAAAACAGGAATAAGTGAAAATAAGTCTACAAAATCCTAAGTACTCAAAAAACGACGGTCCGAGCTCAATCCTCCCTGCCCTCATTACGAGGGGCATCCATACAAGGAGAAGTAACATCATTCTCGCCCTCCTCAAGGGCCCCCTCATTAGCACTATCCTCCCCGGCATCCTTCTGCTCGGCGTTGTCATGTGTGGCACCGTCCTCCATTTTTGAAAACTTCATCCCCACTAGGCTGGCGAAGAAATTGGAGTACAAATAGTGGATAGCCGTCATGGTGGTCCTCCCCAAGGGCGCCGTCCAAGCGTTCACCCTCAGTGCTTGGTAACTGGAACCCCTCATGTTTGACGGGCACCGCCCTGCCATGCTACTCCTAGCCAGTAGGGTCTAAATGGCGACGGACACCGCCCTACTACACCACTCCTAGTCGGCAGGGTCTAGATGTCGACCTTCTCCATAATCATTGTTTAAGAGTGTCATCCAAAAACTTTGCCTCATTTTCTCTGGTCAATGTCATCTTATTTTGCGCCCACTGCCCAGTCGTGCTACCTCTGGCCAGTAGGGCACAGATGGGAGTTTTCTCCAAATGTATCAACCAGAGGTCTAGATGGCAGTGCCCTGATGTGCTCAAAACACTCACCCCTTAGGCCTTACCTGTCAAGAAGGTTACGACGGTAAAAACCGTTAGAGTGGAAAGTCAAAGCCTCCAGGGTGCAAGGTGCCTAAGAGCTAGGTAAGATACAAAAAGAAAGTTAAAATTAAAAATTCAAGGGGGCAAAGTTCCAAAAGGGGAAAGGGGATGGTTGGCCCTTTGGAGGGGTCAGCCAGGAAAAGATAGAGGTGGTGGAGGCTTTGGCTCACCCCCCACATGTAGGCCACTCTAAGGGGCCATCACTAAGTTGGCCCGAGGGGGCCAACAAGTACTGCCTTCCTTGGGTCAGCGATGATGTAATATTTCAAAAATTTATACTTTTGAAAATACTATTTTATATAAGTTAAATACTTTTGACATTTTTTGAAATATTATAGAAATTCTAGGGTGTGAATAAATATTTATAAATATTTAGGCTATAAGTCTAATTTTATTGGGGCTATATGTATAATTAATTATCCAAAGGGTTACATATGTAATTATTAAATCCTTATGTGGATTGGTAATGGATTGAAAAGAGATAATATATATATATATATATATATATATATATAATGATGGATTGATCATAGATTGAATTATATGATATAAACTATGGGGTAAAAAGTATAATTATACTTTATTTAGTAGTGAAGGTGTAAAGAGATGGTGTGTATTTTATATTGAAAAGAAGAAGGAAGAAAAAGAATTTAAATATTTTTGGAATTATTATGCATATTTTGAAAAGTATAAGGTATTAGTAAATATTAATAGGGATAAAAAATGTATTTTTGTAATAAAATAATGAATAGTAACTCCTAATAATTTATTAAAGTGGGAATTGGTGGAATGGTGGGAATGAAAGGAAATGTGAAATAATGAATTGTGGGAATGGGTAGAATGGTGGGAATTGATAAAAATGAAAAATGATAGGGACCAAACTTATAATATATGTATATATATATATTATTTTATAAAATAGTGACCCTACTAATTATTATATGTATTACATGATATATTATATTACTATATATATATGCATATATCTATATATGTGTGTTGGGTGTGTTTGTGTGGGATATTGTGGGTAATGAGTGTATTTCAACCAAAATAGAATAAGGAAGATAAAGAAAAGAAAAAGACAAATAATTATTAGTGAATATTAACACACACACACATATAGAGAGAGAGAGTGGGATATAGATAGATAGAGAAGTTGATCATATTAATTTTGTATATAGATAGATAGATAGAGAAGAAGTGGAATTTCTATCATGAATAAATCAAGGAGAAAAGACTAAAGAATGAGATAAAAGAAAAAGATAAAATTTAATAATTAATCATAATTACTATATATATATGTGTGTGTGTGAAAATAGAGAGAGGGAGAAAAATAGAAGTGAAATAATATTTGACAATTTTTGAAGTTATAAGTGTAATTATTAGATTTAATAATAATAATAATAATAATAATAATAATATTATTATTATTATTATTATTATTATATGGGTGTAAAATTAATGAATAGTAACTATGCATTATCATTTGTCATTATCATAAGAGGTGATCAAGACAAACTAAATGTCTTCCAAGTATACATCCAACATAAAAGAAAGAAATGAAATAAATAATTAAAAGAGAAAAAGAAAGAAAAAAGAAGTAGGATAAGACTTGTTTATCTTTATATTTATGAGGGTGAGAGATTTTGTGTTCATGTGTTGGGGAAATCCAATAGAAGAAGAGATGAAGATAATGAAGAATAGGAAGAAGAGAAAATAAGGAGAAAAAAGAAGAGAAGGAGAAGTAGAGGAATATTTTATGTCATGGATTTTAGGTAGAATTCTTAACTTTTTTAATATTTATGTTTAACTTCTCCAATATAATTTGTCATAATAGTTGTTTAATTATATTTGATAATTTGCATGGAGTAATTATGATTAGGTATTATGTGACAATTACGTGAGGAATATACCTCCGTGTTATTTGTTGGATTTGGTTGGATACCTATATTGAAGAGATTAAAATTCTACTAAGCGTTGACTTACCTCCACACAGTATTTATTGCAGAATCTATGAAAAAAGTGTTATGCCAAATGTTATATTTGAATTTGGATTTACTTATGTAAAAAATTGTATTTATTATTAACTGTTGTAAAATTTGGCCAAATTATTTGGTATTAATTATTATTGGCATACTTATAGTTGTTGCCGTTGTAAATAGATGGCAATACATTACGTGTCAGATTAGTTGGTATTTTACCTTTACTTCTCCGTAATAAAGTAAGAAATTGAGTGGCGGTCAAAGGAGATCGGGTCGTTACAAATGAAGCTGGCCCCCAAAGGGGGCCAACGTTATGCTGCCCCTTTTTGTGGCCAACGTGGCTTGCCCCCTTTAGCCAACACACTCTCGGTCAAGCGACTAACTGGATAGGTGCTTAGGCACCCCTGAGGGGTGCACCGCCTTGCCCCCTACCTGTTCTTGGCGCACACCCCCTAGAGCTCACTTATATTTTCTCCACGGTAAAGGTCAATCCGTGCTCAGGGCTTGTTCACGATAAACGTGTGTCTCCCTGAAAATAGAGAAATTCAAGGTCGCCCTACCTGACCCCGGACCCTGGCCGTTTGGGAGCCTATTTTAAATTAGATCCTCTAAAAAAGTTCAACTATAGGAAAAACGCTGCCCTAAAAATCGAATAAATTCGAGGTCGTGCTGTCGTGCTACTTGACCCTAGACCCCGGCTGTATAGGGGCCTATTTCAAATTTGCTCCCCAAAAAAAGTCAACTCTTGAAAAAGTGTCACCTAAAATATCGAAGAAATTTGGGGTCGCCCTGCCATACTACTTGACCCTGGTCCCTGATCGTACGAAGCCTATTTCAAGTAAGCTCCTCAAGAAAAAGCTAACTCTTGAAAAAAAAAAATGTCAACTAAAGAAGTTTCTCGTATTTCTAAGTCTCAGGACATCCATTTCAGCCAGAAATTGATAACCTTGACCATCTCGCTTCCCTCGCCACACAAGGTCAGGGGGCAACTGATGAGGGTATTTTTGGGCACCATTGAGTGCACTTGGGATCCAACCACATATCCGTTCTTGCAGTGACAAAGACGCATTCCAGAATTCATAACGTCATACGCCGACCACGGCTGCTCCCTAGAATATCATTTGCACCTAAGGATGAGCGAAGAGCCCCATAGGGATGTGCCGTTCTGAGCTATGCACCGTGCTTTGGAAGGTTAATTTCAGGGACTCCATCGTTCACCTCGAACGACTCCTCATTTCAGCTCGTTTCTTCTCCAGGACTCTAAGGATCTCCACTAGGTTTCCACCACAGGCCTAACAAAGGCCCGCAAGCTTTGCCAAATAGGCCCAAAAGCCCAAGCCCAGTGATTATCTCCTAAATGCCCCAGATTATCGGCTAAACATAGGGTTTTGACTAATTAACCGTGTTTAGGTCCGACTAATCATCTCCAATGCCTATATATATAAGGGGCTATGCAAGCCCAAGGTACGCTTTATGACACGTATGCATTGACTTCACTTGCTTACTTAACGCATTACTATACATTTTCTCTCTGAGCACTAACTATCACGCCGGAGGGGCTTCACCGGGAAAATCTAGGTTTGAGCCTTTTGCAGGTACTACTTACTGAGGAGCAAGACTCTGGGCACAGTAGGCGAGTCCTCCCAAGACCTAGCACAGCTCATGTGAAGAATTTTTAACCGACAACTCCACCTCAGTAAGAGGACCCACCTGTCATCTGACTGGACCATATTCGGAGTGTTTACTATTTTTATACACCAACAATGTTTGTTGTATTTTCTACTCCATCTTCAAGATATATATATACATATTTATTTATTGTTAAACATAATTACTGAAAAACTCATAATAAAGACAATACACAACAAACATGTTTAACGATGACAATTACAAAACACATAACAAAGATAATAAATAAGAAATACAGTACATAACATCCCAAAAATAATCACAAGAAAACACTTAAAAAGACAATACAATTGCCCAAATTTTTATTTTTCATTGGATATGTATCCCTCAGACAAATAATCATTGTTGGTTACCGATGAGTGGTTTATTACCAACAAATCAAGTACTTTTAAATTCAAATATTTGTGTGCTTTCAAGAATTTTTATTAGTTTAATATGTTTTTGTGTTGTTTTATAGGAATATAAATAAATGGGAGAACATGTGCAAAATGAGTGTAGATGTTGTAATTTCAAGGCCAATTTTTACCACTATGTAATCCGATTTTTGATAAACTCAAAACATAGAAGTTGTATATCTACATCTTATATTTCCATAACCTTTTAAATCACCTCAATCAGAGTTCAGATGACAAAGTTACGGCACAAATACAAACCAGGCGTCGGAGCTGTCCAAAGCGAGCTACAGCACGAATTTGAGCACACTGTAGCGCGTTCTCATCAGCGTTTCTGAGTTCCCTACTTCCCATAGCACACTACAACGCGCAAAACCCCACTACAGTGCACTCCTATCGGCCTGGAAACCCCCAAACCCCTAATTTTCAACCCTATAAATTCCTCTTTATGCCTCAATGCACAAGGGAGGCAATTTTGGGAGAGCAAATATCAGATTTTTGGTAATTTTGGGCAAGAAACATCCTATGGTGTGGAAATTTGCACGTGATATTTGGGAAGAAAACACCATTTGAGGCATTTGAGGTTGAAGAATTGGAGCTCAATCTCACAATAAAATTTTCTCTTCCTTTCTCGTATCCCTAATATTGTTTGAATTTTGTATTTGTAATATTGTATCAAACATGTTTACATTTATGAAATTCTTGATAATATTAGTTATGGATTTATCTATGTTGAGTATGTAATTTTATCTAGGGCTTGATATAGTCTCGTTTGAACCATATTTATAATATTTTGCTAATTGTTAGTTTTAATTCTATTTTATGCATCTCTTAGGCTTAATGTGTTTGATTCATGTGACCAATGAGTTAGACGATTTTAGGTTGTGAATTTTATACTCGGAAGAGATTGAATTCGTAACCAGAATTGGGAGTCTATAATTCAGGTTGTTGTGAGTTCGGGAGAAAATCAACACCTAAGTAATCTAGTTGGAAATTTAGAATTTTATGAAATCGGGAAGTGATTGAGTTCTAGATTTACCAACTAGGTTTTCTATTCAATTGTGTTTGCCTTCTTAATGCTTCCAATTTATGCCTTCACATGGTATTTTGGTTGAATTGAGAACTTGGGATTTGATACTCGGGAGAGGAAATCTCGGTTTCGGACTTAGATTAAACACAACGTGAGCTTTAATAGATTGGGAGATATTTGGAGCTTGCGTAATCTATAAGGTCATATTTAACGAATGTTTTCACCTAAATACTAGATAGAGATATCAGTATTGAAGTGTTTATATATTCTCTCACTTGACGCTCGGGAGAGGTAGTGAGAGAGCAATTGCACGGGGACCTTGATTATTGAATAAATGGAATTAACTAATAATAACTTAATAGGTTAACATGGTAATAATGAGATGAAATCAAGCCCCTATAACATTTTTGCATAGACAATTCATAGTTTATTTTCTTTTTGTATTTATATTTGTTTTAGTTTATTTTTATAAAACATAAAATTTGATCGCCTAAATAAAGTTAAATTACGATAATCGCGATACTTAACGACAATTTAAACCAATCCCTGTGGATACGACAACCTTACTTTTCCTATACTATTAAAACTTGATTTGTACACTTGCAGTATTGTAGCGATAAATAATTTGCTACCAGTTACCACGTTATGATATTCATTCAAAGGGAATGTTCTGTTATACGTGGCAGCCATTTCATTGGCTAGTTGGAGTAGATAATATCGCTTTCTTCGCAACAACATTCAATTATTCTCAAGACGAATTTACGTAATAACATCTTCGATCTCGGTTGTGTTATCAATTTGACATCGTCGAGGCATCTGAAGACTTCGACGATGCAAAACTGGTCCATTAAGAGATCTCATATAAGATAAAAGGTTGTCAGACTCTTTTACCATGTATTCCTATTCTTGGCATAGACCGACACGATACTCTATCGGATTGGTGTCTTGATCGCTCTAGTAGTCATCATAATATGATTGTAGAACCCAACATCTATAGTGATCTCAGGGTCCAGTCTAACCCCAAACACCATAAGAGTTTTCCTCACTTGAAATACTATATGAGTTTTCCTCACTTGAATTAATATTTGGAAAAATCTTGAAAATTATAGGATAAATAGTTTATTTACAAATATTATACTGTACATTACGAGTTGTTTACAAAAAAATTATCTTTTTAAAACTTAATTTTTGAAAAACGATATTTTAGAACTTATTTACACGAGGCTTAATTAAAAAAAAAAACTAACCCAACACAACCTATCAATTGAAACATCACTTAACTAATGGGTTATTTCATTTCTTTTACCTAATATATTATGGGGCAAACATTCAAGATCTGTAGATTCATAGGGCATTTTGAAAGAAAATCTATTTGCATTTTTGTTTCTGTTCTAGGGTTTTTTGGGGAGGAAAAAAAAAACCCAAAGAATTAGGTGGTATTTAGTTAGTGTTTATGTTTTTCTGTTTCTACTTCCAATAAACTGGGATGAGAATTCTATTTCCATTTTGGAATATTCCGGGAATAAAAATATTAATTAAATTTTATTTTAGAAGTTATATGAAAGAGTATAATCTTAAAGGTGAAAAAACTTAAAATAATCATAGACATCATACTGAAATTGAACACGTTAACAAGTACAATTAATCATAAAAAGAAAAAAATATTAGATAAGTTAAAAAATAGTACCCATAATTGAACTTTTCTAGCATCGATAATAACTTAGTTTTATCAAACAATTCGTAGTGAATCTCTCCATCTTTGTAATCAGACAGTTCTGGGTCATCCGCGTATTTGGGATCGGTAAAATACTTTAACGACTACTCATTTGCATTTGGTGCATTGGCCTTCCGAATATGGTAGAGTCTTTGTTTGACATGAATTCGTTTCTCCATTTGTTTTATTTCTCGTTTCAATGCGTGACAAATTTTGCCGATGTTATCCGATTCGTTTTTTAATATTTTGAAAGACCGTAATTTCAGAATCTTAAGGTGGTACATATGAGACCTTACCTCATAAGGGTTTCTTTTTGCCATTGGCATTGACCATTGTAAATTCTTTGCCTCTTCACTATCCTTGTCCCATTAGGTGTATTTGTAACTATCGTGGTAACGGCGATTGACTTATTGAATAGTTTGTTTGAAAGGATCACTGTGTACTAAGAAAGTTTATTTCCTCGGGATGGGATTCAGCCGTGTGCCAGAGAGATCTAGTTGTCGTTGAACACTAGTGCAGTCTGTAATAACATCCCACGGACCACACACTTTTTGGGGATAACACAACTTCTCTTGGGTGTCATACCATAGTAGTGGGTTCCGCGATTCGTCTTCGCTCCAATGTATGACCTTTAACCGGCGTATCTGGATTCCATACCATGTACCTATCTCATCTTGGTACTTATCATGGTCCCTTGTTCCTAAACCCTCACTAGTGCAATGAATCTTCATTTTTTCCTTGCCTTTGCTTTACCTTTATCGTTCTTGACCTGCTTGCCATTTGAACTGATTTTTTGAGTAAAGAAAATGGAGAAGAGAAATGAATGTGGTATGAATGATAATTCTGAAATATAGATGTATATATAGGAAATTTTTGGTGCCTTCCTCATTTCTCGCCAGCCACTTTCCTACCAATAGAATTCCCGCCAAAATAATTTCCCTTCGAAAAATTTCTCTCATTTTTTTTCTCGCCAAAGTCTTTCCCACCATTTTGTTCCCCTATTTTCTGCCAATTTGTTGCTGATTTTCCACCTTAGTTTTTTCTATAGATGGGAACAACTTCAATTCTCATAATTAGCAACGTGTGTTGTTGAAATTAATCTTTTTTTAGTAGTATCCACCTTGTTTCGCTTTATTCCCAAAGACAATGAATAAAATTTACAAATAATATTAAGATGAATGTTTTTGAATATATATATATATATATATATATATATATATATATATATATATATATATATATATATATATATATATATATATATATTTTATTTTATTTTATTTTATTCCTAATTTGACAATTGGTTGTTTTGCAGGCAAGTATTTGGTCAATGTTAGTAACTACATAACTGGTCAACATGTCGTCACATTAGGGGGGCCAATTAGAACGAGAACATGCAACTGGTATAGTGGTTTTACAGGGACATAGTTGGTATGCGGCAAAAAGATGTTGGCATACGAAGTATTCATCAAGGCCTTTTAATATTGAATCAAACAATGTTCACAAATTGTGTAATTTACTATGATTGTAAGGCTTCTGTTAAGGATGTAATAAACACTAGTAATTTTGAAAGACTCCCAAATGTGACAGGTAGTAGGGTGAAGTGCTTACCGAAATCGATGAACAACTTGACAGTTAGGATAGCTTCAAAGGGTTGGGACTATTTATTTGAATTTAACGAGTTTGTAGAATTTTCTGATGGTATATTCCTGGAATACCTGACTGCCCTTAAAGATATCCAAGCACGAAGGTTTGCTGATCCGCCCGTCTAATAAACTTGATTTCAAACTCGTATTTTTTAGTAGTTGTGTTGGTAATGGACTATGTTTCTTTCTACGTATTGTCCTAGTATTGCAAATATTTCTTATCTTATATGTGTTTTTGGAATTTAAATGAAGAGAAAAAGTATGTTGTTTGGTAGAAATAGCGTTATCATAATTTAATATAGAAACAATACATTAGACTTAAAAAGAATTTACATAATTAAACTACAATTCACTAATACCAAAATATTATACATTACTCTCATCATCATACATTTCAATATCTGATTGATATTCAGGTTTTCTTGAGAATCTCATGTAAGTAAGCGCTTCGCCAACCAAACTTTCTTGTAGATGCTCACATGTTGTCATTTGAAGTTCGTGTCGATGAATTCGAATTTGCATTCGGTTATTTTCTTCGTAGTAGCGATGCAATGTCATCTGAAGATCATGTGGCATGTCTATTAAGATTGTTCGGACTAATTGACGCACTATAAGAATATTGTATTGCCTGCATTCATCCACCATAACCTGTGCTTGGTTCACACTTTAAGTGTATTCTTCCCGTATCCTTACAACCTATCATGAAGAGTAACGAACTTTTTGATCTAAAAAGTATGAGAATTCATCTTTCAAAAATCAGTGACGTCCCATTGAACAACACAAATCTCTCACCGTGTATATTTTTCAATACTTATCATTTTATTTATTTTTAATTTAGCCAATAATTTAATTAACTTTAACTTTGAATGGAATATAAATTTCATGTCAAGTTAATAACAATTCAATAGATTCAATTAATTTGATTTTATTTGAAAGACTAAAATTTATTTTAAAATATTGAAAGACTAAAATATATATATTTTTTAAATAATAAAATAATTTTTCCAAACACATTAAAAAAATAAACTAACTAAGAACTAAATTAACAAATTAAATTAACTAACTAACTAATATTTTTTTTAAAACAATATATTATAATTTATGTTTTCTCACATGATGTGTGATTTGCTCAGGTCAAAGTGTACATTAAAAAAATAAATTAACTAACAACTAAATTAACAAATTAAACTAATTAACTAACTTTGAGGGGGTGAAAGTGCATATTTTTTAATTAAAAAACTAAATTAAATAATTAAATAATTACAGAAGTAAAAAATATACTACTTAAATTAACAAATAAATTAAACAAACAAAATTAAAATGGAATTACCTTTATAGCAAGAAGAACAAGTTGTAAAATCCTTTGAGGATGAAGAACTGCCAAGAGAAGGTAGGAAGTTGGGAGAAGAAAAAGTGGGAGAGGAAGTCTTTTTCACAAACTAAAGGAGAACCCCAATGTACTTGTAGGCGTAAATGACTAGGGGTTACGAACCCTGGGTTATTTTTTAATTTGAAATTTAAAGCAGACTTAGAGTTCGTAACCTTGGGTCCAAATTTTCAGGCTGCTAAGCTGCAAAGCTTTGTTGTCTGCAAAGCTTGCAGCAGCTTTGCAACAGAAATTCAAATGGTAATATTACCGTTTGAATTTCGAAGTTGTACCCAAGGTTACGAATCCCGGGTCTAACTTTTAAAAATAAAAATTAAAATTAATACCGTATACCCGGTGTTGTGAACACCAAAGTATACCAAACTTGGATTTTTTAATACTCGAGGTTGGTAACCGCATGTTTTGGTATCCTGGGTTACCAACCCCGGGTGACCTATGTTGTGTAAATAAGATGAGAAACATTTGTTTTTAGATTTTTTTGAAGTGTAATTATTTCGTAAACAATTCATTTATTTTAATCTCGTTGTGGTATTTTAATCTAGTGTATGATTTATTTTAGTATAAGTGGATTTTTATTAATTTAATGTTTGTTATGTGTACATTACGCATAAAATTGAAACCTGGACCTGCTGAACTCTTTTTTTTTTTTTTTTTTGTGTGTGTGTAAAAATCTCAATTTTAGAAACAACATTAACACAATTTAGACAATCATGAACCCCTGGCTATAAGGTTGTGTGCTTAGCACATGACTTATTTCGTCCAATTTGAACTAACACCGATGTTAATTCGACCAAATTGAAACCAATTTTATTGATTAGGGACCAAATGTGTCAAACTCAAAATATTGGTGGGCAATTGAACTCCTACCCCAAATATGAAGGGCAAAAATTGTCATTTTCCCAACTTGAGAAGTCCAAAAAGCCCCTATGCTAATAGTTGTCCATCAATTTGGACTAACAGAATTGCCAATTGTATCAAATTTAAGCCAATTTCATTAATGAGGGACCAAATGTGTCAAATACGAAATATTAGGGGCCAATTGAAGGCAAAAAAAAAAATCCAAAAACAAATTGAGAATAATCTATTAATGAATTGGATTTTCCAAGTATGTTTTGATTTGGTATGAATCAATGGCTTGGAGATGAATTTAAGGGAAAAACTTCCCGCCAAATTACTTGTCTTTGCACTTTCCTTTCTCTATGGTAACAATTTTGTGCCTAAAACCACGTTTACAATACTTTCTCATGTTCTCACACCTACTGTTGCATGTCATAAAACAAGTGTTCCTCATTTATTAGTGTCTCCCACCCTCTCTATCCCATAGATGATCAATTGTTTCGTCTACGGTTTCTTTGTTCTCCGTTCTCATTCCGCAAATTTCAGTTCCATCACCTATTACTGTTGGCCACCATCACCAATGAAGCCCCGTTCTCCATTCTCATTTGATGATTTTCAATACAATCCCAACTGTCGGCTGTCGCTGTTAGCCACCATCATTGATCCAGTTGCCATTGGCCGCTGCCACCTCGGACCTACTCCTACTCCTACTTTTTCAAGAATATATAGATACGGAGTTCTAATGGAAGAGGAAATGTATATTAAAGTACTTTAGAAGAAGTAAGGAAAAATTTATGTAATATGGAGATTGAGAATATCAAATTAATGGATTCATAGTATCGAATTTCAAATTTGATGTGAATGATTATTAGTCTTTTTCAGGATATTCTTATATCTTGATAGGTGGGGTCTTTAGTGGGAGAAGTAGTGGACGAGATCCATAACTTTAGATTCTACCATGGAGATCGAGTTCATAATCGCATCAAATGTAGTTTATAAGGTGTAAGGATTTAGAAGTTCAATTGGCAAACTTCAGTTCCAACCATTGAGTCATGATACCTTAGTATTATAACGACTATGGGGCTATAGCCCAAGCCAAGAAACCTTGATCTCATAAATATCCAAAGAACTAAAGTGGTGCTTTCACGTATTCTTTAAAAGTGAATTTATTTAAATAGAGAGCATACGTAATAGACAAACATGACAGATCCACTTACTAAAACTCTAACTTTACATCGGTTAATCAGAGAAAGTATTTAATACTTTACCAAATTGGCTTTATAACTCTTCCGGTGTTTCAATCTCATAGCCGACAGTTCCTAAATCGTAATTTGATAGAAGTCTTCCAAGAGTGACAAGATGAGGTGAGAAAAAAAAAATCTCCAAATAGAAGCACAAGTATCTCGCCTCAAATGGTATTCGAACAGAGAACCTTAGTGAAAAGAGTTATTATTGAGATTTATAAGAGCATATCTAATCTCAAAGCAACTCTAATTTGAATAAAAAAGACAAAAAGATTCAAATTAGTGATGCAGAAATAAAAATGAAATCTGACAAACTCAGAGATCTATGATAGAACAAGGGAGATCGACAACCAAGAGGATCTGGCTGTTTTCACTTAGGATGGGTGGCCATAAGGTTTTCCTTCCTTATAAGTACTCGTCAGGGTTTAGAACCTTGGACTCCATCTTTTCCTATTTACACTTTGGTTCTTGGACTTTTTAAGTTCTATTGTCCTTTCCTTTTTCTAGTACTCTTCTAACTTCAATTTCCTATTTGTGTATAACCCATGAGATTCATACAAAAAGTTAGATGATGAAAATTAATTAATTAATTGATTATTTCATGAATCAATTAACTAAAATAAAATTTGAAACAACTCCAATTTTGTCCTTTTAGGAAAAAAACGATTTTTCCCCTTAAGACATTTTCTTTGATTGTAAGAGATGTCATCTTAGATATCACAATCATGTTCTGTTGGAAGGAATTTAATTAGGGAGCCCCATCAGGTATGATATGAGTGTTCCACGATCTTTCGATTTGTGTATCCAAAAAGACCAATAGGGTATAATTAAGTCAAAAACTTCTAATCTAATTATACGTATTTTGATTGATAATATAATTTTGTATGACACCAATTGGAATCTTATCTCAATTGTCACATTTATATGGATAAAGCCTTCGGTGAATTATATTAAATTGAATCACATGGGTCACATCTTTTTTTCTAGGAATGATACATCCCTTCTTGCATATTCGTATATTACCATTGTAGACACAGCATTTTGACCGCCTCGCAAAAAATTATACTTTATTTTATAGTTACCTTTATTTTATTTTTCTATTTATTTTGTTTTGATTGTACCGTATTTGTGCGGTTTAATACTGCTAAATTAAGTTTTATTAATCTCTTAAAAATTAAATATTAGTAATTGATTGATTTATTTATTTATTTATTTATTTTATTTTATTTTTTGTAGATTTTTCGAAGTGGAATAAAAACGCGTTAATTCGGAACAAAATAGACAAGAAACAGACGAGAACGAGAGAGGCCTGGACCGAACCGGGGGGGCTGCACAAAGGTCGCACGTGCGACCAGATGCACTGGTCGCTGGTGCGACCAGTGTACTGGCCGCATATGCCACCGGCGGTGGGCAGAGAGCTAATGCTCTCTGCCCACCCCCTTTTTTGGGTGCACCAAGTTTTGGTGCACCCAAAAGGGGGTGCGTGCACCGAATTTCGGTGCACCCACTCCATTTTCTTACTTTTTCCTACTTTTTCCATGCGTTTTGTCGGACGATTTCGCATCGAAAATTTCCTATAAATAGAAGAAGGCTCAGACAACACAGGAGAGAAATTTTTTCGCCAGGGGGGGCAATTTTTTTTGGAGAAGAGAGGATTTTTTTTTTTTTTTTTGAGAGAGAGAGGTGAAATCTGGAGAGAAATTTTGAAGAAAATAATATTATTTTCATTTTATTATAATTTTGAAGAAGAAAAAAAAATCTCCAAGAAGGTGGTAAATTTTCATCTGTTGTTAATCTTACTCTTATTTTTAAATAAGTTGTTATTATACTAATCTTTTTTTTTTTTGTAAATTAGATTTATTTATTTATTTATTTATTTCTTTTTATTTATTTTATTTATTTATTTATTTTGAGTAAATAAAACGAGGTGGAAAATTCCCAACCTTCCATTGGAACGGTTTAAGTTTAGAAGGGAATTACTCCCCTCGATGCACGTGAGTGTGTGGGTGCGTGTGTTTTAATTAATTTGTATTAAATATAATATTCTAACAATATGAGGTGGAAAATTTCTGACCTTCCATTGGAACGGTTTAAGTTTAGAATGAAATTACTCCCCTTGAGGAGTGTGCGTGTGTGTGTATGTGTGTGTGCGTGTGTGTGCGTGTGTTTTATTTAATCCGTATTAAATATAATATGCTAACAAGATAAGGTGGAAAATTCCCAACCTTCCATTTGAACGGTTTAAATTTAGAAGGGAATTGCTCCCCTCGATGCGTGTGTGCGTATGTTTTATTTAATTTGTATTAAGTATAATGTGCTAACAAGATAAGGTGGAAAATTCCCAACCTTCCATTTGAACGATTTAAATTTAGAAGGGAATTACTCCTCTCGATGCGTGTGTGCGTGTGTTTTATTTAATTTGTATTAAATATAATGTGCTAACAAGATAAGGTGGAAAATTGCCAACCTTCAATTTAAACGGTTTAAATTTAGAAGGGAATTACTCCCCTCGATGTGTGCGTGCGTGTGTGAGCGTGTGTTTCTTTAACTCGTATTAAATATAATGTGCTGACAAGATAAGGTGGAAAATTCTCAACCTTCCATTGGAACGGTTTAGGTTTAGAAGTGAATTACTCCCCTCAATGCGTGTGAGTGTGTGCGTGCGTGAGTTTTTTTAACTTGTGTTAAATATAATGTGCTAATAAGATGAGGTGGAAAATTCCCAGCCTTCCATCAGAACGGTCTAGGTTTAGAAGGGAGATCACTTCCCTTAATGTGTGTGTATGTGTATGTGTGTATATGAGGAGGATTTCAAAATAAAGTAAAAAACATTCGGATTTAAATTTTAATTGGACTTAATCGGATAAGGTACCGTCTTTGGACGGGCGTCTTGGGGTGCTTGACACCTTCCCCGAGCGTAACTGACCCCCGAACTCTTTAAACGAATCTCTGGTCAGACCATGTTATTTTAGGAGTCAAATTTTTACTTAACCCATTTTTTTTAAATTATTTTCAAAAAAGAAAAATATGGTGACCTAGCACATCATTTAAACCCAATGTTAGGTGGCGACTCCTTTTTCTAAAACAGGTTTAAGTATATTTTAATGAGAAAATCGACGTTTTTAAAAATCCTTCTCATTTTACCAGCGCCAAGCATATATCTATTTTTTTATTTTCGCTGGAAAATTGGGGTGCGTTCAGCTGGCGACTCCGCTGGGGACAACTTTAGAAAGTCGAGCTTAATATTTCTGAATAAGTCCAACTAATCTAAAGTTCGAATGTTAAATTTTATTTTATTTTATTTTCCCTCAATTCAGTAAATAAGTTGTGATTTTTTTTATTTTTTTATTTTTTTTTTAATTTTTATCATTTTTTATTTATTTTTATTTTTATATATTTTCTTCTTCTTTTCTTTATTTCCTTTCAGGCTCTTATATCGTTGTAAATCATCTGACAAAAGCAAAGTTGTCTTGTATCCATATTATCCCCTCAAGATTCTATGATATAAGACGGGAAAGCGGTTTTGGTACTTGATGGATTGATGACGTCTTGGGGAGTCCTAAAAAAAAAGAAAGAAAAAAAAAAAACACCAAACAAGTTCAAAGTTTTCAATATCGGTAGGGAACGACAAAAAAAAAAAAAAAAAAAAAGGATTTTTCATGTACCATCATTTGTTTTAATTGGTCGTTATCGAAATTGAAATCTTCGAACTAGAATGGGCTTTAAGACCACTTAAGACTCACGTAAACTAATAAAATGATTTTATTTTTTTATTTTTTATTTTTGTAGAAAAGGGCAAGATAAAGAAAATTGGTCCCAGAAAAGCAAATCCAGTTCCCCCCTTTCGAAGTCCGATCTTTACACGCAGTCGAGCACAGACTCATTCCAGGATGACATCAGAAAGCAATCCCGAATCTCCCCGAACGATCCAGATGGCTCAGATGTAGGAAACTATTGACAGGTTGATGGAAAGGATCAACGAACTTAGCCGACCTCAGGAGGTGCCTATTCCTCCGTCCAACGGGACTCCTATGATTGAATCCCTAAATGGAAACCCTGCAAGTATTGGGATGGAGAACTCAGGACCGAATCTGAACCACGTCGGCCCGAACTTTGCAGTACCGGTCTACTATGGACCTCAGATGGGCCCTCATCCTTTCGCCTATGGAGCTCCGACATATCCCATCCAGGGGCATGTCTATCAGGCCTTGCCAGAGGGCTCGGCCCCCGCCGCACCGCAGGTCCTCATTCACCTGGAGAGGGTCGTTGCTCCACCAAACAATTCAAATAATAGCCAACCGGCCTCGGCCATTGAAACTGAAAACAAAGAAGAGAATGTCCCTCCACCAGCTTGGCTTCTGAAAATGGAGAAATTGGAGAAAACTATGGAAGAATGGCAAAAGGAGAAGCCGTCCAGGAAAGCAACGTACAAGGAGTTGTCAGCACCACCCGGGATTGTGTACTCGGAAAATTTTGTAGTTCCGGAGTTCACAAAATATGATGGCACTGGCCCTCCAGAATGGCATGTCAGCATTTACAAAGAGGAGTTAGGAATTCATGCTCAGAACGAAGACCTTCGCCTAAAGATGTTTCGGAGATCGTTGAAAGGACCGGCTCTCAACTAGTACATGACCTTGGAGCTATCATAGATTAAAACATTTGAAGATCTAGTAGAGGCCTTCTGTGAGAAATATGTGTACAATAGGGATGCCGCGCCGGACCGCAATACCCTCTACCAAATACTGAAAAATAAAGACGAACGTTTCCGGTGGTATACTGCCCGTTGGAGGAAAGAGGCTGCCAAAGTTGTCCCTAACCGAGGAGGCTCAGTTAGAGATATTCAAGTCAATTCAATCACCGCCATTCTATCGAGATCTCTCGAGCATAGCAGTGGTTTCTTTCGGCGATATGATCAAACAGGCCGAGGTGACGGAAGAAGGAATAAGGAGCGAAAAAATTGAAGGGACCCAATCCAATCTGACGAAAAGGTCAGCCCCGCCAAAGATGAAAGAAAATGAAGTAGCTGTTGTCGTTTCCTCTCGGAAAACCCATTACCAGAACTACCCCCAAGCTTCATGTCCCCAAAACTACCCGAACCAGAACGACCAATATCACAACTACCCTCCTCAAAATCGCCAAAACAAAAATTATCCTCAAAACCAACCCTATTCCCAAAGCCGCCCCCGCTATTACCAAAATGTACCTCCCTCTTATCAAAACCATATTCCCCAATATTATCCTCAAGCCTACCCAGCACCTCCTTACCATACCTATCAACCACACCCGAACACCCCACCTCAAATTCCTAACCGCACTCCAAGGTCAGGAACCCAATACCACCAAGGCCTTCTACCTCATGCTACTGGGGAAAATTTTCAGAATGACAACAGAGAGCTACAAGACCTTCTGGTCTCGATCACCGAGTTGTACCGGAATTGTTTGAAGTAGGGGATGCTGACACCCCTTCCATTCTACGAAGTTAAACCTGGGAGTAAAGCAACTTCTTCAAATGCTTATTGTGAATACCACTCAGGAACCAGAGGACATGCGACTGAGTAATGCTTTCAGCTGAAAGACAAAATTCAGGAGTTTATACGGACAAGAGCCATCACGTTTCCCAAAAAACCTGAGGCCGGTACGCCAAACTGTCAGCAGAATCTGTTGCCTGAGTATGTACCTTCAAGGGGTGGTGAAGTCAATCTTTACCAAAATGTTGGTGGAGATGGGAGCGAGTCATGTGCCTAAGGCTCAATTTGAAAAATCTAAAGACTGCAAAACTGTTTTTTTGTTTGCTTTAAATTTGCGAGGCGTTTTGATAAAATTAGAAAATCTTTGCGTACTCACCTTTCCATCCCGTTGGTCTTTTGGATGGAAAAGGATTTGCTCTGTAATGACTTTTAAAATTTCAATAATGCAATACTGTTTATTCAAAACTGTGGTCTAATGTTTGAATCTTACTATTTCAGGTGCCCAAAATTGCCTGCATATATTGTATGTGAGGTGACTGAGTAAGGATATGAATGTGTGATTTCAATACAAAGTTAGACCACGATTCAATGGGACTATAAACAAAGGAAGATTATATTTATCCAAACGATGGTGAGATCTGAAAAGGCTCGTAACCAAATTCGTCAGCAATTCCAAAAGTACCGGGGGATTCGAAAGTCAAGATTGGTATCCATTGTCCTTACGATGCTTTGATATATTGTTGCAAGTTAATCAAGCTATCTCTGGTGGTACTTTAGTGATTGATGAAAGTGGGTGTAAATATCCTGGTTTGCCTGTTGTCTGAGTTACTCAATGGTAAAAAGGGAATACAATCATCTCAGGCCAATGATCCCAATGAAGAAACTTTCAAATGTTGCAAGAAGGTCTTAATTTCCAAAGAAAATCAAGTTCATTGATAAGCTCGGCTGCCCCTAAATCATTGTAAGTTCGATATAAAAAATAAAAAAAAAAAGAAAGAAAAAAAAAAAGAAAAAGAAAAAAAAAGAAAAAAGAAAAAAATAATAGAAAAAAAAAAGAAAAAAGAAAAAAAAAAAGGAAAAAATAAAAGAAATGGAAAAACGAAAAGTGGGATAACCGAACAAGAAGTATTGGTATAAATGTGGAAGAGATTTGAAGAGGAAAGAAAGACGATAGATAGATTTGTTCATGTTTTTCGCCTCGGTCCAAATTAGCGGCAAATGATATTTTTTGGAATCAGAACTTGATGGATTTGAATGGAATTAGAATTTGAGAAAAGAAACATTGGTCGTGGTCTGAAAATGTATTAGAATCATATTCCTCTACATTCTTGACTCAAGATCTCACAGAAAATCATATCGGGTATTGAAGGTACTCATTTTAGTAATTTTTGACATTTACCCATTTTTGGACTAAATCAGTTTTGCAAGACTTGAGAAAACACAGAGCATGCAGGAGTATTAGAACCCCAAGCATTGAAGCATCTACTAATTTGAAAAGACGAGAATCCAGTCGAGCAAGCCAAGGAGACCTCGACAAGGTATGTTGGGTCTTCCCCTAAGTCGAAGGAAACTAAAAAAAAAAAAAATAAAAAAATAAATAAATAAATAAAAAAATAAAAATTTGTCGCATCACCCTGAAGCATGTCGAACTCTCAGTTGAAAAGTAAGACTTCTAAATTCAAAAATGGAAAAATCTCCCGATACAGTCCTGTGACCCGTGAAAGCCGAGCGCCATTAGTCAAATGACCACAACAAAAAATGGGGGAATGGAATTGTGAGTCATCAAAGGTAACAACTTTCAGACTAAGATTTTGTTTTGGAAATATTTTCATGTGCATTACAGGGATTTCAAGGGGCTTGGAAGCATGGATTTCCCTATCACTAGGACTTCTTACCTTCCCGCTCAAATTGGAAACTCTTATTGCTGAAATTTCAGAAGCTCTAAATGAGCGTCCAGGTATGCGTTTTGCCCTGAAAAGGGCAAAAAGTGAACTACGCTAAACTTGATCCTCGGCATAATACTAAGGTACGCAGGCTATCTATAAATGTTCGGTCATCTGAGAGTTCGGCTGGGGCACATTTATGTCTTTGCTCTCTCATTCTGGCTCAGTCACAAGTTGGGGCATATTTTATATTCTTGAACTTTCTTTAAGCCCCTGGCCAAGAGGGCTGGGGCACGAATATTTTTTATTACTCTAAACAATCCTCTAAACGGATACGTGTTCGTCATGAGTATCGTCAGGAGTCATTTTTTTATTACTCTAAACGATCCTCTAAGCAGACACTTGTTCGTCATTAGTATCATCATGAGTCATTTTTTTTTTATTCTAAACAATCCTCTAAACGGACACATGTTCGTCATGAGTACCGTCATGAATTATTTTATTACTCTAAACGATCCTCTAAACAGACACTTGTTCGTCATGAGTATCGTCATGAGTAATTTTTTATTACTCTAAACGATCCTCTAAACGAACACATGTTCGTCATGAGTACCGTCATGAATTATTTTATTACTCTAAATGATCATCTTAACAGACGCTTGTTCGTCATAAGTATCATCACGAGTTAAATTTTTTTTTTTATCGTTCTAAATAATCCTCTAAACGGACATTTGTTTATCATGAACATCGTCATGAGTCATTCTTTTATTTTTCTGAACGGACACTTGTTCGTCATGAGTCTTTTTATCATTCTAAACGTACACTTGTTCGTCATGAGTCATTTTATTTTATTTGTTCTATTATTGGAAAATACAATAAAAAAATAAAAATAAAAATAAAAAATGGGACGATCAAAATGACATGATTTTTTATCTTTGTCAAGCAAGTGGGACTTGCATGACAAAGAGGGGCAGCTGTAGACACGGCATTTTGACCATCTCGCAAAAAATTATACTTTATTTTATAGTTACCTTTATCTTATTTTTCTATTTATTTTGTTTTGATTGTACCGTATTTGTGCGGTTTAATACTGCTAAATTAAGTTTTATTAATCTCTTAAGTAAATTAAATATTAGTAATTGATTTATTTATTTATTTATTTATTTTTATTTTTTTTTGGTTTTGTAGATTTTTCGAAGTGGAATAAAAACGTGTTAATTCGGAATAAAATGAACAAGAAACAGACGAGAACGAGAGAGGTCTGGACCGAACGGGGGTGGGGGGGCTGCACAAAGGTCGCACGTGCGACTAGCTGGCCGCACCAGCGACCAGATACACTGGTCGCTGGTGCGACCAGCGGTGGGCAAAGAGCTAATGCTCTCTGCCCACCCCCCTTTTTGGGTGCACCAAAATAAATAAAAAGAAATAAATAAATAAATAAATAAATAAAAATCTAATTTACAAAAAAAAAAAAGAGATTAGTATAATAACAACTTATTTAAAAATAAGAGTAAGATTTACAACAGATGAAAATTTACCACCTTCTTGGAAATTTTTTTTTTCTTCAAAATTACAATAAAATGAAAACAATATTATTTTCTTCAAAATTTCTCTCCAGATTTCACCTCTCCCTCTAAAAATAAAAAATAAAAAAATCCTCTCTTCTCCAAAAAAATTCCCCCCCCGGCGAAAAAATTCCTCTCCTGTGTTGTCTGAGCCTTCTTCTATTTATAGGAAATTTTGGATGCGAAATTGTCTTACAAAACACATGGAAAAGATAGGAAAAAGTAATTTTGAAGAAGAAAAAAAAATTTCCAAGAAGGTGGTAAATTTTCATCTGTTGTAAATCTTACTCTTATTTTTAAATAAGTTGTTATTATACTAATCTCTTTTTTTTTTCGTAAATTAGATTTTTATTTATTTATTTATTTATTTATTTCTTTTTATTTATTTTATTTTATTTATTTATTTATTTTTGAGTAAATAAAACGAGGTGAAAAATTCCCAACCTTCCATTGGAACGGTTTAAGTTTAGAAGGGAATTACTTCCCTCGATGCGCGTGAGTGTGTGGGTGCGTGTGTTTTATTTAATTTGTATTAAATATAATATGCTAACAATATGAGGTGGAAAATTTCTGACCTTCCATTGGAATGGTTTAAGTTTAGAATGAAATTACTCCCCTTGAGGAGTGTGCGTGTGTGTGTATGTGTGTGTGCGTGGTGTGCGTATGTTTTATTTAATCCGTATTAAATATAATGTGCTAACAAGATAAGGTGGAAAATTCTCAACCTTCCATTTGAACGGTTTAAATTTAGAAGGGAATTGCTCCCCTCGATGCGTGTGTGCGTATGTTTTATTTAATTTGTATTAAGTATAATGTGCTAACAAGATAAGGTGGAAAATTCCTAACTTTCCATTTGAACGGTTTAAATTTAGAAGGGAATTACTCCCCTTGATGCGTGTGTGTGTGTGTTTTATTTAATTTGTATTAAATATAATGTGCTAACAAGATAAGGTGGAAAATTCTCAACCTTCAATTTGAACGGTTTAAATTTAGAAGGGAATTACTCCCCTCGATGTGTGCGTGCGTGTGTGAGCGTGTGTTTCTTTAACTCGTATTAAATATAATGTGCTGACAAGATAAGGTGGAAAATTCTCAACCTTCCATTGGAACGGTTTAGGTTTAGAAGTGAATTACTCCCCTCAATGCGTGTGAGTGCGTGCGTGCGTGTGTTTCTTTAACTTGTGTTAAATATAATGTGCTAACAAGATGAGGTGGAAAATTCCCAACATTCCATCAGAACGGTCTAGGTTTAGAAGGGAGATCACTTCCCTCAATGTGTGTGTATGTGTATGTGTGTATATGAGGAGGATTTCAAAATAAAATAAAAAATATTCGGATTTAAATTTTAATTAGACTTAATCGGATAAGGTACCGTCTTTGGACGGGCGTCTTGGGGTGCTTGACACCTTCCCCGAGCGTAACTGACCCCCGAACTCTTTAAACGAATCTCTGGTCAGACCATGTTATTTTAGGAGTCAAATTTTTACTTAACCCATTTTTTTTAAATTGTTTTCAAAAAAGAAAAATATGGTGACCTAGCACATCATTTAAACCCAATGTTAGGTGGCGACTCCTTTTTCTAAAACAGGCTTAAGTATATTTTAATGAGAAAATCGACGTTTTTAAAAACCTTTCTCATTTTACCAGCGCCAAGCATATATCTATTTTTTGATTTTCGCTGAAAAATTGGGGCGTGTTCAACCATATTTACCCTACTATACTCAATGAATACTTTTGAGAGTTTATACTATTTACCTCTCCTGTTTTTTTGTTGTTACCAAATATTTTTTCTATTATTTTATAAAGACAGGGCAACCTCTTGTCATTTTTAGTCAAAAATCATTTACTTTCCTTATAATTAAAAAATTACTCAAATTTGTATGGTAAAGAATTAAAATTCATAAATAATCCTTTAAATTCATTTTATATATAATTTTATCTTTTACTTTTTATCACTAACATCCATCTTTAAAAAGATATATAGTTTTAACCCTTTTTTAAAAATAAAAATAAGAATATATCGTCTTCTTCCTCCCCTCCCCTCTCTCTCCCCATCACCACCGGGCAGGGATCCGTGCCGCGCCAGCACCGATCCGATGTGGTTTCGAAGAACACACTTGATCAATTTTGTACAGATCCCAATATTCATCAAAAAAAAAGTCAACGCACAATTGATATAGGGAATAAACTGATGGGAACTCCGGCGCCGCAGGCACTCCATTCAATGTAGCAATTCCAAAGATCAGCCAGCGTAAAATATTCAATTTTCTCCTTTTCCCATGGATTCCACAGGCTGTTAAGGTTTCTAATTTCACTCTGCAAATGGACAAAATAACACCCACAAAAAAAAGTATTATAAGAAAAGAATCACAACCCTCTAGCGAATCGCTAAGAGTAGATGTTGCATAATGTTTTTGAAATAAAATTGAAGGAACAAAAAGCAAACCTCGGGAAGGAACGACCGGAGTTGTGCAATAGAGAAAACAGTCGAGGTTTGATTGCATTGACGCCTTGTCGGAAATCATGGTGTCGATGAACAGGTGAAAATTTTCGAGATATATAGAACAGGTTAGAGAGAAGAGAGAGAAATTTGGTTTATCCTCTCTACAAACTCTGTAAATTGAAAATCCCAGAGAATAACAGAGACAAAGAAATGGAAGAGGGAGAGAGAGATTGACAGGATTTAGAGAGAGAGAGAGACCGGTCTACGGAAAGTCTATTTTTTTCCGTTTACACAAGCTAGTTATAACAGTAGATTGGAACAAAACCATAATCTCTCTGTATTGACTGATAAAGGCAAAGGGTTATCGAGTTGGAAATTCAGTCAATTCCAGAACCTTTTTACCGTCGCCGGAAGATGGGGACACCGGCAACAATTTCTCTCTCTTCGAACACTTCAACAACAACGAAAAAAAAACCCCATAAAAGCACAACCTCAAGAAATCAATTCCTTACTCTAACCTTGAAGAAAACTCAAACCCAGTATACAACAGCATCGTTTATCTTCAATAAAGTCGCAACTTCTCAAAGAAAATCAAGACAGAATTATCCTGGTGTCAAATACTTTTCCAAAAAATAAAGCGTACGATGTCGAAATACGCACGGATCGGTGCCGCAGATAGACAGAGAGAGAGTATTTTTTTTATATATTTTTTTTAAAGGGGTGCAACACGAGTATTTTCTAGGGAGTAATCCATCTTAGTACTATTCTGGCCCAAACACATTTAACTGCAGAGTTTTGATGGAATCCAGTGTGGTATTATCGCACCCAAAAAGGGTAATCTTGGTTATTCTAATTTAGTGTTTGTTTTTTTTTTTTTTTTTTTTTTTTAATTTTAATTTAAGCACTTGGGGCTGTGAAAGGGAAAGAAGAGAATCTAAAGAAAGGGAGGGATTCGATTAAGGATTTATCAATGTCAAAGAAACGGATTGAGGCGGTGGGTTGGACGGCGGCAAGGGGGAGGGAGATGAGGAGAGACGTGAAGAAGAAATAGAAAGAAAAGAAAAAGGAAAAAAGAATGAAATTTATTTTAAAAAGAAAAGAGTTTACAAATATATTTATAAAAATAGGGGGTGTTAGTGGAATTTATAAAAATAAAATTATTTTTTTAAATAAGAAAAGGGTATTAATATCTTTTTACACGAAAAAATTAGTCAAATGGGTGATTGATATTTGTATAATGATAGGGGAAGTATCTGGTTAACGACAAAAAAATAAGGGAAGTAAATGGCATAAACCTATACTTTTGAAGGCATGTGGTTAGGGATTAGGTCTGGTAAAACGGGTATTTACACGATAGCACAACACGAGACCGACACAAAATTATTGGGTATGAGTTTAGTTTATTGGGTAACGGGTCGTTATCGGGTCTGACCCAATAAGCATGATAAGAAACATATCAGGTTATCGGATTTACCTGTTAACTCAATAGGTCACACGATAATAATTATCGGGTGTTCAGGTTATACGATAACCTGAGATTTAATAGGTCACACAATAATTTAATAAATTATTATAAAATAAAAATATATTAAACAATATTTACACATATTACTCTAATTTTATTTAATATTATAATTTCATCCATGTTATATATATTGGTATTCCACTATTCCAAACCCTAAAACTAAAGTGTTGGCGGCCTCCTCCTCAAGGACCTCAACCTCAAGTTGAAGACTCAATCTCTCTCATCACTCTCAAAAGACAAATCTCATTCTCCTACCCTACATCTCACTTCTCTAACCCTAATTCCTCTCCAATTCGCCGTCTGTTTTTCAGATCTACTGTTGAGAGCCTGCCGACACTGCTATGTTGTGCCGTCTATTTTTCAACGACGAACACCGCCAAAATTGAACCTTAGGGTTTTGATTTCTATTTCGAAATCGAAACAGGAAATCGATTTCGCTTTCAATTTCAAAATCGAAATCGAAGAGCATTGCTGAACATCGCCACCAAAACGATGAACAACATCGAAATCGACCCTAGGGGTTTTGATTTTGAAATCGAAACCCAAATTGAAACAGGGTTTCGATTTCGAAACCCAATTCAAACTACGGTTTTGATTTTGAAACCCAAATCGAACCACGATTTCGATTTCGATTTCGAAACTAAATCTAGTTTCGAAATCGAAACGGAAATAGAGAAGACGACGAAGACGACGAAGGTGATGGAGAAGACGACGACGAAAACAACACAGGTGATGGCGAAGAAGACGAAGACGACGTAGGTGAACGAAGGATTGGAGGAGTTGGCGACGGTGAGGGGGGGTAGCGGCGGAGAGGAAGAAGACCTAAAAGAAAATTAAAGAATTTTTTTTTTTTAGCCCCTTAAGTTTAACAAAATATGTAAATAGGTCACATTCTATTAGGAAGCATGAAATGACGCATTTACCCTTGGCCAAACGTCATGTGTTTGTCACGTGACTTTTTCCATCCAAAATTCCCAAATTTTACTAACGGAACCCGATTCAATGGCCAATTGGACACTATTTTGAAATGTCAAGGGTCAAATTGTCGAATTGCAAAAGTTAGGGGCCAATTGAACATCCAAGGCATTTCTTAGGGACCAAAAGGTCTTTATCTCTTAAAGGTAAGTGTAAAAAAATAAAGAGAAGTAAGGTTTGGAAATATTTTGAATCAATCAATGAGAAGAATGGTGATGGTAAGGAATTATGCAAATGTACCACATGTGGGAAAAAAATGGTTGGGGATAGTAGACATGGGACGGAAAATATGAATCGTCACATTAAAGCTTGTCCTAAAATTAAAACTTACGATATTCAACAAATTATGTTAGGCCAAGGATATAACTCATTATTAATGAGAAGTCGAGTAATTAATCTTGAGAAATTTCGTGAGTTGTTGATTTTTGCCATTGTCATGCATGATTTGCCTTTATCATTTGTTGAGTACCAGGGCATAAGAGATTTGTTATCGTATTTGAATGAGGATGTAGTTCACATCTCTAGGAACACTGCCAAGGCCTATCTTTTGAAAATGTATAAGAAAGAGAAGGAAAAAAAACAAAATACATACTTCAAACAGCTCCCGGTAGAATTTGCTTAACCTTTGATTTGTGGTCATCCCTTACTACTGATGACTATATATGTGTTACAACTCATTTTATTGATAGTGATTGAATTTTACACAAAAGAGTAATAAGTTTTTGCTTCATGCCACCTTCACATAATGGTATTTGTTTAAGCGAGAAGACTTATATTTTGTTGTCTGACTGGGGAATAGACCATAAGTTATTTTATTTGACTTTGGATAATGCTTCATCCAATGATTTGTTTATGAAAATGTTGACTAGTCAATTGAATGTGAGAAATTCTCTTTTGTGTAAGAGTGAATTCTTTCATTTAAGGTGTTGTGCCCACATTTTGAATTTGGTAGTACAAGATGGATTAAAAGAAATAACTTCATGCATTGAAAAGATCCGTGATAGTGTGAAATATATCAATGGATCACAAGTAAGAAAACAAAAGTTCTTGGAATGTGTGAACTTTTTCTCTTTAGATCCTAAGAAAGGATTACGGCAAGATGTTCCTACTTGATGAAATTCGACATATTTAATGCTTGACAGTACAATATATTTTCGTAATGCATTTCGTCATTTAGAATTAAGTGATTTCAATTATAAGCATTGTCCTTATGCTAGTGATTGGGAAAAATGAGAAAAAATTAGGAAGTTCTTGGTCATGTTTTATGATATAACCTGTCAATTTTCTAGAACCAAGTATCCTACGGTCAATTTGTATTTTCCTTAAGTTTTTATGGCATATTTGACGTTGAAACAATATAGAAATTCTGAGGATAAATATATAGAGAATATGGCTAAGCAGATGTTTGAGAAATTTGAGAAATATTGGTTGGAGTTTAGTGTGATATTGGTTATTGCTGTGATTTTGGATCCTCGGTATAAGATCCAATTTGTTGATTTTAACTACCAAAAGCTATACGGCAGCAGTTCGATTGAGTTCTCTCGTGTTCGGGATGGTTTAAATGTTCTTTCTAATGAATACATGAAATCAAGTCTTCTATCACATCACTCGGTCCCAACAAGTCTAATAGCCAAGGCGGCCTCGATGAAAATCTTCTTAGTACGGAAAATCGAGATGTATTGAAGGTAACTCATTTATTTTTAACTATTTTTAATTTGTATTGATATATTATTTTATGTTGATTAGATTTATGCTTGAAAAGTAAATTATTAATTAGTTTTATTTTGACATGATTGTTTTGTTGAATTTTAATTATAGGAGTTTGATTCATTCGAAAGTGATGAGTTTGATTTGGGTTCCCAAAAAAATCAATTAGAATTGTACTTGGATGAGCGTAGAATGGAAACAAATGCGAAACTGGATATTTTGGCCTTTTGGAAAGCAAATGAATTTCGTTATCCAGAACTTTCTTCCATGGCTCGTGACGTGTTGAGCATACCTGTGTCTACTGTTGTTTCTGAATCTGCATTTAGTATAAGTGAAAGAGTAATTGACTAATATAGAAGTGCACTCAAACCTGAAACGGTCGAAACTTTACTTTGCTCAAAAGATTAGTTATTTGGGACTATCGGTAATTTTTTGTATTTTTTTCATTTCTTCTTCATTATATTTAAATTGAGTTTATGTGTATCTTATGGTTATAAATTTGTTACTAATGTCTTTTATATGATAATTTAAATGCAGAAACTGCAAGAGTTCGATTGAAGGAATTTATTGAAGACATCTTGAATTTGAATATTAACAAAGGAGAAGTGTCTACTCAATGCTCTACCATTATTCAGGTTCATTATTTTTTTTTCTTGCATTTTGTTATGTATAATTGAATAATGATATTATAAATTGTCTTTCTAATTTTTTTTTTGTTATACAAGAGTAAAGTGCTTGGAAAGCCGTTTATGATGGATTTGTTGACAATTTATATTTGTTTGTGTTCATGCGAATGATGTTTGTATTGATGAATATTTTTGTTTTATTTTGATTTTATTTATTGAAATGATGTTTTTTTTTTGGTTTGTTTTTGTTGATCTTGTATAATTATTTTTATTTTTTTTTAAATGTGTTAATAGTTTTTTAATGTGTAATAGGTAGAACATGTGTTTATTATGACTTGTTATCATGTCGTGTTTACCTAATAGATTTCGTGTTATCGTGTCGTGTTCGTGTTTAGGTAACCTGACACGATACCTTATCATCTCGTGTTCAAGTTTCGTGTTATCATGTTCATGTCTGACCATGACACGACATGAAACACGATCTGTTTACACGATTTGCCACCCCTCTTGGGGACCAATACTCAGTATTACCAAAGTATAGTAACCCATACATGTAATAAACGTATCTCAAGTACAAAAATTCATAGAATGCATCACACCTCAGATAGCCTATTTTTACTCGTACAAAATTACCAAGGATGATATCAAGGATACTTGCATTCGATCTCATACCATTCTCAAATAGAAAACATCATATCAAGATAGCCTAAATTGTTGGAGACCCTTTTCAACAATCCAATATTGACTAGGAACAATTTAGAATAACGAGCTGCCAAATCTCTTTAGTCTCCTCCTATTTAATCATATTAAATACTCGAACGTTCTAGTTAATATTGAAGGTCTACAGTAACATTGATATAATCATATAATAATATCAAAATACCTTTTATTGTTACTTGAGATTGATACTGAAACAAGTCCGTCTAGGATTGTCTATAGGGCTCATCTCCAACAATCTCCCACTACCATTAAAGCCAATCCGGTAATGTATTAAATACTTCGTCCATCTAAGCACTGCAAAGTTAGGGCCTTCGTTTCAATAGAAGCATTAAGAAGAAATAAGTTTGATGACGATCATATCACTTGGTCTCAAGAGCAGCATCATTGGAGAAATCTATCAGAGACTTGTAGTAAGCTATCTCTTCCCATCGAGTCTTAAACCGAAGTAATTTACATCTGACGGCCCCAAGGATGCTTTAGAGGCATGTCATATCTCATGATAGAGCTCAAAAATCTAGAGTCATTGCGGGCATGGACATACACCTTAAAACAAACAAAATGCCATAAATTGTATCTTGGTACATAAACATATTATAGATATCTTCTTCTCTAGAGTTAAACATTCATCCTAGATTACACAATTATTGACCACCGGCTGAATTTGGGATCAGTAATTTTAGGTTTTGGCTCGGTTCTCAAGGTCCATAAAATTTTGTGTTTTCCACCATGGTAATAACAAAACAAGCAAGACCAGGCATGAAAGTTTGTCCCACTAAGCAACACACTAGTAACAAAATGAGTCAGGGTATTATGTTCATGGGAGAGATATGGGTGAGAAACCGATTGAATATATCTTTCATTTTCGGTAGCCATGAGTCCCAATAACACAATATGTCAGAAAAACTCGATCGGGACAAACAAAAAACTACCAGGAGTCCAGGATGAATACAACATAGGTAGCCAAATACACAGTTATCTTGACATGAGGTAAAAGAAAGATATTGTTGTCTAGAACAACGACTTTAGGTGTGGTTAAGAAATACCACTAGGAGGGCCGCGAGACAGACGACTAGAGTTGGTGTAGCAGAGCTTGCGACCGTGCTATTGGAGCAAAATGCGTGCGATGACTAGGGCTTGATTGAATAGAACTTGCGACGATGCTATTGGAGCAAAAACGTGAGCGGCGGTTTGGATGGTAGAGCGAGACTTGCGACGACACTATTAGAGAAGAAACGTGCACAACAGTACCATTGGTGGAACAGAGACGCGCGGCAACACAACTAGTGGGCGACGTTGTTGTTGGAACAAAAATATGCGACAACACTATTTGTGGAGCAGAGAAGACAGTAGGACAAGGGATTGCTTGTGACGGGCCGGGCTAGCGCTGCCGATTGTACATGGCAGTGGCGGCGGCGGCTAATGTTTTCTCTTTCTGGTTCAAGATGCCAAAAAAGCTACAAGAGAGGAAGAAAAATATTTTAACTGTGTTGTTATATTACAATAGATCTCAACACTTTCTATTATATAGGAAAAACCCACACTAAATAAGGAAGAATGTTGTCTCAATTAATAAGCAATTAATAGGCAATAAAAGGAATAGGAAAACTAAAAAAAATGGTCAAAATGACCTATAAATATTAAATATTAATTAAATATTAAAAAATATTTCTACATCCATAATAGAAGAGACAAAATTTAAAAACTATAATGAACACAGATACCAAATTAAAACAAACAATGCATATTTAACTTTGCCAATAACCTAAATTTAGTGTCACTCGAGTGAGGTCAAAAAGTTCCGTTCCATGCATCTGAACAAAATCATAACAAGAACAAGTAAAAAGAGCACAAATTAAGAGTGGGAGACAATTCTTGAAATTTGGAAGTAATGTATACAACTTAAACAAGTATTGCCCATGGAGATGGGCATTTTTTGTTTGTTTGTCAAGTTCCACTACCTCACTCACCTATCACGAAAAGAATCAGAAATTATGAACAAATAAACTGGAATAATGCAATATTAAAAAGTGCAGGTTTTGCAATAGAAATGTTCCCGGTATGAGAGAAACAAATCCTTTCATGTTAGTCCATTATGATGTTTGGGGTCATTCTCGTGGCTCTTCTATACTCGGTTTCCAATACTTCACCACTTTTGTAGATGATTTTTCACGAGTCACTTGGCTTTACCTGATGAAAGATCATTTTGAGTTGTTTGCTATCATTTGTGCCTGCTGTAGTCCAAACTCAATTCATTGTTCCCATGAGTATCCCCAAAGTGATAATGCCAAATAATATTTTTTGCACCCCTTTACTTCTTTTATGGCTCAAATAGGTATAGTTCATCAGCCATCATGCGTTCACAATGCACAAAAAAAAAAAAAAAAAAAAAAAAAAAAAAAGAGTTGTCAAACGAATGAATAAACATCTTCTTGAGATTACTGCACTTTGTCGTTTCAAATGCATCTACCTAAGATTTTTTTTGGAGTGATGCAATTCTCATAGCTTGCTATTTAATCATCCACATGTCATTGTCTATCTAGCATAGGAAGACCCCACAATCCATTATATTTTCTGTCCTCCTATTCTCGTATCTCCTTATATCTTTGGTTGTGTATTTTGTTCATCAACTTGCACCCAGTGGAGACAAGTTAGACCCACATTCCATTAAATATGTATTATTGGGTTTTATTCACAGACTCAAAAGGGATATCATTGTTACAGTCCATTATTACAACGTTCCTTTGTTTGTGTTGATGTCACTTTATTTGAGTCTACACCTTATTATACAAATAAACATACTCTCATTGACCTTGACATTGTCTTTCCCTTCCCTATACCTATTTTCATTCCACGTATTGCTCACCTCCCATGTATTGTCCTGACTTGCGTGCTTATACTCATCGTCAAAATACGGAGGTCATTCTACTAGTCTTGTGACTACTTCACTACTTCTTTCATTGTACGTTGGACCTACTCCACCTGTACCTAATCCGTTAGGTTTGGACATCCATATTTCTATCTGGAAGGGCAAGCGTTCTTGCACTTCTCATCCTTATCTAACTTTGTCTCACATAAACATTTAGCCCCTTAAGAATCTTCCTTCAATGCATTTTTGCCGTTTGTTTCACTTCCTAAGTCTATTTCAGAGGCTCTTTCTCACTCTAGGTGGAAGAATCTAATGGAAGAAGAGATAAGTGTCTTACATCATAATGGAACAAGGGATCTAGTATCTCTTCCACATGGAAAGGCTGTGGTTGGTTGTAGTGGATAAGTTCAATCAAAGTTCATGCAGATGGCACAATTGATCGCCTTAAGGCCTACTTAGTTTCCAAAGGTTACACACAAATATATGAACTAGATTATCATGAGACTTCGCCACCTTTTGCTAGGCTCACATCTGTACGATTTTTCATCTTCTTTGTACCCACATATAAGTGGCCATTGTATCAATTGGATATTAAGAACCCATTCTTGAATGGTGACTTGCATGAGGAAGTATATATGGAGCAACTTCCAAATTTTTTGCTCAGGGGGAGTCAGGGTTGGTATGTTGTCTTAAAAAATCCATATATGGCCTCAAGCAATCCCATTGAGCATTGTTTCAGAGATTCAATAATGTAGTCATCGAGTCTAATATTCAGAGTTGTGTTGTTCAATCAGTGTTTTATAGATATGCAACAACTGTGAAATAATCTTGATTGTATATGTGGACGACATTGTTGTTATCACAAGAAATGGCTATGATGGTATTTAAGCACATCAAGAGCTTTTGCATGACAAGTTTCAACATTTGGTTCAATTAAAAGTACTTTTTGTGGATCGAAGTTGCTCGATCAAATCAACATATTTACCTCTCTCAAAGTAAATTTGTCCTTCACCGACTGAGCAAAACACAAAATTAGGATCCACACCTATAGACGCAACTATGGATCCAAATACAAAACTACACATTAATGAAAGAGATTTGTTGTCAGATTCCAGACAGTACAAACAATTAGTCGAAAAGTTGAATTGCTTAACCGTTATCAGACCTAATATCTAATTTACAATTATTGTTATTAGTCAGTCCTTAGACCATGTAAGAACTACCCAATGGAAAATGGTCATTCGTATTCGTAGATATTTAAAAGGTGCAACTGGATGTGGTCTCTTGTATCAAAATCACGGGCATACAGATGTAGTGGGATATATTAATGTTGAAAATTGTCATATTGCCTTCTGATAGAAAGTCCAATGTAGGTTATCATACATTTGTTGGAGGCAATATGATATCTTGGAAAAGTAAGAAACAAATTTTAGTTGGTCGATTTAGTGCCATATCAAAAAACAGAAGCATGGATAACGATAATGTTGCTTGATTTGGCTAAAACATATGTTCGAAGAACTCGGTTTCAATCAATATCCACTCATGAAATTGATGTTTGATAATCAAGCGGGGTCTAATTTTCCACAAGAGAACAAAATACCTTGATGTCGACTGTCACTTCATTCGAGAAAAAATATTAGAGAAGGTGATTGAGACTCTCGACAAGTGAATTTAGATGATCAGTAAGTTAATTTGTTAATATAAACCATGGGTGTCAACCCCCCCCCCCCCCCCCCCCCCAAGATAGCCCTCGAATTTGAGGAATATGACATGCCAAAGAGGCACACATAAACATGCAGTTATATCGTTATAAAACCTGTATCTTTTCATTATCAAATATGCATGGAGGCTTTAAGAAACAATATATATATATATATATATACCCTCGATCAGAGCATCTAAGTCAAAACATGATATACAAAACAATAATATTACAAAAGTTGTACAATCAATCCAAAATCCAAATAACACATTGCGAATATATTGTATAAAAAAAAATGGTCTCTATCTACAACCCTCGTTCACATCCACAAGGATGTAATGAAGGTTTTCTACATATGATTCCTCCTACCTTGAAGCTTCATCACCTGAAAGGGAGATTAAAGAATGAATGATGGAAAGGGGTCAACTAGAAAGCTCAGTGAATAATCTCATACATTTGCATGGGTTTTGAAAATAGTTCGATACATATATATATATATATATACAAGTTAAAACAATTTTTTTTTTCTTGGCCTTACTTAAAACTACCATGAATTTCTTCTTTAGTTTTCAATTCTTCGCAAGAAAATAATATCATAATCAATCAGAGAGTATATTTATCATCATGTAACCACCACATTCACTCTTCTCACTCAGATCACGTCGACTGGATCGGAACACTTATCATACGATGTCGTTAGAAGATATGGCTTAACAATGCCTTTCTACGGCACATTGGTTGTTTGTTCCGCTCTACCGGAACTACAGTAGTGATATAATGGCATGGTATACACATAAAAATCTCATTTAAATGTAATTCATGATTTATGCAATTTGGAAGCTCAAAGTAGGCTGAAATAGCACATCAATTCATTTAATCAATGATTTTTTTCCAAAATGTAATAGCCACTTTCAAAGCATGTAATCGGTAACTTAAAACATATGACATCAAATCCTTTAAGAGCACATATAATTCAAGTACTTTCTCATCAAATATTCATATCTCAAAATAGTATATATCATATACTTTCCACAAATACATATCCAATCCAAAGTGTGATAATTACTCACCATCTTTGTTCTTAGAATGATCTCCTACTCCCAGAAAGTTACCTACAAATGTATATTCATATAAACCATATTGTATTATGCTTTTGAGAAATGTCAAATACAAATGCGTAATGCCTTAAAATGCTTAGGCCCCGTTTGGTATGCGGTATTCAACTTGGGATTAGAATGAAGTTGATAATAACCATTCCATTCCTAAGTTTGGTAGATGAAATTGGTTTTCATTCTCATTTCTAAGTAATCACTAATCCCATAACTCATGAAATTAGTCAATCCCAAATGAAATTAGGTATTACGTAATCCTGGGATTACCTAATCCCACAACGCATCCTTCATTCATTCTTAATCCCACAACGCATCCTTCATTCATTCTTTCGTGAGCGACGACGATCCTTTCGTGAGCAAGAGAGGAGAGAGCATTTTCGTGAGCGACGGCGATCCTTTCGCAAGCGACGAGCAGAGGAAATCGAGCGACGACAATCCTTCATCGATATTAATACCCACTTTTTGTTTTCGTGAAAGTGGGATATTAATGAAACAAATGTAATGAAAGCATTACTGTATTGTAGTTTTAATGAAAACATTAGAACTACAATCCCAAGCATTACTGTAACGAAAGCAATACAATAATGTTTTAATCTATGCATAATACAGATTGCATAGAAAAAGCGAGGAAATCATAGGGTTGCAGTTTTAATTTATTGCAGTTTTCGTGAGCGACGAGCAGAGGAAATGCATAGAAAACTGCAATACAATAAAGTAGTGCTAATGCTGTGCAAACCAATCGGATCGAAGAATTGAATGCGGCTACTATGCTCATGAAATTGGATCGATCGCTTTAGGCATAATTCTACGAGTTTTTTTTAGTTGATTTCATGATTTATTTTTTTTGAGTTAATGCTGAGCAAATCAATCGGATCAATGATTTGAAGGCGACTACTATGCTCTTGAAACTAGATCGATCATTTGAGGCAATTTTCAAATTAATTTGATTAATTTAAGTTCAGATTTAATTTGGTTTATGTTTGATGGTTGTTTCATTCGGTTTATGTTTGATGTTGGTTTATTTATTTTTGAATATTCTCTATTTCACGTTCATTTTTATTTATCGGTAATTCTAATACCATATTTAATGCATTTTGTAACCAGACGTAAGAATGGTAATGGTTATTCCAATACCATGTTTAATCCTATTTGTCATCAAATATAAGAATGGTAATGATCATTTCATTCTAATACCACATTCATTCTAATACCACACTCATTTCATTCTATTCCAACGTACCAAACGTAGCATTAGTGAATGCTACCATATTACGCCAAAAATTGTGACGTATCTAAGTTCTCACTAATGGCAATATGTCTATTATGAACAAAATGTAGCGAGTGATGAATAATTCATTCATTTTGATACGATAATTATTTTCAACTGAATTTAACATTCATTAAGACTTTAATAAAATTTAAAACAAAATATAAATATGGAAATAGAGTTGAAATACAACCATAAATAATATCGAAGTGCTTAAACACAAGGCAAGAGTTTAAATAACAGATTTTTGGTCCTACTAGAGCAGTAAACTTTAGAAAGTCATTACAAATTATACAGGTGTCCAAATGACCTGAAATATTTATATTTTCTTGAAAACATGTGTAAGTTAAACATATTCAAAAATCATAGAAAAATGGATCAAACTAAGTTGGTTAAATGAACCAAATAGTGACTGTCCATAAAGTTATAATTCTAGTGAGTTGGAACCGAAATCCCTAATTCGGCCTTCGACATGAAAATTTCTTCAAGTTCATGCATGGATGTTCATATATGTATATGAATAACCAAATAAGAACGATGTTGTCCAATGAAATTGATTTTATGAATCAAACATGAACTATAACCCTAACTTCTCTTGATTCTTATCCTTCTTCTATTTCTTTGGTTTCTTCTTCTCTTCTTTATCTCAGTTTTTGGACGTGTATAAGGAGATAAGCCCAATGTTCTCTTATTGTTTTGTGCAAACCAAAAAAACATAAGGTGTAAAAGTGTCTCAAGATGGCACTTGTGTTGACAATTGATCCTATTCTTGTTGTTGACATAAATTTAGAACTTCATTATTAAATCCATAGTTTAATTAGCCTCAATCCCAATTGTAGGAATTTTTAATGGACCTCATCCACTCTCAAAAGACGCCTTATAAGAGGAGGATTGCCCTTCCCTTGGCTTTATATATAGCTCAGGATCAGGTAACACAAGCGATGTGGGATTCACGCCTCCTCACGCGTAGGGTGGACTTTGACAAACCACTACGAATGGATATCGGGAGGCCCAACATCAATGTGGGATTCAACACGCCCCCTTACGCGAATGGTGAACTTTGACAAACCACTGTGAACGGATATCGGGGAGTCCATCATTGATGTGGGATTTAACATGTCCAACATCAAACAAAAATCTGACTCTGATACCATGTAGAAATTTTTAATGGACCTAACTCACTCTCAAAATACGCCTTGTAAGAGGAGGATTGCCCTTGGCTTTATATATAGCTCAGGATTAGGTAACACAAGCGATGTGGGATTCAACACGCCCCCTCATGTGCAAGGTGGACTTTGACAAACCACTATGAATGGATATCGGGAGGCCCAACATCAATGTGGGATTCAACACCAATATTAGGCTAAGCTCACTTAGGTTAAACTAATCTTCAACTAATCATGTAATTAGTGTTGATCACCCCACTAATTCGTTTTCTTTAATCATGAATCTTAAGATTAGTCTGTCATTTCAACCTCTTTAGCACTAGCTTAATTCTTCTTAAAATGAAATTGCTAAGATTAAGGTTAGCTACCAAACAAACAAGTAGGTTCCCTATGTACTTGACCTTGTTCAAAGGTATTACACACGGACTCAAAGTTGACTAGTTAGGTTGTGCAATTTCATGAATGAAAATGAAATATTGTATGGTAAATAAATTATGTATAAATTCTACTATGAGAATAGTCCAATTTATACAATATAGAATATACACACTAGTGATTATGGTAATTGCCCCCAAACTATTGCCTGAATTTATTCGAAAAATAATTATAATTGACTACAACAATGAGGTGCAAGAATCATGGATATCTAGTAATCCCCCGCAAACTTGGCTAACATGGAGAGACAAGGTTAGACTGTAGAAGATGAAAACGGGTCTTGTGAAATCCATTGGTGAATATGTCTTAAGTTCATCAGTAGAACGAACAAATTAGACTCGATGTGTGCTAGTAAGAATGCGTTCCCGTGTAAAGTGATAATCCAATTCAAAGTGCATATTACGATCATGGAAAAAAAGATTTGAAGCCTTGTACGTAGTGCTAAGATTATTACATAGTAAGATGATAGGGTGGTAATAGGAAACTGTAACTCCTATTAGATATGAAGTATCCACGTGGATTTAGCAAAAATATGAGAAAGGGATCAGTATTCAGCTTGTCACTTGAGCGAGAGACAGTGTGAATTGTTTTTTGGCAGTCCAAGAGATTAGATTGAGGCCCAAGAAAACACAAAAGCATGTGATAGAATGGCGAGAGTCGGGGCAAACTGCCCAATCAGCATCAAAATAAGTCTTGAGGGTAAAAAGGGTAGCACCACACGAAAAAAGAAGGTCAAAGTTTAGCGTCCCCTTAAGGTAGCGAATGATCCATTTCGCGGCTATAAGGTGGTGTGACCGAAGTCAACTCGTAAACTAAGCAACACGATGAACCGCATATGCAATATTTGGTTTGGTAAAAGTGGGATACAACAACGAGCTGACCAATTAGTGATATTCAGTGGCATCAAATAGTAGATTCCCGCTATGAGATGACAATTGAGTCATAGTATCTATTCGGGTATTGCAGGTTTTGCAGATTGTCATAAATAAGCATTCTAGAAGATTGACAATATACTTAAGCTGAGAAAGGTGTAAACCATCAAGAGAGAGTTGTTTCAAGACCTAGAAAATATGATATAAAACCAAGGTCACTAAACTCAAACTCCTTGCCAAAAGTGGCGATGAAAATTAGAGATGGTTATAGCTGGTAAGGATAATGTCATCAACATAAAAAAGAAGAAGCATCATCGCAAAGTCAGAGCGATAGATAAACAAAAAGTGATCAGCACGACACTTAGTAAATCTATATTGTAAAATAATGGTGCTCAACCATTGGAACCAAGCCTAGGGCACTTGCTTGATGCCAAAAATAGCCTTTTGTAGATGACAGACGTGATGAGGGCGAGCAACATTTGTAAAACCAGATGGTTATCTCATATAAACAGTTTCATTTATAATATCGCGAAGAAATGTATTTTTTACATTGAGTTGACGCATTGTCCACCCCAAAAATACGGCAAGACTAAGCATTGTACGAGCAATAGTGGGTTTGATTTCAGGACTGAATGGCTCATCAAAGTCAACACCTTCCTGTTAATGGAAACTCTTGGCAACTAGAAGAGCTTTGTACCACTCAATGCAGTTGTTTGTTTTTATGCATGAGTTTAAAGACCCACTTACAACCCACAAAATGTTGATGCGGGGAAAGAGGGATAACAATCCAAGGGTTGTTCTTAATAAGGCATTAAACTCAGTAGTCATGGATTGATGCTATTTAGGGGCACAAAAAGCCTAGGTATAACAGGTAGGCTCATTACTGGGATATGGAATCTAAGCTACGAGAGCTCGTAGGAGAGAATATTAGACTATACCATTTGCTTGAACCAAATGATGACCGGTACCATCCTGATGACGTGTGCCCATCGAATGTTGTGGAGAAACTCGAATGGAGGATAATTAGGGGTGGCAAGAGCAGAAGGATAAGTCTATGAGGGCTGAATATGTCAACATTGATAATGATATGGAAACAGTTGATGAATAGGAGACAAGGAGCTATTTTGTGTAGCAAATTATAGAGGAAGCATAGGCACTGGTGGTAGTAGAGGAACAAAGGCCCATGATGATAGAATTGGTAGAGTATTGTTGTTGTTAGATGTGAATGAGAAGTGTTGTTCCTTGAAACGAACATGCTGAGAGATGTAAACTATACTAGTTGTGCAATCCAGACAACAATAGCCCTTGTATTGGAAGTTGTAGCCTAAAAACACACATTCAACAGTTCTTGACAAACATTTATCAGTAAAGTAAGCATCTAATGTAGCTTAGAATATGAACAAGTTCGGCCACAAAGGCAAGAGAACGGTGAGCACGACTGATTAGATAAACAGTAGTAGAGACAGTTTCCGACCAATGATAGAGGGGAACAAAACTTGTGCGAAGGAGAGTATGGGCGTTGTCAGCAATGTGGTGGTTTTAAATTCAGCGAAACCATTACGTTCAGGAGTATAGGAAAAAGAGAGATGACGACGAATACCTAGGGAAGAATAAAGAGATTGAAAAGGATCTATTATATTCTGCAACGACATCACTTTGAAATTGTTAAATGTGGGTGGCAAAATTGAGTTTAGACATAGGCTAAAACGTTTCTCATATGATGGACGACTTCAAATTTTTGTTTCATTAAGTATAGCAAAGTAAGCGAGTATAATCGTCAGTGAACAATACAACATTTATAACCAGAGATAGTAAGCACATGAGATTGCCATACATCATAATGTCTAACGTAAAGGGAAAAAAGTTCTTATGTCATGAAAAATGGGAAAGGGAGATGTCTGGATTTACCCAAAGTACACCCTGAGCAAAAAGAGGATTTGAATTTAAAGGAAGAAGATAACTTATTAGAACCCAAGTCAGACATGAATTTAGCAGACGAATAACCAAGGTGATTATGACAAAGCATGGACGAGTTGACCGAGGCAGATAAAGTGTGTAGGCGGGGTGAGACGACAGGTAACTTGTAGGTACCATCCTTACATAGTCCTTGATAGAGGAAAGAACCAGACATGAGATCGAGATATATAAGTGGTGAGCATCAAAAGCATAAAGAACATGATTGCCAGTGCAAATTTAAGCAATGGAGAGTAAGTTTTTACGTATTGAAGAAACGACATAGATATTATTAAGAGAAAAAGAAAAGGAGTCGAGTGGTTGTGTTATGTTACTTGTATAGATTTGGTAGTTGGTCACCATTACCAAGTTGAAAAAAGTCAGGGCCACCGTATGGTGTGCATTGCTGGAGGAGAGTTGGGTTGACCGTCATGTGGATAGAAGCACCGGTATCGTGATACTAATTAGGATCAAAGAAAGACCATTGTGAAGTTTGTGTACTATGATGCACTTGAGGTTGTGCCTGAGGTGGAGCAATTTGAAGACTTGCAAAGGAAGAGTTTAGTGATCGAGAAACGGATGCTTGTGCAAATGAAGAGAGCAAGTAGCAATCGCGGGTAGCATGACCAATCCCAAAGCACAACTGACATTGAAACATAGATGCAGGTACAGGAGTAGGGCCAAGAATACCTGAGGGATTGGGCTGGTTAGTGGATGGACAACTGAGTTTTTGCGTCCTTTATGGAGAGAATTATTCCACGGAGCGGAACCTGAATTAGTCTGAGATGTAAGGAAGATGGAAGGTGTTAGGAGAAGAAGTGGTTTTGTGTCGTGTCTCAAAGTTGAGTAATTGAGCACGCTAATCAGAAAATGATGGCGGTGAGTCAAAACCCTCAATGGCAGTGACTAACATGTTGAACTTAGAACCTAGGTCGTTGAGAATGGAATTAACCAACTCTTTGTTGGAGACATGTTTGCCTATAGCAGAGAAGACATCAGAAATAAATTTGGCCACTTGAAGATATTCAGATACAAATTGGGTGCTCCGCTCAAGGGTGGTGATTTGTTTCCTGTAGAGGGAGGAATTAGCAACAGATTTCTGTGAGAAATGATCATGAATGAATGTCCAAATGGAAAGAGAGGACTTACACCCAATTATGGAAGCTGATATGGGTTCGAATAGTGTGGCAGAAAGGACACTGACAAGGGTTTTGTTAGCTCAAAGTCAGATAGAGCGGTGAGGTTCATTAGTAGGCAAGTGTGGGAGTCATCAACAAACCCAATAAGGCTTTGGCCATAGAAACAAGCTTCCATTTGGTGAGATAATACAAGTCAATATTACAATTTTATTTAAACGAGGGATGGACACTCCTATCTTGACAGTTATTTTCAATAATCAATTTAGAGATCCTATGAAATATATTACAGCCTATAGGAGTTCAATCAAGAATAGTGTGACGACCCCCTACCGGGAATGCAATGGGGAGAACTTGGGCTTACACAAAAGTTGGAAGGATACCAAATGTTATCTTCAGTTTGTACTTTTGGGTGAGGGCCCATATTGTTACATGTGGTATCAAAAGCCGCCTCCACCCCCTTACCATGTAGGTGTCGGAATTTAACGTAATTGGGTCTGGCCACGAGCCATCAATTCGTGGATTTGATACCCAACCCCCGTGAAGATGCGGGGGGGGGGGGGGGGGGGGAGATTGTAACGACCCGTATTCCTCATCGATAATGCTATCAAAAAGAACCTGAGATGAGATTATATAAGGGTTCAAGGATCATAAATGTTACCTTCAGTTAGTGGCTAAGTGCCCTTTTTGTTACACACAGCTAACGGAATAATTTGGTTTAACATCAACACTAGTTTCTTTATTTACATAAATGATCCTAATATTGAAAACTATGTTAGTTTGAGGATCAAAACCAGAGGATAGACATGAAATCTAATTCTTACGATTCACAGGTTTAATGGAAGGCCATCCACGAATTAACTAAACAAAAATGATTTAGAAATTTCAAAACAATGGTTGATTTCCAATTTATATATAAAAAGCTACGCAAAACCAAAACATAGTAGTCATACAAGCTTCAGGAAAAAAACCTTGTATATTCAAAATTACAGGAAATCCACCTCAGTTTTTTGAGAAGATTTTTCAAAAAAAATCAGAAAAAAATAAAATAAAAAAATTCAACAAACTATTTTAAAGGAGAAACTATTAATGTTTCTATAGTATTGCTATCATAAAAACGTAGATTCCCATTTTACCAGGAAACCTTTCTCAAGAACAAGAAACTAAATCAGCACATATTTATCATTTTAAAAGAATAAATGAAGAATATATTCTCTCCTTATCAACCAAATAAAAGATACACATATGTTAAAGGCACCTTTAACTTTCCAGGTTATAAACCATAGAACTTTAGTTCTCTTATTGCCACAGGAGCAACAATAAATCATCGTAAATGGAATGCTGTTCGAAAAGGATAAAAAAAAAAGGGAGAGATTCTTCTTTACTGGAATTGATGGTAATAATACCTCAATTCATTTTAAAGCTCAAAATGTAGCAGTTGGTTACGGGATAACAAATTCATTTTACCAAAAAAAACTTCCGTTTTCCCTGGCATGCATGGAGATTGCTGGCTACGAATAACTAGCAAGATTCTTGTTATTGCTTTGACTCATATTCCCCAAAAAGTTTATTCATAAATACTTACCAATGCATATTTATGAAAAAACATTGCTTTAGAGTATTGAAAAAGTTAAAAGAGAACGTGAAAAGAAAAGAAAAGTATTGACCCCAGCATCATGCAACTATCTATCATGATCTTTTAATTAATATCATTTATTCTTACATGGAAAAGATTTAGGTTTGAGAGGAGGTAAGTCCACAAATAAACTAAAAACTATTGAAAACTCGTGTTTATTTTGCATACAACGTATGTACAAATGCTCTATGGCGTGCTGTTCCTCTTGTGGTGTATATCTTTAAAGTTAGATATGCATGTCTAAGAGTGCATGTGGAACCAAGGATACGAGACATGGCGGTACACAGTAAAAAAAATAACATTAAAAACTCACCTCGACTAGTGAGAGCTCGAAGCTGAGCAAGACAGACAGCAATCTTAGCACCTAGCAATGCATTGTTTTTCACAAGTGCAATATCTAGTACTCAATCAAGGAAATAAATACAATAAAATGAACAACATTACCAAGAGAAAGCAACCACTAGAGTCAGCTAAAAATGAAAAAAAATATATATGTGGATTAAATTGCTTCAGCAAAGTCATTTTTATAGATTAGTGAATGCATTTGTAATCTTTTGCACGAATATCATGTCAAAGGATACTTGAAGAAAGGGAGGCCCCTCCAGTTAGTTGATTCACTCTAGAGAGCAAGAACGGGGTTTCGGCACTTCCTGTTATGTTCTTTTCTCTGAAAATCCCGTTCCAGATCTTATGTATTAGTGTAAGAAAGATAAATAGTACAAAGAGAACTGCTTCACAGATCTGGCACTCAATGGAGAGAGAGCTTACCGAGCTTCTTTAAGGGCTTTCTGTATGGCACACTCAATTAAACTTCCTGAAGCAGAGTGCTCTTTCGGTATAGGGACTGTTATCAAGATACCAGTTCTGAGGTTGAGTTTCACATTTGCATCTGTATTTGATAATGACCCAAAAGCGTAAGGAACTAAACAAATTTCTAATGCATATTGAAACATTACTTAAGTGTCACTCACCAATTAACCGAGCACAGTCTTCTGGTGTATCTACACGGCAAGGTGCCTATATATTCACGTTATAGACAAAGGAAGAAAAGGAACAAATAAAAGAACAGACAAAAGAAAAATAGAGGAAAATATCTAAGAGTTATTATCCTGCAATTGCTCATTAATCTCCGCTTATCCTAATCAAACATCATTAATCTATCTAACCAAGACCAGCATAAAATAAATTTTAATTGAATATTTTTCCTTAAGATAGATATTTCTTGTAGTACATATTTACACATCAACTTCCTTTGTTTCATCGTTTCTCGATGATGCCTATTTTTCCTTGAGGATGCAAGTGAAGGTGTGACCTCACTATCCAAGTTCTTAATGGACCTTTACTAGTTTTTAGGGAAAATGAATTTTTTGGCCCTTCATATTTGGGATGGGTGTTCAATTGGGTCCCCAGTATTTCAGGTTCAACACATTTGGTTCCTCATTATTGAAATTTGCTTCAATTTAGTTCAATTGGCAATTCTGTTAGTCCAATTTGACGGTTAACAGTTAGTTTAAGGGTTTTTTCGTCATTTCACTTAAAAAATAAGAGTAATTTCGTAATTCAATAGGGTCATTTGAAAAATTATTCAAAGTTTAGGGGCCAAAAAGTTTTTTCCCTTCCATTTCTTTTCTTCTTCGTATAGCAACATCCCTCCTACTCCCTCCCGTTTCATTTCCGACGTCCCTCAAATTCCAGTTTCCTATCCGGCGAACACCACAACAATTATCTCTCTCTCACTCACATACACACACACACACACATATATATAATGACCATTGCTGGTATTGGAAATTGGCTAACACATTCCATTGGTCTGGTCAGGGACCACGGGGGTGGTTATGTGCTGAGTTGGCATCCCGGTGTGCTGATTTTTCTATCATGTGTGCAGTACTCAACAAGGTTCTAAATCGCAGTATCGAGTTACGTAATGGTAATAGTGTAACGATATCAGGAGTATCAACCTGTCCATAATGAGAATCGATCGTAACAGTCGTGAATTTTTTAAAATCACTAGAACATCTTTAAAAACTCAACAATAGAAATTGTTTTACTCATTTAACCCTTAATAGACACATTTTAATAGATATTATGGCATTTAATTACATATACAACACAATAAAGACATGAAAAAATGATGAATTCTTCATTAATGCTAAAGAAAGATTGAAGAAAGGTTAAAGAAAGGCTGAAATCTGAAGAAATGATGAATTTCCAGCCATCACATGGCCTCTGCACAAGGCTGAAATATCAGCCTGCTAATGGGAGGGGTGTTTTTGATGGGAGAGATCTTGCACAAGGCTGAATACAATCTATATTTGATGGGAAGATGCCTGCACAAGATTGAATACAGCGCATATCGGCTGTAATGGCCGTTACGCCTCACTGTAAGGGAAAAAGACCCCATTATGGGCCCGTATCGGCTCATAATGGGCTGATTCGGTGTGAATCGGCCCAAGCACGAAACATCAGCCCACAACTGTAACAGCGGGCCGATTTTCAATTACGTATTGGCCGTTACGGTACGTAACGGCCGATAATTAGAACCCTGGTACTCAGTTAAAATGTCTGGAGTTCGAGCAAAGACCTGCACCAAGACTCGTTAGGGTGTACACAATGAAGTCCTTCCGACGTAAGAGTAAGAGCGTGGGAGAAAATATGAGTTCAATTGTTAAGCAAGAAAACCTATTCATTACATTGTGCATTTATTGTCCTGGTATTTATAGGAGAGGGTCAAATTAGCCCCGTAAAATTAGGGCGCTCAGCTAGCATTATTAATGCAATTCGGTTCATGGTTAATCAGGTGGCGCATGGCATGAATAAACCTTTGGACCTTGACTTTTGGCCCACCAAATGGAACCCATGGGCTTACTAGAAAGAGTAGGAGATAGGGCCTAGCCAACAAGATTGCAGAGTCCCTTCTAGTGGCATGTAAAACTTGCCTTGTCCCCGCTGATCGTGATCAGACTAGGGCAGGATGGTATCCTCGGGTGATCGGAGGGGGGGGGAGCTCGGATGACCCTGATTAGTCATCCGAAAGCAAGACCGGTGCTCGGTCAAACCTTGGATAACCTTCCTGCCATGTGATCGATCAACGTTGGGCGGTCAAATGTAATCGGTGACGTGTACTTTGCTGACACATAGCGGCTTTTGAGTGATGCAGGTGCCTTTATGGGAAATACCCCTCATCAGTTGCCCTCCACTACCCTGTGACGAAGACCAAGGTTCTAAGGAGTGAAGACTTGCAAAGGTTCCCTGCCAACAACGATCGGTGATCTATATAGTGCGGGTTGTGCTCGTTGTTGTTGAATGCCTAGGAAGGTGGCCCACTCTAGGTGACGATCCAACTTTCATTCGCTGGCATGGTGACATGCATCCCACATCACATCGAGCATCTCCATCGAGAAGATTTGGGCCGTTGGATTTCTAGCCCTTCTCTTTCCTACTAGAGACCCCTATAAAAGGGGAGCCTTTTTTCTTCATTTGACACTTACACCTTTCTTCAAACTCACAAATTTCTAGAGTTCCTCGCTGCCTTGTGCTCATTGATCGGTACATCTCTTCTCATTTCTCATTTTTTCTTCCTTTCACAATAGTTCGATGACCGTTCAAACCATCCTCTCCTTTTTCTTCATCGTTCGGTTCTTACTCAGGTTCCCCGTCATCGAAGTCCACTCCACCGCGTCATTCTCAAGTTGGTGAGTGGTCTTCAGATCCCAACAGTTGTTCTTGTATGAAGTGACAATCGACTTCTATGTGTTTCGTTCTCTCATGAAAGATTGGATTAGATACAATGTGGAGAGTCGCTTGATTTATCACAAAAAAGGTCCATCGGTGAAAAGTGCTCAAATCCAAATTCTTCCAACAAAAGTTTCAACCAGGTTAGCCCATGAGTAGTATGAGCCATGGCCCTGTATTCTGATTCTTCACTTGATCAAGCCACAATTGTCTACTTTTTACTCTTCCAAGAGACAAGATTATCTCCAACAAACACACAATATCCTGGAGTGAATTTCTTATCCGAGGAAGATCTGGTCAAGTTTGCATCTGTATATCTCTTAGTTTAATGTGACCAAAGTTTTGATATTACAAACCACAACTAGGAGCACCTCTAAGATATCGAAGAATACGAATCACTGCATCCCAGTGACAAGTTATGGGATGCTTGAAGAACTCGCTGATGACACGAACAACAAATGAGATATATGGCCTCGTAACTGTTAGGTAGTTCAACTTCCCATGTAATCGTTTGTATTGCGCTAAATCAGTCGGTGGTTCTCCTCGGTCTGCTAATACTTTTGTATTTGGATCCATAGGAAAGTCAATCGATTTAGCTCCTAGCATCTCTGTTTTCGCTCAATAGATCAAGGACATATTTTCTCTGAGAAAGGAAAATGCCTTGACTCGATCGAGTGACCACAATACCGAAAAAATACTTCAACTGACCAAATCTTTAGTTTGAAACTTACTATGCAAAAACCGTTTGAGTTCTTGAATACCACTGTGGTCCTCTCCGATAATCACTATTTCATCCACATACATAATGAATAATATTCTCCCGTTTATAACATGCGTGTAAAACAATGAATGATCAACTTCACAGCTTAACCAAATTCGGTAATCACGTCACTTAATCTCTCAAACCACGCTCGAGGAGACTACTTAACACCGTAAATTGATTTTTTTAAACGACAAACCAAACAGATTCCCCCTGAGCAACAAACCCACAAGGTTACTCCATGTAAACTTCCTCAGTTGGATCTCCATTCAACAAGGCATTTTTGATGTCGAGCTGATGTAACGGCCAACGAAAGCTGGTAGCAAGAGAGATGAACAACCGAACAGAGACGAGCTTGGCAACAGGAGAAAGCGTCTTAAGAGTAATCAAGACCATATATCTGAGTATGTTTGGCAACTAAGCGAGCCTTGAGTCGATCAATGGTTCCATTCGGAAGAGCTTTAATTGTGTATACCATTTGCATCCAACTAATGTTTTTCCATGTGGAAGTGAGACAAAGTCCCAAGTACCATTTTGATGTAAAGCATGCATTTCCTCCTTCATTGCGATCGTCCAACCAGGATGAGAAAGAGCCTCTTAAACAGATTTAGGAATAGAGACGGAGGACAACAAAGTAACAAAGGAATAGTATGATGGAGATAGGTGTGCATATGAGACAAAATTAGAAATAGGATGATCAATACAGGATCGCTTACCCTTTCGCTTGTATGAATCGCTATTGGTTTGATACCAATAATGTCAGTCGTTTCATTATGTTAAGGCTACATATGTATCCATGGTTGAAAATTCATTTCCTATATCCGGTACCATATACAATATATAAAAGTACCATATACGGTCTAGGAAACATACATGCCTTGTCTTACATTCCATTCTAATAGATGATACTAAGTCAATGAGAATTCTATCAAGAAATGAATCAACAAAATCTTCTCTTTTTTTCCATAAAAAATGTGCACACTTTGATGGGGATCAAATGGTTGTTCATGTACCTTTATCTTTTGAGGCTCAAGCAGAGGCCCGTTTACTTAGGTTTTCTCATATGAATCTTTTGTCTCCAACTATTGGGGATCCCATTTCTGTATCAACTCAAGATATGCTTATTGACAGCAATGGGCGTGTCCAAATCAGAAGAGGATGGATAAACTGGAGAGGGATCTGAGGACGCAGGGACGATGGGCGTAACGGTGGAACCAATCTTTTGGCGACAAGAGTGTACCTATAAAGGAGGTGCTGGACAATCGTGTGTCACAGGTGTAGGAGCATATAGAGATGAAGTAGGGGTTGGAAAATTTGGCACAGGAAGTGTAATATTCAGATCGTCCTGAGAGTAGAGCACAAAAAAATAAGGTGTGGACTCAAATAAAGTGACATCTGCGTAGATGAAAGAGCGACATAAAGAAGGACTATAACACCGATAGCCCTTTTGTGTGCGAGAATAACCAAGTGAGACACATTTTATGGCACGTGGATCTAACTTATCCTTACTGAGAGTCAACTGATGAATGAAACAAACACATCCAAAGATAGGGGGCGGTAAAGCAAACCACGGTGATCGGGGAAAAAGAATAGAATGAGGAACTTTGCCTTTCAGGGTAGAAGATGGCATCCTATCTCAATACTCCAGAGGCCACATCATGTGGAGCCCTTCCGGTTTTAGACATTGATCTATGCAAATTGTCAATTGCTATGTACCATCTATAATACAACATCTCAGTGACAATTATATTACATTTCTTTTTCATCTGTGCATTACCATAATCTCTCAAATTTTGTTCAAAATCAAACTAATTTCCTTGATCGACTGTTCTTGGGTTTCTTTAAGTACTCTCTTGTGGGCTGTTCATTTTACTCCCCTAATATAGGAAGAAGGTAGCCCTTGGGTTTTCAAATCAACTCTGGCTTCTAATAAAAGTATATAAATTGTTATTATAATCTATGTTTCTTTTCTAATGAAGTGGAACTTACAAGATCATTTTTCTTTTTATGATGCAAATTCATTGAGATAAAGAGACATATTTTGTCAGGTTGATTTTTTTTTTCTTGGCACATCTAAACGAAATTAAGTGATATAAAATGAAAATCATGGAATAGGTAGGAAGAAATAGATGAAGTCTGAAAATTTTGATTTATTAAGCTGTTTTTGTCTCTTTTTTGCATCAATTCCAATTTCGTGATTATTGAAGTAAAAAATCTGTTTTTTTTGTATGCAGTAAATATTGAAACAAGATCTGGATTGTGGAGGTGGTGTCACTCTCTCTCAGTAATGCAATTGATTTCTTTCTCTTTTCTGTTCTGTTTTTCTCAATTTCATTTTTTATGTTTCTGTTCCTATTTTTTCCTTTCATTTTTTGATTCTTTTCCTTTTTTTTTTCTTTTTAAAATTCTGTTTTTTAACATTTAGGAAACTCCTAAATCCAGTCTAAAGGCCCAAAATTAGTTTCGAATTTTAGATTTTCGCTGGAGTGAAGGAAATTTTAGTTAATATTAAAGAAATTGATGTCAATTTTTATTTTTATTATATAGATGCTGATTCATAATATTTAACGTGAAAATGGGTGGGCTTTGGTAATAAGATGGGATGATGATGATGAAAGAGAGAAAAATAGGTTTTATTGATGGTTCAAAGATTGTCAATAACCATCTATTCAAAAAAAAAAAAAAAAAACCTTTGTTTTATAGGTTCTGTAAGATGATTGTTTGAGATAATTCACTTTGTTTTATAGGTTCTGGGCGTGTTCAATTTATTTTATTTTATTTTATATTTTGACATGGCGCCAACATGCAAGATGAACGTGTCAAACACTTCAGAAGCCCGTGTTGTGAATTTTGTTTTGGGGGGATCAATTTTGTAATTTTTTTATTAACTTATTGGTAATTACATTATTATTTAATGGGTGTATCTTTTAATTCAATATTAAATAACCCTATTAAATAAGTCTTTAACAATTGGAGAAACGAGAAAGGAGTGGCAGAAAGCCAACCGTCTTATTTACCAATAAAGGGTGTGAAGATGATAATTAACCAATCGACCTCGAGTGAATTTTTTTGTCTTTCTTGATTTGTTTATAGGAATTTTTTAAATGTGAATGTTGGTTTGAACTTTGAAGATTTATGATTATTGATAGTTTTTGTTGAATGAATTTGCTTAATGGCATATGTATTTCGTTAATTAGACTAATATATATAAAAATGTATATTAATTTATTGACATGTTCCCGCCGTGTCTGTGTTGGGAGTTTTTAGAAATTGTGATGTAGCTGTGTCCGTATCGTGTCCATATCCCTACTTCATGGGGTGGGTGAGGGTGTGTGTGTGTGTGTATTATGGTGGTGCACCGAGGCAATTTCAGTAGTGTAAGTGTAAATAGAATCACGTTTCTTAATTGTTATCCATACTAGAACATAAGAAATCATTCTCTTAGTATGGATGCCACCACACCCTTGTTCCCCCTTCTTTCGCCACATACTTTTGTAAATTACATGCTTCTTAACTGATCAAAATGCAGTGTTCCAGTGAGCCCCGTGTAAATAGAATCACGCTTCTTAATTGTTATCCATACTAGAACAGAAGAAATCATTCTCTTAGTTCGGATGCCACAGCACCCTTGCTCCCCCTTCTTTCGCCACATACATTTGTAAATTACATGCTTCTTAACTGATCAAAATGCAGTGTTCCAGTGAGCCCTCATGCCAATTTGAAACATATGAATTTGAAATTTTTATCAGTTTAAATTGGTATAAGCAAGAGTGCACAATAGCCAATAACCAATTAAAAATATAGCTTCACCAAGGCCTCAACCTTATAGGACAAGGCTACAAGAATATAGGATGGAAATTAAAATCCCCCAGATAATAGACAACTCAAGTGGATAAAGGAACAAGGTCAAATAGAATATATACCTTGCAGCCACTTATTTCGGTGAAAAATGCAGGAAACTCGTTAGTCCTATAAGCAGCAACACAAACTCCTTGAGTTTCCTGTACAATTTCGTAATTCGAGATTTTTAACAACGCAAACTATGACATTTGCAATTGTATTTGAAGTAGAATAGGAGGATACCAAATATTCAAGGGTTCTATGAATATCTAGTATTGATTTCACTCCAGCGGAGATTACAGCAACAGGAGTCCTTCCAAGCTCAGTAAGATCAGAAGATATATCCATCGCTATCAAAACAAGTATTAGAAAGGAACAAATATTATATACTTAGGAACCAATTTCAGATATCCAATGAACAGGGCTTGAAGTATCAAACATCAGACCATTATGCTTCTTGAATCCAGCCTATGAAAATGCTTCAAACTAAAAGTTAAATATCACAATGATCCCTAAAGTTCAGTGAAAATATCAAATTAATCCCTAATCTTTTAAATCGCTCAATTTACAGTGCCTATTGGAATATTTAGTTTTCCCGTTTAATATTTTTCCTTTCTTAGACATTTATTTAGGGGTCGTGTTGACCAATATAATTATGGGCTTTTATTCTTCATTATTGTCGGTTATTTATTTCCTTCTTTAGTCCCTTGTTAGGGCTATATATATTCCAAGCTGGAATACCTCAATAATACACAAGTACATATTTTGCCCTATATTCTTTATGGTGTCCAGAGCCAAACCACCGCCGCCACCTCACCCCACTGTCTGACCGGCTAAACACCGCCGCTGCAGGCTCTGTCCAGCCGCATCCCGTGGTCTCTATCCAACCGTATCCCGCCCCTGTCCAATCACGTCCCACAGCCACCATCCAGACGCGTCCCACAGCCTCTGTACAATAGCGTCCCACGACTTTTGTCAAGTCGTGTCCGGAGGCTTCTCTCTATCCATTCATAGTTGATCTCGTTACAGTGAGCCCACGCTTCATCGCAAGTTGTAAGGAAAGCCTCGGATGTCCTCGTCTTTCCCCTGTTGGGACTCATGCTGAAAAGACCATCGTCTCTCTCAGCTCTCTTCCAAGACACCATGTGTCTAGTTGCCTCTGTCTTCTTAGTCGTTCCTTCACCGATAGTTGGTGTCCTACAATTTCTAGCCATGTTTGTTCCGTCGTATTCTGTAACCTCGATCAATGGCTACAGGAAAGGAATAACATACTCCTTCAACTACAGCCTCTCGTTCATACCTCTCTCGAGATAAAAATACACCAGCTCAACGTTTCACAAGAGTGCTACTGAACAAGAAGAATTTTCATGCTTTGTTCTGTTCATGTCACCTCTACTTGGGTGGAAAACGCAAGATTGGGTGAATTCTACGAGATGAGCCTTTGTCAGCTAAAACCGATGCTAGTTTTGCTCTATAGGATGCCAAAAACTGTATCATCTTGGGATGGATGTTCAACTCCATTGAGGACCAGATTTACCACATGTTCATGTACCACAACACAATCTATGGGTTATGGACCTCTTGAGGATGTATGTTCATTCCCATTACGATTTACGGATATTTGAGATCTATCAAGTGATCTCTCATACCTCCATACCTCCAAGGCAACCTTGGGTATGTCAGTTCCCAATTATTTTGGGTATCTCTAAACCAGATGGAGGAGTTGGCTCAGTATGAAGTATGAACCCCTGAGTGATTTTCCCAATAACGCAGCAATTGAATCTAAGCGCCTCGATCACCATCGGACGTATCAATTTCTGATGGTTTTAAAATCAAAGTTTGAGAACCTTCGAACTCCAATTTTAAATGCATCTCGGATACCTTCTTTTTGTACGAGACATTTGCAAGTGTGGATGGCGATGATCGGTCATACCTCTTTGCACCTGAATAGATTGCCGTCCCTTCAATTCCAAAAGATGGACTTCGTTGTTCCTTCAGTTTCCCATCCAGCAGGCAACCGCTCATACTGTTAACACCGTTTAGTCATCTCATTGACCGATGTTTCGACCTCCATCTAGAGTTAAAGCAGCAGCACTCCCAAAACCGTAGAGGCAGACAAGGCATGGGTGTTCCTCGTACTAGTGTTGTGGCCAAAATGGCATCTAAATCTGCTCCACCAGAACAGACTTCTACCCCACTAGATTATAGACAGCTTCAATCCCAGCTTGCTCAGCTATAGCTACACTTGGGCTTGACTCCTTCATCTGGTCCTACGGTTGCTACAAGTACTCCTACCACTACATATTTTTGAAACCTTGATCACCATCGAACGTACCATTCACATTACATATATTCCTCGTATGCATCGTGCACCTAGTGCCTTTGATGTTATTCACTCTAATGTATGAGATCCTTCCCCTATCACAGCCAGTTCTGAACGCCTTACTATATCACATTCATATATTATTATAGAATCGTTATACTTGGGTCTACTTGATGATGAAAAAATCTTCAGTCTTAACTCATTTGTTTCAATTTCTACAAACTAAAATTACCCAATACCACATTGTTGTACGCAATATTAGATCGCTGATAATGGTCGAGGGTATTTAATCAATGAATTTTGTCTGAACTCATGAAAAGAGACATCATTTGACAACTTACGTGTCCTTATACCCCTAAACAAAATGGTGTGGTGGAATAAAAGAACCGTCACACTATATCAGTGATTCGATGCATGTTACGTGGTATGAGTGTCCCCAAATATTTATGGCACCTGGTTATCCTCACTGCCACCTATTTTATAAATTGCACACCTAGTCGAGTGCTACAAGGCGAAGCACCCCACACATCCTCTAGCCAGATAGCACTCTCATCTCTATCTTACCTCATGACTTTGGGTGCACATGCTTTGTCCAAAACCACAGCCCTACATGTACAAAACTTGATGATAAAGATATTAGGAGTATCTTCTTAGGGTATTCCTCAATGTCCAAAAGATATAAGTTCTATGATCCTATCACTTGTTACTATCATCACTCTGTGGATATTACCTTCCTAGAGATTGTCCTTTTCTTAGCAATTCTTCCATGCCAGGACCCACTAAGGACCTCCATGCCCAGTTCCTATACTTGACCCTTCTCCACGATGCCCGACACCCTCCTGTATCGGGTCCCTACCTCCTGTCCCTTCCACTACTCCACTATAGGTTTACTCCCGTCGTCCACGTACCAAGTTCCTCTGCTAACTTCTTCTCTGGATTCAAGTATCTCACCATCTTTGCTATCCTTAGCGTGAACGTCTCCCCCTTCTTACTATCTTCTTTCGAGAAGTACTATGATACCTATGGAAAAGTATAGTTTTTTCAGGGTCTCTCCAATTAGTACAGATCATTCCTTGGCCAAGTTGATTTAGTCTTCCTTCCTTGCTCAAATCATGAGGCTCTCCAAAATCCAAAGTGAGTGGCTATGAAAACGGAAATGGATCACTTCAGCGAAATAAGACATCAAAGCTTGTTGACTAACCTAATGGTGAGAGGACAATTGATTGTAATTGGGTGTTCAATGTGAAATATTTGGAAAATGAAACCATTGACCAGTATAAGGCCCGCCTTATAGCCAAATGATTTACTTAGGTACCCAGTAAGGCCTTTGGCACAACCTTTGCCCTTGTTGCTAAACTAACCATATTCCATCTTCTGGTCTTCCTTGTTGCGTCCAATTCTTGTCTTCTCACCAACTGGATGTCAAGAATGTTTTTCTCAATGGTGACCTATCCTAAATTATCTATGGATCCTCTAACGTTTTCAGGCTCCAGGGGAATATTCAAGGAAAGTATCAAAAATCATTTTATGGACTTATGTAGTCTACACGGGCTTGATTTAGTAGTTTCAATGATACAATCCTTACCATGGGATTTGTGCGATGTCACTCAGATCACACATGCTTCATCCATCATCATCCTCAACGTCAGTTCCTCATTATTTCCATTTATGTTGACAACATTATCATTAGTGGAGATAACGCGTCAAGTATTGTTCAAGTAAAAAGTGATCTCAGGAACTTTTTTGATATTAAGGATTTGAGTCCTCTTTGATACTTTCTTGGTATTGTGGTTGCTCGGTCTCAGCAATGCATTATTCCTATCTCAGCAGAAGTATGCTCTTGATCTCCTTTAGAAAACAGGTATGCTTGGGTGTAGGACAGGCTCTACGCCTATGGACCTGAACCTTAAGCTGACAGCAGAATCAATGGAATGATTACCCGATCCATCAATATATCAATGGCTTGTGGGCTGTCTCATCTACTTGACAAACACAAAACTGAATCTTACGTATGCAGTGAGTGTTGTAAGCAAGTTTATGCACTCACCCCTCACCTCTCATTTGGATGCAGTTTATCACATCTTCCGATAACTTAAGACTTGTCCCGACGTTGGCCAATTTTATGTGGCAGGTGCACAAAAAGCACTCTCCTGTTTTAGAGATGCCGATTACGTGGGGTTAAAGAGTGATAAGCGTTCTACTTCTGGTTTGTGCACTTTCCAGGGGATTCATCTCATCTAGTAGAAAAGTAAGAAACAAGTAATTGTCTCACGGTCCTCCGCAGAAGCTGACTGTCGTGCCATGGCTCAAAGCATGTGTGGGCTCCTCTGGCTTCCTTCACTTATGACTAAGTTAAGCTTCCCCATAATGTACTCATCTACATTATTTTGGGATAATAAGTCGGCCATTATGAAATCTTCTGCTTCAATCCTTCATGAAATAACGAAACACATAGAGGTGGGTATTCACTTCATTGGGGAGAAAGTACACTTAGGATTTACAACTCCTAGATTTGTCTCATCATCTAAGGAGGTACTAACATGTTCTCTAAATCTCAAGGTCCATCATTTCTATAGTCTTCTCTTGTTAAGCTGAGCTCATCAACATCTTCGCCTCAACTTGAGGGGGGACTGGAATATTTATGGGTCATTTTGACCAATATAATTATGGGCTTTTATTTTTCATTGTTGTGGGTTATTTTGTTTCCTTCTTTAGTCTACTATTAGGGTTATATATATTCTAGGGTGGAATACCTCAATAATATACAAGTAAATATTTTGCCCCACACCCTTTTGTGCCTAAACTTATAAAAATTGAATTCATCAAATCCCCTTCTCCAATTTATCCCCACAAATCTCATGCAATCCTATTTTATCCCAAGCCAGCTAGTGCCATCCCTAGCCCTTGAAAGCCACTAACCACATCACCACAACAACAACTTCTCATCACCTGCAAGGGATCTTTTGAGAACAACCCGCCCCAAAGCCCTTCATCATCACAAGACCACAGAAACTCATAAATCCCACCATCAACATCATGAAGTAGCATAGTCCGCACATGAAAATTGAAGTATTAAAATGGAGACTGACGATGTAACTCCTAGTTTCATACAGAGTAAGAACAGCTCATGAATCTTCCCCAACAGTCTGACCATTATAGTATATGGAAATGGTAATCCTTTAAGCTTTGAGACTGGTATAGGTGGAGAGTCTTGTTGTTAACGAAAGGTGGGTGGAAAGAGAGTAAGAAGGGAGAGAGAAAGAGAAATTGAGGGCTAGTATTTGAACTTCCCCTTGATTAAAGCAATAAAAACTCATGCGGACTTTAGGTACTTAATTGGGTAAATTGAAAGACCAAGGACCAAACTGATATTGGCAGATAAATTTCAGCAACCAGTCAAAATTTACCCAAAATGGTACCTGAATAGTTTTACGTAATGGCATTGTAATAGACTTCTTAATTAACATGATCATAAACATAGCTGCTATACACTTGAGAATTCTTGCAAGAATGCATAAATTGGCCGTCATTCGAATCCCACAACCAGAAACCAAGGGCTTTTATTCCACATATTAACGTTGTTTAGTACCCAAAAAGAACCCAAAACCCTTTTACTTATAATTCAGAATATTCCATCAATAACAATTGTTGTCAAATAGATCAAATGCAGTTGAATGATGTGTCTAGTAATATCGTAAGGTTTTCAAGTTGCCACTCCGAAAACAATATATGTCCATAAGAGCTATTCTTTCAAAGCATGGTTTAATCCATATAGCCTACCTGATTACCTTAACATTATTATACACAAAATGGTAAGCTTACTTTGCTCTCCATGCCTATGCACTCCTCCAATACCCCCAGTGACAAATATAGAGACGCCAACCTGCAGACACAGGCATTTGGAGGTCAGTAAAATACAACTATTGTTCTGTAACATATCTTGATAACAAGAATGACAGAAAAACAGAAGAAAGCTAACAAATAGACTAGTCACCATAGAGGCAAGTATCATGGTTGCAGATACAGTAGTTGCCCCATTTCCTCCGGTAGCCACCTATATTAGTGTGAATAACAAACAAGTGAAACTACTAATGATTATAAAAATGAAAACAAACAAAAAAAATAAAAAAATAACAGTATATAAAAATCCAGAATCTGGAAATTTGATATCTTTGCAATTACATACAAAAAAGATATCGTGAGAAGTGATAGATTCATGCATTTGAACTGCAGCTATCGCTGACAAAGTTGATGATATTGCATCAAATTCCACAGGTCAGATTGGCCAAGAATGTTAGTACTGATGATATTGCATCAAATGCATTTTCTCTTACGCAAGACATCTCTTATGCAATACATAACTTATGGAAAGTGCAGCTTTTAAGAGTGTTTAGATGAATGCTACGAGGGTGAAGTAACGTGATATATAGTATCTTAGTTTGCCATATTATGATTGGTTGCTATAAGAAAAATGAGCTGAGATAGTAGATCTGAAAGCAAGACAAAAGAAAGGAGACTACTACTGAAACTATTGTTTATGCATTGGATTGTTAAACAATGCAAGTAGGTTTTGTAGCATATAAGGAAAAGAGACTAGTGGTGGACACTTAATAGTAAAAATCATCCACTGAATTTGTCTGTTTCTCAATGAAGAATTAGTCATCCTTGCATGACCCAAAATGAGGTAGGAAAAAAACATAGAGGAATATGTACTTCACAATTTGCTTCGAGTCTCAAGACCACATTGCCACATAGGTAGTTGCGCATTAAGGCTTCTTCAATTAGATTTTCTTTTTATAGAACAGAAAATTTATAGATGGTTGCAGAGCATAAGAAAAATAGTCAGTGGAATTGGACAAACCAGACACTCAGGAAAGAAGAAGATGAATAGCTGAGTTTGACAGCACCCTGCACTCCAGGTGCCCCGCGAACCCCCCGATCGCAGAGAGAGCTGTGCACAACCGGTGCGGCCCCTCATCCCCGCGTGTGCCGCGTGCCTCATCTAGCTCGACCTTGCAGAGCTCATTGGGCTCAACAATTCAAGGGCTCATGTGCAATAGCTGCGCACACCCAAGCTGCATCAAGGAATGCAACGTTCAACTCATGAAAGTCGTGTGAAGTTCAATCCGCACACAGTCTAACTAATTCACACAAGTGTTGTCCTTGCACTAAACTTTGTACTAACCACTAGTGCAACCTTTAGAGAGCAAGGTCACGATACATAGTGAAATTCGGGGTCTTGGGGAATTTGTGGGATGGAGGATGAAATACACACAGGGCGTGTCATACACGTTCCCAACCGACTCGGTCCTAAGAGAGAGTCACCACGCACAGTGGCAAAGTCAACCTTGCCATGGACTTGGACCCATGATGTGACAAACCCTTAGTTTATCATGCCACATCAGCATGACCTAAAAAATTGTCAACTTCATGTCAACAATTGCTTCCTTGGGCAACAAACATCCAAGAACCAATTACTTCCAACCCTTATAACTAGCACTTGAAAAAGTTTAGCAATTGGGTTTGGCCAGGCACCGTCAATTTTGGCAATATTGATCAACAATGTTGTTCATAATTATATTCCAAAGTTAATATGACTGAACATATCATCAACTATCAACATAAAAATAATCATGTGTTGAATTTTGGCGAAAATGATTGTTCAATCATTTGCAGTTGTCTTGAGCTGCTAATCATCAGCTTTGACACCACAATTTAGTGGCTATCCTCCCGAAGAAAATAACTAATTGTACTGAATTAGAATCATTAGCCTTGGTCCTTAGTTGTCAACTGATAAGCTCAAACCAACTAATTGAAATGAAAATAGAATTGAATGGGAATTTTATTGAAGAAATACTGAAATGGAAATGGTAAACGGATAAACTCTCTCCAAGTATTCGAGAGACTTGGACTCTCCTCAAGAGCAAAGCTTACTACACAATAATAATCTCATGTCCACTCTCTTCTCTTCTCTCTCCTTAAAAGGAGTTATCCTTCCAACGCCTAACAATCTACTAACAGAAAATATTCCCAACAAACTTGCTACAGAAAATACAACAAATCTAAATAATATTCCCATTCCAACTGATTGCCCCATTGCACAGATTCCATAGCCCTAACTGCCCAACTACCCTTTGCGCCTAGAATAAGTAAATCTCACTGGGGGCCTATCATTACCCGCCGCCCAAACCTTCACCTTGTCCTCAAGGTGAAAATCCGGAAACTGCCGCAAAATGGAATGATAATCTTCCCAAGTGGCTTCAAAAGGAGGTAACGATTTCCATTGTAGTAGTACTTCCAGTTCCCCCGGACTGCCATGTCGTTTGGACCGTACTCCAAGCAGCGTTTCAGGAATGACAACTAACTCCAAGTCCGGTGATAGCTGTGGCGGAATAACAGGGGAAGAGTTGGAAACCCCCTTAGCACGCTGCAACTGGGAGACACGAAAAACAGGATGTAAGTTGGCCGATGACGGAAGCTCCAACTTATAGGCCGCTTGCCCAATACGCTGAAGGATTTGGAAGGGCCCATAATAGCGAGCAACAAGCTTCTCGTTCCGACGCTGAGCAAGCGAACGCTGTCGATAAGGACGCAACTTGAGGAAAACTAAGTCCCCCACAGAAAACTCCTCATCGCTTCGTTTCTCATCAGCGCGCACCTTCATCCGTTGTTGTGCACGGAGCAAGTGCATCCTCAAGTCATCCAAAATAGCATCCCTATCCTCCAACAGTTCGTCGACTGCAGACACTGGAGTGGACCCCTTTTCATACCGAAGAATCGGTGGTGGATCTCTTCCGTATAGGGCCCGGAAAGGAGTGCAACGAGTGGCGGAATAGACAGATGTGTTGTACCAATATTCGGCCCATGCCAACCATCGAAACCAGTAGCAGGGTTTCTCGGACACAAAACAACAAAGGTATGTCTCCAAGCACCTGTTGACTACCTCCGACTGTCCATCTGTTTGAGGATGATAAGCAGTACTCCTTTTCAAGGTAGTACCCTGCAATCTGAACAATTCTTGTCAAAATTGGCTCATGAAAATCTTGTCACGATCTGAGATAATTGATTTTGAGACTCCATGTAACCTGACCACCTCTTTCATAAAAATGCCAGCCACGGAAGTAGCAGTGAAAGGATGCTTAAGCCCCACAAAATGCGCATATTTGCTCAACCGATCAACCACGACCAAGATGGTGTCCCAGCCATCCGAGCGAGGTAACCCTTCTATAAAATCCATCGTCAATTCATCCCATACTTGTGCCGGAAGAGGAATGGGTTGTAAGAGTCCTGCCGGTGAAGTTGCCATGTGTTTGTTGCGTTGGCACACTTCGCATTCCTGTACGTACTTAATGATATCTTTTTTCATGCCCAACCAGTACACCTCCGCTGCAATGCGTTGATAGGTTTTTGTTTCGCCCGAATGACCTCCCATTGGCGATCCATGAAACTCAGCAATGATGACCAGCATTAATTGAGACTTCTGGGGAATGACTAACCTGTTTTTGTAATACAATACCCCATTTTCAACAGAAAATCCTGTATGTAGAACCACGCCCGTGGTGATATCTGTACGTAACTTTTGTAAGAACGCATCGGCCTCCCATTCCGCCCGTAAGCTATCCCAATGCTGCCACTGAGGGACGGCGGGCTGGTTGCAAGAAATGCGGTCTGGAATGCGAGAAAGAGCGTCTGCCACCCTGTTACTAGCCCCCGGTTTGTACTGGATAACAAAATCATAGCTCATCAACTTAGTGATCCACTTTTGGTACTCAGTGCCCACTAACCGTTGCTCCAACAAAAATTTGAGACTTTGTTGATCGGTTATAACTATGAACTTGCGACCCAAATGGTAAGGCCGCCACTTCAATACTGCGAACACAATCGCCATTAGCTCCTTCTCGTAGATAGACTTTAAGCGTGCCCGAGATCCGAGAGTATGACTATAATAAGCTATTGGACGCTGCCCTTGAAGTAGCACCGCCCCCAAGCTAAATCCAGACGCGTCCGTCTCAATAATAAACGGTTGAGTAAAATCGGGCATAGCTAGCATGGGTACTTGAGTCATAGCGAGCTTCAGATTTTGAAAAGCCGCTTCTGTCTCCACACTCCACCCAAACTTATCTTTTTTAAGTTGTTCAGTCAGTGGAAGAGCTATTTTCCCATAGCCCGAAACGAATTTTCTGTAGTACCCTGTTAGCCCCAAAAATCCATGAAGCTCCTTAATGGTATTAGGCGTGGGCCACGATAGCATCGCCTGAACCTTGGATGGGTCAACTGCCACCCCATCTCCTGATATTAGGTGCCCCAAATAAGTAAGTTGAGTCTTGCCAAACTCACATTTCTTATGATTGGCATATAGACTATTGAGCTGCAACAACTCCAACACCTTGGCCACATGCTCCACATGTAATTCCTCTGTCGGGCTATAAACTAAAATGTCATCGAAAAACACCAATACAAATTTCCGAAGGTAGGGTCGAAATACCTCGTCCATCAAGGATTGGAAAGTGGCCGGTGCATTTGTAAGACCAAAAGGCATCACCAGAAACTCATAGTGTCCTTCGTGTGTCCGGAAAGCGGTCTTTGGTACATCGGCATCCTTGACTCGAATCTGATGATAACCAGACTTCAGATCTAACTTGGAGAAAACTCGAGCCCCATGAAGTTCATCCAATAACTCATCAATGACTGGGATCGGAAATTTATCAAGTACAGTGGCTTTATTTAAAGCCCTATAATCCACACAGAACCTCTAGCTCCCATCTTTTTTCTTGACCAACAGTACCGGACTGGAGAATGGGCTAGTACTCACTTGGATAATACCAGCAGTCAACATCTCCTTAATAAGCCTCTCGATCTCATCCTTCTGGGCCTGTGGGTATCTGTAAGGTCTTACACTGATTGGAGATGTGCCGTCCTTAAGAATAATAGAGTGTTCTCGTCCCCGTATTGGTGGTAACCCCGTTGGTGGACAAAAAACTTGATCGTATTTGGATAGGACGGGCTGCACAAAAGTCGGTGTGTCTGAAACTCCCTCTGCTCCCATAGAGAGATGATTCAATTCTACTAAAATGCCCAACCCTTCACGTTTCAATGTTCGCATCATGGCTTTTAAAGACACCAAGGTTTTTCCTAGAGAAGGATCTCCTCGCAATGTGACTATATCGTCACCCAATCGGAATTTCATCACTTGTGTCTTCCAATTCGTATACGTCATGCCCAGCGTTTCCAGCCATTGAATTCCCAAAATAACATCAGAACTTCCCAATCCCAAGGGCAGAAATTCTTCCACAATATCGATTCCTTGAAGTTGAAAGTGAACGCCCTTACACACGCCTTCCCCTTTAACGGCTTCTCCCGTACCAACGGTCACTCCATAAGCTTCCGTAGCCGTAATAGGTAACTTCAATTTCTCAACCAAAGCTATGGATATAAAATTATGTGTGGCCTCGCTATCCACTAGGGCCACCACTCGTTGTCCTCCAATTAGTCCTTCCACTTTCATAGTTTTTGGTGAAGTAAGGCCAGCCACCGAATTTAATGATACTTCTGCAATTGGAGACAATTCGGCATTTTCCAACAATGGCCCCTCGTGTTCCAGCTGCTCGTCTGTGTCCTCCAAGTCATCTTCCGAATCCTGGGTAACCAAAATACTCAATTCTTTGGTTTTGCATTTATGCCCAGGCGACCATTTATCGTCACACAACTAACACAATCCCCTTTCTCGTTTTTTCTGTAACTCAGAATTCGTTAATCTTCGTACTTCTCCATAGGGTTTCGCTCTGGTAGCGCCACCAGCTGCTGATGAACGAAATTCCCCAACTGGAGCAGTGGGCCGACCCATATTATTGGGCCTGTAATAGCTACTGGGCCGAAATGTTCCTGTTGGAGCAGCAGCCCGCATTGAATCAACCCAGTTTCTGGAAGTATTAGACTTATTATGTTGGGCCACAAAAAATTTCTCCTCCACTCTTTGGGCTAACTCCATGGCCCGGCCCAATGTGTTTGGACCCAAAAGCCTTACCTCAGCCCTGATTTGCGGTTGCAGTCTACTGATGAAATGCCCCAACGCCATCTCATCGGAGACGTCATGTAAAGGGGTCGACAGCTCTATAAACCGCCGGCGATACTCCTGAATGTCGCCGGTTTGCTCCAATGCCAGCCACTGTTCGTGTAGCGACCCCATTTGAGATGATCGAAATTGCTTCAACAGCTGCAACGCTTGGTTTCCCACTGGTACCACAGTAGGGCGTCTCTTTCGAAACTGATGACCGCTGCTTCAATCCTCTCGTCGTTCGTGAATCGTTGGAGAGTGAAGTACCGTTCGGCTTTTAAGATCCAACCATCTGGATTGGTACCATCAAACGATGGCATCTTCAATTTCCGACAACGAAAATCAGAGCGTGACTCGAAGGCTTGATTCGTCGAATCAGGAAAATGGACAATCGAACTGGGAAACCTAGGGTTACCTTGATTTTGATTTGCTTGTGAGCCTCCCACCGTCGGTCTACACCCCCTAACCTCCGTCATCTTGCTCGACGACGAAGACGAAGATTGTCGAGCAGAAGCCTCATGGTACTTAAGCAGCTGTTCTAGACTTTTCCTCGTATCCTCCCTCATTTTCAGCATCTCCTCCTTCAAATTCTGCATCTCCTCTTTCATCGTTCCTACTTCTTGTTGAATTTGCTTCTGTTCCTCCTCCATTGCATCAATTTTTTGAGCAATATTTTTGGCTGCCATCAGTAATCGATGGTGAAGACGATGATGAACTGATTCAGGCTCGCACAGCTATCCCAGGTACGTGCTCTGATACCAATTGACAAGCTCAAACCAACTAATTGAAATGAAAATAGAATTGAATGGGAATTTTATTGAAGAAATACTGAAATGGAAATGGTGAAGGGATAAACTCTCTCCAAGTATTCGAGAGACTTGGACTCTCCTCAAGAGCAAAGCTCACTACACAATAATAATCTCATGCCCACTCTCTTCTCTTCTCTCTCCTTAAAAGGAGTTATCCTTCCAACGCCTAACAACCTACTAACAGAAAATATTCCCAACAAACTTGTTATAGAAAATACAACAAATCTAAATAATATTCCCATTCCAACTGATTGCCCCATTGCACAGATTCCATAGCCCTAACTGCCCAACTACCCTTTGCGCCTGGAATAAGTAAATCTCACTGGGGGCCTATATATCACAACATGCAAGGACAAAAAATTGTGCATTTCAACATAATCATGCATACATCCATAGACGGAGACGATTTCACTCTAATCATAGAACAATTATAGAGATGGAGTAAATACAAATCACTTAATTCTTACTACTCCCTACCAAATGGATACATCTAACCAATGATCTACATCTCACCCACGAGCCACAACCAATATCCTAGGAGTCCATTTATATATTGCAAAAACCCTAATCCTTCCAAAGATTTCAACTCCAACAAACAAATAACAAATAAAACTCACATCTGTAAATAGAAACATAACTAAATTAGGAATCAATAGGGTGATCCCCTTTTCTGCTGCAGAGGTGTTGTCTAGAGGTATGACGAACCTCTTTTCTAATCATCCTAGTATGGCATATTCTCACTATTCCAATTGCCCTCTGATTTCTCATCTTGCTTTTGCAGATGATACATTAACCTTCACAAGCGGGAAAAAAATCAATTTGCATTTGATTTGTCAGTTTCTCAATCAGTATGAATTGTTATCTGGTCAGTTATTAACAAACAGAAAAGCTATTATGTGGCTAAGGCGATCACTCAAGCTAGGAGAGTGGTGATTGCTCATGAACTGGCTTTAAGAACGTTGAGTGACCCATTAAGCATTTGGGGTGCCCTCCTACCTCAGACAGGAGAAAATTAGAACATTTTTCAGAGCTTATTCAAAAATTCAGAAATAAGGTGCAGTCTTGGGCAGCAAAGTGGCTATCAGCCGGAGGTATGTTTTTGTGCTGAGGCATGTCCTACAAAGCTTGCCTATCTATTTGCTTTCAGTTCTCAATCCTCCTAAGTCAGTGTTTAAAGAGATTGACAAGTTGTTTGCAGACTTCTTTTGGGGTTACTCTGAATGTAGGAGAAATATGCACTGGAACAATTGGCAGCCTCTTTGCTTACCAGAAATGGAAGGTGGTTTGAGTTGAGGTCACTTCCTGACTAAGGTATTCAAGTGGAATTATGGTGGAAATTCAGAAAAGGAAATACCTGATGGCCTCTTTTTCTTAAAGCAAAATATCGTAAAGGGTTTCATCCACACCAACTCTCATGGGTGAGTATAAAGTGAGACACTTTGAGATCCATGACTCAGGTAAAGAACCTTGTGGAGGATCAGATGCTTTGGTTATTAGGTTAAGGTGATATTTCTTTTGGTGGGATTCTTGTTTGTATAACATACCATTGGCTTCCTTTGGTTTGTCCCTTCCGAACTGTGGGGAATACAGATCAAAGAAGTTTATGCTAATGGTTGCTCAAATGTGGAAAAGCTGCAGCAAATGGTTCGTCCAGATGTGCTTGCTAATATTAAAAATTATAAGGGGGTTCATTACCAAGAGGTAGATACCACGATTTGGTCCTTCTACTGATGGGTAGTTTTCAGATGCTTCAGCCTGGGAGTTGATTAGGCAGCAGCAGCAGCATCCAAAGAAGGCAGTCTTTCATAAGATTTGGGGTAAGCTCATTCCAAAGAAAATTTCAATCTTTCGTGAGAAACTGCTTCAAAAATGTTTACCTCTCCAATTCAATGCTCAACCTGGTATGGAAGATGCTCATCACATATTCAATAGTGGAGAGTTGGCAAGACAGGTTTGGAAATTTTTTGTTGACATTAATGTGTCAGTTCCTTCCTCTTTTGATTTGTCAGGAGATATGCTCAGCCTATTTTGGTGGTCATCGCTGCTATTCCAAAAATGTCATTTTTTGAGTGGTGTCAAATGCATCCAATATTCTGTTTGTTGACGGTAAATCTACAGGTTTTGGGTATCTCTCTTCCTATGGTTTGTCTTCTTTGAGTTGGTTGAATTTAGACAAGAGAGAGAGAGAGAGACTGAGGGCTAATCCAAAGTTGTGATTTGGTGCCTTCCCCCTAAGTCATTTTATGTTCTACATGCCGATGGTGATCCCAGAGGCAATCCTGGTGTTGATGGCGGTGGTGGAGTTTATAGAAACTGCAGTGGTGAATTGATCTATGCTTTTGCAGCTGAATTTGGTTGATGTATTAATATGGTTGCTAAGCTGCAGGCTATACTTCAAGGTGTAGAATGGTGCTATCAAAATGGTTACCTTCAACTGGTGGTTTATTTGGACCCTCAAATCTTGGTTGACATGATACATAATAAGTGTAAATATCCTTGGAGGTTTAAGACTTAATATCTTGAGCTTCAACAAATGACAAGACGTATGCATGTATTGTTATTTCATGTTTCCACGAAGCGAATGCTACTGCTGATTTTCTTGTCAATTGGGCATGCAATGTGGGCAGTCAAGAGTGGTATGATTTGGCATTAGTTCCCAGAAGACTTGGATGCATTATTAGATTAGATGCTATTAATGTAGGTTATGTTAGGCTATAGTGATTCTTTTTTTATATTCTTGGTTAATTTTTATTTGTTATTCTTTGCTGGGTTTAGATTTATGTCCCCCCCTCATTTTCGTATTTCCACCAATCAGGTATAGTCCCCTAGCAGCATATTTCTGGGTTCTAATAAAGCTTCCCCTTACTCCACTGAGGTTCCGTGTATATATATATAGGGTGGTCTTGGGCCTTTCTCAACCTCAAACGCTAGCTCATGTGGTGAGGGTTTCCCTCACACTTATAACTTGACCACCATCCCCTTCCACATCCGATGTGAAATAAACCCAACAATCTCCCCTTCACACATTGGGCCTTTGGTCGGCTAACCCTCGAACAGTCTCTCTCTTTGTGAATATTAGGCCAGAGTTGTTGTAACCTAAGCTCTGATACCAGTGTAGGATGGTCTTGCACTTCTCAACCTCAAAAGCTTAACTTGAGAGGGGTGGTTTTCCCTCACACTTATAACCTGACCACCAACCCCGTCCACATCCAATATAGAATAAACCTAACAATATCCCCCTCACACATTGGGCCTTTGGTCGGCTAACCCTCGATCAGATTTTCCTTTTGTGGCTATTGGGCCAAAGGTGTTATAACTTGGGCTCTAATACTAATGTAGGGTGTTCTTGAGCCTCTCTTAACCCCAAAAGTTAGCTCATGAGGCTTTCCCTCACACTTATAGCTTAACCACCAGCCCTTTCCAAATCCGATGTGAGATAAACCCAACAATATATCAACATTGTAAAAGGCAAGGGCGTTTTAACCTGTTCCGGGCGAGGCATAAGTCTTGAGGCGTGGGGCATAAGCCCCATGATACATAAATTTTTTATATTTTAAAAATATTATATATAATTAAAAGATATGAAAAAGAAATAAAAAGGATATATATGAAAAATAAATACAGCTAAAATCAGAAGATGACAAAAGTTATTGTAGAAATCGAATAGGCCTAACTAACTCTCAAAATACGCCTTGAAAGATGATGATTACCCCTAGACTTATATATAGCTCAGGATCAGTTAATATAAGCGATATGGGATTCAACACGCCCCCTCACGTGTAGGGTGAATTTTGACAAACTAATGCGAACAAATATCGGAAGACCCAACATCAATGTGGAATTCAACATGCCTCCTCACGTGCAGGGTGGACTTTAACAAACCAGTGTGAATGGATATCGGGGGGCCATCATCGATGTGGGATTCAACATGTCCAACATCAGACAAAAGCCTAACTCCAATATAATATAGAAATCGAATAAGCCTAACTCACTCTCACAAGACGCCTTGAAGAAAAGGATTACCCCTAGACTTATATATAGCTCAGGATTAGGTAACACAATCGATATGAGATTCAACATGCCCCCTCATGTGCAGGATGGACTTTAACAAACTAATGGGAACGGATATCGAGAGATGCAATATCAATGTGGGATTCAACAGTTACGAATCATAAATCGTAATTTAATTGAAATTTTATTTTCCATATGCGGCCAACTTATTTATGGATACTATTATATATTAGGGGAAATTCCTCCAAAGGTCCCAAAAGTGAAAAACACCACTTTGTAGAGGACCATCCAAGGGGTTTTTTTTGCCTTTGAATGGTCCTTAGAAAGTGGTGGTCCTCACTTGTGGGACCTTTCAACAAGAAGCCCTATATATTATTCTTTATTTTGTTATCTATTCTCTAACATGTAATAATCTTCCTTGAAGTCGGGTTAAAGACTCTAATTTTTTTTTATTAATTTAAAAAATATAAATTGGAGGAGATAACTACTTTATTTCCAAATAAAATATAAAAAAACCGCATCACTTAACCCTAATTCTCCTATTTCCATAATTCTCCTATTTCGCAGCCATTGATCTCTGCTTCCGATCAGAATGATAACCTCTGCAACCCAAACCTTGGTCACACCTTCAGCCTTCGAAGTTTGGCACCAGCGAAGTGATGAAGACGAAGACGAACACACCAAACAGGTGCAAAATCAAGTTTTGTCTCTCTTGATTTTTCTGATGATGGAAATACAGGGTGTAAGTCCCGTTGAACTTTGCCCCGGGCGAAGTTGGGCATTGCCCACGGCATCTAGGCGCAAACCCAACTGGAAAATTGCCCCTCTCATTGCCCCAGGGCAATTTAGGACAACTCTGCCTCTGGGCGAGCCCCACAAACGCCTTTTACAACATTGATAGTATATATATATATATACATATAAAATCAATAAACCATTTGGAATTTGAGACACAATTCCTAACTCAGTAAGCACACTTTAACCATGCCCTATTGTTTGTCACTTCACCATTTTTACTCTGACAAAGTCGAAGCCATAAAATGGCAAATAGACTTGAATAAAATGAAGACAAAAAGAGAGTCGGTCATCATGGAATCATAATCCCTACCATCTTTCTTGAAATTAAAAATAAATAAATAAATAAATAAATAAAACCATCCAAACCTCATTCCACAAAAATCAGGTTCAACTCCCACTCCAACTTGGAAACCCCCAATTCTATTGCATCGCGTCATGGCCAGCATAATCTATTTACACCATGAAAACCCCCTCTCCCTCTATAGGTTATAGGTGGCGATGGCCAAGTAATGGAGCTGTCAATAGCTTGAGGTTAGTACAATCTAGTGATTGGAGTTCAAAGAGGGTCAGGGATGATTGTCTATTTCTATTTTGCTCTCTTATCTATTGGCAGTGTGGTCACTTTACCTTTCTCTCTAATTTGGTTGCAATGGAGCCGAGACAAGACGAATGAAGGGTTTGGGTTGTGAAGGGTTTCCTGCTCCAACAAATTACACACAACTATGGCCAAACAACTAAATTGCTTAGAGTAGTCTATTACCCTGTTATTCTAAAATAATTGCCAATCAGTTTCTAAATTAATAAAAATATATTATTTGTACTAGCTAATCATATAGTAATTTTTTTTAGTTTATATTGGTACCACCTTTAAGCAAGGAGCACCTGCTAGTTTCCTTATTTGAGAATCACCTTGGTGTTACTTATCATCTACAGAAGCCAACTATTTGCTACTACAAGGGTTCATGGCAAATTATGTTCCTACCCATACAGACATTTTCCAAGTTATAGCAGCATTGGCCTGCCTTTTCGAAATTAGATGATGATAGGAAGTGTTGGATATGTGGAGCCTAGTTGGCAGTATACAAAGGAGGATACTTTGGTAGTTTTGCATATTGTATGTACTCCTAATTCCATTTTGTAAATAGACTAGGGCCGGCCATCATATTATCTCTAGTAATTTCCCATTTCCTGAGATAGAGTGAAGCTGCAGCAAACCTGTGGACATAGTCCAAAATTTGGTGAACCATGTAAATCTTGTAACTTGTTTGTGCGTGTAACAGATCCTATGCTTTTCCATTTCTGTTTATTACGTCTCATCGAACATGACAGGAAGAACAGTTATCCTTAAGTTCTATCTGGGCTAATAATGTATTCAGTAAATAATTCAAAATTAAAGTACTCCACCTCCACTGCAATCAAAAAGATAAATATACCACGTAAAAGAATATAAAATAAATTTCACAACGAAGAAGGGGAAAAATATGGGAACAAATTTTGAGTTCCACTTACAACATGTGCAATGTCTCTACGAGCTGTCTTTCGAGCTTTAGTTCCCAGCTCAGCTAGTCGCACAAGCTGATCGCTGCTGAGACCTATGAGAACAGTAACTCTTGTAAAATCAGAATCATATATATATATATGTAAAACAAAAAAAATAAGATTTAGTTGGTGTATCGAAGGCCCCTCATGCATTAGACTGAAGATTAATTTGGACAGAAGTTCTATAGAGACAACCGTGGTTATATTGAAGGAGGCGGTACGCTCCGGGATGCAAATGGCAAATTATTGTTTGGTTTCTCACAATTTCTTGGGATTGGGTCTAGTTTGCTTGTGGAGACAAAAACATTGTTGTATCGTGCTTCAATACTGTGTTGGGTTCGAGTAAGTCTCCGTGGATAGTCACCGACAATGCACAAGTGGTAGAGATGGTTGCTAAGAGATCTATAATCCCATTGAGATTAACATCACTAATTAGAAATATATAGTTTTTGGCTTCTCAAGTACATGCTTCAGTAGAAACCCAATGGGCCCAACTCACTCTCAAAAGACGCCTTGAATAGTAACGTTTTTGTTGGCGTTACAGGTTTGTCGGCAAAGGTGTTCTAATACACAGTGGTTCACAGAAATAGTCAGAAACGATCCAACAGAAGCCTAATTCGAGTGGGAGCGATAGCCGCAAATGAAGGGAAGGTAAAAATTAAAAAGTTTGATGGCACGGACTTCGGCTTTTGGAAGATGCAGATTGAAAATTTTCTGTACCAGAAAAAACCCTCTCAGAGAAGAAGCCAGAGGGTATGAAAGATGAAGACTGGAATCTTCTCGACAGACAAGCTCTCGGAGTTATCCGACTAACATTATCTTGCAATGTTGCTTTCAATATAGCAAAGGAGAAGACCATAGCAGGTCTTATGAAGGCTTTTGCCAATATGTACGAGAAGCCATCAACTAATAAAGTGCACTTGATAAGGCAATTGTTCCATTTGCGGATAACGGAAGGCGCATTGGTAGCTCAACATCTCAATGAACTCAATACAGTTACAACCCAGTTGAGTTCAATTGGAATTGAATTCGATGAAGACGTAGGAGCATTGATACTTTTGTCCTCTCTACTAGAAAGTTGAAATGCTACTGTCACTGTTGTAAGTAGCTCGTCGTGAAGCAATAAGTTGAAATTCAACGATATTCGAGAACTGGTATTGAGTGAAGCGTTTCGAATTGAATAAAATAATCGATTGTATTATTTTTCTAATTGTACAATGAAACTACATACAGGAGTAATTAGGAATAAATAAGGAAACTAACTAATGACTAATAATAATTTTCCTAATCTACATATTTGATTTTCCCTATATATAAATAATAATAATATCGAATATTCCAACACTCCCCCTCAAGTTGGTATGAAGATATCTTCTATTGTCAGTTTGCATACTAGATAGTCGAATCTCTTCTTTGATAATTCTTTTGTTAGAATGTCTGCAATCTATTCAGTAGTCGGTACATATGGCATACATATTTGTCCACTCTCGATCTTTTCCTTGATGAAATGTTTGTCCACTTTCACATGTTTTGTCCAATCATGCAGCACCAAATTGTAAGCAATTGCAATGGCTGATTTGTTACCTTCATAGGTACTGAATTAGATATCTTCAACTCTTCTAATAATCTGTTAATCCATAACACTTCACAGATAACGTGAGCCACTAATCTGTACTTTGCTTCTGTGATACTTCTAATTACGACATTTTGTTTCTTATTCCGCCATGTGACGAGGTTCCCACCAACAAAGGTACAGTAACTGGAGGTCGATCTCTTGTCTGTGATGTTCCCAGACCAGTCTACATCGATATAAACCTCTGTAAGTTGGTGGCCACGTTTCTTATTCAAAATTCCCTTTCCGGGGGTACCCTTTAAGTACATTAGGATTCTATAGACAGTCACGAAGTGTTCTTGTCTTGGTGAGTGCATAAATTGGTTGACCATGCTCATAACAAAGGCTATATTCGGACGGGTATGTGATAAGTAAATTAACCGCCCCACTAGTCTTTGATATTGTTCTCTGTTTATCACAGCTTCAGATTTGGCCGGTTGTAGCTTCTCATTCGGCTCGCTTGGAGTTTCTGCAGTTTTGCACCCAAGTAACCCTATTTCATTCAGTAAGTCGAGTACATACTTTCTTTGACTCACAAATATGCCTCTCTTTGATCTAGCAAATTTCATTCCAAGAAGATATTTCAATGGACCTAAGTCTTTGATTTCAAAATTATCAACAAGTTTTCCTTTAAGTCTTCCTAAGTCGTCACTATCATCTTCACTATATCACTTCCTGTGAAGATGATATCATCTACATAGACAATTAAAATGACAATCTTACCATTAATTGAGTATAGTATGATCTGCTTGACTTTGTTGAAAACCATGACCTTTTACAGTGGTTCCAAAGCGTTCAAATCACACTCTAGGAGACTGTTTTAGGCCATATAGTGACTTCTTTAGCCTGCACATCTTTCTTTGTCCTATCTTTCTTTCAAAGCCTGGTGGTAAACTCATGAACACTTCTTTCTCCAAATCTCCATTTAGAAAAGCATTTTTCACGTCTAATTGGTGTAGTGGCCAATCAAGATTCACTGTTAGTGACAATAGAACCCGAATCGAGTTTATCTTAGCAACTGGAGCAAACGTTTCTTGATAGTCTATCACATATGTCTGTGTGAACCCTTTAGCCACAAGCCCTACTTTGTACAATTCTATGCTTCCATCTGCCTTACACTTGCCTGTGAATATCCACTTGCACCCGACTATCTTTCTATCTTTTGGCGAATCAATTATTTCCCACGTACCACTCCTTTTAAGAGCATTCATCTCTTCCAAAACTGCTAGCTTCCAACCTGAATCACCTAGTGCTTCCTCAATATTCTTTGGAATAAACAGATTAGTAACTTTAGAAGTAAAGGCTCTATAAGGTTTGGAAAGTTTTGTGTAAGATACAAATCTAGATATGGGGTGATTAGTGTAGGTGCTGACTCCTTTCCTGATGACTATAGGAATATTGATATCTGAAGGAATACTGGAATGGGAAGGTTCATTAGGAGGTGGTAAAGAGATAGGATTACCTAGGTGAGAGAGTTCATTGGGAGATGGTAGAGAGATAGGATTACCTGGATCATTGCTTGGGGAGTCAGATTGACCTTGTGCTAGAATGGTAGGCTGATATGTATTCTTCTTTGTACCTTTCCGAATATAAGTATAAACCTGTAACTCAGTACATGATCGAGGTATTTCTTCATCTGTTTGTAAGGAAATTATGCTTGGTTTTAATATACTAGTAGGGATCCCTTTTTGTTTTTCAATATTTTTATCACTTATTTTTTACTGATTTAGAGTAAAAATTTCTAAGATTGTGGTAGGGAGAGGATCATCAGTGACCCAAAAATTCCCTTCCATTAGATTCTCCCCCTGAAGGGGATTTTTGTCAAAGAAAAAAATATTACATGAATTTTTTTTGTTTGTGGATTATAACACTTATACCTTTTTTTATTTGGTGCATAACCGATTAAAACACATTTTTCTACTGTAGGATCAAGTTTAGACCGAAATTGGCTAGGAATATGAATATAGGAGGTGCAGCCAAATACTTTAAGAGGCAGATCAGCTGATATCCTAGAAGCTGAAAAATGTGTTTTGAAATTATCAAATAGTGTGGTGTAGTTTAGAATACGTGTAGGCATGCGATTTATTAAATATGCAGTTGTTAAAAGAACATCGTCCCACAAGTATTTTGGAATATGCATAGAAAACATGAGTGCACGTGCGACTTCGAGTAAGTGTTTATTTTTTTCGTTCAACGATGCCATTTTGTTGGGGAGTGTCACAACATGTGGATTGATGTAGAATACCATTTGTTTTCAAAAAACTACCTAAACATTCGTTGAAACATTCTGTTCCATTATCTGTGCGAAGAATGCTAGGTTTCATTTGAAATTAGTTTTCGAGCATAATGCAAAAATCTTTAAATAAAGCTTCTATATCAGATTTTACACACATCAAATATGTCTAACATAAACGTGTGTGATCATCAATAAATGTCACAAACCATATTTTTTCGGATAGTGTTGTGATTTTTTAGGGACCCCATACGTCACTGTGAATTAAATAGAAAAGTTTAGATGCACGATATGGTTTTGAAATATAAGAAGTACGCTAACTTTTTGCAAACAAACAACTTTCACAATGAAAATAAGAACAATCCACATTCTTAAATAAAGTCGGAAACAAATGTTTAAGATATTGAAAACTTGGATGTCCTAGTCTAAGGTGCCAAAGCATGATTTTATCACGAACAGACGTTGAACTCATACTACTGGGGCCGTGAATTGTTTTATTCCTTAAAGAGTTATCATCGAAGTAATAAAGGCCATCCACCAGTCTAGCACTGCCAATCGTCTTCCCCGAGCTCTGGTCCTGAAATAAACATTGAGATTTAGAGAACATAGCACGACAGTTAGAATCTCGCAATAGTTTACTGACAGATAAAATGTTACAAGTAAGTTTAGGAACGTGAAGGACCGTTTCTAGATTAATACTATCTGAGATTTTTATTTGGCCTTTTCCTGCAATGGGTGAGAAACTACCGTCTGCAATCATAATTCTTTCGTTACTAGAACACGGTGAATAGGTATTGAAAAGGTGATAAAAACTTGTCATATAATCAGAAGTACCAGAATCGATAATCCAAGGCGCTGAGTTTAAGTAATAAGAAAATGTTCTAGAGTTGCTACCTGTTTGAGCTAAGAAAGCATTAGGAGTACCGAATGATGGATTAGCAGTCAGCAGCTTCAAAAGTTGATCAATCTGCTCTTTGTTGAATGGAGTGGTTGCATCTTCATGCGCGGAAGGATAGGATCGGTTAGATTTTTCTCCCAACTTATTGCTCTTCAAATTTGCCGGTTTCCCATGGATTTTCCAGTATATTTCTCGTGTATGATGGGGCTTGTTGCAGTAGTCACACCATATATGAGGGCGTTCCTCTGCTCGGCGTTAAAACCTGTTGGAGTAAGCATTAGCAGCAATCAAAGCAAACTAGTCAATTGGAGCAACTATAGGACCGATAATCTGCAGCTTGTTGAGCATAACGTTCCGACAGGTCTCCTCTCTTCGGACCTCCGAGAAAACCTCATTGATTGAGGGAAGAGGCTAACGACTAATGATTCGTCCCCTAACTTCTTCAAGTTCCGGTTCACTCCTGCAAGCAAGGAACTTAAAAACACGATCATCATCCACCAGCTTCTTATAGTGGTTATAATTCTCGATTGAATGCCATTCATGATCATCGAACATATCCTGATCCTGCCATATTCTCTTCAATGAATTGAAATACTTGGTGATAATGTCTTCGCCTTAACGAACATCACGGAGTTTTAGAGTCAACTTATACTTTTGAGATTGATTTCCCAAGTCAAAATACATCTGATTGACATTGTCCCAAAGTTCCTTCACCGTAGGGTAGTATATGTAGTTGCAGTTGATTTCTTCATCCATAGAGTTCACGAGCCATGTCATAACCATGGAGTTTTCAGCATCCCAAGTTGTATGCAGCGGATCTGTGATGGCAGGCTCCTTTGCATCACCGATTAGATATCCCATTCGTCCTCTTCCACAGATATACATTCGCATCGATTGAGACCAACGCAAGAAATTTGTTCCATTTAGTCGAATAGAGGTGATTTGAATGGAGTAGGATTCGGAAGGGAGATTCTTTGGATCGGTGATTTGGCTGGACCTTGGGGCGGATTCTAAGGTAACGTCGGACATGGTGAAGGCAGGGGAAATATCGTCAGAGATTGAGAATCGTCAGGTTGACCTTCAACGAGCTAATCTCGTGAAACAAGGGCCTAAACTACAATCGAACTAATCTCACGAGACAGGGCCTGAGCTACACTTGAACGAACCTCGCGAGATCGATTTCGTCGACTGTTAGGGTTCCGGCAAGATTGTCGGCAGTTGTAAGGGACCAACGCGAAGTCGTCATTAGCTGTTAGGGTTCCGACGAGTACTATCGACAGCTTGTAGCGGACCGACGAGGCTTCGTCGTCGGTTGTAGAGGGCAACGAATGTTCGTCGGTGGCTTTAGGGGATCGGCGAGTGCTATCGACGACTTGTAGAGGACCAACGAGGCTTCGTCGTCGGTTGTTGAGGGCCGCGAGTGTTCGTCTGTTGTAGAGGGAGCTCGTCGTCGACTGTAGGAGAGCCTTCGGTCGTCACCTGGCTGTAAAGAGGCCGGCGAAGGTCGTCGACGGCTATAAAGAGCTGGCGGTGGTCGTCGATGGCTTGCAAAGGGCCGGCGGCGACTGCAAGGGAAGTGGCTAGCTAGGGTTTAGTTTTAACTTTGATACCAAATTGAATAAAATAATAAATTGTATTATTTTTCTAATTGTACAATGAGACTACATATAAGAGTAATTACGAATAAATAAGGAAACTAGCTAATGACTAATAATAATTTTCTTAATCTACATATTTGACTTTCCCTATATACAAATAATAATAATATCGAATATTCCAACAATTCGCCAGAGAGAATTAGGGAAAGCATCAACCTCCTCAGCTTTGCACACGGAGTCCAGAGGGAGAACTTTATAAAGAAACTCAAATCGCAGCAGATCAAAATCTAGACAGGGCAAATCTAGATCAGGAAAGAAATATTTCAACTGCTACAATTGCGGCAAAAAGGGTCACTTCGAAAGGGATTTCCCAGCACCAAAGAAAGATACTATCGCACAGGAATCTGCCAACGTGACCGAGGAAGCATGTGATGCTATGATTCTAAGCGTCAACAGTCCGATTGAATCGTGGATTTTGGATTCAGGGCCATCTTTCCACTCCACCCCATGCCAAGAAATCATGAAAAACTATGTCGATGGTGATTTCAGGAAGGTTCATCTAGTCGATGATGAAACCTTGCCGAGAATAGATGTGGTCATTGATGGTTTTGTTGGGTACTTAGACAGAGAAGGCAATGATAGGTGGTTGATGATTTGTGGTGAGATGACAAGGTTTCAAAGAACATGAGTGGTCAACGGCAGAAATGAGATGAGATATGTGCCGTAGATTGTAGCGAAGGTGGGATATTTGTCGGAGGCCACTATAATTTTTTATTTAATTATTTTTTTAATGTCGTGCGCCTAGCTTCGCTCAGGCTAGCACCTTGCCTTGCGACTAGGCTCCGGGACACCTATGTGTCTCGGTGCGCCTAGAGCCTTTAACAACTATGGGGGAAACAATATGGTGATGGGAGGACAGAGAAGTGGGCTGCTGGAGTAGGAAGGGTTAGGGAAGAAGTTCATGGGGGAAAAAACGGGAAAAAGAAGAAAACAAATCTTTCAATTTTTATTTGATAGATTAACATGTAATTTTAAGATTTTTGACGGTTATAAATGTCATTTGCTCAAATCCGGTGCCGGAATCAGTCAACAAGGGGCGTCTATTTGCAAATTGTGAAGGGGTCACCTTGTCCAAATGAAAAATGGCAGGGTGTCACTAGCATTAACCCTTCATATATATACACACACGCACATTTGTGTGTGCATGTACACACATATTGGCATTAATCCTTTATATATAAACACACGCACGCACATTTGTGTGTGCATGTACATGTATACACAATGTAGCCGCCCCTAAGATTTTAGAAATTGCCGAATCATAGAATCTGCATCCCCTAATCACGCATTCCTGCACACGTGCTTCATCGCTTTGAGGTTCTTCAGGACAACCTCAATTTTCTGAAATTGGAAGGGTAAATCGCAGCTGACCGTGATTTTAGGCAGGGCTGTTTGGCTCTGTTTTTGCGCAGGACACAATCTTGTACCTTAAATCGCACCACACTGCGGCTGGGCAAAGCTGCCTAATGGGCCCTAAGTGAACTGCTATAAAAATTTATAATAAAAAAATAAAGCAACAAACAATTGAATCTTGATGTTGCACAACAAAGTTAAAAATGAAAGAAGGTTTGAAATAATGACCTACACATGGTACTCCATCTAAAATAGCAACAGTCGCAGGTACAGCTCCAGTTTCTCTTACAATTGCTTCCACCTCTTTTGCTGTCTCTAGATTTTGAGGATGGGGCATTCCTGAAGATGATAAAGCGAGTCAATCAACTGTAACATGTTGCATATGAAGTAGATTTCATGCCGCAAACTACGCAGCTCCAATCAAACAGTATCAATTTGATTTCCATAGTAACTTCTTGAAGTGATCATTTTAAAATTGACCGTTATCTAATAAATGGTGAAGAAAATTTGTAACCAAAGAAAGAAATCCAAATAAAAGGTATTGAAAATGACTTTTATTTTCAAAAGTGGATCATTTTAGATTTTAGATATTTAGGTTTAATGATTCAGAGTAATGGCGAAATCGAGGAGAATATTACTCATAGAGTCAAGGTAGGATGGTTGAAGTGGAGAAGTGCAGTTGGGGTAATATGGGATTGTAGGATACCATTGAAACTCAAAGGAAAATTATACAAAACTGTAATAAGACCGGCGCTTCTGTATAATTCAGAATGTTGGGTAGTAAAATCAAAACATGTCCAGAAAATTGGTGTAATACAAATGAGGATGCTACGGTGGATGAGTGGGAAGACGAAAATAGATAAAATTAAGAATGAAACTATTAGAAAGAACTTAGAAATAGCACCCATCGAAGAGAAGATGAGAGAAAATCGTTCACGGTGGTTTAGACATATGCATAGAAGACCCATAGAAGCACCAGTGAGAAAATGCGATTTAGTTCAAGTGCGGAGGCCACTAGAGGGAGAGGTAGGCCTAGGAAAACTTAGAACGAGACTATTAGATTTGATTTGATAACATTGAACCTAACTGAGGGGATGACCCTTGATCGTTCATTATGGTGTAAACGGATTCATGTAGCCGACCCTATTTAAATGAGATAAAGGCTTAGTTGTTGTTATTCTACTATTTCCCAATATAATTAGTGCATGAAGGTATGAGAAGTTATTATTTAGTATTGATTCTTTTGATTAAAATTACAAAAATAGATATTTGAAGTTAAATCAAGTTAGATTCAAATTCATTCAATAGAAAGAAAAAAAAAAGGTGTTATTTTAATATAACAAGATTATACAGCATACCGAAACTCCTCTCTTCCTTAACAAGTATAGAACATTAACCTCATAATAATCTCAAATGTGAAAAATTCTAGATAATTCAAAGAAATCAAGCTGACTGATATAGGCAAGAACGTGTTGTTCCATAAAGATCTGGCTGTCATTTAGTACTGTTGAATCTAAGATTTTGATGGACAATTAAGTATTAATATTTTTTGTGGAACTAACAGTTTTATTGAGTGTTTCAGTTTAAAGAGTTACAAACAGTATCACGAAGTAATTATAAAAGATACAGAGACGATAACATCATGAAGAAATTGTAAAGGATGGAGAGATGGATACTAAGAGATTGAAGATTCCGAAGAATCTAGGGAAAACAACTCAAGTTAAATTTTGACTCTTAATGTATCCCGATTAGGATCACACACGACACAAAAATACTTTTTATAATTATGTGTGTTTTTTATAGGAACCTAATTAGTTAAATTATTTACTCCTATGTGTAATTGAAAAAGAAACATTGATAATTGATTAAAATTGAATTTAAAAATTTAGTGGAGCTAACCGAGAAAAGAAATCGGTTAAAGAGGCGAAAATGTCGAAAAATTGAATTGAAATAAATTAAGGAAGAAGTTCCAGCAAGATTGGTCAACTTGTGGAGAGTGATCGGTCCACCTATGTAAAATACATGAAGGCTCTTAATCGTTAGGTCGACAGATAGGTCGACTTGTAAAACTTGTTGAAGCATCCGATCGACAGATGGAGAATGGGCAGTCGACCGATGGGCGAATAGATTTTGGCTTGAGAAGCTCTCTATATCGTTCGGTCGACAAACCGTGAATTACCGGTCGTCCGATGAGAAACGTTTGGCTTGGACTACAACTTGAATCAGGCGGTCGACTTCTGGGCATTGGTCGGTCGACTGATGAGTTTGTTTCAGATTTAGAGAATTTCGAGGATTTTGATCAAATAGTAGCCGTTACTAGCCGTTTATGATTAAGATATGAGAGAAATTTTAGAGATATGATAGTATTAAAGATATATCATTGATATTTTGTCATCCCTATAGATATAGTTCATATATTTTTTATATTTCTCAATTTGGTACATGAAATTCTTTCTATCTTATTTAATTGAGTTTGAGTAAAAGTTTGAGGGACTAAATTGAATATTTTAAAAAATATTATTAAGTGAAATAAACCAGGATTAAGTCATAATGATATATTGGGTCTATAAGTGCAATTAGTTATCATGACAAGTGGGAACTAACCGTTGGAAGACTTGTTTTATTTCCCTATAAATAGACCTACGTTTTCAAGATTAAAGAGATCCCAATTAATAAAATTTCAAGAGCTATTCAGTTTTTGAGCTTTCTAAGAGTCATCATTCTAAAATCATATAAAGTGCATTGTGAGATCATTCTTAAGATTTGGTCTTGAGAAAATTTGTTATGGATTATTGATACTATCGATCTGAAGTTTCATTACTATTTATATTCATTCGATGAATTCCTTGTGAGATCATTCCAAATTATTTGCTATTAATTGTTGCTTGATCTTATTATCTATTATTTGGAATTTGATCTTTGAAATTGTTTTCCGAAATTTTTTAATTGAAAATTATTTTTAAAATAATTTCTTAAAGAAATTTGATTACGTGCTAAATTATGTGCTACCCATCTTTGTTTGAAATCAGATTTTGAAATTCTCATTTTTCATATCACTAGTATCGGGACATTAATCGAGTTTAAATTTATCTGAAATGGTAGAAGCTCCGAGTGGGAAAATCACTTATCAATTTTGTAATTGGTGAGTTGAGTGTCGGATTAGATACTATTGAGAGTGTCTAATCAAGGATAGCTGGTTTCAATCTCTTCCGATAAAGAGATTGAGGTTTTGATCTTTACCTAGAGTATAATAAGATTAGGTTTTAATTCTGTCTTTATAAAATTAATTGTGAGTGATTTGTAAAGATTCTATCCTTACCTAGGAAAAAGATAGTTGGAATGTTTCTGTGAGGTTTTGATTCTTGAGCCTAATGTATAAAAAGAATTAGGTCGTGATTCTCCCCGTAATAGAATTAGGTTATTCTTGAGCTTGAGAAAAAGAAGAAGTTATTCCTGAGCCTGAAAAAGGGAATTTGTAAAGATTGATTCTGAGCCTGTAAAAAGAATCATTTTTGTAAAGGTTTGGTTCCTACCTATTTAAAAGAATCTTAGTGATTAGTGTGTGCAAATCTCTGTGGGGCTCGAAGGACTGGATTAGCCAAGATTAACTTGATGAACCAGGATATATAGGTATGTACTGCATTATTTATTTCCTTTACTTTATTTTGTGTTTTTTGGGTGTGCATCTAGAGATTATAACACTTATCCGCTGTTATAAAGAGACAATAATTACTTTAGGATAAAATTAATTATTTGATTTTTGAAATATTATTATTTGGATTAATTTTTATCTACCTAATTCACCCCCCCCCCCCCCCCCCCCCCCCTTCTTGAGTAATTCACTGGGCCAACAAGTACAAATTTAGTAAAGCCATTTACTGAAAATTTCACCATACAGGTCAGCTACAATACATTCTCAGTAAAGTTTAAGAAGAGTTAGTTTTCTACTGGAACTCCCCAAACTTTGATATATCCAACAAGACAGGCTAAGAAGCGCGGACACAGAAACGGACATTGAGCCCGCCATGGGAAGCGATAACAGCAGGATACAAACGCAGTGACACACCATATTTTGAAAATATAGATTACGGATATAGTTAGGATACGACAATTTTTTTTCATACGCACGCATCAAACTATTGTACTACAGTCACAAAAAATAAAAAATAAATAAATTAACTTCAAATTGCTCCAAACAAGAACTTAAATGTCATTAATACATCATAACTAAACATCAAAATAATCTAATCCCCTCCACTCATTGCTAACTTGATTCAACCTACCAGTACCATTGGTGGACATTAACTGAAGAAAAAATTGAGAGAAAGACATTGGTCAATGGATATGTGTGACCTCGCATGTCAAAAAAGTGTCAAAAAAATAAACTAATTATAAAATATTAGAACAAAGATTTAGGCATGTTGGATATGAATCCATGCATGTCCACAACGTTTTGGACACAGACATCGGTGTACTCGAAGTGTCGGTGCTTCCTAGAAGATAGCCTACGAAGAAAATCATTTTGAACCCCATAAATTGGATTGGACAATGCCAGCATTTTCATTTTTGCAGAATCCTACTAGTCAAATCTAATGATGGAATTTTTTTTGGTTAATGAACTTAGATGAGTCTACAGCATCTGGATGGAAAAAAGGTTTTATTAGTAAAATGGGGAAGTTAGATTTAAGGTCCACTATCTGAAAAAAATAAAAATTGGAGGGGGAAGAAATGAAAGAATGTTCAGAAACCAAAGACACGGAGGGACTTTCTTTTTTGAAAGAATTGGAAATCTTATGCAAGCTGAGACTACTTCTTGGAGGAGAATGAATAATTCATATGATAATTGGCTTATTAGCATACACTGGCAACTCTCTAACCAAATTTTCCTTAGATAACTTGTATGGTGTTTTGTGTGTATTTTCTTCATTTTGTTTGCCTGCTTCCCTTTATTGTAGATACATTACTGATACGTCTAAATGTTTTCAGTCATATAAGATAAGATACGTTTGGATACGTATCAGGTACATATTGGGAAGTATCCGCCAAATATTGTATCATACGTATCTGATACTAGTAGCTAGCCTACTCAAAGCATTTGTGCTTCCTAGTGACAGTGTTGTTCTTGTTTGGAATGTTATTACATTTTGATTATTTACTGAGAAATTCGAAAATGAAAATGCTTATCTGTGTTTAAACAAAGAAAAAACTCCTTATGGATTGCTGGTGAAGCAAATATTTTCAATGGTAACAAATAACTTGTGTAAAGTGCTCCTTGCTCCATTGACTGAATAGATAAAAAGATTGGTTAGACGTGTCAGTCGTGTTAAACGATGATGAAGACCCCAGTGATACAGGTAATGAAATGGAATGTTGCTCCCACCCCTTTTTACATGTTAAATACTTATGGTTGTTCCAAAGGTAAACTTGGGCCTGTGTTGTTATATTGGCAGAGGCGAAAGCACTAGAGAGCATGGACGAACTCTTAGGTGTTGGTGCATATGCTTACTGATCAAGTGGCTATGCCTTGGAGGTTACATATTATTGTTCAGAAAAACTGTACATGGTCTTCCCAGTTGAATATTTGGTTTGTTCACGGTTTTGGAGAAACTCATACCAATATAGATTTAGTACTATAGTAGCAAATTGGGGATGTGATCATGACTTTGTTATGCTTAATCGTGAGCTGTCTAGCATGATTAGGAGTCGAGTAGGAGCTGTCATATGTGCTTCGAAGATTTAGAGGAGCAGTTTGATGCGATAGAGCTTGCTTTAGTTGTGGATTTTCATTGGAAAGTTTAGGCAGTTGGTGTTTTCTACTTTTTTAGTTTAGGTTAGGATTTGTTCTAAGCTATGGTTTTTTTTATTTATGTTCTACTGACACTATTACAGAAGGTTCAGTATCTCCGAGAAGGGCATAGCAATCGAAACGTCGCCAGAAATCAAATTTTTTGTTCCAAAATGCATTCATATACTATTTAATAAAGCCCTATTAGGGCATTGCCAAAAAATAGAAAAAGAAGAAGAAGACGAAGATAAGGGCTGAATAACCATACCATGAGAAATTATGGTGGACTCCAGAGCTACAACTGCTCTTCCACACGATAAAGCTTCAGAAACTTCAGGAGATAACTTAATCAACCCTAAACCTGCATTCTCATTGCCACTCTAAACAACCCAACGTCACTAACAAAAACATTTGCAGACTTCAGTTTAAGGATTCATTTCATGAATGTAACCGTCTGTAATATATTAAATTACATTTCTCTTGAAATGAATCCAACCGTCGGTAACATCTTCAATTATATTTCTCTTAAACAATCCGATTCAATTCAACATCGAAAATATGACTTCTCTCTAGGTATCCAATTCCAATAAGATTAAATTGAACTAATATAGAAATATATGGTTTACCTTGTTTGAGTCAGCTGGGCTAATGTGTCTTCGGAGATTGATTAGCCTTGAAAGAGCGGAAGAAGCCATGTTTTGGACTGTTGGAACTGCAACGTGATGGAGAGCTTTCAACTGTTTAGCTATGACAGAAGTGGCAGTGGAGGGCCTGGGTCACGGTGGTGGTGAACTGTTTACTACGATGGTAGTGGCGGTGGAGGACCTCGGTCGCGGTGGTGGTGAGCTGGCTGGTAACCCCACCAAGTCCAACCGAATTGTTTAAAGGGATAATACCATTATTCCCAAATAATATATGTAATTTCAAAAAAATCTGGTTTAAGACATAAAATTTGGTTTAATCTCTTAAATGCTTACCAAAATTTACCAGAATTGTAAAGAGAAATTTAATGAATAAATTTATGTTATAGTGAATATTAGTTACATCTAATTAATATTAATTAAAACTTAATAATTAACTATATTTACATATATATGTGTAACATTAATTACATATACTTGTATAATATTAATTATGTATTACAAATTATATATATTTATCTAATATTTGTGACATACAAAAATTAATTTTAATATTAATTACACGTAGTTATTTAAATTTAGTTACATGTTACGAATTATATGTATTTTATGTAATAAATTTTTACACACAAATTAGTTATATGTTACAGAATATATTAATATTTGTTACTTGTAACCAAAATTTATATACAAATTAGTTACATGTAACTATGCGAGTGTAGACGCGTGTACTGAGTTTCCGCCTTTTTTTAAAAAAATATAGGACTAAAATACAAGTTGCTTCTGCTTCGGGACTTTTTTAAAATTATGGGTAAACTAAGGCCCCGTTTGGTAACCGTTTCTATTCCAGAAATTTTCATCCCATTTCCAGATTTTTGAGAATTTTGTTTGGGAATAGCGTTTGGGAATTTTTGTTTCCGTTTCTATTTCATTCCCATTTGAAAATTGTGCCCACTTTTTTCTTAAGAAATGAGAAATAAAAAAAAATTGTTTCTCATTATTCTCATTCCATGCCCAAAACACATGGTCACTGTTCACCCACCGGCTGACCACCGTCCGCCGGCGACGGCCATCTCCGGCGACCGTCGCCGGTCACCGTTCGGCTGGAAATTTTTCGGCCACTTCCGGCCGCCAGCCACTATCACCCACCCGTCATTGCTGTCCGGCCGGCGTAGACGGCAAGCACCATTGCCTCACCGCCGTCCGGGCGTCGCCAGTGCCACCGCCGACCGGCCGGCAACGGCGCCACCACCGTTACCAAACACAATTCCCTTTCCAAAACAAAAAAAAAAATATTATCGTTACCAAACGCGATTCTACTCCCAAGAAAAAAACAAAATTCCCATCTCATCCTATCCCACTACTGGAATGGAAACAGAAACGGTTACCAAACGCCACCTAAGGGACTTGTCACTGAATACTCCTTGTTTTAATTTTAAAATTGAAAAGCGAAATGATTTTTATTTTGATTTTGACTTTAATTTTGAGTCTACAATTAAGGGTTTATTTAATTATTTAAGTGTTTGTTTAATTGTTTAGTTTATTCAGTGAGTTCTTACGTAATATGTCTGAAATTTTATATACAGACATATTTATACTTAAATCTCATAAAATGGGTTTTGGAAATCTGTTTATTGAAAAACAGATTTCCAAAAATCCGATTCTTAAAAAAAGAAAAATGAAAAAGGGAGAATCATAATCCATTTATACGACTTTTTTTTTTTTACAAAATGCATGAAACAGATTTGAGAAATCCGTTTCAAGCATTGAAAATGGATTTGAAAATTTTGTTTCTTTTGAATAAAATGGATTTCTCTAATTCGTTTCATACAACAGTAAAAAAACTTTAACCCCCACCCCTTTTCCTTTTGATTTCGTTTTGTATGAACTTGAACGGCGGCTGCTCTCGCTTCTTGTCCTTTGCTCTTCACCGTTGCTCCCTTTCTTCTTCTCCTTCTATTTCGCCATCGCCGCCACAAGAGATCTCGTCGTCACCACTGCTATCTTCTTCACTCTTCTCCTTCTGCATCACCTGCTCTCTTCTCTTTTCTCTAGCCACCGTCACCGCCATCAAGACGCCGTCGCCGCCACTGCTATCTTCGCTGTATATCGTCGTCGCTGCTGAGGTGAACATTTTTGTTCAAGTTCGTTAATTTATTTTATTTTTTTTAGTGGCAATTTATTTTTTGCTAATTATTAATTGTTTAGATTTGTGTTTTGTGTGTGGATTTGTGTTTGTGTTTGTGTTTAGGGTATAGGGTTTGTGTTAATTAATTACATTTAGATTTTAGTTTTTATTTGTGTAGATCTCGATTTTATTATTTTGGATTTTTGGTTTCGACGCACATTGGGAATTAGTAGTTAGATTTTGTTTTTTATTTGTGTAGATCTTGTTTTTTTTATTTTGAATTTTTTGTTGGAACACACATTGGGGATTAGTAATTAAAAGTTTGAAGATCTCATATTTATTTATTCATTTATTTATTTTTATTTTTTGTAGAACTAAAAGTTTAGGATATAGGTTTTTAAATTATTTTTCAAAAAAAAAATCAAGATTATAGATTTTTTTTTTTTTTTTTTTTATGTAGATCTCAGTTTTATTTTGTATCTAAATTTATATATATATATATATATATTTATGTAAACAACTCTAGGGTTTAGGGATAGATTGTATTTTTTGTAGATGTTCTTTAAACTTTTAAAAAGAAAAAAATGATTTTGTTGTAGATCTTATAGATTTGTTAATGATGTGATATTGATTTTATGTAAAAAAAAAAAGGTAGTTGAAAAATATTTTCGTAAGAGGGATGGAAGAGGTTGGTATTGTCCATAAAATTATGCTAAAAATAGTTGGGTGCAAAACAATTGACTGTTTGTCGTTCAAAATTATAGTGGATTTATTGATTTGAACTGATGTGGTATTACTGCGTATTTTCAGGGTGACTTATGTTCAAATTACAACTATAGACATCAAAGTGAAATAATCGTAAAATTTCTAGGGTGCAAAGTATCAAAACCCCTAAATAAATTACCTCACCTACCATTTGATTATTACTCATTTATAAATGTTCAATTTAATGTAAATTAAATGAACTATAATTTGATAATAATATTTTTTTTAAGAAAATGAGTAAAATCAAATAAAAATCTCGAGTTTTTTGCACTTTGCACTCCTAAAGTCTTAGAGAAGACCTACTTTAATTCTTTATTTTGTAATTTGAATACTTCAAAACTTGAAGTATCCAAAATTTATAATATGTATTTTTAGGTATTTTATTGTTATGTTTTTCTGTAACAATTTTTTTTTTCTTTAGAGATTTATATTGATTTTTAGTAGATTTAAGTAACTATTTGTTTCATGAAATTGAGAGATTTAGAATACAAATTTGATTTTGTTTTTCACATGTTAAATTCAAAATACATTCTTAATTTACACTTTACACCCCCAAACTAATCAGAAAATTGATTCAACATTATTGGTTAGTTGTTTAAATATGGTTAGATTCTAGTTTGTGTATTTAAAAGTGCATTTGAATAAGTGGTTGTGTATATATAACTTAAGATTTAATAAATGGCAAATAATTTCAATTGTTTTCATTAAGTTTTAACTGACGACATCGGCAATTTCATAATTTTTTAATAACATGACTGATAATGATAATATATATATTTTTTTATTTGTGAAATGCTAGCTGTTTGAAATGGAGAACGTTACATTGTATTTATATTGGAGTGGTAAGATATTGGAAGGAACTGAGTTTGGGGTGTCGTATAGTACATCTGCGGTAAAATCATTAGATGTTTGTCAGGAGATTACGTTAAACGAATTAATTGGGATGTTACGACCTTATATCCTTGAGGGAGAAGTTGATGGAACTTTGAAGTTAAAATGTAGGCTACCGATAGCTATTATTGGTCCGGAAAATTATAGATACACGTTATTTTCAATTGGGGACGACGCGACATTAGACCACATGCTTCAGTTAACTCTTAAGATGCCCTTGCAGCTTGGTGTTGAGGTGTATGTCAAGATAAAGCAAGCATTTGATCACGCTCTAATATTTTCTTCCCAACCTGGTCTTTTTTTTTTTTTTCAATTTTTAACTCAGAGTTTCAATCCTTATGGTACCACCTTATCCAAACAATTTTCTTCTTATAATATTCTCATGTCTAACCCCCAAGTTGTTCGATCTAGTTATACTCTCCGACTACCCTACATTCTCGATAAATATTATCCCTATACTGTGATTGACCGTGATGCAGGCACTAGTTCTGCCGCTCCACATCACCATCTTTCGCCAGCTAGTCCACCGCACAACAACAACTGTGGTAGGTATGATGGGAACGTGGAGGGTGAGCTAAATATAGTCGATAGTTTCTACGATGTCGAACAGATAAAGTTAGATGGTGTTGTTGCGTTGGAGAAAGAAGAGAATAGTGGGGATGGAGATGAAGATATGGATGTTAAGCCGAGCGAGCAAGGAAGTAAAGAGTTTCCATTGCACATGGTTCTTTAATTCTATAATCAGTTGGAATGGGGTGATAGCGATGACATGACAAAGTATGAGTCAAAGTTGCGGAAGAATTTCTCTTTGGAAATGGACGAATTCCATGGCAGCATGATCTTTAAGGACAAGAAACATGTCTAGAATGCCACAAAGTATTACCATGTTATAAAAAATAAAGAGTTTTCTGTGGTGGAAGCGCACCCTAAAGTTTGGTCGATTAAATGCAAGCACGATTGCAGGTGGAAGATACAGGCGACCAAAAAGAGTCACAACATGTTCCAGATTACTCAGTACAATGGGCGACACACGTGTTTATACGGCCTTGGATCATGAAAACTTGAATTTGGGTGTAATTTCTGATATGATACTTGGATAGGTCGAAGAGAATCCGGAAATGAAGATGGGCGTTATCGTTGCTTCCATGAAAGAGTCTCAGGGATTCACCATCTCCTAACGAAAGGTTTAGTTGGATAGATCTAAAGCCATCGAGACCTTATTTGGTGATTGGGACGAATCGTATCGGAAGTTGCTGAAGTTTATGTCGGTGTTGCAATACTTTAATCCGGGGAAGATTGTCGAATGAAGTATTGTTCCGACTGCTCAGCCTGGTTATTCAACGTTCGACATGGTGTTTTGGGCATTCAAACCTTCTGTAGTCGGATGGAGATATTGTTGGCAAGTCATATGGATGGAGTCCGTGCCCCTTATATGCTACGAAATCATAGAGTTCTATTATCCCCATACAGATTAAGACAATTGGATTTCGCCAAGGGATTCCACGATTTCATGACACGTATAAGGACTTGCATTCGATTAGCTGGAGAGAAAAATCCGATTTGGACTGGTCGGTGGTGCATGGGGGACATATATGGGCGTGGGATAGTCGGTGACCACCAAATTTGAACACCTTCCAAGTTAGGATAGAGGTCAATGATGAGTACATGCCTTGGTATTGGGAGGTCACCAGAAGGTTCATAGTGAACCCGTCTTACCAACCGGACTTCGGCTACCATACAACAGGAGGTCGTCCGACAATAGAGGTTAAATTTAATTAGAACTTATGTTTGTTAATTTGTGTTGCTATTAATGTTCATTTATTTAAGTAATCAAATTTGTTTTGCAGGAACCGGATATTTCATGAATGCTGTGTCTGAGTGAGCTTGCCTTGCGATCTAATCACCCAGATGACACAAGCGAGGCCCTGTTATTAATGCGTGACACATGTTCCCGGGCCTTATACCATAAGCTGTCATACCAGATGTCAGGTGACATTGCTTCGGGGCTGGAGCGCATTCCAGATCCACCGTTGGAGCCATCTTTCGGGTTTACCCTAAACTCGGATGATGACGTGTACCGCCCAGGGGAGGCAGTAATGAAGGAGGCCAGTATTGGACCATCTACTTACGAGATGAATGAGTTATATTCAGAGTTTGGCGCAGACCGTCACTTGGTGGCATATTTATCACCCCAATGATGGATCATCCATCATCTCACTTAGTACCCATTTCTATTGTGACACGTGGTGTTCCCACTAGAATCGAAAGACACATGTTGTCGATCCCTTGGTCATCGGGCAACGAAAATACAATGCCGATCATGGAGGAACAGTCATATCCATCTACCATAGATTTGGGGATTGTGACACAAGTTGATCATACACATGTAGATGAGATGGGGGAATTTTTCCTTCCTCTACTGCGGCAATGGAGGTACATTAAATGCCGAGGATGCAGTACATAGTACTTGATGATATGTCTGAAGGAAGGGTTGAATGCATAGTTAGTTATATAGTTGATAGTTTAACTGTAGGAATGTAAATAGTTTTTTTTTTTTTTTTTTTCAAAGTTTGGTGCCAAACTGGGTGTACATTATTTCGTCACGTTTGTAGTTTTAGAAAGTTGTTCATCTCCCGTATATATTTCTTTTGAAATGGGTAAAGCATTTGAATAGGATAGGAGTATAGGATTTTGAAGAAATTCTTGGATACCATACGAAGTTGAAAGTTCCACTTCGCATGCTATCCAAGAATTACTCTGGAATGTTAAACACCTGTCGCATTCAAATGCTTTATCTATTTCGGAAGCAATATATATGATAGATTAACTGTAGGAATATAAATACATTTCTTTGTAATGTTTGTAGCTTTAGAAAGTTGTTGATCTACTGTATATATTGCTTCTGAAATAGATAAGGCATTTGAAAGGGAGATAGAGACAGATGTCTAATATTCCAGATAAATTCTTTGATAGCATACGGGGTTGGATAGCATTTGAAAGGGGGTCAAACTTTCAACTTAGAATGCTATCCAAGAATTTATCCGAAATCTTACATACCTGTCTCCATCTCCCTTTCAATTGCTTTGTCTATTTGAGAAACAATATATACGGTAGATCAACAGTTTTCTATATAAATCCATTTCTTTGTATATTAGGTTGTGTTTGGATAGAGGATTTCTAGGAGATATTTCATTTGGTTAGAGGATTTTGAAATAATTTTTTAGTAAATCCCTTGTTTGGGTTTTAGGAATGAGGGATTTGTCAAATCCTTTTAGGGGTGAAAAGAAGGATTTTGAAATCCTTTTTTGGAGAAACTGAATTTGACAAATCCTTTGCTCATGGCCCTTCGTTCTTCGCAGATGACCACTTGTTCGTCGTCGTCGTTGTCTTCTTGGTCACCGTCGTTGTCATCTTTTTTGTTGCCGTCGTCGATCTAGAATTCGTTGATCTAGGGTTCGTCGTCTTCTTCGTCTCTGTCGCTGATCTAGGGTTCGTTGTCTTGGATCGTCGATGTAGGGCTTCGTCGATCTTTGATCTTCGTCTTCTTCTTCGTCGACTACAATTTGTTCGTCTCTGGCGTCGTCTTTTTCTTCTCCGATTTGTTCTTGTTTGTCGCAATTTCGCAGAAATCGAACGAAAGCCAAAGGAATTTCTGGTTTCTGATTGTTCACACAATTTTGCAAATATTTTTTTGCGTTCAATTGTTCTTCAACATAGAAATCGATTTCAAAAACGAAATCAAACCCATATTAGGGTTTTGATTTCTACTTCGATTTGTAATTTTAGCTTCGATTTAGGGTTTCAATTTTTACTATGATTTGGGTTTTGATTTTGTTTGGTATGGCGATGGCGATGGGTTTCTGTTTTTGCTCCCATAAAATTTGTTCTGTTCTGTTTTGTTCCCATAATTTGTTGTTGATATTACACGTTCAAATGTTTCAGCTCAAACAATTTTCCAAAGAAGTGATTTGTAAAATAAAGATATTTCAAAATTCAGGATTTTGAAATCCCTTCATTTCATAAATCCCTTACCCAAATACAACCTTATTTTACATGTTTGTTGTATTTTCTAATCCATCTTCGAGACATGTATATACATATTTATTCATTGTTAAGTATGTATCCCTTAGACATGTATTAAGCGAGTACATAATTACTGAAAAACTCATAACGAAGACAATATATAAGAAATAAAAAAACTCAAATACAATATAATAACAAATATTATAAAACACATAACCAAGACAATACATAACATCAGAAAAATAGTCACAAGAAAACATTAAAAAATACAATACAACTGCCCAAATATTTTTATTCTTCATTGGACATGTATCTCTTAGATAAATAATCATTGTTGATTATCACGTTATGGTATTCATTCGGAGAAAGTGTTCTGTTACTTGCGGCAACCATTTCATTGGCTAGTTGGAGTAGATAATATCGACTCATTTGCAACAACATTCGATTATTCTCCAGGTGAATTTGTGTAATAGCACTTTCGATCTCGATTGTGTCATCAATTTGACATCGTCAAAGCATCTGAAGACTTCGACGATGCGGAATTGGTGCATTAAGAGCTCTCAAATAAGATGCAAGGTTGTTAGACTTTTTCACTCTGTATTCTCATTCTTAGCATAGACCGACGCGATACTCTATCGAATTGGTATCTTGATCGCTCTAGTAGCTATCATAATATGGTTGTAGAACGCAATATCTATAGTGATCCCAGGGTCCAGGCCTATCCTAAAGACCATATGAGGTTTTTTCACTTGAAATACCATATGAGCTTTCCTCACTTGAATTAATATTTAAAGACATCATGAAAATTATAGGATGAAGAGTTTCTATACAAAACTTAGTTTTTATAGTAGTATATATGAGGGATGATTGACAGGTTTCAAGCTTTTGTGATGGTTGATTGACATTTCAAAACAAGCTTTTCCAGTGTTGATTGACATTTTGTGGCAAGCTTTTTCAGTGTGGGCAACAATATTTTGAACAACTTTTTCAGAAATGCCTTTACAACCGTTTTTCACTGTTGATTGACATTTTGGGGCATGTTTTTTCAGTCTTTTTCAGCCTTTGTCAGCAGTGTTTTGAACAACTTTTTGAGAGATGTCTTTATAGTCTTTTTTCACTATTGATTGACATTTCAGGGCAACCTTCTTTAGCCTTTGTCAGCAGTGTTTTGAACAATTTTTTAGGAATGCCTTTATAGCATTTTTTAACTATTGATTGACGTCTCGGGGCTTGCTTCTTCAGCTTTCTTTATCATTTGTCAGATATGTTCATCATTTTTCAAGCTTTGTCAGTATTTGTCAACCTTTTTCAGCTTTTATCAAGCTTTCTCAGTCTTTTCTAGTATTTGTCATCGGTACAACCATTATCATAACTGATTTAATAAATTAGTTTAACTTTTATCGTGTTGTTAGTGCGGATTGAGAAAACAACTTTACTATGATTGATTGGACCATTAAGTTCAGTGTTTATATTAACATATGTGTGTATATATACATGGGACTTTATATCTATTGCAATAATATCTTGTTTCAACAAAAACAAAATGTACACGGTGAAAGATATGTATTATTCAATGGAACGTCACTGGGTTTTAGAAGAAAAATTCTCATACTCTTCAGATCCAAGAGTTCGTTATTTTTTACGGTGGGATGTAAGGATGCGAGAGGAATACACTTATTGTATAAATCAAGCAAAGGTTATGGTGGACGGATGTAGGCAATACAATATTCCAATAGTGCATTAATTGGCCAGAACAATGCGAATATACACGCCATATGATCTTTAGATGGCGTTGTATCGTTACCGTAAAGAAAATAATCGAATGCAAATTCGAATTCATCGACATGAGCTTCAAATGACAACACGTGAGCGTCTACAAGAAGGTTTGGTTAGTGAGGTGCGTACTTACATGAGATGCTCAAGGGAACCTCAATATCAGTCAGATATTGAAATATCTGATGATGAGAGTAATGTATAATATTTTGGCATTGGTGAATTGCAGTTTAACTATGTATTTATTTTCAAGTCTAATGTATTGTTGCTACGTTAAATTATAATAACGCTACTTCTAGCAAACAACATATTTTTTCTCTTCATTTAAATTCTAAAAACACATATACGAATAAGAAAGGCTTACAATACTAGGACAATACGTAGATAGAAAAACATAATCTATTACAAACACAACTACTAGAAAATACGAGTTTGAAATAAAGTTTGTTAAACAGGCGAATTGACAAACCTTTGTGCTCGGATATCTTCAAGGACAGTCAGGTAATCCATGAATATACTATTAGGAAATTCTACAAATTCGTTAAATTCAAATAAATAGTCCCAACCCTTTGAAGACATCCTAACTGCCAAGTTGTTCATCGATTTCGATAAGTACTTCACCGTGCTACCTGTCTCATTTAGGAGTTGTGCAAACTTACCAATGTTTATCACATCCTCAACAGAAGCCTTACAGTCACAATAAATTATGCAATTTGGGAATATTGTTTCATTCAACATGAAAAGACCTTGGCGAATATTTCGTACGCCAACATCTTTTTTACGCTCCAGTAAAATGTCGCCGCATACCAATTCTGTCCCTGCAAAGTCGCTATACGAGCGACCTGATCTCGTTCTAATTATTTCCCCTAATGCAGAGATATACTGACCAGTTATTTGGCCACTAACATTCACCAAATATTTACCTAAAAAACAAAAAACCATCAAATTAGGAATGAAAACAAAAATAGAGCAACACACACACACACATATATATTCAAAACATTCACCATAGTCTTCATCATATATTCTATTCATTCTCTTCAAAAACACTTTATCATAGTACCTTAGGTAATTGAATTGAGAACTGACTTTTACTATTTATAGAAAATTAAGGGCGGGAAATAGGCAGAAAATTAGAGAAAAATGGAGAAAAAAAATTTGGAGGGAAAAAATACATCAAATTGGAAGGAAATAGTTTGGTGGGAAAGTGGTTAGCAAGAAAGTGGTTTGCCAAATTTTTTTGGCGCAAAAAATTGCCTATATATATCTATACTTTCAAAATTATCATTCACTCCATATTCATTTCTATTATCCATTTTCATTACTCAGAAAATCAGTTCAAATGGCAAGTAGGTCAGGAAATGATAAGGGTAAGGCAAAGATAAGAAAAAAATGAAAATGCATTGCACTAGTGAGGGTTTATGGACAAGGGACCATGCTAAGTACCAAGATGAGATAGGAACATGGTATGGAATCCATATACGTTGGTCAAAAGTCATACATTGGAGCGAAAATAAACCGCGACGCCCACTACTATGGTATGACGCCTGAGATAAGTTGTGTTACCCCTAGGACATGTGCTATCTGTGGGATATTATTACAGATTGCACCGGTATTCAACGACACCTAGGTCTTTCTAGCGCATGGCTGAATCCCATCATGAGAAAATAAACTTTCTTAGTACATGATTATCATTTCAAACAAACTGTTTGATGGGTTAATCGTCGTTACCACGAGAGTTACAACTATGCTGAATGAGACAAGGATAGTGAAGAGGTAAAGAATTTACAATGACCAATGCTAATGGCAAAGAGAAACCTTTATGAGGCAGCGTCTCATATGTACCACCTCAAGATTTCAAAATTATAGTCTTTCGAAATTTTGCAAAACGAACCGGATAACATTGACAAAATTTGCCATGCATTAAAATGAGAAATAAAACAAATGGAGAAATGAATTCACGTCTAACAGAGACTTCACCAGATTTGGAAGACCAATGCACCAAATGTAAACGAGCAGACATTAAAGTACTTTATCAATCCCAAATATACCGATGACCCAGAATTGTCTGATTACGAATATGGAGAGATTCACTACAAATAGTTTGATAAAACTAAATAGTTATCGATGCTAGAAGAGTTCAATGAGATGTAGTATTTTCTAATTTATGTAATGTTTTCTTTTTTTCTTTTTATGATTACTACTTGTACTTGTCATCGTGTTTAATTTTAATTTGATGCCTATCTCGGTTATTTTAAGTTCTTTTCTCTTTTATTGTGACTTTTTTTTTTTTTTTTTTTTTTTATTTATAATCATTAACAAAAATTTTAAAACAAATGAAGAAACGAATTTATGTCAAACAGAGACTTAAAAATTTATATTCTAAAAATCACCCCACATATGAAATTTAAAAAACACTAATTGAAGATTAGGATTCAGGTTACAAGAAAAATGGAGAAGAGGGGTTTGGAAAGGAGAAGAGAAGAATGGGGAATTTAGGGTTCTCAAAAAAAAAAAAAAAAAAATAAGGATCAATATTTTTTTTTCTTGTTTCTTAGATTCTTAAGGAATTTAGGAATTACTTCAAAAATTTTGGGAACAGAAAAGTATTTACCAAACGCGTATCTATACATTAATTCTAAAATTTTGGGAGCGGGAACACAAATCAAGAAACGGAAACAATAACCAACCAAAAAATGTAACGAAATAGGGGCTTACTTTCTTACTTTATTCAAAAATAGAAATAGATAAAGTATAATTTTTTCAAGTATTGAAAAATAAAGTGATAATTAGACAAAGTTAAAAGGATAAAAAGCAATTTATCCTAAAAAAATCCCTTTTAAAGTGAGAGAGATACATTGCACCCACACAAGTATACACACACAACACAAAGACATGAATATATGTATTATAAATAGGTATGGTAGAACACTAGCTCTCATGAAAAGAATAATGGGTATATATATGGTCATAATTTCGCCCCCAACTTGCCTCTCTTTTTCTTTGTTTTTGGGATAAACTTTATATTATTCTTCTACTTATTTAAAGAATCTAATATCAACCTATGCAATACTAGTATTTTCTCAGTAAAAACTAGAATTTCATTTTCATTCGTTCCTATCTTTACGATTTTTATAAATAATAAAAATAAAATTATTGTTCACATCTAATGACGTATATTATAGGAGTGTAATAACGGTGCGTTTGTTTCAATGGAAAAATAAAGAAAAAATGGGATGAAATAAAATATTTTGTATGGGAAACTTAGAGTGAAAGGACTTTTTTTTTTAAAAAAAAAAATGCACAATTTCCTAACCAATTTTTCATTCCTACTGATCTGGAAGAAAACAGAGGAAAAATGAAGCAAGATTCTTAAAGAGGACACTAAGGTGGCGTTTGGTTGGTGTTTCTATTTTTTTGTTTCTATTTCAAATAAACTAGGATGAGAATTCTATTTCTGTTCTGGAGTATTACAGGAATAAAACGTGTTTGGTAACGCTCATTGTCTTGAAGTTGTTGTTGTTGTTGTTGTTTGTTTTTTTTTTTTTTTTTTTAATTCATGAGAATAGAAATAAGAAACAATTTTGGTTGAAAAAAATAGGAATCAGCATTTAAAAAAAAAAAAAGGAGAACCGATCTCTGTTCAAAGATGGGTTCTCCGATTTTGCCAATTTGTAAGTATAAACAGATAACCGAATTCCATTTTTCCTTTTTTTTTTTTTTTTAAGAATCGGATTTTGGAAATCCGTTTTATGAGATTTATGTGAAATCCTATCTGCATATAAGATTTCAGTATTTTTTTTTAATTATAATTATTGCGTCAAGAACTTTTTATTCAGTAGCAACCACACAATCAAGTGAAGTAGCCATTTTTCTTCAGTTCATTCTTCAATTTTGTTTGGATTTTTTTTAATCTTTAAATCATCTTCTCCATTTTGACTGTTTCTTGTTTATGAACATCTTATATTCTTAAACAAGGCTAAATGATGATATTTAATGGTGAAGTTGATACGAAAGAGTTGTATGTTAAGCTAGTGAGAAACATTTTATAGTAAAATACATGTTCTCCATATTTTTCTATAGTATATTAAGATTTGGTAATAATGTATGAGAATTTTTTTATAGAACTAAAAATTAGTGAGATCTCATATTTCATAGAATATTTGGGTCGTAAGTCAAATTGGCTTTACACCCTCGAAATTACGCTTTTATCCAAAGGAAAGTATTCTGAAATCAAATACTCAGTTATCATTTATGCAAATTCAAATTTCAAAATAAGGTCAAATAAGGTGATTGGCATTTCATGATCTTAAGATTTTTTTGGCACCTTTAATCTCCAAATTCATAGTCTATCCGAATCAATAAAAATACTATGGAAAAATCGTGTATCCATGATTCACTGGTAATTCCAAGTGGCAGTTTTTATTGTTCACCGTATGTCAAGTATCCTCTAACTTTTATTAAGGATAGACTGGAGACTTACCCCCAAATTAGTCTTGTAGTATTCCTTCAACTTCTTTCTCCTTCTTTGTTTTTTTTTTCCTTCCACTTCTATATTTCTCATGCTTTTCTTTGAGTGCCTTTGTATTCTCTCTTAAGGTCTTCGATTGGTAAACATTCAATCTTTTTCGTTTTTCTTTATTGGAATTTTTTTTTCTTGATTCTCCCATTTCATTGGGATCTTAATTTCAAAACTTATATTTCAAGTTCACAATTTATTTTCTTTTTACGACAATCTAACTTGATAATTTCTTTACATCACATTTTGATCCCTTCTTTCATGTTTTTATTTTATTCGAGTGTGCTTCTAAACGACCGCCTAGATGCACATATCATAAATAACTATATTTTTCTTGATCATCCTCTGCAAATCATTTTTTTTTGTCTTAAATATTATGATTTGTTAAAAAATATCATCAGTTCTCCCTTCTTGGATGCATAATCATAATATAATCTTCATATTCGTCCTTAATGAACATTTAACCTTTATAAGAATAATGTCATTCTCACAATTTTCATCCCCATTTCTTGTGCTATTCATATATGATTACTATGCATCAATATTATCACACACATATATATATGCATATACATATACTTTTAATTAAATTTGTAAAACAATTCAAAAGGCATGTCAACACCATACAAAGCAAATCAAGACATATAATTATTTTTAAAACATCAAAACAGTTTTTTATCGCACCAAGGCTAAACAATTCTTTACATTCATGAGGATGCAGGAGGGAGGCAGGACGCAGGAGGAAAAGAGATCGAGTCCGACCTCACGTCAAAATACCGAAAATTCATGAGATCAAGGATTTTCTTCTGACTGCCGATTGGTTAAAAGAACATTTTTATGAAGTTCTATATATTTTGTGGTTAACTCGTCAGAAAAAGACACTAGAATGTTTGGTCATGATTTTTTAAATTGCACTATTTGTAACTTTTACTTAATTTTTTTTTTTTTTTTTTTTGTATTCATGCATCTTTATTTTTTTCTTGCTAAGTCTTGCGTCTTTACATACTAAAATATTTTCACCTTGTATTCTTCTATTTTTATTCATGTATATTTCCAATCCATAATCAATCAACACTAGACAGTTCTAAATCTTACTTTTCTCGTCTTCTTTCAACTTGAGTTCATTATACATGAAGGAATTGGATATTAAAAATAAAATACTATATTTACGTAGTAAAATATAAATCACAATTAATATCATGTTCCTTAAAGTTGAATCTACCTGTATCAATATAAAACTAATAAAAATAAGATAGATTAAATCACATGTAACTAGGTTTCTCTTTTGGTGTTTCAACTTCAAAATTAGTAGCTCCCGAGGCATGATTTGAGAAGATTCTTCTAAGAGAGACTTTATCTGATGAGATTCTAGAACAAAAGTTTGTTTATCTCCGAAGCAACATAAATGTCTTAACTCTAACAGTATCTATACAGAAAACTTAGATAAGATAGTAATCTTGATACTTCTAAGAATCAAATTCTAATCTAAAGATTTTAAACTAGATTTCATTGGATTCTAATTGGTAGTAAAATTCAAATCCGTAGAACAAACACAAGAAGAATGAGAAGCTAGCCAATAGAGGAGTGCGGGTGAAATTCATCTAGGAGCGGCCAAATGGTCTTCCTCTTAAATAGTTATTGTCCAAGGTTCAAAAACCTTGGACCCACTTTTTCGTATTTGCACTTTGGTCCTCGAACTTTCAAAAGTTCAACATTATCAGCTATTCCGTTTTCAAGGACTTTCTTAATTTTTATTTTTCATTGTGATTGACCTATTAGGTTGATAACAAAAGTTGGATGATGGAAGTAACTAGTTAGTCAATTACTTTACTAATTAATTAATCAATTAAAATTATAATAATTCAAATTTTGCCTTTTCTAGAGAAAACACTTTTTTCCCAAGGCATTTTCTCCTGTTGTGACTCATGCCTACTCACATATCACAACCGTGTCTAGTTGATAGGAATTTCACTAAGAGAACATGCCAATGTATAATTTTCATATTATACGATCTCTCTATTTTATATTCCCGGAAAAACCATTAGGGTATGGATAAAGCTAAAGTCCCTTAGTCGATATATATATATATATATATATATATATATATATATATATATATATATACATACATACATACATACATTTTTAATATAATTTCTTATAACATCAATTAGAATTTCATCGCAACCATTACAATGCTCTGACCAGAGGTTTGGGTGAATTATATTAAATCAAATTACATATGACACATCTTTCTTTGGTTAGAGTGATAGATCGTTTTTTGCATGCTAATATTTTCACATGTATGTCCTAATATACCAAATGAATACCTTTGAAGTCTTGTAGTTATAGTACAACACTTAATATTATCAAAGTATAGCAACTTATACTTGTAACATATATTATCTCAAGTCAAAAGATAACAAATACAATCATATCTCAAACATCTTTTTTGACATTGAGCAAAGATACCATTTATGTGTTGGGGATAAGCCCCATAGACAATCCTAGGTTGACTTATTTTTAGTAATAATTTCAAGTAAATTAAAAAAAGAATATTTTAATATTATTTTTTAATCATATTAATATCGCTATTGACATTGGATATTAAGTTGAAGTGTCTTGGAACTTTAATAAGATTAAAAACATGAGACTGAAGATATTTGGTAACTTTAGATTCTGAATTGTTCCTAGTTAGTTTTGGATTGTTGAAAATAGTTTTCAATAATATAGTGTAGTTTATTCTATGGTTATCTCTTTCAGAATGATGAGTCTCAAACCATCAGTGTAAGATACTAGAACAACTACAAAGGGACTTACTAATATAGTAAGTGACCGAACGTGATCATTTTTTATATCCCCACATGGTAACTTTCCACAATGTGAAAACAGGTTATACGAGGAGTAATTGTATTTGTGATCTTTTGACTTGAAATTTCGTATGATTGCCCGTGTGGGTTGTTATACTTTGATAATACTAAGTATTGTTCTCTAACCACTAGACTTTAAAGACATTCATTTGGTATAAGACATTTATGTGAATATATGAGTATGTAAGATAAGATCTATCCCTCTAAGCAAAAGAGACATGTTCTATATGGTTCAATTTAATATAATTCACCCAAGCCCCTAGCCAGAGCAATGGGATGATTGGGATGAGATTACAATTGGTGTTACTAGGAATTATATTATCAATTAAAATACATAAGATTGGGCTAGGGTTTTTTCGACTTAACCAAACCCTATTAGTTATTTTTGATACACATATAGAGAGATCGTAAAATATGCTAATCATACCTGGGGATGTTCTCATAGTTAAATTCCTGTCAACTGAACATTGATATCATATATGGATATGAGTGACTCAAAGTATAAGAAAATGACTTAGGGGAAAAAATATTTTCTTCTAGAAGGACAAAATTGAAATTTTTCTAATTTTTATTAATTAATCGATTTTGGTATGAACCTAATAGGTCTCACTCAATAGAGAATTCAAGATAGAAGAGTCTTGAAAAACGAACATGTAGTAATGCATAACTTAAGAAGTTTTGGGGGTTAAAGTACAAATATAGAAAATAGTGGTCTAGGGTTTTGAACCTTGGACAACCTTTATAAGGTGGAAGACCATATTGGCCACCCACCCTAGTCAGATTCAACCAAACTCCTTATAGATTTTGACCATGGCCCTATTTGGATACTGTTAGATTCTAATTCGGTTTTCTTTCTAACAAAATTCTAATTTTATGCGATTATTTAGATATTGTAGATTTGGTCTTTTGGATATTTGGGAAGAACAAGTCAAATGTTGATTAGGCATATTAATTTGAATTTTAAATTGTGCCTATATCAAATTTGATATCTTTTTCCTATCAAATTATATTTGATATCTTATTTGAAATTTAAATTTTAAACTTCCTAATTAAATATTTAATTAATCTTTTTAAATTATTATTTGATAATAATGTATAGATGATTCTTATTATTACTTAAACTTTTATAAGATCCCATGTTTAATTAAATTCTATTTTAATTAAAAGTCTATCTTAATTATTATTAAATAATAATTACTAGACAAAATTTTTAATTAAATATTTAATTAAAAAGTTTAATCCTATTTTAATTAAAAGTTTTTAATTATTATTAGATAATGATTAATAGACATAGGTTTTTAATTAAAAATTGAATCCTATTTTAATTAAAAATATATTTTAATTATTATTAGATAATGATTAATAAACATGGATTTTTGATTAAATATTATAATTTTGATTTAAATAAAAGCCCTATTTTAATTATCCTATGATAATTAATATATATAGAAATTTTATTTTAATGAGAAATTGGATAAATCTAATATTTATAAAGTTCTATTTATTATTACGAGATAATTTAATGGGTATTGAATTTTGGTAACTAAAAGTTAAATTGGATTCTATTTGACTTATTATGAGATAACTTTTAATGGCTATAGAATCTAATTTATTTTGGATAATATTGTGATTGAATTAGAATGATTCTTATGAGATAAGAATATTTTCCTAATTAGATTAGGAATAAGGGATAAGTTTCAAAAGTATACACGTTTATCGATTTATTCTATTTTAGTATCATGTGATAATTATAATAGATATGGAATTTGGATAATTCAAGTTTTAAATTGAATTCTATTTTAATAATTAGTGATAATTTATATAGATATAGAATTTAATATAATTTGATTTCAATTAACATAACAATTATATCCAATTTAATTAGGAAGCACCCATATTCATCGATTCAATAAGATTTCATGATAGGATTAATTACTTTTTATATTTTACACGTGATGTATTATATATGCTAATTAGGGGATGATCATGAACTAAAATAGTGTTTGAGTTACGCGATTGGTTTTTGGATTAGGTGTAATTTTTTAGATTGGTCCTTTACTTCCAATCAAGATTGTAATTTTAATTTTTTTGAGGGTTTTTCTAGCACTTGCATGCTTTGTAACATTTTTTTGTTGTATTGATCCTTTTCTTGATACCCCTTTCTCCCTCCAAAATGCATCCCTTCTTTTTTATTCTTCTTCTTCAATGTATTTATAGTTTTAAGAAGACGAAGTGGAAGTCCAACAGTAATAGAAAAGCCGAGGAGCCCAATCTAGAGCATGGAGCAATAGAGGCCAAGAAATTGAAAACCCAAGAAGGAGGCCTATTTGATTAATCATATTTAGTTTAATTAATTAATTACATAACTAATTTAAACCTAAAGAATTGACCCAGTGACTCGGGGCGAATTGAACTGCAAGTCCATTGTCACACCTCACCCTGGACACCATTCATGTGAGGCCGGCGTGACGTAGAGATGACACCGCCTAACTGACTAGCCAACCTCAATACGTCAATAAATAACATTGTAAATCTATACAACACATATAATAATCTCATATAATAGGGATATACCGTCCCGAATATAAAAACAATCAAACAAATCCCCTGAACCTCACTTAGATTTCATCTCTGATATCTTGTCTCAAAATTTCTCTCAAATGACTCTTTTGCGTGACCCGCATAACTCTATCTAGCGCTAGTAGGGGACCGACCGACTCCTAATTATTTCACCTGCGAGTGTACTGCCTTCTTAATAAAAATATTTTTAATAATAATACTCATTCTACAACATCTAAATAGGATCAAGCGGAAGTATATAAATACAACATAACTCGTAAAATCTCCAATATTGAAGTAGGGAAAATAAAGCGACATAATTAAGTTTCATTCAAATCCAACTAATATAAAAATCATACTAATCACCATGATAATAAATATCAAATCAGCCAATATACGTAAAACACCACATTTCAAGCACACATCTCAAATACACTTTTTAAGCACACAACTCAAACATACACACTGGCTAGCCCTAGTGATCGTTTTAACCTCACGATCAGGAGTTGCAACGGTACCGTAACATCCGTAGGAATGCCTTCCTATGAAATATCCACACCCCTTTTTGGGGAGAAATATAATCCAAACCCCTTACGGGGAGAAATATTCACATCCCATGGGAAAAATCCACACCCCTTACGGGAAGAAATATAATCCACATCCCTTTCGGGGAGAACAACTATGGCATCGTCAAAATCATCAGTATAGTTAAAAATCCACATTCCTTACGGGAAGAAATACATTTGCACACCACATCGTCAAATCACCACGTCTATCTCTTTTCTTCAAATATAACTTTTAAATCCAAAAATCATATTTCACACTTTATTTTAAAGAAAACATTTGATTTTATCAAAATCACTTTTCCACCCTTTATTTTTTAGAAAACCAGTCATTTTTAGAAAAACAGATATTTTCTATTATCTTTTAAAAACACCGTCTGATTTCTCCAAATCCAACAAAAAATTATTTTCAACTTATTTTCAAAAACCATCAAAATCTTCCGAAAATCCACTTTACCAACTGACCTAAATCTTGCTTGATCTATATCATTTATAAATTCGTACAGTTTAAATAAACACATATTTCATCATATATATACATAGAAAAATAGTTTGGCAAGAAGACAATACACTCACCTCGATATCCGTTTTGCAAAACTGACACTGAACATACTCTATCTGGACGTCGGTGCCTGCGAACCTATTTCCGAATCTTTTGATGACCACGAGTTGGGTTTTGGATTTTCTTTGGGTGGTTTCTGCAAATTCCCCATTTTTTTTCCTTTTTTTTTCCCCTATTTTCTTCCTTCTTTCTGCACTGTTTCGGTTTCTGCTCTGCTTTCCGTTCGCAATTTATCCCGCCACCACCGGCTCTCTCGCTTTCTTTCTCTCTCTCTTCGACAATCTTCCGTCGGCGATCAACACGCGCACACCCATAGCAGCAGACACAACACACACCCACACACACACTGTCGGAACAGCACACGCACACACATACACACACACACATCGACGGATGAGCAGAAATACTTACACATACACCCCATCGGTCACCGAACACACATTCTACCGCCACCGCCGTTTCTATTTTCTGCTCTGCTTCAGCCAGTACGGAAACAGACACCCACGCCGGAACATACCTCCACAAAACCGAACCCACCTTCTCTCTCTCTAACTTTCTGATCGACTAACTTTGATTACCCCCCTACATCCACGGTGGTGAACGACATGCATCCACTCACCGAACAGCGGCAATCACATACCCATAATTTGATCAGGGCCACCACCCACGCCAGACTGCACCCCATTGCCGGTGAACCTCTCTCTCTCTTCTTTGTTTCTGTTTGGAATCCACCGGCACACACACACCCTTAGCTGATCACCCATACACAACGAAACACCCTCACATACGCTGTTAATCTCCGGTTGATCGATGACGACGACACACACACAGCACCCACGTTGGAGTAACGACGACGATTCGAACGCACACGCCGACGAAACACAAACTGATGACACACACTTCACATATGCATGCTGGATCAAAAACAATAATACAAACACACACGATTGCTCAGAACGGAACCCACACCTGCCGTCGACATAATACACACAGCCTCTTAACGATTGCCGATCAAACTGCCGAACCTACTCTCTTGTGCTCAGGTTCCTCTCTCTCTCTAGATTTTGTATTTTCTGATTTTGTTGTGAGATTCTGATTATCACTACTGCATGAATGATTATATACGCATGAATTGAGTGGAGAAAAATCGTTCCTAGCTTGCCACGTCGTCTGCTCCCAAACCCCTATCTCCGGTGGATTTTTATGGCGCACACACACATGATATGTATATATGTATATATATATATATATATGTATGTATATATATATGTATGTATGTATATATATATATATATATATATATATATATATTTTATAGAAATTCTTTTTATCAAAGTACCCTTTACTCCCTCAATTTTCTTAAAATCTCATTTTTGTTCAATTTTCACATTTAACACTTTCTTAAATTGCAATTCCACCCAATTTTTTTTTTTTTAATTCAAAAGTTAAATGCCAATTTTTGATTGAATATTTCCTAAATTTTCAAATTGACCCCAATTGTTTTTAAATCAAATAATAAATTACGCCACCTACCCCGTTATTTTTGAAACATTTAAAATACGACTTAAATAAAAATCAGGGTCTTACATCCATGATTATCCCAACCCACTTATATACGTGTATGGGATAATTTATTTTATGCTGCTTTATTTTGGCCCAAGTAGCATGCATATATGAGGCATTTATTTATTTTGTTATGTGTATGTGACACATATTAATAAAACTAAATAAGTTAAAAGTTGAGATCAAAATACGTCTCTCAAAGCAAATATTAAGTTGCAAGTAAGGGCATTTGAGATATGTGTCTTCGTAGTCTTTCATCAACGAGATTTGTTCTTGAGTTCCATAAGCCTCTAAAGTCCGTACTTAGATGTCGAGCAGTATTGTGCCCTGGAAATCGAGCTTTTGATGAACTTATTTTTCTTTATAAAATGCATAGAGTAGACTGATGTGTTCCTTTAGTTGTCAAGCGAGGTGCAAATTGAGACTAGTTTGGACAATGCAGGGTGGGTGTAACTTAACTAGAGATATATCGTTAGTTGTTGGGCCGGATATGATTTAATTAGAGACTAAACATAAATTAAAATCTTACCCAAAAGGTAAAAGGCAAGAGTTGCCTATCCTAAGAGCAATAGTTCGTTAGTTGTTAGGTGAGTGCTATAGATGAAAACGGATTATTTAATATTCCACTAGGAGTATTTGGAATGCAACCATTTATCTAGAGGGAAATGAAATTTGAAAAATTTAGTGGAAGTATATTTACATTTATGAAACACCTTTGATATAAAATTAAATGTAAAATACTTTTCTATTCATTTTTGTTCATTGATTATACTTCTTTATATAAATATTAATGAACTCAACCACAACTAAAGTTCTTGAGAAAATTATTTAACTAGACCCAAGTTTGAAGAATCATCCTCCAGTGGGCTTTAATCCAACAACCTGAAGGATTTAGTTTTCTCCAGACCCCAAAATTGGCAATGGATTTATTTTCTACACAAAATATCCAACTCATTCTCCTAGTTTTTGGTAAAATTTAACATAATCAATTTAGACGTCATTCTTCATGTACTTCTAAATTTGTTGAAGATAACCATAGGATCTTGAAACGCCAAAGTCATCATTTCTCATTTGGAACAATACTTCTTCCTCCAAGTATAAGTAAGTTATGGAATTGTTTATTCTCAAAGAGACGAAAGGTTAGATCCAAAAAAAATGAAAAAATCAAAGAATTTTTTATTTTATTTTATTGCTTTCAAATAGAGCATTGGAAAGAGAGCTTTAGAAGTTCCCAATTTCAAAATACATACTTTTAGAAAGGATGTCACTAGGTATAAATGATCAAGAAATGAACATAAATGGTGCTCAATACATACTAATGTCCATGGGCCCATGGTCATTAGAAGCTCAAGATGTTTTTGTACTTCACAACTCTTTTTCCACCTTAGGATTGGTGTATCTTTAAGATTCAATTACGAGTACTTAAAGAATTTAGAGAATTCAATATAGAAGTGCTAAAAAAAAAAAAAAAAAGGCGTTGAGACTCCCCATTTAGACCAGGGAGACAAAGTTCTTGTTCATTTAGGATCATTTCGGGCTTACTAAATATATACATAGTAGGCTTATCTTGATAAATCATAATTTAATGAGATATTATAAAAGTAAAATATTTGACCCTATTAGATATGGTCAGATCGATTATAAGTCACATTGGTTCATCTATTTTGAAAAATTGCTCTCTTTGACTGTAACATGTAAGGTTTTTACTAATTTCGTTCCAAAGACACTATATGAGATATGGTGTGGGCGGAAGCCGAGCCTCAAGTTGTTGAGATTTGGTTAGTCTTGCTCAAAACCTACAGATTAGAATTAAGAGCTCTTAATTACAGGATTAAATTATGACTATGAAAATTGCAGTACACTACTTCTATCATTCATGTAAACAAAAGTTGTTTATGGAAATGCTATATTCTAAAATAAATAGTTTCCAAAATATTTCAACATTAATGAAAGATAGAAATGGATGAGCTGTTGGACACCCTACAAACCAACAAAGAGTTTCTCAGAAACCTTTTGTCTTAAATTTACCTAGTACACAAATTCTTTGTATGGTTGGATATCTACATCTTCCAATAGATGTATTAGATATGTCAACCAAGATGAGGAGGAGTTCCTTCTAGTGAGAGGTAACAAACTTACTAGTTACAAAGATGATGATGTTCGACATCATGAAGGGAAAATGACTATAAAATCATAGATGGATTATATGAACAACTAATTTGTTGATCTCAAGATTTTGATGAACAATTAAGTATTGATGTTTTGGTGAAACTAATATTTGATCACGTGTTTCAGTGATTTAAAGTTCCAATAATGAAGATGTCAAAGTGAATGGATGCTAAATAAAGATATCAAGATGCTGAAAAAGTATTAAGAGTTTGAAGATATTAGGGAAAACAACCCAGGTAAATATAAACTCTTAATATCCCATTTAGGAACATACACACGGCACAAAATGAATTTTATCTTTTATGTGTGTTTTGGTTGAGTATATTTATTTGCTCCTATGTGAATTAAAAAGAAATATTTTTGAATGACTAAAATAGAATATAAGAATATTAGTGGAGTTCATTTAAATATAGATATGGATAAATGGACAAAATTGTGAAAGAAAGTAAGTTAAAAACGAGATCGGAGAAGAGATTCAGGAGAGGGTAGTCGACTGAGGAGTCGACCGGAGAAAGAAGATGAACTCTCTGGATCTGTGAGTCAAGAGAGAGGTCAACCAATAGAAGCTTGACAAAAACTCTGAATCTGCGAGTCGACAGAGCGATCGACCGGTAGAAACTTGGCAAACTCTCTGAATCTGCTAGTTAACCGAGGAGTCGAATGATCAAGTGCATGGGCTACTTCCAATATCCTTCAGTTGACTGGGCAGTCGACTGAATGCGCAGTTTTAGGATATTGGTTGATCCGAATTTAAATCCAAAAGTAGCCATTTTTTGGTTAAGATTTGAGAGAAATTTCGGGGATATTCTTAACATTTGAGATATGGTTCATATACTAATTAAATCCTTTCAATATGGTTCATTAATTATTAAAGTTTCTCAATTTAGTACTTAAAATGGATTCTATACTTATTTGTTTTGATTGAGAAATACTTTGGGGATTTAATTGAGAGTTTTAAAAGTTGTTATTAAGTGAAATTGAACCTAAATAAAGTCCTCATATTATGAAGGGTCTATAAGAGTATTTTATTATCATGACACTTGTAAACTAGCCGTTCGGAGGATGATTACATGTGCCCTTATATAGACCTGCGAATTTTCTAAGAGATCTAATCATTCTAATCATTATAAGAGATAAAATTAGTCTATATATTTTTGAGAGAGCATTTATAAGAGTTATCATTCAACGATACTATGAGCTGTTCTAAGAGTGATTCTGATAATCAAACGCGATCAATTTGTGCTGATACCGGAATTGAAGCTACATGGTTTTCATCAATAATTCTGTGGATTCTGGATGAAATCTTTCCATATTGATTATTACTTGTTTATTATTGTATTTTGGAAATTGATCTTAGAAATTGTTTTTGATTTTTTAAAGAAAATATTCTTTCAAACAATTTCTTGAATATGATTACGTGCTCCAATTTGCTACCCATATATTGTTAAAATCAGATTTCTGCATCTCACATAATTCTATCACTAGTTGGGATATTAATTGAGTTTATATATATCTGGGGTGGTAGAAGCTCCGAGTGAGATTTACTTATCAATTTTTGTATTGGTGAGTTGTGATGGGTTAAATATCATTGGGGATATTTAATCAAGGGTAGCTGGGTTTCAGTCTCTTCCTGTAAAGAGATTAAGGTAGTGATTCTTCCTGGATAAGAATTGCGTGTTTGTGAGTGATTTTGTAATGGTTTAATTCTTACCGGGTAAAAGGATATTTGGAGTGTTTTGGTGAGGTTTTGATTCTTGAGCCTAAGTGTTAAAAAGGATTGAGTTATTCTTTATCCTGTAAAAAGTAGAGGTTATTTCTTAGCCTTTGAAAAGGAAATTGTAAAGGTTGATTCTGAGTTTGTAAAAGAATCGGTGTGTGAGTTTGGTTCCTACCTTTAAAAGAATCTTGATTTTAGTGGGTACGACCTCCGTGGAGCTCGGGGGACTAGATTAGCCAAGAGGAGCTTGATGAACCAGTATAAATCTCTGGTGTACTGCTTTCTTAATTTGTCTATTTTTGCTGTTTATGTGTGCACCTAGTTGATTGATTAATTCCTCTGTGTTATAAAGATAATAATTAATTTAGGTTTAAAATTAATTATTTAATTTATTGATTTTTATTCTGATTATTTTTAATTACCCAATTCACCCCTCTCCTTGGGTATTCTACTGGGCTAACATAATTGATCTTAGGCTTAGATGGTAAAGTAAACATACGCAAAACAAGGTTAATGGCGATGAGGTATTACAACATCAGGAAATTGATACTGTATAGAACCTTGATGCCGACAACCATGCTAAGGACCATCAAGATTCTAATAGCCATTGTTGTACTTTTTGGATGAATGTGGCATACATACGTGGAAATCTTAATGGCAACATCGTATATGATATCTATATTAATTAGTTTGAGGATGTCATAACAGATGATCAAAGTCATGAAGTATACAACTTGCAAATGTTTATTTATGGAATAAGATAGAGTTTCTTTAACTAGAACATTCATTTTTAACAGGGTAGTTAAAATATTTTGACTATGATAAGAACGAGGAATGATCCAAGTCTGTATGCTAATAAGATGGATAAGCAGAAACTTCTAACTTATAGAATAACACTCCAATCTTGTAATGTTATCTTTGGTTATAGTGTAATTTTCAATAAGGATTCTCCATATAGATTTGGAAAGAGCTTTCTTAATACTAGGTAAAAAGATTGATAAGATAAATCAAAGGATGCTCATTTTCCTAATCTCAGTACATAGGACCAACACAACACATAGCTAATAAGGACCTCTTCCACTCTGTTATGGGATTTATTTCTTAATGGGTGAGTCTGAAAGACTATAGTTAGGAGAAATACGATAAGTAAAATTCTATATGCTTAAGCAATTGCAAGTCTCATGTATTTTGTGCTATGCACTAGAATTGATATCAAACACATTGTTAGCTTGACCAACGGATATCAATTTCATTTGGATAAGAGTATTGAATAGTAAGATAATATATCGAGAAGTACTTTTAAAGAATTAAGGATAAATTTATGTAATATGGAGAAAAATAACATGAAATTAATGGATTCATGGTATCGAGTTTTAAATTCAATGCGAATAATTGTTAACCTTTTTTTAGGATATTCTTATATCTTGATATGTGGGGTCGTTAGTGGGAGATCCATAACTTCAGATTCTATTATGGAGAACACGTTTATAGTTGCATTTGATGCAACTAATGAAGGTAGTAGGATTTGGAAGTTTGTTTGACGAACTTAGTTCCAACCATTGAGTCACTATACCTCAGCATTGTGACAACCATGGGGCTATAGCTCAGGCCAATGAACCTAGATATCATTAATATCCAAACATTAGGAGCAACACTCTCATATAGTCATTGAAAGTTAACATATCTAAATAGAGAGTATACAACACAGATAACGTTATAGATCAACTCACTAAGGTTATTACTTTAAAACAATTAGATCGACATCTTCTAAACATTGGTATTAGATACTGTACCGATTGGCAATAGTACTAGTCGGAGATTATTGGGGATACGCCGTATAAAAAATCCTAGGCAGACTTATTTCTAGCAATAATCTCAGGTAAATTAAAAAAAAAAGATATTTTGATATTATTCTTTAATTATATCAATATCGCTGTAGACCTTGTATATTAAGTTGAAATGCCTTGCCTCTTTAATAGGATTAAAAGACGTAGACCAAAAACATTTTTAACTTGATATTCTAAATTGTTCCTAGTCCGTATTTGATTATTAAAAATGGTCTTCAACAATTTAGGGTAGCTTGTTCTGTTATTTTTTCTTTGAGAATGGTGAGCCTCAAACCATTACTATGAGATACTAATAACCACAAGGGGACTTACTAGTATAGTAAGAAACCAAACATGATCATCATTGATATCCTATATTATAGCTTTTTTTAATGTCAAAATAGGATATCTAAGGTGTAAATGTATTTGTGATCTTCTAACTTAGGCTGTTGTATGATTGCATGTTCTCGTTGTTGTACTTCTATAATACTAAGTGTTGTTCTCTAACCACGTGACTTTAAAGGTATTGTTTGGATATATTAGAACATAAGTATGAATACACGAGTATGTAAGATAAGATCTACCCCTCTAAGAAAAATTAGATGTATCCTATGTGATTCGATTTAATGTAATTCACCCAAGCCTTTAGCCAGAGCAATGTTACAATTGGGATAAGATTCCAATCGGTGTTTTTAGCCCGAGTTCTATTTGACGGTTTTTGATGATCCAATTAACATGGATGTTTTGTTAGACTAATAGTTTTATTGAAGACTTGTTTACAAAAAATTAGTTAGGATGACCAAGTTATTGAAGTGACAAAATGAGAAACCAATATGCATGATCAAGACAATATCAATGGAAGATGATGAAGAACTATTTGATTTTTTTTTTCTAAGGTAAAACAACGTTAACATTTATAAACTCTTGATATAACCCGACTAGGATCACTCACTGCACATAAAAATGAACTTATATGCTCATATGTGTTTAATGTGGTTAGGAGTGTTTAAACTATGTTTTAATTGGATTTTTAAGAAATGGTTAGTTAGAATCGATCAACTGATTTGAAAATTCAGTCAACTGATTATAATTGTATTTTAAAAATTGGTAAAACCTAAAAAATGAAGTAAATAGTAGAGTGACTAGGGAAACAGTCAATCGAAAATTACAAGTTCCCAAAAAATTGAGAAATGTTGGAATCGGTCGACTGAATGGTTAACCGAAAAATACAGGTTCTCAGAAATTGTTAGTTAGTCGATTGAAATGAATAAATGGTCGACAAAAAGATCTTTTAAATTGATAGAATTTTTTTACAAATGGTTGACCAATGATGGGAATATTTGACCGATTGTTTAAATTTTTTTGACGTTATGAATGTTATACTGTGATATATTTGCAGCGATATTCATGATTAAATATTTCTAAATTACTTTTAAATTGTCTAAAATATTTTTAAATAGTTAAAAATATTTTTTCATTTGAAAATAATGTTTATTTTTTCTGAAAATACATTTCAGTCCCTAAAGTTTTTGTTCTTGTAGTTTTACTGGTCAAATATCTTTGCATAATCTTTGTGGATGATATTTGAATTATTAGACTCTAAATATGAACTTAAATTGGTAGGAATACATGGTCAAAGTTTCCGTTATAGGCTAGGTCAAACCTTGAGGGTTTAAGAGAGAGTTTTTAGCAAATATCTTTGAAAACTAGCTGTTAGAGCCAATCTTTAAAAAAAAAAATCCTATAAATGACATGCATTTTTTCGAAGTTTAATATCAAGAAAATCATATTTTTTTTGTGAGAAAAAAGTAAATGTTTTCTAAAATAGTTTAGAGGCAAAACATTTTTGAAAGTCTAGGCTATAAGAGTGTGAAATCGTTTGTGAGAAAATTCTTTTGAAGACACCTTGATCATCTTGAAGAAAGCATGATCATTGTATACTTTTTCAAATCATTCTAGAGGAACTCTTGATGAGATCTTTTCAATTATTTCTGTGTGCTTAATTTTGTACTTAAACATCATCTAAATGTCTATCGTATTTTGAGCCTGTCTTCAAGATCTATTTGAAATCCTGTTGAAAAATATTTTTCATGAGATAAAAATGATTTGTGATATCTGGTTTATCTGATTTTGTGCTTAATTGATATAAATTCTAGATTTATATTCTCATGTGTGTTAATTTGATATATTGTGAAATCACTTCTATAACCTAGATCGGGCTATCAATTGAGTTTATTTATAAGACCCAATTGTGTATGTGCATATTTTTATTTGCGTTTTATAACAATTAAAAAATATTGAGTCTGATGTGTTATTTTAATTTCTACTTTAAAATTTTTAGTGGTCATTATGGTATTTAAAAACTTAGTTTACAGAACTTTGGGAATTAATTTGTTAATTTTAATTTGACTTTTAAAAGTTTTAGGTGTCAATTATTTTTTTTATAATGTTAAGTTTATACATGTGGCGTTTGAGCTTTATAATATATATATATATATATATATATTAATTGGTGGGAATTTAAAATAAATAAAATGATATTTTTATTATTTTGTTGACTAATAAATTTTATTAATAGTTGGTTACTATTTTTCAGCAAATTAAATTATTCATTGATTTTGTTTTTGTAATTGTAGTTATAATATTTTAGTTTGTATAGTTAATATTGATTTATGGAAATAGGGTGCTTGGTTTTAATAAATTTTATATAAATTAGAAATTTTTTGAGAATGGAAATTAATGCATTTTATTATTATGCGTTTCACGCATTGCATTCCATATTAAAATTATTTAGATAAATTCTTAATTTAGGTCATATCATTTATAGGTTCACAAGCAACGCTGACTATATCAGTATTTCGACGACAACCTAATAGTAGTGCAACTGTCAAGGTGAGTGTAATATATTTTATGTAAATTGCCAAATTATACTTTCGTACTAAATTGTGGAAAAGAAAAGATTTATTAAAATTGATTGTTTTATAACGTTAAATGGATCAGGTAAATAGTCAAATGTGGAATGTAATTTTTATTATTATCCTACTATGCCATAGTGTGGTCCCAACATGAGGACTTGTCTTGCAAGATGTTGTTGGTTCTAGCAGAAGGATATGTCCGGTAGGACGTTGTGTTGTAATCTGTAAGAGGGCAAGTCCTGTAGGTAATTGACATATATTGTTGTTGTTGATTATTATTAGTATGATATTGTAATTTTTATCATAGTGGCGATTATCATTATGATATGGTGATTTTACCACAATTGTGATTATTGGTGTGATATGGGGTTTTTTTACCACGTGTTGGCTTATACTATTGGAGATATTGAATGATCCAGACACTAGTAACCTCAGATTGCATAGATGTATAGGTTGAGGTACCCTCATAACTCCCGATCATGAGGTAAACGATCTTATGACAAGTAGAAAAGTATGTGTGTGGTATTTTATTATATAAAAGTAAGTTGATTAGTTCATTTAAATTCAGTTGTTCTATTATGATGATATCCGTGGAATTTTGATACTACTCAGTTGTGGCTTTATTTCTATTTTAAAAAGGGGATTATGATAAATCTAGTTCATCCGTAATTTTTTTTCTTCATATTATGACGACAACACAATGATAAAATATTTTATCTCAGGTGCTCCAATTAGAGACGGATCCACTACTAGCATTAGATATAGTTAGAGGGTGGTGTGGCTTTTGGGACCGTTTGGACAGGTACTGGTAATGAGAGGTTTAGACGTTTTTGGATTGTTATAGTATAATTGGAGATTTATAATCCCTAAATTTTGTGTTGGTAAAATTTTAAAAATCTATGTGAATTGTCAATCAGTAGTATAATTATTATTAGAATTATGTTTGTTTATGGTTGGATAATATTAAGTTGAGGTCACGCCTAGGCTCGACCATGGGATCTGGGTATCAGAGTTTAGGTTATAAGTTTTTTAGACTTGGTGTTAAGCATGTCGTGTCAGTAGTGGACCATAAGATAGATCGTTGAGTTGAGAGGTCGATTTAGAAACGGGTTTGGAATCATTTTACTTGACCAGAGGATAGTACATATACATCTAGCCCTATATTATATTCATTATTATTAATGTTACCTGATTAGTGGGTAATACATGTGCTTTATATACTATTGGTGACATTTTATTGTTCTTATTAATGTGATGAGATATTTTAGATATAGACCATACTCATGATTGCATCATTATTATGTATACTATTTTTATTGAAATATAATGGGTGATATTCAGAAACATAATATTAATGCCATAATTTTTTGGGAAAGATTGCATTATAATTTAAATATTCCGATTGAGGTTCAAGTATCGCGGGGAAAAAAAAAACGATCAGGAAAATACAAATTGAATCAGATTTGATATATTGTTTAATTAGATTTCGATCTTATGTGGATTAGGGATGTCATATGTAAAAGACTTTAAAAAGGGTTCAATATTGTTGATATGTTCGAAATTGAAAACTGAAAAAAAAAAAAAAAAAAACAAAAAAAAAAAAACAAGGAGTTTATGAATACGAGTGATAGAAAATTATCATTTGATTTAATGCCCCTAAGTATTCATAATTTTGTTATGACATAGGGTATTCGCAATTGATTGTTTTAAAAAAGAAGTTACTTTTTGAGCCTTAGGTAAGACAAAGTTCGTATTTTCTGAGGGCTAGAATCATTACCCTTGTCAGTTTGATTTTAGTTCTAGAAACTAGAAAAATATTAAAGAAGGGATGTCAGGACTATTTAGTGCATGTGATTGATACCAATCAAAATGAGCTACTATTAGCAAATATCCCAGTGGTAGGAGATAATCCATATGTTTTCCCAGAAGAACTGTCAGGATTGCCAGTGGATAGGGAAATTCAATTCACTAGTGAGTTACTTCTAGGTACGTTTCCTATGTAAATTCTACCATATTGTATGGCACCTACTGGGTTGAAAGAATTGAAAATTCAATTGCAAAATTTGTTAAACTGTGGGTTTATCATACCCAGTTATTCTCCGTGGAGAGATATAATATTACTTGTAAAGAATAAAGATTTCACCTGGAGGATGGGTATTGATTATTGGCAACTGAACAAAGTGACAGTTCCGTTGCCTAGAATTGATGATTCGTTTGTTTAATTACAAAGGCTAAGGTATTTTTCAAAATAGATTTTCGATCAGGATATTATCAGCAGAAAATTAGAATCAATGATGTATCGAAGACGACATTGCGTATGAGGTATGGACTATTGAATCCAAGATTTTGCTGAACAATTAAGAATTGATGTTTTTGGTAGAACTAATAATTTTATCAAGTGTTTTAGATTTATAAGTTCCAGACATATGATTAAGAAAAAGACCTCATGAAGAAAACATAAAGTGTGCAAGATGGACGCAATGAAAATATGAAGAGTTTTGAAGACTTTGAAGAAAAATAGGTGAAAACAACCCTCTACTTATATATTCTTAAAGCAATCTGAATTAGAATCATACACAACACTTTAAATAAGTTAATTATATGTGTCATGATAGGAAATGATAAGTTTGAGATCCTAAAATGAAATATTGTATGTGCTCCTAATGTGAAATGAAATTGATAATTAATCTATTTAGAAAACATATTTTAAAGTATAAAAGATTGTATTTTTGGGTCAATTTAGTCAACAAAGAAAAGCAATCGGTCAACCGAACAGTGAGTTTTAGAATTGAAATGAGGTGCTACTAATTTAGTCAGTTAACCGAATTGAATTGGTTGGTCAACCGTTTGAAATTGTAGCTCAATTGGTGAAGAAAGTGAGCACACTGATCCAATCAGTCACCCGAATAGAAGTGGTCGGTTAACCGTTTGAGTCAGTAGGTAAATTGAAGGAAACTTGGACCAGTCTGAACCAATCGGTCAACCAATTTCAAGTAGTTGTTTAACCGACTGGCCTGAAGGCAATGACTATATTTTGATTCTAGAAGGTCGATCAACCAACCTGTGGGGCTCGATCAACCAACTGAGTCAATTGGAAAATTGAGAGATTTAGTCTCTTGGTAAAAAACTATCCGTTTTTGAAAATTTCAAGGGAGAAATTTGGGGATTTCGAAGCTAATTGAGATATTGTCTACCTATTCTATTATCCCTATTGATTTGGTCTATACACTTCAAGATTCTCCTAATTTAAATGGTTTAATACATCCTATTTGTATGGTTTTAAATTGAGAATAGTTTTGAGGACTTATTTGAGAGAATCGAAAGTTATTTTTAAGTGAAATACTCCTAAATTGAAAGGTTATCATAAATGGGGTCTAAGAGTGTCTTTTAAGGGCATATATTTGAAAAACTAACTGTTGGAGTGCTTGATATTTGTCTATTAAAATAGAGCTGTAGGAATTGAATTTAACAAATCAAGACATCGGTTTGAGCTTTCATAAGAGTGAGATTTTTGTTGGGATTTGAAAGAGAGATTTTATATAAGTTCGTGATCTAAATCGCTTGCTCTTTGGCGTCGCCGATTTGAGTTTCAATTACGGTACTATCATTGTCTTCGGTGTTTTCCCGGTGAGATATATGCAAGCTTTATTATTCTCTTTAAAGTTATATTTTTATTGATTGCTTGGTATAGGATTGTTTAGAAAATCATGAAAAACCAGAAAATCTATTTTAAACGATTTTGGTTTGATTATTTGATTACTTGCTCAAATTGTGCTACCTACATTATTTATAAATATGATTTTAATTGCTTCACATTGTATCTATCACGTCGTAATTATTCGAGACATTAATCGAGTATATTTGAATTGAGGTGGTAAAAGCTCCTTGTGGAAATAAACTTATATTTTTTGTATTTGTGAGTTTGAGAGGATTAGACATGATTGGGAGGGTATCTAGTTAGGGTAGCTAGGTTTTGATCTTTTTCCTGTGAAAAAGATTAGGATTTGATTTTTGTCTGACAAAAAAAGTTAGGTCATTCTTTTGTCTTGAAAAAATTTAGGTTTTGATTCTCCCAGCAGTAGAATTGAGTAATTGTAAATATTCTTCATAAACTTGAGAAAAAGTTAAGTGTGAAAGTGTGGGAGAATGGTAGATTTGATCTTTAGCCCGTTAAAAGGATTGAGTTTTAATTCTTCCTGAAATAGAATTAGGTTAGTCTTAAGTTTGGTCAAAAGATAAGGTTTTTCCTGAGCCTGGAAAAAAGATAATTGTAAAGGTTGATTCTGAGCCTGTGAAAAGAATTGAGATTTTAAGGGTTTAGTTCCTATCTGGGAAAGGAAAAGGAGTTTAGTGGATTACAAATCTTCCTGGATCTCGGGGGACTGGATATAGGTAAAAATAGTTCACCAAATTAGGATATATCGTTGTGTGCTGCATTGACTATTTCATATATTGTGTTTAGGTGTGAATTTAGAAGTAAACACATTTCCGCTGCATATAAAGACAATAATCTATTTAGAGAAATTAATTATTTGTATTTAATTGATTTAATTGTTTAAATTTAGTAATTACCCATTTTACCTCCTCTTGGGTAGCTCTTTGCCCTAACAATTGATATCAAAGTTGGTTTAGCTCATTTAGCTTAAAATCCTAGCTAAGAAATATCTTATGGCATACTACATGGGATCCATTAGCGAGGGGTAATCTATGCACCGTCCACCTCTGTTTACAGGTAGTAATTATACTATTTGGAAGAATAAGATGATTGTATTTCTCTAAGACACTAAATATGAGACATGGTTGGTTATTGAAGACGGTCCATACAATCTCAAAAATGTTTGTAAGATTCACCAACATATGCAACAATCTTGATCAGCTTGGAAAACTGTATTCCATGGAGCAGATAGTACAATTTTTTTTGATATCATTAACCAAAATCTAGGAATCAAAACTGATCACAATCAAGGAAGCCAAAGATCTCACTAAATAGACAATCGATGAACGCATCGAAAATTTGATAACCCACGAGACGGCTATGCGACAATATGAAGTTGGATCAGAAAGAAACTTAAGGAGGAAAAAGAGATCTATGAATTAAACTTGGGACGATATGGATTCCAGTAGTTCCGAAGCATCGAGTGACAATGTGGAAACTCCGACGTTCGCCCTTATTGCTAACAAGGTTGAGGTAATTAAATGCTCTAGTTCCTGTCCTTTAAATTTTGATGAATTATTTTATATCTTTCAAGAATTATTGCATGATTATAAGGATCAATGTTCTTAAATTAATGCTCTACAAAGTATAGTGATTACATTAAACAAACGCATTGAAATTTTCCAGGTCGAAAATACCGATCTTAAGAATCAAATTTCAAAAATTGTTTCATGTGGTTTAGAAAAAGAAAACAATGAGTTAATATCCAAAGTTATGGATTTAGATTCTAATGTTCTCAAGTTTATGAATAGTGAAAATAATTTTAAAATATTTTTGGGAAATTCTAAAGGTGTTTTCGACAAAGTTGGGCGTGGCTTTCGAAAAATGTTAAGCAAAAGAGATTTAAAAAATTCTTTTCGGAAAGTAAGAAAGTTGTGAAATGTTTTAACTGTAATATTGTGGGGCATATCTTTACCTAATATTTTTTTGAAGAAATCTAAATGTAAGTAGGTATAGGTTCCTAAAGGAACAAATGAGGATCCAACTTACAAAATTGGACTCACGTAAAATGGATACCATCTAGGAACTTTTTGTGGTGCTTTTTGCAGGTTATCAAATAAACATCTATGTGCTAGGATAATTGTTCCTTGGAAAAGGCTGTTCTTAGCACGTGATGAGAGATAAAATGCTGAAATTATGTCTTTTACACCTAAAGATGACAATCATTTGAGTAACGTAGATTATGACAAAGAACGCGACAACAAAGTGGCATTGTGGAAAGAAAAAATGAAATGCCTAAAGAAAATGGTCAAAACAATGATGAATGAGTATTGTCTTCCTAGACATTTTTGGGCTGAAACTGTACACAGAATAATCAAAAGGAGATGAGACAACTTTACCACATGCTATAAAGACAATACCGAGACATTTAGTAAAAATTTTTTTTGGTAATTTCGAGAAAGGCGATGAAACAGGTATGATAATTAGAAATAAAATGAGATTAGTCGCATAGGGATACAATCAAGAAGAGATAATTGATTATGATGAGATGTATGCTCCTATAGCTAGATTAGAAGGTATTAAAATGTTACTCGCCTTTGCACGTTCATGGAATTTTAAATTATACAAAATGGATGTAAAGAGTGCGCTCTTGAATGACTTTCTATCAGAAGAGGTTTATGTCAAACAACTATCGGGATTTGAGAGTGATAAACTTCACAATCATATGTTTTAACTTCGGAAGGCTTTGTATGGGCTTAAAGAATCCCTGCGAGATTGGTAAGAGAGACTTAACCGATATTTGATCGAAAATAGTTTTCGACGGGGTCTTAGTGATATAACTTTATTTATCGAGCAAAATGATTTTGATATCCTATTAGTATAGATATATGTTGATGATATTATATTCGGTTCTACTAATAAGGATTTTTGTCAAGAGTTTTTCAATATTATGCAGGTTGAGTTTGAAATAAGTATGTTGGGAGAGTTAACCTTATTTCTTGGGTTGCAAATCAAACAAACCAAAGAAGGGATTTTCATTAATCAAGCCAAATACACTAAAGAGTCATTGAAAAAGTATGGCTTGGATAACGCAAAAGAGTACAAAACTCCTATGGCAATAGCTATGAAAATAGACAAGGAGGATATGAGAAAATATGTAAATGAGAAAATATATCAAGATATGATTGGTAGCTTGTTGTATCTTACTGCTAGTAAACCTGACATAATGTTTAGTGTATGTTTGTGTGCTAGATTTCAGTCTTGTCCTAAAGAATCACATTTAACTGCGGTTAAGTGAATCTATTGATATTTGAAAGGGACGAGTGACCTAGGATTATGGTATCCTAGGAGGAGTGACTTTAAGTTAACTAGTTACTCCGACACTGATTTTGCCATATGCAAAATTGAGCGTAAAAGCACAAGTAGGTCATGTCATTTTTTAGGACATGCTTTGGTTTCTTGATTTAGCAAGAAACATAACTCAATTGCTTTATCTACTGCTGAGACTGAGTATATGGCAGTTGGTAATTGTTGCGCTCAAATTCTATATATTAAGTAACAATTATATGATTTTGGAATATGTATGAAGGAAGTCCCTATTTATTGTGATAATAAAAGTGTTATATGCTTAAGTAAGAATCCGACACAACACTCACAAACTAATCACATAAAGGTTAGACATTATTTAATTCATGATCACATTTTGAAAAGAGATGTAACTATTGAGTATGTTGATACCTCCGATCAACTTGCTAATATCTTTACCAAACCTCTAGCAGAAGATCAATTCATGAAAATTATTTGAGATTTAGGTATGGCTAGGCATAACAATGTATGCCTAGAGTGATGTTTTTGGGTCTCCACCCCCACTTTTCGAGATGACAAAGGGGGACAAGTCGATGTTTAATGAGTTAGTTGATGTTTAGAATTTCGTTCGTCTAAGCATTGCATTAATTAAAGGGATATGTTAGTTATTGGCCTTATTGTTGAATATCATTATTGATCAAGTCGAGGTCGCACCTAGCCTCGGCCGTGGGATCCGGGTAGGGTGTGATAGTCTTTGGTATCAGAGTTTAGGTTATAGGGTTTTTAGACTTGGTGTTAAGAATGTCGTGTCAGTAGTGTACCATAAGATAGATCGTTGAGTTGAGAGGTCTGTTTAGAAATGAGTTTAGAATCATTTTACTTGACCAGATGATAGTACATATACATCAAGCACTATATTATGTTCACTATTATTAATGTTACCTGATTAGTGGGTAATACATGTGCTTTATATACTATTGGTGACATTTTATTGTTCGTATGAATGTGTTGAGATATTTTAGATATAGAACATACTCATGATTGCATCATTATTATGTATACTATTTTTTATTTAAATATAATGGGTGATATTCAAAAACATAATATTAATGCCATAATGTTTTGGGAAAGATTGTATTATAATTTAAATATTCCGATTGAGGTTCAAGTATCAGTGGAAAAATCAAATGATAAATCGGATTTGATATATTGTTTGATTAGATTTCGATCTTATGTGGATTGAGGATGTCAGATGTAAAAAAGACTTTAAAAAGAGTTCAATAATGTTGATATGTTCGAAATTGAAAACTGAAAAAAAAAAAAAAAAAGGAGCAAGGAGTTTATGAATACGAGTGATAGATAATTATCATTTGATTTATTGCCCCTGAGTATTCATAATTTTGTTATGACATGGGGTATTCACAACTGATTGTTTTAAAAATGAAGTTACTTTTTGAGCCTTAGGTAAGACAAAGTTTGTATTTTCTGAGGGCTAGAATCATTACCTTTGTCAGTTTGATTTTAGTTCTAGAAACTAGAAAAATATTAAAGAAGAGATGTCAGGGATATTTAGTGCATGTGATTGATACTAATCAAAATGAGATACTATTAGCAGATATGGCAGTGGTAGGAGACAATCCATATGTATTCCTAGAAGTAACCTATCGAGTTACTTCTAGGTACGTCTCCTATGTAAATTCTACCCTATTGTGTGACACCTATTGGGTTGAAAGAATTTAAAATTCAATTACAAAATTTGTTAAACTGTGGGTTTATCATATCCAGTTGTTCTTCATGGGGAGATATAGTATTACTTGTAAAGAATAAAGATATCACCTAGAGGATGGGTATTGATTATTGGCAACTGAACAAAGTGACGGTTTGTAACAAATATCCGTTGCCTAGAATTGATGATTTGTTTGTTCAATTATAGAAGACTAAGGTATTTTTCACAAAAAAAATCTTCGAACAGGAATTAGAATCAATGATGTATCAAAGACGACAATGCGTACGAGCTATGAACTATTAAATCCAAGGTTTTGCTGAACAATTAAGTATTGATGTTTTTGGTGAAACAAATGATTTTATCAATTGGTTTAGATTTATAAGTTCTATTCATGTGATTAAGAGGAAGACCTTATGAAGAAAACATAAAGGGTGTAAGATGCACGAAATGAAGATATAAAGAGTTTTGAAGACCTTGAAGAAAAATTAGGGAAAACAACTCTCTAATTATATACGCTTAATGCAACCCTAATTAGGATCGCACACGATACTTTAAATGAATTAATTATATGTGTCATGATAAGAAATGATAAGTTTGAGATCCTAAAATGAAATATTGTATGTGCTCCTAATGTGAAATAAAATTGATAATTGATCTATTTAGAAAACATGTTTTAAAGTATAAAAGGTTGTATTTTCGAGTCAATTTGGTCAACCGAGAATATAAATCGGTCAACCAAATCAAACAATGAGTTTTGAAGTTGAAATGAGGTACTACTGATTGAGTGGGTCAACCGAATTGAATTGGTCACTCAATCATTTGAAGTAGTAGCTTAATTGACGAAGAAAGTGAGCATACTGATCTGATAGGTGAACTAATTAGAAGTGGTTGGTCAACCAATTGAGTTAGTAGGTAAATTAAAGGAAAATTGGACTAGTCCGAACCAATTGGTAAACTGACTAGCCGAAGGCAACGACTGTATTTTGGTTCTAGACAAGTCGGTTAACCTACTTGTGGGGCTCGGTTAACAGACTGAGTCAGTTGGAAAATCGAAAGATTTGGTCCTTTAGTAAAAATTTATCCCTTTTTGAGGATTGCAAGGGAGAGATTGGGGGGATTTGAACCTAATTGAGATATTCTATTATCCCAATTGATGTGGTCCATATACTTTGAGATTCTCCTAATTTAAATGGTTTAATATTTCCTATTTGTATGGTTTTAAATTGAGAATAGTTTTGGACTTATTTGAGAAAATTGAAAGTTATTTTTAAGTGAAATACTCCTAAATAGAAAAGTTATCAAATATGGGGTCTAAGAGTGTCGTTTAGAGGCAAATCTTTGAAAAACTAGTCATTGGAGGGCTTGATATTTGTCTATTAATGTAGACCTGCAGGAATTGAGTTTAACATATCAAGAACACTAGTTTGAGTATTTATAAGAATGAGATTTTTGCTGAGATTTCAAAGAGTGATTCTATATAAGTTCATGATCTAAAGCACTTGTTGTTTGGCGTCACCGATTTAAGTTTTAGTTGCAATACTATCTTTGTCTTCGATGTTTTTCTAGTGAGATCTATCCAAGCTTTATTATTCGCTTTAAAGTTATATTTTTATTGATTGCTTGGTATATGAGTGTTCAGAAAATTGTTTTAAACTTAAAAATCTGAAAATCTATTTTAAACGATTTTGGTTTGATTATTTGATTACGTGCTCAAATTGTGCTACCTACATTATTTATAAATATGATTTTAATTGCTTCACATTGTTTCTATCATGTTGTAATTATTCGGGACATTAATCGAGTATATTTGAATTGGGATGGTAGAAGCTCCTTGTGGAAAGAAACTTATATTTTTTGTATTTATGAGTTTGAGCAGATTAGACACGTTTGAGATGGTGTCTAGTTAGGGTAGCTAGATTTTGATCTTTTTCCTATGAAAAAGATTATGATTTGATCTTTATTCGACAAAAGGGTTAGGTTATTCTTTTCCCTTGAAAATAATTAGGTTTTGATTCTCCCCCTTGAAAATAATTAGGTTTTGATTCTCCCTACGATAGAATTGAGAGATTGTAAATGTTCTTCACAAAACTGAGAAAAAAGATAAGTGTAAAAGTGTGAGGGAGTGGTAGGTTTTATCTTTAGTCCATTGAAAGGATTAGGTTTTGATTCTTTCTGTAATAGAATTAGGTTAGTCTTGAGCCTGATAAAAAGATAAGGTTCTTCTTGAGCTTGAGAAAAAGATAATTGTAAAGGTTGATTCTGAGCATGTGAAAAAGATCGAGATTGTAAGGGTTTGGTTCCAACCTGGGAAAGGAATCAGGGGTTTAGTGGATTGCGAATCTTTGTGGAGCTCGGGAAACTGGATGTAGGTAAAGGTAGCTTACCGAACGTGGATATATCATGGTGTGCTGCATTGATTATTTCATATATTGTGTTTGGGTGTGTATTTAGAAGTAGACACATTTCTGCTTCGTATAAATATAATAATCTATTTAAGAAAATTGATTATTTGTGTTTAATCGATTTAATTGTTTAAACTTAGTAACTACTCAATTTACCCTCCTATTAGGTAATTCTTTGGGCTAACAATTGGTACCAGTACTGGTTTAGCTTGTTTGGCTTAAAATCCTAGTTAAGAAAGATCACATGGCTTACTACATGGGATCTATCAGTGAGAGGTAATTTATGCACCGTCCACATCTGTTTACAGGCTGTAATTATGCTTTTTAGAAGAACAAGATGATTGTATTTGTTCAAGCCACTAATTATGAGGCATGGTTGGTTATTGAAGACAGTTTATTCATTCCTAAAGGGAATGGAGTAATTAAAGAGAAAGAACAATTGAGTTCCATTGATAAACAGAAATTGTCTATTAACTCTTAAGCTATTAACATTTTGTTTTGTTCCATAGATGCAAATGAGTACAATAGAGTTTTAGGTTGTGTTTTTTCGAAAGAAATGTGGGATACATTGAAAACCACATATAAGAGAACTGATCAAGTGAATTAATCCAAAATCAATGCCTATACTCATTAATTCAATGTGTTCAACATGGGTGATGCAAAACAATCTCGAAAATATTTGTAAGATTCACCAACATATACAACAATCTTGATCAGCTTAGAAAGCCGTATTCTACGGAGCAGAACGTACAAATGTTTTTGATATCATTAACCAAAATCTAAGATTCAAAAGTGACCGCAATCAAGGAAGCCAAAGATCTCACAAAATGGACTATTGATGAACTCATCGAAAATTTTATAACCCATGAAACGCCATGTGACAATATGAAGTTGGATAAAAAATAAAGTTAAAGAGGAAAGAGAGATCCATGAAAGAAACATGGGACGATACGGATTCCAGTAGTTCCAAAGCATCGAGCGACGATGAGGAAACTCCGACGTTCGCCCTTATTGCCAACGAGGTTAAGGTAACTAAATGCTCTAGTTCTTATCCTTCATATTTTGATGAATTATTTTATATCTTTCAATAATTATTGCATGATTATAAGATCAATGTTCTTAAATTAATGCTCTACAAAGTACAATGATTACATTAAACAAACGCATTAAAAAATTCAAGGTAAAAAATACCGATCTTAAAAATCAAATTTAAAAAATTGTTTCATGTGATTTAGAAAAAGAAAATAGTGAGTTAAAATCCAAATTTATGGATTTAGATTCTATTGTTCTCAAGTTTACAAATGGTGAAAATAATTTTAAAATGCTTTTGGGAAATTTTAAAGGTGTTTTCGACAAAACTGGGCTTGGATTTTAGAAAAATGTCAAGCAAAAGAGATTTAAAAATTCTTTTTTGAAACTAAGAAAGTTGTGATATGTTTTGACTGTAATATTATGGGTCCATATCTTTAGCAAATATGTTTTTGAAGAAATCTAAATATAAGCAGGTATGGGTTCCTAAAGAAACAAATGAGGATCCAACTAACAAAATTGGACCTACGTAGAATGGGTACTGTCTAGAAACTTTTTGAGGTTCTTCTTGCAGGTTATCAAATAAACATCTATGTGCAAGGACACTTGTTCCCAGGAAAAGGTTGTTCTCAGCACATAACGAGAAATAAATGCTGAAATTACATCTTTTACACCTAATAATGACAATCATGTGAGTAATGAAGAATATGCCAATGAAAGCCACAACAAATTGATGTTGTGGAGTGGAAAATAGAATGCCTCAAGAAATTAGTCAAAATAATGTTGAATGAGATTTGTCTTCCTAAACACTTTTGGACTGAAGTCGTACAAAAAATAATCAAAGGGAAAGGAGACGACTTTACCATGTGCTATAAAGACAATACCAAGACATTCAGTAAAAGAAATTATTGGTAATTTCGAGAAAGGTGATGAAATAAGTATTGTAATTAGAAATAAAACAAGATTAGTATCACGTGGCTATATCTAGAAGAGGGAATTGATTATAATGAGACGTATGCTTCGGTAGCTAGATTAGATACTGTTAGAATGGTTGTCAAAGGTGTGTTCTTGAATGGCTTTCTTTCAGAAGAAGTTTATGTCGAACAACCACTAGGATTTGAGAGTGATAACTTCCCGATCATATGTTTAAACTTCAGAAGGCTTTGTATGGGCTTAAACAAGCTCCGTGAGCTTGGTATAAGGGACTTAGCTGATATTTGATCGAAAATGGTTTTCGACGAGGTCTTAGTGATATAACTTTATTTATCAAGAAAAATGATTTTGATATCCTATTAGTACAAATATATGTTGATGATATTATATTTGATCTACTAATGAGGAGTTTTGTCAAGAGTTTGCCAAAATTATGCAAGTTGAGTTTGAAATGTGTATGATAGGAGAATTAACCTTCTTTCTTGGGTTACAAATCAAGTGGACCAAAGAAGGGATTTTCATTAATCAAGTCAAGTAAACTAAAGAGTTATTTAAAAAATATGGCTTGGATGGCGCTAAAGGGTACAAAACTCCCATGGTAACAACTACGAAAATAGACAAAGACAATACGGGTAAATATATAAATGAGAAAATGTATCGAGGTATGATTGGTAGCTTGTTGTATCTTACTGCTAGTAGACTTGACATAATGTTTAGTGTATGCATGTGTACTAGATTTCAGTCTTGTCCTAAGGAATCGCATTTAACTGCGATTAAGCGAATCTCTTGATATTTGAAAGGGACGAGTTACCTAGGATTATGGTATGCTAGGAGGAGTGACTTTAAGTTAACTAGTTACTTCGGCACTAATTTTTTCGGATCCAAAGTTGAGTGTAAAAGCACAAGTGGGTCATATCATTTTTTTAGGACATGCTTTGGTTTCTTGGTCTAGCAAGAAACAAAAATCAATTACCTTATCTACTACTGAGGCTGAGTATAGAGCAGTTGGTAATTGTTGCGCTAAAATTTTATATATTAAGTAACAATTATATGATTTTGGAATATGTATGGAGGAAGTTCCTATTTATTGTGATAATAAAAGTGTTATATGCTGAAGTAAGAATCTGACACAACACTCATGAACTAAGCATATAAAGATTAGACATTATTTTATTCATGATCACATTCAGAAAAAAGAATGTAACTATTGAGTATGTTGATACCTCTGATTAACTTGCTGATATCTTTATCAAACCACTAGCGGAAGATCAATTCTTGAAAATTATTCGAGGTTTAGGTATGGCTAGGAAGAACGAGGTATACCTAGAGTGATATTTTTGGGTCTCCACCCCCACTTTTTGAAATGACAAAGGGGGACAAGTTGATGTTTAATGAGTGAGTTTATGTTTAGAAATTTGTTCGCCTAAACATTGCATTGATTAAAGGGATAGGTTAGTTATTGGGCTTAATGTTGAATATCATTATTAAATAAATTGGACTTATATTGCATATCTTTATAATTGTTTGTAAATGTTTTCATATTTATGCTTAAATGAGTTTACATACCCGTCCTTAGATTTAGGGGGAGCTTGGTTACATTATTTATTGAAGAAAATATCAAAGTTAATTGTCATAGTAAAAAATAGAGAGATTGTTGAATCCAAAGTTTTGATGAACAATTAAGTATTGATATTTTTGGTGGAACTAATGATTTTATCAAGTGTTTCAAATTTATAAGTTCTATTCATGTGATTAAGAAGAAGACCTCATGAAGAAAACATAAAGGGTACAAGATAGACGCAATGAAGATATGAAAAATTTTGAAGATCTTGAAGAAAAATAGAAAAAAACAACTCTCTAGTTATATACACTTAATTGAACCTGAATTACGATCGCACATGACACTTTAATTATATGTATGTCATGATAAAAAATGATAAGTTCAAGATCCTAAAATAAAATATTGTATGTGCTCCTTATGTGAAATGAAATTAATAATTGACCTAATTGGAAAACATGTTTTAAAGTATAAAAAGTTATATTTTTGGGTCAATTTGGTCAACCAAGAAAAATAATCGGTCAACCGAATCAAACAATGAGTTTTAGAGTTGAAATGAGGTGCTACTAATCTAGTAGGTCAACCGAATTGAATTAGTCGGTCAATCGTTTGAAGTAGTAGCTTAATTGGCGAAGAAAGTGAGCACATTGATCTGAATGGTCAACCAATTAGAATTGGTCGGTCAACCAATTGAGTTAGTAGGTAAATTGAAGGAAAATTGGACCAGTTTGAACCAATTGGTTAACCGACTGGCCCGAAGGCAACGATTATATTTTGGTTCTGGATAGGTCGATCAACCTACTTGTGGGACTCGGTTAACCGACTGAGTCAGTTGGAAAATCGAAAGATTTGGTTTCTTGGTAAAAAATTATCTGTTTTTTAGGATTCTAAGGGAGAGATTTGGAGGATTTGAACCTAATTGAGATGTTATCTACCTATTCTATTATCCCAATTGATGTGGTCCATAAACTTTGAGATTCTCCTAATTTAAATGGTTTAATATTTCCTATTTGTACGGTTTTAAATTGAGAATAGTTATGGACTTATTTGAGATAATCGAAAGTTATTTTTAACTGAAATACTCCAAAATTAAAAAGTTATCATTTATGGAGTCTAAGAGTGTTGTTAAGAGATATGTCTTTGAAAAACTAGCTATTGGAGGGCTTGATATTTGTCTATTAATATAAGCCTGTGGGAATTGAGTTTAACACATCACGAACATCAGTTTGAGCTTTCATAAGAAATAGATGTTTGCTGACATTTCAAAGAGTGATTCTATATAAGTTCGTGATCTAAAGTGCTTGCTGTTTGGCGTCACCAATTTAAGTTTCAATTGCGATACTATCATTGTCTTTGATGTTTTCTCGGTGAGATCTATCCAAACTTTATTATATCTTTTAAAGTTATATTTTTATTTATTGTTTGGTATGGGATTGTTTAGAAAATCGTTTTAAACTTGAAAACTTGAAAATCTATTTTAAACGATTTCTGTTTGATTATCTGATTACGTGCTCAAATTGTGCTACCTACATTATTTATAAATCTGATTTTAATTGCTTCATATTGTATCTATCACGTAATAATTATTCAAGACATTAATCGAGTATATTTGTATTGAGGTGGTAGAAACTCCTTGTAGACGTTGAGGGGGACTTCTTCGTTGACTCGAAGTCATGTATTCCCCCGTCTTAGAAATGGGAAAGGTGGCAAGGGAGTTTTTGAATTGAGATTGTCGATAGAGTAAACACAACACAACGATCCAATGACCCGGTCAGGAGTTGGATTGCGTGCAATCAATGATGTTGGGTGAGACTCACGTGACCTAGGGTTGTTAAAACATTGAGGGGGATTTCTTCGTTGACTTGAAGTCATGTATTCCACTATCTTACACTCGGGAGAGGTAGCGGTGGGGTTTACGAACCGAGATTGTCAAATAGGTCAAACATCGTAAACGTGAGTAAATCGAGATCGAACACGTATTTGTAAACATGTTAATCCCTAGGAAATTCTTTCCCCTAAAGCATATTAGTATATTAGTATAGATAATTTAGTTAATTAGTATTAGTATTAATTAATTATTTACATTTTTTGTCGTTTAGATAAAGTTAGGTCATGATAAACGCGGTACTCGATACTAACGACATCAATCCCTGTGGATACGATAACCCAATCTTTCACGATTACACTAAACTAAAACTTTGACCTCGTACACTTGCAAGTAGTCAATACGCGAGGATGCGAATCCCTCGACGTACAAGTTTTTGGCGCTATTGCCGGGGATTGGTTGCTATAATACTTTCTGGTGATCGCCACCAAGTTTTTGGTAACGATTGTCGAAGATTGTGTTTTGTCGTTTATTGTCGATATTGTGATTAAATGACTTAATTTTACTTTAGGCATTTATTTTGTATATAATTTTTGTTTGTAATTTTGTTTTTATTTCTTATGCAAAGTACTTGCCGATGTTAGATCGACGGGTATTGATGTATCCCTTTCGATAGGATTCCAAGTCATTTATCGTGTAGGGTCACGCACATAAGTCGGTGAGGTGTTTCGTTGAAAGATCGAGCCGAACAAAGCAAAATCTCGCCAAACTTGAGGGCGTTCTGAATGTCGGGCCGAGGACATTAAACCACGCGCTTCTTGGGAGGCAACCCAAGGTTAAATGAATTAAATCCGTCACATCTGACTTGAATTAGAGGCAAGATCCTCTCGCCTCCCAGGTTCGTGTTCTAAACCCCCTTCATTAGCATGCTTTAACTTCCTATATGTTAAGAATGATAATTGGAATCGCTGATGACATTATCCATTTTGAGTTTTGTGGTGATGTGTAGTATAGTATGTTAGTTTATGTGTTATCGTTTTCTCGTATTGCATGTGTGTTTAGGTTAGAATGTGTTTATGTTTTGGTGTTGTTGTGTTGCATGTTGAGTTTTGTGTTCATCTGGGCCGTTACCCGATGATGATCATTACCCCTGGTTGTTTTCAAGGTCAAGGGTAATACCTATGCATGTGTATTCTGTGTGCTTAACAATACTTTTTGGTAAACATTATTGTAGATTCTAATTTACACGAGCACATAGACTCAATGTATTTCTATTCGATTGACTTGAGGACGATTATCAATTAGTCAAACTCATGACACATTAAGGATTCTAGAACCTGATTGAGGGAAAGCTTGAGGCAAAATCCTAGGCGAGGTAGTTCAGGAGACATGATTTAGGCAATCATTTATCGATTGATCTCTTTTAAGCCTACCCTATTATATGTTTATTCCCTCATTACCTAGTCGAAACCTAAATGGCATTCCAATTCTGAATACATAAACAAATACCCTGGCCAATTGATATTTTTCCAAACCTTAATCGCTAAATTTAAAGGAACATTTGAGTAAATTAAGTTAGCAATTGCAAATGCTTCTTGATGTGAGCGGTTGGGTTTAGGGCGAACTTTGGATTGGTTCAGTATTCGAGTACTCACTTGTCGTTTTTCATTTGTTTTAACCATACCCGTGAAATCATACTAATCAAATAAGTTTGGGGGTGTGGTTAGTTAAAAAAAAAAAAAAAAAAAAAAAAAAAAAAAAAAAAAAAAAAAAAAACAATTATGTAAATATAGTTTATTTCTGTTTCTTTTTAACAAGTGAGTACTACGGTCTAAATTGATTGTATGGAATTGTTTTCCAATTTTTATATAGGGGTTCGAGAATGAATGTGCCAAGCGTTAAGCCTTGGGCGTTTAGTTAACAACGTTAACCCGTTTTCAATTTCGAAATACCCTCGGCCAAATATTCCTTAACCGAACCAAGTTCTTCTGATCTCTATGAACTTCTAAACCTACATTAGTGGAGAGTGGACCCCAATCAGGCATATGGAAATCCTAGTTCTTTATGGTCTAAGTCATGAGTTTCATTGGACGATAATCTAATTCGGTCATTGTATAGCCATAATATTGATTCTCGTACATACACGTTTACAGGATCTAGAATGGCGTTCACCATTATTGCATGTCGAAAATCTAGAACATTACATGATGTGTGTTACCGCCTAAACTCGATATGACTGGCGGTTGTTGAGGGACAAAAATAAATAGGCCGTTAGAAGAAGTCAAAACTCGCATCTCGTTATGTTTAGATTGTTTTAGGATGTTTGTTATTTCATTTAGTTGTGTTTTTTATTTTTGTGTGTGTGTTTGGCTCGAGGACTAGCCAAATTCCAAGTTTGGGGGTATTTGATAGGTGTGATCTACCTACATATTTCTAAACTGAATTAAGTTAGTTTTCGAGCGTTTATATAGTATTTTATTACCTTTTAATTAGTTTTATTACTTTTTATATAAATCAAGTGTGTGGGGGCAAAAAGATAGTAAAATGGAGCAAAAACGATGAGATCGAACAAAAAACGGTCGAAGAACGGTGGAAAAACAAGCATGGAGGTAAAATTATGAAAGAAGCCTACCATCGTGGTGCCTAGACCTCCGCCGCGACGGTGAAACTGCTGAGAATGACCCAAACTTGTTAATCCCTAGGTAATTCTTTCCCCAAAAACACATTAGTATATTAGTATAGATAATTTAATTAATTAGTATTAGTATTAATTAATTATTTACATTTTTGGTCGCCTAGATAAAGTTAGGTCATGAAAAACACGGTACTCGATTGTAACGACACCAATCCCTGTCGATACGATAACCTGATCTTTTATGATCACACTATACTAAAACTAGTTCGCCTAAGTGGTTTCAATCATAGGATTCCCAGATAAAAGTGATTTTGACGATAACACACACATTTGACATTTTAAATATACTAACGATGATTTTGAAATATAGAATATCCAAATACCATCAAAACAAATCATGAAAGTGAAATCAAGTCGAAAAGGTATGAAAATGTATGATTTACATTAAAGTAATTTTTCATTTCGACAATACTCGCGGGATATTACACTTGGAACTCTATAGGACACACACACACCGTATGTGTTCTTAATTGTGATATATTGATCTTATCATATCCAATATACTTATATATCACAATGTGAAGTATGCGTTTGATCATTACATGCTATATCGGAAAAAATACCTATTGATCAAAATTATGCGTAATTAGAATTTTATGTTCTTAATATGATCATTGAGTTTTTTAAATCATATAAACATCTTGATAATAATTGTTACATGCCTTATAAAGTGTTTATAATGATAAACGAACATAAATTAAGACCAAAAATTCAAAACGGACGAAAACGTCATGCTGCAGGCACTGCAGCATAAGTAGTCGACTACTTATGTTGAAAGTAGTCAATTACTTTCAAGAAGAATGCTTTCTCTCTCCTGCTCTGTTTTTGGCTTCACGTTTTGGCGTTGTATGCTTGTTCTAATTAATGTATGATGATTCATATGCCTTATAATGATTATATAACATGTTTTCATCATTCAATTTGATCAATACAATGTTGAATTAAAAAGAAATTGATCAAAACATTTTGAAACATTTTAGAACTCAAAATACAGAATTTTGTCATAAACTCAAATTTGGATTTGCATATCATATTTTGTTCGGAACGTTCAAATCATATCATGAGAAGTTAGTTTAACATGTCTACATGATATATGCATGATCAATTGATATATTCATCAATTCATTTATGATTAATTGACAAATTGACTCATAAGGTATGAAAATTCTATTTTCATCATGCTAAATGATTCTAAGTATTCAAATGCCTTAAATATTTGTATGTACTTAATTGGTTTGTATAATTGTATGATATACATTATACACTACTTATATGAATGATCATATTCATTATCCTATAAAAATACAAGAATATTGTGTTGAAATCAAGTGAAAATACAAAGATACTATTTTGAATTGATGGTAGGGTAGCTCAATAAATGCTAGCCTATACCTTGTCTTCCACTAGTATGAAAAGTATCCTATCTTGATTATACTAGCTGCATTCTTTAATGAAAGGAACCTAGCATTAAATGATTTCACACCATCTTTGCATAAACTCCATCATGCTTTGTCTACAAACATCATGATCCCTTACACTCTATTATATACATTGTATGTAAGAGATAATGGTTGTATTTTTCCACTACCTTAACAACATGAATGGACTATGGGTCCTATGCATTTAATTACACTATCTTGCATTAATTGAGGTTTGAAAAAGAGGAAAAGATTCTTGACAAATTTGCAGAGATAATGGAGAGGAGCCTATGCAATTTGAATGTTGAAGTTTGAAGAGGATTTCCAAACGGTCACTTGCTCTCAAGTTCTTCAAATGAGATATCATCCTACATTCTCTACATCTATAAAATGAGAGAAGATTGCTGAGGAAATAAATTATCAAAGTATCAATCAAGTGAACTTCAAAGATCAAAGTGATACTACCAAAGGCTTCCAAGCTAAAAACTGTCCAACAACACTTATACTCTTCTTGATTCATATTTCTTGAGTGTTTATTGTATTTACTTCACATACATAAATTCTTGAGTTCTATATCTTGTGAGTATTGAAGCTTCATTTTGTGAGACAGTGAGATTTTTATTGTAAGGGTTTTACTCAAGAGGAGAGATTTGTGAGTGGAATATATTCACTCTATATTGTAAAGACTTGAGATACGTACTTCTCAAGCGGCAACTTAAATGGTTTGTTCTTCACCCGTAAGAAGATCAAAGATAGTGAAATCCTCGAAGGAGCTCGGGGGAGTGGACTAGGCAAAGAGTGTTTGTCGAATCACTATAAAATACCAATGTCAATCTCTCCAACTCTACTATTTATATTTTGGCATATATTTGTGTTTGTGATTATTACTCTTGTTTGAATATCCGTTGTGCACTTAATCACATTAACACTTAGGTTATATTGAGTAGTTTTTAAATAACGAATTATTTGTCAAAACCCAATTCACCCCCCTCTTGGATAATTCTTGGGCCTTCAATTGGTATCAGAGCTACACTTGCTTGATAAGGCTTAAAATCCTAGCAAATCGATCATGGCAAATTTCGTTGCAACTACCCTTCCCGAAGGTCAATCCATGCATAGACCTCCTTTGTTTAATGGTAACAATTATGTTTTTTGGAAAGCTGGAATGATAGCATTTTTATAAGTTACAAATTATGAAGCTTGGAAAGTTATTAAAAATGGTCTACATACTCCTATCAAAACTAATCTTGATGGATCTACTACACTTAAGGTAGAATCGGAATTTGATGATAGGGACACCAAATTAATTTCTATAAATGCCCAAGCTATTAACCTTGTTTATTGTGGTTTAGATATTCATGAATATAATAGGATTTCCAGATGCTCATCGGCTAAGGAGATTTGGGATACTCTTATGATTACTCATAAGGGTACAAACCAAGTCAAGGAATCCAAGATCGACATTCTCGTACACCAATACGAACTATTCAAGATGGAGGATGGAGAATCGATCATGGAGATGTATACTCGCTTCACAAATATTTGTAATAACTTGAATACACTCGAAAATCCATACTCAATGTCCGAACGAGTACGAAAGATCCTTAGAGCTCTTCCCAAGGCATGGGAACCAAATGCTACGACCATCTCGGAATCCAAAGATCTAAACAAATATTCCATTGATACACTCATTGGTAACTTGACCACTCATGAGCCGTCACTCAAAGGCTACGAAGAAGAAGGTAGAAACCAAAAGAAATAAATATCCTTAAAAGCTATTCATGACGATGATGATGACAATAATAGCATCGGTAGTGAACCCGAAGGTGAAATGGCTATCTTCGCAAGGCGACTCAATCAGCTCAACCGGAGATTCTTCAAGAAGAAAAAATTCAACAAAATCGATATAAGCAAAGTTGAATGCTATAAATGTCACAAGTTCAGTCACTACAAAACCGAATGTCCTCAACTCAAGGAGGATCACAAAAATCCAAAGAAACATCATTACAAAAACAAGAAAAGAACTTTTAAAGCAACTTGGGATGACACCGACTCAAGTGACTTTGAAAGTGAAAGTAGTAGCGAGGGGGCCAACTTACTTGCACTCATGGCAAAAGAAGATGAGGTAACTCCTACTTCCGAAACTTGTTCATTAGATGAATATGATGAACTACTTGATGCATATGGAGAATTAAAAGATGAGCTTAAAAATTATTTTTCTAAAATGATAAATCTTAACAAAACAATAGCTACTCTTTCAAAAGAATTGGAAACAACAAAATATGAAATTATTTATTTAAAACAAGAAAATGATTCTTTAAAGAAATGTGATCTTGAAAAGAAAAATATTTCTTTAAAAAATCAAGTTGATGATTTAACCAAAACAGTCCATAAGTTTACTAAAGGTGAAAATAATTTTAAACTTCTCTTGGGAAGTCAAAAGGGTGTTTTCAACAAAGCCGGTTTAGGTTTTCATTAACATAAGAAACAAAAGAAATTTCAGAATTTTTTCTCTAAAACCAAAACGTTTATAAAATGTTTTTATTGTAACAAAGTTGGTCACGCCATTGATGTTTGTAATGAAAGAAAACTGAAAAATACAAATACAAAGGTAAGAAAAATTTGGGTACCAAAGGGAACCTTGATTCCAAAGACTAACCCTCTCGGACCCAAGTAAAATGGGTACCATTTAGGAATCATTTGAGGTGCTCTTTGTAGGTTAGTTTTAAAGCAAACATAAGCAAGGATAAATGGCTCCTAGATAGCAGTTGCTCACGGCACATGACAGGCGATAAAAATCAATTTACATCTTTGACACCTAAAGACGGTGGACATGTGACGTTTGGAGACAACTCTAAGGGTAAAATCATTGGTATTGGTAAAGTTGGTAAAAATGATTTTATTATTGAAAATGTTTTACTTGTTGAAGGCTCAAAATATAATCTTCTAAGCATAAGCCAACTATGTGATAACAGTTTTAAAGTATATGTCGTCAAAGAAGATGATGATCACCAAGTTTTATTTGTTGCATCACGTTTTGAAAATATTTATACATGTTCATTTGATGATCTATCTTCACAAAATGTTTCATGCTTAAATGCTCGAAAATAATTGGTTATGGCATAGACGTTTAGGACATGCTAGCATGGAACTTATTTCAAACTTATCTAAAAATAATCTTGTACGTGGATTACCAAATGCAAAATTTGTTAAGGATAAAATATGTGATGCATGCCAACTTGGTAAACAAGTTAAAAGTTCTTTTAAGAAAAAGAAGTTTATTTCTACTACTAAACCATTGGAACTTTTGCATCTTGATTTATTTGGTCCTAATCCCGTTGCTAGCTTAGGTGGCAAACTTTATGCATTTGTGATTGTTGATGATTATTCTAGATATACATGAGTTCTACTACTTGCTAAGAAAAGTGATGTCGCTAACGTGTTTGTTAAGTTTTGTAAGCGTGTTGAAAATGAGAAAGGCTTTAGCATTAACAATATCCGAAGCGATAGAGGAGGAGAATTCCGAAATGAAGAGATTGAAAAATTTTGTGATGAATAAGGTTACAGACACAATTTTTTAGCCCCTAGAACACCTCAACAAAATAGCGTTGTTGAGAGGAAAAATCGCTCTTTACAAGAAATGACTCGGACTATGTTAAACGAGCATTCTTCACCGCAATACTTTTGGACGGAAGCCGTAAGTACGGAATGTTACGTTTTGAACTGTGTTTCAATCCGTAGAAGCTTAAATAAAACTCCAAATGAGTTATGGAATGGTAAAACCCCTGTTATCTCATACTTTAAAGTTTTCGGTTGCAAGTGTTTTATTCTTAATGATAAAGAAAATCTTTCTAAATTTGATACTAAATCCGATAAAGGTATTTTTCTTGGTTATTCAACTAATAGTAAAGCTTATAGAGTATATAATAAACGTACACTTGTAGTTGAATTGTTTTTGAGGAATCTAACCCCTTTTCGCCAAGAAAGGATATTGATGAAGAAAATACAGATTTGATAGAAAAATCAACGGAAGAATCTGAAAACGCTGATTTAAGGCCCGTTGATAATGACTCAATGGAAGTACAATCTTCTGAGAACACGTTACCTAAGGCATGGAAAAAGGTCAACATTCATCCATCCGATCAAATCATTGGCGACATTGAACGTGGAGTAAGTACTAGATCTTCTTTGAGAAACTATGTTAACAATTTTGCTTTCCTATCTCAAATTGAACCTAAAAATGTTTTTGAAGCTATTGACGATGAATCTTGGATTCTTGCAATGCAAGATAAGTTAAATCAATTTGAGAGGAATAACGTTTGGTCTCTAGTACCTAAACCTAATGACCATCCCGTAATTGGAACAAAATAGGTTTTTTGAAATAAAAAGGATGAGTCAGGTGTTGTTATTAGAAATAAAGCAAGATTGGTAGCACAAGGTTATAATCAAGAACAAGAGATAGATTATGATGAAACATATGCACCGGTAGCTAGATTAGAAGCTATACGTATGTTACTTGCTTTTGCTTATGCTAATGATTTCAAAATTTTTCAAATGGATGTTAAAAGTGCATTTTTAAATGGTTTCATTTCCAAAAATACCCTCGGCCAAATATTCCTTAACCGAACCAAGTCCTTCTGATCTCTATGAACTACTAAACCTACATTAGTGGAGAGTGGACCCCAATCAGGCATATGAAAATCATAGTTCTTTACGGTCTAAGTCATGAGTTTCATTGGAGGATAATCCAATCCGATCGTTGTATAGCCATACTATTGAGTCTCATACATACACGTTTACAGGATCTAGAATGGCGTTCACCACTATTGCATGTCGAAAATCTAAAACATTACATGAAGTGTGTTACCGCCTAAACTCGATATGACTGACGGTTGTTGAGGGACAAAAATAAATAGGCCGTTAGAAGAAGTCAAAACTTACATCTCATTATGTTTAGATTGTTTTAGGATGTTTGTTATTTCATTTAGTTGTGTTTTTTATTTTCGTATGTGTGTTTGGCTCGAGGACTAGCCAAATTCCAGGTTTGGAGGTATTTGATAGGTGTGATCTACCTACATATTTTCAAACCGAATTAAGTTAGTTTTCGAGTGTTTATATAGTATTTTATTACCTTTTAATTACATTTATTAGTTTTTGTATAAATCAAGTATGTGGGGCAAAAAGATAGTAAAATGGAGTGAAAACGATGAGATCGAACCAAAAACGATCGAAGAACGGTGGAAAAACAAGCACGGAGACAAAATTGTAAAAGAAGCCCCCCGTCGTGGCGCCCAGACCTCCGCTGCGACGGTGAAACTGCTGAGAATGACCCAAACTTGCTGATCGTTTATCGCCGTGGCGTTGATTCCACCGCCGCGGCGCAGGAGATGCAGGATGTCAATCAAGGCCACAGCCTTCTTCACCGCCTACGCGATCAACTAACCGACCTACTCACTACCACAGCGGTGACCTTCTACACAGCTTAAGATATTTTTAGGATATTTTTGAGATATTTTGCTTATAAATACCATCCCCTCTCCCCTTCTCTTGGATCCCCCTGGCCATTAGAGCCCCTTGGGCTATACTTAGGGTTAGATTTAGGAGTTTTAGAGGGAGAGCTCACATTCTGAGGTGGAGAAGACGGCAAAGCGATCGTTGAACGTTCTTAGCGACAAATCTTCGGACGAGACTAAGTTCTTCAATTTCTTCCCTTGTATCTTTAACTTAGGATATTGTGAGCCTATTTAGTTCATGCTTTCTTGTCAATACGGTTATGGTTATAGGCTAAATATGGATTGTATAAGGATTAATGATATATTTATAAATATATGTTTGAATGATTTCGGTGTTGCGTTTATATTTGTTTGTTTGATTGTGTTTATCGTATTGTTTGTTTATCATGCTTAGATAGATAAATGGAGAATATGGGGTTTGATAAACCTCGAATTCGGATTAGGGTAAATAAACGCCACGATCTAATAACTTGGTCGGGGTTAGGATTGTGGACAATCGATGATGTTAGGAAAAGACTCATGTGACCTAGGGTCGTTAAGACATTGAGGGCGACTTCTTCATTGACTTGAAGTCATGTATTCCCCCGTCTTACACTCGGGAGAGGTGGTAGGGGAGTTTTAGAACTATGATTGTCGATAGGGTAAACACAACACAACGATCCAATGACCTGGTCGAGAGTTGGATTGTGTGCAATCAATGATGCTGGGAGAGACTCACGTGACCTAGGGTCATTAAGATGTTGAGGGGGACTTCTTCATTGACTCTAAGTAATGTATTCCATCATCTTACACTCGGGAGAGGTGGCAATGGAGTTTACGAACTGAGATTGTCAAATAGGTCGAACACCGTAAACGTGAGTAAATCGAGATCAAACACATATTTGTAAACACATTAATCCCTAGGAAATTCTTTCCCCTAAAACATATTAGTATATTAGTATAGATAATTTAATTAATTAGTATTAGTATTAATTAATTATTTACATTTTTGGTCGCCTAGATAAAGTTAGGTCATAAAAAACGCGGTACTCGATAGTAACGACACCAATCCCTGTGGATATGATAACCTGATCTTTTACGATCACACTATACTAAAACTTTGACCTCGTACACTTACGAGTAGTCAATACGCGAGGATGTAAATCCCTCGACGTATAGTAGTGTAATAATAACCAGTAGTATAGATGTATTTTATAATTCCTGCTAACCAGTAGTATAATATAATAATATAATGCTTGAGAGGGCTTGCACAAGGTGTCGTCCTTACCACGCCCTATAGGATTAGATATATAACCATCTTCCAAGAATGCAGATATATAGGAACCAGATGTGTTTCCATTCTTTCGATAATAGTCTTCCAAGGTTGATTGTTCGTCATCCGTCGAAATACACAATAGTAGAAGTGATCAATCGTCATCCTTGTCGAATCCTCCTGGATCAGGAATGTCTCCATCCTTTAGGATAAATTTAAATACTTATCTTTAAATTTCATGTCTAGCGTTAGTGTCTCCTCCTTTGTCATTACGAGTAAACTACCATGACAAAGAGGGGCAGCTGTAGACACCGCATTTTGTCCTGGCCAGTCAGTGTCGTATTAAGTACAAGTTCAGATAAATTTTAAACTTGGGTTTAAAGGAAATGAATTTCTACCTCAGATCATACTATACAACACAAAAACAACAAAAAACATGACAAAAAACACAATTGTTGAATTTGACAAAATACTAATAAGTAAAAGTTTTGGGTCAATCTCGAAATTCCCACAATTTAAAGAGGTCTAAAATAACTTTACTAAAGTTTGATTTTCATCAAATCATCTTTAGCATAGATAAATCTTAGTCATTAACCTTACCCAACTCGACCTTGAAATATTTACAACCCTTGAATATAGTCAATGTAAGACAAAAAACAAGAAACAATCCAGTACACCTTACTAAAGGCTTGGGAAGGTCATGACAAATCCCTAAATCACAAGTTGATTTAAGGATTGGGCTTAACTTGGATTTACACCAAATCAAAGTAGTCTTGGAAAACCAACCTAGGCCCAAGCAATCAAGGGCCTAACTGTCATTTAAGGCCCACAAATGAAGCCTTATAATGACCAAGAAACCTTCCTAGAATATGCCTTCCAAATGGCTAAGGAATGGAACCAAGACACTTAGGGTACAACCAATCGTTATCGAAACTAAACTGATTTGGTTCACCACCTAATCAAAGAATTCAATGAGCATTGAATTCTCATCCCATAAAGCATTAAATGCTTGGGATGACATGTCAAGACCACATTCAAGGTATCTAGATATTTTAAGCAAAACATCTTAGAACCAACCAAAAACCTTGAATCGTGACTTTTAAGGTCATTATGATATTTAAAAATTATAGTTTTAAAAAAAATGGGAGTTAATAGATTAAATTAATTTGAGGTTTTAAAAGTGGGGAGTCAATTGTTTTTTAAAATGTTAATTTTAATTGTTGGGTTTAAATAATATTTTAAAGATTCAAATGGGAGGTATATGTAATTTTATTTTCATAATTGGATATGATGTCTTTAGCTATCATTAGATGGGGCTTGAAAATAAGAAAAAATATTAAAAGAAAAATGTGGCCATTGTGCATAAAGCCAACACAAAGCAAGAAAAAATAAAATAAAATAGGAAAGAATGATTAAGGCGGTGATAATCTATAGACAAAGATATTAGTAAAATCATATTTCCTAAGACAATATTTCCAATTCTAGAGATCAACTTTTTCATATACAAGGTAATATTTCTTCTATTTTTTTTCTAAGTTATGTAGCGCGCGCACACACACACATATATTATTCTTAAAAAAATGTAGCCAATTTTCTCTAATTTCATATAAATTTAACAAAAAAAATTTGGAGATGGAAAATAATATATTTTCTTGTCACGCATTTCACCTTTCATTTCATATTATATTCTTTTAGATAAATTTTTAGTTTAGGTTTCATAGTTTGTTAGGTTCACAAGCGATGCCAACTACGACAATATTTTAGTGATAGATTAATAGCAGTGCAATTTTCGAGGTAAGTGTATTGTCTTCTATGTAAATTGCCAAATTATATTTTTATACTAAAATGTGAAAAGAAAAGGTTTATTAAAATTAGTTATTTTATAACGTTAAATGGATTAAGTAAATGGTTAAATATGAAAAATAATTTTTATTATTATCCTATTTTACCATAGTGTGGTCCTGATAGTAGGACATGTCCTCCGGGATGTTGTTGGTCCTAACAGGATGGCATGTCCTATAGGACATTGTGTTGTAACCTAACAGGAGAATAAGTGTTGCAGGTGGTGGTTGTTGTTGTTGTTGACCATGATGATTATCATCACGGTATGGTGGTTTACACCACGTATTGGCTACTACCATTAGAGATATTAAATGACCCTGACACTGATGGCAACCTTAGATTGCACAGTTGTACAGGTTACGATACCATTATGACTCCCGATCATAAGGTGAAACAATCCTATGTCTAGTAGGGAAGTATGTTTATAGTATTTTATTATATAAAAGTGATTTGATTGATTGATTTGTATTCAGTTGTTATATCTTGACGAGATATGTGGATTTGATACTACTCAGTGTGTAGTTATATTCTATTCTGGAAAGTATTACCGTATTTTATTATATATCAAAGCAATTTGACCGGATGACTGAAATTCAATTGTTTTATCATAATGATATTTGTGGGATTTTGGTACTACTCATTATGTGATTATATTTATATTTTGAAAAATGGTATTTGATAAATATACTTAATCTATAAATTATTTTTATATTATGAAGATAGTACACCGATAAAATATTTTGTTTCAGGTACTCCAAATAGAGGCGAGTCCACTGCTGGCATTAGATAGAGTGATTGAGTAGGCTGTCAGGGCAGTCGTTAGTAATCAGGGGTTTGTACTTTTGTAGTTTTACAGAAAAGTTGGATAGGTATAGTTGAATTTTAAATTAGTAAATATTAATATTTGTCTCAATTGATAGTTAGTGAATATTTATTATTGGTTAGGCAGTAACCAATAGAGGTAATTCCAATTATTATTTTTATTATAGTAGCGCAGCGGAAGTGTGGTGGTGATTGGTTTGTCTTTTACTAGTACTTCTCCTTAAAAATAAAAGGGAGAAACCGAGTGGCGGCCCTAAAAAACCGGATCATTACATACCAAATGTCATTGGTATCTACCTTTTACTAGTACTTCTCCTTAAAAATAAAAGGGAGAAACCGAGTGGTGGTCTTGAAAAATCGGATCATTACATACCAAATGTCATTGGTATCTACCTTTTAATATCATTAAAGAGCTATGATATTTGAACTTAATATCCAACGTCTACAACACCATTGTTACAATTAAATAATAGTATCAAAATATCGTTTTATTAATATAGTTGATCGAAATATTTTATTGATTAAAGCCATTAATATATAAATATAAGATTGACTATAGGGTTTCCATCAAATAATCTCCTACTAGCATTATAGACAATCGGTACAATATCTAGTACTTATCTTTTCAAGATGCCAATGTAACTGATATAAAGTCATAGCCTTAATAAATGGATCTACTACATTATCTCCTACATCTACTCTCTTAATTTCTACATCATTTCTCGTGATGACTTTGTGAATTAAGTGGAAGCACCTTTCAATGTGTTTGGATTTCTAATGAGATCTGTGTTGGCCCAGTGAAATACCCAAGAAGAGGGTGAATTGGATAATTAAAAAATATCAGAGAAAAAATACTTTAATAACTTAAATAATTAATTTTAATCCTAAATTAATTATTATGTTTATATCACAGCGAAAATATAAAATCAACTAGGTGCACACCAAACAACAAAAATAAATAAAGTAAAGATTAAAACACACCAGAAATTTGTACTAGTTCACCAAGCTACTCTTAGCTATTCCAGTCCTTCGAGCCCCACGGAGAGTCGCACCTACTAAACTCAAGATTCATTTAAAGGTTTGAATCAAACACTCACAAAGATTATTTTACAGGCTCAGAATCAACGTTTACAAAATTTCTTTTTCACAGGTTAAAAAATAACCTCTACTTTTTACAGGCTCAAGAATGACCTAATTTTTTTTTAAAATAAAGGTTAAAGAATCAAAACCTCACAAAATACTCAAAATATCCTTTTACCCGATAAGGATTGAACCGTTACAAAATCCACACAAAACAATTCAATTCTGGAAGAATTACTACCTCAATCTCTTTACAGGAAGAGACTGAAACTAGCTACCCTTAGATTTAATATACCTTTGATTAAATATACCCAATAGTATTTAATCTGTCACTCAACTTATCAATTAAAAAATTGACAAGTGATTTTTCCCACTTGAAGCTTCTACCACCCCAGATAAATTAAAACTCAATTAATATCCTAAAACTAGTGATAGAAAAGTGAGAGACTCAAAATCTGATTTTAAATAAAAAATGGGTGGCACGTAATTGAACACAAAATTAGATTAATTTCAAGAAATTGTTTAAAAATATTTTTCTATAAAAAAATCAAAAAACAATTTCTAAAGATCAAATTCCAAAAATTAATCAAGCAATACTATATAGAAAATAATTTGGAAAGATCTCACCCGGAATCCACTGAAAAAAAATAAAATTAGAGCGATATTACTTCAGATTCGGTAGCAATAATGATTCTCAACAAATTATTCTCAAGAATGTCTCTTAGAAAAACTCTCAGAAAAACTCAATATGATTTCTCTTAGAAAAGCTCAATATGATATCTTGATTTCTCTTTTACTTTTTTTTTTTTAATGATATGAAAAATGCAGGTCTATATAAATGGGGTTAAAATCGTCTTTCTAACGGCTAATTCCCATTTGTCATGACACTTAATTACTCTTTTAGACCACTTATATCATTAATACTTCATTCTGGTTCAATTCACTTAATTATAGCTTTTAAACTTCTCAATTAAATCCCCTAAATATTTCTCAATCATAATTAAATAGTGTTGGCCCAGTGGAATACCCAAGAGGGGGTGAATTGGGTAATTTAAAAATTATCAGAATAAAACTTCAATAAATCAAATAATTAACTTTAATCATAAATTGAATATTATCTTTATATCACAGCAGAATTAATTAATCAACTAGTTGCACACCCAAACAGCAAAAATAGCGAAGTAAATGATGTAACAAAGATTAGTCGCAATTGATCTTCAAGATTGTCTCTTAGAATAGCTCACAAACTCTCAGAAAGATAACTCTTAGAAAAGCTCACTCTTATAATATGATATGATTTCTCTTATTGTTGATGATATAAGAAATTCATTAGTTTATTTAAAGGAGAATGAAATCAGCCTTCTAATAGCTACTTCCAATGTGTCATGACATTTAATAACTCTTATAGACTCCTTATATCATAATGACTTCATTTTGGTTCAATTCACTTAATAAATGACTTTTAAATCTTTCAATTAAGTCCCCCAAATATTTTTTAATCCCAATTAATTAGAATAGAAACAATTTCTAAGTACCAAATTGAGAAATATTAAAACTTAATTAACCAAATCAATAGGATTTAAATAATAGATTAAGCATGTCTTAAATATCATCAAATCCCTGAAACCTCTCACAGATCCCAACCAAAAACGGCTACTTTTAGATATGATTTCGGAATGCACAAGATCCTGAAACAGTGTCATAGGTCGACCTGTCTGTCGACTTACCAATTCAAAGACTTCCACCTTTGGACATAGATTGACCTACCTGTCGACTGACTATGTTGGAATTTTTTCTAAACTTGTTTTTAACTCATTCTTATTTACGTTTTCACCCCTTTAATCATTTTCTTTTCTAAATAAACTCCACTAACTTCTTAAATTCAATTTTAGTCATTTATAAATATTTCTTTTCAATAACACATAGGAGCAAATAATTTCATCTTATCAAAACACACATAAACAATAAAAACTTTTTGTGCCGTGTGTTCCTAATTGGGATATTAAGAGTTGAAATTAACCTGAGTTATTTTCCCTAATTTCTTCAAATTTTTAATTCTTTATCATCTTTGTCATCATCATTTAGCATCCATTTGTCATCGCATCTTCTTCATCACTGGAACTTAAACAATTGAAACACTCAATTAAACCATTAGTTTAACCAAAACATCAATACTTAATTGTTCATCAAAATCTTAGGATCAACACTTTGATGTTTTCATTAAAACAAAAATATAACCATACTCCCCCTGAATTCGATGACGGTTTTTTTTTTTAAACACACTTAAGTATCATAATGAAGATTATAAAATGATCAATAAAGCATAATTTTAAAAATACTCCCCCTTAATAAAACATCACTAATTTCTCCCCCTTTGTCATCTTCAAAAACAAAATTTAGGGAAGAGGGAACACAAAAACATCACTACTCTAGGCAAATGTTATGAGGTTTAATTTTCCATTAAAGATTTAATGAGTATATCAACAAGCTAACCAAAACTATCAAAATCTTCAATATCATCTTCTTCTTTTTTTAATTTAAGCATAACATAATATTTCCCTTCTTATGAACACTTCTCCCCATATATAATTTTAAACACACAAATTTATGTTTAGGAGAATAAACTTGAAGCAATCAAACTATTTCAACAAAATGGCATGTAATCATATTCAATTAAATTTGCATGCCTCACTAATGATACCAAATAATGTCTTCCCTTTATAAAAACAAAACATATGTTCTTTAACACACTAAAATATGAAGCATTTTATCAATCATTCTCATCAACATGTATGATCACTAACTAATTCCAAGCACTCTTAGTCCTATCAATCAATGAAGTTATCCCAAGTAACATACTTTGCATAAGAACATGAATCTTAATAATAACATGCGTAATAAAATTTTAAAGCTCTTCCAAAATAATAATCATTTGAAAACCTTTAATATATTAAGATATCATTTCAAAATGCATAAAATATCAGCTCAATTCACTTAACTCATTTTCTAAATCACGTAACATATTTCAAAAATTAACTCATGATCGCTACTTGATATAAGCACATAAATACATGTTAATACTCCTTAACTAAATGTGATTTTCATAATCACCATAGAATGTTTCTAAGACAAGTGAACACATTATTAAAAATAAATCTTAGAAACCATCATAACTTACCTATTTGGCAAGTTGGGCACCTTCCTCTTTAACAAATTTAATGAATTTAAAATGCGGAGGGTTAAGAGTACTTTTTCTATCTTTGGGGGTGACTTTATTTTTTACCTCATTTGAGCTCATAATTTATTTAGGTGCGCAATTCTTCTTGGCTTGTTCGTATCCTCTCTTCCTTTGATTTTTGCCATTTGATTCATTGATGATTCCTTTTACCTGTATCGCTCGTGGTTTTCTGGTGATATCCCATCTTGGTATGATACAGTTTTTCTCTTAGCACATATCTCTTATGGTTCCTTTACAATTTCACCTCTTGTCTTTAGTGTATCTTTTCACTTTGTACACGTCGCTTGCAGATCTTTGGTGACTTCCTATTTTGGCTTTGATATAAACTCTTTAATTGTTCCTTTAGGTCCACTTCCAATATTTTGTAATTCTGCACAAGTCATTTCAACAATTTTCTTCGATATCCATTTCATTTTGGATCTGTCCTTATTAGACATAAACTTAGGGTTCCGAAACGGACATGATACTTTAAAATGCACAACCCTATTGCAATAATAACATCTCGAATCCAAATTATCATTGAAAGCACGAGATGTAAAAAAAGAATCATTTCTAACAATAGCCACATGATTATCACTGACTTGTAATGAAGGATGAGATGATGAAGCATATCCATTTTACCTAGAAAAATCATTTTCAGAATCTTTCGAAATAGACTTAAGGTCGGATTTTGATTTTTCAAATTTTTTCTAAAGTAAACTAATTTTAGAAACAAGATCTGATCTTTGCTGGGAAATTATATCAAAATTATTTTTTAAAACTCTGTTTTCATTTTTAGGATAATCCACTTTAGAGAGCAAATTATTAATTTAAAAAATAATGTTTGAAAATTCTTTTATACCACAATAATCATCCAAATGCATTTTAGATTTTCAGACACTTTTTCCACTATTTTCAAAATAATCAATTTTTTTTTTTTAAACTCAAACTCTCTTTAGCAAAAAGTAGTGTAAAAGAAAGTAATTTTTTCATAACAATATGGATATTTTCATTATCATCATCTCCATCACTACCACTAAAATCACAAGAATCATAAATCACATTATTATATACGCATTTACCACTATCAAAAGAGGATACACAAAACACATCATCTATGGTGTATGCACGTGACCAGTTTAGCTAGGATGTTATGCCTAATCGAGCTAAAACCAGCTTTGATACCAATTGTTGGCCTAGTGGAATACCCAATGGGGGGTGAATTGGGTAATTTAAAAATTATCAGAATAAAACTTCAATAAATCAAATAATTAATTTTAATCATAAATTAACTATTATCATTATATCACAACAGAATTAATTAATCAACTAGGTACACACCCAAACAGTAAAAATAGCAAAGTAAATAATGCAGTAAAGATTAGTCGCAATTGATCTTCAAGATCGTCCTTAGAATAGCTCACAAACTCTCAGAAATATAACTCTTAGAAAAGTTCATTCTTATAATATGATATGATTTCTCTTTCTATTAATGATATAAGAAATTCACAGGTCTATTTAAAGGAGAATGAAATCAGCCTTCTAACAGTTAGTTCCAATGTGTCATGACATTTAATAGCTCTTATAGACCCCTTATATCATAATGACTTCATTTTGGTTCAATTCACTTAATAAATGACTTTTAAATCGTTCAATTAAGTCCTCCGAATATTTCTCAAGCCCAATTAATTAGAATAGAAATAATTTCTAAGTACCAAATTAAGAAATATTAAAACTTAATTAACCAAATCAATAGGATTTAAATAATAGATGAAGCATGTATTAAATATCATCAAATCCATAAAATCGCTCACAAATCCCAACCAAAAATGACTACTTTTACATATGATTTCGGAATGCATAAGATCCTGAAATAGTGCCATAGGTCGACCTGTCTGTTGATTTACCAATCCAGAGAGTTTCATAGGTCGACCTGTTAGTCAACTTACCAATCTAGAGAGTTTCACAGGTCGACCAATCAGTTAACTTACCAATTTAGAGACTTTCACCTTTGGATATAGGTCGACCTACCTGTCGACCGACTATGCTGGAATTTTTTCTAAACTTGTTTTTAACTCATTCTTATTTACGTTTTCGCCCCTTTAACCATTTTCTTTTCTAAATAAACTCCACTAACTTCTTAAATTCAATTTTAGTCATTTATAAATATTTCTTTTCAATAACACATAGGAGCAAATAATTTCATCTTATCAAAATACACATAAACAATAAAAACTATTTGTGCCGTGTGTGTTCCTAATTGAGATATTAAGAGTTGAAATTCACCTGAGTTGTTTTCCCTAATTTCTTCAAACTCTTAATTCTTCATCATCTTTGTCATCATCATTTAGCATCCATTTGTCATCGCATCTTCTTCATCACTGGAACTTAAACAACTGAAACACTCAATTAAACCATTAGTTCCACCAAAACATCAACACTTAATTGTTCAACAAAATCTTAGGATCAACAAATAGAATAGAAACAATTATATGTACCAAATTGAGAAATATTCAAACTTAATGAACCAAATCAATAGGGATAACTTAATATGTGTAGCATATCTCAAATAATATTAAATCCCTAAAATCTCTCATAAATTCTAACAAAAAAACGGCTAGTAACGACTACTTTCATATTGAAATCCGAAATTCCATAATATCCTGGAACAGACACACAAGTCAACCGACCAAGATCAGCAGTCGACTACTCAATTCAGGAAGTAGCAAAGCCAAAGATTTTGTGCCCATCGGTTGACCTATCTATTGACCTAGAGATTCAGAGAGTTTTTTTTCTTTGTCCGGTTGACTTACCTATCAACTTATGAATACTGTATCACTTTTCTAAACTTGTTTTTAATTCATTCTTATTGACATCTTCGCCCCTTTAACCAATTTCTTTTCTTGGTTAGCTCCACTAAGCACTTAAATTCAATTTTAATTAATTATAAATATTTCTTTTTCAATTACACATAGGAGCAAATAATTTATCTAATTGGAATTCTATTACAAACACACATATTTATAAAAATCATTTAAAAATCTTTTTGTGTTGTGTGTGATCTTAATTGGGATATTAAGAGTTGAAATTTAAATATGAGTTGTTTTTCCTAGGTTCTTCAAATTCTTCAACCTCTTAATCTTTCATCATTTTTATCATCATATCTTCATCATTTAGAGCTAATAAACTGAAACACTTAATCAAACTGTTAGTTCCACAAAAAACATCAACCTTTAATTGTCTATCAAAATCTTAGGATCAACAATCTGAATTCCCTTGTTTGATCTATGGCATCGTTGTTGTCACACTACAAAAGTATTGGACACTCAATAATCGAAACCATTTCAAGTTTAATGATGAACTTCCTAATCCATACACCTTTCTAAGATGTGTCGAAATCATCAATGTAATCAGCCTCAGTAGTGGAATATACAGTTGTGGTTTGATCACAACTCCTCCCACCCATGACTCTACTATTCAAGATAAATTCATATCCCAAATTAAACATATTGCATCCATATTGAATTGAAAATCTGAATCTGTATAACCTACAACCCTTAGTTCTCCTCCTCCTCCATAAACTAGAAATATATCTTACCTCTTCTCAAGTACTTAAGGATATATTTCAAAACTTTTCAATGTTCTAAACCTCGGTTGATTGACATATGTTGGTCAATCTAGTCGTATAACTAATATTGGGCCTAGTTTATAACATTGCATACATGATATTTTTAATTGCCGAAGTATACTCATCATAACATTTTCTTTAGAAGAATGAGGACTCATATTTTGAGAGAAGTAAATCCCATGGTGTACTGGTAGATAGCCCTTTTTTTTTTAATTCTTCTTGTTGTATCGCTCCAACTTTTTTTTATCTACCTAGATTAGAATAAACCCATCCTCTTTGATTTATATCTATAGACATTTAAACCCAATTATTTATTTATTTTTTGAAATTGAAAGTTAAAAATTTAAATTTAATTATCCAAAATATTATTCAAATGTTCAATTTTTAAAAATAAAATATTTTTGGACGTCAATTTGACAAATTTGGCGAAAACAAAAGTTTTTGGGATCAAACCGAAAAGTAAGTATATTTGGGGAAATTTCTTCAAATTGAAAGGTCAAAACTGAAATTAAACAAATTAAAAGTGATATCCTTAGGGAACTCACTTTCATTTTTATCAATTTGGTCCCATATTAATTTTTAGAAATTTCAATTTTGATCCAAAACTTTTGTTTATGAACTTTTTAAAGTAAAAGGGAGCGGGACAAAATACTGTGTCTACAACTATCCCTCTTTGTCATGCGAGTTTACCCATGATGACAAAGATAGAAGACACAACCATTTTGTTCCGCAGAAAATGAAATAAAAATGGACCTAACCTAGAGTAGTCCAGGTTGGTTTTCGACATGGAAGGAAATGAAAATGATATTTTCCAAGAGAGTCTAGAAATCACTGAAAGTAGTAAAACAACGTCCTAGGGTAGCCTAGAACTACTGAAAGCAGGTAAACAAATGGTGATCCAGGGTTAGCCTAGAAATCACTGATAGTAAGCAGATGACACTCCAGAATAGCCTGAAAATCACTGAAATTGAGTAATTTAGATGGTGATCTAGGGTTAACTCGGAAATCACTAAAAGTAAGCAGTTTAGATGGTGATCAAAAGTTAGACCGAAAATCACCGAAAGTTATCAATTTAGATGGTGATCCCGAGTTAGCCTGGGAAACACCAAAAATAAGCAGTTTAGATGGTGATCCAGGGTTAGTCCAGAAATCACTGAAAGTAAACAATTTAGACGATGATCCAGGGTTAACCTAGGAAATACCTAAATTGGGTAATTTAGGTGATGATCTAGGGTTAGTACTACGCGCTCAGATTCACACATGTTTCCTCCTCGTGGTAGTTGGACTACTCGCAAGTATACGAGGTCTGGTTTTAATATAATGGATCTTTTTAGGATCGGATATCGTTCCACTGGGACGGGCAGGTAATTCAGTTGAGTATTGCGATTTCAATAGTTTCATATTATCTCGACTAATCAAATTTTGTTTGTTTTCTAATTACTATACTAAGATAAATGACAACTATTAAGTTAGTTTTAATTATCTTTCTGACGGAATTCTGCCTAGGCGGTAGCTACTTCGCCTAGGCGGATTTACAGCAATGCAGCTCAATTCAGCAGTTTAGTCAATCCAGCATTCTGATGGATTTCCGCCTAGGCGGTGGAAACTTCGCCTAGGCGGATTCAATACTTCAGCCCTTACAACCTTCTGACGGATTTCCGCCTAGGCGGTGGAAACTTCGCCTAGGCAGAATTGCTCTGTTATTTGAAACCTTATTTATTCATCTTTTAGGCTACCCTTTTTGTACCATTTTGCTCGGTTTGCCGATTGTTTACTTCCCTACTCCTGACTAATAAAAATAGCTAAAACGATATTCAAACTTAAATAAAGTACTCGAAAACTGGCAAATTCGGTTTAGAATTAGATAGGTATTTTACACCTATCAAATACCCCCAAACTTGGAATTTTGCTAGTCGGTGAACAAAACACCCTAATGCTAAATAACATTAACTACACTAATAAGCTACATCCTAAACTACAGATACGCAATCATTAACAATTAAGAAGTACACACCTGTGAGATACTAGTCAAAGAAACCATGCTCTTCTTCCCTCAACAACCCGTAATCAGATCCGGTTAAAGAATAACACACACCACGTGGTGCTCCAGAATTTCAACACTCAATATCAGTTCAAATCATTTTAGATCCTATTGAAATGTGTATGTGTGAGAACTCAGATATATAACAAATCAAACGCTGAATTGGATTATTGGATGAATAAGGTCATGACTTTAAACTTGCTAAAAAATTTAGGAAAGCCATATGCTTGACTGGGCTCAACTATCCACTAATGTAGGTTCGGACATTCACCGAGATCAATAGGGCTTGGTCAGGCTTTGGATAACGGCCAAGGGTATCGTAGAAATAGAAACTCGTTATAATTTTAACGATACCCGAGGTACAAACGCTTGTCGCTAAATCTCTCTCATGACTCCCTTATCTTTGAAAATATTACCCTGAATAGGATTTAGTAAACTTGTATTTACTTGTCAAAACAATCGAATTTAAACACTATATTCACATAGGTTTTTTTTTTTTTTTTTTTTTTTTTTTTAAAGTAACACCCCCAAACTTATTCAATTTTATACAATTTTAGGGGTGTTTAGTTATAACTACAGGATTGACAAGTGAATACTCTTATACTTAACCAAAAATACTGAAACCCCGATTGCCTGCTTCAAGTTAGCATAATCTAATGCTACTTGTTTTCACTCAATTTTCACTTTTATTCCTAGAGACAATGATTCTGAAAGATTCACTTGGTAAAAGTATAGAAACAAGTTCAGAAGTGACAAAATTTTATGACTTCGACAGGAGAACGAGGGAATAACTTTTCAAGTTAGTTTCAAAAGGTTCAAGCGATAAAAACGAGGGCCTATATCATGCCTCCGGAATTACCTTACCTATAATTTCACCTCAAGCCTCCCCCAGTCAAGTTCTAGATTCCTCATTACTGTCGTGAACTTATTACTGAATAATCGATGTCCAATCGTTCAATTAATTATACAACGAGTTTATGCAATCGTGCGATTTTAGGATCAAAATAATTTTTACCTAATCAACATGATAAGCACACAAAACACACGTGAATGGCATTACCCCCGACCTTAAAACACAAATTAGGGGGTGATTTTCATCATTGGGACATGGTTCGGACGAACTCAAAACTCAGCATGCTTGCACAACTCAATTCATTAACAATTCTATTCTAATTCTACAAACTAATATTACCTATGCTAATCATCCTTACACATACATAGCTAAACATTACACATGTATAACAAAAAGAATTTCAAAATTTACAAAAATTTTAACATTAATATATAAATTTGTACACAAAAAGAATTTATGTCCCCTTTACATCAAATTTTTTTCATCCTTCTTGTCCCCCCAAGAAAAAACAAAAACTACATGCTTCGTATGTCATACTCCCCCCAAACTTAAACAAGGCAATGGGAACCCAATAGCAGAATAGAAAAATATGTATTAAAACTAGGGTGGACACATACCTAGGAGGGAAGACATAGATGTCTAACCTCCTACCGTTCATTGTGGAGGAGATGGCGATGGTGGCTGATCCGGCTCGGAAAGCGGCACGGGCGTATAAAGCGCCATGTCGATTCCAAGATGCTCGAATATGACTCGTTGGTTTTGATCTTGTTGCCGGATATAGGACTCCATGTAGTTCTCCATCCGAGCCAAATTATCTTGAAGTTGACTCACATCGGACTGGAGACTACGGACATCTCTTAAGATTTGGGTGATTTGGCCTCGGCTGGTTGTAGGCGTTGGTCGCTCAGAAGGACCAACTTCTTCCTCTTCTTGACCCTCCTCTCCTTCACCTTGTCCGCCTTTCCATAACCTTTTAATCAATGCTAGATCAAGTGGCTTCACAGGAGGAAAGGGGCTCGTGGACGTGATTCGAACTCCGGCTCATTGAAAGAGCGCAGTGAGGAATGAAGGAAAAAAAAGGGCATCCTTTTTCGACTTGGCAGCATGAAGTATGGAAGAATAAATGTGCCAACCGACATTTACGGGCGTCCCTCTATCGATGCCGTAGAGCATGAAAGCTCTCTCCTTGGACACGTCAGACACATGAGTAGTCAGGAGCAGATTAGCGTAGATAAATGAAAACCAAGTCTTGGGGATCGGTTTCAGAAACCTCGACTTAAATATTGCTTGGCCCTACCATGTGTTGGTCCACTGTGCGTTTCCTGTCGTCAGGGCTTGAATCACCGCACTCATTGTCGGTGAGGCGGCATCGGATAAATCTCTTGAAGCTTCAGGCCCCGTCAATCCTAGCAATTCATTAAAGTGATTGGCACTGAAGAGGATGGGAATGTTGCGGACCCGTGTTTGAAACCCTGTGGCCTCTGCGATGTTTGCATAAAATTCTCGAACAAGGGCCAACTCTCCCGTTGGAGGTGGAGCACAGAACTGTTGCCATCGTCTTTGTACGATCACAGTTTTGATTTCTTCAGGAAGATCATTCAAAGGCCCAAATCCTCTTTGACGGATGCCTAGCCGCTTACTCTCATGTTCTTTATACCGATCCTCCGCCTGCTTAGAAATAAACTTAAGGGAATTGAAGTCCGAAGCGGACGGAGGTTCGTCTGTTCTTGGGTGCTTGATAGCCCTGCGCTTTGCCATTTTCCCTGAAAATTAAAATCACCATACCAACCACAAGAATAACAATAGAACAAGTAATTCAAACCCTAGTCAGCGAACCAAAGGCAATCAACACAAAACTCACAAGATATTCCACCAACCATAACCAAATCACATTTTCGTCGCAATGTAGCGCAAACTACATGATTCACATTGTATATCAACACAAAAATATGATAAGGTTTATCATTTAGCATTCCTCAATCCCAAATAACATGAAAATCGCAATTTAGGGTTAAAAGGGGTTTAGGGTTCAAATCAAATCCAATGTTTTGTTGAAATAAATGAGCAAATGAAGCAAATAATTCAACAACTAAATGAAAAATAGGATCATTGACACTTACTTGTTGAAAAATTGGATCAAAACAGTGGAGAATGGCGATTTCGCACTGTTTCACCCTTCGAACCCTAATTTTTCGAAAATGGGCAGAGAAATTCCTCGTTTGGACGAAGATTCTTGATGAAGATCCAAGTTTTTAGCACTATAGAATGAATCTTTAAAGGGGGGAAGGAATTTGGGATGGTGAAATTGAGAGGTTTCTTGAAATTTTTAGGAGGGAAATGTCATTTGCAAAGTGGACTGTGCATTTTAAAAACAAAGTTCACGTAAATTCGCCTAGGCGGTGGTTTTACCTCTTAGGCGGATTAGCGCCTTTTCGTTTTTAAAAACTCTCTGGTGTAAATCCGCTTAGGCAGTGGTTTTTCCGCCGAGGCGAGTTTACACTGGTGTGAAACCCTGATTTGGTTGTAAATCCGCTTAGGCGGTGGTTTTCCGCCGGGGCGAGTTTACACCAGTGTGAAGGTTCAGCTTTTCTTCAATTTTCCGCCTAGGCGGTGGTTTTACCACCTGGGCGAAATTTCGGTAGTGTAAAAATACTGATTTTTTCTGTCCAATTATCGCCTAAGCGGTGGTTTTACCGCTTGGGCAAAATTACGCCAGAATGTTTTCTCAGCCTTTTTGTCCAATGTTCGCCTAGACGGTGGGTTTACCGCTTAGGCGAATTTTTTCCAGTGTGGACCTAAGCTGGATTCCTTCAGGTTTTCACATTGTTTCTCTACACCTCTTATTTCCTCTTCAATCCTCAAATTAGTTTTAGCATGCAAATCAATCCTAAGTATCTAACCTCATCAATTCACCACAAAAAATTAATATTACGAGATCAATACGATCTCCAAAAAGGTATTTATAAAAAAGTTGAGAATATTCGTTACCCTCGATGTCATGTCAAAAAAATGTTGCTTGGTTTTACATCCTTAGCATGGACGTTTAAGAATTCTGGCTTTATCCTTCAACGAGGGAGATGTTCTCCACAACTCGTTCTTCATTCTTGAAGTAATGCTTGATTCGCTCCCTGTTGACTCAAAAAGTGTGTCCGTCTTTGGCTTCTAGCTCGATAGCTCCAAATGGATAGATATGCTTGATCCGGAACGGTCTAGACCACCGAGACTTCAACTTTCCGGGAAAGAGCCTCAGCCTTGAATTAAACAATAGGACTTGTTGGCCCAGACTGAACTCCCTCCAGACTATCATTTTGTCATGCCACCTCTTCGTTTTATCTTTGTAGAGCTTGGCATTCTCATAAGCCTCACGCCGGAATTCCTCCATTTCATTCAATTGGAGAAGACGTTGCGCACCAGAAGCTTTTATGTCAAAATTGAGTTTCTTTATCGCCCCGAATGCACGGTGCTCCAATTCAACGGGCAAATGGCAAGCTTTTCCAAACACCAATCGATACGGCAACATGCCGATCGGTATCTTAAAAGCCGTGCGATATGCCCATAAAGCATCATCAAGCTTCACCGCCCAATCCTTGCGATTTGTATGAACCGTCTTTTCCAAAATTAGCTTGATCTCACGGTTTGAAACTTTCGCTTGGCCATTTGTCTGTGGGTGGTATGGTAGCGCCACCTTATGCCTCACTCCATACTTTGCCAATAAGGCATTGAGCATTTTGTTACAGAAGTGAGTCCCCTCATCACTGATTAAGGCTCGAGATGTCCCAAACCGTGTCATAACATTATGTTGAAGGAACTTTAACACCACTTTAGCATCATTAGTAGGTGTTTCCACAGCCTCGACCCATTTGCACACATAATCCACCTCTAGCAGAATATGCTCATTCCCAAATAAGGGCGGAAATGGCCCCATGAAATCCAATCCCCACACGTCAAACAACTCAAGCTCAAGAATTGACGTCAGTGGCAATTCATGCCTCCTTGATATGTTACCTACCCTTTAACATCTATCACAGGTTTTTGCAAACGTATATGAATCTTTAAATAAAGAGGGCCAGTAAAAATCTGATTGCAGTACTTTTGATGCTGTCTAAGTCGCACCGAAATGGCCGCCAGAAGGTGATGAATGGCAATGGTAGAGAATACTAGCCATTTCCTCTTCCGGAACACATCTCCGGATCACCTGATCAGCACATTTCTTGAATAGCAACGGATCGTCCCACATATAGTACTTAGCATCAAAAAGAAATTTCTTCCTTTGTGCTCCAGTCAAGTCAGGTGGTAACACGCCACATGCAAGATAATTAACAATGTTTGCATACCACGGAAGTGCATTTTCTACTGAAAAGAGTTGTTCATTAGGGAACACTTCCGTGATATTAGACTCGTCACTAACGTCTTCTTGAATCAACCTCGACAAATGGTCGGTAACAACGTTCTCACTCCCCTTTTTGTCCCTTATCTCCGCATCAAACTCTTGTAATAAGAGAATCCACCTTATCAACCTTGGCTTGGCATCTTTCTTTGCAAATAAGTACCGGATAGCCGCGTGATCCGTGTAGACGATCACTTTTGACCCAATGATATATGAACAGAACTTATCACAAGCAAAGACCACTGCTAGCATTTCTTTCTCGATTGTGGTGTACTTCTCCTGGGCGTCATTCAATGTTTTGCTTGCATAATAGATCGAGCGGAAGATCTTCTCCTTCCGTTGGCCTAACACCGTGCCAACGACATAGTCACTCGCATCGCACATTATCTCAAATGGCATTTCCCAATCCGAAGCGACCATTATTGGAGCCGAGATCAACTTCTCCTTTATCGCCTTAAACGCATCCATACAAGCTTCATTGAATTCAAATTAATTATCCTTCTCAAGAAGGTGACATATCAACTTCACCGTCTTCGAGAAGTCCTTAATAAAGTGCCGGTAAAAGCCGGCATGCCCCAAGAAACTTCGAACTTCTTTCACATTTATTGGTGGCGGAAGCTTCTCAATCGTTTCTATCTTTGCTCGGTCCACCTCAAGCCCCTTGGAAGAGACTCGATGACCTAAGACGATCCTCTCTTTAACCAAAAAGTGGCACTTCTCCCAATTTAGAACCAAATTCTTCTCTTCACATCAGTCAAGAACAAGCGCCAGATTGTAGAGACAGTGATCAAAGGACGATCCAAAGACTAAGAAGTCATCCATAAAGATTTTCATTTTCTCCTCCACCACATCAGAAAATATTGCCATCATACACCGTTGGAAAGTTGCCGGTGCATTGCAAAGGCCAAACGGCATACGTCGATAAGCAAACGTTCCATACGGGCATGTGAAAGTCATATTTTCTTGGTCCTCCGGTGCAATGGCTATTTGATTGTAACTGGAATAGCCATCAAGGAAGTATTAGTATTCATAACCGGCTAAACGATCTAGCATTTGGTCAATGAAAGGAAGAAAAAATGATCTTTTCTCGTTGCCTTATTTAATCTCCTATAATCAATACATACACGCCATCCTGTGATGGTCCGTGTCGGGATAAGGTCATCCTTCTCATTTTTTACTACCGTCATGCCTCCTTTCTTTGGCACCACTTACACCGGGCTCACCCACTCACTATCGGATATAGCGTATATAATTCCCGCATTTAATAGCATCAACACCTCCGCTCTCACCACTTCCTTCATAGCCGGATTTAGCCGCCGTTGATGTTCAATGGAGGGTTTGAACGTATCCTCCAACAAAATCTTATGCATACACACCGACGGACTAATTCCCTTGATATCCGAAATAGACCAAGCAAAAGCGGATCGGTGCCTCTTCAAGATTCTCAGCAACTTACTCTCCTCTTCTTCTGTCAAAAGTGATGAGATTATAACCGGATCGGTCAAATTCTCTCCCAAAAAGATATACCGAAGGTGTTCCGGTAATTGCTTGAGTAATAACCCACCGTGAGGCGGAATTGATTTCTCGGGAGAGTTTTCAACTTATTCAATCTCCGCCACATAAATAGGACAATCTACGTCTTTCGATTGAGCGTCAAGAGCTAGCACGTATTCCACAACATCAAGGTCCGTGGTAGAGCCTTTCATCCTTTCATCTTCTCTTCTCTCCTCGACTTTCTCCTTGTTACTACTCTCATTCACGTCTTCACTCAGCTTCTCCTTTCCTTCATCGGCCTTTGCTTCAATGTCCTCCTCCACACTAGTTCTTGGTTCATCATCCGGAAACTCACGACTCACACTCGGCTCAATTTCCACAGGCCTTCTCACATCCACATCTCTGCCGCTCCTCAACTTAATCACCTTGCATTCCCGAGGGTTGGTTTCCGTGTTGCTTGGAAACTTCCCCTTTTGTTCTTCTGGAATTACCCTAGCAAGTTGCGCGATTTGAGTCTCAAGAGCTTTCACCGTGGTATTAGTGTTGGTACATGTGGTATCAATAGAGTCCAGCCGTGTTTCATGTTTATTCAGGCGATTATGTGTCTCACGCATCATAGTCTGTGTCTCTTTCATAAATGATCCCAGAACTTCATCCAAATTTGACTTCGGATTGTGCATTGGCGGTTGTTGCATTTGTCGATTGGCTTGCATTGGATATCCCAAAGATTGATTTCCATACTACGGAGGTGGCCGCAAAGCGTTCTGATTATTCGCATATGAGAAATTCTCATGGTTACGAAGTCCAGGATTGTAGTGAGTTGGAATGTTGGTAGCCGACCTGAAAGTATAGGCACGGTTGTTCAGAAAATGACATTCCTCAAACTCGTTATCCAATCCGGATTGATAACTACTTGCCGCTATCTCCTCTTCTTGACTTGACAAAGCACCTTTTGTAGACAAGGCGACTAATTGGTCCGAGAACTTGAACCCTTGGGCCGATAACGTTGAAATATGGTCAGATTCTTGAATAGAAGCTACCCGTCTTCCCGTGTTCCTCTCATTCGTCCATTGATAGTTATTAGCCGCCATCTCCTCCAATAACGCATTTGCTTCGGTTGGGGTTTTGGACAACAATGATCCCCCGGAGGCCGCATCGACTATCGTTCTTGTTTGGCCGTCCAACCCGTTATAAAATAATTAGGTTTGAAACCAATCTTGATAACTGTGTTGGGGGCACCTTCTCAATAAGTCTTTAAACCTCTCCCACACCTCAGATAATGGCTCGAAATCTCTCTGACGAAACTGCACAATTTCGCCTCGGAGTTGAGACGTCTTCGAGGGTGGGAAGAACTTAGTGAGGAACCTTTGTGCAAGGTCCTCCTAAGTGTTAATGCTCCCCGACTGAATCGATTGAAACTATCTCCTTGCTCGGTCTCGTAAGGAGAATGAAAATAACCTCAACCTTATCACATCTTCGGCGACTCCGTTGATCTTGACGGTGTCACAAATTTCCAGAAAAGTAGCCAAGTGTACGTTGGGATCTTCGTGAAGATTCCCGCCATATTGCTTTTGCTGAACCATGTTGATTAGGGCGGGTTTCAACTCGAAGTTATTAGCTTGGATCTGCTGCCCCCGGATCCCTGAATAATTGTCCAACATAAGGGGCCGATAATAGTCCCGAAGGACTCGTTGTGGCCTCACATGCTCCGAAGGCTGGAGTGCTTGCGGCTCCGGTGGTTGCAAAATATTCTCATGTCCGCCGGTCATTGCTGTAGCTTTTTTTTCTTTTTGCTTAGCAATACGTTTACTACGCCGCATGCACTGCTCAAATTCAATAGATAAATAAAATAAATAAATGAATTGAATAAAATTTAAAAGCAAAAGAATTATCGTGATTAACATTCAACTACTTAATCACAATATCAACTTAATTGAAAAACACATTGCCGTATATCCCCGGCAACTACGCCAAAAACTTGCTACGCGCTCAGATTCACACATGTTTCCTCCTCGTGGTAGTTGGACTACTCACAAGTATACGAGGTCTGGTTTTAATATAATGGATCTTTTCAGGATCGGATATCGTTCCACTGGGACGGGCAGGTAATTCAGTTGAGTATTGTGATTTCAATAGTTTCATATTTTCTCGACTAATCAAATTTTGTTTGTTTTCTAATTACTATACTAAGATAAATGATAACTATTAAGTTAGTTTTAATTACACTAATTACTTAGGTATAAATCTCTTTCATATAATGCATAATCGATTTCATTTAGTTAGCTATAACGGTTTTTATCTAATCCGACAACCTCTGTATCAATAACTCCTCCGCTACCTCTTCCGAGTGTAAAACGAGGGATTACACGACTTCGTGTCAACGAAGAAGTCCCCTTCAACGCCTAAACGACCCTAAGTCGTGTGAGTTTTGAGCCAACGTCATGGGTTGCTTACGTTCAAACGCCCTCCCTGGTCGTTAGAACGTCACGTTGTATTTACCCTAATCTGAATCCGGGGTTATCTCTCCCGAGTGTCAAACCCCGTATTCTCGGTTTATCAATACAAGCATAATATCAAGAATAACGATAACCACAATCGGATTTCGACAAACAACACGTTAAAGTAACATAAATTTACTCAACTAAACGGTTACATGATTTCGACTACTCCTAAGTAACATTTCACTACTACTACAAGATCTTAGCCATATACCATGCAAAATAAGAGGGATTCAACATTCTTAGATATGAAAAAGTGATTACAAAGAATAAAATAAGAGAGAAACGATCAAATCTGGAAGTGAAACGGTTCACTCTCACTGATGATCGATCCGCAAGTTATCATTCTTTATCCGAATGATGAACCTCCTTCTTGATCTTCAAAATATAGCTTAAGATCTCTTATGTAGGGTTAGGGTTCTTCAACAACAAGTTTCAGACGTGTCCAAGGGGTATTTATAGGCTTAGGGGTTCAAAAATATCTAAACAGATATTTTGACCTGTTCTGCGATTTCCGCCTAAGCGGTAGAAACTTCGCTTAGGCGGTGCTTAAGTCGGATAGAATTCCGCCTAAGTGGTAGAATATTCGCTTAGGCGGAGGACTAACTTCTTGGCTCCTTATCTTTCTGACAGAATTCCGCCTAGGCGGTAGCTATTTCACTTAGGCGGATTTACAACAGTGCAACTCAATTCAGCAGTTCAGTCAATCCAGCATTCTGATGGATTTCTGCCTAGGCGGTGGAAACTTCGCCTAGGCGGATTCAATACTTCAGCCCTTGCAACCATCTGACGGATTTTCGCCTAGGCGGTGCAAACTTCGCCTAGGCGGATTTCAAATCTTCAGTTTTTGCATCTTTCTGCTGAATTTCCGCCTAGGCGGTGGAAACTTCGCCTAGGCGGAATTGCTCTGTTATTTGAAACCTCCTCTATTCATCTTTTTGGCTACATTTTTTGCACTATTTCGCTCGGTTTACCAATTGTTTACTTCCCTGCTCCTGACTAATAAAAATAACTAAAACGATATTCAAACTTAAATAAAGTACTTGAAAAATGGCAAATTCGGTTTAGAATTAGATAGGTATTTTACACCTATCAAATACCCCCAAACTTGAAATTTTGCTAGTCCTCGAGCAAAACACCCTAATGCTAAATAACACTAACTACACTAGCACGTAATTTAGAAGGTGATCCATGGTTAGCCTGGAAGTAACCAGAGCAGATTATTTAGATGGCGATCCAGGGTTAGCCTAAAACCATCGAAGACAAGTAATTTAGATAGTGATCAAGGGTTAGCCTAGGAATCACAAAAGGTAGGCAATTTAGATAGTGATCTATGGTTAGCTCGGGAATTATCGAAGGCAAGTAATTTAAATAGTGATCCAGGGTTAGCCTGGAAATCATCAAAGGCAAGTAATTTAGAATGGTGATCCAGGGTTAGCCTGGAAATCACCATAGGCAAGTAAACAATGTTCTAGGGTAGAGTGGAACTACTAATAATAGTAAAACATTGTATGAGGGGGCGTATAATATTGACCAACAACATATCCTATGTTTTCCAAGACCCACCCAAAGGTTTCCTACATATCTTAGAATAGCTAAGAATCAGGCCAAATGTAGTTCGACAAGTGTTTACAAAATGTAAACAATAATATAAATTAGGAATGAGAAGGAAAATGTTTTGGGTTAGAGAAATCGATTCTGGGGGACGTCGTCTCAATCCAAGACTGAAGATGACCAAGATAGTTCTTAGGGGAAAAACAAAAAAAGAAACTTATCGTTTAGTAATGTGAAGTTTCAGGGTAGCATCCCCAGCTTGGGATTGTTGAAAAAGTTTAAATAACTTCCCAAAAGAAGTTAACTCAGATAAAATATGCCCCAATCCAAAACTGGGGTATGGTGGTATGAAATTGTCAAATGAAGTTAGACAATGAATTAAATTTTCTCCCTCCCAAGGCTGGGGTAAATCAGACAAAGGAATCTCAAAGGAGAAACCTGATATAATGTGCCCTAGCCTTGGGAGGGCAACGAAGTATATCTTGAAGTGCTCGACAAAATATGTGATAGGTGTAAATTACCTATCTATTTTCAAACCGAACATTATTAGTTTTTTAGTGCGTTTAGTACATTTTAATATATTTTTATGCGTTTTTGTATAAATCGGGTATTTGAGGCAAAAATGCATGAAAATAGATCAATAACGAACAAGAACGGTGGAAGAACGGTAGGAAAATAAGCACAGAGGCAATATTCAGAACAGCAGCCCATCGCTGCGGCGTCCAGACCACCGCCGCAACGGTGAATATGCAGAGAGGGCCTTATTACTGCTAGAAGCTCACCGCCGAGGTGGTAAAACTGCAGAAAGGTTCTTGATTCTACTGTTTCCTCAACCGCTGTGATGAAGACTGTGCCAACATGCCTACTGTCGTGGTGGTCACTCTGCACCAAATTTAGATATTTATTTAGATATTTTTGGCTCTCTATTTCTTCTCTTCTCCTCCTCTTTGGCCATAAGGGCTCCATTAGAGTCAGGATATTTTATAGAGAGGTTTTGAGAGTGTTAAACCAATTCCGAAGGAGAAGAACACGTTGTGAAGAAGGAGAAGCGATCCCGAAGCATTTTTAGCAGCAAATCTTCGGACTACAGCTAAGTTTCTTTTGTTTCTTATTTATTTTCTTAACTTCGATAGTTAGTTGAGCACGTTTAGCTCCTATTTCATTATATAAACGGTTATGGCCATGAGCTAAACGGATTTTGTCTAGGGATTAATAATATTTATGAAATTGTTGTTTGTTTGAGTTTGTGTTTCGTTTATGGTTGTTCTTCACTATTTTGATTGTGTTTACCGTTATTCTTTGATATTATGATTGTTTAGATAATTAGAGAATATGAGGTTTAACACTAGGGAGCGGTAACCCCGAATTCAGACTAGGGTAAACATAACGCGATGATCCAATAACCCGGGAGGGAGTTAAAAAGTGTGCAATCAATGACGTTGTGGTGAGACTCATGTGACGTAATGTCGTTAAGATGTTGAGGGAGACTTATTCGTTGACATGAAGTCGCATATTCACTCGTCTTACACTCGAAAGAGGTGGAGAGTAAGTTTACGAACCGAGATTGTTGGATAAGTCGAACGCTGTTAACGTAGACTAAAACGAGACCAAACACATTTTCGTAAACAAAGTTAATCCCTAGGAAACTTTTCCCTAAACAACTCAATATAGTATTAGTATAATTAGATTAATTAACTTAGTATTAGTATTAATTAATTATAAACGTAATTTATGCCGCCTAGATAAAATTAGGTTATGATAATCGCGAACTCAATAATAATCTCAACCATTTCCTGTGGACACGATACCCTTACTCTCCCCATCTTACTGAAACTTGACCCGTACACTTGCGGTGTAAGTGGTGTGCGTTAATTACGTTGAAGTCTTTGAATGACGTTGTTATGATTTTTGCTGTTGGAGGCCTAGTGCTTGGAGCACTTGAATGGTACTAGAAATTCTTCAATTCTTGGAAGATCCTATTGGATACTGGCAATGTCACATTTCCAATGACATTCTGCTATACCCCGACGCTTTGCAGGAATGGGTATGGTCTATTGTCAAGATGCATTTTACTTTTTTTCTTTTATAACTTCTAATTTATTGAAGCCACTATTAGAGTCCAAGGTGACTGGTAAGGTTATTGACTAGGTTAAATGTCAAAAGATTTTTTATTTTGCTTGATAGAGCTACCAGACAAAATGTATGGGTGTAAATGTTATGCTAATGATGGCCTACTGATGCAAAACAATATGCAGGATGCCACAAGCTCTTGTAAAATATGGCGACTAACTTTTCTTATGCAAGCCTATGATAATGTGTGGTAATTCGTGCAGTGTTTGGACTCTGGCATATGTATTATGAATTTATTAAAAGGACTGCCTAGGAAATGCATGATTTACATGATGATATCACATGATGACGCTTGTGTAAATGAATGCACTTTTTTCTTTATTTTTTGTTTTGGTTATATGAGCTTAAGCATAATGATGTATGATGTTGATGATACCATATGTTTTACCTAGAATGTTTTACAATGGAATACAGGGTCTACCTAGAGATGACAGTTTTTTTTATGGGATGCTTTTTCCTTTTTTTTTTTTTCTTTCTTGCTCGCAGTAGATTGCCATCGCCATCTCTATTGGGTGCTTTCATATTGTGTCTGATGTGGAAGGTTGACTGGTGCTACCCAAAGGCTTTCAGCTCCTTTGCTCCTACTTTCGTCGCAACTGAAATTAGGGCCCAGTTTTTAGATTTCTCTTTGAAAAATGTATGGATTTTAGCTATATGATGGGAAGGTTTTGACAGTACTAGTGGAGGGTTATTTCATGTTTCCTGGTTGAGCTTGGGATATTCTAAAATGGGGAAAATCTGCCACGGAATGGAAATCATTGGCTATCTAACTCTGGCTTTGAATGACTTTTTTGATAATCTTTGGGAGGGGGTTCGGGTTATTGGCTTGCTTAACAAGGATTTCTTCTCTTCATTTTCCTTTATTTTCTCAAGTCCAATTTTAATGTTTAGAGTCATTATACCTGTACGTGCTATGTATATTTCGTTTTCACTTTATTTAAGATTATTTTGGTTAGAGTATACTCAAACAATCATATTCAAACATTCAATCATCTCATTAATTGCCACAATTTTACATCAGATTAATCTAGATTATGATAAATATGATTTCAATAGTAATTTGGACCAAATATCCGCAGTTATTAGTTTTAAGAGGTTATCTGGCTCAATACTATCAAGTTCTGATATTAAATATTTTCTGAGATTGTTATCGAGATTACCTACACCTTGTATGCTTCCAAGGATTTCTTCAGCATTTAGACTTCCTTCCTTTTGTGTTGATACTAAGGGCAACTTGAGTGAGCACCCTCGATATGACTCATGAAGAAAGAAAAGAAAATGATAGCCGGAATGACAAACCAAATGTCGATTATCCATAAAGTATTTAGAGGAATATATATATATATATATATATATATATATATATATATATATATATATATATAATTATTATTTTATTTTATTTTTACTTGGGCAATTTGCGTCTCGTGCCATTCTAGATAGTCCATGTATTACGTGGCGATCATGGTCCAGTTGGCCCAAGTCACTAGATGTTAAGACACCCTACAACTTAATCACTTAGACTATGAAGAATGCTTGATCAACCAAATCACCCTCATGTGACCACTCAGTGTTTAAAAACCTTTTGAAACCGGTCTTTTTTTTCTTTCTTTCTTTTTTTTTTTTTTTATTTTCTCAACATATACTTGATGGACATTACATAGCGAGAATGGGAAAACTTGAGTTGATCTCGAGGTCTTTATCAATTTTTCCATATCTATGTTGTTTCTTCAATGTTGACTTCTTCCTTGTAGTGACTAGCTTGGAATGGAAACATTCTTCTGGTAACCTGCCCTACTCGTTTCGAGAACTTAGAGTAAGGCTAGGTCTCGCAGATTTTTAGGAACTTGACAGATTTTTATTTTTATTTTCAGAATGTGACCCTGGCTACTTGATTTTTCCCTTGAGAACAATTTTATGGCTACATGTCTTCTTTCTTGGAAATTTTTCTTGGGCGGGGCTAGGTTTCAAGGTTTCTTCCTTCTTTCCCAGGGTTTCTTAAGAATGATATCAACCATACTTTCTTCCGTTGTCCCGAGTTCTTTTTGATAGCTACATCAGCTACAAATCTTCTATTTATTTCTCTATGGTTTCTTCATAACTCCTGGGTTAGAACATATGTAACGATTTCACATCTGGATTCTCAACTTTCTTTCTAATTTTCTTTAAAAAAATTTGTCAATATCTCACCTTCGTCATGTTAAAAAAATATATTTCTTTTAATGTTTTTCTTTGGATGATGGCCTAATTTAGTATTGAAATCATATTATCATAATCTTGATTATTTGTTGTGAGGGAATGAAGACAAGCAGATTAATTACTTGAAAGTTAGTGTATAAAGACTTGAGTCGAATTTAGATAAAATAAGCATGTATTTAGTGATGCATAAATTTAGTACATAGTTGTATAAGATAATACCTAAATTCAGTTAAACGTACTTACGAAACTAAAGGGAAAAGTAGAGATAGATGTTGCCTTCTTAAAGTTCCATGCCCTCTTAGAATCTTATAACCCCTAGTTGGATAAGATCCTCAACGTGGTGCCTGAGGTTGTAGCATTGGTTGGTATGATGGCTAGCCCCTCCAGGGTGGTATTGACAAAAACTATAAGGGTTAAACCTCAAAACTTGAGGGTTTTCATAGGGAGGGGGAATTGGTATGAGTAACCCTTTTTTTCAAGCAAACGCAAAAGATCTTAGAAAGTGAAATGGGAAGTAGAGTAAATTGTTGCCATTTTGGGGGTGCATGGGTTGGCTTAGAATTGTAGTGAATTAGGTTAGGGGTTTGATGGACTAGGAATTACTGGGCATGATCAAAATTTCTCGGGTACAAGGGAGAGGGAATGGACTTGCATCTTGGGAACATAGGAGTCCTAAGTAATAGAGCTTTCTCTAGGTGTCCACTATAAGGAAAGCGTATGGGTTCAGATTATTTGATTATCTCAATGGATTGGTTTATTTGGCCTATCTGATTTTTTATCTTAGCGATCTCTCCTTAAACCTCTATCCAATCAGTTATCTCCTATTCTTTTAGCACATTTTCTTGATTCGTGGCGGTAGTCCAGGTGTCTATTGATTTTGCTTCATCCTTCTTATTAAATTATTCTAGATTGTTGTTTTCCTCCTATTGAGGAAGGTTGATACTCATCTTTTCCATTGAGTAGGGCTTCTCGCAATTTCTTGTGGCAATCCATTTTCCATAAGGGATTTTCTTTATTTGTAATTCATCCTAGTCCCTTATCATGCTAGGGGTATCTTCAGGCGGTGGTGATTGCTCTTTATTTCTCACTTCTTGGAATAGGGAGGCTGGGTTCATCAGTCTCAAAGCCCATTTTATAGAGGCAATGCTTCCTTGCCTTGTAGCAAACTTGGTGTTGTTTTGAGTACTTCTGATACAGTGAGGGTTTCGGTCCATTAATCTTGTGAGCAGATTTGGATGGATTTCTAGCAAAAGTTACCTAAAGTAGGTTTCTTTGAATTGTTAAGTAATTGGAAACCTAGATCTTGCCAAATGAGATATAATAGTTTTCTTAAGAAAATTATCCTTATACATGATTCTGTTTTTGCCTATGTATGAATAATTCTAAATGAAGGGATGATTATGTTCATGCAGTATGCATGCAATTCTAGGAAGATGTAGCTCTAGCAGGCGACTTTGAGATACGTTCTAGATAGACCTGGGCTTGGACTTGATTTCGTAGGACTAGGGTAACTTGAAATTTTTAGATTGTCTTTGAAGTTATATTGATGTCTAAAATAAATTGCAGGAAGTAATTACCCTGAATAAAGCGTAGGAAGTAAAGCGTAGGAAGTTACCTAAAGCAAGTTTCTTTGATTTATTAAGTAATTAGTAACCTAGATCTTGCCTGATGAGATACAAGAGTTTAATTACACAAATTATCCTTATGTATGACTGTATTTTTGCCTATGTATGAATAATTCTATATGAATGGACAAATATGTTTGTGTAGTATACATGTAATCCTAGGAAGATGTAGCTCTAGCAGGCGACTTTGGGATACGTTCTGGAAGATATATGCAGCAAATAAACACATTCACATACCCTTATGCATGCTAAATCGAATAAAAGAAAAAGAATATGTATAAAAATAAAGGTAATGTTTTTTTTTTACAATAAAAATGAATTATCATGTTGTTTTAACACAGAAATTGTATTTCTTGGACTTAATTTTGATTTGATGATTGATTTAAACTCTGACTAGACTTGAACCTCTAAAAGTCCCCAGTGGAGTCGCCAGTAGATGCACCCCAAATTTTGAAAATGAGAGAAGAGGAAGACGCGATTTGATTTCCTCCATCTCAAGTCCATTCAATTTTGAGAAAAAGAAGTTCATGGGCTTTTCTGGGTGTTGGTTTTGAAAATATTTCTTTGGGCCAAATTTTGTTTGAAAAATGGAGTCACCACCTAGCATTTAGTTAAAAGGTGTGCCAGATCACTAGGATTTGAAAAATCATTTTTATCTTTGAAGTGGCCCAAGTTGACTAAAAAAAATTGTTCTTAACTAAAGAATTCTTTAAAATTCAGGGGTCGGTTATACTTGGGGAATGTGTTAGGTACCCCAAGATACCTGTCCGAAGATGGTACCTAAGTTTAAATAAATCAAGTCCATGTAATTTTTTTTCGGTTTAGTTAACAAAAATAATTCCCCTTATTTATTATTTTTTGAGTGTTTATTTAAAAAAAAAAAAATTAAAATAACAAAATAAAAAAAAATAAAAAAGGATAAATAAAACAAGAAGGAAAAAAACAAAAGAAAAAAAACAAAATGTCCTCATTTTAGACCGCCTATCGATTATAGAAGAATCGATAAGTTTGGCCCCAAGAAGGATTTTTATTGTTTCCCTAGTTTAGCTTTGGTCATTTTTTGCAAAAATTCTATGCATTTCGAAGAGAATATAAAGGGGAAAAAATGTTTAAATAAGTACGAAAACATTTTTAAGAATGCGGAAAACCATGTTTTTAAGTAAAAAAAATTACTTTGATTTAGAAAAACTTTAAAAGAACATTTAGAAAAACTTATATATATATATATATATATATATATATATATATATATATATATATATATATATATATATATATAAATGTTTGAACTTTAAAATAAGATGACTTTTAAAAAAATATTTGTTTTGGTGAAAGGAGTTTCAAAACAAAATCTTCAATAATCTTCCTTAGGAAGAATATTTTAAAAAATCATTTTTAAAAAAGAGATTGTAAAGAAAAATTTGGCAAGTTTCCTTTAGAAAGGAAAACAAATTTGAAAAAACAAATTTTTTTATAAAAAGTAAGTTAAAGCATTTTTCCAATTCTTGTAAAGATCTTTTGAAGAAAATATCATTTAAAAATAGCCCGGGTGTTACATCGGCGGGCAAATTCCAAAAGATGGGTTATCCTTAAAAAACCCTTGCTTCACCACCCTGACAATACACCGGTAGGTGTGTTCAAAGATTAACACCTTCATTTCGAGTTCATTTTTCATCACCCCTAATTAAAGCTAAGGTGTACTGACTCAGCTCATTTTATAGTGGCTATTCCATTTCCTTTCTAACCCGAAGGTTGGGACATATTTTACACCTGTATCATTCCTTACCTTATACCGAACGTGTTGGATTTTGATTTCTCATGGAACTTATCCATTTACCGCCCCAATCAGAGACTAGCGTGCATTTTACTGCATTTGGTTCCCCTGCGAGAGTCCACGTTCATCTTCATCCCTAGTTTTAGACTGGGACACCTCATCTAGAAGTGTCGTTACCCAAACTATGTTTTGACTTGATTCAAGGTAAAAATCAGAAAATGTAGGCAACCCATGCGGATTCGGTTGTCAATTTAATCAAAATTCTTGATCCAAATGACGTCTCAACCTGATTCCTTAGGAAAATTAGAATAAGTAGGAAACCCATGCGGGTGTGGTCGTTCATTTTAAACAATCTTCGTTGGTCCATAACTACGTCCTAACCTGATTCTTGGTAAAACCAAGATACGTAGGCAACCCACGAGGGTTTGGTCCCATTTTAAACTAGAAGTTTTACTATCTAAAAAATGTTTTTCGACCTACATGCTCGATTCGCGATATGTAGGCTACACACATGGGTTTTATCTTATTTTCATGAACACTTCGGGATGAATTCCTTTGCCTCAACCTAGGGCTAGGCAATATTATATCAGGTTTTTCCTCCTAGTTTTTTTTTTTTTTCAATTTTCCCCAGCATTGAGCTAGGGTAAATTTAATTCCTTGATTGACTTCCTTTGAGAAGTTCGTGCCACCACGATAGAACTTCCTTTGAGAAGTTTATGCCAATCCAAAGGCTGGGATATATTTTACACCCTATCATTCCTTACCATATGCTGGGACATGCTGAATTTTGAATCCTCACGGAACTTATCCATTCACTGCCCCAATCAGAGACTAGGGAACATTTTACCACATTTAGATTCCCCTACAAGAGTCCTGTTCATTTTCACCCCTAGTCTTAGACTTGGACACCTTGTCTAGAACCGTCATTACCTGAACTACGTTTCGACCAAATTCAGGGTAAAAATCAAGATACGTAAGCAACCTATGCGGGTTTGATCGTTAATTTAATCAAAATCCTTGATCCAAATGACGTCTCGACCTGATTCCTGGTGAAATTAGGATATTAAGGAAACCCATGCGGGTTCGGCCATTCATTTTAAGCAATCTTTGTTAGTCCAGAACTACGTCCTAACCTAATTCTTGGTCAAACCAGGATATGTAGGCAACCTACACGAGTTAGGATGTATTTTAAACTAGAAGTTTTACTGTCTGAAAAATGTTTTTCAACTTAAACACTTGATTCACGATATGTAGGCAACCCATGTGGCTTATGTCATATTTTCACAAACACTTCAAGATGAATTCCTTTACCTTAACCTAGGGTTAGGCAACATCATATCAGGTTTCTCCTCTGAGATTTTTTTTTCTAATTTTCCCCAGCTAAAGGTTGTTACATGATTGACTTCCTTTGAGATGTTCATGCGACTGCACCCTAGTCTTGGACTGGGGCACATTTTATCCAAGTTAACTTCTTTTGGGAAGTTCTTAAAATTTCTTGGGCAGTCTCAAGCAGGGATGCTACCCTGAAACTTCACATTACTGAATATTAAGTTTCTATATGGTTTCTCCTCTGATAACCATTTTTGTCATCTTCAGTCTTGGATTGAGATGACCCCCCCTGGGGAATTGATTTATCTAACCGATAACCTTTTCCTACCCATTCTTCTATACATTACTATTTAAATTTTCTAAATGTTGTCGAACTACATTTGACCTAATTCTTAGCTATTCTTAGATAAGTAGAAAATCCCTGATTGGGTTCGATCAAACATAGGAGATATTGATGATCAACATTCACTGCCTTCTTATACGATGTTTTACTACTATCAGTAGTTCCAAGCTACCTAGGAACATCGTTTACTTTCCTTAGGTAATTTTCAAGCTACCATGGATCACCGTCTAAATTACTTGCCTTTGGAAATCATCTAAATTACTTGCCTTCTATGATTTCCAAGCTACCCTGGATCACCATCTAAATTATTTGCCTTTAGTGATTTCTAGGCTACCCTAGATTACATACTAAAAATACTTGCCTTCAGTCATTTCCAAGCTACCTTGGATTACCATCTAAATTACCTGTCTTCGATGACTTCCAGGCTACCCTAGATCACTATCTGAAATACCTTCCTTCGCTGAGTTTCAGGCTACCCTAGATCACCATCTAAATTATTTACTTTCAGTGAGTTCCAATCTATTCTGGATCACCATCTAAATTATTTTCTTTCAATAAGTTCTATTCTACCCTAGATCACCATCTAAATTACTTGCATTTAGTGATTTCCAGGCTTCATTGGATCACCATGTAAAATACTTGCTTCGGTGATTTTAGGCTACCCTGGAATACCATTTTACTGTCGAACTATATTTAACCTGATTCTTAGCTATTCTAAGATATGTTGAAAACCCTTAGTTGGGTCCAATCAAAATTAAGAAATATTGATGATCAACATTCTCCACCCCTACGCTTGCGCGTATCTCATCTAGGACTAGTCAGTCAACCCTTCTTAGAGATTTATTCCTACCTTTTATGGTAGGACTTGTGGAACTACATTAGACCTGATTCTTAATATGGCTGAGATATGTAGGTAACCCCTGGTTTGGTGTGGTTTAACTTAGTAGATGTTGATAGCCAAAATTCTACGCTCCCTACACTGTGGTGTGTTCCTCTGGGATTGGTCTGTCAACCCTCCTTAGGGTTGGTTCCTAACCTTTTGGGTAGGAATGTTTACTTGCTTTGGTGATTCCCATGATACTCTGGATTACCATCTACATACTTACTTTTGGTGATTTTCGGGCTACCCTAGATTACCAACTATTTACTTTCGGTAATTTCCAGGCTACCCTAGATCACCATCTTTTTACTTTTGGTGATTTTTGGTTAACCTGAATCACCATCTATTTACTTTTGGTAATTTCCAGGCTATCCTAGTTCACCATCTAAATTATTAGCCTTCGATGATTTTCAGGCAATCCTAGATCACCATCTAAATTACCTACCTTCAGTGATTTCCAGGCTACTCAGGATCACCATATAAATTACTTGCCTTCGTGATTTCTAGGTTACCCTGGATCCCTATCTAAATTAATTACTTTGGTGATTTCTAGGCTACCCTGAAACACGATTTTTACTGTCGAACTATATCTGACTTGATTTTTAGCTACTCTAAGATATGTAGGAAACCCCTGGTTTGGTCCAGTCCAATTTAGGAGATGTTGATTCCTGTCCCTTTAGGCAGGAAATTTTTTTTGCTTCGATGATTCCCAAGTTACCCTGGATCACCATATAAATTACTTGTTTTCGGTGATTTCCAGACTACTCTTGATCACCATCTAAATTACTTGATTTTAGTGATTCCCAAGCTACCCATGATCACTATCTAAATTAAGTACTTTTGGTGATTTATAGGCTACCCTATATTACCAATTTACTTGCTTTTAGTGATTTATAGGCTATCCTAGATCACCTCCTAATTACTTACTTTTGATAACCTCTCGGTTATCCTAGAGAACCATTTTTACTTGCTTTAGATAGTTCTAGGATACCCTGGGATGCTGTCAGTTTATTGTTTCCGGTGATTTCCAGGTTATCCTAGAAAACACCATTTTCACTTCCTTCCTTGTCAAAGACCAACCTGGACTAATTTAGGTTAGGTCATTTTTCCTTTCGCTTCCCACCAAAAAAAAAATAATGTGTGTCTCTTGTGTTTTTCATTACAAGTAAATTAGCATGTCAAAGAAGGGTAGTTATAGACATCACACTTTATCCCGCTCTCTTTTTCTTAATAAAACTTTTATGTCTAAAGTGAAAATTCGGACAAACTTTAAACCGATGTTTAGAGGAATGAATTTACACCATATATTCCATGTTTAAATATTTCATAACATTAAAAAACAAGAAAAAACACAAAATTTACAATTTGATTGAATTTAGGCGTAAATAAAAGTTTCAGGTCAAAATTGAAATTTCAAAAAACTAATTCAGGACCAAAATTGGTAAAATTAAAAGTGGATTTCCTATGGATATCACTTTTTATATGTTTAATGTTATTTTTCACCCTTTAATTTGAAGAAATTTCACCAAATACACTTACACTCCGTTTTGACCCCAAAAATTGTTGTTTTCACCGATTTCGTCAAATTGACGGCCAAAACTATTTTATTTTCCAAAATCAGACATTCCAATAATATTTTGGATAATTTAAATTTTTATTTTACTTTTAATTTTAAGAAACATCCAAAGAACAACCTTTAATTGAGCAAAACGTGCCCAAAATACTAAAAATGCTATCGCACACCCCCTGGGATAAGATGAAGCATCAGATGCTTCTTGGGAGTGGATATAGCCAACATTTAGCTTCCCAAGGTCATTACCATAACTGGTATGACTTGATTTGGTGAAAATGAAGATTCTACAGGCAATACCATAAATAAGAGGTCCAAATGTAAAATTCACAAAATAGGGGAAAGCCCCCATCACCCTCAAATCCAATTAGGAGGGTTTGTGGACTCATGAATGTGAAGATCCCCCTATATTATAAATAGGGGTGGTCTTCCCCCTCAAAACACAAAAGCCCTCTTTCTTTCTCTAAGGCACTCAAATCCTCTCGCAGGTTACTAAAGTCCTAAGCTTAACACCCTATCGAAGCTCTCTCAAATCTCTCAAAAATTACTAAAAAAAAATTCCATCAAAAGAGGTTAAAACAAAGAACAAGAAAGGAAAAAAGCAAAGGAAGAAGAAGAAGAAGAAGAAGAAGAAGAAGAAGACGAAGAAGAAGAAGGAGGTAGAACTATTAAGGAAATACTTTCTCTCTAAGTAAGGTAACTCTTCCCTAACCCCCTTACACCATTTTTATATTTTTTATTTTTATTTTGCTTTATTCAAGTAAAACCAACAACCTGAGAAAATTTCCCAAAGTGAACACATAAAACAAAACTTCACTTTTCTTGCATTTTATTTTCTACTTTTACTTTTATGTTCTACGCCTTTTTTTGCTTTTTTTTTGCTATTTACATTACTTCTTTGTACCTTTTCGCACTTTATTTTTCTATAATTTACTTTACTACTCTGCGTCTTTCTATGCTTTACTTTTCTAACCTTTACTTTACCACTCTGCCTATTTTTGTGCTTCACTTTTTTGTTATTTACTTTTTGTTCTGCATTTTTCCACGCATTAATTTTTTCGCACTTTTTTCTTTATATATATTGTAAACACTGCATTTTGACCGTCCCGCAAAAATTCTTTTTTTTATTTTATAGTTAACTTTGTTTATTTAACTTTGTTTTATTTTATTTCAGAAAATAAAAAAAATTGATAAAGAAATAGAAAAAAGAAAAGAGAAAATAAAAATAAAGGAAAAGAGTTTAGAATTTGAGAAATAAAAGGGGCGCGATTTGAAAGAGAAATTGGAAGAGAATGAGGAGAAAAAGAGAGAGAGAGAGAATCGAGTAGGCCCCCTAGTCCAACTAAGAGAGAGAGAGACCGTGAGTAAGAGAAAGAGAGAATCGGGTGGGCCCCTCTAGTCCAACTAAGAGAGAGAGAGAAAGGAAGAGAGAGAGAGAGAGAGACTGTGAGTGAGAGAGAAAGAGAAAGAGAGAAAAAGAAAAGTAAAAAAAGTGGTCGCGGGCCCTACCTTGCTTAGTGAGCCTTAACACACACAAAAAAAAGAACAAAAAAGCTTGGGACCCTTGCCACGTGTCGGTGAAGAGAGAGGCGGTGAAAATCCAAAAAAATCCAGAATATTCTGTTTTTTTACCTTTTTCCAATTTTACCCTTTCCTAGTCCAACTTGGACTGGGTTTAGCGGCCAGACCTAATTTTTAGGGTTTCCTAAGTGTTTTTCACGCCCAATCTTCTTCTATAAATAGGACCATTCTCCTCCTAGTTTATTCATTCAGAAATTAAGAGAAAAATACCTTAGAAAGTGATACTCATCGTAAACCTTTTCAGGAGCTGTCTGCGAGAGGGAAAAACCCGAGTATCGAGATTCTTGGTCTAGAACGGGTATGTTTTCTGATTTTCAATTTATTTTATTCTCTTCGCAATTTAAATTCCTGGAAGATTTAGTTTTTTTTTATTGTCTGATGACTCGATGAAAAACGCCAGAATGAAGTTCCCAATTCTCAATCTGAAACTTTGAGCGTTTAGACGAGGACGTCTGCTATTTTTTTATAATTTTATTTTATTTCTGCATTTTATTTATTTATTTTGTTTTGTAATTCATAAAGAGAAAAATTAAAAAAAAATAAGTCGTCCGATGATCCGTTGAAAATGTCAAGGTAAGTTTCTCATGTTGAGCTTAACCTCGAGCGTTAGGTGAAGGATGTTTCATTATTTATTTTTTAGTATTTTTTTTTTTATTCTTGTTATCAAAATCCTGAAAAATAAAAAAAAAATACAAAAATCCAAAGATAATAAAATCTTAGTTTGTAGGAATTAATCATTACGAACCTTAATGTGAATCCGATGATTTGATAAATCGTGGGAGAGTGTTCCATAGCTTCGTTTCCATTCCCCGACTCGAGTGGAATTTAGAAACGAATGATTTTAGGAAATCTTTTCCCTCGATAAATGTTTTTGTGGGATTCTGTTTAAGTTTTGGAAAGATTAATTTTAACAAAATTATTTCCGGGAACCCCCCTCGATTCTCATATCCATAGAATTTGAGGGAATTTCAAATCGGGATTTCTTTAAATTAGTTGGGCAAACTTAAAATAGACATTACTTGCATCCATCTAACATATTTGTTTCTTGTATCATTTAGACGACATGTATAGGACACTTTCATCACTTTCACTTTTTTATATTTCATGCATACAAGTTTTTATTTTATTTTATAATTCGTACTGCTTTTTCACATTTGGTCACGATACATACACTACTTGCATTTTTTATTAAATAATTAAATTATTGCCACTCATAATCATATTAATTCACATAGTATTCACTGTTTAATCTCCGTATTCATATCATCTTGCATTGGCATATTTAAATTAAACCTTTTAGTTTTTTGGTCACTTTAGCATAAATAAAATAAATTTCATACAATTTTAATTTCTGTATTCATATTTTCATATTTATTTACTTATTTTAGATTACCCATTTAAAATAAAGAAGTCTTTCGAAAACATATATAAATACCCCCGGGGACCATCCTTGTCGAATATTTAATATTCGATAAGAGGTTATACCGAGGGAACATTCCCAAAAATCCAAAAACTTGTCCCACCTTATTTGTGAAAATACCAAAAATATTTTATAAGAAAGAAATAATTTTAAAATAAAATAAAACATTTGAACTAAACTAATTGGATTTTATTAGACATAAGATACCATTTTCGAACGGGCGTCTTGGGGTGCCTAACACCTTTCCCGAGCATAACTGACTCCCGAGCCTTTAAATGAATCTTTGGTTTGACCGTGTCTTTTTTGGAGTCAATTTTTACTTAGGCCATTTAAATTATTTTTTAAAAAATTTGGTGACCTAGCATACCATTTAAATTCAATGTTGGGTGGCAATTCCTTATTTTTTTAAAATGGCCTAAGTATATTTTTTTAGAGAACCGGCACTTTAAAAACCTCTATCCTTAAGTTTATTTATTATTTAATATTCTTTTCCTCTCGAAAAAACGGGGTGCGTCAACTGGCGACTCCACTGGGGAGAATTAGAGGGTCGAGCCTAATATGTCGAAATAAGTCCAATCATTCTATGTCCGAATGTTATATTTTATTTTGTTATCTTTTCCTTCTATTTTTGAGAATAAATTGTGATGTTTGTTTCTTTTTTTTTCTTCATTTTTTTTCTCTCAAGCTCTTATATTGTTATAAACCCTTCGACACAAGTATAGTAATCTTGTATCCATATTATCTCCTTGGGATTCTATGATACAAGACGGGGGGTTTCATGCTTGATGGATTCATGATGTCTTAGGAAGCCTTAAAAACTAAACGAGTTCGAAGTTTCCAATACCGATTAAGCTACAAAAGAATTTTCATAAATCATTATTTGTTTTGATCGGTCATTATGGAACTTGAAAACTTTGAACTCAGATAGGTTTTAAGACTACCTAAGACCCACGTGGACTAATAAATGAGTTTGTTGTAAGAACAGGACGAGACAGGAAAATTGGTCCCAAAAAAACAATTCTGGTTCCCCCCATCCGAAGCTTGGTCTTTACTTGTAGTCGGGCCCAGACTCATTCTAGGATGACATCAGAAGGTAATCATGAATCTCCCCTAACAGCCCAAATAACTCGGATGCAAGAAACTATCGACATACTAAGGGAAAGGATCAATAAACTTAGCCGACCCCAGGAGGCGCATGTTCCTCCGTCCAGTGGAACGCTTGTGACTGAATCACCAAATGAAAACCCTCCAAGTGTCAGGATAGAGAACTGAGTGCCGAATCTGAACCACGTCGGCCCGAACTTTACGATATCGGTCTACTATAGACCCCAGATGGGCCGCCATCCTTTCGCCTATGGAGCACCGGCATATCTCATCCAGGGGAATGTTTATCAGGCCTCACCAGAAGGATCGGCCCCCACCACACCACATATCCTCATTCACTCGGAGAGGGTCGTTGCTTCACCAAACAATCTGAATGCTAATCAACTAGCCCCGACCACTAAAATCGAAAACAAAGAAGAAAAGAATGGACCCCCTTTGGCCTGGGTTCTGAAAATAGAGGAATTGGAGAAAACCATAGAATAATTGAAAAGGGATAAGCCATCTAGGAAAGTTGCGTACAAGGAACTGTCAGCACCACCCCGAGTGGTATACCCAAAAAACTTCCTAGTTCCAGAGTTCACGAAGTATGACGATACGGGCCCCCAGAGTGGCATGTCAGCATTTACAAGGAAGAATTGGAAGTCCATGCTCGGAACAGAGACCTTTGTCTGAAAATGTTCCAAAGATCGTTGAAAGGACTGGCTCTCAACTGGTACATGACCCTAGACCTATCACATATTAAAATGTTTGAGGATCTGGTAGAGGCCTTCTATGAGCAGTATGTGTACAATAAAGATGTCATGCCGAACCGCAATACCCTCTACCAGATACTGAAGAAAAAAAATAAAAGCTTCCGGAGGTACACTGCCCGCTGGAGGAAGGAGGCTGCCAAAGTTGTCCTTAGGCTGAGCGAAGAGGCTCAATTAGAGATATTCAAGTCAATTCAGATGCCTCTTTTCTATCTAGATCTCTCGAGTATAGCAGTGGTTTCTTTCGGTGATGCGATCAAACAAGCTGAAGTAACGGAAGAAGGAATAAGGAGCGGAAATATTGAAAGGGGCGTGCCCGACCCGACAAAGAGGTCAACTCCACTAAAGAAAAGAGAAGATGAAGTAGTTGTCATTGTTTTCCCCCCAACAAACCCATCACCAGAACTACCCCCAAGCTTCCTATCCCCAAAACTAGCCTAACCAAAACAACCAATACCGTAACCACCTCCCTCAAAATCGCCAAAACCAATATTACCCCTGGAACAAGCCATATTACCAAAGTCATCCTGCTACTACCAGAATGTGCCTCCCTCTTACCAAAATCGTACTCTCCAATATTACCCTCAAGCCTACCAAACACCCGCTTACTATACACCCTCATATCAGCCTAACCAAAACCCTCCACCTCAAATTCTTAACCATACCCTAATGCCAGGAACCAAATACCACCAAGGTTATCTACCTCGTGCTACTGGGAGAAACTTCTGGAACGATGACAAGAAACCACTAGACCTTCTGGTCTTAATTAACGACTTGTACCAGAGTTGTTTGAAGTAGGGGATGCTGAAACCCCTTCCATTATACAAACTTAAGCCTGGGAGTAAAGCAACTTCTTCGAATGCTTTCTGTGAATACCACTCGGGAACCAGAGAACATGCGACCGAGCAGTGCTTTCTGCTAAAGGACAAGATCTGAGAGTTCATTTGGACACGACCCATCACGTTTCCTAAAAAGCCTAAGACTGGTGCGCCAAACTATCAGCAAAATCCGCTGCCTAAGCATACACCTTCAGGGAGTGGTGAAGTCAATCTTTACCAAAATATTGATGGAGATGGGAGAGAATTATGTGCCTGAGGCTCGATTTGAAAAATCTAAAGGTTGCAAAACTGGGTTTTCTTGTTTACTTTCGATTTGCTAAAAGTTTTGATAAAATTGGAATGTTTTCATATACTCACCTCTACATCCCATTGGTCTTTTGGATAGAAAGGGATTTTTCTCTATAATGGTTTTTAAATTTCAATAAATGCAATATTGTTTTATCCAAAAATGTGGTCTAATGTTTGAATAACTCTTTCAGGTACCCAAAATTGCCTGCATATGTTGTATGTGATGTGACTGAGCAAGGGTGCAAGTATATGATTTCAATATGGAACTAGACCATGATCCAATGAAAATAGCAACAAAGAAAGGTTTTGTTCAACCAAACGATAGTGAGATCCAAAAGGCCCCGGATCAAGTCGTCCCTGGTGGTTCTTTAGTGATTTGATAAAACTGAGTGTAAACATCCTGGTTCGCCTGTTGTCGAACCCCCATGGTGAGAAGGGAACACAATCATTCTAGGTCAATGAACCCAATGAATAAGCTCAAATGTTGCAAGAAGACCTCAATTCGCAAAGAATATCAAGTTCATTTTTAAGCTCGGCTGCTCTCGACTCGGCTGCTCTCGATCCATTGTAAGTTCGATCATCTATTTCAAAAAAAAAAGGAAAAAAAAAAAAAAAAGAATGAAAATGTGGAGTAACCGAGCAAGAAACGTTGGTGCAAATATGGAAGAGATTAGAAGAGGAAATAAAGATGATAGTTTCATCCATTCAAGGTTTTCGTGTCAACTCAATTTGGCAGGTAAACAACGTTTTTCGGGATCAAAACTTGATGGATTTAAATGGAATCAGATTTTGTCAAAAGAAACATTGGTCGTGGTCAGGAAGTATATTGGAAGCATATTTCTCTGCAATCCGACTCAAGATCTCACAGAAAATTGTATCAGGCATTAAAGGTACTTATTTAGTAATTTTCGACATTTGCCCTTTTTTTTGGACTAATTCAGTTTTGCAGGACTTGAGAAAACACAGAGTATGCAGAAGTATTAGAACCCCAAGTATCGAAGCACCTAAAAATTTGAAAAGACAAGAATCCAGTTGAGCAAGTCAAGGAGACCTTATGAGGCATGTTGGGCCCTCCCCTAAGTTGAAAAGCAAAATCTCGAAAATTAAAAAAAAAAAAAAAAAAGTCTCATCGAATCACCCCAAGACATGCCATACCCTAAGTTGGAAAGCGAAGCTTCTAAATTCAAACGAAAGAATCTCCCGATATTGCTCCAATCCAAGCACCATCACCCGAAGCGATTACGGCCGAAAGGGGGCAACGGAATTGTGAGTCATCAAAGGTAACAATTTTTTAGACTAAGGTTTTGTTTTGAAAGTGTTATTTTTTTGAAAGTGTTATTTTACAGAGATCTCAAAAGGACTGGAAGCATGGATTTCCCTATCACTAGGACTTCTTACCTTCCTCCCGACTCAAATTGGAGACTCTTATTGTTGAAAATTTAGAAGTTCTAAATGAGCATCTAGGCAACCTGTAAAAGTTCAGTCATCTGAGGGTCAACCCCAGCCGAAGGCTAAGACACATTTTATATCTTTGCTCTCTCATTTTTGCCCAGCCATAAGCTGGACATATTTTATATCTCTAAACTTTCTTTTGTCCCCAACAAAAAAGGATGGGGCTTAAGTCATTCTTTTATTACTCTAAACGATCCTCTAAACGGACATTTATTCGTCATGAGTATTTCCATGAGTCATTATTTTATTACTCTAAACGATCCTCTAAACGAATATTTGTTCATCATGAGTATCTTCATGAGTCATTCTTTCATTACTCTAAACGGACATTGGTTTGTCATGAGTATCGTCATGGGTCTCTTTTTTTATTTCTCTAAACAATCCTCTAAACGTACATTTGTTCGTCATGAGTATCATCATGAGTCCTTTTTCATTACTCTAAACGATCCTCTAAACGGACATTTATTCGTCATGAGTCATTCTTTTATTACTCTAAACGATCTTCTAAACGAACACTTATTCGTCATGAGTATCACCATGAGTTATTCTTTTATTACTCTAAAATATCCTTTAAATAGACACTTGTTCGTCATGAGTATCGTCATTAGTCATTTTACTTTATTTGTTCTATTGTTGAAAAATGCACCTTGAAAAAAAAAATCAAAAAAGGGAACGATCAAAATGACGTAGTCTTTTGTCTTTGTCAATCAAGTGGAACTCGTATGACAAAGAAGGACAGCTGTAGACACGGCATTTTGACCGTCCTGAAACAATTCTATGTTTTATTTTATAATTAACTTTGTTTATTTAACTTTGTTTTATTTTATTTTCAGAAAACAAAAAATTGATAAAGAAATAGAAAAAGGAAAGAGAAAATAAAAATAAAGGAAAAGAGTTTAGAATTTGAGAAATAAAAGGGGTGCAATTTGAAAGAAAAATGGAAGAGAAAGAGAAAATCGAGTGGGCCCTCTAGTCCAACTAAGAGAGAGACATAGAGGGTAAGAAAAAGAGAGAGGGAGAGAGAGAGAGAGAGAGAGAGAGAGAGAGAGAGACCGTGAGTGAGAGAAAGGAAAAACAAAGTCAAAAAAATGGTCGCGGGCCCCACCTTGCTTTGTCAGCCTTGACACACCCAAAAAAAAAAAAAAAAAGCTTGGGACCCCTACCACATGTCGGTCGAAGAGAGAGGCGATGAAAAGCCAAAAATTCAAGAAAATTCTACTTTTTTACCTTTTTTCAATTTTACCCTTTCCCAGTTCAACTTAGACTATGTTTGGCGGCCAGACCTAATTTTTATGGTTTCCTAAGTGTTTTTCTCGTCCAATCTTTTTCTATAAATAGGATCTTTCTCCTCCTAATTTATTCAGTCAGAAATTGAGAGAAAAACGCCTTAGAAAGTGATACTCATCGTAAACCCTTTCGGAAAGCTATCCGTGAGAAGGAAAAGACCGAGTATCGGGATTTTTGGCCTAAAATGGGTATGTTTTCTGATTTTCAATTCTTTTTTCAGTTTATTTTATTCTCTTTACAATTTAAATTCCTGTAAGCTTTAGTTTTTTTTTTTTTAATTGTCTGATGACTCGATGAAAAACGCTGGGATGAGGTTCTCAATTCTCATTCTGAACCTTTGAGCGTTTAGACGAGGACGTCCGCTATTTTTTTATAATTTTATTTTATTTCTGTATTTTATTTATTTATTTTGTTTTGTAATTCATAAAGAGAAAAACTAAAAAAAATAAGTCGGCTAATGATCCGATGAAAACGCCGAGGTGTGTTTCTCGTGTTGAGCTTAACCCCGAGCAATAGGTGAAGGTTGTTTCATTATTTATTTTTCAGTATTTTTTTTTATTTTTATTCTTGTTATCAAAACCCTAAAAAATAAAAAATAAAATACAAAAATCCAAAAATAATAAAATAATAAAATCTTAGTTTGTAGAAATTAATGCTTACAAATATTAAGGTGAATCCGACGATTCGATAAATCGTGGGAGAGTGTTCCGTAGCTTCGTTTCCATTTCCCGACTCGAGTGGAATTTAGAAATGAATGATTTTAGGAAATTTTTTCCCTCGATAAATTTTTTATTGGGATTCCGCTTAAGTTTCTGAAAGATTAATTCCAACAAAATTATTTCCGCGAACCCCCCTCAATTCTCATATCCATAGAATTTGAGGGAATTTCAAATCGGAATTTCTTTAAATTAATTGGACAAACTTAAAATCAACACTACTTGCATCCATCTAGCATATTTTTTTCTTGTATCATTTAAACAACATGAATAGGACACTTTCATCACTTTCACTTTTTTATATTTTATGCATACAAGTTTTTATTTTATTTTATAATTCGTATTGCTTCTTTACATTTAGTCACGACACAAACTACTTGCATTTTTTATTAAATAATTAAATTATTGCCACTCATAATCACATTAATTCACGTAGTATTCCCTGTTTAATCCTCATATTCATATCATCTTGCATTGGTATATTTAAATTAAACCCTCTAGTTTTTTTGGTCATTTTCGCATAAATAAAATAAATTTCATATAATTTTAGTTTCTACCTTCATATTTTCATATTTATTCACTTATTTTAATTTGCCCATTTAAAATAAAGAAGTCTTTCGAAAACATATATAAATACCCACAAGGACCATCCTTATCGAAATCTTTAATATTCGATAAGAGGTTGTACTGGGGGAACATTCCCAAAAATCCAAAAATTTGTCACACTTTATTTGTGAAAATACCAAAAAGATTTTATAAGAAGAAAATAATTTTAAAATAAAATAAAGCATTCAGACTAAACTAATTGGACTTAATTGGACATAAGGTACCATTTTTGGACAAGCGTCTTTGGATGCCTAACACCTTCTCTGAGCGTAACTGACTCCCGAGCCTTTAAATAAATCTTTGGTTTGACTGTGTCTTTTTTGGAGTCAATTTTTACTTAGGCCATTTAAATTATTTTTCTAAAAATTCGGTGACCTAACACACCATTTAAACTCAATGTTAGGTGACGACTCCTTATTTTTTTAAAACGGCCTAAGTATGTTTTTTGAGAAAATCGGCACTTTAAAAACCTCTATCCTTAAGGATATTTATTATTTAATATTCTCTTCCTCTCGAAAAAATGGGGTGTGTCATATATATATATATATATATATATATATATATATAAGTTGAGAGCTCCTTAGCTAAAAAGATAAATGAGGGAGAACCATCCTATACCCTATTTTGGGTTCTCCGATCGCGTGGGAAGTTTGACGGGTTAAGGATGGCCCTCTCTAAAAATATTTTCTTTTTCTAGTTAAGTTTTTGCTGGCAAAAACTATACACATTTCAATTTCCGTAAAAATGTTGTCTTTATTTTTCCTTAAAAAAAACCAAAAAAAAATGAGAAAAGAAAAAAATGAGTTTTACAAAAAGTTCTTACTGAAAGAAACTTTTATCTTGCTCTAAAAAAAAGAGATACTTAAAAAAGTGCCCCCTTTAAAAAGGATTTTCTTTCAAAAAAATATTTTTTTCATTTCCTAAAAAATATTTCTTAAAACTTGTTTCATTTCCAAAGGAAACATTCCAAATTTTATTTTTTATTTTTCCTTAAAAAATGTGTTTTCAATATTCTTCCTAAGAAGGATTCTTGAAGAAATAATTTTCAAACCTGTTTTTCTTTAAAGAACCTTTTCAAAATTTGTCTTTAAAAACCTTTCTTTTCTGAAAAATGATTTGTTTCCAAGACGTTATCTAAAAAATTTCACTTAAAAAGGTGTCTTTACATAACTTTCAAAATATTTTAACTTAATCCTTTTTTTTAACTTGTTCTCTTTTCAAGCGGAAGCTTTCCAAAATTTTCTTTAAAATCTTCGTTCAAAAAATAATTTTCTAAGATTCTTCCTAAGAAGGATTCTTAAAAAATTTTATTTCAAACTTTTTCACAAATAAATATTTTTATGTTTTGTTTTAAGTGCAAACCAAAAAGAACTTCTTTTTTTCTAAAAGTTTTTTTCTATTTTTTTTAGTTCTTTCAAAAGTTAAAAAAATATTTTTCTAACTTACAGCATGATTTTCCATACTCCTAAAAAATATTTTTCTCATAACTTAAAAAAAAAAAAAAAAAATTACTTTTTTTCTCTCTTGAAATGCATGTAAGTTTTACCAAAACGACCTAAGTCAAAAAAGAGAAAACAATAAACATTCCCTCAGGGTCAAAACTTGTTGATTCCTCTATAATCGATAGGCAGTCTAAAAGGGAGACATTTATTTTATTTGTCTTTTGTTGTTTTAAAGTGGTTTTCTTTGCTTTTGTAAAATGAATATCAAAAAAAAAAATAAGGAGAAATTTATGTTAAGCAAATCGAAGAAAATTATTTGGACTTGATTTGATTAAAAGATTTATTTCAACTTAGGTACCATCTTTGGACGGGAGTCTTGGGATGCCTAACACCATCCCCGTTAAGACCTTAAATTTTGAGTCAAAACTTGAGTCATTTCAAAAATTAAAAATAATTTTCAAAACTTTCGGTGACCTGACATACCATTTAACCTAACGCTTGGTGACGACACTATTTTTCAAACAAAATTCGGCCCAAAGAAATATTTTTGAAAACGGCACCAAGAAAAGCCCCTAAAACTATTTTTTTCTTGAAAATGAATGGCTTTGAGTGGTGGAAATCAAATCGGGTCTTGCTCTTCTCCCCTTTTCAAAATCCACGGTGCATCACAATTTATTAGTCGACATGTATTGAGTTGTGTTATTACTTTACCAATGTTTGTATATTTTTTATTTATAATATAAATATATATCTGTATTTTGAGTCAGATATAAGATGGTGTTGTTTTGTTTCTTTGTTGGAAGAATGCATTAACATTTATAAATAGTATTTTTTTGTTAAATGTGCCAAGGGTAGAATGCATTAACATTCATAAATTGAACATGAATATTCACGTACAAGCATTTTATGAAAGTATATGAATGTTCACACATATACACTAACATTCATAAATAGGATATGAATGTTCACATACAAGCATTTTATGAAAGTACATGAATGTTCACCCATATGTAATTTATGGATGTTTAATTGGATAGTATTGCATATATAGAAATATATGAATGTTCATATCTGATTAAGTGCAAATGAATGAATCTACCACTTGGATGGTAATGCCTCTTATACATTTTTAAAAAAAAATTGAGAATTTTAAGTTATGGTTAATCTTTGTAAATTTTGATAGTTAGCATGAATACATATTGTTGTTTTGTAAGTGGAGTTGTTTATATTGAGATATTTGAGGAGGGGATGTTCACGTGATGATACTCGTTGTCTATGGGTAGACAACATTAACATTCACTCATGAAACAATGTCCAATTGTTCTAAATGTGTCCATGATGTTTTGCTTTTCTATTGTTAAGGGTCACATAAATGTTCACTTTTTTGTAATGTTTATAATGTTCATTTATATGTAAATTAGGAATGTTTTAGGTATATGTGATTAAGTGCCAATGGATGCATTAAGCACTTTACTGGTAGTGCCTCAAAATAATTTTTGGAATTTCAGCATATGATGGATCTATGAGAGACGAACAAAATTTGACTTTGTGCGTGGAATTTCTAATAGCATCCATAATAATAAATAAAAACATAAAATATGTAGACATCAAAAATTATCCTGGGCTAAGTAACATGTTTTGGTTAGTTGGGTATACAACTTAGGATGTGGGCTGATGATCTTTTTTTATTTTACATCCCTCCAATGCCCAACTATGGTGTGGATCATTCAGAACGTAGTGTGTGACAGTCTTGCGAACTTGTCTTGTCTCATCCGCAATCAACTTTTTTATGATGGGTTTGTTCTTAGCATATTGTTTCATAATATACATAACATAAACCTCACATTCAGTCTTGAAATTGAAAAAAAAAAAAAAAAAAAAAAAAAAAAAAACATAAAACAACATACATTACTTATTAGTTAAATAACATTTCAGAAATTGGGTTGGAGAGAGGATGAAAAAACAAATTTTACGAACCCCTTCCAGTTGTTGAGGACATTCAAGGCATTATTCGAGTTGTACCCCCCCCCCCCTCCCCCAGTCTTGGAGTATGTGTGTGTTGATATATTTCTCGACCCATGTTCTTTGTTCATGGTTTAAGATTAGTTATAGATAGATATGTAACTTAACAAGTATTAGTAGTTGATTTTTTTTCGAGTCATACCACAGTGTGTGCGTTGTTGTAGTAGTAATCAAAACATTTGGCCTCATGGCTGAATTGAGTTATAGAATGTTCATTTCTTTTCAAAAATATCCAAAACCAATAATGTCTAGTGGTTTGGATATGCATGGAAACCGTTTGTATTCAAAGGAAAAACTGTGCACCTACAGTTGCTCGTAAATACGGGTTTGATTGTGTTGTAGATGTCTTTCAACAAATTTTCATTGTTATCTCTGACGATGGTCTAACACGAGTTAAGATAGATCTAAGCTTCATAAATATTTAAAAATAGTTTTAATATATGACTTACCCATATTCGTGCCATTGCAAACTTTATCCCATCCAACATACCGATTGGTGTTGTGCTTCGGACATCATTGGTTGCTTGTATTTTATTTTCAGGTACTCTCCGAAAGCATTGATCACCTAAAATATTCATACAAATGTTCACATATCTAACCATATTTACATATGACTGCACACCTTAGTGTACACAGGGATGTACAGGTGTGGTAGCAAGGCTGTTAATCAATTAACATGAACATTCGCATAGCACATAAAACAATTTTATATATTTGTTACTAAATTAGCGAATGTTCAATTGTTGTGCCAATCATAGATCATGCACATATATAATAAGTTTGCGAGAAAACATGATTTGAAAATGGATGTTGCTTACATTGTCTGATATTTGTCTCTCCCGGAGGATGCGAACAGCATCACCACATGTTACTTGAGATAGTGGTTTTCTTCCTCCGAATATGAACGCGTTGAGATAATTAGTGTGTTAACAGTGTTTGGTTTGGTAATTGGCAAATAGTTCAACCATATTTTTTAAATGTTTCATAGAAATTACCCAATGTCTTCTTCCGTGTTCATCAATTGAAGTTTTTCTCAATCTTCATCGCTAAGCATTAGCGTAATTTTCTTATTTCTTTATGTTAGGCATCTTGGTGTTGACCTTGTATTCTCGAGCAGGAAGTTCTTCAAGATTTATTGTCTTTGCTCTTTTGTTCAGCCTTCTCCTTAGATCGCTGATATACATAATCACTGCCCTTTTTGGTGCAGTTCTACACCTTGAATTTTACCCTTTTGATCATCAAACTGACTTTCAGGATTTTCTTATTTGTCCCTAAGGGTGGTAAGGGAAATGGATGGGAAGATTGATTTGTACGTTCTTCTATGAGTATAACGGTAGTACTGAATTCTGCGTGTGTTATCAACAAGTCAATGCAAGGAGGATGTGTTGATGTAGTGGTAGCATGGACAGCAAGGGGCAATGTTGATGTGGTAGTGTCTTGTGCAATGGGAGGTGGTGTCGATGTGGCAAAAGGGTGAGTAGTCAGGGGCGTTGGTGTTGCATAATATTTGATATGAGTATGTCAATCCTGGATTTGCTTGTCTCTCTCATTGATTATTTTAATGTATGCTTTAGCACTTGCATTTTCACATCTTTCAACATTTTGTTTATTATTTTTGAATCATCTAATTCACTATCAAGCTTTGAACATTTTTACTTCTAGTCTTCTTTTTTCGGGATCGATAAATGGCTCTCAATATTGTTGAGTGACATCATGCACGCGCATTTCCTTAAACAACTGTGTTTTTCGCTTTCAACCTTTATGAACTTTGGTTGGGGATCAAAGACAATCTTTTCATGGTGCTTTTTTTGTTGCCCGTATGCATTATCTAGATCATTAATGTCGATTTGCAATGTGATAGTTTTCACTGTTATGTTTGTCACAATTCTCCGGAATGCCACGATTGTCTCGTGTTCCATGATTTGCTTTCTGTCAAAATCATCTTGCATTTGATCCAATTGACGGTAAACATCACCATGTGCAATGTATTGAGTGGATGAGTCACTAGCGATGCTTTCTGGTTGGGTGAAGTCGATACTCAAATCAGATATCACCAAGTGCTTTCTGGTTGATTGAGGAGAGGGAAGCATATAATCGTTCATGATCTTGTTGATCATGGAGTTGACATTTAGATTGTTTTCTTCGTTTAGCATTTTTCCTTTATCAAGGTTGATAATTTCTTCAATAGCTCCTTCAACTCCAATATTCTCTACAACATAAGTTTCTTTAACAATTTTGTTGTCGTTACTATCATATTTGAAAATGATACCCAATTGCATTTCATGCAAGGTCTCGTTGACCTGAACATAAATGATAGAATATGAAGACAATGATGATATTAATTGTTGTGTACATCAACAGATTGTGTAGCCTATTTGATATTACTTGGTCTTTTGGTAGTGGATGATGGGGGTGGAACCAATTGCATAGAAATAAGTACTCAAGCATTATTGTTGCATTCAAGGGATGGAAAATTATCTCCCTTCAATTGGGGATGTCAATGTTGTATGTTCGTACAACCAGTATTAGGGGGAAAAAAGAACAAGAATGAATTGCATGCATGAAAAATGGTGAACATTCAAGCAAAAAATTGTAAAAATATGTTGAAATTCACATAGTTGAATTTGTTTGAACATTCACTCATCATTGCATGAACATTCATCTAGAACTCAATATGTAAAACAAGGTTGCGACTGTTGAAGATGAGCATAGATTATATAAGTTTGTGGCTCACCTGCAGTGTGAGAACACATCATGTACTAGATTTTGTATTTATGTATGACTTTTTAAGACTTGTTTCCAAGTCTGTGAAAATTGCGTCCGTCAAGTTGTACCTGGACATGCTTTAATGTCCTCTATATACCAAACTAAACACTTGGGAACTTATTGTCCAACGGTTGTAAAGAAGCATGTTGTCAACAAATGTAAACAAAGCAGATGAACAACATCATGTATTACCTCTTCATTCTTGTTCTCTACCTTTTTCTCAGCTAATGATCTTAAGAATGTGACGCTAAACTCATGTGGTTGGTACGTGAGCTTGCTCAAGAATGGCGAATCAGACTTTGTATACCTACTTTGCACAACTGGCTCCTCGCATAATGTCAAACAACATATTGATTATATGTTGAGAGGAGTCAGTTTAACGGATTTACCACCAAGCCAGAATGCAGATCGTGAAGGGTTGTAACTTAAGATGATATTTTCCATCAATTTTTCGTTCTTGTATATGTTTTCTAACGATAGTTGCTTTGTGTGGAAGATTTTGAACAACTTTGCAAAAGAGGTCTTCAACAGCAAGGAATTGTGTTTCTGTATGAGGTTGCAATCCTTCACTAGTCATATGTTTGTCTCAAATTATAGTGATACAAAAACACTCTTGGGTGGCTTTGTTTTTTGCCTACCTTTTTCCGTTTTTTGTTTCGAGGTACTGGAACATCAATAGTAAATTTGTATTCAACAAAATTAATATTTTCTATAAAAAAAAAAAAAAAAAATTGCATATGATTGTTCACACATTAACTCTTTTTATAATATTAACAAAAGAAAATGTTAACATTCAATCAGATATAATCACGTGAACATACATACATACAATGAAATAAAAGATAACATAATTGAAGACTACAATAACATTCTCACACCAAATGAAATGAGAACATTCAGACAACTTTTCACAAACTCGTATTCTTAACATATTTGAATAGTAATGCTTTTATCAAAATGTTGCATATGAATGTTCACATGACAAACCTCCGTATACTTTAATATAATTGGAAGTTAACATTCACTCAATCATAATCTCTTTCCAAGATACGTCAACATTCACACAGCATATGATAGTAGAACATTCACATAAATAAGTGAACATCGAGTCCATAAACACTCAAATAAGCAATCAGTTAGGTCATATACAAAGAGAGGTATTTACACAATAACATACTCTCAGTTTAAATAGGAAAAATATTACTTTTTTCCAATTGAATAAAACGAGCATCATCAATTGCGAGAATGTAGTAGAAATGAGAAAAGACACATCTGATTGTTTAAGCAGTTCACTTTATTGCGGACAACACATAGGACCACAAGATGAACATCCTTATAGTATACGATAGTCCCAAAAGTACGTGAACATTCACGCACTAATATTTTGGAAATCCAAGTAAACAACCAAAACATCTAATTATTTAGTGTACACAAACTTTCGTACATGTGACGAGATGTTATGAATTTGCATAGGCATCATACATTGATTTTTCGTTGCAGAAAAGTAGACTAAAATCAACAAACCCTAACACAGATTAAAATCAATAGAACCCTAACATACCTTGTGGACTATCGATCACTCTTTTACTGAATGATGACGCCGAAGGTTCTGCTATTTTTTCCATTGAAATGTTCTTCGCAAAAGCATATCGTATTTATCCTTTATGTTTTTGGGTTTGAGAAGAAGATGGAGCCGTATGGTATGAGTGATTATTTCCGGAAAGTAGAGAATTAGTGGAGAAATGGCTCATATACTTTCAGAAAAAATGCTTGCAACTGCAATGCTCTTCATTACATTAACATTCACTTATCTCGTTTGATGTCCACGCATGACCTATTACGGTGGACCTATAGGTTTGCCATAACTGTTTTCATGTTTGTTTGTTTGTTTTTTTTTTTTTTTTTTTTTTTTTTTATTGATGTTTATAATGAAGAAACTATTGAAATAATGTGCAAGACATTGTGCAAGGCCTATTGCGGCGGACCTACAGGTTGCAAGGACCTATAGGTCCGTGCAACAACACAGTGCGCAAACCTATAGGTTCGCAAAGTGTAATATCATGCAGACCTATAGGTCCGCAATTTTTACAGACTTGTAAGTCCATAAAAATAGTGATTTTCCAATTTTGAAGGGTTCCGCAAAAGCGAACAAAAAAGGGGGGGGGGGGGGGGGGGGGGGGAAGAGAGACTTAAAAATGTATCATTCATTTGAGGAGTTGTTTGTCATTCATGATTTCTTAAAGTTGACAAAACCTTGTCAGAAATAATAAAAATGAGAGTTTTTTAGGTTTTTGTGGTTGAAGTGTGGTTATGAAGAAAGAAAGTAGGGAAAATATGTTTTGAAAGGGAAGAAGATGGTGTAGGAAATGAATAGGTATAAAAAGAGGTGTATACTCAATAAATATATTTTTGTTGTTTTAATTAATGATACCCTAAATGGTACGTAGGGTATAATTATAATAGAAGAATTTATTAAAAATTCATTTATACCGAACAAATTGGAATGAACATTTGGAAGTAGACATTATGCTTTGAAAGGAAGCAAACATAAAATAAGGGTAAATTGGTCCAAATATCTCTCTCTCCAACACTAAATATGACAGTCGATGTAATAGGTGTTCGGGGCATCTTGCGAAAGGATAGGGAGTGTAAGTGACATTAACCTATTTCGTTTCCCTTCGCAATATCGTGCAATCAAATCGTCATAACTAAAACGGCCAATATTGATGGTACTGAAGGTAAATGTCTAAATGATGTCATAAGATATTATGAGAAAAGCAAAGGATCAACGTAATATTATCTCAAATTTCAAAGGAAGTAAATAATAATTTTCCTAAAGTAGTGTTTTATAGTTGAGAATTATCGAAATTAGAATTGGAAATAAATACATGATATTTTACAAACTTTTACATTCCTTTTCAATTCCTAGATTCCAATTTCATGAAACCAAACACGAAAGTTGTGTTTGGTCGCACAGAATTAGAATTGTAATTCTACAAAATTATAATTCCAAGAATTGTGTTCGCATGATACTGAAATTTCGTCTTTTGCTAATATGTTGGATTTCAATTCTAATTCTATTGTAATTCTAATTTCGTCATTTCAATTGTTTGAATATTCATTTTTTTTATTTTGGGGGTATAATTCCATTAAATCCAACATTAATATTTTATCTATGAATTTTTTTAAAGAAAAATCAAGACGCGTATTTTAAAAATATATAGATAAACCAAAGACTCAAAAATAAAAGACCCAACTTATACTAAACGTCCCGAAAGAAACTCACATCCTCAAACAATCTAAAAAGCAAAGAGAAAAAACCAAAAGAATTATACAAGCCTTCACTCGAAAAAAAAAATACAAAAAACAAAAGAAGCAAAATAACGCAGAAAACACATGCAAATTATTCACAACAGCAGATCAACAAAACAAAAATTTGAAAGTAAATAACACCAAAGATTCACAAACAATGAAAGAAATGACATAAGAATTTAACGTAGCTCGATGTATGTCGAATCCCCCGACAAGAAAAAATTATCATACTGAGAGAGAAAAAAAGAGATTTACAAGGAATAATATACAAGTGAAACTATTATTTCTTACTTCAATTGACACACATAACACAAATGCATTTCTCCTTATTTATAATCTCTAATAATGGGAAAATGGGTATTATGAACAAATTTAAAACTCGTATTGTTCACACGGTTCATTCACGCGTATGTGTTTCGATGTTCACGTGAAATTCACAATTCATACGTATTCCAACATTCACCATTTGGTGGAATAGCATATTATTCACACGTATGACACTGTTCACATGTATCTCATTGTTGACACGTTGATACTAACAACCATACTCATGTTTTAGGCTCCAATTTCAACAATTTCCCACTTTGGAGACTAAGACATGATTATTCGTAAATCTACCATCTCCAACTCCCACTCGTTGGAGAAACTCTCTCTATCACAGTAATTTCTCTCGTGACCCACCTCGAAGCTACCGTTCGAGACCAACTGAAGTTACACTACCTTAGTTTATCAATTGCCACTGTCTTCATCAACATGTCCAATGAATTTTCTTGGATATTCTCAAGTATAACCGAGCCTTCCTCCAACAAAAATTAAATGAAGTGGAACTTGATATCGACGTGTTTTGTCCTTGAATGGAAAGCAGAGTTCTTCGTCAAGTGTATAGCACTTTGATTGTCGCTATACAACTTAGAATGCTCTTGAACTTGCCCAACTCTTCTATTAAGTTATTCAACCACACCATCTTCTTACACTCTAAGGTAGTTGCAACATGTTTTGCTTCAATTGTTGAGATGACCACCACATTTAGCAATCGAGATATCTAACTTATCGCCATACTATCAAGGGTAAAGACGTACCTTGTGGTGTTTTTCCTGCTATTAATGTCACCCGCAATATCCAATATTTGATACCAACAAAATACCAAAAGATCCACCTGACCGCCTTCCAATGCTACTTTCCGAGATTGATCATAAATCTACTCACAACTCCTATTGCATGAAAAATGTGTGGACGCGTGCAAATCATTGCGTCCATGAGACTTCCGATGGCCGAAGCATATGGTACTTTAACCCTCTCTTCACGTTCTTCCTCTGTCATTGATGATTGTTCCTTGGAGAGTCTGAAGTGCCCAGTTAGAGGTGTACTAACTAGTTTGGCATCTTTCATATTTAATCTCCTGAGTACCTTATCCACGTACTTTGTCTGTGACAATTTCAAGATCTTCTTCTATCCCTGTGAATTGGCATCCCAATCATCTATTTTGTTGCGCCAATATCCTTCATAGAAAATTCCTCGGACAATCTCCTATTAAGACAAGAAATCTCCTTTAAGCTAGTCTTGTAACTAGCATGTCATCTAGATATTAAAAAAGAATCAAATAAAAAGTCATTGTTTCCTTGAAGTAACAATAATAATCAAAATTCCACTTGCAAAATTCATTTGTTCTTTACAAAACTATCAAACTTCTTATACCACTGCCCCAGGGCTAGTTTTAAGCCATACAAACTCTTCTTCAGCTTACACACCAAATCTTCTTTTCCCACCACATGCCCCAGCGGTTGATGCATGTAGATATCATCTTTAACATCATCATGAAGAGATACAGTCTTCACATCCAACTGCGCTAGGTGTAGATCATGCACCATAGCTAAATTTAGCACAATCCATATGGTCGTGTGTTCTACCACCAGAGAAAAGATATCGGAATAATCATTGCCAGCTTTTTGCTCAAAGGCCTTTACCACCAATCTAGCCTTATACCTCTTGGTACACCATCATGCTCCTCCTTCAACTTGTAAACCCACTTGGTATGAAACGCTTTCTTTCCCATTGGATGTTTGACTAACTCCCAAATTTAATTCAAAAAGATGGAGTTCATCTCATCCCTCATGGCAAGCTCCCACTTCTCGTGTGTTTCTACTTGCAGAGCCTCTTCATAACAAGATGGTTCACATTATCCGTCAACAACAGATTATGTAGAGAAGTGGAATATCATGGCGATGGTCTAACTTCTCGGGTAGATCTTCTCAAGAGAGAAGTTGATGGCTCTGGTTGATATGTTGTATTGGCGTCGGGCCTTTCTTTATTCTCACACCTCAAGTCATCCAAATGAATCATCTACGGTTCCGCATCAATTTTCTTTTCTCCTCTGAATATGTCCTTGTACATGACAGGCTCATTAAAACACAATACTCATGCTCCTGACAACTTTGAGCTTCTTAGAATCCCAAAGTCTATAGCCATAACTGACACCTCCAAAGCCAATAAACGTGCATCTCCAAGACTTCGGATCAAGTTTTATCCTATTCTCGACCTTGATGTGAACATATGCATCACATTCAAACACCTTGAGATGAGTGTGACTCTCATCTTCCCATGTCTATGCTTCTTCTAATAGGCCACCATCCAATAATACGGATAGTACTCGGTTGATCAAGTATACAACTATGTTTACCGAATCTACCCAAAACTCCTTAGGCAAGCTTGTGTGAATTCTCATGCTCCTGGCACACTCTAGAATAGTCATGTTCATCAGCTTAGCAACTCCATTCTATTTGGTCTTCTACGAAACAATCTTCAACCTTCTAATGTCACTCTCAATACAAAACCTGTCAAACTCTTTCTCACAGTATTCTTTGTTGTTGTCTAGCTTGAGGCACTTCAACTTGAGACCCGTCTCGTTCTCAACTAAGGCTTTCTACTTCTTGAACAAATCAAGGACTTCATCACTGTATTTCATGAAATAAACCCAAAGCTTCCGCGTTGCATCGTAAATAAACGTCACAAATAAAACAGAACCACCAAATAGACCCAACCTTTACCAATCCTCAAACATCGAAGTAGACCAACTCAAGTCATTCAGTTTTAGGAGTCTTGGTGATTTTTGTGAAACTTACCTTTCTCTACTTGCCAAGTACGCGATCTTCACAAAAATTCACCGCTACATCTTTCAACCCCTTCCACCTGCCAGTATTTGCATGCCTTTCTCACTCATGTGACCAAGCCAATAATGTCATATGAAGTTTTGGAAAATGTGACCATGATAGAATCATGAGAAGCAAATGTCATATACAATATGTCGTCCTTCTTCCTTCGAGCAAAGCATCATTCCGCCTTCTAACATCTTCCAAGATTCGTTATTTAAGGTGGTAATCACCCCTACCTTCAACAACTTCCCTACAGAGATTGGAATGCGAGTTAAACTAGGAACATGTCTAACAATCTGCAACCTAATAATAGAACAGCCAACTTGGGTATTTTAAACTTTCCCTTGTTAGTGATGATGTAAGGTTCATCATCCCCAAGTAGACCCTACCGAAGTTTTCCACAACATAGTTGTTCAACATGTCCTTCCATGAAATGGCATAAAACGACACACCGAAATCAATTACCCACACATCATTGCAAGTCTCCATCGAAAGTATAAGTGCATCTAAAGACTCATCGTCAAATAGGCAAACTGTATCTTTCCCATCTGACTCTTGCCTTTTTCAGTTAGGCAATTTATCTTCTAATGCCTATTTTGTCCACAATTCCAGCACTCTGGATTCCTTGCCTTTGACTTTTCTCGTCCCTTTGCAGACTTGGAATGACTCATGTTGTTGCCACCTTTATCAGTTTTCTTCCTCTCTCTTCAACCTTCAAAAGTGCCCCAAAAACTCTGGCATGAATCCTTCTTTCAAGTTTTTCACTAATAATTGAAGTAATGACCTTCTTCTCTACCAACTTAGGACGACCAACTCCACCAATGATCAATATAACTGAATTGTCCCAACTACTAGAAAGAGATGAGAGAATGAGCAAGGATTTAATTTTATTTTATTTTTATTTTATTTTTTTGCAAACTTTATTTCCACCGTCTCAAATTGATGTAAGATTCCACAAACACGACTAATGTATTCCGAAACATCGTCATGTTCTTCTGTCTTCATTCTGAAAAAAAATCGAAGAATGAATAACTTGTTCGTCGTCATGCGAGTCTCCTACAACCGCTCAAGAGCATCAATCAAATACTTTATCGTCTTCTCCTTTTTGTCGTTACTTAACACTGTGCTTGACAGTGTAAGCTGACTCGTTCCCAATGTCTTGTGATCGAGAACGTTCCATTCATCTTCCAACATCTTTTTAAGATTCTTCGTCTTTTCTATACAATGGTTGTCATTGATCTTTTTAATACAAATAATCCTCTATCTACAACCTCCAAAGGACGAAATTGCCCCAATAAACTTGTCAACCACAAACTTGTCGTTGCCCATTATTATGTTCAAAGAGTCAAAGCGTAAGCTCTGATACCAATTGTTGGGGATCAAACCAACTTCTAATAACTAACACACACACAATAATTTAAAAGTAAATAACATCAAAGATTCACGAACAATGAAAGAAACGACACCAGAATTTAGCATGGTTCGACGTAAGTCTAATCCACGTCGCAAGAATAAATTATTGTATTGAGGGAAAGAGAGGTTTACAAGAAATGATATACATATAATTATTGCTTCACTTAACTTGACACACATAATACTTATGCATCTCTCCCTATTTATAATCTTTGAGAAGGGCTAAATGGGTATTATGAAAAAAATCAAAACGAGTTACTATTCGCATGGTTTACTGTTAACACGTACATGGTTCACTATTTACATGAAATTCATTATTCATGCATATTCCGCAGTTCACCGTCAATAGAGCCACGTACTATTCACGTGTACGACACTAATCACAGGTACAACATTGTTCAGATGTACGCCATTGTTCACACATTGACACTAACAACCATACCCACGTTTTAAGCTCCAACTCCAAACAAGGGGTAAACAGACTCGTGACCTATTTCTTTTGTTTTCTAGATTAGTTTAGTTTAGGCTAATTTCTTTTCTTTATTTCTTGTAAAAGGATCGCGTTGTCTCCTCGAGCATGTTAATGTCTATTCCTACCACTTTCAATTTTTTCACTTAGAGTACTTTATGGGAGGACATATCATTGTAAACCTTTCATATCTTGTAGTCTTCATTTATAAATTTGTTGTAATTGTGATTGTATTCTCGTTACACTATTTGCATATATTATTGTAGTGAACCTTATTTCTATCAAATATTGTTACTTTCGCTGTTCTAAATCATCTAATCTCAAGGCTTGCTACTAAACCCAAACTCTAGTTAGCGCCGCACGGTTCGTTTTCCACCTACTTGGCCCGTGAGTTGCTAGGGAGGGCTTTTACGTTTTTGATGCCCCGAATAACTTGATTTCACAAATCTCTTCATAGGCTATGGAATTCAAATTTGTGGAATTGAGACCCATTGACTTACAAATGAATTCTAAATTCATTTTTAAGTGGTCCAAACAAAATAACTGAAATTGGACATTCCCATTCTAATTCCTTGACACCAAGCAAACCCTAAAAACTAAAAATGCGACCAAAAAAAAAAAGGTACTACAAACTTCAGAATTCTGAAGAACAAAACTAACAACTAATTTTATTAAATAATGCACTAAAAGTGCAAAATATATCAGTTGGAACAATGACTCCTACCTTAGTTACACACTGTTCTCGAATCACCAGACGAATTCAAACCATTTGTACAATCAAACATCATAGCATCCTCCATACACTCAAGTCCATCATTTATCTGGAACCCCAAAAAAAACCCCTTCTCCCATCTATCAACAACCAACTTGTTATCTCAATCGCCGGAAGAACTAGTTTCAGCGCTTTCATCCTCACTAAAACTACATGGCGTTTCTGTAGAAAACCTGCAGAACATCAATATGATAAAAATAGTAGACAAACAATACGAACTGAATAGATTTAATATGCCTTGAAGAAAAGGCGAAGACGAAAGCCTTTCACCTATTTTAAATTAACGAATATAAATAGACCGGATAATAACCAACCCATATTTTAAAAGGGCAATTAGTGTGCACCATTAGAAATTAAAAATCTTTTTTTTTTCCCCATTCCTAGTTTTACTGTCAGGACTCTTCAATTTTGGGTCTTATAATACACTTCAACTCCTATTCATGAATTAGATAAATAGATTTTTTATGCATTTTCTATTCAATTTTATCAAAAGAGAAAATGAAAATATTTATTAAAAACAATAAAAACCAGCCAAATTCCACAAACAAAGGCCCTCAAAGCATGCCCGACAAAACAATAAAGAGAGACAACAAAAGCAAAATCTATGTAATAAAACAAGACGTACATGAGCCCTCTAGGCAAATCTCAATCACTCTTTATACCCCCCATAAAGATCGATCTAGGCAAATCTCAGTCATTCTTTATACACCCCATAAAGATCGGTCCAGATTAACTCTTACAAATTAGTGTTAAATTTATTAGGGTTAAAATTAAACGGCGCCCATTTCTCTTCTCTCTCATTCATTCTCCAACACCTAAACCCTAAAAGAAAAATCAGTAGCATTCAGCTGCTTCTTTGAATTGCATAGCCGCCCAACCCCTCTCTTTCCCCATTGCCTCGATCATTTTAGCCCTCCCAAATCACACAGTTCCATCTCCGTCGTCTCTCTCTTGGTCTACCGCCTTGCACCACCTCTCCCTCTCTCTCTCACCCTTACCATCTTTGCCTCGCGCTTCAAAGAACGGCGTCGGCTTCAACATCGGTGGATCTCCCCCATGATCACCGCTCATGCCATTGCTCTCTTCTCCTGTAGGTACGTTCTCTCTCTCGCTATCTCATTCAACCTCAATTTGCACCCTGGAACGCAACGGCCAAGAACCCTAATCTCGAAATCGAATAATCCCTCTTAGATTCAAAATGGCAACCATGACACCTCTGAGTCTCTAACCTCCTAAAACCGAGACCACCACACAATTCAAGTTGCTTTGTGATTCACCATATTACTTCACTTCTTATTTGCAGGCCAATTGAAAAATCCAAGGTCATATTCATCAAATAGCTGATGAGGATTCTAATTGATAGATTTGTCTTTGATTCATGGCCTCCAGCAGGGGTTATTCCCTGATGCCTACCCTTGCAGGTATTTAACTCTCTATGTTTGGATTATTAAAGAAATTGATCTGGAAAAAGAGAACCTTGAGGGTGCATTTGGGTAAATTATTTAAAGAAGGTGCTTGATTTCTACCCATGGTCCCTCGAACACACATATGAATATGAATATTAGAATGAATCATTTTCTTTTTTACTATGGGTTCTAAACAGATTTAAATTCTTAGTGCAGCTTTTCTTTTTTGATATGGGAGCTAAATAGAGATAAATTCATAGTGCAGCAATGGCATCCTGATAAATGGACTAAAAAACCTTCCCTCCAAGAAGCCGATTCCGGTCATGTGAGATTTTCTCAATTTTATACAGCAGCTTCCAAACGAAACAATCCTGTTATGAATTATCTGTTGTTGAAATAAATCTTACTTTTGGTTGTAACTATAATAGTTATCCCAGGAGAACTTTGAACTGATTATAAATTTTATATGGCTGATTTTTTGGAGCAGTTTTATCAAATCAGATGAAGAGAACCATGTATGATGCTGGCATGTATGGCCTTGACAAAGAGGAATTAGAGGTGGGTATTTTGTAAATATTGTGTATTACTATTCTAATATGTTGTTTTCCTTTTCTCCCCTCCCCCTAAATTGGGATCTTCCATTATATCATTTTTTGATAATCAAATTGGTCTCATATCATCTTCCATTATATCATTTCTGTGTGTATTTTTATCTTCTCTGAAGCTATTCTGATTTCATATTAATTGCTCCCTAATCAGATCACCAAGTTTACATTGTGACTGAATATATACGTGTGTAGTGTGTTTATATTCTGATTTCAAACATTGTGGACTATTTTGTATTATGTTTGAATCGTAGAGAATATATTTGCTTCCCTGTTTCGTGAGTTTCTTTCATGTTTATGATAACATTGAATTATGCCCTCTGTTTAACAGGTTTTGAATCATGAGATGTTCAAACCCTTTTCCTGGACAAATGGTTGAGAAGCAACAGCAGCAACTATCTTTGTGCATGTGTTGTTTTTTCCTATTTATTTTGTTGTTTTCTAATTGTATCCATTGATTTATTTGGTAATCAGTTGCATTTAAATTGGGCGCAGTTTGGGATGCTTGCGGTTTCCTTTCATCTAATCTGATTTCTTCTTCGAAATTAACTGATTTTTGTTTAACAGAGGAAGCTTCCGCTTGAAACTGTATATTTGGACATTCGACACTGCTGATGGATGGTACTATCTTTTAGCTTTTCAGTAGCTTTTCCACAATTCACTTTTGGAATTGAAATTGTTTCAATATAGCCAGTCTCTTCTGTTTTTCATTTCATAAAACATGACCCGATGATTTCGCATTTAGACATAACTTATAAACTATCGCCATGCAATTCATCTATTTTAAGTTCATCTGGCTGCTGTATTAGTTTATTTTCTTTATCTGGGGTACATTTGAGTACAGGGAGGATTGGTTGATGAGGGCCATGATGTTAAGCTTTGTAAAGAACATGGCTAATGAAATATGATGGGTGAGTAAATTTTGTTTTTTTCCATCTATTTTTTCTATTATATTATAGATCTCGGAACAAAATAATTTGTTTTTGAGAGCACAACTGACATGTTCACCTTCTTTTTATGAACTTCTTCATCGTCATCTTATTTAGATTTATATTGTTTTTTCTACTCTTGCTGAGTTTGTAAATGCCCCTTTCCACTAAACAAACGCCACAATAGTAACTAATATTTTTTACACTATTCATCAGTTTCTTCAAGCCATCTTTGTAACTAAGGTTTGTTTTTTTATATACTTTTCATCAGTTGTTTCAATGATTTGAATTTCTTTTTGGACTTCATTTTGTTCTTTTGGCAATTTTAATCTGATTTTTCATCTCTTTTTTGTTGACATTGTTGTCTGTGTGTATCTATATAATAATTCCCATGCAGTTGGAGCTAACACTGATTTTGTTATATATGTTGAGTTCTCATTTGATTTAGGAGTAGCTGCATTCAGAAGTGCCAAGCTTGAAGAGTAAAATCTCTGGGTTCAAAGAGACTACTTTGTTTCAAGATATCGTGGTCTCCAATCTTTCAGAAAGGTAGGGTTCTTTCTTTCTTTGACTCTTATTCTGTTTTTAAGATTTAATATATATGTACAGAAAGTTATATTCAAGAAATTCCTTTTGGATGGAAGAAAGTATTTTCAAATTGCGAACCAGTCTCTTAGACTCCATTTTTGGATTAAAAAGAAGTGTTTTTAAATTACAAACCAAGCTATCTCTTAATATTTTAACGCCCAATATTTATTTCTTCTTTAAATAAAAAAATGTATCACACTATATATACACACACATGCGCAACGGTTGCCAATGAGCGTTTTTAACTTTCATCTCAGCAGACCAACCAATGTTTCATTATATTTGTTTTAAAAGTTCTTTTTGTTTCTAATTTTTTATTATTCATTTTCTAATGGTCGATTACGATTTTTCTATGTTAAACATTTTCTTGCTCTCTCTTCTCACTAGGCTCATTTACTTGATCTATTATACCATTTTTCATTTTATTTTTTATTTTTTTTGCAGATTGTTGGTGGAGTTTATTCAAATGCCATTTCAACTATTGATGACATGGCTATGGTAACTTAAATGTCATTTCAATTATTGATGTAAGGAGTTGAATATTGAATCCATTTTATGGGAGTTTTTGTTTGGCAACATTTTTCTTTAAGTATTTTTCAAGTGTTTGTATTTGTAACGAGATTATTTCTTAATGAAACATAATAGTGTTTTGCATGTTTTATCCACCAATAGTTTTGTACCAGCATTTTGATTGTATGATTTTCTTCTTGTTGATGCTTTTAGTTTAATTGGTTTGTAATTCAATGTGAACATTAAATCTGAGATAAATATGTAGAAAATTAGTGGAATTTTTTAAAGGGATAAAAATCAAACCGAACAATTACTCTTATGTTGCTCACTTCGTTTCTTTGGTTCTTCGAATTTTATTTACGTGTTGAATTTTAAATATTGTCTTCTGACACGGGTTATAAACAATTTTTTTTCCTAAATTACGGTTTTTTTTTTTTTTAATTCATGCCTTTAGGCACAAGGTATAGGTTAGTAAAATAAATAATAAGATAACCTAAAACAAGGTTAATTTGATATAGCGTCTAGGCCCAACACCTAAAGAAAAGCTTTGGCCCTTGAATGAACCAGCAAGGCCACTAATAAATATTTATCAGACGAGCAAAGGGGGCCAAATGTAGAAGGTATCCAAAAAGAAAGTGGCAAAAAAAGTAATTTCCTATTTCAATGACTTAATTAAGGGAAAAGAAATAATTACGTCATCCTGGGTATCCTCTTGAGCCACACACCACCTCCTCCACACGGGTACCAAGCACAACCACCACTACCTACAACGACGACGACGACGATGCCGACAACGACGCCGGCAGCCTTGCCAAAAACATCCACGCTCGCCAGAGGCCACGCCAGCGAGGGCACCGTGGGCCGGCTGACTTGTCGGAGACAACCCCGCACGCAAGCAACGGTGCCAGACGCCAGCAATGCGCCACGCACGCAGGTAGCCAACAATCCCATTAGCACAACGATGCAAGACACCAGCCCCACCGGCGACGACGGCCTCACTGATGCCAACAGCTTCGCTAACAATCTCCCCAATTCCAGCGCTGGAGCTGCTTGCACACCTGCCAACACCGAAGTTCCTAACACTGTTGTCCACTAGTTCTACCGGCGTCTTCACCGGCATAAATACCAAAACATCTGCCGATGCCATGCCGGAATTTTCCCATCACATCCTTCATCGCCACAACAATTTAATGAATTTTTCATTTGGTTAAAAAAAATTAAAATTAATTAACCCATACGCCACGCAAGCCACTAAAGGTCATCGCCGTCACAAAAAAATTCAAGGAGCCGTGTGAGAGAAAATTACCGCACGTGCTCACTAAACCGTACAAAGTTCAATCTTTATGCAAGACACTAACACCCGCGTGCACCTCAGAGAGCAATGCCATGGTAAAGACACCAATACCGAGACTCTAAGGAGATTATGGAATAGAGGATGGAACAAGATACCCGCGAGGACGTGTCGACTACGCCCTCGCTTGCTTGCACAAATAGGGAGAGTTGCCAAACGGTTGGATTGGTTGTACCTCGGACTAGGCTAAATTTGGAAACTTTCTTAATTATGTTATTAATGACAATTGATGGCGTCATTAATGAGACGTTATAAAAACACTATATATAGATGCTTGGAGGGTCAGTTGGGACAAAAGTTGTCCCAAGAAATTTGACAAGCAGAAAAAAGCAATAAGTAATATACTTATACAACAAACAAAACACCTAGCCTAAACTAGTTCGGGATCACACAGTCAATCCAGCAACTGTGTGACTTAGCTCTCTCTCTCTCTCTCTCCCCTTTGACAAGTTGACCTTTCTTTGCTCTCCCTTTCTCAAAATCTCCCAGTCCACACTCTGTGTAACGTCCTCCAATTACTAAAATACCCCTCAACCCTTTTCTGTACAGTTCTTCCCATCAATATCTTGTTTATCATCTATCCCTATTTCTCTTTTGCTTGGTGATCCTTCTTTGGGGGGTTTATACTGTTGGAATGGATAAAAATGAGCTTGTTTGTGGAGAAAGTAATATCCAGTTTTGTTGACAACCAACTAGAGAATTTGATTGGTGATGAGAATGCCATGAGTGGCGGTTGATCATTCATGATAAATGGAGATATAGATTGGTTTTCTCAGGTATACCCTGTTACAGTTAAAGAAAAGAATGACGGCTTGATTTTTAGCAGTCAGCCTCTCCTTCTATTTATAATAAAGTATAATGGACCATATGGCCCATACGTACATGTAGACCCTAACACACGTATAATAACTATCGGATCCTTAACACTCCCATAAAAATTTTCACGTAGAACAGCCCATGCATGGCTTTGGTGAGAGAAATATCTGCATTTAGCTGCTGGACTAATTCGGTTGTACTAATCTTAAAAAATCAAACCCAAAGAGTTATCCATTCTCTAAACCTCCACCAAAACTTCAGCTGAAATGCCTGAATAACATCCTGAAAGTCTCTAATCCTCAGGCTACCCTCATCTGTAGGGAAGCAAATATTTCTCCATCGCTTCCAATGCAACTTTTTCTTTTCAAGATTGGATCACCAAAAGAACCTGCCTTGAATAACAGATACCGGAAGAGAAATTGCCATGAACAAGTAGAAAGTCATACTATGAAGCACGTGTTTCAAAAGAATGCGACGCCCAACACGAGAAAGTAACTTTACTTGCCATCCAGCACCTTCTGTCTAAGCTTCCTTAGCAGGTCATCAAAAATAGCGTATTTTTTCCATCCTTCAGGCAGCTAAAAGGAAAACTACCTGGCTTGAATCTTGTTTGCCTCAGTATCCATTGATAATGTGAAGGAACCAGATTGTCTGGTAAGAAAATTCGGCTTTTGCCCACATTCACCATCTGGCTAGAGCACAACTCAATCTTTCAAGAACTTCATAAAATTATAAACGGACCTTTTCCTTCCATAAAAAAAACCACCACGTCATCAGCATATGAAAGATGTCACATCGGATTCTCATTCACCGGATGCGAATACGTTTGAATCTCCTGTATCAATCAATTTTTTAATCTCCCATCCTTCAGGCAGCTAAAAGGAAAACTACCTGGCTTGAATCTTGTTTGCCTCAGTATCCATTGATAATGTGAAGGAACTAGATTGTCTGGTAAGAAAATTCGGCTTTTGCCCACATTCACCATCTGGCCAGAGCACAACTCAATCTTTCAAGAACTTCATAAAATTATAAACGGACCTTTTCCTTCCATAAAAAAAACCACCACGTCATCAGCATATGAAAGATGCCACATCGGATTCTCATTCACCGGATGCGAATACGTTTGAATCTCCTGTATCAATCAATTTTTTAATCTCCCATGAGAAAACTTTAGTAGCAATAATAAATAGGCTGGAGAATAATGGATCCCCTTGTCTCAACCCTCTTCGAGATCGAAAAAAACCACCCGCAACCCCATTCACAAGCACAGAGAAATGGTTATTAGATATTGCCTTGTACACCATATCGATTCAAACCTCACAAAAGCCAAATTTCCTTGAAAAAACATTGAAGAAACACCAAGAGACTCGATCATACGCCTTAACCATGTCCAGTTTTACAATAACATTTTCCCATGCACCTAAATTTTTGCACCATCTCCTACACTAACAGAATGTTGTCCAAAATATTTATGTCTTGCACAAAAGTATTTTGTTCAAGAGAAATGATTTTAGGCAACAAATAAGCAATTCTATTAGTCAAGATCTTGGTTACCACCTTATTCAAGTAATTGCATAAAAAAATTGGCCTGAAGTCGATGACATCCACGGGGTTATCGTTCTTCGGGATGAAAGCAATCACGGTGCTAGTTACACTGGAAGGCAACTCTGCACCACAGAAAAAGCTTGTCACCATATTAAGTAGAACCTCCTTGATAGTCTCTCAACACGTTAGATAAAATCTGCCGATGAATCCATCTGGACCTGGGACACTCTTTATCAATATCCTTGACGACGACCTACTGCAACTTTTCTATATCCAGAATTCCATATACTTTACCAAATTTTGATTCTCCTAATTTGACACCGTCTGAGGGATACACTAAATCATCCCGCTATACTCTGTTTGTGAGGGATTAGAAAGGTAATCTTGGAAATAATAAAACAAAATATTCTAAATACCACCATCATCCTCTATCCAATCTCCCCTACCGTTTTTCATCTCTTTTTTATATACTCGTTTCGTTTTTGGTTAACGCACACATGAAAATATTTCATGTTTCTATCTCCTTTTCTCATCCACCTGATTCCGGATTTTTGCAGTAAGCTTCCTTTTGGTGTAAGACTTGAATGGGTGCCTACAATGATAGGCTGCCAATTTCAAAGGAAAGGATGAGAGGAGTTGGCATTGAGGTTGGATACAAGGTAGAAGAAGTTGACGTTTAGAAGTAAATAATTCTGAATCTTAATATTTGCTTGGTCTGTAGAACATATTTTTCAGAAGATAAGATTTAGAAGCCTGTTGTAGACTCTCTCAAATCTATTAGGTGTTGTTGATATTCCTACAAATTTGGCTTCCCTTGGGGAAGTATGACTGCTTGTAATGGAAAACTAGGAGCGATGTTGGAAAAAATTGAAGTTTTCTATCATGGTTTGGAAGAGGCAGCTGAGTTAGTTTTCGCATCTTTCTGCAATGATTAAAGTGGTGATGAAAGTGAAATTACGTGTAAAACATATGTCTATCTAGGGGCAGAGGCACTGTCCCCTAATAAACAGCATGTTGATGTTTGAAGTCAGGATTGGACCTTCACTTACAATTCTAAATCAGTGGATGAAATAGACGAGATATTCTTCATGATCATAAGGATCACAGAAGAAGCTATGGTACCTAAATAGAGGGGGGAGTGTGGAAAGAAATCATTGGGTAAGATGTGGGAGCAACTTTTGGGGATGGATTACAGATCTTGGGTTGCTTTTCTTTGGGTGGCTTTGGGGATATCTTTTGGTACTCTTTAGCGGATTCTTGACAAAGATATCTTGCTGGTATTCTTTTTTATTGGAATTGTGTTGGAGGATTCCTTAGGTTCTCGCGGGTTGGGTCTATCTAATTGGTTCCTGATTTGCTGGTGGGGAGATGTGGTGACAATGCATTTCCAGTATTTAATATCTTGGTTCTTGAGAGATTTTTTGCTCAGGTTGGTTCTTTGGCTATACAATCTGCCATGGTGAAGGGATAGATGTAGTCTATTTAGTTTCTTTGGCTCCATGGCTATTTTAAGATTGGAACTCCAAATTTATGAGGCTCCTATGAGATTGGTTCTCAAGCTTGCACTTCTTTGCTGCGGCACCGGCCTATATTTGTTGGCTGGTGCTGTAGAATGGGTTTTAAAATTCTGCTTCTATTCCTTAGTTGTTCAACTGTTGGACTGCAAGTCTTTTTGCTGAATGTTGCTTCTCAATATCTAATCCAGATTCACCATAAGATTGCTGCTTCAATGCCATATTTGATTTCTTTGGCTGGTATTTGGTTCCAGGGGTTGGGTTAGCCTTTCATTTCTTTTTCTTCCCTTCTTATTATTAATTTCTCTTAATTAAACTGGAGAGGGTCGGCTGCTACTTCTTTTCAACTGTTGTTATCAGGCTTTTTGGCTCAAGTAGTTTGGGACCCTCGGCATATAGTTTCTGGTTGTGCACCGAAACTCAGAAATCCCCTCCTGGTATCATTATATTTTGCATATCAGACACAAAATCAATATTTTCCAATTGAAGGATTGCTATTTAGTAGTTCATGTTCCCAACATTCGGCCACTCCCAGCTTTAGTATATAAAATTTCCTTCAGGCTATTGACGACCATTGCCCATACAATGGCTTGCCAATCCCTTAATTTTTATAAAAGTTGATTGTCAAGGGACTCGCTTAGAGGTCAGCCAACATAAAACTTTCCAAACGTTATCAAAGGAAAAGAAAAAGAAAGAGAGTACACCTATTGATGCTAACCTTCGGAACTGATCTGTCCATGAATCCAATTCTTCCATCGGTGCTTTCCTCAGACCTTCTTGGCTTGGAGATTCATTCCTAACTCTCTTAGCAACCTTCAAATGCTTGCAGAAGGCCAATGATTAGATGAAGAGCAAGACAAGTTCATGAGAAAAGAAAATTAGAATAGTAGTCATAAAGTCGACATAATCAGAGAGCGAGAAGAAAAAAACAACTTACTCTCATTCCATTTTTTGGATGAATCTTTACTCGAACAGGATTCCAATGATCATTATTCTTTTCTGTCCTTTCTCTACAGTATTTATCTTCCTGCACACCCAGTCACATATATAATTTCAGAATTAGAGCTTTTAGAGGGAAATCCTTGAAAAAAAGTAGTTTAACTATCCCATTGATTTTTCTAATGTTTTAACAAATTTTCTAATGTTTTAACAAATCAAGTTTGAATTCTTTAAATTTTATTCCTCCCTCTGATTTTTTATTCTGGTCATTTACGTTTTTACGCTTCTTATCATAAAAAATGTAGCCAAAAGAAGCATTAAATGCACCTATCAAAGTTAAAAGGTTACAAAAAAACCCATTTAGTTGAACTTCAAGGAATTTGATGAAGGAAAAAATTGTATGATTGTGATCGTCTCGAGAAGACAATCAACTTCATATCCATATCAATATTTTTTGGTGTTGTTTTAAATTTTTGTTGAGTTCAACAAAAACTTATTACATAAAAAATTAGTTGAAAACAGTACATAGAAAGTCTCAAAATTTAATTGCACTCAAATTCAACTAAAACTGAAAAAAATGGTTACAACTGTAAAATGGTTCAACTAAAATATTTGTTGGAAAAAAATATTGATGTACCTTTTATATTAATATATACATAAATGGATAGTTTGGTAAAATGTGTGCTACTTTACAATAAAGATAGGACAAAAAATAGTACAAAAAAAAAGTTTCTACAAAAAATTATCTATAGGACTAAGAAAAAGAATCTCTTTACGGTTGAAAACTCGAACCTTAGCCATCCTTCTGGACAGACCTCTATCATCCTTCTCAAAAGAATCACCCTGATGAAGCATCGAATAAGAAGGAGTAGATTCAAAGTGTTCATGTTGGGCATCATTGAGGTTCACACCATCGTGGTTACCCAATAAAAGATCTCTTTGTTCAATAGTGGCTTTTCTTCCATGCAGATGCATATGATGGCTAGGAACAGAATCCAATCGCATCCCTGCAACATGTTTAGGCCTCATCACATACTTTCCCCTTCTGTCATAGGCTGACATTTCTCTAGCAGAATCTGCATTCATTTCCACTGATGAGTTCCACAAGGGTAAAGAACCGCTAGGATTCGACAAAGGAGACTTCCGTTTAAATTGACGGGGATCGGGGTAGGTTTCGTATATATCAGATCCATGCCTTGTTTTAAATCTGGTGCCATCAAAATTGTGTGTTCTAATCTTTGAATAGTAACCATCATATCTCTGCAAGTACATGAAAAGGGAACAAGGATATCACTCAATCAGATGTGACCGAGCTATGGCATAATGGAGATATTGGACAGCAGTGACGTAGACCAAAAGTTGCCAGATGAAATATAGAAAATAAATATTCGGAAAACACAAAGTCCATAAATACCACAGGATAATGACTCTGGCTTTTAGGAAATATTAATCAAGGAGATACGACTACAACTCCCAGAAGTATGGTTGGGTAGCCAAGGGCCTCATGTGTAGGAGGGCAGAGTGGATGATGCAAAACATTGGGGTGAACCAAGGATGAGCGACATGAGTGAGCATCTTGGTGATAGTAGCCAATATCAAAATGAGAACTTTGAAGTTTGAATGTTATATCAACCTGACCAGAAACTTGTTCTGGTTTGACAGGGTATCAGACTTCCCAGGCCACCTTAATATTTCTGCACTTGCTCGCCCAATAACTTAGGGTTTTTCAGACTTTCAGGTCCAAAAGCCGACAGGAAAAATTATCATCCAAAAACAGTTGTATATTGCAACATTAATTCAAGACCTGCTCATCCATGCAAGCAGTTTGAATAAGAAAAATTGCAATTCACCATTTTAATTAGCACGGTGAAACATTGAAGGTCCATTTGAATCAGGAGTTAGGATGTTACACATAGGAGTTCAACTTGCCATTCTGATTTCAAAAGCATCATAGCCAAATGCCCCCACTAGGCCTTGGACAGTGCCTTTTAAAATACTGCTCAACTGGGTGACATTTTGAATTCACAAGAGCATTGGTTGATTAGGATAGCAAGGCTGTGACAATAGAAGCTGAAATCCACTAAGAACTGTATACAACTAACCTTCAGAATCAACTAGCGCCAAAAATGAATGGTGCTCGCATAACCTATACATAGACGCCAGGTCAAGGCATCAAGTACGAGGGCCCAATTAGTAGGAGGTGAGAGCAGATGATGCAAAATATTGGATTGAGCCAAGGATGAGTGACGTAGGTGAGGATCTTGGTGATAGTAGCAAATATCCAAATGAGAACTTTGAAATTTGAATGTCATATCAAACCGAACAGAAGGTTGGTTTGGTTTGACAGGGTATCAGACTTCTCAGGCCACCCTAATATTTCTGCACTTGCTCGTGCAATAACTTAGGTTTTTTCATACTTCCAGGTCCAAAAGCTGACAGGAAAACTTATCAACCTAAAAACAAAATTGTAATTGCAATTAAATCTTGTTGTTTTGTCATTCATGCCGCTGATTTATTTTGACATATTGCTGATTCATTGAAAATCTACCAAATCATGTGAGAATGAGATTGCAGAAATGAAGTTGACCTATAAATTATAATAGTTAATAGAGGTATGAAGAAGGAAAATGTTAAAAAAATGTGTATAAGATGCACATAATTGGTGTATGTTGAGCAAGAATGTGGGTGCAATGTTAGACAAAACACGCCCTTATTGGTGATTATTATGTAAGATCAGATAATGTTTAGAAAAAATTGAGGAAACTTTTATATTATCCACGATATAAGTCACTTAAAATTATTTATCGCCGGCTTTTTTTTAAAAAAAAATAAATAAAATAAAATTGTCCATTCCTACAAATAAGTTTTTAGACCTTTGTTAATGCCAACCAGGTTAATATCACTAGAATAAATCCATATAACTGATATCAACTAGAAGTTGAATTTATATTTTATAGCTGTTAGAAGGTTCCAACTTGAAACCATATGGTGTCAAGTGGAGCTGCTCCTTTCATATATAGGGCAATTTGGGAAGTCTAACAAATACAATATAGGATTATAACACCTACCCTCACGTGAAACCATACCTTGCACGTGATGAAATCAAACAAACAGAAGAGAAGTGAGAAGACAAAGATTCAAATAATCGGGGATAAACAAACAAAACTTCTCAAACTTTGATCTAATACCACGTTAGGAGGTTCTAGCTTGAAAGTGTCAAGTAGAGTTGTTCCCCTCATATATACTACTTTGGAAAGTCTAACAAATACGATGTAGGATTCTAACAATAACATAGTTAAAATAAACTAATAGTTGATATCATAGTAAATATCAACTATGGTAATATCAACCGGATTGAATTCATATGGTCCATATCAACTAGATGTTGAATTTGTATTTGATATCATAGTTCAAATCAAAGTTCTTGGTCAGATCAGATTGCAAAACACATTAATCAAAATTTGAAAATCAAAACAATTTTTTTAACAAGTAATAGTGTGTACTAGTGACTTAAAAGGTGTTTGCGCACTTTAGGGCACGCTTTGGGGCAAGGCATTAGCAGAACACCTTCAGGTGTGCTGCTGGTGGTGCATACTCTTCAAGGGGCGGGGTGGCACTTTTGGAGGCTTGGCGCATTTTCTACATTTGGGGTTACGCGTATGCTTATGAGCCTTTTCTATTCTTTTAAAGGCTGACTTTTCAAAACACCAGCAGTTAGGGTTTAGTGTTAAGCTGACCATAGTCAACTTAATTTTACCAGAATAAACATTAAAAAATATTAGTAAAAGAAAAAACTTGAAACCCTTATATTTTTAGTGTAGCACCAATGTGTGCAGAATAGCAGAAGAAGCGGCTGACATCTCCTTCCACCAGCAACTCAAAAATAAGTTCAGATCGCGTACTTCTCTGCTCTTAGCAGCGAGTTTTCTGGTTTTTCTCCTCTTCGCAGCGAGTTCTCTGATTTTCCTCCTCTCTTGCAGCTAGTTCTCTGATTTTTCTCCTCTCTTTGCAGCGACTTCTCTGATTTTTCTCCTCTTCGCAGCAACTTCTCTTAATTTTTTATGCAGTCACGACTCATGATGAATGACCATGGGGAAAGCAAAGAAAGGAGAAAAATATCCCAAATGTCTGTTTCGTAATCAGCAAATAAGTGGGACTGTTAATCGACTTCAACAACGTTTAGCAGGCACACACAATAGCCATGTTCAAAAGCTCCAAGGGATGCACAATTGAGGAATGCAGAAACACTTCAGAACTTGAATATTTTTAGTGAAAGAATGCTCATCTTACAAGTTTCTATACTTAATAAATCTGATCCATTGTTTTTCTAGTATTTTTAGATTTATTTTTATAATGTTTGAAAATTAATATAAGATAAATCATGGGGCTTACAACCAAAGCCTCGTGGTTTAAGCGTCACCTCGGGAAGACCAGAGCGCCTCACCTCGCCCCTTCGCCTTTTAAAAAACTAGTGTATATAGATAATGGAAAAATCCCCTTGCTACAAAGTAGGAGGACAAGATCTCAAAAGGTGATTAAAATGGAGCCACCAACAATATATTGTCTATAAAAATAAAAATAAAAAGCAGAAGTTCCACCTGTACTCCCAATGCCATCAAGAAGATAAATAGAAAACAATTAAAGTAAAAAACAAAAAGGAAATGAAAAAACAATGCTCACATAGTAAGAAGTGGAGATCACACAGGAACCAACACGCCAATAATGGATTGTACATCAGTTATTTAATGTTGCTTCCCCAACTATCTCTGAGATCGAAAACGCTTTATCAGATATCCTCCAATTTCTAAAACCCAAAGCCCTTATATGAAGCTACAAAGCTTAAATAAATGTTCAAAACTAAATCCATCTTCCACGTCCAAATTTGAAAATCAATGTTCAGATCAGAAAACAGAGTATGGCCGCCGCTCCCTATTACCAGATTGGACATTCAAATGGAGATTCGGCCTTTTCATTCTATCCCCAAACATCACGCGTCCTTTATTTCTTCAACAGAGTCTTCAACGGAGAAGGAGAACGAATAAATGGAGGCTGAAGAGAGAGAGGTCACACGGTGACGATGGGGAACATAAGGAGCAAGGTGGTGACAGCAGCAATGATGAATGCCGTGAAACCGGAGGGAGGGAGGGAGGGAGAGCAATGGCTAATCGTTTTGGGTTGGAGAATTTTATGGTTAGAGATTGTCTTCATGATGACAAGGTGAAAAAGGTCCATTTAACATCATAATAGGACCAAACCTCACTTAATTATTTAAGGGTCTTTTAAAAAAACAATTATGTGAGATAAAACGTAGATTTAGGTATTGTTTGGTAAACTGAAAGTTAAGCAATGAAAATTGAATGTTGAATCAAACAAATTGAAAATTATTTGGTTGCAGGTTGAAATTTAAGCAATTAAATGACGGAAACTATTAGATAAATCCAACATGCGGAAGACAAGGTTTTAAATAGCAGTATCGGATTACGTAACGGTAATAGTCACGGTGCAACAGTATCGGGAGCAATAGTCTATCCACAACCGGAATAAACCGTAAAGGTTGTGAATTTTTTTAAAATCACCAAAAAAACCTTTAAAACTCAATACTAAATAAACACATTCCATATATGATATTTAAAAATATATCCAACACATTAAAAATATAAAAAAAAGGCTAAAACTAACACAAAAAGATTTATAAAGGAAAAAAAAAGATTTAAAATCAAAATTTATATTAAAAAAATAAGATAAAATCAAAGTTATGAAATCTGACTTCTAGAAAATCAGCTTTATAAAAGAAACAAAAACGCAGATTTATATATATATGAAATCCAGATATTCATTTTCAATTTTTTGTTAAAAAAAATTACGAGTGCATTGAATTCAATGAAGCCAAAATTGGTTGAATAATTTCAATGTTAGTGTGGGGTATTTTGGTAATTCGATTTAATGCAACCTTCAGGGTATTTTAGGTAATTTAAAAAATATATAATATATTTATATTTAGGGAATATATCTATTAATATAGGCGTAAACATCAAGGATCATCTTTAAGTTCTTACTTCTTCGTTCTAGTGATGGATGAGCTAACAAAACATATCCAAGAGGGAGTACCTTGGAGTATGTTATTTGCGGATGACATAGTACTAATTGGTGAAAATAAAACAGGACTTAGTACTAAGTTAGAAAGATAAAGAGAAGCCTTAGAGTCTAAAGGCTTGAAAATTAGCAAAAGTAAGACGGAATACATGCATTGCAATTTTAGTAATGCCCGAAGAAATGATGGTACAGTCAAAATTGGAGATGAAAAAATTCCAAAGGTAGATCATTTTATATATTTATGTTCAATGATTCAAAGTAATGGCAAAATCAAGAAGGATATTACTCATAAAGTCAAGGCAAAATGGATGAAGTGGAGAAGTGCAGTTGGGGAAATATGCGATCATCGAATACAATTAAAACTTAAAGGAAAATTTTACAAAACTACAATAAGACCGACACTTCTGTATGGTTCAAAATGTTAGGCAGTAAAAACAAAGCATGTCCAAAAAATTAGTGTAACAGAAATGAAGATGTTACGGTGGATGAGTGGAAAGACGAGAATGGATAAAATTAAAAATGAAATTATTACAGAGAATTTGGGAATAGTATCCATCGAAGAAAAGATGAGAGAAAATCGTTTACGGTGGTTTGGACATGTGCATAAAAGACCCATAGAAGCACTAGTGAGAAAATGTGATTTAGTTCAAGTGCGGGGAGACTACTAGAGAGAGAGGTAAGTCTAAAAAGACTTGGGACGAGACTACTAGAACTAATTTGATGACATTGAACCTAACTGAGAGGATGACCCTTGATCATTCATTATGGCGTAAACGAATACCCTACTTAAATGAGACAAAGGCATAGTTGTTGCTATTGTTGTTGTTGTATGATATAGTCCTTACTAAGCAAAAAAACAAATATAGTCCAGTATATCTATTTGGTTCACTACATTGTTTTGAGATTTGGGGGAGCAATTAAAAATCTTATTATAAATTTAAAGTTCTTATTACACAGTCCTTACTAAGCAAAAATTATATAGCCCTCTATTTCTTGTTTTCAAATTATTTTATCCTATTCATAGAATAACTTCCTTTTTAGTCCTTAGAACTTTTTTCTCACATTATTTTTTAGTTAATATTAATTATATATGATTTAATCTAATTAATGTTAACTGAATGACTAAAAACTAATTCGAATGACAAAAATATTAAAGGACAAAAAATGAGGACAAAAAAATTATAAGTGATTTGTTTCGAGGATGAAATACCTAGTTTTCCTCAATTTAATAGGTTCCTTCTATTGAATAGTAAATCATTGTATTATCAAACATTCTTAATGTAATAAGCATTTAATTAATTCATCAAACAACCCATAAGTGATGTAATGGGACATTCTACGTAGCATCCCTTAATTATATAGCAATTCAATCCCAAATCCTGAACAGGTTAAACAAATCCCTTCAAATAATTATTTAAACAACTAACAACGAAGCGGATAAATGATGCATAATATAGAATCATACACATTCCAGCCGTTAAGCATATAACTTCGAAGTTAGAACAAAAGCTTTGTTGCATTAAAATGTTGATGCTTGTGATAACATTATGCCGGGTAGGTGAAAATGTGCATTGGGATATACATGGACATTACTATGATATCATTTACAAATTTTACATCTACTTAACATGAACTCAATAGATTCAATCTCATAAATGTTAATTAAAAGACTAAAAACTAATTTAAATGACCATAAAATAAAAAGAAAAATATTGCGGATAAAAAATTGTAAGTGATTTATTTCAAGGATAATGTACTAGTTTTTCCTTAATAATTATTTTTTTTGGTTTGGGGGGCGAGAACCTCAACGAAGTGAGGAAAACTTCATTGCGCAATGCAAAGAATACAAAATTCAGATTGGGACAAGACCTGACCTCTAAAACAAAGCAAACAACAAGTTATAAATAAGGAAAAAATAAGTAACAAAATGAACAAATATCAAGATTTAAAACATAAGAGAGAACTAACAGCTTCCCTTTACTTTCCAAATGTTGGGGAAGCGAAGCCTATCCAGTCCTAGACTTCCACGAACAGATGCCGAACATTCTGATTCAGAACAAAAAGTCTAATTTTCACCAGAACTTCTCATCTTAACCAACAAGTCCGCAACCGTGTTAGCTTCCCTGTAACAATGCAAAATAGAAGCATTTACCTGAGAAACCAAAATCTTTATATTTCTAATCAATGACATTAATCTCCATGGCATCATAGATCTTCTGGCAACCATCTCGAACAGCAAGGCATTGTCGATGATAATATCCACATAAACCCACTTGAACTCAACACAATACTAAACCACGAGCAACATCATTTTTGTCTCTGCAAACAAACTAGAACCAAATCAAAGAAATTGAGAAAAACCAAACAATAAGGTCCCTCTAGCATCCCGCAGTATACTATCGCCTCCAATATAACTTGGGTTACCTCTAAAACTTCCATCCAAATTGAGTTTTAGTCTATCACAAGGAGGGTTCCAATAAACCAACTGAATCTTAGATTAATTTAACGGAAAGGCAAGTCGAGCCATGGTTTGGCAGATGTTGTATAAAACTTGTTGAACATCACACTGAACCCCATCAACTCCAACCTTGTTACGGATTTTCCAAATTTTCCAGCACAGCACAGAAGAAAGGAGCATATCATGATATTTTTAAAGAAATATAGATTTATGGTACTACCACCAACCAACCAATCTTCCGAAAACTTCCCTAGTCCAAGGGGTTGCCCAAAAAGCAATCCATACACTCTTAGCCAAAACCCCTTGTGAGAATAAATGATGTAATGATTTAAACTAAGACCAACAGCAAAAATTACATCGGGAGCATATTTTCACCCCTTTTTTGAATCACCTAATCCACTAGAACAATTCCATGTAGAAGCCTCCACATAAAGATAGATATCTTAATGGGAAGGGACTTATGCCAAATCTTTGCAAAGAAAGGATGAGTGTCTTGTTGTTTCCTTACGACTTTCCAAGCAGTTTTAAGTGAGTAGATCCCTTAGTTAGAAGGTTGCCAAACCATAACATCATGATCAGACGCAATAAGAGTCGAAATACACTCCCATTATCTCACAAAATCAGTTGGGATAAGAATATGAAAAAGTTGTGTATTCCATTCTCCACTATCTAAGCGAACATCTTTAACCAGTAGATTAGTAAAACAAGTATCTACCACCAATACCTTACCCAGCGGAACAGAAGTAAGCCAAGTGTCCCACCAAAAAGAAACACACACACTATCTATCAAGAACTTAATAATATGGCCCTCGGCAAAAAAAAATTCCTTCAAGTAAGGAATCCCATACATGGCTTTGGAAAGAGAAAGAACTACATTGTCCGGCAAGAAAAAATTAGCCATTTATCCACACTCACCATCTGGCCAAAACACAACTCAAAATCCTTCAAGAACCTTTTAAAATTATCAATGGACTTTTTCCTTCCATTAAGAAATATCACGATGCGAGATCAAATGCTCATTCTCTGACCGCAAGATCGGATGCTCATTCTCTGACTGCAAGTAATCAATTTTTTAACTCCCTTTGAGAATAATTCAGCAACAATGATAAGAGGATAAAAGATCCCGTTGTCTCAACCCTCTTCTATCTCTGAGGGGGGGAAAAAAAAAACCATTAACCGGCACAGAGAAATGGCTATTTGGAATGCCCTACAAGACATATTGATCCCACCCTTGCAAAAACCGAATTTCCTTAACACAATAGTTAGGAAGCACCAAGAGACTCTGTCATAAGACTTAGCCATGTCCAGTTTTATGATAATATTTTCCCATGCAGCTTGGGCTTAAATTTTTTCACCATTTCTTGCGCTATGTGAATGATGTTCAAAAATATTTCTGCCTTGCACAAAAGCACTCTATTCAGGAGAATGATCTTAGGCAACAAGGAAACAATTTTGTGAGCCAAGATCTTGGTTACCACCTTATTTGAGAAATTGAATAAACTAATCGGCCTGAAGTCGGTGGTAAACACAGCGTTATCCTTCATGGAAGGCAATGAGGGCAATGAAGGTGCTAAGTACACTATAAGGTAACTATGCACCATAAAGAAGCTTGTCACTGTATTAAGCAAACCTTCCTTGATAATCTCCCAACAAGTTACAAAAAATCGCTCAGTGAAACCATTCAGGCCTGGCGCACTCTCTCCATCCACATCCTTGAAAACTTGTTGCAGCTCTTCTACATCAGGACTCTTAACCAGATCTTGATTCTCCTGTTTTGATACCAACTTAAGGATATACTGTAATTCTATGGCCGAGGGATCCAAAAAGTAGTCCTGAAAATGATAACCAATACAGTCTGAATAACATCATCATCCTTTATCCATTGTCCTCTGTCATTTTCAGCTTTTTAATGTACATCTTTTTCCCTTTCTGGTTGGCGCAAGCATGGAAATATTCTGTGTTTCTATCTCTATCTTTCAACCACTCAATTCTAAATTTTTGTTTCAAGTAAGCTTCCGCCTAGTTTAAGACTTTAGTCGGTTGAGCCTCAGTTTCTTGTAGTCATGGGACTATAGTGCATCTTGATCTAGTCAAAAATATTTCCTAAAGTGTTGAAGCTCCATTCATGTAACATTGACTAAAGCCTTTTCAATTTCCAATGCAACCCTTGGAATGGGTTCCTCGTTGAGTCCAAGACTCCTTAAAAATCATAACAAATTCATGATGTTGGCATCGAAAAGTCCAAAATTTAAATAAACTTTTACCTCGATGATGGTTCCACCCACAGCTAAAATCAATTGGGGGCTATGATCTGAACAAGCTTTATTTAAATGATGAACCTCGAAAGCCTAAAAAAGATGTTGTCATTCATATTCGCTAAAGTTCTGTCTGATCTACTTCATTTCTTCCTTGCTCAATGTTTAGAAATACACCAAGTGAATTTATTGCCCTAGAACGGCAACTCGACTAGACTACACATGAAAGTACAATCCAACAATATCAGTAGCAACCTGACTATCAAATTGAGATGCACCTCCCCAATCTGCTCCCGCAACTCAAATCTCTCCCTTCTTGGACATTTTGCATAAACCACTGCGACTAGGAATTTCTATTGTAATAGCCTATGATATATCTTAACAACCACGAGTTGATCTTCGCTAATCTATATATCACATTGAATTGGTTCTCTCCAAAACAATCAAATCTTACTAGCTTCAATACTGAAGCCATCATCGAAAGAAACATATCTTCTTAGCTTCTCCATAGCTTGTGCTTCTATTCTAGGGTCCAACAAGCCAATGAAAGAACAAGAAAAAATTTGAGACAACATTTTAAATCTTCTTCTAGTGGTTGAGTTGGTAGCCCCCCGAGCGTTCCAAATAAGCGAGTTAAACATTGGAAGAGTTTGAGCATTGGTCCTAATCCTTACTCACCGCAAATCTAGCCTGGATTGTATGTTCAAAACCTAATTTCCTAAATTTGCCTTTTCTCTTAGTTACCACCCCAAGTCACCCCGAAGCTATAAAATAGTGACAGGGAGAGGCGTTGAACCACATCCTTAGTCTCATGATAGGCCCCAAATACGTTTCATATACTCCAGGCACAAGGGGCAAGTCAGGCAGCAGGGGCAAGAGGAATCTTAGAATACCAGGCAGGTTGTTGGGTCAGGAATATTAGTTAGATTCTGTTTCATTTCTGTTTTAAATCTGTTATGTGGTTTGTTAGGCGTTAGGGGATTAGCTTTTAAGGGGAGACAGGAGAAGTAAGAGGGGAGAGAAAATTCTTAAGGAAAAACTGAGAGTAGCTCTTAGGAGAGTGCCCAGTCTCTCGAAAACTTGATTTGTTTGATGTATTCCATTTCATTTTCAGAATTCAGTAAGCAATTCCTTTTCATTTTCAATACAATCGATAGTTAGAGCGTATCATTTGGTATCAGAGCACGTACTTGGGTGCTGCTGTGCATTGGGAACTGTTCATCATCGTTTCGATTCATTTCGTTTATTCAAGTTTTACCTGAGTAGATGGCGGCCAAGAACGTGGGACAGCGTGTAGACGCAATGGAAGAAATCTTCGGTTCTTTGAAGGAGGAAGTGCAAAATCTGACTCAGCGGGTCGAGCAATTAATCAGGCTTCAAGAGGAATTAGCTCGCATAGCGTCAACATCGTCGACGGGTAAGGCAACCGAGGCGATGGTTTTCAGCCCTACGGTGGGGGGATCGCATGCAGCTGACGGCAGCAGAAACCCATCTGAGCTGCGACAGGATTTCCGATTTCGGAAATTGGAACTCCCTGTGTTCGACGACTTCAACCCCGACGGGTGGATCATGAAAGCAGAACGATATTTCTCTCTCCACTGCCTCACGAACGACAAGAAGCTTGAAGCGGCGGTCATCGGCCTTGAAGGTGACGCTCTGTTGTGGTATCAATGGGCGAACAAGGGGAGAAACATTGACTCATGGGAAGAGATGAAGATTTTGCTCCTCAAGCAGTTTCGCTCCACTCAGACAGGGTCTCTCCACGAACAATGGTTGGCGCTGGAGCAAGACAGCAACGTGCAAGACTATCGCCGGAGGTCCATCGAACTGTCGACACCGTTGGACGACATATCAAATGAAATGGCTTTGGGTCAGTTCATTCAGGGCCTTAAACCTGAGATACGGGCTGAAATTAGAGTCCATGAACCAAGACATCTGGGCCAGGCCATGGAATTGGCCCAATGAATTGAAGAGAAGTTGTTTGTAACCCAATCTGTCAGGCCCAATCATTTAAAGGGAGGGGCTGGACTAGTAGGGCCCATTCGGACTAATCAGTATTCCAGGCCCAATAATTTGGGTCGGGCCACTGTTTTATCGGGGGAAAACCGATCACATTGGGTTGGTAATGTTTCCAGTACTAATCCGTTGGGTGAAGTACAAAAATTGACGGATTCTGAATTACAAAAAAAACGAGCACTAAGATTGTGTTTTAAATGTGATGACAAATGGTCCCCTGGGCATAAATGCAAAAAACAAGGAGTTGAGTGTTTTGGTTACCCAGGACATAGAAGATGAATTGGATGAAACAGAGGAGCAGGTGGAAGACAATGGGCCCGCATTATAAACTGCCGAATTATCTCCAATTGCTGAAGTCTCGCTTAATTGTGTAGCGGGTCTTACATCACCGAGGACTATGAAGGAAGAAGGGATGATTGGGGATCAACGAGTGGTGGCCCTAGTGGATAGTGGGGCCACACATAATTATATATCCACGGCTTTGGTGGAAAAGCTGAAGTTACCAATTACAGCTACGGAAGCTTATGGAGTGACCGTTGGTACGGGAGAAGCTGTTAAGGGAGAGGGTGTGTGTAAGGGCGTTCATTTGCAGCTTCAAGGAATCGATGTTGTGGAAGAATTCCTGCCCCTGGGGTTAGGTAGTGCAGATGTTATTTTAGGAATTCAATGGCTTGAAACGTTGGGTATGACGTATACGAATTGGAAGATCCAAGTTATGAAATTCCGATTGGGCAATGAATCCACTTTCTATGGAATCAAAGGGAATGGCAGACACGCCGGCATTTGTACAGCACGTCTTATCCAAATATGATCAGGTTTTCTGTCTGCCAGTAGGGTTACCACCAGCACAGGGACGGGAACACGCCATCGTCCTTAAGGACGGCACGTCTCCAATCAGTGTGAGACCTTACCGATATCCTCAGGCCCAGAAGGACGAGATTGAGAAGCTCATTAAGGAGATGTTGACCGCTGGGATTATTCAAATAAGTACGAGCCCTTTTTCTAGTCCAGTGCTGTTGGTCAAGAAAAAAAAATGGGAGTTGGCGATTCTGTGTGGATTATAGGGCTTTAAATAAAGCTACCGTATCTGATAAATTTCCAATTCCCGTCATTGATGAGTTATTAGACGAGCTTCATGGGGCTCGAGTTTTCTCCAGACTAGACCTCAAGTCTGGTTATCACCAGATTCGAGTCAGGGATGATGATGTGCCAAAGACTGCTTTCCGAACACATGAAGGGCACTACGAGTTCCTAGTGATGCCTTTCGGGCTTACAAATGCACCGGCCACTTTTCAATCATTGATGAACGAGGTATTCCGACCGTACCTTCGCAAATTTGTATTGGTATTTTTTGATGACATACTAGTGTATAGCCCTACGGAGGAGTTACATGAGAAACATTTGGCCAAGGTATTGGAGCTACTGCAGCTCAACAGTCTATATGCCAATCGCAAAAAGTGTGAATTTGGCAAAACCCAACTCGCTTATTTAGGGCACATAATATCGGGAGACGGGGTGGCAGTTGACCCCTCTAAAATTCAGGCAATGTTATCTTGGCCCATGCTTAATACCCTTAAAGAGCTTCATGGTTTTTTGGGGCTCACGGGGTACTACAGAAAGTTCGTGTCTGGTTATGGGAAGATAGCTAGGCCACTGACTGAGCAACTAAAAAAGGATAAATTTGGGTGGAGTGTTGAGGCAGAAGAGGCTTTTCAAGAGCTAAAGCGCGCCATGACTCAGGTACCTGTGTTGGCTATGCCCGATTTTACTCGGCCTTTTACTATCGAGACGGACGCGTCTGGTTTCGGCTTAGGGGCGGTGCTACTCCAAGGGCAACGTCCAATAGCTTTTTATAGCTGTACTCTCGGACCTCAAGCGCGTCTAAAATCTATCTACGAAATGGAGCTAATGGCAATTGTGTTTGCGGTATTGAAATGGCGACCGTACTTTTTGGGTCGCAAGTTCATCGTCAGGACTGACCAACAAAGCCTAAATTTTTTATTGGAACAACGGTTAGTGGGTACGAAACACCAAAAGTGGATCACCAAGTTGATGAGCTATGATTTTGATATCCAGTACAAACTAGGGGCTTGTAACAAGGTAGCGGATGCTGTATCTCGTATTCCGAACCGCATTTCTTGCAACCAGCTAGCCGTACCTCAGTGGCAACATTGGGAGAGCTTACGGGCCGAATTGGAGGCTGATGCCTTCTTACAAAAGTTGCGGACAGATATCACCACTAGCGAGGTGATTCATATGGGTTTTTCGGTTGAAAATGGGGTGTTGTACTATAAAAGCAAGTTAGTCATTCCTCAGGAATCTCAATTAATTCCGGTGATCATTGCTGAGTTTCATGGTTCTCCTTTGGGTGGTCATTCGGGAGAAACGAAAACCTATCGTCCCATTGCAACAGAAGTATATTGGGTGGGCATGAAAAAAGATATCATCAAGTATGTGCAGAAATGCGAAGTTTGCCAACGAAACAAACATTTGGCAACTTCACCGGCAGGACTCCTACAGCCCATTGCTCTTCCGGCGCAAGTATGGGATGAGTTGACGATGGATTTTATCGAAGGGATACCTCGCTCGGATGGATGGGACACTATATTGGTCGTGGTAGATCGGTTGGGCAAGTACGCACATTTTGTGGGACTTAAACATCCATTTACTGCTAGTTCTGTTGCTGCCATTTTTATGAAGGAAGTGGTCCGATTACATGGAGTTCCAAAATCCATAATCTCTGATCGTGACAAGATCTTCATGAGCCAGTTTTGGCAAGAATTGTTCAGATTACATGGTACTACGTTGAAAAAGAGCACCGCTTACCATCCTCAAACCGATGGACAGTCGAAGATGGTCAATAGGTATTTGGAGACATACCTCCGTTGTTTTGTGTCTGAGAAACCACGCCACAAGTTCCAACGGTTGGCATAGGCCGAATATTGGTACAACACGACCATTCACTCCGCCACTCGTTGTACTCCTTTCCGTGCACTGTATGGAGAGATCCACCACCGATTCTTCGTTATGAACGAAGGTCCACACTGGTGTCAACAGTTGATGAATTATTGGAAGATAGGGATGCTATTCTAGACGATTTGAGGATGCACTTGCTCCGTGCGCAACAACGAATGAAGACACAAGCGGATGGGAAAAGACGCGATGAAGAATTTTCAGTGGGAGACTTAGTTTTTCTCAAATTGCGCCCTTATCGACAGCGCTCTCTTGCTCAACGAAGAAATGAGAAGCTATCAGCTCGCTATTATGGGCCTTTCCAAATCCTTCAGCGTATTGGGCCAGTCGCATATAAGTTGGAACTTCCATCCTCCGTGACTATACATCCTATTTTTCATGTTTCTCAGTTGAGGCGAGCTAAAGGAGTCTCCAATTCTTCCCCTATTATTCATCCACAACTTTCATCGAATCTGGAATTAGTTGTCGTACCTGAAGCACTACTAGGAGTGCGACCCAAACAGAATGGCGGCCCAGGGGAACTGGATGTACTGCTTCAATGGAAATCATTACCTCCTTTTGAGGCCACTTGGGAAGATTATCACTCCATCTTACAGCAATTTCCGGATTTTCACCTTGAGGACAAGGTGAAAGTTTGAGCGACAGGTAATGATAGGCCTCAAATACGTTTCACATACTCCAGGCGCAAGGGGCAAGTCGGGCAACAGGGGCAAGGGGAATCTTAGAATACCGGGCAGGTTGTTGGGTAAGGAATATTAGTTAGATTCGGTTTCATTTCTGTTTCAAATTTGTTATGTAGTTTGTTAGGCGATGGGGGATTAGCTTTTAAGGGGAGGCAGGAGAAGTAATAGGGGAAAGAAAATTCTTAAGGAAAAACTGAGCGTAGCTCTTGGGAGAGTGTCAAGTCTCTCGAAAACTTGGTTTGTTTGATGTATTCCATTTCATTTTCAGATTTCAGTAAGCAATTCCTTTTCATTTTCAATACAATCGATAGTTAGAGCGTATCATCTCATTCACCCCCAATGATTCTATTTCTATATTGAGACCTTCTTTGGATGCAAGATGGTAAGATGAAGTCTCTTCTTCTTCCACAATAGATATGACTTTCTTTTTATTCTTTCTTTGATACACTAAATGATACCTCTCTCTGCCTCTAAAATATCAATTTGCTCTTGATAATCCTTAGAACCATCTGCTTTATCTCCTTTATCCTCATTTACATCCTCTATTTGAGTAGCTTGTTTTATCTTTTCCCCTTGTTGCTCCAATGTTCGTTTTTTTGCTGGCATAGGTTTTTTCACTGCTTCTCCAAGCTACTTTCCTTCTTTCCTTTTCCAAATTTTTACTCCGTCATCTTTAAGTCATTTGGCTCCGCAACCATTTTGGTAGGCAGATTATTGTGTTTGCACCCTTGAACTGAGTGACCTTGTCTTTGACAGTGGGAATAATCTTCTGGCAGAGCTAGGTTCGGATTCTAGTAGTCGCAGCATCCAATTTCATGGGCGATCCCACTACTCTAGCTATGAAAAACAAGATTACTTTGTTATGGAGGTGAATCGGACAAAATTCCAATCCAATCCAATCCATACTTGAGCCAAAGAGAATTTTGTTTTTGCTAGATATTCTGGAGTCTATTCGAACGTTCTCATCAGAATTCCTTTTATATACCAAAGATTCTTAATCCAAAAAAACTAGAAATCCTCTTCAAAATATAATTCGATTAACAGATGTTTTGAGTCAGAAAATCAAATCTCAAAAGCAACCTTAAATCCAACAGAGTGAAAAGCTTTCCTTAGTTCATCAAAATTTGGTCTAACATGAGAGAATTTTCCAATCAAGGCATGTTGAAAAGGAGTCGCCTACGATTTTACTTCTTCATTGGGCAGGAATATGGTTGGCTAACCCTTCCACGATGCCAAGGGTTTCAGTTCTGCAACATTAGTAACTTTATTTTGGGAAAACAAACTTGCAAAGGATTTAGCTTCAAACGGGACCGAATTAGGGTTTTTATTGGTAAGGGCTGACCAACTGCACTATAGTTTCTAGCAAGAGAATGAATATTCCAGCCATTGCCGGAACTTCCCATCGCTACGTTACCAGATTATTTAACACAGCAGGTCAATTTCAGTGCAGGAATCTGTCAACATCTAGGGTTTGTCGTGGAGAGATCCTGCGATGGCAAAAGAGAGGCTTAAGGGTTCAAAGTTCAGGCTAGTGATGATTCAACTGGAGATTTCGCTGGCAAGGGGTGAGTCACCGTAGTGTGGCAACAGCGGGAAGGGAGGCGACGAGAATGGAAGGTGGCAGCAGCTAGGGTTTAGGCAGAAACAGAAGGTTGATTGGTGGCAAAAGGCTAGCATTTAGGTTAAGAGGTTCACCAGATGATGACTATGGCGGGAGGTTGAGCGGAAGCTAGGGTTTAGGTTAGGGGGTTCGCCGAAAGCTGGCAACAACACGAAGTTGAGTGGCAGCTAGGTCAAATCTTTCTCCCGGGTTTTTTTCCTTCACAGGAGCAAAAGCATAATTTAATATTTTTTTTTTATTGAATAGTGACTAATTGCACAATCACATATTCTTAATATATAAGCACTTAATTAATTCAATTTTAATTGTTTAATAGGGTAATCAAACAACCTATAAGTGATGTAATTGGGACATTCTACTAAACATCCCTTAAATTATATACCCAACCAATCCCAAATCCTGAACAGATTAGACAAATTCAAATAACTATCTCAACCACTAACAATGAAGTAAATAAATGATACATAATATAGAATCAAAATACATTCCAGTTGTTAAGCATATAACTTGAAACCAAAAAAACTTTGTCGCACAAAATGGTGATGCATGTGATGATGTTACACCAGTCAGGTGAAAACACCCATTGGATGGACATGATGCCCTCTACGATGAACAAACTATGGGTGGATAATGCATGCAAACTACAAATACACATGAGGTGGACATGGTAGACCAAACATAACAGGGCCCATGGAACATGAAGCAGATGGTACCAAAGATAATGAATGTAGTAGGAACTGAACAAACCACAAAAATAGTTCAACTAATGGGCCACGTAAAATCCAGCTCTGATTCCACGGAACTAATATGTAATGCTCTCCATCCGGCTTTACACTCATAAACACCCCCCCCCCCCCCCGGGGGGTTGATGGTAAAGAAAAAGAGCATTTTGGTACATTAGAAAGTAATTGAAATATAAAATTAGGTTCACATGCTCTGGCATGTTTTACATTCTCTGTCAATTTATTAAGTTTTTCCTTAATTTTTAATTCTTTGTGTTTTTTTTTTTTTTTTTTGTCTGTCGGGGAGGGGGGGGTTATACATCCTCTCAATACAGGGATAGAACACAATTTACCCCAATTGCCCCATTCTAGCCATTAATACTTTATTTTGATTTTCTTAAAATGTATGATTCTATCCTAAACTACCCATAATGAGCCCAGTAGAGTGCGTCAACATCCTATCCGCAGCAACTCACAAAAAATTCTGCACAAAATTACGTATCAGTAATTTTATTGGTTATATAGTGGGCCTACATATATGCTGTAAATTCCAATTATTAAACCAGTCAAATTTAGCACGGTAATTTGATACACCTTTTTCTCTGCGCTTTTGTGAGTCTAGCATTACTCTTTTTTGTATGTGAAAGAAAATCCAACCCCAACATTCCAGTTTTAGGAAATGTTGTGCTTCCCAAATTCCAATCCATTTTTGGTGACTTGTTCTCTCCTAAGGTCCTAATTGTTGAACCAAACTTATCCTCTTGATTTGAGCAAAAAATGTCCAAAACTTGAGCAAAAGTAAATATATGGAACTCATATTATCATACTCCTCTATTGCATCAAATCTATGACAATGATAATTTCAAAATTCAGTAACTTTAACATGCCTCGCAATTCAATCAATAAGGAAAACTTCGTCTGAAGAAGATGTTTGTTGGGGCAAAATTCTACATGGAAATGTATGCATCTGAAAATACCAAAAATACTTAACTCATTAAAAAAAGGAAACGAAAAAGAAAAAAACAATAATTCAACATATTGAACTAAAGAATACATCCTCAGAAACAGGAAATGCTGAAACTGAGGACTAGATTTAGCCTGAAAACAAATGAATGCAAACCAGATGATTGCTTAAAGATGACAACCTCAATCTTGATTAAAAAGTCTCACTCAACTGCAAAAAATCGTAACTAAATCCTCAATTCACAACTCTGGCAAAGTTACAAGCAAAGACCTCCATGCATTAGCTCTTTCATGATTTAAGGAAACCACTGGTTAGTCATCTAACTCTTAAGTCTAAATTCTTAATGCAGGCCAATTTTCCAAGTTCACAGTCGCAAAAATATTATAATAAGAATAGAATGTGAGACTCATTTTTCCAATAAATGATAAGTCGTTAAAAGTTGTTTACCCATCTCCAGAAAATGAAAACATGATGATGAGAATTCTGCCATAAAATCTAATGCATTTTTAGTTTTCATCCATGTGATCATGTAGGGATATGCATTGCAGCACAAACTGTGGAACATCAAATATATTGAAAATCCAAGCCCTGTTTTAGTAGTGGAGCATTTTCTACATACACAAACTCTGTGATAAATGATAACAGATATGATTCTACTAGTAATGCTAATAAGCTACAAACAAAAGCCGAAAGGGAAAAAAATCAGATCCACTTACCATATCGTTTTTAGGGTGCTTTTGAATTGTAGAAACATCCAACGGGCAGGGTTGAACAGGCTCACTAAGATACGAATGTTCTGAAAAGGAGTTCATAAAATAAATTACATTCAAAGTTTTGGACTGATCCACATATGCTACATGAAAATAAGAGAAGCCGACAGCAAATATAGAAGCTCAATGTAAAGTAAAAATAAGAGCTGAAACAAAATTAAATGAGCCAGTTCATGAAACTACAATGTTTGTTTTTTCTACTAGACGGAGACAGCCTCTCCCTTTGTGGAAGAAAATATTGATTGCAACCATGGTAAAATTGTCATGGTGCAATCACCCAATCAAATAAACCCCCCTCATTCACATGAATCCGACCCGACACTAGGAATTGTCCTCTAAATGGGATCCACATGAACAAATGAGCTATTTCATTGGCCGGTTGTACCATGTGGCATGAAGACAGGGTACAACGGCAACCCATATTTTATCCAATTATGGTGGTAAGACAACTCAATCTGACAATCCCTAAACCCACGCAATAAGGGAGCCTCGTGCACCAAAATGGTTTGTCTATTTGACCACCAAAATGACTAGACAAATAATTTCAAATTTGAAAATTGGTTGATTAAATCAAATGATTGTGTTTTAATATCGTCAAGTAACATTGCATTCAAGTGCTACCCGTCCAGACGATGCTCCATCAACTATCATATTCACTTCATTTCCCTAATTTCCAAGTGTGATATTTTAAAACATGAGTTTCAGGAATTATTTAGTCAAATATAAATCAAAAGGCTAGGTAAAATCCTGGAAGATATTAGTTAACAATTTTGTAAAAAGGAATAAGGCCTCATTAACTCTAATCCACCCCAACCGAGCAGCCACCTGCCAACACTTGGAAAACTTTATTTGATTTGCAGCATGCACCAAAAAAAGGCCAAATAAACCAAAAACGACCCCGCATGACAACATAGCAAGTAGCAATTGATCTTCGTTCCAAAACAAGCCACACCTCCTCGGTGAACAAAAGCCTCTCCTCTCCAAATTATCCATCTTGAAAATTGCCTCCCACGCACCATCCACGCAAAAGAACCAAAAAAGAAAAAGCCTTAGTTTTTCAAATCTCGGAAACAATATCTCCCTCAAACCCACGTTGGCATGTAGAAAGACATCAATGTGACCCCTTTGGACACGCCATTCCCATCCAAATCATCCTCCTCCCCACCTACAACTCGATTGTCTAAAGAAACCTCATAAGCCAAACTAGCTCCGGAATCTCCTAATCAAATAATTTCCTAAAACAAAAAAAAGAAGAAGACATCCATGTCACCACATCATCATTCACCACAACATACTCCTATTACAAGCCATAGCAAAGCGAGCCGAAAAATTCACACATTACTTACTAGAATCACTAACCCACCAATCCAACTGAAAAGGGACTCACTTCTAGTGACCCCACATGGAACCTAGAATGTGGCCAAAAGCAATCTTATACCTTCACAATCTTTTTCCACACTCGCTCCAAAAGAACAATTCACCACCACCATTGACCAAACATCTCAAAATGAACCAAATCTAGCAACAAAACCCTTCACCAAAGCCCATTTCGGTTCACAACTAAATCACCACAACCATTTAGCCAGAAGCAATCGATTAAAAATCTCAGTCTCCTAATGCCAAGTCCGCCAACCCCAGCAATCGATGGACCTTCTTCCATCAAACCAAATGCATCTTTTTCCCCTCCTCTGAATCTTCTCTAAACTCCTCTCCATTGATGTTGGCATCGAAAAGAAAACAAGATCTAATACAATGGAAGATTTGACAAGGTGGTTTTGATCAAAGTTTACCTCCATTAGAAAGGTATCTAGATAATTCTTGTGAAAAGCGCACCAAGGCACAACTTGCGCAGTTGCGCCTCATCATAGGTGAGCCAAGACAGCGAGGAAAGAAGCAATGTTCAAGGCATGCCTCTTTAAGTTGCATTTTTAAAAAAACTCGAAGTTCTTCGTAACCCTTGATTCAATAAGGCATTAGTTGGGTATATGTGGAGAGAAGCATAGAATCACGACTTCATTATAAATCCTAAAAACTAAGCCATGCATTAGGCATTCAAGAGAAATCATTAGCGAGGAAGTAATCTAACAGACACCTTGTTCCAATAGCATTTCTGATGATGGCTTCATCTCTTTCCTTCTCTTCTTTCTTCTTTTGTCTTGCGCACCAGTTCTTTCTTCCTCTTTCTCTTTGTTCTTCTTATGCTTCGCATGTGTTGATTGTTGCTTCTCATCACTCTTCTTTTGGTGTCAATACCGTTTTTTCCTTCAATTTTTTTTTTTTTTGTTAAAAAGCCTTATGCTTGTTTAACACTCTATTTCCTTTCATGCTCATCTTTTGTTTTTTTCCATTTGAGTCAACAACCTAATTTTTTTATTTTTTTATTTTTATTTTGCCTAGGTATAACACCTTTTTACCACTGTTGTTTATTAGTTTTATTACGCTGAAACTTGAATGTACCATATAAAGAACCTCCAACAAAACAGTGTGTCATGTCAGTTTTGTGGATAGAGATATTAAAATTGACGTTTTGACCTCAAAACATTTGAAATTATTTGATTGAGCCCATATTTTATAAGTAGAATTTTAAAATATTAAATTTAATGTTTTAATAATTAAATTGGTGATTTGAGAGCCGAAATACTGAAGTCGAAACTTAGGGGACCAAAGCAAAAGAACATGAAATACGATTTCTTCTCTCTTCCCCCTGTAAATACCATTCCATCAGACTTACAGATCATTTTCCAGCCCTCTCCATTTTCAAAAAATGCCCAAATCAATATGATGTTGTTCTCTCATGGACGGGAGATTATTGGGCAGGTCTGATGTAAGTTCTTCGAACTCCCTCAACAACAATTGCACCTTTTAAGGAATGGTTGTGGTCACTACGCCTTTATCTTCTTCTACTAACCCCTTTACAGTCAAAAGATAAACTTCTTTCATCTCTTTTACATCGGCATCCAACTCATGACCATCAGTGGAAGGAGTTAAAAATGGATTCCCCTCCACTTTAGGAGTACCGTTAGTGACATGTTGATTTTCCAAAGGCATCATCTCTTTTACATCATTACATCGGCTTCCAACTCGTGATCATCCATGGAAAGAGTTAAAAATGATTTCCCCTCCACTTTAGGAGTACCATTAGTGACATGCAGATTTTCCAAAGGCATCATCGTGATTCGATGGGTTCCCCAACTGAACAAATAAATGTTATCCTTATCTTTGAAGCTCACGCCTACATCTAATTGCCATAGTTGAACTAATAGAATATGACTCGCAACCATATCGACTACGTCACATATTACCTCTGATTTATAATGCTTTCCAATTGAAATAGGATGCTTCTCACAACTTCCACTATCATTGATCGGGTCGCAAATCTTTCGTTTAATTGAGCATTTTGAATGGAAAATTTGTATCACTGGTTTAGATCTTCTTGTTTGGAAAGAAGAACATGTTGCACAATACAATTGACATGTTTTTCATCTTCTTCAGCAATTTCAACCTCAACATATAGATTCTCACCTTCAAAGCTCGTCTCTTTATCATCGTCATAAATTTGCTCTTCTTCTGTAACCAAATCAACAAGAGAAAGATCAGGACATTAATTTGAGAGATGTTCAGGTTCTCCAAATCTGTAGCACTTTCCTGATATGGGCCTAGCATATAGGTTTATATTGCGAATAGTATTGGGATTGCAAGGTGCAGTACTATTTACTGCACCAGTGTTTTGTCCGCTATTGCCTCCAAAACTGCTTTCAGCAACAGCTCTTGAGGGTGCTCCTTAAGCCCTAGGTTGATTTGGGGCTGTCACAGATTCCTTTCCTCTAACTCTTCCAAACTATGTTTGTTGCCTCCTACAATAATTAGAGGGGGCCTGAGTCTTCTTCTTGTCCATCATCTATGCTAGCATTGCCAAATTGATTGCATCTACCAAAGAGTGTGCAAAGTATTCACATCTAAGCCTGAATTGATGGTTTAACCACCCCTATATCTTGCCACCTTTTCGCATTTGGTTTCAACAAAATTGTTGCATTTAGCTAAATTTTGAAACTCTATTGTATATTCAAAAACTGATAGATATTCTCCTTGTGCACAATTCTGGTATAGATCAAAAATATTGATCATAATCAGGTGGAAAAAATCACTCAATCATAAGTTGTCTCATTCTCCTCCATCTTCGAACGGGTTCTTTACCATGTCTTCTTCTATCTATTTGAAGTCGATCCACAAACAACACCTTTCAACTTCCAAGCGATGATTTTTTGGGCTTGCTCTTGTGATACTCCCATCATTTCTATAAACAGCTCGAATTCCGAAAACCAATCAAGAAAATCTTCTTTGCACAGATTTCTATTATAGGATGGGACATCAGATTTCACCTGATAATCATTTGATGATCATAATCGGGTGAAAGAAATTGCTCCGTCATAAGTTGTTTCATCCTCCCCCATGTTCGAATGGTTCCCTACCATGCCTTCTTCTATATATTTGAAGTCAATCCCACCAAACAGCAACAACACCTTTCAACTTTCAAGCAATGATATTTTGGGCTCGCTCTTATGATACTCCTATCATTTCTACAACGCAATCAACCTCCGAAATCAAATCAAGAAAATCTTCTCCACGTAGATTTTCATTAAAGAGCGGGACATCAGATTTCATCTGATAATCATCCAAATCTTTGTTTCACCTAAGAGGTTCTGCCTCTTCGAGTCCCTCTTCGTCTGCAATCAAGAAAATATTCTCCACGTAGATTTTCATTAAAGAGTGGGACATCAGATTTCATCTAATAATCATCCAAATCTTTGTTTCACCTAAGAGGTTCTGCTTCTTCAAGTCCCTCTTTCGTCTGCATTTGAATCTTCAATATCAACATGTCATCATAGAGAACGTCTATTTGCAAAGTCATTGACAACTTGTTGACCTCAGGCAATTCCTTCGCCACAATTCCTATTAACTGCAAGTGCCATGATGGCAATTACATTGAAACCAAGAAGTAACTCTTGTATCTCCTTGATATTTCCTTGGATGGCAGCAAATCGCTCACCATGTTCATCAATCACAACTCACACATAACCATGATTCGCAAGAACAACGCCAATGGTGTTACCTCTGTCTTAAGGTGCAACCATCAAGCCAAGAAAATCAAGGCTATTGATAACACTTGACGCAAAATGGAAGCGTAAGAAAAAGAGAATTGATCACATCAAATCTCTACACTCTCTTGCAAGTGAAACAACACATGAAGTGTTACAGTAAAATGCGAATACCAAATTTGACAAAAACTTATGCTTTAGAAGCTTACAAGGTCCTAGGAAACTAAACCACCAAGTACAAAACACTTAAATAAACAAAACTTGACTATTAAGTCAAATCAACCCTAGCTGTTAGGTACATTCAAACTTAGCCACTAAGTAGATAAAATACTTAGCTACTAAGTAAAAGAAGCAAAACTTAATTACTAAATAAACTTGCTCTCTAAGCTTTAATGAACAAGCCTTCTTGTTATTCTTTTGACGATCCAATTGTTCTATGAATTTTTCAGCAACTTGTCCTACATCAAAAAAAAAAAAAAAAAAGATAGATCTACCAAAGCATGCACTTCGCAATCTAAGCCTCTCCTTGAAAAATGAAAATGTTGGAGGATTAAATAAAAGCTTCATAAGGATTGCTCATCAACAAAGAAGCAAAACTTAACTACTAAGTAAACTTGCTCTCTAAGAAACAAAGTCTAAATGGACCTTCTTAGCCTTGGGCTTTAATTAAAAAACCTTCTTGTTATTCTTTTGATGATCCAATTGTTCTATGAATTTTTCAGCAACTTGTCCTACATCAAAAAAATGAAGATAGATCTACAAAACCATGCCCTTTCGCAATCTCAGCCTCTCCTTGAAAATGAAAACGTTGGAGAATAAAATAAACGCTTGATCAAGATTGCCGATCAACAAAGATAATGAGATTCTGAAATAGATACCAAACCCTCGATATGAGTATCAGATCTAAGACTCCATGAAATTGTTAATACCCATAATTTGAGACAGAGAAAAGGAAAGTATAAAGTTCCCACATACCATTGACAAGCTCTGTAATCGAAGATTCAAATGCACCAGGAGGGAGTGGATCAAATTCAACACCAAGTGGTGGACTATCCTCTCGATAATGCTTTCCCAGTTGCCTCTTTACAGCAGTAATGGCAGCATTTTCAACCTGACCCTTCACTTTTAAATATCCTGACGGTCCATTTCTAGGTTTTACAACCCTCAAACCTGTAGGGACGATGTTCCCACTCTTTCTTGGGTGTCCTGAACTTGCCACATCAAACAGATTAACATCCTTAGGGGAAGCTTCATCATGTAAAGGCGAGTCACCTTCCGATGATGTATCATTCATGTCACTACAATTTACAGTATAATTACTTCCAAGCTCATTAGTTAGGTCAGCAGCTGAAATATGCTCGCTAGTAAACCTTCTACTTTCAACTTCTTTCAGATCTGAATTCGCAAAGTCCCCTTGTTTAGTGCTGCCACATGAATCCTGTCTAAGTCCACTACCTCGATCCTGTATGACAACACTTGATCTTTCTTGCCGTCCACTTAAATACACTTCACCATTCAATAGTTTTTTATCTTTCAACCTTCTGTGACAAAACCACCCAGAAATTTGCTTTTCTGTCAGTCCCAATGACTTTGCAAGCTCTGATTTCATTGCTTCTGTTGGATACCTGTGCTCTGAGAAAAAATATTCATTTCTAATATTAATTTCTATGAAGAAAATTTCACTGAGCAGTGCAGAGAAATTAGAGATATTAAAATACTGAAAAACAAACAAACAAGCTCGTACCATCATAGAATTTCTCTAGAGCCTCAACCTGGGATGGTGTCTTGACCATCCGTTTGTGCTTCTTGTCTGGAAAAGTTTTATTGTCATCACAATGCGCATCAGATGATTCTGCAATATCAACAGCAATAGAAGGAAATAAAATTTTAGAAAAATAAAAATAAATCCTTTTACCAGCAAAAACATGTCATGTAGGCAAGTGTAAGATATCATATTTATTGATAAGACATATGTATTTTCGTAATTTAGGTCTAATATATAAAAGCACCAGGTTTGTAGATGTGAGATTCGTTCTGCAACCGTTCTCCCAATTTCTTCTCTCTTTCTCTACTCTCATATAACCCTAAAATAAAATCTCACTGTTAGAATGTGAAAAATTTATGTCATGTGATCTCATATATAACTTCCAAGTTCCATCTACAGGTGTGCATATGCGTGTCTGCGCGCCTGTGTTTTATGGGTTTCACATCAAGCAGGAATAGTTGATGTGAACTTTCATTAAGCTAAAGCCTTGTAAGAAATTAGAGAAGAGTGCTTAACTTCAAAAAAAGGGTTCAAGTCAAAACAATAATATCACCAATGCACACGATGGAATTGGGCTAAACACTCATTTTTATGAACTTATTTCAATATCTCAAATATGACTCTTTATAAAAAAAACATCTCTAAATAATTATATTAGATCAACTAACAAGAATGGTGCCAACCTTGAATACTCATAGCATCATTCACTCCAACCTAAGTTTGTTCCCATGGCGCCTCAATTTGAAGCTAGAATCCTCTATGAATAATGTTCCATCACACTCCTACTCACTAAATTAAAGAGTTTGCATAATCAACTTTTCCTTTATAAAAAGAAAATACTACATCCCAAATTCTGGCTGCTGCTGGCTTAAAAAGAAAATACTACATCCCAAGCCTGAGAAGCATGAATCCAGCAATTAAATTAATGAACCAGGAATGCATTTCATGGATGATTTTATCAAATTACTCATGGCTTCAATACAACTAGCTTCACCAACATTCATAAATGAAGCCTTACCACCCTGGAAAACCAGTAATCAACTTCTTCAAATAGCAATATCAGAACAGAACATGGAATGATTAGCAAGGGTTGATCGCTACATTTAGAGCCACCCAACCCCTTTTTCATTAGTAAATTTTCCATTTTTGGACCATCATTCAACTATCGTGCACCACTCAACCGCAAAACCGTTCACTCGAGGAAAAAACACCAGGAAATCTCCGCACTTAATGAACAATGAGAATGAATAATTCCCATAAAGACCTTTGATATAATGCACGCACAACATTTTCTCGAATAAATCCAAGAAAATAAGATGAAAAACAAACAATAAAAGGAACATCTATACATAGTAGCTTGAAATTGAGAGACACAAAACTTTTTTGTATAGGGATTGCAAAAGAAACCATCCGAAGCAAGCAAAAATCTCTCAATCGTTCAAAACTAAAGAAATAGAACATCCCGTGATTGATCTAATGTCAATTATTACCTCCCATCTTTTGTGGAATTCTAGGGTCTCCTTTTCTGATCCTCTATTGATTTGGCATGGCAACCCTACTAAGCGGAGTATACAAGAAACAATAATGCCGTTGAGAGGGAGGGAGGGGACGGTACTTAGCCGAAAATGCAAGAAACAAGAAATGCCTGTTGAGGGGACACGGGTCATCAAGAGGGGAGGGGGGAAGGAGGGAGGGAAACGCAGCGACACTAGGAACCCCGTGGGCATAGGCTGCAAAACGCGAAAGAATCTTCGAGTTTGCGAAAAGCCAATACGTAAAATATTTTACATTTCTCTGTGTCGATCCGATTTCGCATTTGCCCTTCCTATCTTGTTACAAATGTCAAAGAGAATAAATTATATGAACACAGGTAAACAGCGCAGTACACGAGAAGATTTTAAAAGAAAAACTTCAAATTTCAGTCATATATGTGTGTATTCAACCCAACAAAATTAAAAACGTTCTTTATCATTTTTGCAGGAAAATAAATTAATATAGATATTTTTGTTATTTCATCATTCTACTAAATCTAAAAAAAAAATTTCATTTTTTTTAAACGAATTGTTGCTAAAAAAATATTAAAAAAATATTTGAAGTTTGGTGAAATAATAAAATGATAAAAATGTCGCTATTATAAGACTATGTGCCAAGCACAACTCATTTTTCATCAAAAATTATTAACAAATTTTTTAATTTTGCAATATTGAAATAAATGTGAATTTTTTAATTTTGAGAGATTAAAATAAATGTGAAATTCAAGGGAACGAAGATACAATTTGTCAAAATCTTAGGGTCCACATAGACAACCAACCCCATACTTTAGGAAATAAAAATATAATTTTTCCTATATATACATTAGAGATTTCTCGTGCCTAAAGGCACTATATCAATTTTTTAAATTTATAAAGATAAAAAAAAAAATAGTACATAAACGAAAGAGACCGATTAAATACAAATGTAAAACTTAAAGGGTATAAAATATCATTAAACTCAACCGCTTTGTAAGTGGGGAATAAAATTTTGGGACGAAAATTTTTACCCAAAAACCTTTTGTAATTTAATCGCATTCATCCATTTTCTTCCAATTAATTCAAGACCTTAACGAAAATATTTTTAAAAAAAAATCGTCATGATTTATTAATAGATGTACACACTTGCAAATAACACATGTTTCACGCCTCAACAATTAACTATTGGGTACTGATAATATGTTAATAAACTCTGACATTTATCAAATATAAGTGTCATTTATTAAGAGTAATTTATTCATTATTTGTATATTGGAATAATTAAACTGATTCCGAAATTCTAACTTGTAAGTGAAAATTGTTTGGCATTTTTTATCTTTATAATATATTTTGTATTTTCAATGTAGTTATTCTTGATCATTATTCATTTGTAATGAATTTATATCTCCTTTCAAATATGTATTGTATCTTCAGGTAAAGGCTATAGATTAAAACAACTAATTTTAGAAGGCCTGAAAATTTATAAGGCGATCATTATTGAATTTTAATTGACTATTTGTATTGGTGTATATGTCGCGCCTAAACGCAAAAAAATTAATTTAAATAGATTAAAAAAATCATCAATCTAGTAATTCAAATAAAAAATAAAAAATAAAAAGGAAAATAGAATACATATCTAACTGAGAGAGACTTGCAGGACTAAAAAGAGAGGTGGGAGCTAGCAAGGGTGGTAATGGCAACACGGTGGAGTTTGTGTGTGTGTGTGTGTGAGAGAGAGAGAGAGAGAGAAAAGAGACATGAGACAGTGAATAACCATAATGTTAAAATGTTGTTAGATGTCAACCGTTAGATTTAAAATTTGATTCAACTGTGTAAAATCTCATAGTACAAAAGCTAGGCTATTTATTATATACTAATATATATCCCTTGCCTATAGGCAATAATTTTAATTCAATACAATATTATTGAGTATCCGATAGTTTGTTCAAATAGATTAATAATGAAAAGACATTTTATTAAGAGTTTGGCATTTAGTTTCTTAATAAAATCGAAGTCAATGGTTGAAAATGTTTCTAACCGTCCAATGATAAAAAATAAAAAATAAAATAAAATTCTCAAGTGTAAAATATGTCCTAATTTCTTATATAGATTACATAGATTTTAATTCAATACAATTGAAAATCCAATAGTTGTTCAAATACATTTGTTAGCCCAAATAACTATCCAAGATGGGGGTAAGTTGGGTAGATTAAAATTTATCTGAGTGTCTTAACCTTTTTCAAATGATTATCAGTTTTAGGGCTACTTAGATTACTCGTCGGAATCGTTTAAATAAACAAACAAATACACACAAGAATAGGGATAGAGACAATGACACGCAAAGTTTATATAACAGTTCGGCAAACTACTCTTGCCTATGTCTACGCATTTGAGCTCTCACAGATAGTTCAATCCATTAAATCTGACCATCTTCCTAGGTGATAATCAAACTCATTATAGCATGTTTGACTGAGTTACCCTTACACTAAACCAAATAAAAAACACTCCACTTGAAGTTTATATACTAGTTCAAGTTATAATTCAATTCCTCACAGATAATTTATTTTTTTCACAAAAGCTTGTACCAACACTTATAAAGATAAAATATTATCAATGTGATAGAAGTGTTAACACAATAAAGATTTAATCAAAGATATGCATGTGTTAATAATCTGAAAATATATTCAATGTGAACAAATTTCAAGTATTCCAGATAAGATCAAATAAATCATTTAACTCAAATTAAATCAGTGAATCAATTTATAGCATGCAAGTTATATCAATGATTTTTGTTTCAAGACTATTAGCCAAAAATATTTCAATTTAAATAATTATTTTGATAATCAAGTGTTGGCTCAAAGGTCTACTCAAGAGAGGGGCCAATTGGGTAATTTAAATTTTTAATCAAGTAATTAATTCTTTATCGATTTTATCTGATTAAGCACGAATACATTATTTCTACCACTCTCATAATTGGAATAGTCTTATTACTCCAAATTATGATCCAAAGAAGAAAAATGGCATTCTAGGATGAAAATAAAAGAAAAGAAAAGTGACTGTGAGACCTCAATTCTTAAATGGAGGGGGCACCAACGGTTTTTATCCTCGCTCTCTATCTATTCAAGGGATAGAGGACACAAACAAATAAGGATAGACATACTTGACACCATAAATTTATAGTAGTTCGACAAGTTACTCTTGTCTACGTCTATTCCCCTGAGATCTTCTAGAAATTAATCTACTAATTTTCGATTCCCAAGTGAGAATCAAACTCGTACAATTTCGTTTGAGTAAGTTTTCTTTATACTCAAACACACTCTCATTCGGAGCAAATACGTCTAGGTATGAGCTACAAGCTCACAAAAAATACAAAAAAATATTTCTTTCTCACAAAGAGTTTCTACCAATACTTACAAAGATTAAATTCAACGATCAACCCAAACTATGCGACAAAAGTGTGCATGATTCACAAGATAATCAATTTAAGCAATTATGTTATACAAATCTGGATTTAAACACAACGGAGCACATAATCAAATATACCGGATATTTAAAATCGTTTTAACTCAAAATTTAATTTTCAAAATAAATACCAATGAGTTTTACAGAAAACAATTTTGCCAGATTTAGAGTTTAATTTCAAGAATAAATTCAAGTTCTAATCACAATCAAGTTTTAAATAAGCATAGTATAGAACACAAATATATATCACCAAAAGATTAAAATATAAATCAGAATAATCTCACCGATTTCTGAGTAGAATATATAAATTGAAAACTCAGAATACCGGTGTCACAGATTAGCTTCCATAAGTTTTTCTCTCATAAAAACATTAACAGATTTCACAAGAGTTGAATAGATTTCTCATTAATTTTCGAAAACTCTTCGATTCTCTCTCTGAATATTCGAATTTCTCACTTTTTCTCTTTCAAAAAACAAACATTTTCTTTTCTAAAATCAATGAAAATATTATTAAAAGAAAGCGAAAAACGCAACTTTAAATTAGGCTCCAAGTTGAAAGATCTCCAACGGCTACATTTGATATGAAATCCTTAAAATCTCTCTCTTAAACCCCAACCCCCTTACTCCATCATTTTCAGTAATTTTAAAATGAATCTAGCCACTTATAAATTTAAATCTAATTCACAATTCAATTCAATATTCTGGCAAAAAAATATAGGTCAAGAAGTTTTACCGAACGAATTACGACATTAGAAATCTTGAGGTCCGAAATGAATTTATGATAAAACTCTCAATTTCAAAAATATTTTTCACAACATATCTTTTCCAAAATATTTCTAATCAATTATAACTATTTCATAACATTTAAAAAATAATTTAGAAATATTTAACATTAAAATTGAGACAAAAATACCCTAAAAACATTCACAAAATTTAAAAAATCGACATTAATCAGTCGACTACCCAAGCATTTCGGTCGACTGTTTTGAGAAATCCTTCAAAAACTTTGGGAACCTAATTCAACCAGTCAACCAAAATCCCTTAACAGTCGAACGTTTTGCCTCAAACATTAAAAACTCTGGGAACCTGAAACATTTAGTTGACTGTTCTAACTAATTAGTCAACCGTTTCAGTCCAATTCTCAAAATCACTTGTCTTGAATTGACCATTTGATTGTTCTTCTTAATCAATCGACTGCTTGATCTTGATTTTCATATTCTCAAAATTTGGTTACAATCAACTAACTGATTTTTCATGTTTCATGCGAGTTGACTAATGTTAACTATATTAACTTCTATCACATGCAAGATAGATTTAAGGCATATTCTTTCATGAAATCAAGCACTTAACACACTTAATTACACATATATAATGCACTTAATCTCATATAGATGTGCAATGAGTGATTCTAGTCAGTTGGCATGAATTTAAATAGTATAAGTGTTGTTTACCTTAATAATAGAAATAATAATTTGTCTTCCAAAAGCTTCTTCATCATGTCTCTGAATTGCATCATGCCGATTATTCATATTCTTGTTCAATGCTTTTTATTTTGTCAAATCATCAGCTTGGTCCAATATAATTCTGACTAATATCCTTGAATATTGTAATCACATCTCACCCTATATATTAGTTCAGACAAATATTCAAGTTAATTGAACCATCAAAACCATCAAATTAAGATCAAGATTTTCTTCAATCAATTGGATTAAAATGATTATGTCATTTTACGCACAGAACTTTACCTACAAATCTTAATTAGTTAATCACGTAAAAAATTCAGATCTATATCGCACATAAATGAAACAATCTCACTAGATTTTTTTTCAAAGATTTACACTAATGAATGTAGCAATTTTAGATTGATAAGATAATCGCGTTGATTGAATTTCATAGCATAACAAAATCATGATTTAGAAATCAATGATTTTCTTTAAGAATTCTCTCTCTTTCTCGCAAGATTAAAGCTCATAATTTTCTCTAGGTAGAGAGTATTTTTAGATCTTCCCTTATTTTTAAAGGATTTTCGTGATATTTAACAAGGCCAATTTTCAAATATTCAAACACCTATGGAACTGATCATAATCTTAAAATATCTACCCGAGACTTGACCCAACAGTTATATGGACTAAGGTCGAATAAAATTCAAAATTTTCAATGAATATGGACTCGGATAAGCCTTAAATACATTCCAAATACATTTAAATACATGCTCCTTATTTAGGGTAAGTCAATGAAATTAGAAATAAACAAAGGTAAAGAAACCTGTGATCAAAATCTAATTTTATCAAAAAACTCTTTTATAAATATTTTTTTCTTGCATAAAATCCTTTAAAAAAACATTTCTTGCATAAAATATTTTTTAAAAAAACATTCCCAATATATTCTAAATCATTTAAGAATATTTTGGAATGATTTAAAATAAATAATAGTTAAAAACAATGCAAGGATTTGATTGAAAATGTTTAAAATACCAAACAGACATGTCCTAGACGGTCGACTAACCCATGAACCAGGCGACTGTTTAGTGTAATTTTTCAAACCCTAATCCTTTACTGTCGGAGTTGATCGACTGACTATCTTCATTAGGTCAACCAAAATAATACAGAATTCAATGTTTTGAACTCCCTAGTTAAACCACTCGACTGACCTTTTCATATGGTTGACTTATAATTAAAGGCAACAAATATTAAAATCACTTGATTTATGTATCGGAATATAAAAAATAAATCAAATTAATATCATGTTCTTTAGAGAGGGATCCATCCGATCAACATAAAACAAATAAAAAATAATAAATGATTAAATCAAATTTAATCGATATACCTCTTAAGGATTCTCAGCCAATCAAAAAAAATTAGGTATGATTAAAGTATTTTTCTCAAGAACATTTTGTAATGGTTTTGAGAATATGATATCTACATAGACTGTAATACAACGTATAAGTGAAGCAAAAAAATAGTGTACATAAATTTTAGAACAAAGGCCTTTTATGAATCTAAATATACTCCACCTAAATTTTTGGAATCTCACTTCCCTCTAGAGAAACGATTATGCTCCAAATGTTCCTATTAGGGAATTGAATAAATTCCTTCCCGTCGATAGCGTCCACTCGTCAGCTAAAGAACTACTGTTCTGGGGGATAAACAACTCTTGATTCTTACATTTTGGGTAAGATTCAATTTATATTCGATCTCTATTTTGATCATAGTCTGCCTGTCAGCTAAGGATTTATTTCCCTAAAAAAAGACAAACCCATCCTGCATGGTCTAAGCTAGACTCAATATGCACACTGCCTGATCACTAAAGGAACACACCAGTCTACTTTTTGTATATTATAAATAAATATAAGTTTATCGTGAGCTCAATTTCCAAAAGATACCGCTCGATAGCTAAGTTCAGACTTTAAGCTTATGGAACCTGTTGAATCCAAAATTTTGTTGAGCAATTAAATATTGATGATTTTTGTAGAACTAATGGTTTTATCAAGTGTTTCAAATTTATAGTTTCATGCATTTGATTAAGAAGAAGATTTGATGAAGAAAACATAAAGGGTGCAAGATGAACATAACGAAGATATGAAGAATTTTGAAGACGCTGAAGAAAAATAGGTGAAAACAACTCTTTACACATTATACTCTTAATGCAACCCAAATTAGGATCACGCAGGACACTTAAAATAAGTTAATTCTATGCGCGTCATGATAAGAAGTGATAAGTTTAAGATCTAAAATGAGATAATTTATTTGCTCCTTATGTGAAATGATTTTGATAATTGACCTAATTGAAAAATATGATTTAAATTATAAAAAGTGTGTTTTTAGGTCAATTCAATCAATCAGGAAAAATCATTGGCCGACTAATTAAAACAATCAGTTTTGAGAGTTAAAATGGAGTCCTATTGATCCAATCGGTAAACTGAGAAAAGAAATCAGTCAACTGTTTGAAAAGTAACTGAAATGGGTAATGAAGTGAGCACATTGATCCAATTGGTCAACCGAATAAAGAGGGTTGGTCAACCGAATGAGTTAGTAGATAAAATGGAGAGAATTTGAAGCTCATTGATCAATTCGGTCAACTGAATAGATAAGCTCAGTCAACCAAATGGGTATAAGGCCAACGACTAATTTTTCCTTGGCACTAGTCGGTCAACCGACTACTTCAGTTAGGAAATTAGCTAATTTGGTCTCTTGGTAAAAAACTATCCGCTTTTTATGATTCCAAGAGAGGGATTTGGAGGATTTGAATATATTTCAAATATGAACAACCTATTTAGTAATCTTTTTTGATATAATCTATATATTTTGAGATTTTCTTAATTTAAATGATTTAATACCTCCTATTCTTGTGGTTTTAAATTGAGAATAGTTTTATGGACTTAAAAGTGATATTTAAAAGAAATTTTAAATTGTAACATACCTATATTAATAGGTTATGATATATGGGGTCTTAGAGTGTCATTTAATAACATATCCTTGAAAAATAATTATTGGAGAGCAAGGTATTGGTCTATTAATAGAGACCTGCGGGAATTGAATTAAACATCAAGAACATCAGTTTGAGCTATTATATGAGTGAGATTTTTGCTAACATTTCTACGAGTGGTTCTTAATAAGTTCTTGATCTAAAACGCTTGTTATCTAATGTCACCAACTTGAGTTCTAATTGCGATATTATCATTGTTTTCGGCGTTTTCCTAGTGAGATCCATCCGAACTTTATCACTTGCTTTTTAAAGTTATATTTAACTTGATTTCTTGGTTTAGGATTGCTAGAAAATCATTGTAAACTTAAAAGCCTAAAAATCTTTTTTAAAGGAGTTTTGCCGAATTATTTGATTACGTGCTAATTTTGTGCTACCCACTTTATTTATTAATCAGATTTTAATTGTCTCACATTGTAATTATTCGGGACATTAATCAAGTATATCTGTATTGAGATGGTAGAAGATCCTTGTGGTAAGAAACTCATATTTGTTTGTATTTATGAGCTTGAGTAGATTAGACACATTTGGGATGACGTCTATTCAAGATTGCTAGGTTTTGATCTTTTTCCTATGAAAAAAATTATAATTTGATCTTTGTCCTAGTAAAAAAGTTAGGTTATTCTTTTCCTTTGAAAAGAATTAGATTTTGATTCATCATACAATTAAATTATTTTGAGTGATTTGTAAATGTTCATCTTTCCCTGTGAAAATGATAAGTGAGAGAGTGTTAGGTTAGTCTTTATCCTGGAAAAAATATAGGTTTCATCATTTTCCTGTGAAAAAGATAAATTATAAAGGTTGATTCTGTGCATGTAAAATAATCGTGAGTTATAAGGGTTTGGTTCCTATTTGGTAAAGGAATCAAGGGGTTACTAGATTAAAAATCTCCATAGAGCTCGGGGGACTGGACGTAGGCAAGATTAGCTTGACTGAACCAGAATAAATTCGTACGTGTTACATTGATTTATTATCTATATTGTGTTTGGGTATACACTTAGTATTAAACACATATCCGCTATGTCACACCCTACCCTGGACACCCGTCACCGTGGGGCCAGCGTAACGTCGACATGACATCACCAGAACGTCAACATATGAATAAATGATAATATGCATACATCAATATATAATCTTCTATACAAGATATACCTATAATCTCATAAGGGAACATACATGTCTTTAAAATACACAATAACCAACAATAAATACCATGAACCTCTCACAGGTTCACCTCAGACAGCTCATTTCAAAACCCTCACACGACTCCATCGTAGGACTCTACCTAACGTCAGTAGGGGACCGACTCCTATTTGCTTCACCTGCGAATGTACTGCCTTCTTCATAAAAATATTTTTAAAATAATAATACATTCTAAGTAATACTACATTTAAATGGATCAAGTATAAGTATACAAACAACACATATCTAATAAAAATCACCATAATATAAGCAGTAAAAGTAAATCAATATATATAAGTTCCATTCAAACTCATTCAGTATAAAATAATACCAATCACCATATATAATAAATCACCAAATATAAGTAAAACATCACATCTCAAAACACCACACCATCACACCACCACATCACTCACTGTCTAGCCATAGTGATCGTTTTAACCTCACGATCGGAAGTTGCAACGGTACCGTAACATCTGTAGGAATGCCTTCCTACGAAATATCCACACCCCTTTTGGGGAGAAATATAATCCACACCCCTTACGGGGAAAACTATCCACATCCCATGGGAAGAAATCCGTACCCCTTAAGGGGAGAAAACTATGACATCGTCCAAATCAACAATTTCGTCTAAAAATTCACACCTCTTATGGGGGGAATATAAACCACACCCCTTTCGAGGAGAATTTTTAAAATCACATTTACTCAAACCACACCCTTGACGGGGAGAATTTTCAAACCACGTTTTTTTTCTCTCTTTTTAAAAGTACCACCCATTTAGTAAAAACCATTTTTCTACCTTTGGTTTTAGAAACCAAGTATTATTAGAAAACCAGATATTTTTCCACTCTTTTTTAAAATCACCCAGTTAACAAACCATTTTTCAATTTCCTTTCTTTAAAACCAAACCAACACAATTTACCAAAAATCCATTTATCCCAACGCACCCAAAATCTGCTTGATTCACGTGGTTTCTTACCAATCTATAGTTTGGTAAGAAAACAGTACACTCACTTGATTATCCGCTCCGAAGACTTTTACCAATTATGTTCTACTGATATTCTAGTGCCTGCGAACCTAATAGTGACAGAGTCTAAACTAATATTTTAGGCAAAGATGACCTAAGCATACAAATGTAGACCCTACGTTCCCGCCTTTTATTATAAAATATTTCTATTCGTCTAATATCGCTCTGTTAAAGTTTATTATATAGACATTATCTGTATAAACGGTCTCATTATTTACTATCTTCATTTTTGACATTTTAAGGCTAGAAAAATAATTTAGTAATCATAAAAGTTAATAAGAAATGTTACCCGCTCCGAAACGGTTGTCGTTCTCCTTAAAAAAAAATTACTTTATGCTCTTGCGCCCACCGCCTAAGCGAACAATCCACCGCCTAGGCGACCAAGCTCTTCCACGACTCTGAGTTACACACTGACGGCCCACCGCCTAGGCAAACTCCCGCTGCTCCACTTTTTGATACTCCACCTCCTAGGCGAAAGATCCACCGCCTAGGCGGACGACACTCATCTTTTCTGCTCTGTTTTCCTAATTTTCAGCCTTCTCTCTCTCTCTCCCCTTTTTCACCGACGACGCTAAGCACACACATGTTTTAAATCAAAACCACACACAACAAACATGCATACCCACACAAACCAACCACCGTTGGACTAATTTGAACGACGGCACAACACATAATCCCACCGGTGACAAAACCAACGAACGGCATACACACACACAAACATGTTCAGAACACACATGCACGCACGCCAAGCCATACACACACACTGATCACACACATATACACACTCATCAGACCAACAAACTGCTCACACCGCCGGACCAACGACGGAACCCACCACACACACGCCAGACTAAAACATACCAATCACACCGTCGGCTGATCACGAACCTCCGATGACCCCCCTTTTTCTTCGATTCTCTCTCTCTTTCTTTTTTCTCTTTCTCTTTCTCTCTCTTCTCTGGTTCTCCTCTCTCTCTATTTTTCTGGATCCTTCCCCGTTTCTTCCCGAAAGTGTGTATATACATATGTGTGTGTGTGTGATCAAACAAGGGCCGGCCAAGTGACCCTCTCCTCCTCCACTCATTTCCCACCATAATATATACATATAATAGGTAATTGCACCAAGCCCCCCTTTATTGTAACTAGGATATAAATTAAACCCATTCTAATTTTAATATTTTTGAAAATTACAATTTAACCCCTTCAATTTTTTTAAATCAATTAATAATTTACACCAACCACCCCGATATTTTTGAAATATTTTAAAACGCGACTTTAAATTACACGTATGACGAAGATCAAGGTCTTACACGCTACGTATCAAGATAATAATTAATTTAGAAAAAATAATTATTTGTGTTTAAATGACTTATTTGATTAAATTTTTGTAACTACCCAATTCACTCCTCTCTTAGGTAGCTCTTTGCACCAACATAACCCTTACCCGAACAAACCCCTATGCTGGAACACCTCGAAGACAATATCTCATATGTTCTCGCTTATAACTTAATATTTATTTGGGGAGATATTCATTTATATATCATCTTTTAATTTATTTAGTTTGTTTACCATCAGCATATACATATAACAAAATAAATGAATGTCACATACACGTATGCTAATTGGACCAAAATAAAGCAGCATTAAATAAATTGCCCCAAACACGCATATAAATAGGTAGGGATTATCATGGACTTTCAGTTTGATTCGACTTGAGTCACTAGGCTAAATCTTTAGGTTTAATTTTGTTATGTAATTGATTAAAGTGAAGGCGACTCATTAAATGGGCCTCCTTCTTAGGGCTTTCAATTTCTTAGCCTCTATTGCTCCATGCTCCAGATTAGGCTCATTATTTTTTCAATCATCCTTGGCTTCCTCTTTGTCTTCTTAAAATTAGAATACAAAGACGAATAATAAGAAGAAGGGGATACATTTTGGAGGAAGAAAATGGTATCAATACAACAGAAAGAAAAATTAGGCAGAGCATGCAAACTCTTGAAAAATCCAAAAAAAAATAATAATTACGATCCTGATTGGAATTAAAAGACCAACCTATAAAATTACAATCAATTATCAAACCAATCACATGGCTCAAACGATTTTAGTTCATGATCATCTCCTAACTAACATATATAATATATTGCATGTAAAATACAATAACAACTTAATTCTATTCTGAAATATGATTGGATTGATAAACATTGACCTTTCCTAAACAAATTATGAAATTATTTTTATCGTATAAGAATATTAATTCAAATGAAGCTAAATTTTATGTCTATTAAAAATTATCGCATAATTTGTATAATAGAATTTAATTTTAATTTTAAATTATTCAAATTCTATATCTATTAAAATTATCTCATTATTTTAAATTAAATTAATCGATAAACTTGTAAAACTTTAAAAAATATGTCATATTTAGATTTAAAATATTTATCTATTGAATAAAAATTTAAAAAATATTTAAAAAATAAATTTTGATAATTATCAAATTTAAATAATTAATAATAATCATTATCTATAAATTATTATCTAATAATAATTTAAAATGATTACTTAAAAGTTTAATTTATGAATTTTAAAAATTAAATTTAAAATAAGATATCAAAACTGAATTGATAGAATTTTTCAAAGACATTTTAAAAGATATCAAATTTTATACAAATACAATTTAAAATTCAAATTAATATACCTAGTCAACATTTGACTTGTTCTTCCTAAATATTCGAAATACTAAATCTACAGAATCGCAGGCAATTTGAATTCTGCAGGAATACAAAATGAACCATCGCGCAGGGAACCACCACTGTGCTATCGTGTCGCACCGCCGCCGTGGTGGTTTATTCCACCATAACTGCACCGTTGCGACACTAGGGCATCATGACAGTGCATGCACTGCCCAATGGGTAGCACGCTTCTTGACTAGCGTTGGCAGCGCCCCAACAAGGAAAAGTTCCACCGTGGATAGCGGCGCGGTAGTGAAGTCACCGCCACTACCGTTTGACCTTTTGGCTCCCACCGACGTCATGGTTTTAACTACGACGTCGTTCCCTCGATTTCTCCAATTTTGATTTTTTTTTTTTTAAAATTAATTTTAGAAAACTCTTTCAAATTAATACGAAATCATTATAACATTAATATTCCTACGATCCAATAATTCATAAAACATAACCCAGAAATCGTTCCCTCGATTTCTCCAATTTTGATTTTTTTTTTTTTTTAAATTAATTTTAGAAAACTCTTTCAAATTAATACGAAATCATTATAACATTAATATTCCTACGATCCAATAATTCATAAAACATAACCCAGAAATGTTTTATGATAATTACATAGGTGGCTTTGATACCACTAGAATGGATGGATATTAAAATCATAAGATTACGCAACAAAATATAAAAAAAAAAAAAATCACATTTAATATTCAATTTCTCTAAGCCAGATTTAACCATATTAACATTAAAATAATAAATAGATAACATTAAATCATATTCAATACATAAGCTACTTCTTCCAATGTTTCAGCCTCAAAATCTGTAGTTCTGAGGCATGATCTAAGTAAGTTCTTCCAAGAGCGTTTGAACATGAGCAGAATTGGCAAGAGAGATTGGTCCTCTCAGAAATAACACAAATGTATTATCTCCAACAATATCCACATAGAAAATCTAGGATAGGAACGTGTTCTTGAGATTTTTAAGAATGAATCTAATTCCAAAACTCTAGAGTAGCTCTGATTTGAGTCTAAGGAGTGGTAAGATTCCAATCAGTAAGTAGAATGCATAAAACGAAATCTCACAAACAAAACAAGAATAGTTATGGCCGAAAATCCAATGGGGTGACCAAATTTTTGAAGTGTGAGGTTGTATTGGTCTTCCTCACCTTATAATGTCTGTCTAGGGTTCCAAACCCTAGACCGCTTTTTTTTTTTTTTTTTTCTTTTGTATTTACACTTTGACCCCCAAACTTCTTAAGTTCAATATTATTACCCTTTATTTTTTTCAAGGGATATTCCAACTTCAATTCTCTATTGTGTGTGAACCATTAGGTTAATACCAAGAGCTGGATGGTGAAAATAATCAATCAATTAATTATTTTATCAATTAATTAATAAAAATTAGAACAATTCTAATTTCGTACTTCTAGGAGAAAACGTTTTTCCTCTTAAGGTATTTCCTTTGACCATGAATCAAGTCTACCCACATATCAGAGTCATGTCTAGTTGGCAGGAATTTAACTAAGAGAACCACCCAAGGTATGATTAGTGTATTATATGATCTCTCTATCTGTGTACTCAAAAGTACCAACACATTATAGTTACGTAAAAAAAACCCAGTCTAATCATATGTATTTTAATTGATAATATAATTTCTTGTGACAATAATTGGAATCTCATCACAACCGTCATATTGTTCTGGCTAGAGATTTGAGTGAATTATATTAAATCGAATCATATTGGCACGTCTCTTTTTACTTTTTTTCTCCTATGACTTTATAGCAGTGGGATCGGTATATAAAAAATATAGGTATTAGATACTATTTTGATTGGCTATAGTTCTAGTGGAAGATTGTTGGATGTAAGCTCTATAGTCAATCTTATATTCATATATTCAGTGGCTTTTATATTTGAATCATTAAAATCTCAAGTATTAATAAAAGACATTTTGATATTATTCTTTATTATATTAATGTTGTTGTAGACCTTAAATATAATTTTGATTTTTTTTGTTTTTTAATGTGATTACAAGGTGAAGACCAGACATTTGATAACTTGTATTCAAAAGTATTCCTAGTCGGTATTGGATTCTTGAAACTAGTTTCAATAATCTAGGTTATCTTCTTGGAGTGTTTTTCTCTTATGAGAATGGTGAGTCTCAAACCATTAGTATGAGATACTATAAACGACTACAAAGGGACAAACTAGTGTAGTAAGGGACTGAGCGTGATCATCATTGATATCCTACATGGTAACTTTGCTCAATATTAAAATAAGATATATGAGATATGATTGTATTTGTGATCTTTTAACTTGAAGTACTGTATATTATATGTATGGGTTGTTATATTTTGATAGTACAAAGTATAGTTTTCTAGCCATGAAACTACAAAGGTGTTCAATGGATTTAGTGAGACATACATCTGATTATACATGGATCTATTAATACTCTTAACAAAGAGAGATGTGTCCTATGTGATTCGATTTAATATAACTCTCCAATTCCTCGAGTCAGAACATGTGACTAGGTGTACAAATCAATCAGGTCAGGTTGGAGGATTTCCTTGGCCGAACCGGGTAAAAAATGGGTCCAAAACGAATCGAGCCTGATCAGGTTAGGCCGAACATACGATCATAGTCTGTTCGGATCATGATCGGTCGACGGTTAGGTTGTGCCTTTTAAAAAAGACAATCAAAAGCATTCTAATCTACTGGACATAACCAAAAGCAAAACATCAATATCTCTAATTCTATGGGAGAAAAAAAGCTTTCAACAAAACCCTTTTTTACAGTTTTTTATAGGTAAGTGGCCCAGAGGTCCTCGGCTTTACCCTTAATTTTTAAAAAGTCTTATTTGCAATTGCAACTGGTATTTTAGTCCCTTGTATTAATTTTTAAAAAGTCCCCTTTGCAATTGCAACTGGTCTTTTAGTTCCTTGTATTAAAAAAAGATAGAACTCTCATTGACACTTGCTCACAAGCCGCCATACACGTATCTGCCCCTCGTACTTGTACTGAACAAGACATCATTTTGGTGTGAAAACAAATTAATCTATCACGACCACCCCGTTCACCTAAACCCTCATAAAAACCCAAAAAACTCTAAAAATTTTTCTTCTTCTTCTTCTTACCAAACCCTAGCATTCTAGGGAAAAAATTATCTTCTTCTTCAAGAAGGCTAGGATAAGCACAACAGCTGAGTCCTCCAGCGAAGAATCACAACGTGGTTGTTAAAGAAGTAAAAATAATTTATGCAACAAATCGATTGCGAATATTTGTGTCTATTCGTAGCAATTTCACTCTATTTACGACAATTAAAACACGAACAATATATTAGGACGATTTCACCCTAAAATCCATGAAAAACATTAGGTTGTAATTTTTTTGTGCATAATAGTAGTTACATATAAGAACTATTAAACAGATACTCTGTCGTTATGTACATATGCATGTAAATATTTGTTAGATGTAACTAATATTAAACTTTTCACTCAAAGTTGTGCTTAATATTTGTTAGATGTGACTAGTATTAAACGATTCATTCTAAAATCTCGAGATACACGTTGTTTTCTCAATTTTTGTGAATAATTGTATTTAGATGTAATTAATATTAACTATTTGGTCTTAAATTCGAGAGCTACAAGTGGTGGTTGTTTTTCTGCATAAATATTAGTAACTTGTAACTAGTATTAAACGGGTACCCTGTAGTTATGGACATGTATTTTATTCTGAAAGAATAGCATAATATTAGTTACATATAACTTGTGGTTATTAACATGTATTTTACTCTCAAATTGTTCGTAATTTTAGTTATATGTAACTAATATTAAAATATTTCACCCTAAAATTTGCGTCATACACTAACTTCTCACCTTTTGTGCTTAAAAAGTAATTACATGTAGTTAATGTTACACAATTCTCTAAAACATTTTCAACAAACACTGCCTTTTTACTTTTTGTGAATAATTGTAGTTACGTGTAACTTGTATTAAATGAATACCTTGTACTTATGCACACATCTATGTGTTGCATTTTGTTTGTGAATCCTAATAAATTGGCTTATATTAACTCCATTACCTACTAAATTGAAGTTATCCTTAGTTTTGACTTTTTGTACCAATAAAAGTAACTTATTTGATATAGATCCAACAAAAGGCAAAGCCTAGTATATGAAATAGAAGACTCAAAAAATATTATCGTTACATCATCACTATAAGAGGGGATGAAAAGTAGTTCTTAGTTCAGATCGTCGTTCAATAAAACAATCAATCTACTAAAGGAGTTAAACCTACGAAAGGAACACAAAGAGTATCTATCCAAAACACCACCTTGAAAAACATTGAGGGCTCTTTTGGAAAAAAATATAACATCATATCAACGTAAGAAGAAGGATCAGGTAATTGTTGACATAATAACTTGTTTTAATCCATATAATAACGGATTCAAAATTGTTGGGCAAGTATATTAGATTAAAGTAATGTGATATATGATTAATTTTTGGCATCAAGTTTGGGACAAAAATCGTCAATAGCAATTATGGCACAAGAGTTGCATCGCGCTTTATGCAAAGAAACAATATCGAACATTTGTCCAAATTTACTATTCGAAAGATAAAAGAAGTTTCTAACGAGGTCATTAAGGGTGACATAGAGACAGACATCAAAGATGTATATTAACTCCTATGCATGCATCTACTTGCGACATGTTTTTATGCAAACAAATGACAGTTCATTTCCCATGGACTCTTGAAGCAAATTGAGGACACTGATAGCATGAGTTTTTATGCTTGGATTGAGTCCATCTACCAAAACTTAATGACACTTATTCAATTAGGTTGTGTTTGGGTAAGTGATTTGTAAAATTATGGGATTTTGAAATCCCGTCATTTACAAATCTCTTTGTTTGGGTAAATTAGACAAAACTGAGAACAAAAATCATACCCATCGAATAACAAAAACCATAGCAAAATTGAGAACAAAAACCATAGCAAAATTGATAACAAAAACCATCGACGCAAAACAGAGGGAAGACGACGATGACGACAATTCGACGACGACGATTCGAAGACAACAACGACGATTTGATGACGACGAGGGAAGAAGACGATTCGACAACGAAGAGGAAAGAAGATGATTCGACGGTGGACAAACCCTAAACGATTGACGACGAAAAACAAAGAAAAAGAAGACGACGAAGAAGAAAGGGGCTTCAGGTGCGAAGAGAGAAGGGCGAAGAGCGAAGGATTTGTCCAATTCCACCTCTCTCAAAAGGATTTTCAAATCCTCTTTTCACCACTATTTGGGATTTGAAGAGATTTTACAAATTCTTCATATTCATTACCCAAACAAAGTATTTGTTAAAAAAATATTTTGAAATCCCTCTCCTAAATGAAATCTCTCCCTCAAAACCCTTATCCAAACACAACCTTAGAGTTCAATAATCTAGGAGTTGTTAGAGGATGTGTGATGACCCTTCCTATAAGTATATATTTTGCAATACTTAAATAATTGATTTGCACTTTAAGCATTATATTATAACAATTGTATTTTTCATGAAAAGACATAGTATTGGTTGTGCGAGCATACAACCATCCTAAAACAAATTTAAGGGAGGACAAAAGGAATTCCACAATTAATAAAGTGGAATCTAAAAAGTTTGAACAGGAAATTGAAGAACATTGGATTGAATGATGTCAAACCAAATCAGGAATTGCTCTATTGTTGTCTTATATTTGTTGGAGTCTAAAGAAAACATGAATATATTTAGCATAATTTATCTAGCATATGGATTGACTTTCCCAATTTGTTCATCAAAACTACTTCTTACATGTAACTAATTTAAAGTCATGCACTGCAATTTTTTGAATATCTTCCTTAAATATTGGAGATATGTAACTAATGTTTAAATATCTTTGTCATAATTTATTACAGAAAATATGCGCTATGTACAGTGTATTATTTTGTATTATATTTACGGTAATATCACTTACATATAGAGTGATTTTCGAAGTATTGTTTGTGAAAAACTTGTTAGATGAAACCAATATAATACATAACAATTATATTTATAATAAAAAATAAATAATATTTATCATTTATTTTCAACTTTTGACAATTGAATGAATTGAGATACTAAATGAAATTCACAAAGGAATTTGCAAGCCAATTGAAAGAGATACTACTAAATACGAATTTCATATTCTAATAATAGAAGACAGTTGTGGCAAGCAAACCAAGAAGGTCAAGAGAGTTGCTCAAGTTGGTTTTGACCAACAAAGAAAAAAATTTAGGAAATCAAGTCAGGAATTTCTAATATCGAACGTGCTGCACCAAGGATAGATCAATAAAAAAAGAGGTCAAGAAGAAAGTAATAGATCTCACAGTAGAGAATTAAGAGCTCAAAAAAGTAAATGCTCACTTTTCTGAAATTGCATTTCTAAGGGTTTCAAATATTTTTTGCAACGTTTCCTTTATTTTTCCAAATCAAAATTCAATTATCAAAACAAAGCTTTTCTTTCAAAAAAAAAAAAATCCATTTAAGTCGTTTACTTTATTTTTGGTACATGGTCTCAAAAATTGTTTTTCCAAGGGTTTCACAAAAAAAAAAAAATTATTTTTCTTTCTTTCAAAGTTTCTTTTTTCGTATTGTCTTTCAAAATCAAACCTCTAATATCAAAATAAAATTTTCTTTCAAATAATAATGTCCGTTCAAGTAATTTTCTTTTTTATTTAATATGTGTTTAAACAAAACAAAAAATAAAAAAATTCTACATGTTTCAAACAAATCATTTTTCTTGTTCTTAAAATTTCCTTTTCATATTGTCTTTTCAAAATTAAAATTAAAATATTTGATCTTTCTTCGACAAAGAAGATTCAATTCAAGTTTTTTACTTTTTACTTCTTTTCTCCTATTTCTTCTTCTAAAAAAAAAAGAAAAAAAAAAAAAAAAAGTAACCCCTGATTCTAATCATAATCGATCAGCGGTCTATGGTGGAAATTTGCCTTTTGTTTTCTTTTTCTCAAAATTTGTTTTGCTTTTTCAAAAAATATAATAATAATAATAATAATAATAATAATAATAATAATGGAGACTTTTTGAGAGGTCCCAAGATTCCAAAAATAACTTTCTAAGAACCATTTCATGTGTAAAAAAATCACTGTTACAGGACTCCATAAAGTAATATTTTTATAGAATAGGACCTTTGGGCAAATTTTTCTAATAATAATAATAATAATAATAATAATAATAATAATAAGGGTTAATAGCACTTTAACTCCTGTGATTTGGTCGATTTGCACTTACCCTCTGTGGTTTCATTTTTGGCACTTACTCTCCTGTGATTGTGGACTAAAATGCAACGGTTAAATTTTCTATTAACTCTAACGATCAACGGACGGAAGTCAACCAAAAATCATTAAATAGTATGAAATGACATTTATACCCTTAAAATATTTATCAATGACTATGTTTATATAATTAAAAACTTAAGGGGACTATTATGTATTTTATGTTTCATCTTCTTCCTCCCATGAACACTCTCTCTAGGGTGCTCTCTCCACCGGTGAATTCTCTATCTCTCTCCGGTGAGGATTATCCAGCTTATCCAACAGCCACCATCTCCAATGAATTCTCTATCTCTCTCCTCACTTCCCTCCCCACCCCATCTCCGGCAAGCCAACTCCTGCTCCATCTCCAGTTACGCACCCCTCAACAACATGCGAAAAATCAGCAAATTTCCCATGAATTTCACTTACAAAAGTAAGAACTAAGAATTGCTTCGTGAACAGAAATATAAATCTGGGAACATTTTTTTTTCTGTTCTTTTTTTCGAGAAAGAACCACGATTTCTTGATTAAATGGAAAAAAAAATACATGATTTCATTCACCAAAAATTACAGCCGAATCGCAAACAACAACTGGAAGAAAAAAATCGATTTCGAATTGTTGCAAAAAAAAGATCGGCTTCAGTATTCACAACCAACGGTGATCGATTGAGAGGAAGATCATCGGCAGCTCTTTCAGTTTACTATTGGAAAAATTACATTAAAAGTTTGAACAAAAAAATATAAAAATAAAAAAATAAAATAAAATAAAAAACACTATTTCCGTTTTGCTCAGGGGAATTCCGGCAGCGGAGGGAGGTTGAGATCTAGACCGATGACTCCTTTGCGGGGCTTTCTATCGCTACAGTTTAGATCGACGACAGTGGAGGAATCTGAGTCACTACCCGAATAGGACGATTCACGGCATTGATGTTTGCTCCAAGAAGACCCATCAAAAATCTAGAGAGAGATAGTAGAGAGAGACCTGAATAATAGAAGAATGCAGATACAAATTGTGAGGCATAATGTTTGCTCCAAGAAGACCCATCAAAGCAAGATCACTTTCCTGGCTCAGCTTCATCATCATCCCACCCAGAGTGAGCGAAAATTCCGACTGACTGAACTTCAATTTCAGGTGTAAATATATTATTCATCATCTTCTTCCTAAATCCAAATGATGGCTCTCCCTTAACACAACATTGATGATCACCACAACACCGACGGCCACCATACCACCGATGGATAGCCACTGACGTCGCCTTCCCACTCACTGTTGCACCAGCGTCGTGGCGGTGGTGGTGTGTTTTAGAAAGAGAACATTGAGAGGAGATGAGAGAGAGAGAAATAGAGAGAAAGAGAGCTTGTGTAGTAGTTCACCGTTGGAGCGGCGATGGTGGTTGGTTGGTTCAACGGTCAGTAGTGAGATGGACGTGGGAGAGATGGATCGGTGGTGGCCGTTGCGGGCACACCCAAAAGATAGAGAGATACAGGGAGGGGGGGAGAGAGAGACAAAAAATACATTTTGCCCTTTACAATTTTGGATGACTTTTAAATAAACCTTACAGAATTTATTAGAGTAAAATGACTAAATTACCCTTAATTTTAATTGTTGTAGTTTAGCCTACAACCACAGAGGGAGTAAGTGCCAAAAATGAAAGCAGAGGGGGGTAATTGCAAATCGGACAAACTACAGGGGATAAAGTGTTATTAACCCTAATAATAATAATAAACTAATTAAACAAAAAAATAAATAAAGGGAATATCTTTCTTTCAAGAACCAAAACTAGATAATAAAAAATCTCTTAGACTTTTTTAATTTGAGATTATTTAGATAAAGGTTCCTTTTTTAGACGGGTGTCTTGGAGTACCTAACATCTTTTCGAAGCATAACCAAACCTTGAACTTTTGAATTTTTTCTTAAACTACTTTGTTTTTGTTTTTTCAAAGTCAAATTTGGGCCATTTCAAAAATATGAACTTTTTTGAAAGTTTCAATGACCTAGAAAACAATTTAACTCAATGTTAGATGACGACTCATTTTTTTTCAAAAAATTGGCACAAATCTAGTTTTCAAAACCGGTGCTTAAAAAGCCCTAATTCCAAAATAAAAGATTTTAAAAATGTGTTCTCCAAAGACAGTTCAAAAACTAGAGGTTTTCAACGTTTTTTTTTTTGGTTTTTGTAGGGTGCATTAGCTGACGACTTCGCTAGGACTTTGTTTAGAGGGTCAGGCCAAAGTTGTCTAAATAATCTTTCATTAAAAACCAAGTCTAATAAATTTTTATTTGGTTATTTCCCTATTATTAAAAAAAAAGAATAAAAAAAAGTTTTATTTTTATACTTTTTCCCTCTTGTCATCTAGAAAAAGAAAAAAAGAAAAAAATATGTATAAAAATAGATAAATATATATTTATATATATAAGAGTGTGTCAGTGTGTTTTATTTTTTGCATTTTACATTCCTTTATTTCCTGTATTTATTTACTTTATTTACATATTATACCCAATTGTAACTCTCTCCAAGGCACGTGCACTCAACATTTCTTTCATCACAAAACCCAAGAAAAATCTTGTAGGACTAGCTAGAGGTTAATAGTCGAGGTTAGGCCGCGCGGTTCATCTGCTGGGACCGGTTTAGAAACTGAACTTGCTTGGATCATCAACCAATGATGGATGTTCCCTCAGAATGTTGGATGTTTGAAGATTTAGGAATTGATCCTTTCTAGGATATGTCAGTAAAATCCATGAGCTACATATAATGATCCTAGGATAGAGTGCTACTCAAACCTTTATAGGACACCATCAAGAGGTGGAGTGAGACTTTAGTTGTTAAATATCATGGTTAAATGCTTAGACATGGGAATCAATCAAAAGAAAATTATTAGGACTGATAAGGAATGAGATAATCTATATATAAATTTTTGTTTTATCCCAAATTTTGATGAGCTTCTTCAGAGTCAAAAATCCTTTTCGAAAATGAATACGAACAAGCCATAAAGAGTAAATAAAAATCCCAATTTTGTCTATATCACGCTTTATCAAGACTTGAGATATCATTTTGTATGGGTCCAAAATATTTTTTAGATACCTAGTTCAAAATTGATAATGATAGAAGGATAAAATGAGATTTCCATTTAGTCCTAAGAAAATGTCATTGAGTCTATAGTTTGAAATGCTTCCCACATATGGGATAGTTGTGTCTAAAAAATTCAATATGGTTGTAACCTTTAAATTTTTTAGGGGAAATGAAAATCATGTATTACCCAAATCATAATCAAATTCAAACATCTTAGCAAATTGTGGTACTAACAAAACTTTGACATGAAAGAAAAATAGCACCCCGCAAAAAGACTACCGCCGTGTAAGGCCCAAACTTTGTAGGTACATATTTTCATTTGAATTTTAGGATATTAAAAAAATATTTGGGTCTTGTTGATCCTGATGTTTTGATGAACAATTAAGTGTTGATGTTTTTTGTGGAACTAACGTGTTTATTGAGTGTTTCAGTTTAAGAGTTTCATTCAAGATCAAATCATGAAGTAATTATTGAAGATACAGAGATGGACATTAAAGAGATGAAGAGTGTTGAAGATTCTGAAGAAATTATGTGAAAACAACTCAAGCCTCTTTTACTCTTAATGTATCCCGATTAGGATCACACCCACGACACAAATTAATGAGTTATATTTATTTGTGTTTAATTTGATGTCATTAAGGTTCTAATTAGTGTTCAATTATTTGGTCCAATGTGATATTGAAAATGAAAATTGACCTAAGAAAGATTAGTGTTTAAAATTGAATATCAGTGTTAATTGAGTTAACTGAGAAAAGAAATCGGTTAACGGGATTAAAACTTCGAAGTATGGAGTTGAATTAATTTGCGAAGTGGGTGTTCCAACATGGATTGGTCAAACGATTGGAGAAGACTGAAAAAAAAAGAAGTCTCTGAATCGATCGGTCAACCGATGGACTGAAGTGAAACTCTCTGTATCGATCGTTCAACCGATCGTAGAAAATCGGTTGATTGATCAGGGCTTAAAAATGGCCTAGAAACGCATCCTGAATTCATCGATCAACCAACCCTTGAAGGATCGGTTAACCTACCGTTGTTTGAGAAATGGCTTGGCGTGTAACCTAAATCGATCGGTCGACTGATGGCCTATGATTAGTCAACCGACAGTTTGGTTACGATTTCTAGAATTTCAAAGATTTATTCAAAACTAGGTGTTAACTAACCCTTTTTTTGAGATATTTGAGTGAGATATTTTGGAGGATTTGGATATATTAAAGATATGATACACTTATTTTAATACCCATATAGATATGGTACATAAAATTAAAGTGTTTTTTAATTTGGTTCATTTAATACTTCCTACCTATACGATTTGAGATTGAGAAATAATTTGGAGACTAAATTGAATATTTTAAAAGCCATATTTGATATACCAGGAATGAATGGTAATGATATATGGGATCTATAGGTGCCTTTTAGAGACATATCTTAAGAAAACTAGCCGTTTGAGGGCTTGTTTCAAATTACTTTAAATAGACTTACTAATTTTGATTAACATGCAATCAAGAACTTTTAGTTCTTGAGCTTTCTAAGAGTTATTATTTTGAGATATATTTGAGAGATTAATTGTGAGGTTATTGTGTGCAAAGTTCTTTAGTTAAGACGCTGATTATTTTGGCGTCACCGACCTATGCTGTATTGCTATTCTAATTTCAATTTTTTGGTGTTATCCTGGTGAGATATTTCCAAACTATTTATCCTTTATTGTGAATTTATATTATCATATCTTGTTTGGTTTAAAGATCGTAGTAAAATCATTTTTGAACTTTAAAGAGCATAAAAAATCTTTTTAAAACGATTTTTGTGATTATCTGATTACATACTTAAATCTTGTGTTACCCACACATATTATAACCAGATATTGAATTCCTCACTTAATTTCTATCACTAGTAATTTCGGAATATTAATTGAGTTTAATTGATTTGAGGTGGCAAAAACTCATTGATTTCTTGTAATTGTTGAATTTATGCGGATTAGATACTATTGGAGATATCTAGTCAGGGTAGTTAGGTTTCAATATTTTTTAGAAAAAATATTGATATTTAATCTTTACCTAGTAGATAAAAATGTTAAGTTATTTTTTTCCTTGAAAAGAATTAGGCTTAATTCTTCCTTATTAGAATTACTTGTGAGTAAATTGTAACGATTCCATCCTTACCGATAAAAATGATACTTGGAGTAATTGTGAGGTTTAATTCTTAGCCTGGTAAAAGAATTAGATTGTGATTTTTCCTGTAATAGAATTAGGTTAGTCTTAAGTCTTAAAAAAAAAAAAAAAAAAAGAGTTATTCTTTAGCCCATGAAAAGAAAATTGTAAAGGTTAATTCTGAGTATGTGAAAAGAATCATTGTGAGAGTTTAGTTCTTACTTTTAAATGAATCTAGATTTTAGTGGGTATGAATCTCCGTAGGACTTGGAGAACTGAATTAGCCAAGAGTAACTTGGTGAACTAGGATATATCCTTATATACTGCATTGATTTATTTTATTTATATTTTATTGTTTGAGTGTGCAACTAGATTTAAACACTTATCAGTTGCGTTAAAAATATTACAATTTATTTAGGAGAAATTGATTATTTGATTATTGAAGTATTGAAATATAAGAAATTTGTTTAAATTTTTATAATTACCCAGTTTATCCCCCTCTTGGGTAGCTCACTTGACTAACAAGTCTAATGTGTTATTTTAATTTCACCAATAAATAAATAAATTAGGGGTCACTATGACATTAAAAAAATAAAGGGGTCGTTATAATTTAAAAAAAAATTAGTTTAAGAAATTTGAGTGGTTAATATATTAATATTAATTTGACTTTTAAAAATTCAGGGGAATCAATTGATATTTTAAAATATTAATTTTTATTTTTTGGGCCTAGATTGTATTTTAGGTTGTGTTTGGATAAGGGAATTCTAGGAGAGATTTCATTTAGGTAGAGGATTTGTAAATCCTCTTTTGACAATTCCTTATTTAGGGAGTGAAAAATTTTTAGAAAAGAAGATTTGGCAAATTCTTTGGAGAGTGAAAAGAAGGATTTGGAAATACTTTTTGCAGAGGTTGCATTTGCCAAATCCTTCCTCCCTTGCTGAACATGTTCTTCATCGTCTCTTTTTCGATCGCCCCTGACTAAGGTCGATTTATTCTTTCTCTTCGTCACCATTCTTCTATCTTCGTTCTTCCTCTTCGCATATGAAGGTCAATTCATCGTCGTTTTAGATTACCACCGATCCTCTCTTCCCATCGTTTGCTCTTGACCATCACTGAAGCCCAGCTTTGTCAGTCATCTTTTTCGCCTCTCGCCGCCGTTGTCTTCTTCTTTTCCTCTCGCCATCGTCGTCTTCTTCTTCTTGGACGTCTCCTTCGTCGTCTCATTCGTCTCCGTCCTAGATCTAGGGTTCGTTCGCTCGTCGCAATTGTGGCTGATTTCTTCGATCTGATTTCGTTTTTGATTTTGATTTCATTTTCGATTTCGTTTCTTGATTTCTTTTTAGGGTTCGCTTCTAATTTTGTTTCCTGATTTCATTTCCGATTTCGTTTCCTTATTTCGTTTTAAGGTTCACTTCCAATTTTGTTTCTTGATTTCATTTCCGATTTCGTTTCTTGATTTCGTTTTAGGGTTCGCTTTCGACGTTGTTGTTTGTTTGGCGATGGCGACAAATCACAAGCATGCGACGTTGTTGTTTGTTTCGACGACGTTTGACGATTTCGACGACGACGACAATTGCGACGATGACGATGATTGCGAATGTTCTCTTGTTCGGTTTTTGGCGATGGCGATGGCCAAATTTGTTCTTGGATTTTTTTTTCGTAAGTGATGAAAAATAGAACCAAAAAAAACAAAAATTCAAATACTTCACTTCAAACAATTATCCAAATAATTAATTTGTGAAATGAAGAGATTTTGAAATCTCTTCATTTCACAAATTCCTTAAATTTATCAAATCATTTACCAAAACTCAACATTAGAGATTCTTGTAGGATGTTAGGGTAAATTGTCAAAATCATATAACTTTAGGAGGTTCAAGTGGATAAACATCAAAAAAAAAAAAAAGGTGCTGACGTGCCATCGGTAGATCAAGCCAACAAAAAATAAAATAAAAAAAAGAAAAAGAAAAAGAAAAAAAATTAATAATAACAATAAAGAGTTCTTTCTCTCTATATATATGTGTACAAATTACTCTGTCTCTCCTCCTTACTTCACTAGCAAAGCTTGGTCCCTTCCTTAGTCTCTCCTGCTCTTCTCTCTCGGGTAACTCTGTTTTTTTTTCCATGCTCTGTGTGTGTGTGTATATATAATTTTAAATGTGTTTATATTATGTGTATATTATTGTCTTGAAAAAAAAAATTACTATTATAAATTTGTAAGTATTATTATTTTTATATAAATTATAGTTTTTTAAAAAATATATATATATTTCATGAAATTAGATAAATAAATTTTTAATTAAAATTATTTTGTTTTAAGCAAAATTAGTAGAGTTGAAATGTTTTATTTTAACTATCGAGTCATTTTTATTATTTTGACCATAATTAATCATTAGTTTTTAGTAAGTTAATCAAATTATTGTTTAGTGAAAAAATAATTTGAAATTATACCCACTGAATAATTTTAATTGCCTAGTAAAACAATTAGATTAAAAAAAATATATATATGTAGATAATTCCATATTTTTCAAAATATTATTTGGAACTCAGAAATAATGTATTTTGTTAATTATCCTGCATTTCATTTCATATTAAGTTTTATTAAAAAAATTCTTAATTTTAGGGACTGTCGTATGTTAGGTTATTAGATGATCACATCGATGTTAGTTTTTTCAACAATAGTGTGTCAGTTGTGCAGATATTGAGGTGAATGTATAGTTTTCTATGTAAATTATCAAATTATATTTTCGTACTAAATTGTCAAAAAGAAAATATTTATTAAAATGGATTGCTTTGTAACGCTGGATAAATCAAGTAAAATGTTAAATGTGAAAAATGATTTTTACTGTTATCCTGTTATGCCGTAGTATGATCCCAACATGATGGTATATTCTACGGGATGTTGTTGATCCTAACAAGAGGGGATATTCTGTAGGATGTTGTGTTGTGACCCAACAGGAGGACTTGTCTTGCAAGTGTATTGTGACCTGACAAGAGAGCAAGTCATGCAAGTAGTTGGTATAAATTATTTTTATTGTTGATAATTATCAGTGTGATATGGTGGTTTTTACAACATGTTGGCTCTTACCATTGCAGATATTGAATAGTCCTGACACTAGTAACCTTAGATTGCGCAGTTGTACATATTACGATACCATCATAACTCCCGATCATGAGGTGAAATGATCATATGGTTAGTATGAAAATATGTGTGGGGTATTTTATTATATAAAAGTAAAAATGATCAATTGATTTAAATTCACTTATTTTATGATGATGATATCTGTGGAATTTTGTTATTAATTTGTTGTGGCTATATTTCTATTTTGAAAAGTAGATTCTGATAAAGGTTTTTGATCCATAAATTACTTTATATTATGAAGACAATGCACCGATATTTTTTTTTTTGTCTCAGGTACTCCAATTAAATAGGGGTCTGCTACTGGCATTAGATAAAGTCAAAGAGTAGTGAGGCTTTTAAGGCTTTCAGTGCAGTTGTTGGTAATAAGTGGTTTGGACTTTGGTAGTTTTACTGAAGAGTTGGATATGTATACTTGAATTTTGAGTTAGTAATTTTTTTTTAGAATTTTTTTTTTATGTCAATTGATAGTTAGTGTATATTTTTTATTGGTTGAGTAATATTAAGTCGAGGTCATGCCTAACATCAGGCGTGGGGTCCGAGGTGAGGTGTGACAATTTTTGGTATTAGAGTTTAGGTTATGTGTTCCGTATGCTTGATGTTAAGAGTGTTGTGTCAGTAGTGGATCATAGGATAAGTCGTTGAGGTTTGACGTCGATTTGCAACGTGAGTTTGGAGAGGTAGTGCATATGCATCAAGTACTACAATATATTCATTGTTGTTCATCTTACTTTATTAGTGGATAATACATGTGTTTTATGTATTATTGTTCATAGGAATATGTTGAGATATTTTAGATGTAGAACATGTGGATCATTTGCATTATTATTGACTTACATATATAATATTGTTTATTGGAATATAATGCGTGATTGTTATAAGGTGTATGGGCACTACGATTATGTTATAATTTAAATATTTCATTACAAGCTCAAGAATCGATGGATTATACAGGACTATGGTTTTTGGTGAAATGACAAAGGGCTTTGTGGCAGAGAAAAAAAAAATTAGTTGGAATCAGTTTTGTCGTCTTTGAGGAAAATTGTTTCTTTAAACTGAAAAAAAAATCAAATTTTTAGAAGAATGATAATTTACAGTATGAAACAGATTCGATGCATTGTATGATTTGGTCTAGATCTTGTGAGGATCGAGGATGTTAGATGTAAAAGGCTTCAAAAGGGTTCAGATTTAGTGAAATGTTCGAGACTGACAACAGGGAAAAAAATGCACAAAGTTTGTGAATATTGTCTCTAAGTATTAATGATTTTGGGATGATTCGGGGTATGAATTTGTTATTTGATTATCGTGCCGCAATTGATTGTTTTTAAAAGAAAGTTACTTTTTGAGCCCTGGGGGATAGAATCAGTACTTGTTAGTTTGATTTCAATCTTAGAAACCAGGACATTATTAAAGAAGTGATGCCAGGGATATCTAATGCATGTGATTGACACCAGTCAGAATGAGGCACAATTGGCAGATATCCCAATGTTAGGGAATTATCCCGATGTGTTTTCAGAAAAATTGCCAAGGTTGTCTGTGGATTGAAAAATTGAATTTAGTATCGAATTATTTCTGGCTACGTCTCCTATATTAATTACACCCTATCATATGGAACCTACCGAGCCAAAAGAATTGAAAATTCAGTTGTAAAATTTGTTAGACCATAGGTTTATCAGATCAAGTGTTTCTCCGTGGAGAGCCTTAGTATTGTTTTAAAAAAAGGATGACACTTTGGGGATGTGTATTGATTATTAACAATTGAACAAAGTGACGGTTTGTAATCAATATTTGTTACCTAGAGTTAATGATGAATTTGATCAGTAGCATAAGGCCATGTTATTTTCCAAAATAGATCTCCGATGAGGTTATCATCAGCTGATGATCAAGAACAATGATGTGTTGAAGATTGTGTTTTGTACGAGGTATGAACATTATGAATTTTTTGTTATGTTATTTGGGTTGACGAATGCCCCAGCTGTATTTATGGATCTAATGAATCGGATCTTCTAGTTTTATTTAGATCAACTTATCATAATATTTATTGATGATATACTGATTTACTCCCAAAATGAAAAAAAACATGTAAAGCATCTCAAAATTGTACTATAAAATTTGAGAAATAAGCAATTGTATGCTAAAGCTCAATAAGTGTGAGTTTTGGCTGGATAGAGTTGTATTTTTGTGACATGTTATCCCGGGTGATGATATACAAGTCAACCCAAAGAAAGTCAAAGTCGTTGTGCAGTGAAAAAACAATTAATAATTCCGTCGGTGAAATTAATTTTCCGCTGGTGAAAATGCTATGTGTAATCACTTTATGATAGAGACAACGTGGTAAAGAGAAGATGAGATGAGAAATAAATAACCGTATTTGTTTGTTAAGGTAATTAAATTTTGAGGCAAATTTCTTTTAGGGGGGAAGGATTGTAAGGACCAAATTTTTTAGGTGCATATTTTTATTTGTATTTTAGGATATTTAGAAAATAATTGACTTTAATGTGTTATTTTAATTTCACAAATAAAAAAAAAGGGTCACTATGGCATTTAAAAAAATAGGGGTCGTTATGATATTAAAAAAATTAGCTTAAAAAATTTGAGATGTTAATTTTAATTTGATTTTTAAAAATTTGGGGAGATCAATTGCTATTTTAAAATATTAATTTTTATCTTTTGGGCCTAGATAGTATTTTAGAGATTCTTGTAGGTAGTTCGTGTAAATTGTCAAAATCATATAACTTTAGGAGGTTCAACTTCAAGTGGATAAACATTAATAAAAAAAAAAAAAAAGAGGTGTTCTTGCGTCATCGGTAGATCAAACCAACAAAAATAAATAAATAAAATTATAATAATAAAGAGTTCTTTCTCTCCATATGTATCTACAAAATACTCTCGCTCTCCTCCTTACTTCACCAGCAAAGCTTGGTCCCTTCCTTAGTCTCTCATGTTCTTCTCTCTCAGGTAACTCTCTCTTTTTTTTTTTTTTTCCATGTAGTGTGTGTGTATATATATAATTTTAAATGTGATTATATTATGTGTATATTATTGCCTTGAAAAAGTTTTACTATTATAAATTTGTAAGTATTACTTTTTATATAAATTATAAGTTTTGTAAAAATATATTTAATGAAATTAGATTGGTTTAATACTTTTTTGGTCCTGAGAAATTTTTTGGGTGTTCAAAGAAATGCAATTCAACAATTTAGTCATTAACATTTCAAAATAATTTTAAATTGATTATTCGGTCGGTTTTCGTTAGTAAAATTTGAAAAAATTGAATAGAAACAGTCACATGATTATTTGACTAAGAATAAATGCGGCATTTTAATTTTATTAATTTAATAGAATCTATTTGTTAAACCTAAGTGTCAAAGCATTTTTATGTACCTCTTCACAACACAGCACAACGCTCGCAGATCATATCTCTCTTCGCTCGCAGACGTATCTCTTGATCTCCTCTTTCTCGAATCACAAACACCACCGCCTCAACACCATTCCACCGAAGCAAAACACCACAACACACTGAATCAAACACCACAACACCACCGCCTCCACCATCGAACCAAATACCACCTCCACCACCGTCTCCACCATCTGCAAACCCATATCCCTGAAGACCCACCGCCGAACAACACAACCGAAGGACTTGCAGCGGCTGGTTTCCCCAAGCCCTAACCGCCACAGGCCCAGACCACTCAACATCGCCGCCGTTCTATTCCGAAATCGAAACTAGGTGTCGATATCAGCCTCGTTCTCACCGTCGCGGTCGTCTTCGTTTGTGTAAGCTAGCTCTCTCTTTGTCTCTCTCGTCTTCTAGCCTCCATCATCTGGTTTCACGAAATCGATTTTGTTTCATCGACGAAATCGATCCCATTCACGAAATAGGTTTAGGGTTTGATTTTAGAAATCGAAGGGTTCAATTTCTCGATTTTTGCTTCGATTTCTCAGAATTATGCTTCTTCGTCGTCGATTTCGTATTCTTCTTCTTCGTTCTTCGCCTCGAGTGATTTCGATTTCGTTTTCGAAATTGAAATCGAACAACAGTTCGATTTCAAAAACGAAATCGAAATCAAAATAGGGTTCGAAATCGAAATAGGGTTTCGATTTCTACTTCGATTTGGGTTTCGACTTCGAAATCGAAATCGAAATCGAAATCGAAATAGGGTTCGAAATGTTATTGTTCTTACAAATTTTCCCTTTATTTTCCCTTTATTTGCGATTTTTTTCTTTGGTTCTTTGGTTCCTTTATTTTTTTCCGTGCTCCAAGTTTTCTGGGAACATAAACACTAAGGTGGTGTTTCTTAGTTTTTCTGTTCCCCAAAAAGTTAGAACACAAAAGGAAATTTCAAACAAATTATGTTCTGTTCCCGATATTTATTCTAAAAACCCGGGATCAGAATAGAACAGATTTCTGGGAACGTAAACACTAAGGTGGTGTTTCTTTCCTTCATGTGATGTTTCCTATAATACCAAGCAAAGAGGGAAATAATGGTTGCTGTGTTTTGAATGAATGGAAGTTGGGAGGATGGAAGTATAGGAAGGAAAAATTGTAAGAACAATAACATTTTACTTTGTTTGGTATGTTTTTTTTTTTGAATCTTGGCTGCTGATTTTCGATGTTTGCATTGTGTGACAAATAGGACCCTCCATATTCAAACATAATTTTGGTTCTTGCCCTTTGTGTGTTCAGGTTCAGATTTCGTCTTACAGATGATCTCACGTTCTACCAATTGTTTTAGTTATCAGCTATAATAGTCCTGGCTGATGTGTTCTTCTTCAACATACAAGGATTGTACAAGATGTTGTCTCTTCCTCTGTTGAAATTTGGGTTTATCCATTCGGTTTCATCTTAGAATTTAACATGCGCGGCCGTAAGCCATAATATTTGACGAATCATTGACGTAGAGATCTATATGCATGAATTTGTGTGTGTATCAATATCTACTAATTCATGTTCTTATTTTACACAATTCTAGTTTGATCAAAGAGGAGTTTTGTATTTATTCTAATGTTTTGATGCTTTAATGCAAACTTATCATTTCTTCATCACTGAGTTCCAGAAAACAGCAACAGAGGATATTTAGTTGTTCCCAAAAAAAAAATGTTGTTTTGTTCCCATAAATTCTGTTTCGTTTCCATAAATTTATGTTCCAGATTTGTTCCATAAATTCTGTTTTGTTCCAAATTTATGTTCCATAAATTCTGTTTTGTGTTCCAGATTTGTTATTTGTGTTTCAATAAAGATTTTCTCTCTCTCTCAATTGAGAAAGAAAGCCATGTAGGGAAAATAGGAAAAAAAAAATATTTTGAACCTTTAAGTTTGGACGACTTTTCAAAATTAACCCTATTGAATAAAAAGATTAAAATATTCTTAATGAAATGTTAACCGTTAGTTAACTTAACGAAATCTGTCTCAGGGGCTAATTGGATACTATTTTGAAATGACAAAGGTCAAATTGTCGAATTGCATTTCTTAGGGGACAATTGGACACTGAAGGTATTTCTCAAAGATCAAAAAGGTCTTTATCTCAAATTAAATAAATAAATTTTTAATTAGAATTATTTTTTGGAATTTAAGCAAAATTAGTAGAGTTGAAATGTTTTATTTTATTTATTGAGTAATGTTTATTATTTTCACCATAGTTAATTTCATTAGTTTTTAGCAAGTTAATCAAATTATTGTTTAGTGAAAAAATAATTTGAAATTATGCTCACTTAATAATTTTAATTTCCTAGTAAAAAAAAAAAAATTGGATTCCAGAAAAAGGATGTGTTGATAATTCCATATTTTTCGAAAAATTATTTAGAATTCAGAAATAATGTATTTAGTTAATTGTTCTGCATTTTTATGCATTTTATTTCATATTAAGTATTTTAGACAAATTCTTAGTTTTAAAGCCTGTCGTATGTTAGGTTATCAGACGATTTTGTCAATATCAATTTTTCCAAAAATAGTGTGTCAGTTGTGCAAATAGTGTGTCAGTTGTGCAGATATCGAGGTGACGGGTGTGTTGTGACCTAACATGAGGGCAAGTCCTACAGGTAGTTGGTCTATATTGTTCTTATTGTTAATGATTATTAATATAATATGGTAGTTTTTATCACGGATTGTGATTATTGGTATGATATGATGGTTTTTATTACGTGTTGGCTCCTACCATTAGAGATATTAAATAGATCTGACACTAGAAATATTTGATTGCGCAATTGTATAGGTTACGGTACCATTATAACTCCCGATTGTGAGGTGAAACGATCTTATGGCTAGTATAGAAGTATGTGTAGGGTATTTTATTATATAAAAGTAAAAATGATCAATTGATTTAAATTCACTTATTTTAAGATGATGATATATGTGGAATTTTGATATCCCTCAGTTGTGGTTAGAGATGCCACAAAAAATTGAACCGATAGGTAACCGCGAGAAACTGAACCGAATAATTCGATTTTAAAACAGACTAATTGCTTTGGTTGCGATTTAGTTTTGAAATAACCAACCAAAGCGGTTTTGGTTTTGATTTTGATTTTTGGATAGAAACCGCGAAATTGAATCATAAAATCGATTCATGAAACCGAACCGCGAAACCAATATTTTAGATATATTTTTATTACATATATACCCTAATTTTTTTATATATATTTACAATTTAACCCTAATATATATATATATATATATATATATATATATATATATATATATATATATATATATATATATATATATATATATATATGTATGTATGTTTTTTATTTTAACTTTCATCCCTCTTATATATGTGAATGTGTAAAGGGATTTAGGATTTCATTTTTGATTAGTGATTTTACAGCCGTTCCACCATTCCTTTAATTATGGTTACACGTAGAAACTTTAATTATGGTTACAAGTTAGAAAGTTTAATTATGGTTATTTTGTGGTTTTGTTTTGTTTTTTAGAATTTACGTTTTATATTTTAGTTATATTTTTGTTTATATAAAAAAAACAACGGTCCGCGGTATCACGGTTTTAATTTTGTTTTTGGTTTTTATAAAATTAAAAAATCTCAAATGGTTTCGCGGTTTTGGTTTTGTATAAATTTATATGGTTTGGTTTTAAACCATTTAAAAAAAAAACTTGATGATTTTGGTTGTGGTTTTGGTTTAATATATTTTTAATGGTTTTGGTTTTTGGTTTTATACGAAACCGGACTGAAACTGAACCAGTGACATCCCTAGTTGTGACTATATATTTGTTTTGAAAAGTGAATTCCAATAAAGGTACTTGATCCAAAAATTATTTTATATTGTGAAGACAGTACATTAATAAAATATTTTGTCTCATGTATATTCCAATCAGAGACTAGTCCACTACTGGCGTTAGATAGAGTCAGAGGGTGGTGTCGCTTCTAAGGCTGTCAGGGCAGTTGTTGATAATACGTAGTTCGCCTTTTGTAGTTTTACAGAAAAGTTGGATGTGTAGTTGAATTATGAGTTAGTATTTTTTTTTTTAAAAAAAAAAAAAATCTTTGTCAATTGATAGTTGGTGTATATTTTTTATTGGTTAGGTAATATCAAGTCGAGGTCACGCCTAGCCTTGGACATGGGGTCCGGGATAGCTGTGACACGCCTCCTGTTCCCCACTTTGTACTTGTGCCCAAGCATGTCAAGTTTTCAAGTAGAAGACATTGACGAAGAATCGCAAGGACCAACCAACTTATTGAAACTAAAGGAAGACGTTACTTCATTCAAAATGGGTCGTCAATCATATGATCGAATTACTACATCAACTCCGATAGTCTCGACATAATCCGATAGCATCCGACCAGACCCTGGATCCAATTGAATCGATAACATTACACCAGCCCTCTAGTTCGTGAGGCCCCAGCCTTGTTATTGTGGAGTTCGTACTCCATGTGTTGCATCCGATGTCAGGACCACAAGTGGCCCCAACAGGGGATAACCCAAGCCCGAGTCTAACATTAGAAAGACTCGTTACTCGAGCCCGTTTATCCCTAAAGTAGCCTAGTGCATTAAAAAAGAAGTTAAGGATTAGTACAAGAAAACTTCGTTGCTAACAGAAAAGTTGCATCAAATAAAATAAAAAAAAGTTGAAAGAAATGAAAAAATGTGAACCAACAATTGACGTCAGATACATTGGGCTATTGTCGGTACCACAAGTGAAGTTCTCGGATAACTTCACAATGTCAAACCTTACCAAGTATGACGGATTAGGGTGCCCAAACTGGCACATCCAAAGGTATAAGAATGAGATGGGTGCTTGCATCCACAATGAAGTGCTAGCCATCCGACTTTTCCAACAATCTGTGGAAGGATCAACCACCTGGTGGTATAGGACTATAGAGCAAGAGAAGCTGAACACATTCCTCGATGTGGTTAAGATAATCTGCGACTAGTACGCGTACAACGAGGAACTCTCTCCAGATAAGATATCCATAAGAACCTTGGCAAGTGTCACAGGGTTAAAATTTTCGGCACCAATTTTAAACCATGTGATGGCCTGATCGTCGGCACAATCAGTCAGCCACGTTCCTGCAACGTTTTCACAGAACAAAATATACCGACACAAGACAAAATGAACGCACCCACACACAGGCAACACCGAATTACAGGTAAACACCCAACCTTGTATTCAAAACTCAGGAACAAGGAACCACAGTTTTACAAATCGGTATAAAAACGTAGGAACAAATCCTCTAACCAAAAGTCAGACTATTCTACAACTATTTATAGAGAACAAGTGCAGTTAACATCCCTAACTGCATAGGCAACAGTTTGACACCTGTCAAACCCCCAGATGGGCAGTTTTCCTAACCAATCTGTATGGAACTGCTCCAATAATTGCTCTATCCTTCCAGAAACATGCACTCCACGAGCTAAGTCCTCAGCTCACTGTTTCTGCACCGTGTCCGTTGTGTCTACGTGCTGCAAACTCACCGTTTTGTTCTCTGCGACATGCCAACGGATGTCGACGTCTTGTCATACCGTCTGCTGCCCAGAACGTGTCTCTGAGCCCACGTTCCATCACATTCGCTTGGCCTCGTGCACAAGCTACCCACGTGAATGCCGATTCTAGCGTTGCGCCTAGGATCACTGTACCTCGTCTTGGCGTGCCCGGTGTCTGAACACACCGTCAAGCAACGCCTTGGTGCCGCGCATGCCAACACATGCCGATGCCTTCTGTCTGCCTCCGCATTGTCATCCAGCATCACTCCTGTTTAGCCAAGTCAACCTAGTCTGGTTAACCTGGCAGGGACGTTGGCTTAGATATGGCACCAGAATCTAACCCAACGTCCTGCTCCGATCTCAAGGGTCTAACAAACCACCCCCACCAGAAGAGGCCGACGTCCTCGTCGGAGGGTGTTTATCCCAGTATTCCTTGAGATGTTTCTCAAACTGCCAGAGAGTAACGTCTTTCTCCCAGGTAGCATCTGCCTCGGTTGACCCTTTCCATTGAACCAGGAAATAGGTCCTTCGGTTTTTCTTGCTCATCCCTTCGGTCTTGTGATCCAGGATTTTCTCAATGTCCTTTTCAAACTGTTTGCGGATTACAGGCGGTACTCGTCTCGCCTGTTTCCTACCCAAATCCAACAAGTCTTCGTTGTAAGGTTTTAGAAAACTTACATGAAATGTGGGGTGGATCTTTAACCTGTCCGGTAACTTCAACCGGTAAGCAACGTTCCCAACTTTCTTGACCACTTCAAACGGTCCGTCATATTTCGGTATCAACCCTCGGTGTACCATTTTGCTACTGATCTTCTTCCAAATCTGAGGAGTTAGTTTCAGCATCACTCGATCTCCAATTCAGAATTCCAGCTCTTTGCGGTGTTGATCCGCATACTTCTTCATTCTCCGGCTTGCCTTCGCTAAACTGTCCTTGGCCTCATCAATCAACTCCTGTTTTGCCCGAGCGAATCGATAAGCAGTAGGATAATTCCCACCGGTACGCTGTGCAGCCACCTCGTTTGGCGTTAGAGATTGCTGCCCATTTGCAATCTCAAACGGACTCATTCCCGTTGCTGACGATTTGTGCAAATTGTAACAGAATTGTGCACTGTGTAGCAACTCCACCCAATTCTTTTGGCTCGCCGTCACGTAATGTCGGAGATACTCCTCCAGCAATTGATTCATCCGTTCGGTCTGTCCATCCGTTTGTGGATTGTTTGCGGTGGAAAATTTCAGTTCGGTGCCCATCATATTAAATATCACCGTCCAGAAACGTCCCGTGAAGCGAGTATCCCAGTCACTAATGATATCTTCAGGTAGCCTAAAGTATTTTACAACGTTTTTGTAAAATAATTCTGCCGCAACATCGGCAGGACATGCGTGGGGCGTGGGAATGAATACTGCATACTTGGAGAAACGATCAACAACAACAAAAATTGAACGCATACCGTCAACTTTTGGAAAACCAGAAATGAAGTCCATTGAAACGGACTGCCACGGTCTATCCGGTATCGGTAATGGTTGCAGCAATCCCGCTTCTTTTTTCTTCTCCAACTTGTCTTGTTGGCAAACAAGGCAAGTTTTGACATAGCTCTCTATGTCTTCCTCCATCTTTGGCCAGTAAAATGACCGAGATAACAAAGCATACATTCGTTCAACGCCGGGGTGACCTGCCCAATTTGTGTCGTGTGTCTCACGCAACAGTTCTCTCCTTAGTCCGCCTCCAGTTGGGACATAGGGCCGACTCCCCTTGGCGTACAACAACTCGTTTTCTACCCAAAACCTTCGGACAACGCCTTCATCAACTTTCTGTCGAAGTTTCTGGTAGGTAATGTCGTGTGGAGACTGTTCCTTTATTTTCTGTAAGAAATCAGTTTCCACCCGTGAAATCGACGCGACATACTCCTAGACCTCCTTCCTGCTCAACGCATCAGCAACCAAGTTAGATTTTCCCGGTTTGTGCACCCAGGAAAAATCAAACTCTGTTAGAAATTGCTGCCACCGTGCTTGCTTCGGTGTCAATTTCTTTTGGGTTTTAAAGTATGTGTTCGCCATGTTATCGGTCATCACAGCGAACTTCGTCCCCATCAGGTAGTGCCTCCAAATAGTAAGGCAGTGAACAACAGCCGTCATCTCCTTTTCATGCGTTGAGTACCGTTGCTCAGCATCCTTCAATTTTCTGCTCTTGTAGGCAATTGGGTGTCCTTCCTGTACTAAGACACCACCGATTGCTCTATCGGAAGCATCAGTCCACACCTCAAATGGTACTTCAAACTGAGGCAATCTCAAAACGGGCTTCGCAGAAACCGCAGTTTTCAACCAGTCAAACGCCTGTTGGCATTTCAGCGTCCAATCCCACGTTACATCTTTTCTCAGCAAGTCCGTCAGTGGACTCACCTTTTTCGAGTATCCCTGTATGAACTTACGGTAGTAATTCGCAAGTCCAAGAAATGATCGTAGTTCTGCAACCTTTTTCGTGCAGCCCAATCAACGATGGCCTGCACCTTGCGTTCATCCATACGCACCCTTCCTTGGCTCAACCAGTGTCCAAGAAACATGACTTCTTCACGGCAGAACTCACACTTCTCATTTTTCACGTACAAATGGTTCTCCCTCAGCCTAGAGAGAACCGTTCTCAAATGCACCACATGATCTTCTAGCGTTTCGCTATAGATCACTATGTCGTCAAGATAGACAACCACAAAACGGTCCAAAAATTCGTACAACACATCGTTTATCAGATTACAAAATGTACCAGGGGCATTGGTTAAGCCAAATGGCATAACCAGAAACTCATAAGAACCATACCGGGTTACACACGCCGTGTTTGGTTCGTCACCAACTGCAATCCGAACCTGCCAGTAACCCGACCTCAGGTCCAACTTCGTGAAGAACTTGGCTTTCGCAAGACGATCAAACAAGTCAGCAACGTTTGGTATAGGATAGTTGTTCTTGATCGTCACTTTATTCAGCGCTCGGTAGTCGACACACATACGCAGTGAGCCATCAGCTTTCTTCTGAAATAAAACCGGTGCACCATACGGCGCTTTTGACGGTTTTATATATCCAGCATCTAGAAGCTCTCCAATCTGTTTCCGAAGTTCAGCCAACTCCGATGGAGACATCCGGTAAGGGGCTTGGGCAGGAGGCCTCGCTCCGGGTTCCAACTCGATCTTATGATCAACAGCTCGCCTAGGAGGGAGGGTCTTTGGAAGTTCAGGAGGCATTACGTCGCTGAATTCATCCAAAATTTCAACGATAGCATCGTGGACTTCGGTCATCAGATCAGGTTTGATTTCAATTAGCGTAGCAAGGTAAGTATCCTCACCGTGCCTCAATCCCGACTTCACCTGTAAAGCCGACAGCATACTGACTTTTCTTTTCCCTTCCTTCTTGGTCTGTTCACGTTCAACAGAATGAACAAAGGTAGGCCGCTCCTCATCTGCAATCAGCAAGCCCCCGAGATAGGGTATCACTGCTACTTTGGTTGTTACCAGAAATTCCATTCCTAGGATGACGTCGAAATCATCCAAAGGTATCGCCATCAAGTTCACTCTTCCTTGCTATGTACCGATCTTCAATTCGACACAAGCTAACCCACGGATGGGTCTAGCTTCTAAATTCACCGCTTTGATTCGATTAGGACTTTCCACCAGTCCTAATTTGAGGTTCTCAACTTCACGATTCACAACAAAGTTGTTTGTAGCACCGGTATCTACCATCGCCAGCACATCACAACTGTTTATCACCGCTTTTACATACAGCAAACTACGTTGCTGTGTCGGTGACTTCTCAGCACGTAGTGCGCCAAGGATTTGTAACGGGTTGACTCGTGTAGGAGGCTCTTCCCCATCTTCTCCCGAGTCATCAGCAACAATTGCACTAATCTTTTCCTTCTTTGGACAGTCTCTCATTCGGTGTGGTCCGTTGCACAGAAAACACCCCTGGTTCCTATTATCCTTGAACCGGGATGGTCCCTTACCCTTGGATTTCAATTGGGAATCTCCAGCGCTTCTCTTCTTCTTTGCATCACGGGCCTTATTCTTCCCGTCTTTCGAACCACTATATTTGTCTTTGCCTTTGGTACCGACGGTAAATTTGCGCCGATCACTAAACTTGTAATCGACCAAACTGTCGGCAGCCACGACTGCAGCCGGCAAGTCACGCACGCCTTGCCGCCTTAATTCCACCTGTGCCCACTGTTGCAAACCCGACATGAAGTTGAACAGTTTGTCCTCCTCGGATATGTTCTTTATGTCCAACATCATCGATGTGAAATTCTTCACATAATCACGTACCGTACCGGTCTGTTTCAGGTTTTTCAGGGACTCACGAGCGACCCACGAAGCATTGCTAGGTAGGAATTGCTCTTTCAATTCCCTCTGCAAGTCGTCCCACTCCGTGATTGGTTCACGGTCTCTGTCAGAAATGCGTGTTTGCCACCATAATTTTGCATCACCACTCAGATACATTGTGGTAATAGTCACCCGTTCAGTGTCTGGAACGTGTGTAGCTTTGAAATACTGCTCAACGTCCCACAGAAAGTTTTCTAATTCTTTGGCGTTTCTAGCGCCAGAGAACGGTTTAGGTTCCGGTACACGCACCTTTGCTGGACCATCTTACGCTCCCTGTCCAGGAACGGCCTTCTTCAGTAAGGAAACATCTTCCTCCACGTTTCCCAGGTTGATCTTCCAGACATCGGTCAGGGCACTCATGTCCTCCGTCATGCTTCTGATCCGGGCAGATGTGTCATTGGAAAATTCTTCAAGGGATGCACGAAGTTCTTCAATGGCGGTTCAAAGAGTTTCCTTTTCGAGCCTTAATTCAGCATTCTGCACGGACAGATTAACTTCACCGCCAGTCGGTGGCACACCGACGTAATCTTCCAGCGCCTCCAACCGATTGTTTACACTTGATGCAGGGGCCATTTTCGTAGCCCTGCTCTGATACCCACTGTCACAGGGTTAAAATTTTCGGCACCAATTTTAAACCATGTGATGGCCTGATCGTTGGCACAATCAGTCAGCCACGTTCCTGTAACGTTTTCACAGAACAGAATATACCGACACAAGACAGAATGAACGCACCCACACATAGGCAACCCCGAATTACAGGTAAACACCCAACCTTGTATTCAAAACTCAGGAACAAGGAACCACAGTCTTACAAATCGGTATAAAAATGTAGGAACAAATCCTCTAACCAAAAGTCAGACTATTCTACAGCTATTTATAGAGAACAAGTGCAGTTAACATCCCTAACTGCATAGGCAACAGTTTGACACCTGTCAGACACCTGTCAAGCCCCCAGATGGGCAGTTTTCCTAACCAATCTGTATGGAACTGCTCCAATAACTGCTCTATCCTTCTAGAAACATGCACTCCACGAGCTAAGTCCTCAGCTCACTGTTTCTGCACCGTTTCCGTTGTGTCTACGTGCTGCAAACTCACCGTTTTGTTCTCTGCGACATGCCAACGGATGTCGACGCCTCGTCATACCGTCTGCTGCCCAGAACGTGTCTCTGAGCCCACGTTCCGTCACATTCGCTTGGTCTCGTGCACAAGCTACCCACGTGAATGCCGATCCTAGCGTTGCGCCTAGGATCACCGTACCTCGTCTTGGCGTGCCCGGTGTCTGAACACACCGTCCAGCAACGCCTTGGTGCCGCGCATGCCAACGCATGCCGATGCCTTCTGTCTGCCTCCGCATTGTCATCTAGCATCACTCCTGTTTAGCCAAGTCAACCTAGTCCGGTTAACCTGGCAGGGACGTTGGCTTAGATATGGCACCAGAATCTAACCCAACGTCCTGCTCCGATCTCAAGGGTCTAACAGCAAGTAAGAATGGTTAAATTTTTTGAGAATTTTCCATTCGTTGGATAGATAGAGCAACACAAGTAGTGCCTCCCATGATGGAGGCAGGGATGGTCCAGATGTTCGTACAAGCCTAACCCCATCCGTAGAATATGTAGAAGAAGGCATCTGAACTGGAGAGATATAAAAACTAATTGACAGTGAGACCAAGAGATCAACACCACCAGGAAAGAAAAACCTAGAAGGAACTGAAGAGATACAAAAGCTAACTGACAGTAAGACTAAGAGATCAACACCACCAGGAAAAAAAGACCTAGAGGTAGCAATGGTCGTCTATAACCCAAGAAACCCCCCATCAAAGCATCTGGTCGCAATTTAACTATTGACATCAAAATTTTCCTGGGTATCAAACTCAAGCCATGTCAATCAAAGGGCCTCCCCAATTTTCTCCTAATCAGAATCAAGCCCCGATATATAATCCAAACCCATACCACGCTCCCTACATAATTCCACCACCACCCCAACCCCTTTTACATATAACAGAAATTGTTTGAATTCTGAGCCCAACCGCTCGCCTAGAGAACAAAGGTAGTTCTCCCTTCTACTAGTACCACTATCCTAGATATTCTAAAAGTGCGGTATGAACAAAATACTCGCACCAATCCCACCGCATCGCCAAAACCCACAAGGTGCCCACTTCTAGCCAGCCTTTTCTTTGCATATCCCTTTTGCATAGCCAACCATCATATCAAAAATTTCAACTCTTGACCTTAAAACGATATTTGATATTTTGATAGAACACTTAACTTAGATGTTTTAAGAGACTAATGGTTTTACTGAGAAATACTTTCAGAGTTTAGTTCTTGTATTAGAATGAGAAGAAATGATAAAGTATGATTGAAGATCAAGCTGGTTGTAATGGAAGCTAATTAAGATGTTTTGAAAGAAGATTTTTGTATTATTCGGTAAAAAATAACTTAATTCTTTCTAAACTCTTAATGCAACCCGATTAGGATCACGCACGACACATGAAAATATTTATATGAAATTATGAAAATAATCAGAAGTGATAAATTTATATTGAGAAAGAGTTTTTCTAAATAATCGATCAAGAAAAGTTAAATAAAATCAATAAATATTGAAAAAGGCCTAATCGGTCGACTGATAGGAATTTCGGTCGTCCGATAGATTTAGGTTGCCATAGATTTGGGTTTTGAGCTATTTCAGTCGACTAATCGATTGAATGAAAGATACAAAGAAGAAATTAGTTGATTGACCGATCGACTGAATTGACTTGAAACGAATATAAAATTGAGTATTGTAATCAAACAATCGATTGATCTAGTGTGAAATTTTATTTGACCAAAGGTTTTCAAAGATCTTGCAGCCATATTTTCATCATTTGAATGTTAGAAATCATTTTAAGTAGCTAAAAATAATTTTTCAAAGATATCTTATATATTTTGAAGATCTAATTATTTAGTCCATATATTTTGTGATTTTTTTCCGAAAAATATTTTAAAGCTGTAATTTTTTGAAGAGTATACTTGATCGAAAAAGGCATTCTTTGCAAAACCGAGATCACTACGAAGCTATTGTTATCAAATCGTTTTTGAGGACATCTTGGTGAGATCTCTCCAATTATTCTTATGTGCTCAAAGTTATTTTGCTTTATTTGATATATATATTTCTATTATATCTGAGATAAAAATCGTTCTTACTGAAATTAATAGAAAATCATTTAAAACCATTTTTTTTCCTTGAAATTTGGTTTAAAAGGTTTTTGTGCTTAAATTGATAAATTCCACATTTAGTTTCTCACACTTTGAAAATACACTTCCATCACCAATTTCAAGGCATTAATTGAGTTTACTTCAAATTAAGTTGGTAGAATCTCTTGTGAGAACAAACTATATATCTTTTGTATTTTGTTAGTTGTAACTTGGACTTAAAGGTAACTGGTCTAAGTGAGAGTGTCGATTGGGTATAAAATAAATGTACCCAATTAGGGTGTAAATGTTTAATTTTTACTTGGGAAAAAAATTATTGTAAGTGTTTGATTCTTTTCTGGGAAAAGAATCAGATCAAGTTAGTGGATTGCGAATTCTTTATGAGAGCTCAGGGGTGTGGACATATTGCTAGTAGCTTGCCGAACTACCATAAATTTCTGTGTGGTCTCTATTCCTCAACTCTTTGTGTGTGCATTTAATAATTCACGTTTTCGCATAATGGGAATTTTAATTTGCTTGTTAATTTTTAAACTATCCAATTCACCCCCCTCTTAGATAGATATTTAAGTAAAAAACTATCACTTAAAACACCGAATCAAGGACCTCATCTAGCCTAAAGCAATACTCTTCCCCAAGGAAGAAGAAGCGGCCCGACCAACCTGTCAATAGAACTCGCTACCAAAGCAAGAAAACCTATTCCCGACCGTCAACATGATAAGGCGAGATTAGGGAAATTATCTCGATGACACTGTAAGAGTCTGGAAAATCGACCCGAAACCACCCGGAGAAGTTTGTGTAGAGTCCGAAAATTGTTCGAAAGCATATTGGGTAAGATTCAATTCATATTTGGTATCATAGCTCGTCTGGCAACTAACTATATATCTTCGTAGTTAAGTTATAGCCACCCAGCATGATTCAAACCAGTCCTAATGAACCCCCACACCATCAACCTATTGAAGCCCATTAGTCTACTCTATGTATATTATAAGTAAAGATAAGTTCATTATGAGGTTGATTTCTAGGGTCCAGTCCCGAATTTAGGCTTGTGGCACCCCTACCCAAACAAATTCCTTGGTGAAAGACCACAAAAATGCATATCTCACACGCTCTAGCTTTAAACTTAATATTTTCTTTGAGGGTGCGATATTTAAATCTTATATTATAACTTATTTAGTTTGTTTAACATGCATCATATGCATATAATAAAATAAATAAATATTGGCATAAAGACACTTTTGCCTCTTGACAAAGGGTTCCGGTGTTTAATTGTCACCCTATATTTGAAAATCGACACATTTGTCCCTCATATTTGAAAATTGTTTCAATTTTGTTCCAATTAAGGTCAATGGTAAAAGTCAAAGGTCATTTTTGGTTATTTTATGTTCAAATATGATTTCTACTATTCAGTTAATTACACTTTGCACCTTATTATTTTTAAAATTATATTTTTTACCCTTAACTTCTTAAATAATTATATTTATCTCTCACCCTACCCCACCCTCTCACTTCCCCTGCCACCACCACTCGCCACCACCGCCAACACCCGCCATCGTCACACCAATTGCCACCGCCAACACTACCCACCGCCTTCACCCGCCACCACCGTCACCGCCAACCGCCACCACCAACACCACTCACCGCCACTACCTCCACCAACTGCCACTACCAACCTCCATCACCACCACCCGCCACCGCCAACATCTAACTCCAAAAACAACCGCTAACCACCACCGCCACCGTCAACCACCCACCGCTGGAGAGATAGCATAATTATACTTTATCTTGTTTAATAAAAGGGTAAAGAAATAAATTTATTTAAATGAGGATGTTAGTGTAAAAAGATATATATTTTTTTTAACCTTTTGTTGAACAAAATAAAATATAATTATACTATCTCTCCGGCGGTGGCAGTGGGTAGTGGCGGCTGCGGCAGTGGTGGAGGTTGGCGACGGCGGTGGTGGTGGTGGCGGGTGGTGGCGGAGGTGGCTGTGGCAAGTGGCGGTGAGAGGGTGGGGTAGAGTGAGAGATAAATATAATTATTTAAAAAGTTAAGAGTAAAAATATAATTTTAAAAATAATAGGGTGCAAAGTGTAATTAATCTTTATAGGCTGACCAAAATACCCTTTGCTTTTTACATTGCCTTGTAATTGGAGCAAAATTGAAACAATTTTCAAATATGAGGAACAAATGTGTCAACTTTCAAATATGGTCGGGGCAATTAAATACTGGAACCATTTGTCAGGGAGCAAAAGTGTCTTTATCCCATAAATATACCATACACGCATACTAATTAGGCCAAAAATAAAGCGGCATAAAAAAATTACCTCATGTACTCATATAAATGGGACATGATGTCACATACTTGCAGTTCCATTCGGATCGAGCCATTGGGCCAAATTGTTAGGTTTAATTAAATTGTGTGATTAATTAAATTAATCAGAAAATGAAACATCTTATGGGCTTCCTTCTTGGGCTTCCAATTGCCACCATCGCTCCATGTTCCTGATTGGACTTATCGATTTTTCAATCATCGTTGTGATTCCTCCTTCTTATCTTAAAATTATAAATACAATGAAAAATAATAAAATGAAAGGGATATAATAATAAAATGAAGGGGATACATTTCAGGAGAGAAAGGGGTGTCGAGAAGGGGATGAATACAACAAAAAGAACAATGAGACAGAGCATGTAAACCCTTGAAAAAATCTTAATAATTAAATACAACCGTAATTAGAATTAAAAAAATTGATAAAAATTACAACTAACCCTCCAACAAATCACATCACTCAAACAATCTTAGTCCATGATCATGCCATAAGTAACATATATAAAAACAAATTAATAACCAGTTAATCCTATTACGAAATGTAATTGGATCGATAAATGTTGACGTTCCCCAGTTAAATTAGAAGATAGTTCTTATCTCATAACAATATTAATTCAAATTTAATTAAATTCAATATCTATTAAAAATTAGGATAAATTTTTTTTACTCTCTAACTATTAACCAATTTCTATGTGATTTAATAAGTTTAGTATGTTTCACTTTGAATCTCGTATTTTTTATTACAGTTTTAATCAGTCTTTTCGTCTAATTTAGTTGTTCAATTAGACGGAATATAGGGTAAAATCATAAATTTTAGATTATTTTTATTTTTATTTATTTTTGTTTTTTCTTCACCGCCCACTTCCATCCACCATCTCCCATTGCCATCGTCACCACCTCCATCTCTGGCCAACGCTAGCGTTGCTACCACACACGTGTCATCATCTCCTGCCAACAAAACCTAGAAGCCGTCCCCTCAACCATCAAATTGAACCATCGTCATCACCCCAATTGAACCCGGGAAGCTTCCCTTCGTCCACAGTTATAGTTGTCTCTCTCTCTCACTACGAAAATACAAACAAATGAACCCTAGATCTCGTATCTAAAAGACCCAGATATAAAATTCAAGATAGAAATGAAGGATAGTCGTGAAATGTGGATGGGTTTTGCTACACTTATTTTGCAAAACCCAAATATGAAGTTCTTTCCAAGTGGACAAAGTTGAAATGAACTTCATATATGGGTTTTCAACTGAAGTTCTTTCCATGTACACAAGAATTCCCGTGAGTTTAAAAGACTGAAGATCTTTTAAATTCGAATGTGCACATGAATTATGAAGATCTTTCGATTTGGTACACAGGAATTCAAGCCCAGAGATCTGGGTTTTCTAACACCAGATCTAAAAGGTTGAAGATCTTTTGAATTCCTCCATGTGGTAGTGTTGGCGCTAGTGCTGTCCAGAGATGGTGGTGACGCTGGTATTGCAGCGGTGCTGGTGTTGGTCGGAAATGAAAGTGGCGGTTGCTAGAGGTGGGCGGTGAAGAAGAAAGAGAAAAGAAAAAAGAAGAAAAACTGAGAAAGAAAAAACAAAAAACAAAAAAGGTAATTAATTATATACTCTCCAAACTAGTGAAATTAGAAAAGAAACATTTGACCCAATTATTTAAATTTTTAGTCCTCGTAGTGTTTGTAAAAAAAAAATTCCTAATATTAGCCCCAAATGTTAACTTATATTTATGGATTCTGTCATTTTGTCTTTTGTTACAAGATATAAGTAATGGAACTTCTCATATTTACAACAAAAATATCATCATTACAAAGCATAAAACAAATCAAAAAATTAGAAAAAAAAAAATCAAAATAACCTGCAGAAAACAATCTACACAATGATAAAATAAGATTTTTTTGTTCACTTTTAATGATTATGTAAATGTTAATGTAAACCTTAATTAGTTGAGGTAAATGACGTTAACATTAACGTAATTGTTAATGTAACACCCAATACCCTAGGGTCATTACTAAATTCTTCTCCTTTTATTATAGAGAAATATTCATAAAACACTAACTCATCCACCTCTATTTGGTTATTACACAAAATTAGTAAAAGGACCACAACAACTTAGAGTTTACTACGATATTGATATTGTTCATACATATATCATTACTATTGTCGTGTCACTATTCACACGTGTACTTTTCACAAATACTGTACTCGCTACTATCCACTGATATCGAATGTAGTGAAATTATTACAACAACACTAAATTTCCATGTCAATAATAATGAATTATACTAATGGATTGTATAATTTTTTTTATAGCAATTGTCAATGAAGACAATTTTACAAACTTCAGCACTAATACGAATATAATTATTAGCGCAACTCCTTTTTTATAAAATCCTGCAACAAATATTGTAGGGGGGTGAGCTCAACGTGCTCAGTAGGAAAATCCATCAATTCTCTTACTTTTTTTTTCTTCTAATTTTTATAGAAAGTGCTTGAGTTTATAAATTATAAAATCCTGACTAGAACTTTTATAAATAAAACAGTATATATTGCATCCGCACATCATAATAAAACATGCTCTTAAAGTAAAATCCAAGTAGAAGAATTTAAATCACATATACAACAAGTGTATCACGGTGATACTTGGTGACCGAATCGTATCACTGGGAATCTATACTATCCAGTGAGAAACTCACGTAACCTGGAGTATCCCCCGCACGGGTTTAGGGATTTGCACCCAAGGTCAACTCCACGGTGACCCAATATCCTCGGTCCTTACATGATATCATCTCAATACCCCTAGCCAGACACATTTAACGCTCGCGCGCGCGCGCACACACACACACACACATATTTCGTTTATAGTATTGAATTTGCCCAAACTTCAACTTTTTACCGCAAACCCAATTTCATTTGAAAATACATTTTCAAGTACACACACAAGAATACATACATATAATACATGCTCATAAACACATAAGAGAATGGATATGATCCCTTATCTCAAGATACGAGTAATTACCTAGCAATCTCAAGTCATCCTATTTTAGCTCAACCAACTGCTAGAAGCAAAATTAAACATCCTCTTTATTAATATCATCACTTTATACTCGTACCCTTAATATCCCAATATTTCTTAAGGGGGTATTGCGCGTGTGAGAATTATTTACTGTGAATAGTCGATTTTCTCGCTCATTTTACCACTGTTTAAAATTTGTTTATGTTCTTCTTATATTTCTCTATGAAAATAGACATCCCAATCTTTAAAACTCATTTTGAATCACCATATTTCGATTTTTTCACATTTAGTTATGATTTTTCAAAGTTCAGCAAACAAGCTGTTAGAATATTACGGGACTACATTCAGTCAACCTTTAGGGTCTGTTTCGGCATCATTTCGGATTCAAAATTCACTATATAATAGCTCAAAATTATCCTCATTGAGTCTAGTTTTGTTTGTCACAATTTTCATATTTTTTCGATTTTTCTACGAATTGATATGAATTTTTAAAGTTAGATTGTTCGGGGAAACAAAGTGCAGAATTTGCACTTCGTAATTTCGGTTCTTTAGTTTCTTCGATACCCAAAGCTACTATACCACGTTTTTTGCTCTTCTAAGGCTTAGAGTTCATCCCAAACTATCATACAACCATTCTAATTCATCTAGAGTTCATGTACATCATGGTTTTTTCCTTGGATATCCTCTCTTAAAACAAAAAAAAAAAAAAAAAAACAAGGTTTAAGCTCCAAATCTCATGAAGAAAGTAAAAATCAGATTTTTATACATGTTTATTTCGCCAAATTTCAAGTCAAATTCGACCTAACCAACTCGCACATGACAAATTTAAGTTTTAATAGGTTAGTTTTACAATTTAACATTTAGATCCATAAGAAATCATGCTAGAACTTTAATTGTAATTTCTAGGGTTTTTTAGACTTACCAAATATGAGTTCATCATTCCTCCACGAATTGATTTCACCCATAGATCTCCTCAATTTCTTGATCTAAACCCCTAAGCCCTTTCTTATACTTTCTTCCTCTCTTGAATGATCTCATCTGTCTCTCTCTTTTCTCCTCTCTTCTTCCCTTAGGTTCATGAAGGTTGAGAGAGAAAATACAAGAAGTGGGTTTTTCTTTTGTCTTCATCCCTTTCTCTCTCCCTCCCGTTTTCCACATAATGGATTTACTATACATTTTTTTTTATATACTAATTACACTAACATCCCCATATGTTTTATAATATTATCATCAAACCCTAAAATTATACTTGTGCCCCCAAAATTATAAAATGTTCATCTTTACCTCAAGATTTTCAGGATATATCAAAATAACCTCAAGAATATTTAACCATAAAATATTATTTTTCGAAATATAAATTTTCGGAGTATTACAGTTAAGGTAGTATACCTTGCCTATATTACAATTACGATTTGAATTTCATCTTTTAATAATACGTAAATCTTCAAGTAATATATTTTCCAAACGCTTAAATGTTTAATTAAGATACATTTCTATTATGTGTGTAAATGTTCAAGTAATACGTCTTTAGAAATACACTTTCTAAACTCTTAAAAATATTAGATTTGGTCTTATTTCTATTATGTGCATAAATGTTCAAGTAATATGTATTTCTCTATATTATTTGTTCGATTTAAATCTCTCTAGCAAATACCTTTTACCTGTATGTAAACGTTCAAGTAAAATGTATTTCAATTTTCATTTTAAATGATACGTAAACATTAACGTAAACCTTAATTAGTGGAGTTGAAGAACGTTAACGTTAATATAAATGTTTAAATAATACACCGCCTATATTACAACTAAAATTTGAATCTCACCTTTTAATAATACGTAAACCTTCAAGTAATACATTTTTCAAACGCTTAAAAATTTGATTTAGACATGTTTCTACTATGTGTGTAAATGTTTAAGTAATACGTCTTTAGATATACATTTTTCAATCTCTTAAAAAATGTTAGGTTTGATCTCATTTCTATTATATGCTTAATTGTTTAAGCAATACATCTTTTCATATATTACCTATTCGATTTGAATCTCACCAACAAATTAATATATTTAAAACTGTGCGTAAACTTTCAAGTAACACATATTTCACTCTCAAACAATATTAAAGTTGAATCTCATATTTATATCATGCTTAAAAGTTAAAATAATATATATTTCACTATGTTGAAGTCCGATTTTGAATCTCAACGGTATATCAACATAAATGTTGACATAATATATCTTTGTTACTTGAACGTTCAAGTACTTTTGATAATTGTGACATTCTGACAAATATGTTCGATCAATTTCATGTTCGCTCACTTTTTATTCGAATATTCTGTGTGATTGTTTAAGAATGTTTACTCAATATTTCAAAAATATTATTTCAATTAACTTAAATTCATATACGCTCAATATTCACTCAAAAAATTTAGAACAATCGTTCACTCAACATTTATTCAATTTTCTAGAACAAAAATAATTGACACACCTACATCAATGTTCACGTATCATATTCAAACCTAGGTAACGAGATATAATACATTAGCGTTTACGCAAAATCGTTCGTTAACATATACGTAAATATTTCAACACAAATAAAAAAAATGATTAAACTAAATGGGATGTTCATCATCTTGCGTGATTCATTTCTTTTTGGCATTTTATCAACATCTTGAATGTATTTAATTCTATGAAGTGTGTAACTATAAATGTTTATAGTGGCAAAAACAAGAATTTAAATTTGAAGGGTCAAAAATATAAAAAAAAACTAAAAGTTGAAAATATAATTACAAATTAGTTGCTAAAATATCAAAAAATAATTAAGATTTTCAAGTGACAAAATATATATATTTTAATGATGTAAATATTACGATTTTTCATAATTTAATTAACTATGTTATAAATTAAGATAAAATAGTTATATATTGATGTATCTGTGATTCAATTAATTAAATAATTAGTAAAATATATAAGTAATTCACTTTATATTCATTCAAATTATTATTTTTTAAATAATTCGGATTTTCACCATTTTATAGATCTATATATATCTATACACAAGGGTACAACTGTCTTTTCATTAGAATGGTTAATGATCAAAGGGTTAAAAACTAAACTAATTATACTTGTAGGTTCAAAGGTCAAGACAACTTTTTAATTGTTTTTTTTTCCTACATCTCTTAAATAAGGACTAAACAATAAATATCTCAAAAAAGAATTAAAGAAAATAAAAATAACAACATATATAAATTTATGATGTACCCCCTATTTTGTCTAATTTACTAGCTAAATTAGATGAAAAGACTAATCAAAATCATAATTAAAGATATACGGTTCAAAGTGAAACAAACAAACTTATCACACCACATACAAATGAGTCAATAATTAGAGGGTCAAAATGAAAATTTTCTTAAAAATTATGTCATGATAATTAAAATAGAATTCAATTTAAATTATTTAATTATCCAAATTTCATATCTATTCAAATTATCTCATTATATTAAAATGAATTTTATTAAAAAAACACATAATTTCTCATATTCCTATTCTAATTAGGAAAACATTCTTATCTTTTACAAAATCATTCTAAACTTATTAGAATGTAAGTCCAAAATAAATTAGATTTTGTGTAAAAAAATTATTCAATAATAATAAAAATAGAGTCCTATTTAATTTTGAATTTTCAAAATTTCATATCAATTAAATTTATCTCACAATAATATTTATAAAATATCAACTTTATCCAATTCCACATTAAAAAGAATTATATATCTATTAATTATCGTAAAAAATAATTAAAATACAGCTTTCACTTCAATCCAAATTATAGCATTTTAATTAAAAAAAAAAAATCATTATTTAATAATAATTAAAATAGACTTTTAATTAAAATAGGAGTTATAATCTTTTAATTAAAAATACGTGTCTGTTGAACATTATCTGATAATAATCAAAATAAACTTTTATTTAAAATATGATTCTTACATCTATTAATTAAAAATCTATGTCTATTAATCATTATCTAATAATAATTAAAATAGATTTTTAATTGAAATAGGATTAATTAAACTTTTAACTAAAATCATTGTCTATTAATCATTGTAGACTTTTAATTAAAAAAGATTTAATTAAACAAGAAATATATCAAACTTAAATAAATAATAATCATTATCTACAATTCATTCTTTCATAATTATGTAAAATGATCAATTTAATACTTAATTTACAAAGTTCAAAATTTAAGTTTTAAACAAGATATCAAACACAATTTAAAATTCAAATTAGATAACTTAGTCAACATTTGACTTTTTCTTCCTAATTGTCTAAAAAATCAAATCTTGCAGAATTTAACGGAACAACAACTATCCAAAAAAATTCCCCCCCCCCCCCCCCAAAAAAAAAACGAACCGTTGTGCCAAAAACCATTATTGCTGCCATCGTGGTCCGCACCACTATAGCCATGCCTACATGATGCCAAAGCCTCGCGGTAGCGCGTTGTCCACCAAGGCAATGCCTCTAGGGGGTTGCACTACCGCATACGGCAGTGGTATTGGTGTTGCCATCACACTATTGGTACTCCCACCGGCATTGTGGTTTTTACCTCGACATTGGTCCTTCGAATTCCCAGATTTTTTATGTTTAATATTTTTAATAAAATCATTTTTTATAAAATTTAATTAAAAAATCTATTTTAGATTTACATGTAATTGAATTGTTTTTTAAAAAAGCAAAATAATATTTCATTAATATTACTACGATAAAATAATCCGTAAAAAAGAAGAAAAAAACATTTTAAGTTAATTATGGACGTTGCTTTAATAATACTTGAAGGAACCTAATATTAAAATTACTAGATTAAAGCAGGGGAATATAAAAAATTTAAATCACATCTAATATCATGTTGCTCTAAGCCAGATGTATCCGTCAGAAAACCAATATAACATGCATAATTAAATTGTATTTATTAAATTACCTCTTCTGGTACTTCAGTCTCAAAGAATGTAGTTCTCGAGGTGTGATATGAGAAATCTCTTCAAATAGCACCTGGATTTATCAAGTACCTGCAACATAGAACGACCCTCTCAAAAGCGACACAATTGTCTTGCTTCTAACAGTATCCATACAGAAAACTCAAAAAGGATAGTGTTAATGGGATTTCTAAGAATCCAATTTTAATCCCAAGAGTGGTAGTGTTATTGGGATTTCTAAAAATCTAATTCTAATCCCAAGAGTGCAAAGTAGTTCAGGTTTGAATTTAGATGGTAGTAAGATTCAAAATGTAGATACAGAAAGTCGTAGACACAGGGGTATGGATGAAATCTATCTCGGGGGCGTCCATTAGGTCTTTCCCAAATCTGTGCAGGGTTAAAAACATTGGACCCCATCTTTTTGTATTTGCACTTTGATCCCCGAACTTAAAAAAAATTCAGCATTACAACCCATTCTTTTTTCAGGGACTTTTCTAACTTTCATTTTTCATTATGTGTGACCTATTAAATTCATATCAAAATTGGATGGTAAAAATAATTAATTATTTTACTAATAAATTAATTCCAATTTTACCCTTCTAGAAAAAATACATTTTCTCCGACTGTGAATCATATCTACCCATATATCACAGACATGACCAACAGGCAGGAATTTCACCAAGAGAACCTCTTGAGGTATGATTTTCGTACTATACGATTTCTCTATCTTGTTTTTCCGAAAGGACCAATAGGGTACATATAAATTCAAAAAAAGCTTAGTCCAATTATATGTACATTGATTGATAATATAATTCCTTATAACACCAATTTGAAACTCATGCCAATCGTTATACTGCTTTGATCAGAGATTTTGGTGAATTATTAAATCCAATCACATAGGGAACGTCTCTCTTTACTAGGAGTGGTAAATCAAATCTTGTGTACTCGTACATTCACATGTATGTCTTAATATGCCCAATGAATACTTTTGAAATCTCGTGGTTAAAATACAACACTTAGTATTATCAAAGTATAGCAATCTATACATGTGAAACACGATACCTCAAGTTAAAAGAACACAAATACAGTCATATCTCAGATACCCTATTTTGACATTGAGCAAAGCTAGGATATCAAGAATGATGATGTTTGGTCCCTTACTATATGAGTAAGTCTCCTTGTAATTATTCTAATATCTCATACTAATGGTTTGAGACTCACCATTCAAAAAATATAAAACAACAGAACAAGCTATCCTAGATTGTTGAAGGCCATTTTTTAACAATCCAATACCAATTACAAATAATTAAGAATACAAGTTACGAAATGTCTTTGGTGACCTTTTAGTCACATTTAAGAGTCAACACATTTCAAATTTATATCCAAGGTCTACAATTACATTGATATAATAATATCAAAATTCAATTTTATTATTTATTTACTTGAGATTATTACTAGAAATGAGGCCACCTAGCATTACCTATAGGGCTTATCCCCAACAGGACACACCAACGGGGATAGGATAATCAATGCATTGATGCAAAATTCATGCCACTACCCTCATGGCATGCAACCAAGGTTGGCCTAAAATAATGTTATAAAGGGAAGAAGAGGTCATTAACATGAATGTTGTTGCTTTGGTGATCCTAGAGTCGTCCTTCCCAACGGTGGAAAACAACATGACCTTCCCCTTAGGCGAGCCCATGTCTTCATTAAATCCCACGCTAACAGTTTGGGTTGAACCGATGAATGAATAAGTGCCTCAAAGTGTCCTTAAACATGATATTCGTCAAGCTCCCCAAGTCAATTAGGATTCTCCCGACTTGAAAACTAAAGATCTAAAGACTGATCACCAAAGTATCCTCATGCGGGTGGGAAATCCACTTGAGGTCGTTGTTATCAAACGTTAGAGGTGGGTCTGAGCCGGGAATTACCGCGAGTACCCTGCTGATATTGCGATCCAAAGCTGCTTCCCAAGATTTTTGCTTTCTAGCTCAATTCGATTTAGGGATGGTAATGGTTCAGTTTTGGACCGATTTCACTGGAATCCAAAACCAAAACCATTAGGTATACACCAAATGCAAACTCAAAACCAAAACCATTTATTTAAAAAAAAAAAAAAAAAACAATTTTAAAACCAAACTGTTTAAGTTTATGCAAAACCAAAACCATGAAATCGCGGACCATGAAGGTTTTATAATGTTATATGAAACCAAAACCCAAACCACGAATTAATATTTCTTATATATAAACAAAACCATAAGTAGAATACGATTTTTTTTTTTTTTTATGAAAATCCTAAAATAACGCACACACATACATACTAGGGGTCAAAATACAAATAAATAAAAAAGGAGTATAATATATATAATAAAAAATATATCTACAATACCGGTTATACTGTTCAGTTTCACAGTTACTATTTCAAAAATAAAAATAAAAATAAAAATCGCTTCGAATTTTAATTCTAGAACCAAAATTGTAACCAAAATCATTTAATCATCTTCAAAACTAAACCATTTGGTTCGGCTACCCATCAGTTCGAGTTAAATTGCCATCCCTAGTTCAATTATCTAGTTATAGAGTTGTCATTGTGAATCATGTAAATGAAGTCCGAGGTGTGTCCGTATTGTCGTCCCTTCTTCTTTTGTCACAATCAATGACATTGCGATCTCTTTCCTGTATCTTACTTTCTTGTGGTTATTCTTGGAGGTAACCTATGAGGTGACCCTTCTCTAATAACCTTTTCATTTTCATCTTTATGTTTCTGCAATTGTTGGGTGTCATATTGATCTAAATGGAAATCACAATATTTTTGCCTATCTCTTCTGTTCGGATCTATGGAGATCTTTGACAATTAGTTCACTTTTTCTGAGGACTTGATCTTGTACAAAATTTTCGAAATCAATCAACATTCTTAACCCTGACAATGCAGGGTCGGGGTATCAGTTAAATCGGCCTTCAGTATTCCTCAAACTGTTCTTGGGGAACTTAGAGGTTCTTCCTTTGGACTTCATCATCTCCTTCTCACTCCTTCCAAAGATTTTCATGTTGGAGGTTCTACCTTCGCAAGCAGTCAACACATCCTCCAACTTCATATGGGGTTTTGCCCGCTCTATCAGGTCGGTCATATTCGGAGGAGTGTGCTTGGTTAGTGAATCCTGGAAATGACCTTGCCTTAACCCCAAAGTAAAGGCATTAATTATGATATAGGAGTCACAACTTTCAATATATGTCAGTTTTTCGTTTAAGCGTGTGACATACCACATTAGAGTATCTCCCTTATCCTAGTAAAGTTCCAGGAGGTAATCTGCTCCCTTCTTTAAGTGTTGAGAAGTGATAAAATAGTCGATGAAATGTTTCCTGAGCTCCGCAAACGTTAAAATGGAACGAGAAAATAACCTTTGAAACCACTCTAGGGTAGAAACTTTAAATGTCGTAACAAACGCTTTGCATAACACTAAATCTCTGACACCATCAAAGGCCATCATGTGCCTGAAATGGTGTACATGGTTAGTTGGATCAAACTTTCCTTCGTATTTATCAAGTTTGGAAGGATCAAACTTGTGGGGGAAAAGGTTCCTCCATCGAAGAAGTCGTGAATGGAAGCTCGGTTGCTCCAAATAGAATCTCCAAGTCGTCTAGTGGCTATTTTTGCATGATAATATTCCCTTTGTTTGCCTAGGCTCTTTTCTAGAGGTAATAGATTCAGAGTTAATCCCCACCGTTTTGCATCCTAGGTGGTGATCTTTTAACATATTTTTCCTGCCAAAGTTCAAGATCTTGTGCTCCTGTGGGTCTCTTTTGGCTTCCTCATTTAGTCATGGTGGCCTTAGCGATAGTTGAGGTGAGTTCACCTCTTCATTGAGACTATTATCAGGAGATAGTAAGTTGGACTGCTTCTTCTGAACCTCCACCATTTGCTCCACCAAAGCACACAATTCTCCGATTTGTTAGTTTAGCGTTGCGATGCCTTCAATAGTAGGGTGGTCTTCATGAACCACCATTCGTATTGTTTTGAACCATATATTTACTGGTTTCTCATCCCAACCTCAGTTGTGGCATGAAGTAAATGATTTTTTTTTTACTCTTTTTCCACAGACGATGCCAAATGATATAGACAGAATTCCAACTCTATGAAACCGAACACAAACGAAAGAAAACTAGTGCTTGAAACAACTGAAAAGTTTAAGATGGCATCGGTTCGTTGTCGGCCAAACACTCTCTGCTGTGATAATAAGTCAATATGTTATGTATATGAAAGTGGATGTAAAAAAAAAACAAATTAATCAATGCCCATGCGAAGTATTTATTACTATACATGTGCTTTGCCTTCACTTTCCTCTACCTTCTCTTTCCTCACTTCATGGGTAACGAGGTTTGGCAACATCACGATGAACTACCCGCTAAGCCCAAGTAATCGTACCATTTTAACTGATCCATGTTCAAAGTCATTAGGCCAACTAATTATAACTCAATGGGTCGTCCTTCCCATTGAAGGCTCGAGTCCATTGTTGGGCTCAACCTAAGTGTTTTTTTATAGTTAGAAATCTCATGTGCGGGAATCTCACCCCATCAATCACCATGTGGTGTTAGGTTCAATGTTACCAAGTCCTTGGTGGGTGGTGTCTAAGTCTCATGTTACGTGCTTTCCAGGAATCACTTGGATCAACCACACAAAATGCGAGAATATAGTTACTTTGAGGAAGTCAGTTACCTTGTCAAAAACCTCAATTGTTTTGAGTTGCAACTTACCCGTTTATTGGATTAATTATAATATTGTTAGAGTGAATTCGACAGTGAGCCTCAGCGGCACCGGCCAGTTAACTTTCTTGAATCATTGTGTATATGTCACGTATACTTGAATTCATCCCTTTTTATGCTTTGGTTGTGTTTATTTTTCGGTATCAAAGGTAAAAAATACGCCCCCATGCTGACCGTCCTTGTGAGCCTTTCAAGGCATCACCAACGGCAATTATCCGTAAAGTTAGATCAGGTTTAATTTGACTTCCATGTGACTTTTCGAAAGGAATTGTTGAACGAGCTGTAAAATGTTTGATAAATTTGTCAAAAAATAATTGTTGAAAAAGAGAAACGCGTAATGAACGTTTTGTAAAATTTGTAAAAAAACATTAAAAGACTATTAAATTATTAAGATAGACATTTATTATATTTATTTATTCCTACAAATATAAAATACAAGATACATATAAAAGAAATATTTTGTTATACTAACCCATGATTAGTGCAAAAATTTATAAATGAAAATATGTTGAAAATAAAAACTTTAAATATTATAAAACAAACATTTTAAATATCTTACCTCTTACAAATAAAAATTAAAATAGCATTACATAAAAAAAAAAAAAAAAATCATTTCGTAATAAGAAAATAAAAATAAGAATAATCTTGTCATACAAAATTTCATCAATTTAAAAAACTTGTTTGGTACTGTTCTCTTACTTTTTGAAAAACAACCCAAAAGTTCATATCTTTTTAAAAAAAAAACTGAATACCACACAAATACAAATCACAATATATCTGATCACTTCTCCCCAAAACCTCTCTCTAAAACTACAATAACAGAAGGAATACACATATATATAGAAATTTAACTTCCAAAATTAATAATCTATTTCTAAATCAAATTCTTTCTTCAAATACCTCGTCCAAAAACACTTTTGAAATGGAACAACACACTTTCAGTACTTCTATTCATTTTATATCACTGTATTACCTTTGTAAAACCAACTCAAGTTTTCCGGTCTTTTATACCCTCCCATATCGAAAATCTGCTCATTTACTGATTTCTTCCTTCGATTTTTTTCTCTCCCAACCTACAAGAGAAAAAGGCAAAAGAACAAGAGAAGGAGAATAGCAGCCAGATTACATAGAGTGATGTATTTTTAGCATAGAGAGGAAAAAGAAACAGAAGCAGTTTAACCGAAACAAATGTCCTTCGACACAAAGAATATTTCCCTTAAATCAACTCAAGCAGCCCAATGAGAACGTGCCAGAACTATAACAAACATCAACACAGAATTTCCAAGAATATTAATGTATTTGTTAGATGATACATCAACATTACAGCCCAATATTAAGGCAGATATTATACCGTCACACTCGAGTAACCCAGAAACAAGAGTTCCTCGTAGTAAAACCTGTAAGTGGTGCTCACTCAAAAACATTAATATGGCGTTCTTTATTTGATATTGTTAAAGTAAAAAAAGAGAGTAGGAAAAGAATGAGACGGCTTAAACTCGATGCTCTGATACCACCTGTAATAACCCGGTTTCCCAGGGCTGCCACTCGGTTTCTTCCATTGGAGAATTTATACCAAAATCTGATTGATCGGATTTTTACAATTGGAAATTCTAATAAAATTTCTGCCCGCCACCCGCTAATTTATCCCGAATTAATCCGAGAAATTTTACAAACAATGGCGACAATCACAAATATCGTATTGATTGATTCCATTTTTTTCAATAGTAAATAATAAATTTGACTATTACAAATTAAATACAATTAAAATTATCAACGCCGTTAATACTACAACTGAATGACCCAAAAATTGTATTTCATAAAAATCTGATAAAAATTTGATAGTGACGGCGATAATTAAATTCGTCGACTTAGCGAATCAATTTTTCAGTAGTAAACATTAGTTACAATTATTACAAATAAAAATTGTAATATAATTCCTAGCGCCATTTTACTATCACCGACCAATATTTTAATCTATAAAATTCAATAATTTATTCATTAATTTATTGTTAATTAATAATTATATTCAATTATATTATAAATCCCATAAATTAATAAGTAATGAATACCTCAATTTATAATAACAAGAGGAACAATACAATAAACCCTAGATACTAGTGAATGACTAAAATAACCTTCAAAACTCCACTTCAAGCTGGAACATATATATCGTATGCCCTTCATTTATTATAAATACATTTTGTCCTTGAGCTCAATAACAGTTTAGTAGACAAATCGGCTAATTGATCAACTGATCACATGTGATGTATCAATCAAGTTTTTGTACCTTCTCTCGGATAAAGTGACAATCGACTTCAATATGCTAAGTCCTCGTATGAAATACTGGATCGGGAACAATATAAAAAACTACTTGATTATCTCATACAAAGTTCATTGGACAACAATGATCAAAGTCAGTTTCCTCTAATAGATGTTTAAAGTCACATTTAGAAAGTGTGATAACTCCATACTTAGATTATGCACTCGACAGAGCAACTATCACTTGTTTCTTACTTTTCCGAAACACCAAACCACCTCCAACAAACCGTTAGTAGAATTTCTATCTGATGGAGACCCAGAACAATCAGCATCGATATATCCTTCTATGCGGGTATAGCCTCGACTTTGATACAACAGACCACAACCCCATGCATCTTCCAAGTATCTGAGAATGCAAACAACGGCTTTCTAGTGATTAGTCCATAGAGGATCTAAGAATTGATTGATAACACTCTTTGCAAATGAGTTGTCACGTTGAATAGCTGTCAAGCAATTCAACATTCTAACTGCCTGCTTGTGTTGGCTTGAATCCATAAATAACTCTCAAGGATCTCCCTTTATTTTGTGTTAGGATCCATAGGTGAGCCAACTGGTTGGTTCCTAGCATCTTGATTTTGCTCAATGAATCAATAACATACTTCTTCTAAGAGAGTTAAATACCTTAACTAGATTGAGCAACTTCATTACCCAAAAAATACTTTAATTGACCCCAAGTCTTCAATTTGAACCTTGTCATCCAAAGATAGCTAGAGTGCTCGAATCATCTCCCTTGATCACAATATCATCCAATTATGCAATCAATAAGACACTCCATGTCGTAGTATGCTTGTAAAACACAGACTGGTCAACCCCACATCGTTGAAGACCAGACTCGATGACCACATCACAAAATTTCTCAAACCATGCTCAGAGATTGCTTGAGGCCATAGATACATTTCTTCAAACGACATACAAGACCTAACTCTCCAGAAGTATAAACGTTGTAGAGAAGTTATGACTTAATTATTCCATTGTTAAGACTAGTCCAAGTAACTAAGAACTTCGAAATAAATTTAATAAATAGAGAATAAAAAAGAGAATTATATTATTGAATCGTCAGAACGACTTCAATACCTCTTTTTTCGTTTTTATCCCCAATGTCTTTGTGATCCATGTACACCACCTCAAAAAGATCACCATTCAAAAAAGCATTCTTAATGTCGAGCCGATATAAAGTCCAATAAAGGGCAGCTGCAAAGGAAATGACCAAACAAACCGATGTGAGCTTCGCAACTAGTGCAAACGTCTTAGAGTAATCTAGGCCATATAACTGAGCATAAACTTTGGCAACAAACAGGCCTCGAGTTGACTGATGGTTCGACCAACATGAAATTTGACTATATATACTCAGTTTCAACAAACAACTGTCTCGATATGGGGAAAAGAAACGAAGTCTGGAGTTTCATAATGGTGTAAGGCACATATTTTTCCTTCCATTGCATTCTTCCAACTGGAGTGAGAAAGGCCGTCGAAACAAACTTTGGGAGAAACACAAACGACAAAAAAGCGATGAACGAATAATATTAAGATAATAAATATCCATAGGATAAAAAATTAGGCCCCCGTTTGGTTAGTGTTCCCAACCAAACCCAACCAAACCAAACCCAAAAATTCTGAGTTTGATTTTTGGGAACGTGTTTAGCAAATACAAAACTCAACCCAACCCAACCCAACCCAAAAAATAGGAATTGATTCTCAAAATGTTAAGGAAATGAGAAACAAAAAAAACTTGTTTTTTTTTTTGTCTAAAAAACTCAATCCAAAGTTCTCAACTCCGGCCACCGTCTGAGGACCATCTGCTGTTGTCCACCACCGCTGGTCACCATCCACCGCCGCCGCCGGTCACCCGCCGCCTCTGTCCGGCGACCGTCGCCGGACACCGTGCGCCGCCGCCAGCCACCGTCGGGCCACCACTGCCGTCGCCGCCATCCGGCCACCGTCTGACACCTCCGTCGCCGCCGCCGCCAAACACAAAAAAAGAAATTAGTTTTAGGATAAAATAGTTACCAAACACATTCTATTCTCAGCACAAAACAAAAATTGTCGTTACCAAACGCAATTTTGTTCCCAAAATTCTCAACCCAATCCAATTCAACTCAACCCAACCCATTCCAGTTGGGTTCAGAAAAGTGGGAACACTAACCAAACGCCACCTTAGAGACTTGATGTGAAGTGCAAGAGCATTTACCCTTCTGAACTACAATAGAGATGTCTAAAGCAAACAGAATAAGAATTAGGACTGGCAAGACAAGTATTTACACAAAAACATGACACAAAATCGACACGAAATTACTGGCTATAGATTTAGCTTAATGGGTAACGAGTCGCCATCAGGTCAAACACTGTAAGAAATAGATCGTGTTTCGAGTTTAACCGATAACCCAATAATTGACATGAACAACACGATAAGTTTAATCATGTTTTAGGTTAAATGCTAAGAGATGACATGATATATGACGCGATAATTTTAACAAATTATTTTGAAAATAAAAATATATTAGTAATTATTTATAAATATTACCTTACACTTATCTAATATTACAATCTAAACTATATTCTTTTTGTAAAATAGAACTCCTCTTTTTTTTCTATTGTTGTTTGGTTTGTTATTCTTGAATGTGGTATTTTATTGTTTATAATGTATAATGTGTTAACATGTTTACAATTTAATGTGTAATGTGTTTTGTTATTTTAATTATTCATAAAAAATTGTGTTAAGAGGTCTATAATGTGTGTTGGGTTAAACAGATCTTTATTGTGACACGATACTTTATCGTGACGTGATATTGTATGACGCGCTACCTTATCGTGTCGCGTTATTATATAACATGATAACTTATCATGTCGTGTCTCTTCAACGCGATAACATGTCGTGTTCATGTTTTGATTTCATAACACGATAAGTTATCATTTTGTGTTCATGTTCTATGTTATCGTGTTTGTGACAGACTATGACATGACATGATAACACAATATTCCAGCCCCACTAGGAATAGGTGGAACAAGATGAGAGGACAATGGAGGAGTTGGTGCAGCAGCCAAGGCCAGTGGGACGACCTCTACATTTTATCGTCAAGTATAAACCTACGGGTTAGGACAAGATAGATGAATAGGGGGGCAGGGGGATGGAAGGTGGTGTGCCTGGAGGAGCACTCGATATTGGAAAGGGAAGAAAAATGTCAAGATCAATAGAAGCACGTTTCTCTGAATAATAAGTAGAACACTCAAAGAAAGTAACATCGACACACAAAGAAATGTCATAATACAGGACTATAACATCTATATCCCTTTCGAGTCTGAGAATACACATCTAATGAAACGAACGTCTAACTTGTCCCTACCGGGTACAAGCTGATGAGCAAAAAACGCACAACCAAAAATACGAGATTAAGAAAATAGAGGATCACGGAGGGCATAAGTAATTAATTCTAACTTAGGATACCTGGTTTCCGAGCCCGTCAGTGCGTGACTGACGTAGTAGACCGGTCTCTGGACTCTAGCCTCGTCTACCACCAAGGTTGAGTTGACTACAGTCGCTGAGGCTTCAAGGTAAACGAGAATCTCCTGCCTAAGGCTTAGTTGTCAAGATTGGCGAGTACGAGACATATCTCTTTAGAGATTGAAAAGTTGTTTCGCATTCCTTGCTCCGCATTTCTCGCTCCACTCCAAAGTTCTATTTTCTCGGATCGTTTTGAAGAATGGAAGGCAAATTCCTGATGCCCTGGAAATGAATCGGTTACGTGCAGCAAGCCCCCTCATCAGACACTGAACTTCCTTAATCATCCTCGGGGATTTCCTAGATGGCCTTGATTTGCTCGGGACTAGCCTCGATCCCTCTCTTGGTCACCATGTGGCCAAGGAACTTCCTAGCCCCGACGCCAACGATACACTTGCACAAGTTCAACTTCAAAGCATGCTTGCAAGTCTATGAGATGGTCGGTTGCCACCTTGCTCTTGAGAAGTATGTTGTATATATAGACTTTTATTGTCTTCTCAAGCAGTTTAACAAACATTTTATTCACTAACCTCTAGTATGTTGTTCCGACATTTTTCAATCCAAAAGGCATATGATCTGGTAGCAGTATAGACCCTTGTCGGTTGTGAAAGCGGTTTTCTCCTTGTCTGAGGGTACATATTGATCTAGTTGTAACTTGAGAAAGCATCCAAGAAGCTTAGTTTCTCAAATCCAACTATTGTATCTACTATTAACATCAATCTTCGGGAGAAGAAAACAATCCTTTGGGTAGGCTTTGTTGAGGTCAGTAAAGTCAACGAATATCCGCGACTTTCTAGTCAAGTTTTTCACCAAAACTACGTTGGCCAAGCAAAGTGGAGAGTTCATTTCTCAATGGCGTCTTCGTCAAGTAGCTTCATAGTCTCCTCATCTTTGGACCAAATTTCCTCATATTTTGTCGAATAGAAGGATAATTGGGATCCGTGTAAAAACGGTGCATTGAAATGCTTGGATCTATCCTAGGCATTTGTTCATTTGACCAAGCAAACACATCACAATTTGCTCAGAGGCAGCATGTAAGCTTGCCCTTAAGGTCTTAGGGTAATGTTGATCCAGTATGAATAGTATGCTCCTCGACCGTTGGGTGAACCAGGATAGATATCAATTCCTTGTCAAGTTGTGGTCAAGACGGGTTCGGCTTGTCAATCCTCAGGTCTACGATGTCATTCGCCCTCCAGAATTCGTGCATATTCTCAGGGAGGCATCCTCATCTTCCCATCTCTATAGTTGCTATTGAGTGTGTGCCATTTCAGTCATGAAGCATTCCCGAGCAACGCTCTAACTCCCGCGCACCTACCCGACAAGATCTTAGGGTAATATTGATCCAGTATGAATAGTATGCTCCTCGATTGTTGGGTGAACTAGGATAGATATCAATTCCTTGTCAGGACGTGGTCAAGACTGATTCGGCTTATCAAACAGGGTCTTCCAACGATTGCATTATAGGCAGAAGGGCAATCCACCACCATAAACCTCGCATCCATTGTGGAGTGCCTCAGCTTGGTTCCCGCAATGAGTTGCAATGTGATCCACCTCATTGGTTTTACAGTTTCTTCGCTGAAACTAACCAAAGACGTCATCACAAGCTTTAGCTTGCCGTGACTGAATTCCATCTTATTAAAGGTTGGGGTAGATTATTTCCATCAAGCTCCCGCTATCAATGAAAACTCGACCAACGTTGTAGTTAGCAATTTGCAAGGTCATGACTAGAGCATCGTCGTGTTGGGTATGGATCCGTTGAAGATCCTCCTTGGTGAATGTAATGGCCTCACGCTCGGCAATACGGGCTTTCGACACCTCGAAGACATAATCTTCGGCCTATCGCTTCCCTTTCCAAGCATGGCCTTTCTGGTCGATGTTAGAGATTTCTCCCAAGATAAAGCTACCATGGATTGTCCTCATCTTTCCATGAGCCTCGAGTCTCTTCTAACTATCCTCATGCTAATCATCTTGTTCTCAGTAGGTTGTTAACCATTTCAAGTGGCCTCCCCTGATGAGTTTTTCAATCTCATTCTCTAGGTCATAGCAAATGTCAGTGGCGTGTCAGTGATCTCGATGAAAATTACACCACGTATCCAAATTACTCACCTTGACCTTGTTTTTCAAAGGTTGGGGCTACCTCACCAATTTCTTGTCAATGGTGTGCCCTTGTTTCTGTCTATCGCTTCCCTTTCCAAGCATGGCCTTTCTGGTCGGTCTTGGAGATTCCTCCCAGGACGAAACCATCATGGATTGTCCATATCTCTCCGCAAGCCTCGGGTCTCTCCCAACCATCCTCTTGACGATCGTCCAATTCTCAGTAGGTTGTGAACCGTTTTAGATTGCCTCTCCTAATTAGTTCTCCAATCTCATTCTTTAGGTCGGAGCAGTTGTCAGTGGTGTGCCCATGATCTTGATGAAAATCACCCCACTTATCTGAATTACTTGCCTTGCCTTGTTTTTCAGAGATTGGGGTCGCTTACTAGTTTCTTGTCTCTGATTTGTTTTAGCACCGTACCCAGCAATGCATTCAAGGGTGTTAAAGTTGTATAACGGAGAGGGGATCTTGGCCACCCAGGCTGCTTGTCAAACCCTCCCCATTCTCGGTCATTCTTCTTTTCTTTGATCTCACCTCTTCCCGACCAGACTTAACATGGCTAGGCTCGTCCATTTTCCTCTTGGCCTTGTGGTCCTCTTCGTCCTCTGCTCGAGCCCCAAGAAACATCCTCAGCCGAGACGAATTCCATCAATAGGGCAAATGCCAAAACCACCGTCTTCATTGGTGCCTACCATTTCATATAGGAAAGGATCCGTCTTTATTCCACCCTCAAGGATGCCGTGGTCGGGTCATACCATCGCTGAGATATTTTACTTGGTCAAATTTTTGCACAAATCTTTCCAGGAATGCCTTGATGCCTTAATCTCTCCTTTGTCGAAGAGAAAGTAAGTGAGACGTGTGTTTTTTGCTCATCATTTGTTGCTGACGAACCGGTGAACAAATGCGGTGCTCAATGATTCAACGTCTTCCACCACTTTCTGGAAGTCCTTGCTAGAGTTACTAGAAAAGCTTGGCACTTAATTGAATATGATACCCCGTGTAGGTCCATGTGGGCATAATAAAAGTCAAGGTTTTCCATGAGATTGGTATTCTCTTGATATGTCCCGATCTGAGATGGTAGCTTGAAATTCAAGGACATCTTCACCCTCAAAACCCGAGCAGCATAAAACGGGGAGTTTCTTTTGACAATATCTTGGACGTTAGGTTCCCTCGTCCTGATCCGACTAAGCTTCTCATTGATGGCATTGACCTGATCCTAGAGATTACTGTTTACATGACGATCTCGGTCCAATTAGTAAGCCCTTGAATAGGTCCACGAGGATGCTTCCACAGAATAAAGTGGACCCCGAAAAACAAGTCGGTCTCTACTCCACTTGCTCGAGTGTTGATTGGAATGTTCCGAGGAACAAGTACCACATTATTTCTTTCCAAGGACCATGCAGCTTGCACTCTCAGACCAAGTTTGGAATAAACACTTGTTGCTCGTTTCAGTAGGTACGACCAATTTCCCTCCACGGGGTGCCGTATCAGCTCAACGAAGCTTCTCTCTTTCTTTGCAAAATCGCTCCAACATGTCGGAGTTCTTGTCGCTCTCTTCGTAGATCTTCTTCCCAACGACGCTCTCGTTGACTCTTCGTCCTTCGTCCGAAATGGCCTGCGCATCACTGTAAGGTGGCACATAGCCTTGTGGCAATGGTGGTGGTGGAAACTGAATCTGGCCAACCATTCTCCATACATTTTGGGAAAGGTCACACGCCTCCCTCATTAGTTCCATTAACAGCGAAGGGGATTCGCCGAAAGTGCCATTACCTAGATCCGCAATATGAATGGGTTGTCTTTCATTATCTTGATCGTTGGTCATAATTCTGAACTTCAAAGTAACCATGAAGAGTGGGAGGAGATAATACAGATGGCATCAATCTGATGAGGCCGAAAAATTATAGAACATATATAGTTTACTTCGGATTCGAATATGATCCTAATTATGCTATGGTCCCTACAAAACAAGGCACCACAAGTGGTCTGCCGGCATTGCACCAGCGGTGTGAGAATCAGTAGAGTTCTAGAAAGAATTCAGTAGAGTACTGGCTAGAAAAAGAATGTGTACCTTGGCTAGACCCCACTCTTGTAGTATTTATAAGAGCGGGAAGATTTGTTTATCTTTCCCTTAATAAGTCATCAAATTTGGAGCTTTCTGATCCCCGGTTGCTATGGAATCAACCTGCTATAAAGGATACGGCAAACATAAATAATATAGACTCAAATGATTGGATTCCTTGACTGTCAAAGCACTGAAAAGTTGTTGTCACTATCTTCATCTAACAATCTTCTTTTAATCTCGATCAATCCCCATTAATGCCCTGAATTTTAGGGGATATGGAAGTTACGGACCGTTATATTTAAGATTTAACCTCCTTTTCCATATATGGTAGATTCCATTAACGGTTCCTAAGCAAGTGTCAAGGCCCAGGCAGGGAAGGGGGCTCGAGGCATCTTCGGTGATCCCAAGGACGATTATTGAGCTATGATACCGGTTAATTCAGAGCTTCTACTCGATTTTGTCAATGTCTTCGATACTCTTCTCGGGTACCGAACAATATCTTTAGTTACCCGTGTGTGGATTTGAGTCCTGTTCGGGAACATGTGCCTTACCCATGAGTTCGTCTCTTACACGTTGCAGTATTTGGAGCTGGTCCAAGTACCCCACATCAACATGCATTATGGAATGAATGCTGTAAAACATTAGACAAGCATGAGCATCCAGAAATAAGAGTGAGGCCCGGGTAAGATATAAGAGATGGAATTATCTTTACTATCTGCATCATTTCTCAATCAATATATATTTCCCTTGGGCTTACCGAACAACAGATATATTCTCACTTATATTTAATTAGCAGTAATATATCTGGTATCTAGCAGTTATGAACAGGTTTATGACAATTTAGCGCTAAGTTCAAATTTCCCTTGCCTCCTCAACACCCTAACGGGCATTTGGGAAAGTTTAGGGCATATAAAACCATATAAAAAGGGAAACCGGATGGGAAGAGAGAAATGGAGAACATGCCCAAGAATCTATCAAGAAACTAAGCCCCAACAAAATCAAAACCATGAATTTAAGAAGATGGACAATCACGTAGGACAAACAAACAAAAATTTGAAAGTTAACACAAACCAAAGACTTGCAACAAGTCTGATTTTGCACAGATCAGCATTCCTGCTCTTGTTCCCTTCCATGAACCAACGACTGGCAACAAAATCCAACTAAGCACGGTAAGTATTCCAGTTCATGTGCTCTTCCAAGAAAAGATCCAATTCGCTCACCGATCAATTGAGAAGTTGCAGAACAATGAATTTAAAGAAAGGAGGGTATAAGCGCTAATAATTGGAGAATAAGAAGGCAAAAGGAAAGTCTTACATCAATCTCTATGGAAATCATATCCTAACCAGATCAGCACTCATCATGGAACCAAAGACAAAAGAGGAAAAGTCCATCTGACCTGGATTGCTAATTAAAGGAACAGCTTTTCCATTTAAGAAAAAACAAAAAGTAATGCACTCACACTACAAAAATACATGTCACTTCTTTAATTTTTTCTACCTTTTCTTTTCAAATAAAGAATTTAATGAATTTCCACGCACTATTCTTGGCATAATCCACGAACTGACCCTCAGAACCCAACATATTCACCTGTTATTTCGTGTACTAATTGGTTATAGCCTTACTTCACAAGGGGAAATTCAGGAAACATCACAAGATTCAGTTCATAGATTTCTACAAATGGTAAAAGAAACATTATAAGACGAAAGGGGAAAAATGGAGCACCGCATTGGGGCTGAGAAAGTAAATAATCTCACAAGTAAAAAAAGATTGTGTATAAACAAACTTTACGTGATGCCAAGAACACGAAAGGTAAAATGCTAAATTAGAACTTAAACATAAAACCAACTCACCTGTTATTTCATGTACGAATTGGTTATAGCCTTACTTCACAAGGGGCAAATCAGGAAACATCGCAAGTTTCCGTTCATAGATTTCTACAAATGGTAAAAGAAATATTATATGATAGAAGGGGAAAAGTGGAGCACCGCATTCGGGCTCAGAAAGTAAATAACCTCACCACAAGTAAAAAAAGATGGTGTTAACAAACTTTACGTGATGCCAAGAACAAGAAAGGTAAGACACTAAATTAGAACTAAAACATAGAACCAAAAGCCAGTATTAAAACCAGTCATCGTCATTTTCCAAATATCATCAATGTAACAATACTAGAGGCTTCGTGGGATCACAACATGAACTGACACTATACCTTGTACGACCAAACAATTCATTCTTTATGCAAGGAAAACTGGATGGGCTCCATGAAGAGTGGGCGAAAGGCGAAATTCAAATAAAACAAAGAGAAAAAAAACTAACGGTTTTTCACTTGAACACAAAGAAAAACAAACAAAAATAAGAACAAAAAGAAGGCCTTGGCATATTCATTTTTATTTTTACTAGTCATAAAAATATGCTCTTCCTCTGGCTTAACCAATGTACTAAAAGATCTCACAGGTAGAATAAAACATACAACATTAACTGACCTAACAGGAATAACCATCACTCTGAAACCTCAGAGTCTTTTCTAATGAGTCAGGTGTTTACAGTACTTTAAAATAAAAAATAAAAAATAAATAAAAAGAAAAAAGAAAGAAACAGGGCAGTTACAACAAGAATGATGAACGTTTACCGATGTATCATTAACAAATAACAAGGTCAGGATTGCCTTCACTATAAGATAATTTGTCTGAACTGAACTGTAGAAATTTAAAGACTTAGACAAGCAAGAGATGAAAAGGGAACACAAGTAAATCACAATGCCAGAGAGCCAACTACTAAACGGTCAATATTAAGACTATTTTGCATATAATATTGAACCCACACCATTCCAATGGACCTTCCTGAACTAAAATTTAAGTCAAAGGAGCTACTCCACCTATTGTCCTATAGTTCTTGACTGTAAGTTCCGAAATTGGTATCATAATTAGGTTCGGGAAGCCTCCGTCATTTATCCCTCAAGTAATTAGGTCATTACTCTTCCGACCATCACAAATGCCTCATCTTTGTCAATCGCCTCCATAAACATGTCGGGATTGGACGTGAACAACCGTGTTGAATCACATATCAAACTAGACCTGATTATCATATAATTTCAGGTTGCAAACTCATAAGATAGTGTTAGAGCTAGGTTAGTGAAGCATCCATCATTTATTTTTATTTTTATTTTTTTCCATTCACTCTCACATGTTCTGCAGTACCCCCCGTGAATACTACTAAACGGTCAAAATTTAGACTATTTTGCATTTAATATCGAACCCCACACCATTCCAGTGGACTTTCCTGAACTAACATATAAGTGAAAGAAGCTAATCCACATAAGATAGCATTGAAGCTAGGTTAGGGAAGCATCCATCATTTATACACTAAGTCACTTGGCCATAAAAATCATCTCTCTGTCAACCGTTCCACCTGCAACTTAGGTTGCACGTGAAGGTCATTTATACACTAAGTCACTTGGGCATAAAAATCATCTCTCAGTCAACCGTTCCACGTGCAACCTAGGTTGCACATGAAGGTCAGTGTTAAATACATATTAGACTTCCCTTATAAGACTTCCCCAAACTAATATACAAATCAAAGGACTACTCTACATGCTGCCATAAAATATTTGGTTGGAAGCTCCAAAGATTCAATAAATAGCAAGTGAAAATCTATATATGTGGACTAAGTTGAAACTTCAAGTTCAAAACCAAGCTCACAAATAAAGAGCCGTTTGAAATTAACATCATAAATTTAAATGAATGAACAAAAAAGAAAAGAAAAAGTAGCAAAAGAAAAAAAAAAAAAAAAAAAAAAAAAAAAAAAAAATTGCATAAACTACAATCATGAGAAACAAATATGCCGATCATCCACCAAAAATTGCATAAACTACAATCATATCGTCTATCACTCACTCCATTCCAATAGTTCAAACATGTTCCCTTCTTGTGAAAATTTCATCAGTCTATCACCCATCAACAATTATTTGAAGTACTTCGTTTTACAGTATTGAAATTGAACTCCTCGAAGTGGTTGTCTTCTATTCACATGCTAATGGGGAATCCTCTGCCACTAGTCTGATGTGTAGCAACGTTTGCTACATCATGTAATGTTTTAGTACGTGGAATGGAAAGGGAAACAATGCAGAACACTAGATATAATTCTATTCATAGGAAACAAATGAAAATTGTGATCAGATAGTCCTTTTGTACAAGTAAAGGTCAATTTGAAAAGTTTATGAGTGAAAATATGTCAGTATAGTATGCTATACCTTTATTTATCTATAAATGTTTTGGAAGTTACATATATTGAAGTTAATAGTTTCGAACACCAAATTTAGAGTTCTTAAACCAAGTGTATGCTGTTTCGGATAAATCATACCAATTAACAGTTCACTAAGGTGCTAGAGTATTCGATCTAACTATCCGTACATATGGAGAAAATATGGAGGAAGATTGATTTTCATTTGTTTGTTATCAAAAGAACACAAAACGGGAAGAAAAAAATAAATAAAATAAAAAATAAAAACTTATCCTTCAAAAAATGAAATGTAAAGTGGAAAGAATGAATTGAAAAATAATTGTCTTGCTTTTAGTCATCCACAATTATTAAATAATGGAAAAAATTATACTCCCTTTCCATCCTTCATACCAAACACAGAGGAAAGACATCCATGTTTTCTTCCTATCAATGTTCCATCCTTTTGACCAAACGGACAAGTATAGATATTTTTTTACCATTCTTTATCTTGTTCCATTTGCTAGAAACACTATTTACCACAATAAGGAAGTGGATAAAGAATTAATGCGAATGAAATACTTAAAACAACATTACAGGATCTTATAAATGATCTTTTTTCCTTTTCAGTAAACACTAATTTTTAAATCTTAATAAGAAAACTACTAAAAAGAATGAAAGACAAAATATTCTAATTTATGAAGCATATCTAAAATGTTTCTCTTTTTTATCGAAATTGGATGCATGCACCTTACAACTATGTTCCCTGCTAATGTTCATTTCCATAACAATCTATGACACATAACTTTTGCTAATTTTTTAATGTTATCATTGTGTGAATTTAAAAATAACTTTTGCTAACATTTTGAAGGATGACTTTGTATATGAAGTTAACTAACAGATACGTTTAGATTGATAAGAGAAGCAACATGATTGATGTCTTCAAATTACTGGATGGGTCATATATCAACGCTCAATGTAAAATTACCAATAAATTGTAAAACAAACTGATAATTAACCTTGACAATGCCTTTTAACTGCTACTTCCCAGCTAAGTGCCAAAGATGCCTTGATCGGTAGAACTACCTTACAAATGTTGAGAAAACAAGCAGCAGAGCAAGAGTTGGAAATCAAATGTCAGTCAATGTCCCAAGCACATAATATTGACAAAAAACCAAATAACCAATTTCAGCAAGGATTAGACATAGAAAGAAATGTTATGTGACCCAGCAATTTATTTTGTTAATTTGTTTTCAAATCAATCATCCAAATGTAGTCTTTTTTGAATTCACAGCTACAATCCAAACAACATCAGAAGATTCGCATTTGTTTTGTATTTTTTGTCTCTTTGGTGCCAGCACTCTCATCACATCAGTTAAAATCATCAGTTCAGAATCTATTCTACACTTTTCTCTCCTGTCTTGTAGTTCATCTGAAGCTCGCAATCGTTCGATACAGCAACTCAGATGAGCGACATGAGTCAATAAGAGTCTATTTACCACAAATCCACGGATAGCTATTGCTTTCACCATGCCATTCTTCGCATGGTACACCCTACAGATGTCACTTCTGTCTATTTCACATTAGACTGGGATAACTGGGATCCTGTTTCAACACTAGCAGACACATTTATGTGCCCTTTGGCTAATTCAATTGTTTTATCTTCTGACAAAACATTCTCATTGGACTCCATCAGTGCATCCATTCTCCAATTCTCATCCAGGTTGTGACTTGCTTCAGTTTTATCCTCCAAACTAATGCACAAATGCCCATTTTCTCTGTTTGATGGCAGCATCGAGTTTGAATCCATAACAAGCACAGATATCTGCTCATCAAAAACAAAGATTTTGGCTTTTCAAGCATGAGATTTTTGTTTCAGTATTACTTCATCCAGAATAACAGGGCCGTGAGTTACCTCATGAGTGCAAAGCAAAGTTTTACATTCAGACGTATCAGTTTGAACCTCTACACTCCTAGCATGCAAATGTGGGCAGAGAGGAGGGCTTCTACTACGGCAATTGTGGCACTTGAAACCAATGAGATTAAAAGCATTTTCAGTTCTAAGCCCAAAAGCATCTCCATGAAACCAATCTGCAAAATGCATGAAGACTGCATAAGCTAACACAAAAAATAAAAAATACCTACAGTCTAAAAGCATATAATCATTAACTGAAAGGCTGAAACACCTGGATGATTAAGCCGTAAAAAATACATTGGCCAGCCTCTATAAATTGACACAAACAATAACACATCAAAATTAAGATAGATATCAGAGTGAAAGAACAAGACACCTGCACAGATTTCGCAACTAATATAAACCAATGAGGATGTACAGCTTTCTTCCAAACAAAGACTGCATCTAGGTTGGTTATGTACATCGGCCATCTGTTCAGAAGGGAAAAGGAGTTTTTTACTTCTAAAATGCATCACCCTTTCATCATTTGGCTTCCTAGAGAAATGGATACCATTCAGCCAGTAGTCACGGAAAACCTCAGTTCTCTTCTTCTGCCAAGTTGAACTCTTTGGGTTCTTGCACGTAATTTTTCTTATTTTAGATCGTTTTTTCTTCTTAGGTCTTCCAACCTTTTTACTTCCAACCTTTTTACTTTGAAGTGAGACATGCTTAACATTCCTTGAAGAACGTCGCAGAGGTACACAGGCCGAAATTTTTCTTTTTGTTGCGGGCTGAACAGATTTTTTGTCTTTAGTGGTGTTTTTACTCACTTTTGAGCACGTTGACCTCACTTTGGCGGCTTTCTTACTGTTCTGCAATTGCAATTTCCCATTCTTTGTGTCGATCTTTGTGAACTTCATATCCCGGCATTTGTGACACGTATATGTCCATTCAAAAGTCATAGCTCCATCAGACTTCTTCACATGTCTTCTATGGAAGAATCCTGAATATCATAGAAGTAGCTGAGTATCAAACTGAACTAGGTCATGGAATTAAGCTATTAGAAGGTGATAAAACACATGACAGCCTTCATGAATCAAACAGTAATAAGAGATTTTAAGACAACAGTGAGAAAATGATGCCTGAATGCATGAGAAAACAGAACTTCTGTGAGAAGTTATTGATGGGCAAAATGCCAATCTACTAGGTTGATTAAAAGTAGATTCTCAAAAGTTAGAACCTTAATGCAAACCAATGTTGTAAAAGGCGTTCTCGAGGCTCGCCTAGAGGCGGGGCAGTCCTACACTGCCCCGGGGTGATGAGGGTGCTATTTTCTAGCTGGGATTGCACCCAGATGCCATCGGCAACGCCCAACTTCACCCCGGGCGAAGTTCGACGGGACTTATGCCCTGTGTTTCCATCACAAGAAAAATTAAGAGAGACAACTTGAGTTTGCACCTATTTAATGTGTTTGTCTTCGTCTTAATCACTTCAATCGTGCCAAACCTCGAAGGTTGGAGGTGCGAACAAGGTTTAGGGTTGCAAAGGTTAACATTCAGATGAGGAAGCAGAGGTTGATGACAGTAGAAATAGGAAAATTAGGGTTAAGTAATGTGTTTTTTTAATGTTTTATATGGAAATAAAGCAATTGTCTCCTCTAATTTATATTTTTTTTAATTAATAAAGGAAAATTTTGGAGTCTTTGACCAGAATTCAAGGAAGATTATTACTTGTTAGAGAATAGATGACAAAATAAAGAACAATATTTAAAAGCATCCCTAAATAAGTTGGCCTCATATGGAAAATAGAATTTCAATCAAATTACTATTTATGATTTATAGCTTTTGTCATATTATGATTTTATCTATGTTTATTTTTCATATATATCCTTTTATTTATTTTTAATATTTTTTAATTATATGTAATATTTCTAAAATAATAAAAAAATCTGTATCGTGGCACTTAAGCACCACGCCTTAGGGCTTATACCTCGCCCCAAATAGGTCAAAACGGGCCACCCAATGCTACCTCCTTTTACAACACTGATGCAAACCATTTATCAAGTGCCAAAAAAAAAAAAAGGTAAACCACAAAAGGAAATATTTTCAATATTCAGCTACTAACCTTTACAAAAATGGCAGCTCACCGCATCTCTGCAATTGAAAATAGAAGAGATCGATAAGCAATATTGAAAATTAAAGCAAAATCAAAACTAGAAAAATCAGGTGAAACCAATCTTGGTGTGATTTTCCATTAAATATGAACTTGAAAATTTATATAATAACTGTTGGGGGCCTTGAGGCATTGTAAATTGGCTACTGTAAGTCAAAGCATGGTGTAAACTTGTAATAGGGTTTTCTATGTGAGATTTCACTGTTCAATAGCCGTATAATCTCATGTTAGAAGACTGAAGCTCTGTTTGATTAGAAAACACCACACAAGGGCGTGTATCTATTCCAATTCACATTAGCTAAGATGCCTTTAAGCCTTTATATAAAATGGTTTTATGTCTGTTATGATTTTTGTTCAAGTCTTAACAGAGCAATATTGGATTAGATAGCATGTCAAGTTCAGCAACCAAAGTGTTTGTTGATGATCAAGATGTCAGTTGAAGGTGACCTTCAACATAGTCCAGGTGGTTTTGTCAGTATATTGTATATATTAAACTCTACAGAGTGGATTAGGTAGCTTGTCCAGCACGGCACTGTATTTAGTTTTTGGTGTAACAATCTTGCATTCAATCCTTTTACTTTTCTTGCACTTGACACTTCGCTTGAATTAATTTATTTCCAAGTAATTACTGAGATTGTCATCTCTGGTAAAATTCAATTAAAATTAACACTAGAAGTTGAGATGTATGTTAACAATGTTACTGGCCTGATGGCTTCACTTCTATTTTCTTCAAAAATGTTGGGAGATTATTCAAGATCATTTGACTAATGCTCTCAGATGTCTCTTTGTTGGTGAGAAGGTTCTGGATGCTTTGGGCTATTGCTCTCAACCATAAGGTAACTTCTCCTAGAACTAACAGTGATCTAAGGCCTATAAGTCTCTACAATGTGGTGTACAAGATTGTAACAAAGCTGATTACTTCCAGACTTCTTGTGATTCTCCCTTCGATTGTTTCTCTAGAACAAAGTGCCTATGTCAAAGGAAGGATTATTCAAGATTATGTTCTTCTTGCTCAGGAAATGATTTCACAGGATCAACCATGTTAATAGTGGTGACAATGTTCTTCTCAAATTGGATATGTCAAAGGCCTATGGCAGGTTTCACTGGATCTTTCTTGTTAAGGTGTTAAGAAGAATGGGATTTCCTGAACATGATTTGGAGTTGTCTTCCCAAAAATTATCAATCCTTATTAATGGTCAGTTTAAAGGGTATTTCGCAAGTTCCAAAGGCATCACACAGGGAGATCCTTGAAGAAACCCAATGGGCCTAACTCACTTGCCCATTGGGTTTTTACATGGTATCAAAACTCATATTACAAGAACTATGACCCAATAAACACAAAATGAGAGACTGGTCGAGAGTTAGCTGACCAAGGGTCCGATGTGAGAGGGAGATTTTTGGATTTATCTCACATCGGATGTGGAAGGGACTAGTGGTCAAGTTATAAATGTGAAAAAAAATCTCACCTCATGAGTTAGTTTTTGGAGTTAACACAGGCCCAAGACCATCCTACACTGGTATCAGAGCCATTGGGTTAGGCCTAATGCTTTTCTTCAATATCAGAGCCAAACTTTTCGTCTGATGTTGGGCGTATTGACTCCCACATCAATGTTGAGCCCCAATATCCATTCACAGTGGTTTTTCAAAGTTCACCTTGCGCGTAAGAGGACGTGTTGAATCTCACATTGATGTTGGTCGTTCGTAGTGGCTTGTCAAAGTCCACCCAGCGCATGAGGGGGCGTGTTGAATCCCACATCACTTGTATTACCTGATCCTGAGCTATATATAAAGCCTAGGGCAATCCTCATCTTACAAGGCGTCTTTTGAGAGTGAGTTAAGCCCATTGGGTTTCTACAGTCCTCTGTCCCATATCCTTTTTGTGATTGCAGCAAAAGTATTATCCATGGGCCTGAAGAAGTTGTTTAACACTCACCATCATTTTCAATTCTTTCATCCTAGTCATTGTCCAATAATTTCTTATCTTTCTTTTGTTGATCATATTGTAATCTTTACTAATGAATGGATAGATTCTTTGAAGCTCATTAATTAGCCAATTTTTAGGAAGCACCTTCAGGGTAGCAAGTCAAAAAACCCAAAAACAGCTTTTTTGTTTCAACTGAATGCTCAGCCACCAGGAGAAATCCCATTGCTCGTGCCACTGGTTTTGGAAATGGTGAGTGCCTTTAATTTATTTGTGTTGTCCTCTATTTGTTGGCAGGAAAAGAGTGGCATTTTTTATCCCTCTCAATGATAAAATCAGGAAAAAGATTAATGGTTGAAATGCCAAATGGTTGTCCGTTAGGGGTAAGCTTGTTCTGCTGAAAAGTGTGCTTCAGAGTATTCCTATATATAACCTTTCTGTTCTTTTTCCTTCTAAATCTGTGTTCAGCGAATTAGATAATCTTTTTGCTGACTTCCCCCAGATTGGGTCTTAGAAGAATGGAGGATGTAGTCAAAGGAATGCACTATAAGCTCATATGGAAATTCAGATAAAGGAACTCTTTATGGGCCAGATTTTTGGATGCTAATTATGGAATAATTCCAGAATGATGATTTTTTTCAAAGGAAACCTTCACAGAGCGAGGAACGCTTATTAATCACGAAAAAATAAGCTATCAGAGGACTAGGCCTTACTGATAGAGAGAATAAAAAAAAAAAAGTAGGGGGACTTAAGACCGAACCTCTCCAGAAAAGTCAAAAAGAACTCAAACCAAAAAGAATTCCAATCCAAAACAATAAGACAGTACAAAGTTTGTCACTCCAAATAAGTCCTTTAAACTTTCCAGACAAAGATGACCAAGAGTGAAATTGATTATCCCCACGAATACACCCGTAGTACGCAAGCAATGAAGAAGAGAAGAGAGTTGATGAATTTGCTGAAAAATGGGCTTCACCCTCCATGGAAGCTTAGCATGACAAACTAACATCAACACTGCCGCTTTGGAATCCAATTCAACAACCACATTTTTATAATTATTAATGTTACGCCAAAGAAAACTTTTAGGAATAGCTTTAAGTTCAACAACCATATTGGCTTTGGAACAAGCAACCAAAATCAAGAGAACAAGCAAACAGAACATCACATTTCTATCTATAATGAGGCCTCCCCCCCCCAGTGCAGCCCGAATTATTTTTGGAAGCATCATCAGAATTTAGACCTGATTAGAAGATGGGACAATCCATTTGACCAGCTTTGGAGGTCTAAGAATTTTCTCTACTTATTTCCGAAAATAGCAACCAACTCTTTATCTGATTGAGAATTAACAAAAGCATCAACAGAAAAAGCAAGATCAAGGCATATATTGTGAAAGCTTTATTGACCTTACCCATATTTGAACCTAGATTTTCAAAGTCACCAGCAAATCCAGACAGCAACAAGATAGCTAGTCTGCTTTTGAAATGCAGAAAGAGCTATAGAAGACCAGTAATGAATAATTGGATCCTTGACAATGGAAGCATACATCAAATTGCCTAAAACGTTCATAAAGAATGACCAAACAGAAACAGCTACCTCCCCCAATAAAAAGAATATGATGTTTATTTTCAGATCGAGAATTAGTAGAATTACATAAACATTTAGAGACAATAGAACTACACCTCAGCCAAATTTTATCATCAAGAGGCAAACAGTCATAATACGTTCTCCACAGAAATATTTTGGTATTTTCTTATCCCAGAAGTTAGAAACATACCATGTAGTGGACAGACCTGATATTATAAAATTCCAAGCAGATTTTATTGAGAGAGCCCTATCCATGGTACCAGACCAGATTATCTCATCCTTTTGGGAGACATCAATACCTTGATAATCACCACTTTAATAAACAATTCATCATTAAGAATGCATCGCAAGCATTGAAATCCCAGTTTGAATCAATCCGGACATCAGAGTTTTTTTAAATCCATCTGATTTTGAAGAACCAATTGAAGCTTACCTAGAAGAACATATGTGACCCAATACTTCCACCAAAAGAAAATTTCACATTTTGAAACAAGCCAAGTAATGTTTTTTTCTACCACATTTGTAAGATTCATCATCATCCTCCAATTCAGATTGTTATCTAGGTTCTACTCTATAGAAGGATTGAGAACTGGCCCAAAAAGAGTTTCCTTCTCTGAATTTCCACCAGAGCGTACAGTGCATAACTCTGACCACATCCTCCACCCAACCCACCCTCCTTCTGTGGTACAGTACAAAAAGAGATCCTATCTTCTACAGTGAAGCTTTCTTTGAAATCATTCCCTCAGAATAATTCGCAAATAGTTTATGATGTTTATCTAATTCCTTGAACAAAGATTTAGGAAGAAAAATAACAAAATAGGTGAATATACTAATATTGTGAAGCACACTTTTCAGAAGAACAAGCTTAACCCCAGAAAATAGCCATTTGGTATTCCAACCATTAATATTCTTCCTGATTTTAGCTATAATAGGAGTGGAAATGCAACTTTTTTCCTGCCAATAGAAAAGAAAAAATAAAGACAACCTGAATAAATTAAAGGCCATTCACCATTTCTAAACTTTATGAGCAATTAGATTTCTCTTGGCGACTAAGCATGTGGAAGAAACGAAAAAAATTGCTTTTGGATTTGTTGTCTTGCTGCCACGAAGCTGCTTCATAACTCGAAACAAATTAGCCAATAAGTTTCAAAGAATCCTTACTGCCATTAGTAAAAACCACAATATCATCAGCAAATGAAAGATGTGAAATTACTAGACAATGATAGAGATGAGAGCGCTCCGCTGAGGTTCCTTAAAAAAAATGCCAAAGATGAGAGAACAGAATATTATGATGAGTATTATACAGCTTCTTAAAGCCCATAAAGAAAACTTTTGCAACAATCACAAATAGAGAAGGGAACTGAGGGTCCCCCTGCCTGATTCCTCTGGAACTAGCAAAATACCCTTTAGACTACCCATTAATAAGGATTGAGAATTTCGAGGAAGACACAAATCATATCCATAAAGTGTTCAAAAAATCCCATCCTTCGTAGCACCTTAACAAGAAAGATCCATAAACCCTGTTGTAGGCCTTAGACATATCTAATTTGAGACTGACACTGTCACCCCTATTAACATGGTTGGTCTTGGTCCTGTGAATCATTTCCTGGGCAAGAAGAACATTATCTTTGATAATCCATTCTCTGACAGAACTTTGCTCTAGAGAAATAATGGAAGAATGAACCACAGTAATTTTGAAAGCAACCAACTTGGACACAATATTATACACCACATTGCAGACACTTATAGGCATTAGATCACTACAAGTAGCAGGAGAGGTAACCATCGGGATGAGAGCAATAAGAGTGCTGCCCGAAGCATCAGGAACCTCCTCAACAACAAAAAACCTCTGACAGCATTAGTCAAATCAACTTGAACATTCTGTCAGCATTTTTTGGAAAAACAACAGCAGTGAAGCCATCATGACCAGAAGCATTGTTACTATCCATCTCACAGTGGCTTTAATCTCATCATCTTCCAGATAATCAGACAAACTGGCATCTGATCATGTCAAATTCTAGCCTCACTAACATCAAAAAAGGGTCCTCCCAGATGGAGCCAGTTTCTGCTGTTAAATGTTGCTGAAAATTGTCAATAATGACCTTGTCAATATCCTCCCCCTTGGTGTTCCAATTACCAGTCCTGTCATTAAATCTATGGATGCACATTTCTTGCCTTTAGAGATTGACACAGTTCTGAAAAAAAAAAAATCCTGTGTTGTGATACCCCTCCTTAAGCCACTTAGATCTAGATCTTTTGTTTCAAGTACCTTTCTTACTGCAGCATAAGAGATTTCTAATTTGCTTCAGCTAGATGATTAGATTCTCTGTCAACATCAGAATTACTTCTTTGATATTGAATAACACATTGTAACACATGATCCTCAGCATCCTTGATGTTCTCAAAAATGTCACCAAAAGTTTCTTATTCCAAGTTATGAGCACACTCTTCAGCCTTTGAGCTTCTTCACCAAAATTGACATACCTGAACCATCCCATCTGCTGATTCAAACTATTCCTTACAATATCCATGAATTGATCATGATAGCACCGCATGTTCTGAAATTTGAAAGACTTATGACATCTATCCAATCAACTAAATGCAGAGATGAACAGAAGAGAATGATCAGAATTAGTTCTAGGAAGATGCTTGATCCCCAGCTTATCGGTATTATTGCCCCCACAAATCACCATGTCAATACTTCGTAATTATTACACCAAGTGTACTGGGAACCAACAAAACCAACATCCCCAAGCCCATAAGCAGCAGTAGTAGCAGTGAAATCATGAACAGGGGAAAATTGCATTGAACTGCCCACCCACCATCCAAGACCCAGTAACTGAAGAAGAGACAAGTAAATTATCCCAGAGACATCTCCTATCCAAGGCCTTAAAAGCAGCATAAACAATAGAAACGTTCATAGAACTTGGAATTTCATTATGTTTTGCTTCAAGATGAATTACTTGACCAGCATCCTCCAAAACAATAACATTCCACCCATTTTTCACGGAAAGCCAGATTGCTCCATTATCATTTGAGAGGAAATGATTAAACCTTATTCTATGCATAATAGAATCAATAATTTCCCTATTCACCATAATTCCGAAATTGCAACAAAAGAAACCTTACAAGTTCTAATTAATTTTTTTAATCTCATTATAGAGGGTTGCCGGATTCCCCTTATATTCCGGATTAAGGTATTAATTTTTAAGGTTAAGTGTACCTTTGGATCTGGTAGTCCTTCCGGAACCAACACCAGCTATTTCGGTCCTTCTTCCTTTCTCCGAGTAAGTCTTAATTGGAGATGCCCCCTTGGGTTTTCTACATGGTATCAGAGTCGGGCCTTTTGTCTGACGTTGGGTGTTGAATCCCACATCAATGTTGAGCCCCCAGATATCCGTTCGCATTGGTTTATCAAAGTCCACCCTACGCATGAGCGGGCGTGTTGAATCCCACATTCATATTGGGTCCCCCGATATCCACTCGTAGTGGTTTGAGGGCATGTTGAATCCCACATCGCTTGTGTTACCTAATCCTGAGCTATATATAAAGTCTAGGGCAATCTTCTGTTAGGACCCAAGTTCTAGGAGGGGTAAAATGGATAATTGAAAATATGATTGTTATTTTGTTATGGAATCTGTTTTAGAGTTTGTTAGAGTTGGTTATGGTTAGGGATGGATAAGGAGATTATAAAAGGGGGATGAAGGTCAGTGTAGGGGGGATCAGAAAATAGATAATTGTTTTGGATTGAGCTTAGCACATTTGGAGAGTCCCAAGTCTCTCGAATTACTTGGTTGGAGAGTTCCCAAACCTCTCGAATGCTTTGATTTATCATTGTAATTGTTAGTTCGTTCTATAAAATTCAATAGTACCGATTTGGTTCATATCAAATTAGTATCAAAGCACGTTCCTGGGAAGAATTTTGCAATCTGTCGATGCAGACAATACTACAGAAACTTGACCGGCTTATTAAGTTGCAGGAGGAATCAATTCGTATCCGAAAGACCAAGGAAGCAAAGATGAACTCTTTTGCCGGAGGTACGCCGAACCACAATGAGTCTGCCATTGTTTCTGGTCAGTGGCACGATTTCCGATTTCGGAAGTTGAAGCTTCTGACGTTCGACGATACAGACGCCGATGGATGGATCTTGAAGGCAGAAATCTATTTTGATCTCCACCAATTCACGAACGAAGAAAAAGTTGAGGCAGCGGCCATTAGCTTCGAGGGAGACGCCCTATTATGGTACCAGAAAGAAGAAAAGATCCGACCCTTCTTTCTGTGGGAGGAGTTGAAGAGGTGGCTTCGGAAGAAATTTCGATCCGCTCAGATGGGGTCACTCCATGAACAGAGATTTGTGTTGGAGCAGGAGCTCAGTGTGCGCGATTATCGAGCACCGTCGTTGATCTTGACGAGAGAAGTCACTTTCACAACCGGAGGGATCGAAGAAATCGCTATGTCCACCACGCCGGAAAACAGCAACAACACCGACGATTCATCGCCGTTATTTTCCAACCAAGACGATGATTGTGACGAAGCTATAATCGCGAAGAGAATCGACGAATTCGACGAAGATCTGATCACGACAAGAGTAGACGATTTCGCCATCTTCGTCTCGGCGCCGTGGGATAGGGTATCGAAGGAGGTGCCCTTCGATGCTTTCGTTAAGAGACTGCAACCAGAAATTAGGGTTGAACTTAGTTTGGAGCAGGAAGGCAGCATACGGGAGAATCGCCGGAGGTTTTTCGAGTCTGCTGCGCCGTTGGAAGGAACTCCGACTGAACTAACCCTAGGGATTGTTGACAAAGGATTAAAGAAATGGGTTGAGCTAATAAACTTGAAGACCCACCATTCTGCTTTGCCAATGGATCATTTCAACGTGGGCCTGAAAATAGAGGAAATATCAGCCCAATGTTTCAGAACCAGCACCTTCATCAAGCCCAGCAATGTAGACAGGCCCAATAATTCCAACACTTACTTCAAGCCCAATAACTCTTTTGAGCCCAACAACTTGGATTTGACCCAGGAAGTAGAGGAAAATTTTTTAACAACTGGGTGGGGCCAGAAGATAGAAGAAAAATTCCAGTGCATTACTCAAGCTCACAAAAATCACCAGGGTTGGTCTAAAAGAATGGTGTGGGATCCTGGAAAGCGACCAAATGACAAGAAAATAATAAAACTTCACTTCTTGAATTTCACCTTGAGGACAAGGTGAATGTTTAGGCGGTGGGTAATGTTAGGACCCAAGTTCTAGGAGGGGTAAAATGGGTAATTGAAAATATGATTGTTATTTTGTTATGGAATCTGTTTTAGAGTTTGTTAGAGTTGGTTATGGTTAGGGATGGATAAGGAGATTATAAAAGGGGGATGAAGGTCAGTGTAGGGGGGATCGGAAAATAGATAATTGTTTTGGATTGAGCTTAGCTCATTTGGAGAGTCCCAAGTCTCTCGAATTACTTGGTTAGAGAGTTCCCAAACCTCTCGAATGCTTTGGTTTATCTTTGTAATTGTTAGTTCGTTCTATAAAATTCAATAGTACCGATTTGGTTCATATCATCTTCCTCTTCAAGAAGTCTTTGAGTTAGGCCCATTGGGTTCCTACAGTATCCATGTTGGAATTCGATGGAACCTCAGATTGCTAATATGTGTATTGATCTGAATACATGCAAAGCAATCTAGGAATATCTTCGTGTGTTATATTCCAGTAATCTTACCTTGAACATATGATTTATGGGTTGAGTATTTCCAGCTCCATCAAGCCACGCAATCTGTTACGAATTACTTCGCTAATGAGGAGTTAAATACCATTTTTCCAATACCTACTGATATGAAATATGAAAGAAATGCAAAAATTAAGTGAGCAGATTGCCATCATGAAATTCTTAGCGAGATTACGCGTAGAATTTGAACCAGTCTGATCTCAAATCCTTGTCACTTCTACTCTTTCCTCTATCATCAAAACATATCCACGAGTTTTGCGTAGCACCAATAGAGAGTGATTTGCTTAACCAGCAGAGAAAGTACTTCTATCTCTAGTTCACTTATGCCATCTAAGCATGTCCTCAAACCATCTCCTTGAGCATGGTTCAAGAGATTTAGTGATGTCACAAAAATTCAGTCTTCAGAGATGTGGCGTCAATCACTTAGTGTTTACCGGACTACTACAATAGGCAAAATATTGTTAATCGTGTATGTCGATGATATTGTGATCTCAGGGGACGACCATAGTAGGATTCAAGCTCTCAAATTGTTCTTGCACAACACAAAAGTTTTAGGCCAATGAAATAATTCTTGGGGATTGAGGTTGCTCGATCTAGCCAAGGCATTCATTTTTCTCAGAGAAAATATGTCCTTGATCTATTGAACGAAAGAGAAATGCTAGGAGCCAAACCGATTGACTCGCTCATAGATTCAAACACAAAATTATTGGCAGATTAGGGAGAATTACTGACAAATTTAGGGCCACAAACGGTTAGTTGGGAAGTTAAACTATTTAACTGTTACCAGACCTGATATCTCATTTGTTGTTATTGTTATTAGCCAGTTCTTGGTTCGTCCCATGACGTGTGTCACTGGGAATCAGTGGTTCGTATTCTCAAATATTAGAAAAGTGTATCTGGTTGTGGCCCACTGTATCAGAAATTAGGTCACACTCAAATAAAGCGATATTTAGATGCACGCAAGAATGGATTATCCTCCAACAGAAAGTCTACTAACCTTCCAATTGAAAGTCTACTAAGGCTTATTGTGTATTTGTTGAAGGTAATCTTGGCTCATGGAAAAGTAAGAAATATATTGTAGTGGACCGATCAAGTGTAGAATCAAAATACAGGACCATGGCTCATAACACTTGTGAGCTAACTTAGTTGAAACATCTTTTGCAAGAACTTGGGTTTGATCATTCTTCACCTATGGATCTAGTACATGATAACCAAAGGGGCACTTCACATTGCATCCAATCCAGACTTCCATGAGAGAACGTAACACATTGAAATTGATTGTCACTTCATATGAGAGAAATTGGTGCAGAAGTTGGTTGAGACTAGATATTTGAATTTAGTTGATCAGTTAACTGGTTTATTCACTAAAACCGTTAGAGGGCTCCAGGATAAAGTATATTTGTTACAAGTTAGAAGCATATAATATATATGCTCCAACTTGAGGGGGAGTGTTAAGGGTATTTCCATCATTCCTGAATTGTTTTAGGGCTTTTATATTGTTTCCATATTTCTATTACTAATAGAGGGAGAGACAATCATAATAGCTGATCAGCTCATTCTTTTCATACATTCTTTTTACTATAACAGAGGAAAACTTGTTTGCGAGGATTAGAACTTCATCAAAAAATTCACCTTCCTTAAAACCCTTATCCTCATTATCTAGAATTCCTCTTTAGATTGATCATTAAGAACAGCAAGCACATTAGATGGAGTTTCTGAAACCATTTCTGCTTCTGTATCAGCTAAAACCCTATTACTCATACCTACTTCCACCAAAGAATTTGTCTCATCAACATTTTCATTACGATTCTCTTTTCCCTTTAAAGCAATTATCAATAATATCTCTATTATCGGATTCCGTCCCAGAAGGTTTAGCAACGACAGGGATAGCATTTCACTTTGATTTTAGCATTCTCCATTCCTGAACTATTTCCTTGCCCTTAGATTTAGCATCGTTAACTATTCAGTGGGATTTATCAGCCTTCCCATCATCTAGACCATTATGAGATTTATCAGCATTAACAGCCAAAGATGGTGGATTTAAAATCTTACAATAATTCATTCTATCACCTTGCCTTAGAAAATGTGTACCGCAACCGGGAATGTTTTCACACTGGATCGGTTGCCAAAAACCTTCACCACTTTCATCATCTCCAATCCAAACCCACTTTGGTAGTTCTATGAGAAGATCAATTTCAACACACACACAAGCCAAATAGAGCCTGAATAATTCCACTGTCGCAGCATCCAAATTCAGTGGCTAACCAAAAGACTGAATACTCGAGAAGATGCTTGCTGCATTGTAGAAGTGAATTGGTAGCTGAGGAAGAGAAATCCAAACCCGGGCAGTATGAGGTTTCTTATCAACATGGAATGAGGGATCCCACTTGAATACTCGCATTGGAAAACGACTCAAATAACATGTCTCTTTCATCCAAATACGCTGAAAATCTCCTTTATGATTCAACCGAATCAATAAGTGCTCTGCACCAAAGAAGCCAATTTTGAAATCAGAACGGAGACCTAGTTGAATGAAGAATTTTCAGATATCCGCAAACTGGGGTCTACCATGAGAAAACTTTCCAACGAGAGTGAATCAGAATGGAGAATCCAAACATTCTATATCGCGCTTGGGGGAAAGAACAAGTAGTTTGCCCTTATGAAAAGAATGGGGTTTGAGGTCAATGAGTTGGGGTTCAAAAGAATTGGAAGAGAGGATATGAGCAAAGAATTGCATGAGTTTGAAAAACCTAGAGATGGAAAACCTAGGACATTCAAGTATGTAAGAGTAAAACTAAACAAGAAGAGCATGATAATGAATCTTAAAGATTCGGTAGAAGATAACAACCTTTGGCTTGCAGGAAAAGGTGACATATCCTTTTGGTGCAAACTCTGGGTCCCAAAGGTCCTTCCTCTAGGTGAGGTTCAATTGGATCCAAAAAATCAGGTAGATTTAAAAATCTCCAGTGTCAAGATTGATTCAAACTGGGATCTCCATTGCTTAAGATCTATTCTACTCCACACTTGTTTATTAAAGTGGTAGATTACCAAAGAACAGGTTTCTCAATAAAATATGTTTGGAATCTAAGATCAGGTCAGTCCATTTCATGGTATGTTTCTAAATTCTGGGACAAGAAAATTCCAAAAAGGATATCTATATTTCTGTGGAAAATGTATTATGATTGTTTGCCTCTTGATGACAATATTATCCTGAGGGTAATTCCTACTATGACTAAATGTTATTGTTGCTCCATTCATCCTGAATCTGAATATCTTTTTATTGGGGGAGGTGGTTGTTGTTTGGTCATTTTTTATGAACACCTTAGGCATTTTTGTGCATGCTTCCACTGTCACGGATGAGATTATTCATTGTTGGTCCCCTAGTGCTCCTGCATTTCAAAAGCAAATTGGTTATCTTATTCATGTTTGGATATGTTGGTTGCTTCGGAAGTCCAAGTGTAAGTATTAATATGATAGGGTTAAGGTCAACAAAACTATAATTATCCACACTATGTCTTGCTCTTGCTTCTTCTATTGATGCTACAATTAATTCTCTGTCAGACAAAGAGCTAGCTGTTTTGGGAATTAAGTGGAGACAAAAAAAAATAGACCTTCAAAGCAGATCAAATGGCTTTTCCCCTCTTCGAAACAGTTAAAGCTGAATTCTGGTGGTGTAAAAATAATCAGATTGTGCTGGATGTAGAAGCATCATTAGAGAAAAAAATGGTGATGTCATGTTTGCTTCATTTTGGTGATTGTTCTAATATGGTTGTTGAACTTAAAGCTATTCCTCAAGGTCTTCTTTGTTGGATCATAATGATAATGATTAGAGAAATGCGGTTATTAAATTGGATTCCAATTTCCAAGTGATAGTGTTGATGTCAGTTGGTTATGCTATGTTTCCATGGAGGGTCAGCCTATTCTTCAGCAAATTCCCCAATTCATCAGGCTCTCCTCTTTGAGGGTGTATTCATGGGGATCATCAATTTCACTCTTGGTCATCTTGATCTCAAAAGCTTAATGGAATTATTTTGTGGGACAAACTTGGTACCGTTTATGTTAGACAGTAGGTAGGTTCTTTCTTTATTCCATATTGTTTTACCCTTTTTTTTTTGGTTTGAGTTTTTTTAGGACTTTTAGAAGAGGTTAGAAATTAAGTCCCCCTATCCTTTGTATTCTTTCTATCAGTAAGACCTAGTCTCCTGATAGTTTTTTATTTCATGTTTAATAATCTTTCCTCACTCTGTCAAGATTTCCTTTAAAAAAAAAAAAAAGACAACCTACTCAGTCCAATGTTACCTATAACACAGAACGTTTCGGTACATGGAACAGCTACAAGAACGAGGTTCACGATGCAGTCTAAAATGTGGAAGGTTGGACTTCTATATGTATTTGATATATGAAAATGCAATGACTTACTTTTACATTAAATACAAAGCTTTTAGTCTAAGAAGCAAATCATTAGTGACAACATAATTATAAGACACTAAGTTCTCATTCACCTATAAAACTTCTGAAATTAAAAGTGTTGGAGTAAAAATTTTCGGAAGGGCAACTTTATCGTTCCAAAATGATAGTGTATCATGTTTTTAAAAGATTGTGTCAATTGGCCTTAACTAGCGTTTTAGTGTTTTTTGGCAACTCTGACTCGGCACAAATATATAATGCCACAGGATTTAGATATTTCAATGCCATTGAGAACAATGTACAAGTCGTACAAGGTAAATAGGGTAAATAGGCAAGACTTACTCATGTGCAAGCTTAGAAGATGATTCTACAGTACTAAACAAATAAAGACAAGCCTAGAGAACACATAAACATGAAATACCTGATCAAGACATCCTTGTTGCAATGCCCACACTTATATTTCTCTAATCTTTCTGCTCTTGAGAAAAGATATGAAAAACCATTTTCCTTGGATAGCCTCTTCCATATTCTCCCACTGTCTTTAAGCTCCCCATAGTTCATCTTATTCGACTTGCGGGCAATTCTTTTCTCTTCAAACACCTTCAAAAGGTACAGAGGAACATGAGTGTCTTCCAACCAATATTTCCTCCTTCCACTAGAGGATTCTTCAAGCATGGATCCATGTTTCGCCACAACATCGGGGATGAATCTTCTCTTCTTTCCAAAATCAATAAGATATTTCACATATAATCCTTCAGAACACTTCCGGCGGATTATAGATTTTCTAAATGACATGACGGATCTTTTAGATTCCTTATCCATCAAAGAGAGAAGCTTAGTGTTTTCAATCTCATCCCATTTGATATTAGAATCAAGCTCCCTAACCTGAAAAGACAAATAAGAGAGCAACTAATACACATGAATCATGTATTGAGAATTAACAAGAATCAAAAAGAAGGCTACTTATCATAGTACATAAATGCCACATAAATGGCTTCTGTACTTTAAACTTTAGACTAGTCTAGCTTAGACTTGGCTTAAACATTGTTTTCCCAAATAATATTTCATTAAAATATGTCATCCTAGGTACAAGATGTAGAAACTGAACCCTTCTTCTTTGGGAAACTTCACGGCAGTAAGACAGAAGTGAACCTCAAAATTTAGTTAGACCTTCTAATTTGAGGTCAGCTCTACCTCTTGACAGAAAAATTGTCTAGATGCCAACAACAATAAGTAGACCATAAGTAGACCAGAGACGCCATGGCTAGAAAAAAACAAGCTGACCGTAAAAGTGAATGAACCACAAATGTACCAGATGAGCAAGCTGCTCCACGCTTCTTGATGCCTCAACTGCAGCTCGCCAGGCAATATTTTTGCTTCTCTTTGCAAATTCGGAACCATCAGGATATAATATTCCTGGTATCTTCTTACACCCACCTGCAACGAACATATTCATCATGATGAGACAGTCCACAGGAACGTTAAAGTGAACACAATAAACAGGAAGGAACTCAGACCTTGCCGAGCAGCTTTGGAAACTAAGGAGCGGGGAACAGCCTTCCAACTGAACAGCTGTCTAGAAAGCCTACCACCTCTCCACCAAAATAAAACCAATCCAGATGCGTTATTTGAAGAAGGGTTATGGTCCGGTTCGGAGCATCTGCCCCTTTTTCTACCAATCCCTTGTCTGGAAGACTCACGCACAGAACTGATGGAGAAATGGACAGCAGAACCCATTGTAGCAGCAGAATCCACACATTTCACCCACTCAGTTGAAACTGCAAGACGATGCAAATTTGACTCCAACTGCCAAAAAAAGTAGCAAAGTGTAAGATGATCAGCCACTAGGAAAGTTTTGAAGATGAGACGACAAAAAATATGGAAAACACGGGGGTTCTATGTATATATAATGATAATATTTCAACCACAAATATAAATTTCAAAAGATTACGTACTGACCTACTGCATGAAGTCCAAAAGCTCTTTAACAAGCATGTTGTTTCATTTTCTTAATCGAAGTTTTAACTTTTATCAATTTTTTTAGAAATCAAAAAGTAAACAATTGCCGTTTGGTAGTACATACACACGCAACATTGTGATGTAGGATAAAACAAACTCAAAATTATGACTCTGCATATTTTTATTACTTCAATAATTTATATTTTTTTATTCTATTATCTGATTCTACGACGTTTGTAGAAGTCATTTAGCCAAATTAGAGTCCTAGTAGGATCTTATCACCCCCTGCTTTTGGACGTTTAGCGTACGAGACAGGCATGGTGCCAAGACAGTGTTGATGGCTATCCTTGCGAGCGGCAAAATGCATAGACCTTATCAATGGTGTTTGCGGGACGACATTGAGACGACTGCACAAGGTTGGGATTCGAGCATCAGCTTTGGAAGCTTTATCAGTATGTGGCAAAGTATCTGTGCCAAACCTGGACTTGCACAATTAAGACCTTATCGGGCAAGACACGGCTCAGTATGCCCGGATGACTTAGGCATTCTCAAATCTGGTCAACGTATTAGCAACTTTACCAAATCGGCAAGGGGCATACCATTATGTCTCCTCAACCGAAGGCATGTCAGAGGGCGTCACTTCAATAATTTTGCATAATGTACCATAAGAGAACCTTGACCCTTGGCGTGCTAGGGAATACCAGCACGGTAAGGACACATGTAGGCATCACCTACACGTGATGGGAAATCATGGGGCATGGCTTACCCGAAAAGACCACACTCAATAACGTCAAGGAATACATCACATGCATTGGCATGCAAGGGTGTTGCTAGGCAATGTTGGTGTGCGTTGGCCGTCATTGAAGCAAATCTCAAGGAAGACTTTGGCACGAGACCAAGGCAACGAGGGCAAAATGTGAGAGCAGCAACACATGCACAAACACTAGCACACTCAATTGGGGTCGAACCGAAGTGTCACCGGTTGGATCGAGATGGCATGGTTAGCTTGGCACATCAGATGAAACTGCTAGGCGCAACACTAGGAAGTGAACGGTTCATGTCAGGATCGAGGTCTTGGCATGATGCAAAAACTTGGGGCTGCATAACAGAAAGCAAACAATGGCAGCACGCTAGCAGATCACGGAAACATTGCGGTTATTGTGGAAGCAACAGTACTAGTATGAACCGTTGGAGGCACCTAGTTTTTAGGGGATTTCAATAAGCACGGGGTCAAACTTGTGGTATCCAGATCCAATTGGGAAAAACAGACCAGTTACCGATTGGTCGGCATTCGTTGGCATGGATCGTGATATGTCGGGACAGATATTTATCCAAAGGACGGATCAAGGCACGGAGTAGTAATTGGACAGCACAGATCGCTAATGGCACTGATCAGAATTGAATGGTTCTGATCTGTGTAAGGATTCGGTAGCCTGATCTGAATGGTGTTCAAACTAGGTCAATGTGTGTTACCTAAAAGGTTGGGTGTCAACCTTTTCTCTTTGTTGCCTATAAATGTTGATTTCGTGGAAGAAGGTTAGCATGAAAGATGTTCTAGCAACCTTGACCATATATCAAGTGTTTTCTTGTTCTATTATCAAATAAAAAAGAAGGTCGGGTGTGAGCGGCCATAAATATGCACGTTCTGATTTTCGGTCCTGTTTAGGTGCATTGCGTTAACGTTTCTAGTATGATTACGCTGCTTGTTGGGCTTAATAGGCGCGGGTTGCTTAGGCCATCAAAGGAAAATTTGGCGAAGTATTGGGTGATAAAAACATCCTTGTTGCATATACTATAATAAGTAGAGCTCTTTTTCGAACGCTTTTCCTCAAGTAGTATTGAGAATCGCAGTTCCGTAATTTAAATTTTTCGTGTTCTACACATTAAGAGTTTGAGTCTTCCTATAAGTAAAGTCTTGTGGGCATTCAGTGCAGACAATGATTTTATTCAGTTATTCAAATGTATTACAATTTTCGAGCCTCTACCTTGAACGTTCGCATATCAAGCATAGCAAACTTGAATCTCTAATTGAAACTTTCATATATATATATATATATATATAGAGAGAGAGAGAGAGAGAGAAAGAGAAATACATATATAATAGTGTGAGGGTGAGTCTTAGGTTAAATGGTGGGGTTCAAATATTGAAAACAGACTCTCTATAAGCAAAGTTAAGGTTGTGTACATCTAACCATCCCCAAACCCTACAATAGTGGGAGTTTTCGTGCACTGGGTTGCTTTTTTATATATACTAGTATTTTAGTCATACAAAATGTGTGTGCAAGTTGTTGAAATTGTAAAATAAATTAGAGGAGATAGTATAATAGAAATAGAATTTAATTACTTTGTAATAGTGGGAATATTTTCCATGTTGCACCGAAAAAATTAATGTCTACCCCTTCTCTCCCTCCACACACAGACACACCTATACTCTTTGTTTTGTCATATTTCTTTTACATATCATTTATTTTCAGCTTTTTTATTATTATTATTATTACATTTTGGACATTTAATTATAATTGATATTTTTATAATAATAAAAAGTCATATTTCGCATGACTTATGTCCCATAACCATAGGACAAAGCACCTCACCCCATATAGGACAAAATACTCCACCTCACACCACTAGCTTCTACACCACTAATAGGAGGTGACACTTGTGACATTTCAGTTAATAATGGAGCTAATCTAGATGCGTCAAGATACTACGAACACCATCACAATAAGGTCTGTGAGACTTTATTGCAAAAAGAATAAGCCAATCAGGGTAGACATAAAACCAGACTCAAAAGTGGAAAGACTTCATGCTCCAAATATTTGAGAAGTCAAGTCAAGTCAAGTCTCAAATCACCACTAAGCAGGGCATCGAGACTCCACACAGAAGGGAATCATCACCAGCACTACCCAACTTAGTTAAGGTATCAGCTACAGAATTGGCTTCTCTAAAGCAATGGGGAAGATGACCATGGATCTGTCCCCGAAGACTCTGAATCCTTCGGACATCAGCAACTAATTTCCAAGGAACTCCTGAGTTTTCGTTAACCATATGAACCAGCAATGCAATATCAGATTCAAAACAAATATAGAACCATCCATAAAGAAGGCATAACTGAAGAGCGTGCAACAAAGGCAAAGTATCAGCCTGCAAACTTGAGCGAAATCCGCACATCTCAGTGAAAGCTACAATTAAATGCCCAACTTTGTTCTGAGTGACCCCACCTCCACAAATAGTACCAGGATAACCCCTAGCACTACCATCTATGTTGAACTTTAGTTGCAGCCCACAGGGAGAAGACATTGAACCAGCACAATATCAGATTTCCTTCTGACCACCTCAACAGAAAGCAACATCCGCAAAGTTCTCTGAACATTGGAAACCGTTCCCTTAACTCCTTCAAATCTGGATTTATTTCTCGTCTTCCAAATTTCCCAATAAAGCACAGATGGCAAGATCGATTTCTGAAATTTAGAGTGAGAAACCCCAGCATCAGATTGCCACCGAGAGGTAAACCCCTGGAAGCACGGACACGAACACAGAAAGTGGTAACAGCAGGAGACGGACATGTCATGCTAAATTCTAAAATTATAAGATTCAAATATGGATAGGTTGCGGCAAATATTTTAATATATATATATACACACACTTGGCCAAAAAAGGAGAACATATAGATAAAAAGAAATATAATAAATATATACATTGAACTAGAATTATTAAAAAAAAAAAAAATTGAAACTAAACAATGAAAAATGGAGAGAAGGGATATTGGTAGTGAATTTGATTGGAAAAAAAAAAAAAAAGAGGAATGAAATACCAAAGCGGGAGGGAGAGAAAAAAGAAGGAAATTAAAAAAGAGAAACATAGCACTTGTTGTGTGGTGGTTGTGGTCACCATGGTTGGAGAATGTTGTTGATTGATTTAGGGCCACTTGCCATGTCCCAAACCAGTCCAAGCCGTGTCCCAGACGTATCCTAGTCTTGACCAACTACATATTTAAAATAAAAGTAGTAGGACGCGTATTTTGGCATGTCGGAAACGTGTCCGGTCGTGACCTAGGAGTATTCGTGTCGAAAACATGTCTGACACAGAGTCTGCACCTACTTAGGCGTGTCGGTGCTTCCTAGGGTTAAGCCTTCCATGGAGATGGCCATCCCCTATAGCTGCACCAAAAGCCCCCCACACCTGCATTGCCATATCCCCCTAAGAAAGAAAATGATCAAGAGATTCAATAGAAGGAGAGGAGCAGCAATGACATTTGGAGCATAATTGAATCCCTTTGAGTTGAACTTTAACATCCACCGAAAACAATTCAGCACCTTTCACTTAAAGAAAGAGATTTTTAGGGGGAAGTCATGCCAGATCAGCATATGGAATATATGTGCTTGCCCACAGCTTCTCGCACAATCCCAAGCTGAGGATAAAGAAAATTTCCCAGAAACCTCAGGTTGCCAGACCATTTTATCCTCTGGTTAAAAATCACGGACAGACAATTTAAGTAAATCAGCACTTAACTCTGGAGGGAGGAGGCTTCCAATTAATTCTGTGTCCCAATCTCCATTAGGAAGTCTCACATCAGAATCTCTTAGGTCAACAGCATCAGGGGGAACCAAAATAATCTCTCCAAGGGAGATATCAATGAGCCAATTATCCCATCAAAGGAGATATCAGCCCTACCATTTATAAAAGGAATTTGATCTTCAGCAATCTATTTACCTTGCATGGTGGCACTCCAGATATGGATTTGGACGGCAAAGTTCCAGTAATTATGCACCCGTCCATGAGAGAAATATTTTCTTCGAAGATACTTAGCCCAAAGAGTAGCATTTTGTCAAACTCTACACCAGAGTCTGATATTGAAGACCTAGACCACATCTCTAAGACATCTTATGCCCAGACCCCCCTCGTGTAGGAAGGCACAAAGCACTCCATTTTTTCCGATGTCTTCTCTTCCGAATCGAAGAGGAACCCCATAAGAATCTGGCAAAAATCATAACAAGCTGCTACAAAGGGTGGGTTTATGGCCATCAACAAATAAAATGACATGCTTTGGAGAACATGTTTCACCAGGATCAACCTTCCACCAGAGGATAGGAATTTTCTTACTAACCTTCTATATTATTTTTGACCCTCTGAAACATCTCATAAAACAGACTGGATTTCTTCATCCCAATCTACAAAGGGCACCCAAGGTTTTTAAAAGGAAAAGACCCTCTCACAAAGCGAGAATACCTCACAATCCAATGAGCATGGGAAGCAGCAATATAATAAGCTATAAATGTACTGCTGTTACCAGTGTTGAGTCATGTGACCTGAAGCAGCTTCATAACACGTAAGGAACTGCATGGAAGTTGGTGAACTATTGTGCATCTCAATAAGGTTGCATCTCCAATAAGGAATTGCAAGAGATTTCATTAAAAGATGCAAGGCGTGTCAAAAATATACAAAAAGAGGAAGAGAAAAAGAAAAGACTAGAAAGGATCCATCTCCAATAAAGAAAGACTTGGTCATTTGCATTTTATAATATGTTGAACTATTGAGCATCAGAACTTATAGATTTAGGGTGTAGCATGGATACGCTAGGCTATTCTCTTCTTTCTTTCATCCATAGTCTATGAGGACGAAAAATCCCAACCATACACACAATCTAACTTTTCCATAAGTTTCTCCACTTGATTATCTACGAAAGACAGTATAAGTTGTGCTGAAAGGCTCCTAGGCTAGAAGCTTCAACTCAATCTTAATTGTCACTTGTTCTGAAAAAACCATATCATGAAAGGGAGTATAGTAGTCAGCTCCCAAAGAACATAATTATTGCAATAAAGGGCACCCTAGACACAATTTGATTCTTCTATCAGTTTTCTCATTTGCTATCGGCCCGAGTGAACATATTATGCTCCCAAAACCTCCTAGGCCAGAGGCTGCAACTAAATGTTACGCAAACATGGGCTGTTCCAGAAAAGCATATCAACAGAGAGAGTAAAACATCCAGGTTCCAGAAAAAGTAATAATTACAATAGGGATTCCCATTAAACCATAGAGTATTGCCCCCCACCCCACCCCCACCCCCCGAAAAAGTCTTAACTGTATTTTAGCTAACTGTATTCTAGATTCAGCCTTACGATATTCTATGTTCTGGCTCTTTGAAATTGTCTTACTGTTAAAAATACACCATTTGTCAAAATATCATGATGACTATAAGCTGATGATATGAATCGCTTAAATCAACAAATTTCTCTTGAAAGAGAGAAGCACTACAAGTGTAACAAGCTACGATTTATAGTTTACTTTCAAATGAAAACTGAGTACCAGAAAACAAGGCATGAAAACCTCATGTGATACCCATAGCCTATAAAAGGGCACAGTTGGGACTCGCCTCAGGGCAACGGGCCTAGAAGCCTTGATGCTCGTGAGAACAGCACAAGTAAGGTATACATTTCACACTGCTTCAGTAGCACAAGGCACAAGGAAGAAGATCCTTCTCCTTCCTGGTGCCCTGCAACTTGGGGCTCACGTCTAATCTCATGGTAATCAGATCATTGAAACGTCGCTTCTTACGCCCCTCACCTTTTACCTTTTATGACACCCCTATAGGTTGCTGCAAATTCAACCATCCCAAACGAAAACTTTGAGATATATCCTGAAATATATTGATATTACCAACATAATAAAAGATTTCTAGACCTACAATGTAGCCAATCCACCTCCACTTTGTTATGCTCATCAACAAGCTCTAGCTACTAAATTTTTGTATCAAAAGAATTAGCCTCGCGTAGAATTTAAAGCAAAATTTATTTCAGGCTGCATGTATAACTTCCTTAAATCTCTAGTTAAATGCCCAAAAATAAATTTAAATGAACGACTTAACTGGATCTTGCTGCTTCCCAAAATTTTGAACCACAACAGTTAGATATATCAAGTGGAACACAACATGCTTACCCCAAGCAATAAATGTTTCACTGAGGCAACATCGGATGCTTTGAGAAAACATCTACGCCAAATTTTGGAGTAATCCGGATTCAGCCAAGGACCCAACAGCAATCCATGCAAACGATCTTCAATGAAAAGGATACCGCAGATGAGATCATTAAGATGGCCTCTCCTGTTTGTTCTTGAATGAAAACCTAATACCTCACTTGTAAAACTATCTGAAATAGGGCCAATATCATTCATTACAAACAAGCAATCCCTTTCCTCATCAGGATCTTTGCAAGAAAAGCACCACCCACATTTTTCCTTCCAAACATCACCACATAGATAATGGATGTTTGGCCAACAAAATTCATTAGCTTTCTTTGATATGGCCTTCAGCTGCAATGAGATCATCTCCTCAACTGATTTCCCTTGAGAGATCTTATCTGATTGTTTATTTAACTCTTCAGCAGCTAACAAAGCTGTTCGAGCAAAGCTATAACAGTTGAAATAACTAGTTCCACTTGTCCCCTGTGAATCATCCCGTTGCTTGGCTAATGTAGATGCCATACCACTATGATCAGCAGATCGGTTAGTCTTTCCTTGTTGACACTCTTCAACTTTACCCGGAAGCTCATAATTGTTTAACATCACATCGAAGTTATTTGGACAATCCAACCCAGCAGACTGAGTATTCTGAATGGCAGATATACCGTTGGGGATTTCAGAACATGTAGATATGGAAGAGATTGCTTCTGGTTTTCCTTCATAGACAATCTCATCCATAATACAGGTTTCTGAAGATTCCATGAGTGACATAGAAGTTACCGACGTTTGCCTTTTGACACGGATGCAAGAACCTTCAGTGAGATTCTGAGACACCAACTCACTTTTTGCTCCAAGTTTAATGTATAAATCCCAGTGATTGGAGATTGCAGCTATGATTGTACCATATAGATCACTTGATGAGTTCAGAGTTTCAATAACAGTAATCAAATCACTTATGTGATAATAATTTGATGAAGATCCAGTGTCACAAGAATCTGACCTGCAAATTCAACACAGTTATCACCACAACTGTAAACAAAGAAATTAAAAATATAGACATGTTTATTAAAAAAAATTATCAAAGCCAAAGGGAAGTGTACATCATGAAATTCAGGCAGTGCTAATTAATTCAAATAAATCAAACAGAAAACCCTTGCAATCCAAGCTGTGTATTTGACCATGAGCAATAGCAGTCCTCGATGCTTTTTACATGCAAATTTGATAGCTCAATCAGGCAAAACAAGAAATTAAAACGATATTAAGAGAATTAAAAAAGAAAAAGGAACTAAGAAAAGCTAGAGGCAGAAATACTTATTGTGTTTCAATGTGCAATTATTGAATCTTAAGGAATTCAATAATCCATAAAATTGAGTTATAGATCACAACTTGCGAGCAATATGTGTTTTCATATTTGCAAATGGCTCTATATCTATAGTACATTTGGGCGGTACATGTAGCGCAAGAAATTATATTCTTGGTTCCAATTGGAAACGAGTTTTGCCCAAGACCATGAGTGCCTCACTAGGATGATCCAGGGAATTTGTTTAATAAGGATAATAGGAGGATTTTATAGGCTGGTAAAGAATAATGCATAGAAAATTCACATGCATACACAACCACACGGACCGGCACGTGCATGAAACAATAAAAGATAACTATGAAGGCAGAGCTAAAATGATAAAATGAGCCACACATAGTTTCTGCAAAATCAGCTCGGGAGTTGGTTAGACAGAACAAATCAACTCAGTGGTTATAGTGTAAGCTGTGGGATAAACACGTTTCAAAAAAATAAATGCGTTCTGGAAGAAATTGCTAAAGCACTGCCTTGCTGTACATGACCATATCCCAAAAAAAAGGTATGGTTTTAGTATCTAAATGTTACTGCTGCATTTTTCATCCAGATGTTGAAACTCAATATCATCTTTTTTTATCTGGAGAACTTGATCAACAGGTGTGAGGCTATTTTGCTGGGATTCTCTTGGTATGCCTCATACCGCCCCTTCATTGCAAGATCTCTTGGTTCAATGGTGGTCTTTTACAGGGTCTTAAGTTCATAGCTGTTTTGCGTCACTATACACCCGTATGGATCGGCTGGGAATTATGAAAGAGCAGGTGTACTGCTTGCTTTGATGGGCTCCCTTGTTCTAAACAGTCCATTATAAAACAGATTTCTAGAAATATTATTGTTGTTTTGAAAAAGGTGGATTGTACTGTTTCTGCTGCAGATCTGGATCTTATGAACTGGATGGGTTTGCACGGCAAATTTTAAAACACGAGCCTTCATAAATAGTAGTTTGGTCTCCTCCTCCTGTTCAATGCTTGGTGCTAAATTGTGATGGTGCTTCAAGGGGAAATCTAGGAATTTCTGGCAGAGAGGTGGTGAGAAATCATGCCGCTCAGGTTGGTATGCATTTTCTGCCAAATATGGAATCGTTACTAATTTTTTGCTGAAATGTTTACCTTAAAACAGGGTTTGGAGTGGTGCATGCATCATACCACTCAGCCCCTCACTGTTTGTATATTCAAGAAGTAATTATTGACACGATGAGCCAAGGTTTTAAATCGCGGTATCAGGTTACGTAACGGTAACGGTCGTGGTGTAACGGAATCGAGAGTGTCAACCCATATATGAGGGGAATCGGCCGTAACGGTCGTGAATTTTTTTAAATCACCAGAAAATTCTCAAAAACTCAATAATTGTAATTCCTCTACTCATTTATCCTTAATAAACACATTCTAATAGATATTGTGACATTTAACTATATATAAAACACATTAAAAATATAAAAAAAGACAAAAAATAAAAATTAGGAACTGTCGTACTGAACAATCTTAAACTAATAAAAAGATGCACAACATTTAATGAAAAATATGCTACACAAACATAATAAAACTGTAAAAGAGTTAACCAAATATGGGCAGCAATTGTTTGTAGGGCGGCTGAAATTAAACCAAAATATGGTCAGAAATTTGAAATATATATATTTTAAGTCAAATATGAGCAGAAATTAAACCGCACATAGACAAAAATTTATAATATATATATATATATATATATATAACTTACAAATCTGCCCGAAAACAAATCCCGTTGTATTGATTAAGAAATTCCGCTAAAAATGCTTGTATCTAGCCGAAAATGGATTGAAGGGCTTGGATCTGGCAAAAAATGGAGTAGAGGACAGGTAGAAAGCCTGGATCTGGCCGAAACTTGGTTTGCTATGTTGCAGAAGGGATGGGTGTGAGGAGAAAGGTGAGCAAAAAGAGCTATTTGGACACAGATATGCAAAATCGGTCATAACAGTCGTTACCCTAATGCGTAACGGTTGTTAGTCCCGTCACAGGTCGTTATGGTGCAATTACAGGCCATTACAGGTGTGAATCGGTCTATAACCGACTTATCGGCCTGTAATGGTAACAAAGGGCCAAAAACCATTACATATCGGTCGTTATGTAGCGGAACGGCCGATACTTAAGTCCATGAGACTCGTTCATGTCCATGGGACTCATTCATAAGCCTTAGCCATGTCCAGTTTTACAATAACATTTAACCCTTGCACCATGTGCTTAAATTTTTGCACCATCTCCTGCGCTAACAGAATGTTGCACAAAAGCACTTTGTTCAAATGAAATGATTTTAGGCAACAATTTACTCATTAAAGATAAAAAGAATATCTTCCCATGGCAACCATCCTTGTGAAGTATTTCATGTTATCACTATGAAAGCTATAATTTCTATCTCCAGCAGCTTAAGAGTGTATCCACCAATGGGAATATCCTTAAAGTTCTGTCCAACAGTAGACGTGATTGAGTAAACAAAAAATATTGGATTCTACTAAATGTATGTTCACACTCCCACACAGTAAACAGAGGGCGATTCACGTGCATTCACCCCTAATTCCAAGCACCATTTTCTCAACCGTCATACAAGGATTATCTCCTAAAAGAAACCCTACTTTACCACTCAAACTTAGCATCTTTTATATCCTCTGGTCATTTATTGTGCAATTTCAATTTGTAACATATAAATGCACAACAACTCGTACAATAAGTGAAGCTCTCATGCTATGAGATTTAGAAAGGAATGCATGAGACTTTAACGATAACCTATGCAATATGTGAAGTTTTCATGCTATGAGATTTAAAGGAAACCCTGAAGCTTTAGAGTTTAGACGATGAGACTCCAATAAATCCTATCCATTAACATTATTAATTAATAGAACAAGATCACCCTTTAATTGAACATTTTATACAACCTCAAAACCGCGTCCAATAAAAAGCTAAATACTATCTCATTACGACCATGACAATGTTGATGAAATATCCCAGACGACATGAGCCCATATATGGTCGTGCATAAATGTAGAACTTTGAACGACAGCCAATTCCAAATCTACCTATATTTTAATTGATCTATCTTTAACAAGCAATAAGATTCAACCCTTAGTCGACTGCTGTGTTTAAATTCTATATACCACTTTCAGAGCAGCGATAATGGCTCAAAACATACACTTCTAGTTAACATAGCATAAGATTTATCTATATATAGTATAGGATGGAAATAAGCATCTAATAATGTTAATTCTATGAAAATGATTACTTACACCAGCAAGTAGCCACAGCTGCTATAGTATAAGCGGCCATAAGGATCAATTCCCAATAACTCTGCCCCTCGAATCGACCTTCCTACTTTCATCCAGGGCTTATCTTTGTCAATCATACACTCAGGGCAATACCAATCACCTTCCGGCAAGAGACTAGTGGCAACCCCTACGCATCTTGAATGAAATGCTGCTGGGCAACCATCACAACAAATTAAGCTTCCATCCATCTTACAGAGGCAGCATTCATCGCTGTTCCAATCTGCAGTTTCATCAACTTCCTCCGCCAAGTGGTAACCACCAGTAACATCCATAGGAGGCCTTTTTTTCCTCGACGTCTCAAACTTCAAATCCCGATCAAAATCCATGCAATGCTCAATAATTAGTGTTCTTCTGTTAAGCTCTGATCTTACCCCTTCCACTTCAATTGCATCATCACAGAGACACCTAAGTATCTCCAGCTTTACAGATGCTGGTTGCTCATAGTAGTCACTTTCAAATAGCTTCAAGCAACAAACGTCGAAACCAAATTTCATCCTAGAACCATGCAATACCAGGTACTCAACCATATAGATGGGCCAGGTGATCAAGTCCAGAAAATCCCCATTCAGACCCCAACTGTTCAAATCAACACAATACAATAGTGAGCACCAAAATATAGAATTTTTAATAAAAAAAAATTAACCTTCCTTTCAAGTGATGGAAAACAGAATACCTGAGACAACTAGATGCAGATTGGGAACTTTCATCAGCTATAGACCTCAAATGCTTCCTCAAAGTTTGTAAAAGAGAAACATGAATAAAATCAAATAATAAATTAGGAGCCTGGCAGTTTACTGCTGCCACAAAGTCCTCCAATCGAAATGGGCTCAAAAACAGAAGTGTACTAAATGACCTCAGAAATGTATAAACAGAAAACAAATCAAGTATGGGAATATCTTCTAAATTCAAATTATCAGATGAAGGTGGTAGCTTGAGTTTTGGGGGAAGGACACTGTGCTCTTCAGGTTGTTCACAACCTGGGGAGGCAGATTTTTCCTCTGAAAAAGCACTAACTGTAGGAGAATAACATGTATCACTATTCAAGTTTGATGCTACTTCACTGGAAGTATGATCTTCGGCAGAAAATGTGGATTGCACTCTACGAGCACTTCTTCTCAGTACTGTTTCCATTCTAGAGTTTGCAGATTCCAAAATCTTTCTTCTCTTTCTATTATTTCCTCTGGATGCACTACCCAAATAATCTTGATGACCATGAATTGTAGTGGTGTCAGTATGAGAAGGAATCTTCAAGGGACTAGTATTATTTGAAACGTCAAGATCACACAAAGAAGCATCTCTCTTCAAACTTCCAGGGAATACACAATCTTCCTTTTCAAGACCACAAAATACCGAGGTTCTTTCAAAATTTCCAATTTGAACTCCCTCAGAAGTCTCCTTTTCGCTACCCCCTCCCAACTGAAATGCTTCTACATATCCATCAATTACCATCTTCTGAGCTTCTTCTTCCATTTCCACACATGTTTTTTCCTTCAAATTCCCTAAGCATTCAGCTTCTAAGATTTTAACATCATCATTTAGACCCAAATTCAAATCAAAGTACTGTTCTTTCTTCTGGTTAGACACCAAATAAGCCTCCAAGTCACCCTGATTGAAATTTCCATCTTCGTCCTCATTTGCGTCCAAATTCAGATCAATAGCTCCACTTTTCCTTGAATCTTTCTCTGTATCCAAATTAACCTCAGCATTTAAATCCAACCCCTTGCTGGAAACCACCTCAGGCTTAACATTCATCTCATTTAAATTTTTTAACTCCTCTTTCACAGTCCCATTATTATTATCCATTTGATTCAAGACTTCACACGCTTCGTTCAAATTCAATGAATGAGTTGAACCCACATCCAAATTATGATCACCAACACCACATTCCTCTTCTAGGGTTTTCCCACAACCCTCTTGACTCACCGCATTTCCCCCCTGAATTTCCCCAAAATCCCCGTTAAGACACTTAGAATTCACCAAATTAGTAGAATTGTTTGGAGAACTGTTACCTAAATCACCGAAACGCCCTCGCTTCTTCGGCTTCCGTCCTACTGTTGCTGGCCTCCTTTCGAGGTCGTCAGTAGTAGATTGATCCTCCACCATCCCATCCAATAGAGCAGTAACCTCTGACAGTTCCAGTTCCTCGGAATCGCCGTCTTCATACACAATTTCGAAGAAGCCAGTTGTTGAATCATATGATTTCACCTTTCCAAAGAAGACCCCAAATCCTTCGAACTCTTTCTTCAATCTTCTCCCCACAAACTCCATTTCTTTCCCAACCCTAGAATTCTTAACACACACATCAAATAAGAGAAACAGACAGTGGAGAGAGGAAGTCCTTTGTTTTCCTCTGCAAATGCATCCAAAAAAGAGTAGGCAGAGGCGGAGGGAGTACAAAATATGGTACTCGCTCTAAAAATGCATTTTGAGTGCAGAGAACGAAATGATTTTTAAATGTAGTAGACCTCCGGCTGCTATGCTGGAGGTACGAGGACCAGTTTGAGAAGAGGGTCATACTCGCAATTATCACTTTTGACTGCGGGTTTCAGTAATTCTACCTTCGGTTTTTTTTTTTTTTTTTTTTTTTTTTTTTTTGTCCGGAGAAATGGTGAAAGTAGGAAGAATGGAGTTAATAAATAAAGACCATATTTCAAAATCGTTTAATTAGTGTTGAAATTATAAGTATTAAATTTATTAAATAGTATTTAACTTTTTTAATACTTTTAATTTCAAAAACAAAAATGCACAATTTTTTAATTCTAAAATAATTTTTATAATTTTATTTCTCTAAACTATTCCCTCTCTACAACATTTTCTCTTTATTTTTTCTCAATTTAATATTTCTTTCATATATAATTTTTTATATATAATTTTTTTCGTAAGATTTTATAGTGTTGGTATAAAATAATAGTTGTAATAATCAAATATTGTATGGTATTAAGTGATAAGTGCTAAAAAATTAACTGAATCACACATCACTTAAAATTTTGAATTTTTTTTTAAATGATTGCTTGATTTTGTTATCAAACGCATTTAATTTGAAAAATATTTAAAACTGAATGCATTAGTACTTGATTACGTTATCAAATGGAGCCTTAGTTTTTTTTTATCTGGAGAATGGGGGAAATCAGAATGAGGAAGAACGAAGTGAGTTCAAAAATCAAGACCACCTAAGTTAGCTTGAAACGCAAGAGAGGTATAGAACATCTCTCGTTGAGTTGGAAACGAGTTGGACACAAAGCAAGCGCAACTCAGCAAGGTAAGGGTAACATGTTTCTAGTTCTATAAGTTTAGCACATCGCGTTATCAACTCGGTGAACTCAGCACGCTACCGTTTTAACTCGAAGCACCGTCTAAATTGGTTAAGCAGATCCTAATATCTCAGGATACGCCGCCGCCTGTACTAGATTCCCCATAATATGAGGAATAATCTTATTTCTTCAAAATATGGGAAAGATAAGACTAATCTTACAAATATGAGGGATTTGTTGTAAGACCCGATTTTTATATGTGTATATTTTTATTTGCATTTTAAAATATTTAGAAAATATTTGGGTCTAATGTGTTATTTAAAAATTTGAATATAAAGAAAAAAAAGTGTTAGAGATTAATATGTTAATTTTAATTTGACTTTAAAAGCTTTAGGGATTAATATGCAATTTATAAATTTACTTTTAAAAGTTTTAGGGATTTAATAAATATTTATAATATTATTTTAGGGCTATATATATAATTAAAAAAATCATTTCATTCTCATCTAGTCTGTGGATTTGATAAGATTATATATATTATAAAAACAAAAAAAAAATGTGAAAGATTTATGTTGGCCTAGTGAGCTACCCAAAAAGAGGGGTGAATTGGATAGTAATAAAAAGTAAAGTAAATTATTAACTTCAACACTTAAAATAATCAATTAATCAATTTATCTTAAATTGATTATTATCTTTATAATGCAGCGAATGAAGTGTTCAAATTTAAGTGCACACCCAAACAATAGGAAATAAAGAAAATAACAATGCAGTACACCATGATATATTCTGATTCACCAAGCTACTCTTGGCTAATCCAGCCTTCCGAGCCCCACTGAGATTCGCACCCACTAAACCACTAAGATTCATTTAAACAGGTAGGAACTAAACCTTTACAAATGATTATTTTCACAGGTTCAAAATCAACCTTTACAATTCTTTTTCCTAGACTTAGAAATAACTTTATCTTTTTCCCAGGCTCGAGACTAATTTTATCTTTTTTTCAGGTTCAAGACTAACCTAATCCTTTCATTGGCTAATCATTTCACTAGTTAAGGATCAAACCTAATTCTTTTATATCTTAGACTAAAAATTAACCTCACAATCACTCCAAGTATCATTTTACCCAGTAAAGATTGAACCGTTACAAATTCACGCAAAATAATTCTAGTCAGGAAGAATTACCCCTATCTCTTTTCACGGGAAAAAAGTAACATAATCTTTTTGTACTCTAGGAAAAGATCAAACATCAATCTTGTTAATCATGAGATTTTGATGGACAATTAAATGTTGATATTTTTTATAGGACTAACGATTTGTTTAAGTGTTTCAATTTATTAGTTCCATATGATGAAGATTTGATGATAAAAATGATGAAGAATTAAGAGGTTGAAGAATTTGAAGAACTTAGAGAAAACAACTCATGTTTAAATTTTAACTCTTAATATCCCAATTAGGATCACACACGACATAAAAAGATTTTTAAATAATTTTTATAAATATGTGTGTTTTTAATAGGATCCTATTTAGCTAAATTATTTGTTCTTATGTGTAATTGAAAAAAAAATATTTATAATTGATTAAAATTAGAGTTAAGTATTTAGTGGAGCTAATTAAGAAAATAAAATAGTTAAAGGGGTGAAAACGTCAATGAGAATGAATTAAAAAAATGAATTTAGAAAATAGATCCAGTATCCTTAAGTCGACTGGTAAGTCAATTGGATAAAACAGGTAAACTCTCTGTATCTCTAAATCGACCGGTAAAGAGAAATAAAATTCTCTAAATCTCTAAGTCGACAGATAAGTCGATCGATGAAGAGAAATGAAACTCTCTGAATCTCTAAGTCGACAGATAGGTCGACCGATGAGCACAGAATCTTTGGCTTGGCTACATCCTGAATCGAGCGGTCGACTACTAATCTTGGTCGGTCGATTGGTGTGTCAGTTTCAAGATATTGTAGAATTTCGAATTTATATCTAAAAGTAGCCATTTTTTGGTTGGGATTTATGAGAGATTTTAGGGATTTTATGATATTTAAGATATGATACACCTATTATTTAATTCTTATTGATTTGGTTCATTAAGTTTGAATTTTTCTCACTTTGGTACATATAATTGTTTATATTCTATTTAATTGAGATTGAGAAATATTTGGGGGACTTAATTGAGAGATTTAAAAGTTATAATTAATCGAATTCAACCAAAATGAAGTCATAATGATATAAAGGGTTTAAGAGAGCAATTAAGTGTCATGATAAATAGGAACTAGCCATTAGAGAGCTGTTTCTTATCCCATATATATAGACTTACGTTTTTTTCCATATCATTAAGAGAGATTAAGAGATCAAGAGATCATATTGAGCTTTTCTAAGAGATATCATACTAAGTTTTTTGTGAGAGCTATTCTAAGAGATAATCTTGATAATCATTGGTTGTTAATCATTGTTGTTACCGGATCTAAAGTAACTACGCTCTAATTATTTTTTTTCGGTAGATTCCGGGTGAGATCTTTCCAATTACTTTCTATATTGTATTACTTGTTTAATTTTTGGAAATTGATCTTCCGCAATTATTTTTTATTTTTATTGAAGAAAACATTTTATAAACAATTTATTGAATCTGATTACATGCTAAATTACGTGCTACCCATTTTTTCTTAAAAATCAGATTTTAAGTATCTCACATTTTTATCACTAGTTTTGGGATATTAATTGACTTTTAATTTATCTAGAGTGGTAGAAGTTTCGAGTGAAAAAAATCATTTGTCAATTTTTATTAGTAAGTTGAGTGACAGATTAAATACTGTTGGGTGTATTTAATCAGAGGGTAGCCGATTTCAGTTTCTTCCTGTAAAAATATTGAGGTAGTAATTCTTCAAGGATAGAATTAATTTATGTGAATTTTGTAACGGTTTAATCTTTATTGGGTAAAAAGATATTTGGAGTATTGGTGAGGTTTTGATTCTTTTGCTTTTGTGTTAAAAAGAATTAGGTTATTCTTGAGCTTGTAAAAAGTAGAGGTTCTTCCTTAGCCTGTGAAAATAATTTTGTAAATGTTGATTCTGAGCTTGTAAAATAATCGTTGTGAGAGTTTGGTTCCTACCTTTAAAGGGATCTTGAGTATTAGTGGGTGCGACTCTCCGTAAGGCTCGGAGGACTAGATTAACCAAGAGTAGCTTGGTGAACCAATATAAATTTCTGGTGTGCAGCAATCTTTAATTTGTTTATTTTTGTTGTTTGGTGTGCACCTGATTGATTTCATAATTCCATTGTGATATAAAGATAATTATTAATTTAGGATTAAAATTAATTATTTAATTTATTAAAGTATTTTCTCTCTAATATTATTAATTACCCAATTCATCCCCCCTCTTAGGTATTCCACTAGGCCAACAAATCTCTTTGTCAAAAAAGATTAAAACCAGTTACCCCTAATTAGATACTCTCAATAGTATCTAATCCGCACACAACTCACCAATTACAAAATTGATAAGTTTTTTCTCACTCCGAGCTTCTACCACCCCAGATTAATTTAAACTCAATTAATATCCCGATACTAGTGATAAAAATATAGTAAGAATTTCAAAATCTGATTTTAATAAAAACGAGGAGCACACAATTTAACACGTAATCAAATTTTCACAAGAAATCGTTTCAAAACAATTTCAATCAATTAAAGTTCAAAAAAACGATTTCAAAGATCTATATTTCAAGTAGTAAACAATAATAGAAAACAACAATTATCAACAAAGACCTGGAATGATCTCACTAGGAATTTACCGAATGAATAAAGTATGAATAATAATGAAACTCCAAATCGGTAGTAGCAATAATCCACATCAAATTTTCACAAGAGCAATTCTCAAGAATTATTTTATAATACACTCAGTATGAATTCAAAATGATCACTCTCAGAAAGTTCAGAAACTGAATAGCTCTTAAAATTTGATTGTTTGGGATTATTGGAATCTTAAAAACGCAGGTCTATTTATTGGGAATTAAAATAAGCCCTCCAATGGCTAGTTCCCACATATCATAACAATTAATTGCACTTATAGACCTATTATATCATTATAACTCAATCTTGGTTCAATTCACTCAATTATATCTTTTAAAATATTCAATTTAGTCTCTCAAATATTTTCTCAAACTCAATTAGATAGAATAGAAAGTATTGCAGGCTTCAATTTAAGAAATAATTAAATTATATAAACCATATCTATATGGATATCAAAATATCAATCACATATTTCAAATAACATCAAATCCCTAAGATATCTCTCTGATCTTAACCATAAAACGATTACTTTTTGGAAAAAAACCACGAAATCCTCTAAACCTGAAACCAAATAATCGGTTGACCGACCAATCACCACAGGTCGACCGATCGATTCATGTTGTAGCCCAAGCCAAAAGTTCTAGCTTGTCGGTCAACCGCTACCATTTGGTTTGTCGACCAAATGATTCAGAGAGTTTTCCAGGCCAAAATCCAGCTATGGTAAGTCAACCGCTCCACTTTGGTCTATCGACCTAACGATTCAAAGAGTTTCACCTTTGGCCATAGGTCAACCTAGCTGTTGACCTAACGATTCAAAGACTAAACTATTTCCCAGCTCATTCTCATCGGTTAACCGAACCATATTGGTCGATTGACCGATCCTATTGGAACTTCTCTTCCTTAATCAATTTTTAACTCAACTCTTCAACGTTTTTGCCCCTTCACTTTAAATCAATTTTAATTTCTAATCTTTTTTAAATCAATATTTCTTCTTTAATTTCATATAGGAACAAATATGTTTAACAAATTAGGATCCTATCAAAAACATATATAATCATAAAATTATTTTTGTGTCATGTGTGATCATAATCGGGATACATTAAGAGTAAAAATTAATCTGAGTTATTTTCACATAGATTCTTTAAAATCTTCAGTCTCTTAATGCCCAAAACTTTGTCAGTCTCTTTGCATCCTTAGCATCTTCAACAATTTCTTCATGATAATATAATCTCTGCATCCTTCGTAATTACTTAATGATTTAATCTTGAATGTAACTCTTTTAAATTTAAACACAAACACTCAACAAATCCATTAGTTCTACAAAAAATATCAACACTTAATTATCCATTAAAATCTTGGGATCAACAGTTTATGTGTCCTTAGAAGATTAAGCCAACAAAAAAGGAAATAAATAAATTAATTAATAACAATAAATAATTCTTTCCCTTTATATATATAAGGCAAAACTCTCTTTCTACTCTACCACTTAGATCATTGATTTGGCTTGGCTTCTCCTACCCATCTCTTTCTCGACTAAGTCTTCCTTTTATCATGCTATATATATATATATATATATGTGTGTGTGTGTGTGTGTGTGTGTGTGTGTGTGTGTGTGTGTGTGTCTAAAGGCATGAGTCTAAAACCCCCCAAAAAAAAGACATAAATTCCTTTGTATATACAATATTTTGCACCTATTTATAATAATAACAATTAAATATTAATAATAATAACTAACAAAAATAATCACACAACTAATAACATGTATATAAGAAAAAAAATTGAAATAATTTCCTTCGTTTATACACCATTTTCAAAATTTGAACTCTTGTTTTTAAATAAACACAACAATAACATACCATTTCACACAACCAATAACCACCAAACACAATACTAACCAACACAACCATAACTAAGTAATCAACACCAAAATTTTGAATCAACAATAATACACCATCGAAAGACTTCTTCAAAGAAGCTCGAACAAAACTCCAAAATCTAAAACTATGCATGCACACACGCATATATTATGAATAGTGACAATCATAATCAAATGATAAACTACAATTGAGATCAAACAGTACGAACAGATGAAGTTTGAACTTCGCAATCATGAATTAAACATGTATAAATTCACATCTATGGACTGAGAAAATATAGAAACATCATATGTACTGTGGTTGTCTTCGTCGGAGTGGCCATTCTATAACCGCCTCAACCCAATCGAAGCAAAGATCGTCACATATCTAAAACCAAAAACCGATTGACTTAATCTATGTTATATATATAACATTTTGAGGACAAAAGGCATGAGTTTAAAAATAAGGACCGCTATATATACAACCAACCACTATATATACAACATAACTTTGGCTGTATATACAACATTTTGAGATAACCTAGCGTATAACCTGTTTTTGAAGGCACAAGTGTGAAAAAAATTGAATCTAAAAGAAATTTGATATAATATCTTCTGTTTATACAACATTCCACACTAACTTATTAAAATATCAACAATAATTAATATTTAAATATCATCAACTAATAATGTATATTACAAATACAACACAATCAATATCCAATAAATAGTAAAATAGTACCACAGTTAAGCCTAAGTTAAACCGGAATATAATCAAAGCAAAAAATACTTTTTGTCATCCAAATCTCATTACTTCATTTCTACATTTCACACATGCAACTAATTAATTAATAATTCAAAAAAATAAAATAAAATAGTCCCATAAGAAAGGATTAAAATTAAAAATAAAAATAAAACATAATCCCATGGAAAAGAATTAAATTTAAAAAAAAAAAAGTTTAAACAAATAGAAATAGAAAAAGAACTCCACAATTTAAAATGAGAAAGAAATATTACTTTCTATATGATTTCAGTTTTATTCTTTACCAACAAAAGTCAGCTTGCACTTCTTTGATTTAACTACAATTACATCAAGTTCATTCTAGAACCAATTTGTTCAATAAACAAAAATGATTTCAAACACTTGATTTAAAACAAACAATTATTGAGAACAATTCTATATACATGCAATGCCTATACAATGTGTATAAACTACAATCTAAGAGAAGAAATTCACTTTTACCTAAAATAACTAAACTCAAATCCATTTCTGGTTATTTTACGAAACCAATATGATCTTGAAACACAATTTAAAACTGATGTCGGGTCAAAATTCAACAATTTTAGCTGAAATAAATATAAATTGTGAACCCTAAATTTAATCCATACCTTCTGAAGGCACGAATTTTCATTTTTTTTAGTTTAATAGTTAATTTAATATAGAAAATAACACAATAAATTAAGCACATTTAAACAATACGATAGAAAGAAAAAAAAATTAGTCATAAATTTACAATTCAAATGTACGCAACCGGTATAGAGAATACTGGATAAAAAAACTCAAAGAATTGATAGAATACATTTTTTAGACAACATAATTAAATTGTCAACTTCTATTTTCAAATGAATACAACCAATAATCAGTAACCAACAACCAATAACGGACAATTGTTTTCAAATGAACAATAATAATGTAGTAAAAAAAAATACATGGTAATAAAAAAAAATTACAATCATCTTTGTTTATACAATCCAAAATTCAAATTCCTATTTTCAAATAAAGACAATAATAAGACAATAAATATCGTAATGGTTTTCAATGCACACTAATACACAATGAAAATTATGGGGTAATATTTTAAAAAAAAAATGATGAAGTCTCCTTTGTTTTTACAAACATTTTCAGATCTTATATTTTCAAATGAACACAATACAATATAAACTTAATAATATCACTAATACACAATGCAAAATCAGGGGGAAAAAACTGACATTGAAACCCACCATCCATGGCTACTAAACACACCATCCATGGCTTCTAAAACTTACCTTAAATATTTTAGATAAATCTCTACTCTTTAACAGTCTTGTACTGAACCATTGTCACCACCTAGAAAAAAAAAAAAGAATTTAATTTATATTGAATCCAAAAAAACACAAATTTAAAAAGATTTAAACAAAAAAGAAAAACAAAAAACTACAGAATTAACAAACTGGACATTTCAATCTTACATCGAAAGTAAACTGATGTTGAAATATTCTTATTTCTTGAAATTATCACCCGCTACACTTTCCATATGAGCAACATTTGACATAATATGAAACATAAAAAAATAGCAGCAAGAGAATAAAATTGTATACAATAAAGGAGATTTACGAAACTAAAAATAGTATTAAGACACTGTTTATTTTAAGCATGCCACCCTTCTGGTTGAATTTCAGCTTAAGATACCAGTAGTTAACAGACCACGAAAAAAATATGAGAATTTTTTTATAATTTTTTAAGCTGAATGAGGATAACCACACTACCAATGACCAAGAGTTACTTCCACCAAGATTATAAGCAGGAAATACACGCATCTCACCAATGCCAAGCTTAAAATATAAATTCAGTAGTGTTGAGATTTGAACGCAAAAACTTCTATTTAATCTAACACAAAATCTCAGGGGTTTAACATGTGGTTCATATAGCCTCATACATACATTGCACAACTACGTTAGACCTTGACATTTTTCCTCTTTTTACTTATTTTTCATTTTTCATTTTAATTTTATATTAGCAATAACTTCCCGATAATTCTTAAGTCTTAACTTATTATTAATTTGTAAAAAAAATAGACATAACTATTGGACAAAATATTATTTATTATAACAAATGATATTCAATTTTTTGAATATCATTTTTTCGTCTAAATCTTACTGATTTATCACCAACTGTGAATTTATTCAGATAAATTATTTCAAAAACACTTTTGACTATTTGTGTAAAAAACAAAAATAAAAGTTCCAGCTCTTATATCACATGATACCCAATTATTTAAGAAATTATAGTAAACAAAAGTTTTCAATATAATGGTTAAAAATAAGAATTTCATCATTTATCATCATCATTGAGGAACACCTTATTATATTTTTTTCACTATCTCTAGAAAACATCAATTTTTAAATAAACAAAAAATCTATACATCAACAAAGACCACCTGTAATTGCTATATTATTATATTAAAAGGAAAACAAAATAGCAAACAACTAATCTTAGGTATCCATTTTATGCATTACCAGATGATAACAGCGTTAGGAATACTATTCGTCAAAAATAATTGTTCGTCAAAACTTCGATTTGTATATGACTTCTTCGTCTTCGGAGCCTTCTTCCAGATGCTTTTCATTTCGAATTATTACCTTCTTTGTAGTCTGCATTCAAAATAGAGGACACAATTACAACAAAAAATTTATAAACATAAATATATGCCGAAATATGCCACACGATACCAATGAAAAAGTTAGAAAGAAACTAAAACAATGAATAACTTAAGATAAAAAAATGGGTTGCATAAGCGCTTACAAAGTCATCGAGCTCAATACACCATCGAGCTCAATCGCGAAGGTGAATCCCAAAACTTCAAATTCTTCTGCTGCTAAATGAAGATGGTGAGGATTTACAACCAAACATATGCTATGTTTGGGAATGAAGATGATTGGAAAGAGAATAGTGAACTCACTATAAGTACGACTTAGGGCCTCGAATAGGTGGTCTTGATCGACACTGACAGTTGACATTGTGGTGGCAGATCTTCACATCAATGAAGGAATGTATGAAATTTGAATACAACATGTGCCCTGTTATTTAACACCTGTAAAATAAGAACCAAACAGGACGTTAAACCTTTTGACACTATCAGTTGGATCTAAAATATGGCTTAATGAACATTAATTTAGAAACTAAAGATTTTTTTTAAAAAAAATATAAAATAGTAATGATCTAAATGCATGTCCTGGAGTATGAAACATAAAATCAAATTAGGAATAATCTTATTAAATCCAATTAATCAAGTCAAAACATCCCAGATTGGAAATTCGACGAAGTAAAAAATACCAACCACTTAACGTATAATAATCAAAGCATTCCCTTTGAAGGGATTGTAGGGGCCTTGGTGTTAGAACTGGTAGTATGAACATTAGAAGATGGAGCTTTCTAGATGACTTCAGCACCTTTCTAAGTCGAAACAACAGTTGGCTTAACAGTGGTGCCTATAGAAGGTGCATCAGATGAACCTGCAGTAATGAAACTAATAATAATTAAAATTTCACATTGATCTTAACAAATAACTTATGAGTCCCCAACTATAGCTGGCAACAACTAATTAATAATGTCAATGGGCATTATGCTCAAAATATGCAAAGAGAAAAAAAACCAATTGCAAATCACATGGGTTGCTTAAATTCACCAATGATTGTCAACATTATTCTAGTAATCACAATCTAAACAACATCAATTTCTCAAAGCAAATTGTATTGTATCTGCTCCTTCAAAATTCACAAATCATCGTTAAAATTATTCTTGAAATCACAATCTAGACAACTAATTTTAGAGGCAAGGCAAGAGAAATCCAAAAAATAGAGGTTTAGGCCACCTAACATGTAATGGTGATTGTACATGGATACACATATAACATGTGATATAATTTTAATTGGAGCAAAATATTGAAACCCCAAATAGGATTAGTCAAATAAGCATATATATGTTAGGCTAATTGACTTACCTCTTGCTATTATGTTGTCCATAAAAAACTTTTTACTTGGATATCTGAAAACAAAGAAATCAAATCAAAATACCTAAACGAAAAATCAAATAAAAATCACTAAAACAAATAAATTCAAGAATGGGGTAAAATCCTTAAAATGAATCAAATCCTTGCAATCAAGAAATCAAATCAAAATACCTAATACCTAATCAAATCAAACAAATCAAATTAAATCACTAAACAAAATGAAACAAAAAACTCTAAAACAGAATCAAACAATGACAAATGATGAACAAATGCAACATTTCAATTAGTTTTACCTCTCTACAGCATCAGGGCAAGTTCTAGGCGCACACATTGAAATCCAAGCCATGTGCAATGATTTCCCCAAAATCTAAGTCAAATATACAAATTATTGGCCCTAAAAATGAATAAAAAAAGGTGTGGAACATTGTTAAACCAAACAAAATAATGGTAAAGAAAGGGTAATACCAAAGCGGAGGAGTTGGCGTTAGTGATGGCAAATCTAGAGGATGAAATCTAGCGTATACCTCTGTGCGAATCTGGTGTTACGTGACGGAAGCTCTCATTGCCCATCAACTGACTTCGTCTGATGATCTATTGTCCTGTTTCATGAAAAATTAGACAACAACGGATAGCCCTCGATTTTGTTATCGCCAGTATGGATACCTAATCGGTTTGGTTGTTTCGCAAGGCGATGATGCCCAATTGAAGGAAGTATGGTTGTGTGGAGGCTAGAGAGTCGATCTGGAGATGGACCCTCGTTGTGTTGCTCATGCTGTAACGACAACGTGGGTTGGGAGGGTGAAGGTTGTTGTGGATTTACTCCAATGGATCATTACCGATGAAGAGATGGAGCCGATGCAAAGATTCGAAGTGAAAAATCAAATAAAAAAGTAAAGTTTGAGAAATTTCTAAATTATCTAGTGAATGGAGATCAAAGGCTGAGCTGAGGGATTGGGAAGAGGAACGGGGGGATTGCAATCGAAAAGGAATAAAGGGATTGCGAAAGAAGACTGGTGCAATTGCGAAGAGGAAATATTAGATCATATTTTGTTAGGAATGATTAAGGTCAGCTGGTAAGATACGGCGAGGGATATGGAGATTGATTAGGTCAGAAGAAAATACGGATATTTGTTAGGAAATTGAGAAATTTGCCGATATTTTTAGGTATTTTTCAAAATGGATTTGATCTTGACCATCCAATCAAAATTAATCTCACGGTCAAAAATATCTCCTGATATTATATAATCTCAATTGTTAGATATTCAATCCAACGGTCTAAAATGTCTAAAATGTATAATGTGTCCAGATTTGATCTCAACCGTCAGATATTCGATCTGACAGCTCGAAATGTCTCAAAATGTAAATATGTTATGATTTATAGAATGTGTGTGTGTGTGTGTGTATGTGTGTGTGTGTGTATATATATATGTATGTATATATATAATTTTTAATTGAAATTATTTTGTTTAGTAAAATTAGTATATTCAAATTATTTTAGTTTAACTATTGAGATGTTTTTATTATTTTGACCATAGTCAATTTCATTAGTTTTAATAAGTTAATTGAATTATTTAGTAGAGAAATAATTTGAAATAATACTTGATTTATAATTTTTAATTGTTGAGTAAAAAGGTTAGATTTTAAAAGGGGTATGTTATAATTTTATATCTTTCGAAAAATTATTTTGGGACTTAGAAATAGTGTATTTAGTTAATTATCTTACATTCCATGCATTTCATTTCATATTTAGTCTTATTAGATAAATTTTTAGTTTAGACCCTGTCATCGTTAGGTTCCCAGGCGACGTCGACTACGATAGTATTTCGACGATAAACTTTTAGTAGCGCAATTTTTAAGGTGAGTGTATTGTCTTCTATGTAAATTACCAAATTATATTTTCGTATTAGAGTGTAAAAAGAAAAGATTTATTAAAATGAATTATTTTATAACATTAAATAGATTAAGTAAATGCTTAAATATGAAGAGTGATTTTTATTATTATACTACCATGCCATAGTGTGGTTCCGACAGGAGGGTATGTCCTACAAGATGCCGTTGATCTAAACAGGAGGACATGTCTTGCAAGACATTGTATTGTGACTTGACAAGAGGGCAAATCCTGCAGGTGATTGTTGTTGTTGTTGTTGTTAACGATGATGATTATCATCATGCTATGGTAGTTTATACCACGTGTTGATTCCTACAATTGGATATATTAAATGACCCTAACACTAATCACAACCTTAGATTGCACAGTTGTATAGGTTACGATACCGTTATATCGTGAGATGAAATGATCATATGTCTAGTAGGGAAGTTTGCATGTGGTATTTTATTAAATATCAAAGTAATTTGATTAATTGATTTAAATGCATTTGTTTTATTATAATTATAGGTGTAAAATTTTATTTCGGTTTAGTGTGTGGTTATTATTATATTCCGTTTTGAAAAGTGGTGTTTGATAATTATACTTGATTCATAAATTATTTTTGTATTATAAAGACAGTATACCGATAAAATATTTTGTCTTAGGTACTCTAAATAAATAAGGGTCCACTACTAGCGTTAGATAAAGTCAAAGGGTAGTGCTGCTTTTGAGGCAGTCGGGCCAATTGTTTATAATTTGTGTTTCGAACTTTTGTTGTCACACACCCCACCCCGAACACCCGTCATGTGGGGCCGGCGTGACGTAGACATGACACCGCCCAACTGACTAGCCAAGTTCAATACGTCAATAACAAAATTGTAAATCTATACAACACATATAATAGTCCCATCTGATAGGGATACACCATCCCGAATATAAATACAATCAAATAAATCCCCTGAACGTCACTTAGATTTCATTTATGATATCTCGTCTCCAAAATTTTCCTCAAATGATTCCTTTGCGTGACCCGCATAACTCTATCTGGCGCCAGTAGGGGACCGACCGACTCCTAACTATTTTATCTACGAGTATACTACCTTCTTAGTAAAAATATTTTTAAAATAATAATTCATTCTACAACATCTAAATAGATCAAGCGTGAGTATAGAAACAACACGTAACTAGTAAAATTCTCTATAATATAAGCAGTGACAATAAAACAATAAATATAAGTTCCATTCCAACTCATCTAGTAAAATAATACCAATCACCATAATAAATAATAAATCACCTAATATAACTAAAACATTACATCTCAAACACACATCTCAAACCACCACTCCACCACAACACACACTGCCTACCCATAGTGATCGTTTTAACCTCACGATCGGGAGTTGCAACGGTACCGTAACATTCGTAGGAATGCCTTCCTACGAAATATTCACACCCCTTTTGGGGATAACTATAATCCACACTCTTTGCGGGGAGAAATAAAATTTACACCTCTTTCAGGGAGAACAACTATGACATCGTCAACATCATCAATATAGTTAAAAATCCACATCCTTTACAGGAAGAAATATATTTTCACTCCATATCGTCAAAAATCCACACCCCTTATGGGGCGAATATAAGCCACACCCCTTTCGGGGAGAATTTCCAAAATCACATTTTTCACTCTCCATTTTAAAAGTATCACCAATTTCAGTAAAACCCATTTTTTCACCTTTGTACCACCGATTTCAATAAAAATCATTTCTCTCACCTTAGTTTTTAGATAACCAAACATACTTAGAAAATCAGTTACTTTCCACTCTCTTTTAGGAACCAACACAATACCCCGAGAATTCATTTTACCAACTTACCCAAATACCTGCTTGATCTATATAATTTATAACATTGTACAGTTTAAGTACATCAATATTTCATCATACGTATATATATATAAAAATAATTTAGCAAGAAGACAGTACATTCACCTCGCTATCCGCTCTCCAAAACCTTTACTGACCACACTCAATTGGGACACCGGTTCTTGTGAGCCTGTTTCTGAATCGTTTGGCGACCACGAGATGGGTTTTTGATTTTCAGTGGGGTGGTTTGTGTAATTCCTTTCTGTTTTTCTTTTTCCCTTCTTCTTCTTTTTTTCTCTTTCTTTCCCGCTCTGTACCAACCGACGCTCTCTCTCTCTCTCTTTCGTTTCTGTTTCGACCGTCGGCGACCTCGCACTCAGCCGACCTTCACCGCCAGCTCTGCACAACACACACCACCTATCAACAACCACCATCGACAATCCCACAACCGAACACACCCACCCACATGATCACAAATCTCTCTCTCTCTCACACACACACAAACGCTGAAACTCACACACACACCCCGTCGCTGATGACACACGCACACATACACACTTCGCCGGTGACCCAACGACACAGTTGATGACCATCATCAACCGAACACCCCCATGCAATGAACGAGTAGAAAATACACACACACGCACGTCGGTCACCCACACAGACCGGACAATGGTCGCTGTCGATGAGGAACACCATCGACGCACCTGACTCACGTCACCGCCACCACTGTTGATCGATAACCGACCCACCTACACACATACGCACACTGAAACAGACATTGAACACACACACTTACCGGTCGAACACACACGATCGTCGACCTGAATAACTCACCCATACAAAATACATACCGTCGAACGACTCCCCCACCACCGTCGACTGAACGACGGCCCCCTACCACACACCATCATCGAATCGAACGGCGACCCACTTCTCTCTCTTCTGAAATTTGACGACGACACACCTTCCTCCTGCGACTAAACAATCGACCAACACCTCCGATCCTCTCTCTTTCTTATCTGTGTTCTAGTTCTTCTTTTGAGATTTTTGGTGATCATTACATGCATGAACAATATTTATATGCATGTAATTAGTGGTCTAAGCATTGAGCTCCTCCTGCCACGTCGCTGCTCCTCTCTCTCCTTCCGGCCGGCCACTCATGATCACACACACATATATAAATAAACTTTTGTTAAATTACTCTTTTCTCCCCCTAATTTCTTAAAATCTTCATTTTAGTCCAAGCCCACTTTTAAGATTTTCTTAAATTGAAATTGCACCCTTAAAATTTTTAATTAAAAGTTAAATGTCAATTTACATCCCAAAGTTTGGATTTAATGTTTCTAAATTTGCGAATTGACCCCTAGATTTTTAATTTGAATTTTTATTGACCCAATTTCACCCCGAATTTTTTCAGTTACTCTAAAATGCAACTAAAATAACGTACATGCTACGATTGAGGTCTTACATTTGTAGTGTTACAAAAAAGTTGGATAGGTATAGTTGAATTTTGAGTTATTAAATTTTAAAAATTTATATCAGTTGAGAGTTAGTTTATATTTATTATTGTTTGGGTAATAGCAAGTTGAGGCCATATCTATTATTATTTTATTTATCATAGTGGCGCAGCAAAAGCGTGGTTGTAGAGTGGTTCATCATTTACCTCTATTTCTCCGTAAAAAAAAATAAAAGGGAGAAACCAAGTAGCGGCCCTAGGAAGTCGGGTCGTCACATTTGTGGTCCTAAATATCTCAACAAACATGTCTGTAGAATCACAAATCATTATCAATCGAGGTAATCAAATTTTACCAGCCTATACTCCTTTAAATTCTCGTTCGAGTAACTGACTTGTTCTCATGCCGAAGGAGGTTCACCAAAATAAACCACTTATTATTAGCTTTGTTTTGTAGGTCCCAAGGATCCAAATCTGACATTCACCTAATTGTAGACACCATATTTTAGTTCGCACATTTTTGCAAAAAAATTAAAAATATATATAAAACGTTTTAGGTCTAAAGTGAAAATTCAGATAAACTTTAAATCAACATTTAAATGGATGAATTTGCAACCTATATTATTTTCTTGATTATTGCATTATGTTTAAATATAAGAAAATTTAAAAAGAAAAAAGAAAAAAAAATTGGCAACTTGGTGGAATTCCTCTGAAAATTAAAGTTTCGGGCCAAAATTGATATTTATAAAAGTTATCATGGAACCAAATTGATTAAATTGAAAGTAGTTTTCAAATGAATGTCACTTTTAAACTAACTAATTTTGTTTTTCACCCAATAATTTTAAGAAATTTAACTTTTTGCATATACTTTTTCATTTTGACCTAAAAAACTACAGTTTTTGCCAATCTCGCTAAATTGACGGTCAAATTCATTTTTGAAATTGAACGTTCCAATCACTTGAAGGATGTTTTAACTTTATTATTTTATTTTCAGTTTCAAGAAAAATAAAAAAAAATAAAAACAGATTTATTCCTGAAAAGGTTCCCAAAACACCAATTTCATTTCAAGCATTCCTCTTGGAAATAAGAACACCCCCTAGGAATAAGACGGAACATTGGATGCCTCCTCGGGAGTTATGATGTCAAGTTTGATTTTCCCTACATTATTTCCATAAAAGGAAATATTTAATCTAGTGGGTTTTGAAAGTTGACTATGCAAAACCATAAATAGCGGGTCTAAGAAACAAATTTTGCGAACTAGGGAGAGTAGCCCCCATCCATCTGCATCAAATCCTATCAGGAGAGTATATGCAGCCACGAGTGTGCAAACCTCCTGTAGTATAAATAGGGGGTATGCTCCCCCCAAAATGCACAAGATCATAATCTCTCTCTCATCTTTAAACACTTTCTCGGGTTTGCTAGATTCCGTACAAAAACTCTGTCAAAAGTGTTGAAAAAGGATCTTGATTTTTTTATATTGATCTCTTGAATCTTGAATAGTACACGCATATATATAGAGCTTGTATCTAGGTGGTGGCCGCAAATAATGCACTGCCACTTTCACCACAAGCGTACGGATCAAGTTTTAGTATAGTGGACCTTTCGGTTAGGTATCGTATCCACAGGGATTAGTTGAGATTACTATCGAGTATCGCGATTGTCATAACCCGACTTTATCTAGGCGACAAAAATGGAATATAATTTATACTAATACTAAACTAAAATACTAATTTAATTAACTATACTATAACTACTAATTTGAGATTGTTTAGGGGAGTAGATTGCCTAGGGATTAATGTTATTTATTTAAATGCGTTTGGTTTCGTTTTAGTTAACATTAACGGCGTTCGGCATATCCAATAATCTCGGTTTGTAAACTCCCTTGCCACCTCTTCCGAGTATAAGATGGGGGAATACGTGACTTCATGTCAACGTCAAAGTCCCCCTCAACGTATTAACGACTCTAGGTCACGTGAGTCTCGTCCCAACGTCATTGATTGCACACTTTCTAACGTCCTCCTGGATCGTTAGATTGTCGTGTTGTGTTAACCCTAATCCGAATCTGGGGTTACCTCTTCCGAGTGTCAAATCCCGTATTCTTAATATATCTAAACTAACATATAATCATGGAAAACACGATAACACAATCGAAATTATAAGAAACAACCATAAACGAAACACAAATTCAACCAAAACTACATTTTCATAAATAATACGTTAATCCCTATTACAATTCATTTTTAGCTCATGACCCTAACCGTTTATATAATGCAAAACGAGCTAAACATGCTCAAACAATAATACTAAGATAAGAGATAAAAAGAGAAACTAGAGAAACTAGCCATAATCCGAAGATTTGTCACTAAGAGCGTTCCAAGATCGCTTCTCCTTTGTTGCTTTATGTTCTTCCTCTTTGGATTTGCTTGAGCTCCCCCAAAACACTCTCTGATATCATAGGAACCCTAAAGGGTCTCCTATAGCCAGAAGAAGAAAGAGTAGAGGAAAAGATAGAGGTATAAATAAGCAAAATATCCTAAAAAAAATATCTATTTTGCACAGAGGCCACCACCACGGCCGTGGAGTATGTTGGTTAGTTGATCACTGCAGCGGTGAAGAAGGCAGTGGAATAGGAAAAACATCCTGCATCTTTTGCGCTGCGGCGGTGTATCTTGCGTCGCGGTCATAGAAGTTCAGCAAGTTTAGTGTTTTCTCATCATCTTTACCGCCACGGCGGTGGTCTGGACGCCGTGGCGTTGGGTTTGTTTCACAATTTTGCCTCCAAGCTTGGTTTTTCACCGTTCTTTGACCGTTTTTAGTTCGATCTCATCGTTTTCGCTCCGATTTCATACTTTTTCACCCCACGCACCTGTTTTATTACAAAAAGAATAAAAATACATTAAAATATATTAAAACATAATAAATGTATTCGAAAACTAACAAATTCGGTTTGGAAATAGATAGGTAATTTACACTTATCACTAAGGCATCCCTAAAATCAAGTTATTACACAAATAATTTCCCTAATTACATATCCTAATTTTGGAAAGTGTAATCACATACAATCAAACCTTATTTAACACTCCCCCCTCAAGTTGGTGTATGGATGTTCTAGATGCCCAACTTGTCTAAAAACTTTAAGAATAACCGATTTGAGGCTACTTTGGTAAGGATGTCAACCAGCTGATCCTCTGATCGAATCTTAAGCAGTTTCACAATCTTTCCATGTAACTTTTCCTTAATGAAAAATTTGTCGACCTCGACGTGTTTTGTGCGGTCATGTTGAACTGGATTATGCGCAATATCACATGCTGTTTTATTATCACAAAATAGTCAAATATGTTGCTTAAATAGATAACCCAGATCCTGTAAAAGAAGTCTCAACCATAATGTCTTACAAAGCACATTTACCAAACCTCTGAATTCAGCTTCTGCACTTGAGCGAGCTACAACATTTTGTTTCTTGTTTTTCTAGTTCACAAGGTTGCCTCCTAGAAAGGTAAAGTATCGAGAAGTAGACCGCTTATTACCTACATCACCAACCCAATCAACATCAGTATAAGCTTTTATGCTTTGATGGTCTGTGTTTTTAGTGAATAATACTCATTTTCCTAGAGCAAACTTTAGGTATCTCAAAATGCGAATAACTGCATTCATATGTTGTTCTTCATGACTATGCATAAACTGGCTAACAATACTTAAGTCATACATCAGATCTGGTCTGGTATGAGATAAGTACAACAATCTCCCTACAAGTCTTTAGTATCTTCCTTTGTCAACTGGTATCTGGTTGAGTTTAACACATAACTTTAGACATTTTTCTACTGGTGTATCAACTGGTTGACATACTGACATACCAGTCTCTCGCAATAGATCTACTGTATATTTTCTTTGAGACATAACTATCACTTTGTTAGATCAGGATACTTCAATCCCAAGAAAATATTTCAAAGGACCTAGATCTTTCATTTCAAATTCTTTAGACAAGTAATTTTGCAAAGTCTTCCTTTCATTAGTATCATTTCCTGTAACTACCATATCATCCACATATACAATGAGTGCAATTATCTTACCTTGCTCCCTTTTGAGGAAAATAATATGATCTGAGTTGCTTTGATGATAACTAAAGGCTATCATAGATTTTGTAAACATTTCAAACCATGCTCTAGGAGATTGCTTCAGCCCATACAATGATTTCTTTAGTCTGCAAACCTTTTGACTTTGTCTTTTGGGTATCATACATCCCGGTGGGAGATCCATGCAGACTTTTTCAGATAATTCACCATGCAAAAAAATATTCTTCACATCAAATTGTTGTAAAGGCCAATCCAAGTTGGTATCTAAAGACATCAGAACACGAATTGTGTTGATTTTGGCTATAGGTGCAAATGTTTCTGTGTAATCAATCCCGTAGGTTTGAGTGTATCATTTTACTACCATTCTGACTTTAAAGCGTTCAATTGTACCATAAGCTTTGTATTTCACGATGTAAATCCACTGACATCCAATTGGTTTCTTTTCTAGTGGAGGATTAACTTATTTTCATGTCTCATTTTTTTCCAGAGATTTCATCTCCCCGTTCATAGCTAGTTTCTACCTAGGATCAGATAAGACTTCCTGCACATTGTTAGGAATAGATACAATAAATAATTAATTCACAAATGACATATTTGATTATGACAAATGATGGTTGGACACATTATGACTCATAGGATATTTTATTTTACTAGAGAGTTTAGGTTCATATATAGATTTAGGAATACTTTTCGTGTGGTGATGTGGTAACTGATTTCTATGTGGCTCAGGAATATCTTCAGTAAACATTTGGTATAATATGTTGACTGGGGATGGAGCTATATTTTCATGAATCTCGATTTTTGGTTAAGTTAGAGGATGATCCACCTCTTCAGTTATTCGGTTCTTCTCACGATTTTGATCTAATGTCATACCACTTACATCCAATTCAGTTGTTTGGTTCTTCTCACAATTTTGATCTAATATCATACCACTTACATCTAATTCACCAATTTTCTCATTTACTCCAGTTTGTGAGTCATTACCACTAGAATCCAATGCCATATCAGTTATCTCTAAGTTGCCTATATCTTGGTTATCGTAATATAGACTTTGAATTTCCTTTTGATACTCTCCCTGAAATTCAGATTGAGAGAAGTACATTGTATCTTCATGGAAAAACACATCCATCGTGATAAATAACCAAAATGTTGGAGGATGATAACACCGATATCCTTTTTGATGAGTAGCATACCCAACAAAAACACATTTCAATACTTAAGGAGTTAACTTGATGCGTTGATGCTTATGTAGATGTACAAACAACACACATCCAAAGATATGAGAACGTAAACTTGAGATAGTTGGAGTCACAATCCCATCATTTAGAGTTTGGAGCGATGTTTTGAATTTGAGGGTGCTGGAAGGTACTCGATTGATTAAATAAGCTACTATAGTTAAAGTTTCTCCCTAATAAGACAATAGTATATGAGCTTCAATTAACAAAGCTTAAACAACCGCCAATAAGTGCCGATTTTTTTGCTCGGCCACCCTGTTTTGTTGAGGTGTGGTGAAGTAAGTTGTGTGATGGATTATTCCTTCTACTTCCAAATAATGTTGAAATTCGGTACTCTGATATTCTCTACCATTGTCACTACAAAGAACTTGAATCTTTCTATTATATTGAATTTGAATCCTTTTATGAAACTTTTGGAATATCGAGTTTACTTCACTTTTGGACTTCATCAAGTAAAATCATGTCATCCTGGTATAATTATCAATAAACGTTACAAACCAACGTAGCCCTCCCAAGTATTGACCTTCGATGGACCCCAGACGTTAAAATGAATAATCAAACGGAAGTAGACTTTTATTCAATCGTAATGGAAATTAAGCATGATGGATTTTTGCAAGTTTACACGTATCACAGTGAAAACTAGAAACATCAACTCCTATAAATAAATTGAGAAATAACCTTTTAAGATATCTAAAGGAAACATGTCCAAACCAGCGATGCCGTAACCATATTTTTTTTTTATTTTCAGAACCATCCACAACCAGAGCTTGTTGTAGGATTTCGGTACTTTTTGATTCCAAGTCCAAGTAATACAGCTTCCCTTTTCTAGTACCACGATCAATCGTTTTCCTGGTTTTGATGTCCTTAAACACACAAAAATCAGGCAAAAAAATGACAACACAAGATAAAGTAGTGGTTATTTGAGAAACTGATAAAATGTTATAATCTAAAGATGGAACAATTAAGACAGACTCTGAATTTAATATATTTATGAGAGTCAAATATCATTTCCCAATAATTAGGATCGAAATTCCATTTGTAGTAGAGACAAATTTTTAGGTGGAGTGATTGAGTGATGAGATATGTCTAGAATCATATGTCATGTGATCTGTTGCACCAAAATCAATTATCCATGCATTATTCAAAACAGATGTTGAAATGGTTTTACAACTACTGCAGTGGAGTGCTTTTGGTGATTTTTCTTTGCGCGATTAGGATCCCACCATTATGAATAAGTCACTAGTTCAAAACAACTACTTTTGCTATGACTAATCTTATAGTAATGAGTGCATATGCATGAAGACTTTTCAACAGTGGTTGATCTATCAGTGTTGAGTTGTGCTTGATCTCGTTGACCCAAATTAGATCGATTATTAGCCACAGTGGCACTAGGTTCAAATGCTCCAGTGGATGAAAACATTTTTCTCACTAATATTTTTATTTACTTTTAAAAAAAATAAAAAATACAATAATAATAATAATAATAATAATAATAAAGTAAAATAGAAAACTTAAGGTCACGTGGGTTTTGTGGATTTTGTAAGTTACTTGATGATTACTTTAGCGAAATACTAATAATAAAGCAATATCACAAAAGTACCTCTTTGAAAAAAAAAATGCAATTACCGAAATTGGCCTTTGCATGTCTGGATCATGTGCTCTTTGGGTCCCGACCATAGAAAGCTTGCCGTCAACGACGAGAGCATCGGAATCGGAAGTTCCGGCGGATAGTCCCTTAGCAGTGAAGAGACTTCCAAGCGACGAAGGAGACTACGAGATCGGCTCCTCTGCTTATAAAGTGTCCGTTGAGCCTCAAAGTTGACGGTTCGATCCCGAAAGTCGCGGCAATGGCCCCAAGGTTGAGCCTCTGTTCTTCCCACGACACGAACGGGACAAATTTAGATAGTGACGAACAGAAAAGCTTAACCACGTTCACGGCGGTTTCTGATACACCGTCGGATTTCGGAGCCATCCGTTGCGACGAAGGATGTGAACGAGCAGCGGTGAATCTGCGGGGTTAGCGTTGAAATCCGAGATAGTGGTTAATCTGAACGAGCAACGGTGGTGGCGAAAGAACGACTCACACTGGCGGTTGGATTTTTTTTTTTTTTTTTTAATTCTTGGGGCTACGAAATCTTTAAGTGGACGAAGAAACTTAGGTTGCGTTTGGATAAGGGATTTGACAAATTCTTTATTTGGATAACTATTTAAGCCGAAATATTTGAACGTGTAATAAAACACAAACCTCAAAACCAAACACACACAAATATGACTATTGTTTTTTTTTTTTTTTTTTTTTAATCCCAATTCTGGGAACATACATAAAAAAAAAAAGAAAAAAGAAAAACAGAAATAGAGAAGCAGGTGTCGACGAAGGAGAAGCTCCCTTGTTTCTTTCTCCTCCATCGTCAACTACCAAGGTGAAGATATGCTTTCATGGCGGCGGAGCTTGAACGATTGCGAACCCTAATCGTCGATTGCGAACCCTCTTCACGGTTGCGAACCCTAATCAAAACGTAATTGCGAACCCCAATAAGAGTCGAACGAACCTTAATCGCGATCGAAGAACGACAAAGAAGCCTGAAGACGCGACCGAAAAACGGCACAGATCGTGAAGACGCGACGAAGAACAATAATCGAATAACGGCGAAGAACGACGAAGAAGAGGATCGATGAGGGCAAAGACCTGCACCCAAATCGCAGTCGACGAAGAAGGAGATCGACGAAGAAGGAAATCACAAACAAGCAATCGCGAAGAAGAAATCACAAAGAAGCAATCGCGAAGGTGAAGACAAAGAAGCAGAAGACGAAGAGCACTGAAGATGATCGTCGGCGGTCGTCGCGAATGAAGATGAATTGATTTCCCAAATCCTGTCTTGAGTGGATTTGTCAAATTCCACCTATTCAAAAGGATTTCTAAATCCTTCCTTTCACCTAAATTTGGCATTTAAGGGATTTTACAAATTTATCATACTCAATATCCAAACAAGAGATTTGTTAAAAAAAATAATTTTGAAATCTCTTACCTAAACACAACCTTAAGGATTTTTTTTTTTTTGGGGATTGGATCGATTTAACTTGGCTCTGATGCCATATTGGAAAAGGATCTTGAATTTTTTCATATTGATCTCTTGAATCAAGCCATTACACAAATCATTTCCCTAATTACATATTCTAATTTTGGGAAGTTTAATCACATATAATCAAACCTTATTTAACAAAAAACACTTTAAAGAGATAAAAAAAGCAAAAGAAGAAAAGAAAACAAAAGAAGAGAATGGAAAAGAAGAAAGAAGAAGAAAATTAAAATTTTAGGGAAAAGACTTCCTTCCTCAATAAGGTAAGTCCAACCCTAAACCCCCTTAAATTCGCTTTCTTTTGATTGGCACTTTAAAGTAAGACCTAAAAGTGGTAAAAACCTAAGAGGACATTCCCAAGTGAACATTAAAAACCGATTTATTTTTTGCATTTACTTTCCGTTATTTACTTTCTCACATTTAAATACTTATTATTTACTTTTCCGTTCTGCGCCTTTCCACATTTTACTTTTCTTCATTACTTTTAATTATTTACTCTCCAGTCATTTACTTTCCTTGTTATGTGTCTTTCTAGGCTTTAAATTTTTTGCACTTTATATTTCAGTACTTCACTTTCTGTCTACATATAAAAAAAAAAATGTATCTTAACTAAGACTGAAAAAGGGAGGGTCTCATATACCCCATTTTTAGGTTTTTTGATTTCAAGCGAAATTTTAAATGACGGATTAAGGGAGACCCTTCTCTAAAACGGTTCTTTTTTAAGTTAAGGTCATATTGGCAAAAACATGTGCATATCATTTTAAAATAAAAAATGTTGTTTTATTTTCTTAAAGTTTTTCATGAGAAGAAGTTTTTCAAAAATTTATTTAATTAAAAAAAAGGTCGTTTAAAAAAAATCACTTTCAAATTGTCTTCTTTTAAAAAGGTATTCAAAAATGTTTTAACCATATCTTTCCGGAAATTCTACATAAATAGATTTTTTTAAAACTATATTTTAATTTCAAAAGTTTTTTCAAAAAGGTTTTTTCAAAACTTTTTTCTTGTACTTTCCAAAAAGAAACTCCAAAAAATGTATTTTTAAATTTTTTTGCAAAAAATTATTCTTGTTTCCCAAGATTCTTCCCAATAGAGATTCTTGAAAATTGCTTTTTTTACTTCTTCATAATAAAAATATTTTCTAAAAAGAGTTTATGTAAAGTTTAAACTAAAACTTCTTCATAATAAGTTTTCTTTCAAAAATGAAAAATGTTTTATTCACTTTTTTTGTAACTTAAAAAATGAACATCTTTAAGAAAAATATTTTACATTTTAATTTTTTTACTTTTTTTTTATCCTCTTTGCATGCATGTGAATTTTCAAGGATAACCTAAACTAAACTAAAAAAAAAAAAAAAAAAAAAAAAATAAACTCCCCTCTGGGACCAAACTTGTTGATTCCATCCATAATCGATGGGCAGTCTAAAAGGGAACATTTTAATTTTTTTTTTTTTTTTTTTTCATATTTAGTTTAAATATTAAAGGCATAATTTAGGCTAACACCTTATATTAGCTAACATATTAAAATAGACCCAAGGGACAAAGCCCATACAATTCTAAACCTATTTATTTATTTTTTAATAAAAACCCATTTTAGCAAAACACGCGCGCGTGCGCTTGGTGATGGAGAAGAACATATCCTGCAAGACCAAAATGGAAACAATAACACAACTTAAAAAAAAAATCATTTGCTCGAATAGTACAAATTAAGTGTCTGAAACGAGATGATTTTAGCTGATTCAATTTTTTCTTTTTATTCATTTGCCTTAAGTTGCAAAATACTCCATTGTCAAGTGGGTACTTTGATTCAGTGGAAATCAAGTGTTGCAGCGAAAAGTGTTTCTTTGCTGTAAGGTTCTTATAGTGGGAAATACAGTTGACGACAAGTTTTTCTAGCGGTAAGGGTATCAATGTGGAGTGTCCTAATAGTATTTTATGATAACGACATCTGAATTGTAAATATTTGTTGTGCAACATTTTTTTTTTTTTATAGATATGATTAAATATTTGCAGCTCAATTTTTATTCTTAATATGAGCGCCAATATAAGATATAAAAGTTATTACACCGTCGATAGGTGATATAAAAATTACTATACAGTAGTAATTACTTCAATATAATTTAGTTTTCAAATATCATTGTGCATCAAATATTTGGAATTTCGGTGTAGACATTTTTCAACATGTTTCAAAATATTGTTACACAACAAATATCAGTGGAAGAGGGTTTTTTGCTAAATCAAAAGGAATAATGGGGGTAATATCGGGCCTTGGGGTCCATAATAAAAAAATCCAAAATAATAAAGGGAATTATTATTATGTACCAAACTAAAAAAAATACTTGGACTTATTTTAATTTAAAATATTTATTTAAACTTAGGTAACGTCTTCAGGTGTCTTGTGGTGCCTAACACTTTCCCCGAGTATAACCGAGTCCCAAACCTTAAAGAATACTCTAGTTATGATAAAAATATTTTGAGTCAAATATTTGTCCCTTTAAAAGGCAAAATGATTTCAAAAACCTCAATGACCTAGCACACTATTAAACTCAATCCTAGGTGGCAGCTCTATTTTTTTAATAAATCTCGACCCAAAGAACTATTTCAAAACTAGTGCCTAGAAAAGCCCATAAACTGTTTAAAAGATTTTTAAAAAAATAAGCTTATCCAAAAGCATTTAAAAAAATGATAAGTTTGCTTTTAAAAAGGAACAGATCAACAAAACACATAAAAGAAAGATGTCGCGTTGTTGTGTTGTGCCTTTTTCCGCAATGCGTTAATTGGTGACTCCACGCGGGACTTTTAGAAGGTCAACCCTAGTTGGAGTTTAAATAAATCTTAAGTTAAAAACAATTCAAAAAAATATGTTTTCAGTTTTTTTTTTCTAAAAAAAAATAAAAGTTCCTCTTTGTTAAAAAAAAATGTGTTTTTATATTCTAATTGTATGAATTTTAAAATTCTCTATTCTCTCTACATAGTTTATAATTTTTATATTTGCAAAATAGATATAAAAATCATATTATTAAATAGTTATGTATAATTAAAATTATATTATTACTAAAAGAAGAAGAAAAATTACATTATTGAAATTAGTATTATTACATTACTAAATAAAATTATATTATGAGATACAATTTTTATATTTTTTATTATTAAAATTTAATAAATTTAAAATTTTATGTACAAATACTTGTCTCTCCAAACAAATGAATAATGAAATTATATAATCAAATTCTTTATATAAACTAGTTATTTAAACAAAGATTTAGTAAATGATAAGATTTCAAAATTTAGAATTTTTAAAACCCATAAGTTACAAATTCCATGGATTTATCAAATCCTTTACCTAAACGCAACCTAAAAGAAATGCCTTGTTTCAACTAAACGATGGTGTGATATTGACAAGAAATCTAAGAAAGTTAGAAGGAAAACCAAGCCCTCATACGGAATCGCTACGTGTGTTCCAACCTAGGAACCTCAAAGAAACTCTAAAGAACTAAAAGAAATATTTAAAGCTATTGTACTTATCAAGAAGAACTTGGGACGTTGAAAGGAAGACTTATGGTTGACACCTTGTTCATTAAAAATCCCTAAGAAAAAAGAAGAAGAAAAACTCATAACCGAGCCTTAACCAAAAAAGAAAGGCGAGTTAGGTGGCCATGAAGATATTCTCCGGGACAAATCAAGACAACCAAGGTCTTGTTGTTTAGAGAAGAATAAACAAGTTAGAAAAAGCTGAGAATTCGTTAAGAAGATCTTTGGAAAAATGGGAAACCTAGCCTTACCAAATATTCTCAAATAATAAGTAAGGCAGGTAGCCAAAAGGATGTTTTTATGACCGAATTGATCCGAGAAAGAAGAAAGGTTAGCTGAAGATGAAAAATCACTACAAGAAGAATGACAACGTCAAAGAACTAACATGGGCAAGGCAAAAGTAACCAAATCACGAGATTGACTTAAATTCTCCTCATTCTTAATATGTCATAACCATAAAGTATGTGTAGAGAAAATAAAAAAATAATAATAAAATAAAAAATCGGTCTCAGAAAATTTTAAACATTGAGTGGTCACACAAATGCGATCTGGTTAATAAAGAAGTTTTTGTAGTTCAAGTGATTAAGTCGTAGGGTGTGTCAACACCTTGTGACTTGGGCAAATTCGACCGGGATCACTACCCAAAGCTCGCTACAAGGACTATTCAGAAAGGCGCGAGACGCTAATTGCCCAAGTGAAAAAATAATAATATAATAGAAAAGAAAAAAAAAGGAAAAAAAAAATCTCTCAGTATTTTTTGGACAATCAATATTTGATTAGTCATTTTAGGTATCATTTGTTTCTTTCTCGAGTCATTTCAGGAGTGCTTGTTCAAGTTTCCTAAAACACCAAGATTGGAGGAACAAAGTCAGAATGTCCAAAGGAACACCGGGAAGCATACAAGGTGTAGGCAATCTCGATAACAATCTTAGGAAAGATCAATAATCAGATTTTGATGGAAATGAGCTAGACAACTTTAGAAAACAAATAATTGTGGATAGTTGGTCCAAACCGTTATTGAAATCACATTTATCACAATTTAGATTAATCCGATGTAAAAATCACGGTGATCAATGAGATGTTTGAATGTTTGAATATGATTATTTGTGTATGCAACTCTAACCAAAATAATCTTACGTGAAAATAAAAAAGAAATATGCATAGCACGTGTCGGTACAATACCTTAAAACACTGGAATTGAACTTAGGAAAGTAGAGAAAAAGGAAGAGAAAGAATCTTGTTTAAGCAAATCAATTACCCAACCACCCCTCAAAAATCATCAAGAGATTCATTAAAAGGTTCGAATCTGGTAATCAATCACCATCCCGAGGCAAGTTTTCCCATTCTAGGACATCCCAAGCTCAACTAATAATATGGAATAACCCTACACCATTTTTGTCCAAACCTCTCCATCCTATAGACGAAAGCTATGCATAATTTTTTTGAAGAGCAATCTCGATCCCGGAGCCAAAATTCAAAGGCAAGAGCAAGGAAGCTGAAAGCCTCTCAAAAGCACCGGTCCACTTTTCATATCAGAGACAATGAAAGAGCACTCAAGGGATATGGCTAATAGCAAAAGGCACCTAATGTAATCAAGAAAGAAATGATGAAAAAGAAAAAAAAATAACATTCCGAAAAAAAACTAGGTGGCATCTCCATGTAGGTATTGCATCTCCTATGAAAATATTAACCACATGACATCATTAGCATCATATACTATCATGCTTAGGCTCATTTATTTAAGGTCTTCAAATATTATGCATTTGATATTCACAAGCTCTATTACGTCAAAAGGGAAAAAAAAAAAGTAAAAATGAAAGTGAAAAATTGCGTTTTGTTACAAAGAAGTCATGATTTAGGATCACACATCATAACATAATCATGCAATATCATCATATAGATCCTGCATCTTTTAGGCAACTTTTCTTAGAAATAAAAAACGCATATGTGTTATCATCCGAACGTTGCATAAGAACCATACATTATTATGTTTTATATAAGCTCATATAACTAATTTATTCATTTTAAATAGCATAACATTCATACATATAAGGAGCATTAGTCATCACATTTTATAATAACTTGTGGAATCATGCAAAATAAAAACGAAAAATCCATATAATGTTTTCGTCAATAGGCCATCATTAGTATAACACTTGCATCCATACACTTTATTTGATAGCTCCAATAGGAAAATGGACAATCTTTGGACATTTAACTTAGTCGATAACCTTACCATCCACCTTGTAATTATCCACCTCTAATAGTGGCTTCATCAAATTATCAAATAGACCAACAACCAACCTCACCGAGGTTGTGCCCTGGCAGGAGGTCCTACACATTCCTACAAAGCATAAGAATGGAGCAGACAACATCGGTATCCAGTGGAATCCTCCAAGATTGAAGAATTCTAATAACAGTCGAGCATTCCAAGCATCATACTTCCAGCAGCAAAAACCAAAACAATATCATTCAAAGGTATCAGCAGACCAACAATCGAGTTGATAATCACTCTTGCTTGACTCACGTACATGCAAGAGACTTTATCCAATCCTAAAAAATGTCGGGCTAGAATAGATTGTTGTTAGCAACCGTAGTTACATTGACCCGCGACAGGTATGTTTATCGAATCATTTTACCCTTTTAAACCACGTTATGACTCAATTCTTGATAAAACTCGGATACATATAAAACCCAAGGGGGTCTGATCGAATAAGAAAATAGGTGTCGACCTTACAAAATTTACTTATCCCTTTACTAGGGCACAGTTCTTCCTGGAATGGTCCCTTGACCTTTTTAAGAAATCATTTCTATTCTTCTTGTTATTAATACGATAAAAAGATATAAGAACTACGTGTGCCCTGATTTTTGGAAACTAGCCAAGGTACGTAGGAAATCTACTAAGGTTCGGTCATCCAATTGTAAAAACAAAAACCAGCCATGGGCTGGGGCACGTTCTTATAGCTTCTATTATCATTCAAGAGTTCACCTTATATGTTTTTCAGGCTATAGTTTGATATGATGAAACTTGCCAAAAAGCAAGGGCCTAAATTCAAATCTTCACTCCCGGTAAAAGGGATCACATAGAGGATCCCGTTGAAATGGATCTTACTCACATCTTGTCAAAAGAGATATTCACCTCCACATCCCAACGAAAAGGATCTAACCACTATCCCTAATCTTGGACTCGTGTGTATTTTTTTAGATTATAACTCTCTTCACAGGTCCATTACTTTCTTGTCCCAACATTGGGTAGGGGCACATTGCACGTACTTTCATTGCCAGACAGAAGATTCCACCAATGGATCTTCAAGGACCAATCCAGGCCTTTTGCAGCTAAAGCTAGCAACTCTATTTCTTTTTGTAAAGATGCAAGAAAACCTTTGGACTACTCCAAAATACAACATCATTATTTTGACAGACAATGATCAAAGGCCGATATCTTAAGCTAGTCTCGATTACTCGATTATTAAACCAGACTTAATAGCAAGCAGCAGACCAGGAAGTTCTCATTTCCTCAAAGTAGCCAGGGAACCCAATCTTGATATTTGATTCCGATGAACATATCGTATACTACAGTATTTTCTTCAGGATAGAGCCTTCAGTTTAAAAGAGAGACCGACAACATATAAGAGTATACCAACTAACAAAAGTGAGATAAAAGCCAAAGAGACATCGCCTAAACGACATACGAAAAATCGGAGGAACATGTGACAAAGAAGAAAATGGAGAGATGAGAGTTTATTCCTATCTAACTCATTCAACTTTTGAGATCTAGGAGAGTAAATGAGATTGTCTCAACACTAACACCCTAAGGAAGAACTCATCAAGAAAAAAACAAGAAGTGTTAGAAATGTCAACCCTTGAAAGAAGTGGGAAATGGACTTACCTCCCAACTATCGATCTAAGAATTCTGGAAAAAAAATGCGCTCAAACCTACCAGTAGGCTAAGGCCATTGGCTTCAAAGGTAACTAATTCAATCGATTTTCGGTTTAATGCTTGTCGCGCCCTGGATTTCGCTCGGGAATGATAACATGAACCGAGTGTCGATATTATACTCAAAATCTTGTTTATTTTTTAAAACAACTTATTCTTTTGAAAATGCTTTTCGATAAAAAAAAAAAAAAAAAATTGGAAAAAAAATATTTTAAGAAAAATAAGTTCAAGGGCTTTTCTAGGCGACAGTATTGAACTAATCCACTTGGGCCAAAATTTTATGAAAAACTTGGAGTCGCCACCTAGCATTAGTTTTGAAAAGGTGTGCTGGGTCACCCTGTTTTATAGAAAAATAAAATAATTTGTTTTTGAAATGACTCAAAATTTGACTCAATATGTCTTAATCAGAGTATTCTTTAAGTTTGGAGGTCGGTTATGATCGAGGAAGATGTTAGGCACTCCAAGACACTCGTTCGAAAACGGTACCCAGTGTCTAAGTATTTTAAATTCAACTAAGTCTAAGGTTTGTTTGATTTGGTTGGTTAACATGATATTGTTTACCTTATTTTTGATTTATTATGATGTGCGAATAACTTAAGGTTAATAAACATGTAAATAAAGCTAGTAAATGAAAGCAAATAATTAAAATACAGAATGTCTCCCTTTTTTAGATGACCGATCAATTATGGAAGAATTGATAAGTTCGACCCTTGGGGAGAAGGTTTTCTTTTTTCTATTTTTATTTTATTTTATTTTAGCTTAAGTTATGATGGCAAAACTTACGTATTAAATGAAAAAAAAAAAAGGTAATGACTTTCCATTTGTTTTTGAAAGAAAGTTTCCTTTATTTAAGAAAACGAAAATTAAAGACTAAGAAAAATACTTTTGTTCTCTTTTATTTGTGGAAAAAATGATTTAAGAAAAAAAATAATTTTTTTTATCTTGCAAAATGCTTTTGAGAATTAAAAAGGAATTTTTTATTTATGAAAAGAAAAAAAGTGATAAAAAAATTTTAAAAGAAATATTTTTGACTTTGAAAAAATATTTTAAATGAATAACAAGGGTTTTGAAGCAACTTTAAAAATACAATTTAAGTAGAAAAAGAATTTTGTTTAAAGAAGCAAACTTCTTCTTAAAATTAATGGGAGAAAATTTTTTTTAGAAAAGAAACATTTTTTAGAAGATTATTTGTACGAAGACATTTTGAGAAGAAAAATATTTTTTTTAGAAAAAGGAATTTTCAATTTTTTAAATGGAAAACATATGTTTATAAAAACAATTTTTTTGTTTTGTTAGTGAAGAAAAATATTTTTGAAATTTTTTTGTCTTCTTGTGAAGAAGACATTTTTTTAGAGGAAAACATACTCTTAGCTTTGAGAAGAAAATACATTTTTTAAAAGAAAAATATTTTTTAGAAAAAACAACAATTTCGAGTAAAGAACTATTTTTAAGAAGGGAAAATATTTCTTACTTTTTTGTAAAGAAGGAAATTATTTTGTTAGGAAAAACATTTTTAGTTTAGAGATGAAAGAAAGATTTAAAATTTTATTCTAAGAAATGTTTTTTAGAAAAATATATTTTGTGTTTTTTAAGATGAAGAAAAACATTAAAAAAAGTCTTTACTTTTAATGGACAGAACTTTAAAAATAAAGAAGAGAAAACAAGAATGTTTTTGGAAGGATCATTTGTTCCGAAAGAAAACGAATGAGACTTGATTTTTTTTTTTAAATAAAATTTTATAATGTTTTTCCGTAACAACCTTAACCAAAACTATTTGGGAGAAAGATTTCCCTAAGCCCTTATTCAAATTTTCTCACAAAATGGGAAATCTAAAAAAATGGTACAGAAAATTCTCCTTTCTAGCTTAAGTAAACTTCTATTATTTATTTTTTCATTTTTTGAAATGTAGGAAAAGTAAGAAAATGAGAAAAATGTATATAGATGTATATGTGTGTGTGTGTAATAAGTATAGTGTGTGTGTGTGTGTATGTATATAAGTAAATAGGTATAAATATATATGTATAATGCGAGTCCAAATTACAACTAAGAAAGGAGAAATATTTCTGAAGAAGACTACACTTATCCCATGAGGAATAGAGGGTTTCCATTTTTTTCACCTTTTAGCTTGGTAGGACTCGACTGATATAAATATATATATATAGGTATAATGTCAGTCCGAGGACCCGACCTAGTGCTAGTCCAAGGTCTTGACTTAGTATATGTAAAATGCATATCTAAGGACTGTGAATTAGTACCAATCCATGGTCTCGACTAAATAAAGAATAATGCAGAAATTTGAAGCGCGAAAATGTGTAGAGTAGTAAATTAAATAGTAGAAAAGTAAATATAGAAAAGTAAAAGTGCGAAAAGGCTCATAGCGAAAAAGTAAATGACAGTAAAAGTAAATGCAAGAAAATTATTTTCTTTTGTGTGTACTCGGAGAACGGCTTGTATTTTTGTCGGGTTTTAATTGTTTTTTATTTTGTTTTTGCTTTGTTTGTCTTTGTTTTAATAAGAAATATAAAGAGGATGGTGTTTTGTGAACTTACCTTGCCTCTTTGGAAGCATGTTTTTTTTTTCTCCTTTCTTTGATTCTCCTTCTTGTCTTTTTTATTTTTTGTAGAGATTCTTAGACTTGTAGGATACTAAAATCTAAATTTGAGAAGTGTTTTTAGAGAGAGAAAGTGCTCTTGGCATGTAGAGAGAAAGTAGGCATGCAAGAACAAGTGAAATTACAATTGAAAATGAAATAAGGCCACCCCTATATATAGGAGTGGCCATCTGCGCACTACTCAGGGCGCGCGCCTTGGGAAGGGCGCATATATCCTTTGATAGCTACTTATTAGTTAAAATGATTGGGGGACTTCCCCTATTTCGTAAAAATTACTCAATAACCCCTCTAATTATGGTATGGAGTGTAGAAATTGTTTGATTTGACCTTAATTAGTCATACCATTAAACGAAATGGTCTTGGGCACTCACATTTTGGAATCCAAGGTTCTGTCTTATTCCCGGGAGGTGCACATTAAATGATTTTTGTGATTTGAACACTTTTTGTCAATTACATGTGATTTTTTTATTGAATTTGAAATGAAAAAAGTGAAATTAAACTATCCAAATTAAAATTGGAAATTTCAATTTCAAAAAATAAAATATTTTTGGCCTTCAATTTGACAAAACATACGACAAATATGGTTTTTGGGCTAAAATATAAAATAGTTGGAATTAGTAAAATTTCTTAACATTGAGGGGTGGGAAACAAAATTAATTATATTAAAAGTGATATTCTATGAAAATAAACTTTTAATTTAACCAATTTGGTCCCCAATTAATGTTTAGAAATTTTGATTTTAGCTCAAAACTTTATTTCTTTGCCAAATTCAATCAAATTACCAATTTGTTTTTCAAAACATTAAATGAAATTTAAATACATAAATCTAAGAAGAAAATTTGTCCCTTTAAACGTGGTCTAAAGTTTTTTTCAAATTTTCACTTTAGACCCGACACTTTTACAAGATGCGAAAATGAGCTGGACAAAATATGGTATCTACAATGCCGAACAAAGTCAATAGCCCCGACTTTATACTAGCAGGCTTATTGTAGGAGTTGGACCCTCATCGTAGAAACTGCATTGGCTAGTGTATTCCAAAATTGCAGCCCTTATCTCAAATTCATTTTTCATTACCCCCATGAAAGATTGGGGTGCTCTAAATTTGCTTTTCTTGTGATGGTTATTCCATCTCTTTTCCAGACTAGGGACTGGGGCATATTTTACCCTCTTCTCATCCACAGCCGTAGGACGGGACGTGCTGGATTTCTATTCCACTCACGGAACTTATCCATCATTCTATCCCTAACGCGCTTCAATTTTCCAAAAAATATATGAATATGAAATAATGAAGTGTAACGAAAAAGGGTTTTTTTGAAGTGCCAATTTTTTGAAAAAACACTTAGGTCATTTAAAAATATAGACTCAACACTTAGCATTGTGTTTAATTGGTGTGCTAGGTCACCGAATTTTTAGAAAACAATTTAGAAGGCTTAAGTAAATTTGACTAAAAAAATACGGTCAAACTAAATATTCATTTGAAAGAGTTCGGAAGTTAGTTATGCTTGGCGAAGATGTCAGACACTCCAAGACGCTTATCCGAAAATTGTACCTTTTGTCCAATTAATCCAAATTAGTTTAAATTTGAAAGTTTTATTTTATTTTTGAAAACCTTTTCGTTGAATCCAAGATTTTGATGAACAATTAAGTTTTGATGTTTTTTGTGGAACTAATAATTTTATCAAGTGTGTAAGATTTATAAGTTTCATGCATGTGATTAAGAAGAAGACCTCATGAAGAAAACATAAAGGGTGCAAGATGGACGAAATGAAGATATGAAGAGTTTTGAAGATCTTGAAGAAAAATAGGTGAAAACAACTCTCTACTTATATATAATTAATCTAACTAGAATTAGGATCATACACAATACTTTAAATGAGTTAATTATATGTGTGTCATAATAAGAAATGATAAGTTCAAGATTCTAAAATGAGATATTGTATATGCTTCTTATGTGAAATTAAATTGATAATTGACTTAATTGGAAAACATGTTTTAAAGTATAAAAAGTTGAATTTTTGGGTCAATTTGGTTAACCGAAAAAGCAATATGTCAAACGAATCAAAAAGTGAGTTTTGGAGTTGAAATGAGGTGTTACTGATCTAGTCGGTCAACCAAATTGAATTAGTCGATCAACCGTTTGAAGCAGTGGCTAAATTGGTGAAGGAAGTGAGTACATTGATCCAATCAGTCAACTGAATGTAAGTGGTCAGTCAACCATTTGAGTCAATAGATAAATGGAAGTGAAATTGGATCATTCTGATCCAATCGATCTACCAATTTAGAGAAGTTGATCAATCGACTGGCCTTAAGGCAACGACTGGATTTAGTTATGGACAAGTCGATCAACCAACCTGTAGGACTCGCTCAACTGACTAAGTCAGTTGACAATTCGAGAGATTTGGTCTCTTTGTAAAAAACTTTCTGTTTTTTATGATTTCAAGAGAGGGATTTGGGGGATTTGAACTTAATTAAGATATTAACATCCTATTCTATTATCCCTATTGATTTGGTCCACATACTTAAATATTCTCTTAATTTGAATGGATTAATACGTCTCATCTCTATTATTTCAAATTGAGAATAATTTTATGAGCTTATTTGAGAGTATCAAAAGATATTTTTAAGTGAAATACTCTTGAATTGAAGTGTTATCATATATGAGGTCTAAGAGTGTCATTAAGAGGCATATCTTTGAGAAACTAGCTGTTAGAGGGCTTGATATTTGTCTATTAATATAAACCTACGGGATTTGTGATCAATACATCAAGAACTATCAGTTTCAGCTATTGTAGGAGTGATATTTACGCTGAGATTTTTGTGAGAGATTTATTCTAAGTTTTTGATTTAAAGCACCTATGGTTTGACGTCAGTGACTTGAGGTCTATTGGTATTTAGTCATTACTTCGGTGTTTCCCAGTGAGATCTATCCAAGGAGTTGTTTACGTAATAAATATTTAAAAAAAAAAAATTATTGAAAAAGTATCGATTTCAACTTATTTACCGAATGAATGCATTTCGGCCTTTTGAAGGGCGGGATCGAATTTTTTTTTTGATTTTTTTGATCCCGGCCTTGTGAAGGCCAGGATCACACATTTTTTTTTTTGTTATGTTTTGTTTTGGCCGAATAAATTTTTAAAATTTTTGGCAACTTTGAGTTGATTAACGGTGGTTTATCGATATTTTAAATAAATCTATTTTTTTTTGTGTATAAATTACATTCAAAATACTCCATAATGATTTTTACAACACTAAAAATGGACAAGTGGATGAATTTTACAAAATCGCCAAAGTTGACCAGACGAGCTGTTTCGATAACGGCGAACTTTTTTTCGGCAATTTAGAATTAACAAAAGATTGCATGTCCGTAATAGAAATGAATCAATTTTTTTGTATATAAACTATGTTGATAATACTACATAACAAAACGTATAATACTAAAAACGGACAAGTGGATAAATTTTAAATAATCGCCAAAATTGACCAGACGAGTTTTTTTGAAAATTTTAAGTTAACAACAAATGGTCGTCTATCCGTAATAGAAATTAACCTAATTTTTTTTTATACAAACTACGTTCATAATACTAAATAATAAAATTGATAACATAAAAAATGGATAAGGGAATATATGGTGTTGAGAGAAGAGAAAACTTATGTAAAATAATAGAAAACGTTTGGATGGACATAACTTTGTGCTCGGTGGTCCATTTGGGGTGATTTTTTTTTTTTTTTTTTTTAATTTCTGGTATATTTTTGAGATCTAGGCGTGCAAACCTCCATAGGCAGTTTGGTCCAGTATTTTTTTCAAATAAAGCCCGCTTTCATATTCAATTTTGGATTCGAAGTGTTGTGTGACTAAATTTGTAATTTTCGTCGCGAGCGTGCGTCTTGTCCTATTGGTAAAATTGAAATCTTCAAAAGCCAGAGTGATGACTCAGATCAGACCCAACTTTAAAAAAAAAAATTGCCTCCAACGGACCATCAAGCGCAAAGTTATGTCCATCCAAACATTGAAGAGCAATATAATGTTTTTGAAACGTTGAAGAGTAATAAAATGTTGTGACAATAACCATTATTTAAAAAATATTCACTAATCTATTTTTTGTGTTCTCGATTTTATTATTTAGCGTTATGAACGTAGTTTGTATAAAAAAATAGGTTCATTTTTGTTACGGATAGACGACCATTTGTTGTTAACTCAAAATTTTCAAAAAAACTCGTCTAGTCAACTTTGGCGGTTATTTAAAATTCATCCACTTGTTCGTTTTTAGTGTTATAAGTTTTGTTATGTAATGTTATCAACATAATTTATATACACAAAATTCTTCGTTATCGAAACAACTCGTTTGGTCAACTTTGGCGATTTTTTAAAATTCATCCACTTGTCTGTTTTTAGTGTTGTAAAAAATATTATGGAGTATTTTGAACGTAATTTATATAAAAAAAAATTAGATTTATTTAAAATATCGATAGACCACCGTTAATCAACTCAAAGTTGCCGAAAATTTTAAAAATTTATTCGGCCAAAACAAAACATTACAAAAAAAATAAAAAAAAATATGTGATGTCGGCCTTCACAAGGCAGGGATCTAAAAAACTTAAAAAAAATGATTTTTTTGATCCCGACCTTCACAAGGCCAGGATAAAAAAAAAAAAAAAAAAATGGATCCTGCCATTCAGAAGGCCAAAATGAATTCTTTCAGTAAATAAGTTGAAATCAATATTTTTTCAGTAATTTTTTTTTAAAAATATTTATTACGTAAACAACTCTCTATCCAAGCTTTGCTATTTAATTTGAAATTAAATTTTTTATTGATTGTTTGGTATAGAATTGTTTAGAAAGTTGTTTTAAACTTCAAACCTTAAAAATATATTTTAAACGATTTTTGTTTGATTATCTGATTATGTGCTTAAATTGTGCTACCCACGTTATTTATTAATAAGATTTTATTTGGCTTACATTGTATCTATCACATAGTAATTATTTAGGTCATTAATTGAGCATATTCGTATTGAAATGATAGAAACTCCTTGTGAAAAGAAACTTGCATTTTTTTTTATTTGTGAGTTTGAGCAGATTAGACACATTTGGGATAGTGTCTAGTCATGGTAGTTAGGTTTCGATCTTTTTCCTATGAAAAATGTTAGAGTTTGATCTTTATCCTAGTAAAAATGTTTGGTTATTCTTTTCCTCTGGAAAGAATTAAGTTTTGATTCTTCTTGTAATTGAATTATTTTTTGAGTGAATTATAAAGGTTCATCCTTCTTTGTGAAAAGGATAAGTGAGATAGTGTTAGGTTAATCTTTGACCTGGTAAAAAGATAGTGTTCATTCTTGGCTTGAGAAAAAGGTAATTTGTAAAGGTTGATTTTGTGCCTATAAAAGCATCATTGTAAGGATTTGGTTCCTACTTGGTAAAGGGATCAAAGGGTAAGTGGTTTGCGAATCTCTATGGAGCTCAAGGAACTAGACATAGGCAAGACTAACTTGACCGAACTAGGATATATCGTTGTGTGTTGCATTAATTTTTTTTTATATTGTGTTTGGGTGTACACTTAGTATTAAACACATATCTGCTGTGTAACTAAGATAATAATTAATTTAGAAAAATTGATTATTTGATATTAAGTGTTTAAATAAATTAATTGTTTAAATTTTGTAATTACTCAATTCACCTCCCTCTTTGGTAGCTTTTTGGGTCAACAATTGATATTAGAGTTGTTTTTGGCTCGTTAGGCCTAACATCCTAGCTAAACACGATCACATGGAGTGCACTAATAATGATATTATATATGAATCCTCTGCTTGTCTTGATACTATTAGAGAATCTCATGTTCGCTCAGATGTTGATTGCCCTTATTTATGTTTTTGTAAAAGAAAATTTTAAACTCGGGCAAAACATTGTGATTCTTGAAAATACAAAGTTTAATTAAGGTTGGGCAATGGTCGGATTGGGTTGGGTTGGACAAAACCCATGGGCAGAACTGAACATATTCGGGTTTTTTTTTTTTTAAACTGTGGACCGCCCATTATATTTCGGTTGGGCCGCCCATATATAGGCTAGTTGAGTTATCAAAAACCATGGGCCGCCTAATTTATTCAGGTTTGGCCAATTTCATCTGATTCAATACAATCTCTTTCATGTTGGCCTTGTTTTCAACACAATTTTTTACATATTAGGCCCAATTAATTCGGGTTGGGCCAATTTTTGGGTCAAATCAACCTTTTAACATTTTAATAGATGGAAAAAGAAAACCAAACACAAGCTAATTTCTACAACCTCAATCAAAACAAATTTAAACCACAAACCAATAATAAAAAAAGAAAAAAAAAATTGCAGCTGTAATTCACTAAAACAAAAAAAAAAAAAAAAAAAATTAAAAACTTACAAAAAACTTAAACTTAAAAATGAAACAGGGAAAAAAAAAACTGAAATAAAACATATTTTAAAAGTGAAATACAAAAATAAACTTAACCACATGATCCCCGTCAACAAAAAATTGTAATAGTGCTTGATTGTCCGCTTGTTGAACTTGAAGTTGATTGATCTAGAACTTGTTATAAATTAAATCAAATAATTAGTAAATCTCATATCAACATTATGAACAATAAAAAATTAAATTATATAAAATAAAAAAAATTAAAGTATACAAACCTGATTCAATATCTTTTTCAAATTCCTTGACCTCATCCATTATGTTGCGAAGAGATATTGGCACCGAAGATAACAACCAATTTTGTACACAAATAAGCCGTTTAACCATTTGAGGGGATAATGAACTACGATATGGATCCAATATGCGTCCCCCTGTACCAAACGCACACTTTGACGCTAAAGTTGACACAGGAACAACCAATACATCACGAGCAACCAAATATAACACTTTATATCTACTACCGTTAACCTTCCACCAGCCCAAAATATTGAATTTTTCATCCTTATTGCTTTCAAGTAATTCATTTAAATACCTTTCTACCTCAGACTTATCCCTCATATCCATTTTTCCTTCCATAAAACTCTCAAATTGGGAAGCAATTAACTTGTGTGGATCTTCATTCATAAAATCTAGATCCACATTTGACGTAGATGCCACATCCTTACTTCCGCTCGGACCACTCCCATCCTTAGTTTTAACATGTGGCCTTATTGACTCCATAGAAGTATAACATTCATATAATTGATTTATAACAATTTTCACATTTTCAATCAATAAGTTTGCAATATTAATAGCATACATTTTCAAAAAACAAAATTGGAGATATGAAATCTTCTTCCTTGGATACTGCAAAACAGCCACATACAAGATAACATTGATCTTGTCCCCATTTACCCAATATTTGTCAAATTTTGATTTCATATTCAACACCATTTTAGTCACCCCATTATCTTGATTCAAGATTAAGCGTTTAATTGTGCTTTAAATTACAAAAATCTCATCAAAAAATGAGTTCGAAATAACATACAAAGTACCAGAAAAATGTTTCGTTGCCTCATAAAAAGGTTTCAAAATTTTTAAAAATGCACGAAATCTCACTCAATCTTTCTCATCTGGAGGAGATCTAGTTATATCACTCATATCAGTTTCGAGAAAATAAACATGAAATCTAGGTTCCTCAGCGTCTAATCTTTCAAATGTCTTTTCAAACTTCTCAGTAGAATCTAATATTTTGTAGGTAGAATTCCACCGTGTTTGCGCATCAAGGCATAAAAGACTCTTAGACTCATTTCTCAACATATTGACACATTTCAAAAAATATTGGAGTCGACTAGGCGAAGATTTTACATATCTTACTGTTCCCCGAACCCTTTCAATAGAATCATCTAATTCTTTTAACACTTCCACCGCTATCAAATTTAAGATATGAACACAACATCTCATATGTAAGAGCTCGTGACCTAAAATTGTACCTTTCCAATTTTTTGTCACCTTTTGCAAAAATTTAATGGTAAGATTATTTGAACTAGCATTATCCACCATTAACCTGAAAAATCCCTCAATTCCCCATTCAAGCAAACAATTTTCAATCTTTTTACCAATGGTCTCTCCCTTATGATCGTCAACAATGCAAAAATTTAATATTCTTTTTTGGAGTTTCCAATCATCATCTAGGAAATGACACGTCAAACACATATAATATAAATTCTGAATAAACGTCCATGTGTCTTTAGTCAAACATACCCTACGACCTTTTAAAAATTTTCTCTTTCTACATCAAAAATCTTCACTATATTGCGAACAATTGTGTATCAAGAATGAATGTTTAACCATTTCGGTTGCAAAACATTACAAAACCTCCTAAATCCATAAATTTTCACAAATCTAAAAGGCAACTCATCAATTATGATCTTCTCCGCAAGAGCATTTCTAGCTGCCTCTTGACTAAAACTTAATGCGACAAGTTGAACACCCTCTTCACCATCTTTTTTAGGTTTAAAACCTAATGTTGCTTGCCCCTTAAGTTGTTCTCTATACGGATATTTAGGATAGTTAAGCAAGTGATTTTTTAAACTACTTGTACCGTGAACCTTTGAATTCGTACTGTAAACCTTTTTGCAATATTTACACGATGCTTTTGGTTCACCCCCTCTTTTAAGCTTATCAAAATGATCCCATACTTCAGAAAATTTTCTCTTATGTACCGTACTTTTAGGGGGAATTGGCGGTTGCGTATCAACATTCTCATTCAGATTGTCCACTCTCACTTTATCCGTTATCTTAGTGTCCATCACTAAAAAAAAATATAGACAAAGATAAGCAAAATAAAAAATAAATATATATGAAGGTTGGAATTCTGAATATATACAAAGATTGAAATGAACATAACATTTGTTAAGATCAAAGTACGAGGGGGAAAAAAAGCAATTAGCCATTAATGAAGATAACATTTCTCCATCCAAATCTAGCCGGAATAGATAGAACACATCAACACATCATAATGAAAATAACATTCTGACCACAAGTTTGGCTGATAAACATTTATAAACAAATTTACAGGAAAAATCTAAAAGCATTTTTTCTAGTGCATGCTTCATGTTCATTGACGTAAGTATAATATCACACCATAAATAATTACTAAACAAGACATGCAAAAGATGGGAAGTAAATTACACATTTTTTCTGAGTCTCTATGCTCCCAAGATCACTGTTAAGTACTGCAATTTCAACATTCTCAATTTTTCAAGTTTTTCTAAGCCCACTAATGAAGATAGAACTAATAGAAATTGGTAACTGTAGGTTTTTAAAGTAGAGATAACTAAATGAAACAACATCAAAGTATGCGGTTATGGTTCATGACAGCATGTAGGCTTTTATCAGATTATCTCATTTTGTATTGTCAAATATGAAAAATAAAATATCAGGAACAATAAGAGGATTGAGATCTAACACTGAAATTCAGATCTAACACTGGAACGAAACACTATTGAGTTACAAAATTCAAAAAACAAACAAAAAAAAACAACAACAAGCATTCGATGAATTGCGAACTCTAAGATTGGTACCTATTTGTGATGCCTACCTTGAACTTGAGACATTCCAGTGTCGATCCACCCGTGGATTGTGAAAAGTGGCTATGGAGCATGCGAACCAACTAACGGCGAGCGGTGGTGAACTCGATTTGGGGATATGAAATCGCACCTTTATATTAGGTTCCAATGGTTTCGATTTCGGCGAGCTACTGCAAATATATAGATCTAGGGCATTTTCAGACTTTGAAAAGGAAAAGGAACAAGAGGAAATCATGCACTACGGAAAGTTACACCTAGTTGCTGCGAATTTGGAAAGTTTAATCGATTTAGGGGATTGAATCTTAGAGAGGAAGAGAAACGTTCGGCGCTGTAAAATCGATTGAGAGTTGAAAGTTGAAACACAGTAACTCAGAAACCCTAAATCTAAATGGCTCTCTCCTCTAGTGAACGGGTGGGGGAGGAGGGGGTCAACCTGCGGGAGGTATAATCAATAGGCCCGCGATTCGTCCATGGGACTCACGGGTTGAAGACAATAGGCCTGTTCGGATAGCGGGTTCAGCTTGGGCGGGCTATTTTTGGGTTCAAAACAGGAAGGACGGGGCGGGTTTATGGGTTACGAAAATTTTTGCACAACCCTAAGTTTAGTGCCACTAAATCTTTTAAGAAGAAGAATTTTGATAGGTATTTTGAAACTGCTGAATTTTGAAAGACTTTATCTGAAATTGGTAAGTTACTTGAAAAAATCGATTCTCTTTAAATAAGGCATTGAACATTGAGTTAGATAATATAAGGTGTGAACTTGATAGAGCACGTGTGAAAATTTATTCTGTTGAAAATAAATGTCTAATTCTTAAGAACGACCTTGAATTTATGCATAAGAATAATTTTGGTCTACAGGTGAACGTTAGTTTGTTGGAGCAATCACTTGAAAAGACTCAAAAGGAGATTAACAAAGCAGTGGATAAATTTAAGGATATTGAGAGAACTAAACTTGTTGAAAAGCCAATAGTTGCTAAAGCAGCTCCTCAATATCACCATCATTATTGTGCTTCCATACGGAATAATGATTATCCGAAGAAATGTGCTAACGATGCTAGATGTTTTTATTGTGGAAAGTATTGTCATTTTGAGAAAATACGTTATTTGTTACATGGTTACCCAGTCAGATCCAAATATAACTGGATACCAAGGAGATAAAAACTTTATGCAGGTACAAATGGGAGATTTGATTAATCAAGAGGGTACAATGAATATTGCATGCCAATAAGGGATTCTAGATTCAATGCACTAATGAGGATGAATCAAAATATGCAAAATGGAAAGCAGCTAGTTCAATACATGAAATCAATTGATATTTATCCTCAAAGAATAGCGAGAAACCAATATCAGAAAAGAACAACGTATAAGGTGGTAACAAAGCAAAGTGAAAGAGAACAACTCAAAGCACCTTATAAAGGCAAGAAAATCATTATTAAACAGATTCAGAAAAAAAGTAGTTGCAAGTAAGGAAGAATTCAAAATGGTATATCAAGCAAATGAAAAAATGATGGATTCAAATGATAACAAGCTTGAAATTAAAAACTCACCAAAAGTACACTCCAACTGCTCCCAATGAGAGAGACTGATGCCTCACATTTTTTAAATTAGTTTATTTGTGACATATGTGAATGGGTGTGTGAAAATATTTTAAATAATATGTGTGGATTAAAATAAGAGATAAAAATTGAGCTAATAGATCAAATAGGATAAGGTAGTACCTAAGGACAAAATTGTCCTATCAGTTAACCGACAGAAACAGAGCCTGCAAGATGCAGACTCTGCTCTGGACAGTCAACGGACCAAAAACGGTCGGTCAACTGATTGTTACGGGATTAAATTCCCTTTGGGCCTTCATTTCACCCCTATTTCAATTTCTTCTTTACTCTCTCTAGAAACCCTTCACTACTTAAGATATTTCCTTCCAAATCTGCAAGAGATCTTCAAATATTGGATTAGATTAGAAGATTGTGGGCTCAGATCTATCATTTGGAAGCAAAAATTTCATCAAAAAATTGGTCTTTCTTCTCTACTTTAGGGTTTTAGTAGATCTACAATTTAGGATTCATCTTCTTAGTTTTTTTTTTGGATCTTAAATTGTTCGTTGAGAATCATTATTGATAGAAAATGCCTGAAGGTAGAACAAAACAACCATGCTCGGAGAAACCTAAGTTTGACACCATACACTTTCAAAGTAAAGAGGATGAAGTAAAATACAAAAATGAAACCGAGATTCGAAAGGCCTAAACCCGTTGATTTTACCGGCCTCAAAAAGGAAAACGTTGATCTTGAGAAGTAAGTCAAGAAGATGGCGTGGACCGACCTTTTTACCCAAAGTACTGAGTGGATGCCACATTGGGTAAAGATGTTTTACAATAATCTCACGATTGGTGACGGAGAGTTAATGTTGTTTGTTAAAGGTGTTGAAATTAAATTGAATATGGAAGATCTTAGGAGACTTTTGAAGTTCAAAAAAGGAGATATTCGTCCGTACAATACCACCTTATGGATTGTAGGATATCTTAAAGAAACATGAGATATCAAATAAATTTAATTTGATTGATGGAAGAGTAGGGTCATTATCACTTGAACACTATCTCATTCATTCAATAACCACTCATTCTATTATTCCTATATGAGAGAGTCATGCGAGCGTCAATAAGTTTGATTTGTATTTACTGAATGAGATTGTCGATGGTAGAAAACTTGATTTGGCTCATATCATGTTTTAGCACATGGAATATCAAGTGAAGAAGACATCAATAGTACTACCCTATGACAATGCGCTTCAAAGAATCTTTGATCATTTTAAAATTGATAGCGATCCAGAAGAAAATACACTTCTCATGATAACCCTGGGATGGTTAAATATTAACAATTATAATTTGATGAGGTTTGAGTATAAGAGAAATAGATTGACGAGGGAAAAATAGGAAGAGAGAGAGAGAGAGAGAATGATTGATAATGTAGAAGAATATGAGGAAGAGTTGAGCACGGATTAGAAAATCGACATACTTCGGAATCAATTTGATGACTTCCAACAATACACTGAGGTGCTTGATTTCAGAGTGTCCGAGATATCTGACGATATAGCAGAGATGATGCTGTCCATGGAAGGCGAATATGGAAGGCTGACTAGCAGTCGCTCGCCTATAAGCATATATATATATATATATATATATATACACTAGGGTTAAAGTGTACAAGGGTTAAAAATGTAAATAAATAAAAAAATGGACTAAACTATAAATACTAAATTATATATATATATATCGGTTATACAGTTCGGCTCACAGTTTGGTTACGCTGTTACTATCCCAAAACCAAAACCAAAACTGTTTCGGTTGCTAAATTTAAAACCAAAACCAAAATCATTTAGTCTATTTCAACTCGGACCATTCAGTTCGGTTTCTCTCGGTTACCCGTCGGTTTGGTTTTTTTTGCCATTCTTGTATTTTGTTCTTGCTGAGTGAGCCTCAAATTTAAAGGTAATTATTCTTTGGCTTTCCATATGAAGGTGCATCACTTATTTTCCTTTGTTTTTAACAAATCTCGGAGCTAACAAAAAATATTCAAGTTATCATGTATGCTCTGCAAACTTCAACAAGTCCACTATTTTCTGTATCTGGTAGTTAGTCAACATGTAATTATTAGTAGTCAGTTGGCGTGATTTCCAACTCTCTCTCTCTCTCCCGCCAGGCAGTGGACGATTTGATAGATGAATGCTTGTGGTTGACGATTTGCAGTAGACCATCGCGAAGGCCTTTCTCTCTCTTTCCTCCCTAAATTAGGTTTAAATATAGATGTTTTTAGGTCTGAATGTTTATTTCTGAACCGACGTGTGGTTTGGGGTTTCGGATTTGGTGAATGTTTATACTTTGTTTTGCTTATTTTTCGTTCATATTTTTGTAGGGGTTTTTCAAATGTTTTTGATTTCGTTTTTGTGAATATTTGAACTGGGGGTAGATCTGTTTCGATTTGTTGATTTTTGTGAATGTTTGCATTAGACTCAGATCTAGTTCCAATGTTCGTGACTCAGATCCAATGTTCACTCTTCTTTCATTAGACTCAGATCCAAATCCAGATCTGGGATTGTTTATCAGTATATGATGAACGATGAAGGTCGTTCGGCATTCTAGATCTGTGAACGTTTTCATGCCGGTATGTGAATGTTAATCTTTATGGTTTATTTCCAATGATTCGCAAAAAAATTGATTTAGATATTTTTTTAATGTTTTGATTTTGTTGTTTGCATTAATTTTGTGATCGTTCTTGGTTTGATCCTTTTGTTTTTTGTGATCGTTTATATTGGGGTGTTTTTTGGGTAAATGTGCACTGGTGTGTGTTTTTGGTCAATGTTTTTGATTTGATTATGGTGTTTAGTGAATAATCACACAGTTTTTTTTTGTTGATCTTAGAGTTTATTTTAACATTTTGTGTATGTTGAATTATGATTTTTTTTCAATGTTTGATTTAGTTGTTTTCATTGATTTGTGAATGTTTAGTGATTATTCTTGTTTGATTTGTTTTGTTTTATTGTGATTGTTCATTACATATTTTTTTGTGAATGTTGATATCGGGGGGGTTTCAATGTCTTGCTTTTGTGTTTCTTGATTGTTTTGGTGAAAACGTATGAATATAACAAAAAACGTTATTTTATTCTCATAAAAATAATGAACATTCACATCAACAGAAAATCTTAAAATGTTAAAAATACAAAAAAAAAAAAATGTGAATATTCATGGCTAGTTATTTTTTTACAGAATGACAATGTATGTAAATAATGAAAAAAATATAGTCATAAAATTGATGATTATTTTCCAAAAAATTGTGGCGACTAAAATTTTTATTATAGTAGTTGGGGTTCCATATTATTATTTTCATATCACTTAAGGTCTATATATTAAATTTTTCTATAAAATAAAGTGAAAAACAGTAGAATAAAAAAAAAGAATTCCTCATCTAACTTTTGGAGGCTAAGCTTGAGAAGGAAGAACTTTATCCTGACATTTTCATCGAAACCTTAGATGATTTTAGCAAGATTTAAACTTGCAAGAATTTAAATTGCGATAACGAAAGAGACGATGAAAAGAATAAGAGAAGAAACATACACATTTGAGTAAACTTTTCTAACCCACGAGTTTTTCTCCCTTAAAGGCGACTACCCAAATGGGTTTTCCTTGAGAATTGCTCCCTATGAGGGTTTCTCTCTGAATTTCTGTGTCTCCTAGAATGTTTTTCAATGAATTTTTGTATGTCTCAATTATGAGGAGAATGGTCTTATTTATATGAAAGCATATGGAGTAAAAAATCCTAGGAACCCTAGGAAACCTTAATCCAAATTCGACAAGTGAAATGAAACCAAACTCAAGAGGAAAGGGAAAGGGAAAAAAGTGGGAAAAAAAAAATGAAAGCTAGTCCCATTTCAGTAAGGAACAAGAAACCTTTTTTAACTTTACTATTTTTTTTTATTTTCTATTTTTTTTCTCTTTCTATTTTTTTTTCTTTTCTATTTTTAATATATATTTTTTTTAAATAATAAAAATAAAATAATAATAAATCAATAAAATAAATTACAATAAAATTTTTGGGACAAGTGATAGGTGGAATTTATTTATATATTTCCAAGCCGATTTTGGTAGTTTCCGAGTGTTATTGTAATGTTTTAATATATTTTTATTTGTTTTTATGTAAATCAGGTGTCAGGGGTGAAAACGGTTAAAAATCATGCAAATCGGTAGGACGTCGGTGAAGAAACGGTTAAAAAGTGAGCAAAGTGGCAAAAAGGCCAACCAACAGCCTTATCGCTGCAGTGTCGGCAACCTTAGGCCACTGAGCCTCCATCGCTGCAGCGATGGCCTTCACCGCTGCACCGGTGAAGGGTCAGTGGACCTTTTTCCCAACCACCACTGCAGCGATGGCCTTCACCGCTGCAACAGTGAAGGGTCAGTGGACCTATTGACTTCCCATCACTACAACGATGCCAACCAAGGTTGCAGCAACCCGACACCACCTGGCAAAGATATTTTAGGATATTTTGAGATATTTGCTCGATCTCTATTATATCCCATCTTTCCCTAACACCATAGGTACGTTTTTGGGGACATTTTGGGAGCTCCAATATCAACCAAGCAAGAGGATAACACAATTTGGAGGAGAGGAAACAAGATTGGAGCGATTTTTACAGACGTGGAAGCGTCGATTCTTCAGATTTGGCTACTCTCCCTTATTCCTATTTTTATTTCTTAGCTTTGGTTGGTTCTTTTGATGATGTTTAGTTCATTTGTAGTTGAATATGTGGTTATGGCCATGAGCTAAACATATATTATTTAGGGATTGATCAGTTTATGAATATATTGTTCGAATAAATCTATGTTTTGTTAACGGTTGTTCATTTGTATTCGATTGTTTTACCGTTATTTTACTTACATTATATGCTTTTTATGATATTTTAGTTTATTTAAGAATACAGGGTTTGACACTCGGGAGAGGTAACCCTAGATTCAGACTAGGGTTTAAACACAACGCGACGATCTAATGAATCGAGAGATTATTAGAAAGTATGCAATCCGTGTGGTTGGGGCAAGACTCATGTGATCGTTTAGACGCCTGATAGGGATATCAGTGTTGGCACGAGTCGCATATTCATTCAATTTACACTCGGGAGAGGTAGTGAGTGAGTTTTCGATACCTAGATTGTCGGATAGTTTGAATACCATTAATGTAAACTAGATTGAATAAAATGCGTTTAAGTAAACGAAGTTAATCCCTAGATAATCTATTTCCATAAACGTCATTATTAGTATTATAGTTTAATTGGTTATTAGTTTAGTTTATTATTTTAATTACAAAAACCCAAAATTCAATCGCCTAGATAAAGTTAGGTTACGACAATCTCGGTACTTAACAACAATTTTATCCAATCCATATGGATACGACAACCTTACTCATCATTATTCTATTAAAACTTGACCCGTACACTTGCAGTAAAAGTAGCGACGATTAAATTCCACTACCAACAGGCAAAAATGACGTGTCTATAGTTGCCCATTTTTATCATGCGAGTTTCACTTGTCTGACAAAAATAGGAGATAACGTCATTTTGATCTTCAATTTTTTTATTTAAAGCATTTTTTTTCTTCGAAATTTTGAAACTAAAGGATGAAATTCAAAAATACCCTTTTTAGGGCATGATGAGAAAATATAAAAATGAAATATGAATGAATCACAACCGAACCATACAAGGGGTTGCCTACGTATCTTGACAGTGTCAAGAATTAGGCCACATATAATTTGGCTAATGCCCCTTGCGAGGCACAAGCAATCAGAAAACAGACACTCATGACAAACAAATGTTCATTTAGAGGATCGTTTAGAGTAATAAAAAATGACTCATGACGAACAAATGTCCATTTAGAGGATTATTTAGAGTAATGAAAAAAAATTGATTCACGACAAACTCATGACAAATAAATATCTGTTTAGAGAATCGTTTAGAGTAATGATAAAAAAAAAATTACTCATGACGAACTTATGACGAACAAATGTCTGTTTAGAGGATCGTTTAGAGTAATGAAAAAAAAAAACTCGTGGTAAACAAATGCTTGTTTGGAGGATCATCAAGAGTAATAAAAAAATGACTCATGACGAACAAATGTTTGTTTAGAGGATCATTTAGAGTAATGAAAAAAAAATGACTCGTGATGAACTCATAATGAATAAATGTCTGTTTAGATGATCGTTTAGAGTAATAAAAAAATATTCATGATGAACAAATGTCCGTTTAGAGTTATGAAAGACGAACTTATAACGAACTCATGATGAACATATGTTCGTTTACAGAATTATTTAGAGTAATGAAAAATGACTCAAGACAAACTCATGATGAACAAATGTCTATTTAGAGTAATGAAAAAAATGACTTATCACAAAACAAATGTCCATTTAGAGGATCGTTTAGATTAATGAAAGAAATGACTTATGAGGAACAAATGTTCATTTAAAGGATCGTTTAGAGTAATAAAAAAATTACTCATGACGAACAAATGTCCGTTTAGTAATAAAAAGATTACTCAAGACGAACTCATGATGAACAAATGTCCATTTAGAATATCGTTTAAAGTAATGAAAAAAATGACTCATGACGAACAAATGTCCGTTTAGAGAATCGTTTAGATTAATGAAAAAATAACTCATGACGGATAAATGATCGTTTAAAGGATCATTTAAAGTAAGGAAAAATTGATAAACTCATGGTGAACAAATGTCTGTTTGGAGGATCGTTTAGAGTAATGAAAAAAAATGACTCATGAGGAACTCATGATGAACAAATGTTTGTTTAGAGCAGGAAAAATGATTCGTGGAGAGGAAATACAAACAAATGAAAACTAACACACCCGACCCGTGGTGGGAGAAGATTAAAAATGCAAACATGATACAAAAATGAATATTTTTTTAATGTTCCCCAGCCTTTGGCTTGGGGGATAAATAAGAGACCAAAAGTATAAAATATGCCCTAACTTGTGGCTGGGACGAGAGTAACCGGACCAAGTATCAAATGAGATTCAGCCCGCGATTGGGGTCGACAAGCTCAAATCTTGTAGATCCAGAGATAAGAGGGAACCACAAAATATGCCTCAAGCTGTGCTGGGGAAAGTATGAGGGAACAAAGATACAAAATATGCCCCAGCCTATGGCTAGGGATAACACTTGAATGACCGAATCTTTACAGGTTGTGTACGTACCTTAACATTATGTCGAGGATCATTAGCATAGTTCATTAAGGCCCCGTTTGGTTAGTGTTCCCAACCAAACCCAACCCAAAAATTTTGGGTTTGATTTTTGGGAACGCGTTTGGCAAACACAAAATTCAACCCAACCCAACCTAAAAAATAGGAATTGATTCTCAAAATCCTAAAGAAACTAGAAACAAAAAAACGTTGTTTCTTTTTGTGCCCAAAAAACTCAATCCAAAGTTCTCAACTTCCGTCTTCATCTGCCGGCCGACCACCACCACCCGTCGCCGTCCGGCGACCATCGGTCGACGACCGTCCAGCGATCGGCCGCCGTCTCCGGCCACCGACCACCTTTGTTGCAGCAGGCGTCCACCTTCGGCTACCGTCCTCCGCCTGCCGGCGACCGTCGTCGGCCACCTCCGCCACCCCGCCGGTCGTCCGGCCACCACCGCCATCGCCGGCGTCCAGCCACCGTCCGGCCGCCGCCAAATACAAAATAAAAATTCAAAAAAAAAAATTAGTTTTAGGATAAAATCGTTACCAAACACATTCTGTTCTTAGCACAAAATAAAAATTGTCGTTACTAAACGCAATTCTGTTCCCAAAATTCTCAACCCAACCCAATCCATTCCAGTTGAGTTCAAAAAAGTGGGAACACTAACCAAACGCCACCTAAACTCCCTTTTCAGAGAAATACACAAACACTCATGAAGTTGCTCATTAAATGGCAAGGAAACAACTAACCTGTGCAGGAATTATGCAACAGACAAGCATTCACACATTGTTTTAATGAAGGAAAAAATCAGTCATCCTTGGGTGATCCACAACAATTTTGTATCTTTTTTTTTTAAGGCTAGCTTTGCAATTTGAGATCTTTCCCTACCTTGGGATTGAATAAAAAAAAATTGACCCGATAAGGAGATTGAAAAGATTAGTATGTGTCTCACCTTTATGGTTTCGATTTGACTTGTTTTCTATTTTTCTCTTTCCTTGGCTACTAAGATCAATTCTGATGCTTGGGTTCTAAATTTCTGTATGCTTTGTATTTTAATCAACTCCTGCAAATTGAATTAGTCGAGGTATGCACAAAAATTTAAAATTTATTTATTCAAGCATCTCGTTTATACCTATTATGATTTCCTGTATTGATTTTATTTGAGCTTGACAAATATAATTTCAAAAATAATCGAGATTTTTTCCAAAATTCATATCACAAGATGACCTCCTTGACTAACGAGCATTTAAACTATTTTTCCACGATGAGACTTTTGAGAAACTGAAGAAAGATGCCTCTCAATGTTTTTCTTTTTTTTTTTTTTTCTTTTTTTTAGCATCATGGAGTTCTAAGTAACCCGTGTAATGAGCTTTAAGCGGTGATCCCGATCCAATTGGCCTAAGTCACTAGGCGTTGAAACACCACTACGACTTGATACTCAAATTATCTAGATCCTCAATCTGCTAATCTTTTTTTTTTTTTGAGAAGTATCTTTAAGCTATCATAGATAATAAACAAAACTCTTGAACTCAAAAAGTTATTTGGATGGTGGCTTTACTTTATAACAGATAACCTAGTCGTGGGATAGGTCATTTGGTAATGAATTTTTGGGTAATGGATTTTCGGGATGGCTTAACTTTATGACAGATTGCCTAGCTGTGGGATAGGTCATTTGAGTAATAGTTTTTCGGGTAATGGTTTTTCGAACAATAAATTTTTACGTAATGGCTTTGCTTTACGACAGATTTCCTAGCCGATGAATAAGTCATTTGAATAATGGAATTTTGGGTGATGGATTTTTGGGTATTGGATTTTTGGGTGATGGATTTATTTTATGACGAATTGCCTAGCCGATAGATTGGTCCATTGAGTAATGGATTTTTGGATAGTGACTTTTGGGGGATGGCTTAGCTTTATGACGAATTGCCTAGCCGATGGGTTCTTTTGGGTAGTGATTTTTTTGGGTGATGTCTTTTTTGGTGCTAGTTTTTTGGGTGATGGCTTTTCGGGTGATGGGTTCTTGGATGGTGGCTTTGAAGAAATGGTCTTTCAGTGGTGGGTAGAGTTTGGCAACCTGTATTGGGAGGTGCTATAGGTTCATAGATGGATTTCTAAATGAGGTGAGTCACTTTGTTTCACTTTCTCTTAGATCAAACACTCTTTTAGCATCAAAATCATATTAATCATGCTCAAGTTTATTCTCAATACATAGACCACACATAGACAAATTTAGAATATTTGAAAATAACATTAAACATTTGATACATACTTTAGGTAATACAGTAACACTTATTGAAAGTTTTAAACCTCCTACAACACAAGTCATCGACCATCTAGAAGGCCAACTAGAGGGAGAGGTGGATTTAATAAAAAAATTTCAATTTTATCAAAATTCATCTTGCCAACTAGAGGGAAAGGTGGATTTTATATTTTTTTTCCAATTTATCAAAATCAAAATTCATCAAGTGGTACCCTTAGGTTAGGTTTTGGAAGATATGGTATTAAGGGTTTATGACCATTTGGATAGGATGGTATCATGGGATGGTGGATAGGAATATTTGGGTTATGGAAAGATGGATAATTCAAGGTATTGAGATGGGGTTATGGTTTTGATTTTGGTAAAATCGTAGGGGTACTACTTGATTTCGGAACATAAGAGACGTTGAAAGAAAGGTTCACACGATCAATTTGTCTTTTATCTCTACAAGTTCTCATTACTTCAACCCATTTAGAAGATAATGCATATAAGGGTAAAGTGAAGGAATTCATTTAACATATTGCTTGTCATATGGTGATATATTTAGAAATATAATGCAATTGAATAAAGTAATCACAATACAAACAACAGTAAATCATAGGAGGATAGAAATAGAGATAATAAACCACATAACACATAAGGATTTCTATAGTAGTTCAACAAAATCAATTTGCCTACATCTACTCCTCTAAGCTCCCACAAATATTTTTAATCCACTAAGTATTTGTATCTTCTTCCCTAGTGAAGACCAAATTGTTACAATCTCTCACAGAACAAGCTCGTTTATTTTTGCTACAAGTCTCATTAAATAAGGTCGTTTATGCCTATCTACAATATCTCACAGGGTAAGGTCGTTTATACCTTGCTACTCTATCATAATACAAGCTACGTCTATGTCTTGCTACATTCTCTGACTAGAAAATCTACGTTTTTGTCTAGCTACAATCTCTCATAAGGTAAGGTTGTTTACATCTCGCTACACTCTCACAAGACAAACTATATTTATGTCTTACTACATTTTCTCACTAGACAGTGTACGTTTATGTCTAGCTATAATCTCTCACAAGATATGCTAAGTTTATAGCTTTCTACTCTCTTGTCAAGGTTTCCACCCCCTAGATTCCTAATCCCTTTCCTTGGACAGAGATCGTGCTGACACGCCTTGAAACGGAAAAACACAACATTTCATGTTATTGTTTGTTAATCCGTTCTTTTTTTTAAAAGCAAACTTACCCTTTTTTTAAATATTTTTGGATAAGCTTATTTTTCAAAAATATATTTTGAAAAAATAGTTCAGGGGCTTTTCTAGACATTGGTTTTGAAAATATTTCTTTGGGCCGATTTTGATTAAAAATGGAGTTGCCATCTAGCATTGGGTTTAAATGATGTGCTAGGTCACCGTTTTTTTTTTTTTTTTTTTTTTCCGAAATGGCCCAAGTTTAACTCAAAATATTTTTGATTTGAACTAGAGTATTCTTTAAGGTCCAGGGGTTGGTTATGCTCGAGGAAGATGTTAGGCATCCCATGACACCCGTCTAAAGATGGTACTTTTTGTCTAAATATTTTTCAAATTAAATTAAGTCCAACAATCCCTTTTTATTTAATTAACAAGATTTTCCCTTTATTATATTATGCATGAAAATTTTTAAAAAAAATAATAGAAAAAATATCCCCCTTTTAGACCGCCTATCACTTGTAAGTGAACCGAAAAGTTTGGTTTCCCGGGGGATTAATATTTTTTTGTGTTTTGTAGCTTAGGTTATCTTGGCAAAAACCGTAAGGTCATTTTTGGGAAGATGGCTTATCATGAAGAAATTTCTTTTATTATGATAAAGTTTCTTGTTATGAAGAAAATGTCTTTTTAAATAATAAAATAACATATTTTTAAACTATTTTACATTCTTTTATGAAGAAGTCTTAGTTTTAAAAAAGGAAGAATGTTTTTATTATGAAAACATTAGGAGGTTATGGAGAAGAATGTTTTTTATTATGAAAACAAATAGAAAAAATGTTATTTTTATGCAAATATTTTGGGTTTCATTATGAAAAACCTTTGCTTGAAAAATGTGTTCTTTTTGTGAAGAAAAATATTTAAAGTTCTTTTTACAAAAATAATATTTTATAGCCAAAAAAACACATTTATGGTTCTTATTATGAAAAAAACTTATACTTTGAAATAAGACAACAAAATGTTTTCATTATGAAAAATATTTGAAGTTCCTTTATGAAAGAAACTCCGGGGGTAAAAAATCATTTCAACAATAAGAAAAAAAAATGTTTTTTTAAAGTTCTTATTAGAGAAGAACTCACTTGGAAAATGAAATATTTTTTTGGAAAGCAAACTTTTTTATGAAAAAGTTCCCAAAAAACGTTTTTGAAAGTTAAAGAACTTTTCATGGTGAAAAAAAAAAACAAATTTGGTGGATCCTTGTTATGAAGAGATCCTTAGGAATTTTTCATTATGTAAAACCCCCTTTTTGTGTAATGAAAAGAAACATCTTGAAACCCTTTTATGAAATGTTTTTCAGAAAAGAAAGTTTAGAAGTTCTTGTTATGAATAAATTCTTGAAAAAAAAAATATTTTTGTTTTTTATGAAAAAACAAAATATAGATTTCTTACGCCAAGTTAACCTTAACTAAAAAAACTGTTTTGGGGAAGATCCTCCCTCATCTGCCATTTAAAGTTTCACGGATATGGGAAACCTAGAAATGTGGTATGGGCGAACCTCCCCGTCAACTTTTAGTACGTTTTTATGAACATAATGATTAAATATGATCGAAAGATAAATTGCAGGAAATTTAAAGCACGAAAAGACGTAGTATAGGAATATTAATGACATAAATGTAAATTATTGAAAAAGTAAAGCGCGAAAAGGCGCGAGCAAAAATGTAAGCACCTGAAAAGTAAAGTGCATAAAAGTAAATATGGTTTTCCCAAAGCACTAAGTCTGTTGCAGATGTTAGTGAATCTGGTATACATATCCTCGATAGACTTTGAATCAACTATTTTGAAAAGTTCGAACTGATGAACCAATGCACCGATTTTGGATTCCTCGACTTGATTCGTTCCCTCATGTGTGACTTGCAAGGTATCCTACGTCTTCTTAGCCAATTTACAACCTGATATCATGTTATATTCATTTATATCAAAACTACAGAATAAAAGGTTAATAACTTTGGAATTAATAGATAGCTTTTTATAATCATCCTCGTCGAATCTCTCTTTTATTTTAGGAATCTCTCTTTTATTTTAGGAGTGCCATGAATTATAGGAACATACAGACCATTCTAAATAATGAACCATGCATTATATTTAGTAGTTTACAAAAATACCGTCATTTTGGCTTTCCATAAAACGTGGTTATTGTCGGTGAAAAGTGGAGATCTGTGCATGGATTACCCTTCAGTTAAAGTATTGTGATGTGCCATGTGATCGCTTAGTTAGGATTTTAAGTCTAATTAGATAATTTAGCTATGATACCAATTGTTGGTCAAAAGATTTACCTAAGATGGGAGTCAATTAAGTAGTTCAAAATTTAATTCACTTAATTAAACTCTAATATATTTTAATCTTGATTAGGCACATAAGCGCTATATTTAGTGCACACACAAAGAGTAAGGGATAGAGGAACTTGACACCATATATTTATAGTAATTTGACAAGCTACTCAACTTCCTTAAGCTCTCGTAGATAATTCAATCCACTAAAAACCCACTTTGATCTTTTTTATAGGTAAGAATCCTGATTAAGACACTTTATTCCTAATCACACTTTTACTCTCACCTAGACCAATTATACTTAGGTTTGAGTTTCGATCTCATACAAGTATAAAAATAATTCTTTGTTTCTTCTCACAAAAACTCCTACCAACACTAACAACTATAAACTCAATTGATATGCCGATCTAGATGATAAGTGTTTTCACAATATAATATATAATCAAATTAGAATACGTGAAAGTATAAATTTGGATTTCGTATCTATTAATCACAAAATCAGGTAAATCAGATAATGCAAATCGTTTTTCTCTTCTTAAATAGATTTCTAATAAGCAGATTCAAAGATTTCTTTAAAAATGATTTTTCAAAAGAATTTCAAATATAATTCTGAAAACAAGCCCAAAATACAGTAGATATTCAAATAACGTTTAAGCACAAAATTGAGCACACGGATTTAGTATAGATAGATCAATATAAAAATTGAAAAGATTCAGTGAAAATTCCTCTAGAACAATTTGAACAAGTATGCAATGATCTTGGTTTTTCAAGATGATTAATTGTTTTCAGACGAATAAAGAATTTTCTCACAATTATCTCACACTCTTTTGATATGGATTTCTTCAATATTTTAGCCAAAACATATTAAGAGAATATATCTTCTTAATCTAAAAAATCTAATTTTCCTTGATGATGTTTTAAACTCTGAAAAACGCAGGTCAATTTAAAAAGATTTCAAAACAAGGCTCCAACGGGTAGTTGGGGGAGATACACCCTAAAGTCAATTAGCCCATATTTATTGATTTTTCTGGGAACCTGTATTTTTTTTTCCATTAAGGAATTTCCTCTAACTATGAGTCATGTTTATCCACATATCACAACCATGTCTAGTTAATAGGAATTTAACTAAAAAAACCTCCCCAGGTATGATAAGCATACTATAAGGTCTCTCTATTTATGTACCCGAAATGACTAACATGGTATGGTTAAGTTAAAAACTCTAATCCAATCATATATATTTTGATTGATAATAATTCCTTGTGACACCGATTGTAATCTCATCCCAACCGTCACATTGCTCTAACCAGTGATTTAGGTAAATCTATATTAAATCGAATCACATTGGACATATCTCTTTTGTTAAGAGGGACATATTCTATCTTGAATACTCGTATATTCACATATATATCCTACTATACCCAATTAATACATTTGAAGTCTCGTGGTTAGATAACAACATTTAGTATTATGAAAGTATATCAATTCATACATGTAATATACAGCAACTCAATTCAGAAGATCACAAATACAACTACACCTCAGATATCTTATTTTGACATTGAGCAAAACTAGCGTATAGGATATCAAAGGATGATCACAGTTGGTCCCTTATAACGGAACAAACTAGTTTATATTGTTGAATACCATTTTCAACAATCAGATACCGACAATGAATAATTTAGAATATCAAGTTACTAAATATCTTTAGTCTCTATATTTTAATCATACTAAATATCTAAGACACTTCAACTTAATATACACGATCTACCGCCATGTTGATATTATTGAAGACTGATATCAAAAATACCTTTTATCAATACAGATTGAAATATTTTGCAGATACAAGCCATAAATGTAAGATTACTATAGGGCTTACATCCCACACTTACATCCAACATCTCCCATCTTCTCTATCTTTCTCTCTCATTCTCTCGTTCTCTATAATATATATACAACCCCCATTTTTTTTTCGATACACACACATATCATAGATAGAGAGAGGAGAAAAGAAATAGATAAAGAGAAAGAAAAATCAAGTGGCAAGAGGTGATAATGGTGGCGGCGGTGACGACGACGTCGACGTTGACATGAGTGGTAGATGGTGGGTGAAAATTGTTGTTGTTAATGTAATAATGGGCTTAAGCCCACTTAGGCCCATTAGGGCAAACCCTAACCCCCTATTCCCCTATATATACTTGTGTATATGGTGTTTATAAATTTGTATCTTTTTCTCATAATATTAATATATGATTCATTCTCCTACGTTTCAATTATCTTAACATGGTATCAGAGCAAGTATTTTGTGGACCTATTCTATCTAAATATTTTTTTTCAAAACCCTAAAGCCTCTGCGTCCGTCGTCTCTTTTCTCCCGCGGTTTTCATAACTGTTATAGGCTTTATCACCACTCCGGATAAACAACTACCACACCAGTGTCTTCGTCTTGTAGAGACAAACACAACGCCACCAAAATCACCACCAACGGAGTATCGACGTGCTCACACGCGCCACCAACATCCTGCAGTACCCTCTAACTGCGTCGTCTCGAATTTTGGGCTCTACCGCCTTAACTAGGGCTCCAAATTCAATTCACAATATACCATTGTAACCATCTCCACGAGAAGATTCCAAAAACGTAAAGATCATTTACAGAACAACTCTTACGCACCCGAACACACCACCTTTCCGTGGCACATCAGATCTATTCGCAGTCTCACCTCGTCAGCAATAAAGCCCAGTCAGCAATACACGTCAAAGCCACCTCAGCACCCAGTCAGTGGTACCTCATCGTTGACCCGTGCCATATTAGTGTTAACTGTCTGCCACATCAGTGTTGAATTCCACGTCAGCGTCTCTACCATCGCCATATCATTGGTTCACTAAATAATATACTTGGGGCTAGTTCAAGCATTTTTTGACCGGTTTTCTTCGAATTTGGACCGGTTCCAGGGATTTTTCAACGTTATGATTTGTTTACGGCCTCCGTTTTGTGGTTTGAGGCTCACATAATATACTTTCTATTATATCCGTGTGATTTTTACACTGGTTCATTCAATTTTCGTTCCTACACCAGTTCACCCGATTTTTCACCTGGTCCTTGAAGATTCAATATTAGTTCCTGAACAATTTTAGCATTATGAATCCATCTGTGACAATAGTTTCTCTAGGTTCAACAACGATGTCTGTGGGTTCTTCGCTCATTATCAATGCCAAAGAGGGTTCGGACCCTACCTCCACTACTATCACCATGTCTATTGCAGATTTGGCCTTATTCCTCCTTCATATCGTCTCCAAAAATAGTAATGGTATAAACCTTTTCCCTGCTCTCTCACTTACTACAGGTAATTCTTCTTGGTTCTTTGATTCTGCCTGTGTAATCACATGACATCTGATCCTAATATTTTTTCAACCAAACTATCCATGATGAATATTTCTAGTATTCATACCGATAATGGTTCTCAAATGCCCGTTACCCATATCGGTCAGGTTTCTACTTCGCATCTTTCTATTTCTAACACTTATTTGATTCCAAAACTCACCTTAAATCTCTTATCTGTTGGGCAACTTTGTGAATTGGGATTTGAAGTCATATTTTCTAATAATGGTTATCGTGTGCAGGATTCTCAGATAAGAGAAACTCTTGGGACTGGTCGTAAGGTTGGATGCCTATTTGAACTTACCAGTTTGCACCTTTCATCTCCAACTCCACCACCACCACAACCACATGTCCCTTCATCAACCTGTGCAACCTTACCACCACCGCCAGTGTCATTTCCCTCATGCTTATCCTTATCTTCGCAACCACCATTATTTCTCTCATTATCCCAAATTTGGTATGCTCGTTTAGGCCACACTTCATTTAACCGACTCAAATTACTTATCTCTAGCGGTCAGTTAGGTTCAGTTCAATACGAGTCCTTCAAATGTATCAATTGTCAACTTGCAAAACAATATGTCCTACCTTTCAAAGAGAGCCAATCTATTTCCCTTGTACCATTTGATCTAATTCATTATGATATTTGGGATCCTTCTCCCCATGCCTCGATGAGTGGTTGTCGTTACTTTGTTATCTTTGTGGATGACTACTCTTGATATACATGGTTGTTTATTATGAAACATCGATCCGAACTATTCCAAATATATTTTGAGTTTTCTTCTATGGTTCAAACCCAATTTTCTAGAAATATCAAAGTTTTTTGCTCAGATAATGTAATGGAATACAAGGATCGTGCTTTCCTTAACTTGCTTCGCAAAAATGGAACGCTCCCCTATTGCTCATGTCTTAATACATCCAAATAAAATGGACAAGCCGAACGCAAATATAGACATTTTCTTGATACAGTTTGTGTTTTTCTCATTTCTTCATCATGTCCTGAGCGTTTTTGGGGTGATGCTGCATTCACAGCAGTCTACACAATAAACCATGTCCCTTTCACTACAATTCAAAACCAGACTCCATTTTAGCGTCTTTCGGTAAACCTCCCAATTACTTTGAATTCAGAGTCTTTGGTTGAGCCTGTTTTGTTCTTCTCAAACCATATGAACACAACAAACTGGAACTAAAGGCTCATTTGTGTTGTTTTATTGGATATGGCATCAAACACAAAGGGTATCGATGTTAGGATCCCATTTCTAAAACCCTTCGTATCTCGTAATATGTTGTTTTTCGGGAACATCAAATATTTTCTTCCCTACAGTCATTTGACATGTCCATATTCACCAACTCCAGATATTTTATTGATCCATCCATTGAGTTATTTCTAGAGGATACAGTTTCAGGTAGGGGTGGTCATGAGCCGGGCTCGGGCCTGGCTTAAACTAGGGTATTACATAAAAGTGCTAGGCCTGAGCCCGGCCCGGTCCTATAGTCGGGCCTTAATTCCATGTCTAAGCCCGACCCTATAAAAAAAACCTAAACCCAAAGCTCGGTCCTATACAAAAAACGTAAGCCCTAGAAAAATAAGCCTAAAGCCTTGAAAAAACCTAAGCCTAAAGCCCTAAAAAAATAATCTAAGCCCAAAGCCCTATGGTTGAATGTGTGTGTATAATATGTATATGTGTGTGTGTGTGTGTGTGTATATATATATAATTTTTTTTTAATTATTCTTCGGGCAGGCCCTATAATATTTTGGCATTGCTCAAGCCCGATCCTAAAATTGATCGGGCCTTAACGCCTAGGCCCAAGCCCTACCCATGGGCTCAAAGCCAAAGCCCAAGCCCTAAAAAAATAGGGCCGGGCCATTCGGGTTAGGTGGGCCCCCAGGCCCATGAACACCCCTAGTTCTAAGTACTGTTGAGTCCACTCCAGCACCATCAGTTGAGCCTAGCCCTGCACCTTATGCTGAGCCCACCCCAGACCCACTAGTTGAACCCACTCCAGGACTACTAGCTGATTGCACCCTTCTAACTCCAACAACCATGCTTGAGATTTCTCTTGTGGCCCCTTCCTTTGAAACCAACGCCTCAAATCACCTTCGCCGATCCACCAAAGTAACTCATCCTCCGCATTACCTTTTTTATTTTCATTGTTTTTCTACTATATTTTATCTGCATGAGCCTTAATCCTATAAGGAGGTTAGTACTAATCCTCTTTGGCAGAAAGCAATGGACGAAAAACGTCAAGCCCTTGCCAAAACTCGTACCTGGGATATTGTTGATCTGCCCTTAGAAAAACTCCTATTGGGTGCAAATGGATGTTTAAGATCAAGATACTTTTTGATGGCTCTATTGAATGATATAAAACCTGATTGATGCTTTGCCGTCGATCGCTGCTCACTCTTTGCCATTTTCACTTTTCTTCGTCGCTGTCGTCGATCACTAGCTCCTTGTCGATATCTGTTTCGCCATTTTTTGATGCTCATTGTTCGCCGTTTCAGCCTCTCTTTGCTGCGAGGGTTACCTTGTCGTTGATTGCCGTTGCGACGGATTTTAGGTAATAACATATGCTTCAGATTCATATTTCATTGTTTAACAATATAGATAAGTTCATGCCTCAGATTCATATTTCGTTTAACAAACCCTATAATTAACGATTCTTATTTCATATTTGTATCTCATTGTTTATTGTTTTGTATTGTGCTATAGGGCCGGGTTTGGGCTTGAATATTTTTTATAGGATCAGGCTTGGGCATGAAAATAGGGTCGGCCCGAGCTCGGGCGTAGTAAATTTTTACCCTAGCCTGACCCGGCCCAGCCCATGAACACCCTTAGTAGTTGAATCAGTTAGAGTTGTAGTAAAACATAACAAGAGTATGTAAATGTTTATATAAACATAGTGAATATTCACCGGAGTTCAATCAGTCCCCGTAACCGTTATATTAAATATTAAAATTAGGAAAATAACATGTGAATGCTCACAAGTTGCTATATTTATAGAATAATATTTTATGTAAATTTGGAGAAAACGATGGTAAAAGAATAAAGACTATTGTTTTTAAAATTTTTTGAGAATAAAAAATTTGGTTAGAGGTTTTTAAATAGATTTTTTTCACTAAATAAATTTCCATTAAAAGAAATTATCGTAATGGTGATTTCGCTTAAAAGGCAACTACCCCGGTGTATTATTAATAGTAAGGGTATTTTATCATGGGTCTCAAGACTCATCACTAATTCATTATTATACTCATGTAACCATTTAAATTTAAAGAAAAATCCAATTGACATATAGTAATATTTACATATTTTCATTCATTATGTTGATACAGATATTGTTGTTATACAATAACATTTATATTTTTTATTTATTATGTTACTATTAATATTATTGTTGGACAATAATATTTATATGTTTTCATTGCAATTGATCTAGTAAGACATCATATATTTGATTATATCTTAAATAATAAAAATAAATATATAGGTAGTAGTTTTTTTAACCCAATTTTACAATTAAAAAGTGAGTTCTCCCTAATTTTTCGTATAAAGGAGTTCTTCGATCCAACATCATACTTTTTCGTTTTTTTTTTTGGCTGCTGCTGCAAATCCACCCGACCCGCCTGGAAGAAAAGGATAACGTCTCTCCGTCGATGCTCCCAGCAAATCTTTTCTTCTTGAGGCAGACAAGCTAGCAATGCCGTCGCTCGACCTCTGCAGGTCAATTTCTTGCTATCTTCCCACTTCGATTTCGATGTCTCTTCCACTCCCTCGAACATCTCTATCTACTCCAACTCCGTTGTCTCTCTGCATGCCTTCCTTATGTCTCGTACCCTCCTCTTGTCCCCATCACCGTCAGAGCCCTCCCGGCCGTTATTCTCTTCCACCTTCCGGCGCAATATCCGGGAAATATGACATGAATGATGAAGAACTTCGAGACGTTGAAGAAGAAGCTGAGGAATCTCATACTGATGATGAAAGTTTCGATGTAGGAATGTTTGAAAAAGAAGCCAAAGAGGCCGTTCGGCATTACACACTTGATTTATCTCGTCAATTGAAATTTGGTGCGTATAGTTATACAACTCCATCCTTCCTCAAATATTGACCGGTTTTGATATTCGGTTTTGAATTTGCATAAGCGGAATATATTTTAGTTTTTTATGTTCCTTGCTGGAAAAAGAACTGATTTTGATATTGGGTTTTAACTTTGCACCAAGTTTTTAATGGAATATATTTTATTTTTATTATATTGTTCTTATTGATTTTTTTTTTTTTTGAAATTTGAATGACTGTTGAATAAAGGTTTACTCTGAACAAAGTGGTTTATATATAATTCTTAAAAAGAAACTGTATAATTATTTTGGAATATCTTTGAAAGAAAATTAAGACTATTATTTTGATTGGAGAGAGTAGGCAGGAAGCACGAACACTTGTTGGAGGGTCACCACATATCGGTCAAAGATTGGACATGGACACGTCGTACGCAACTCATGTCGGAGTGTCCTAGAGAATAAAAAATTTGAATTTCACATCAGACACGTCTCTTCAATATTTTAAAAATTTATAGGATAAAAAATATAAATAAATAGAGGCCAAAAAATACAAAGGGTAAAAAGTCACTCCATTAAAATATAATTCTTCTATATGTTTAATATTAAAATCAAACAAAAATTAAAGGTTATATTGTCAATTTTATGTTACATAGGGGTGTATATCTGGTTGTTTTTAGATCAAAAGGAAATGTTTGGATTGGAATTTTGGAACTTTATAGGATAACAAATGTAAATAAATAAAGGCTAAAAACTGGAAAGGGCGAAAAGTCACTACATTAAAATATAATTCTTCTATATATTTAATATTGAAATCAAACAAAAGTTAAAGGTAATATTGTCGATTTTATTTTACATAGGGGTGTATATCTGGTAGTTTTTAGATCAAAAGGAAATGTGTGGATTGGAATTTGGAACTTTGAAGGTTATACACTCCCTATTATACAACCAAAACGATGGGATAAATTAGGAAGGATATTGCCCTAATTAATGAGACAATAACAGAGAAAAAGAAAAAAAGAAGCTACCAGATATGGTCAACATTACCTGTAAAATAATAAATAGTAACTAAGCGGGAAAGTAAATATTTCAATACTTCCAATTTTCAGCTTGAGAATGGCTAACAGAAGAAGGGATTGTCCAATAAATTTGGTGAACACGTTATTTGTCTACTCGGACAATGAGACGAAGGTAGGAGTAATAATTCCTGACCGAATTTTCTCTTGGATGAAGTGGATGTCAACTTTGATGTATTTATTTATTTCATGAAGGATTGAGTCAAATGATGCCATTATGGGACTTATTATTGCAAAATACAGTAGACGAGTTTGTCATAGAGAACGGGACCACATAAATTCACACGTTCCATGAGCCATGGCATGGAACTTGGTTTCGGCGGAAGATCGAGAGACAACAACTTTCTTACATTTTCACGAGATAAGATGATTGTCTCAAAAGGTGCACTGACTAGAAGTCGACCGTCTATCCTTTTTTGACGCTGCATAATCAACATTTGTAAAGTAGGAGAACCCTTCCCGCAACCTAGTCGCATAGAAAAGACCAAGATAAGGGCACATCTTAAGATACCAAAGGATGTGATAGATTACATCTAAATCAGATGTACGTGGTGAGTACATAAACTGGCTCACAACGCTGATGACATTGGTAAGATCCGGCCTTGTGCTAGTCTGGTAGATGAGACGACCCGCAAGTCGTTGATATATGTTTGATTCTTGTAATCCCCGATTTAGCTGTCAACTTAAGGTTTGGGTCCGTAGAAGTAGAGGCAGGTCTGCATCCAAGCATGCTTGTATCCTAAAGACCTAGGAAGTACCGACACTCCGCCGGAGGTTGAGAGTCAGTGTTCGACACATGTCGGACACCGACATGCCTCCGACACGTGTTCGACACGTGTCGGGTCGTGTCCAGTTTTTTGACCTTTTATTTTAGATTTCGACATGGCACCGACACGTGAGATGAATGTGTTGTACACTTTAGAAGCCCGTGTCTTTAGTTTTATTTTTTCAATGTAAGTTTTTAATTTTTTTTTTTTATTCACGTAATATAATTACATCATTATTTATGTGGTGTATCTTAAATTTTTATATTAAATAGCTCTATTAATTGGGTCTTTAACAATTGGAGAAATGAGAAAGAAGAAAGGTAGAAAGCCGACCATTTTATTCACTGATGAAGGGTGTGAAGATGATAATCTACCAATCGACCTCGAGTGATTTTTTTTTGTCTTTCTTGCTTTTGTTTATGGGATTTTTTAAATGGGAATGTTGGTTTAAACTTTGAAGATTTATAATTATTGGCTTAGTGGTTTTTCTAATGAATTTCCTGACACATTTATTTCGTTAATTAAGCTAATATGTGTAAAAGTATATATTTATTTATTGACGTCTCCCTGCCGTGTCCATGTTGGGATTTTTGAGAAATTGTGGTGTCTCTGTGTCCGTGTCGTGTGTCCTTGTCTGTGCTTCATAGCTAAAGACAATTGAGAGCATATTTTCTCCAGGATAGGGAACCCTAGGTAGATTGAGCAACCTCAATACCAAGGAAGTATCTGAGCGGACCCAAGCCCTTGATGTAGAATATTCTTAATGCCTTCAACTCATGGCTGATTTAAACCCCCCCCCCCCCCCCCAAAAAAAAAAAAAAAAAAAAAAAAAACAAAAAGAAAAAAAGAAAGAAAAAGAAAAAGAAAAAATAAGCACCTTAGATTCATTCAGGAGTGTGTTGACATGACAGCACCGAGTTAGTTAGCGTCTTGAAATTGGAATTGAAATAGAACAAAGTATAAAGTATAAATTGAATTGGTTGTCATTTCCATTTCCAGTCCCAGTTCCAAATTCTGCAACACCTATACTTCATTATTAGAATAAGTTCGTTGAAAAATTGTTTAGCTGGATTTGGAACATCAAGCTTTTGGATGGACATGATTAATTTATTTGTTTTCCGACAGGTCGTCGAAAAATAATATTAATATTTGGTGAGGGCAATTGTCCCACTTTGCCCTAATTTGGTCTGCCATTGGTGTGGGGTAGGATGGTAAAAAGGTTAAAAGAAAAAACTATTATAGCTTTTTTTGAATTTGTTAATACATATATTTTTTTTAATTTCCAAAAGTGGAAAGTAACACAAATAAATTAGCCTAGAGGGAGTGTTACGTAAATGAATATTTTATTCTGTTAGTTCCCACCTTTCTTCCTATTCTGTTTTCTCTTTGCCTTTTCTCTCCGTATTTCTGTCTTAATCTCTGAACTCTTTGAATGTTACTAGTAGTATGTCAGTGGAGTTTCCATGTCAACCTTTTTGCGCTTATCTTGATTTATTGTAGAAATGTATTAAAGGTAATTTACGTTTGCGGTTGCTATAGGGTGCACATAAGCAAGTTCTAAGTGATAATGTTAGAGCATCCCTAATAGAGGTATCTAAAGTTTGAATCTATAACAAAGATAGAAAGAGTTTGAATCTAAAAAATTGAGGTATGCCAGGCACAATGTTATTTTTACCAGGAAATGGGAAGAAAAATTTCATTTTGCATCCTCCAAGTTTTGGGCAAGACGCAATTGCTCGGTTTACAACTGATGTCAATTTGAAGTCTCTCTCTTTCAATTTGCGGCTCAATTCCAAATTTCCAATTGTGTCACATTCCATTCTAATTTTCAGCTGCAAATTTCACATTCACAACTGCAAATATAAAGCTTATATCTAATTAGCCATGCGATAACTGTGTCAACTCAATTTTATTCTCCATCATCTTACTGATGTAGTTCAACGAATGCGCATTCATGTAACTACATATATAACTATGCAAGCACCACAATTTCCCTCCCAAGGTGATCATGATCGCTGTAGGGGTATACCAAACTCGTGACCTCCATGTAAAACATATCAACTTCCAGGCAGCCGGCTTGCAGCAACCATCACAAAGGAATAGCAAAATTCTGTCAAATTTGCCATCAGCAACCACCATCATAATGAGGGGCTTAGAAAAGATTCTTGTTGATGCTTTTCTTTGTACCCCTTCTCTGTTACGGTTTTGTTCTGTTAATAATATTGGAGGACTTTTCTCTAATTGGTTCTTTTTTTGTGAGTGTAATTTTCTGTCTTCTTGATTTTGTTGACATTCTGTGGTTCCAGAGGATGAGAAGAATGGTCAAAAGGAAGCTCTCGGGAAACAGCAGGGAAAAAGTGTCACTAGAAATGTTAGTAAGCATCTTTTCCATATTGTCCTCTCTAAGTTATTTGCTCGTGGATTATGCAAGTCTGGAAGATGATACCTCATATTGGATAAAGAGGAGAAGATTAAATATCAAGAGAAACAGTAAGGAGTCAAACAACATATTGATGTGGCCACTTGATTGCTTGATATTTGGCCACCTCTTGGAACACGTAAGTCAGTATCCATAACTGTAGTTCAATATCATGAGCAAGTCTGCTTAAACGACAATAAAGCCTGATTGTAGGCAAGCCTAAAATAGTAAATAAAAGAATTAAAAGTTCACCCTAATTTCTATAAATATAAAATATCCTAATAACTAAATTGATTATAAATGGATGCTTTTAAATATTAAAAACTTGGATACAAATCCCTAGGAATCGAATCCTCAACTATGAGACACTTGCTTCTTGTTTCCTATCAATTTCCTTGTGTTAAAGAAATGTGGGGGATGAGGATTTGTTGCCTTCCTAGTTTCTTTTAGGTGATTTTTGGTGTTGTGAGTGGTTTTGTTTGTTTGTATTATATTTTTTTCTTTTCTTTTTATTTTTCTGTTTTGCCTCCTTTTCTTATTTTTCTATTTCTTTGTATGTTTTGTTTGTGCATGGGTGTTTCCCTTCTGTGACTTTCTATGTATTGAACGATTTGATTGTTTCCAAACCTAATATCTCATTTCTTGTTAGTTTTATCAACTAGTTCTAGGATAGTCCCACGACTTGTCACCTAAGCAGTGGTTCGTATTCTAAGATATCTGAAAGGTGATCCTGGTTGTGGCCTACTGCATCAATACTTCAGTCACACTCAAATAAAGAGATATATGAATGCAGACTGGGTCGGATTGCCCTCTGATAGGAAGTCTACAATGGGTTATTGTGTACTCTTTAGAGGTATTCATGTCTCTTGGAAAAGTAAGGAGCAAACTATAGTGGCCTAATCAAGTGCAGAATCAGAATACAGGGCCATTGACTCATACCACCTATTAGTTAATTTGGTTGAAATATATGTTGGATGGGTTTGATCATTGTCCACTAATAGACTTTGTTAGAGGGTACTTTAGTCTTTATTTTTGTGTTACGGCTTTCATGTATGATCTATATTTTCTTATAAATAGAGGGAAATGCTGAGTGCTTAAGTTAAGCTGTCTCATTATTTTCTTACTCTCTTCTTACTTCAACATGGTATCAAGAGTAGGTTCTTATAGGACAATAATCTCATAGTTCTGTTCTACTAATTTTTTCTTATGATTCATTTCTTTCCACCTCCCGTACAACAACAAAAAAACCCACAAAAATCCCAATCTCCTGTAGCAGCCACTGCCCCAGCTGAGCACAACAACCTTCCGTAGCTCAAAGTAAGGCTGCCAGTCATCAGAGCCACATTGAACCTCACTGGCATTTCACGACCATTACTTGCATAGTCGTGACCCTCACGTCCTTTTCTGACGCTACTGGCATCGTCACAGCTTATTTCCGAGGCCGCCACGCGCTATTGCTGCAATCATCCACCGCCGCTGAAGCTACTGTTACTATCGTTTTTCTGATTTGACATCGCCAGACCTTCGTTTCTCTTGTTCAATACAACAGCAGCTGTGCCCGAGTTGCTAACAGGTCAGTTAAGACTTGAAAAAAAGAAAAATCAAACAGGAAAAAGAAAATAGGGAGAAAAAAACATAGAAAAACAGAAACCAAAATAGGAAAAAAAAAATGTTTCGTTTATTGTCTTAAATCCCGTTTCTCTTTGAATAATTTGTTTCTCTTGTCACATGGTTTATTGTAGTTAGTGCATCTCCTGTTACAATTTCGTGGTTTGCTCGTTGATCCTTGTTAGCTTTTTAGTTATGTCTTCGATGGTTCTCTAGTGTCAACAACTCGAAAGTTGAATGTAAATAGTCATCTCCAGTTGTCAAAGGCCGTAAAAGTAGCCCTCATCGGATAAGGGAAACATTGTCATCTCACCGACTTTCCTCCTTTGGAGGGTACAAAGAAGGTTGACTAGTAGACCCAATTAGGTGCTCAAATTCTGTTTGAGTTATGGAACTCTATGGAGTTCAGATTCCATACATGTGTAGCCACTTGGAGACGTGTATTGTGGGAGTTTGTTCAGTTGTTATTTGTGAACAATCTTACTCGATGTATGATGTGTTGGCCGAGTACTTTCACATCCAACAGGGGATACACAAACCATCATCGAATACATTTTCACGATTAAGAGACTTCACTAGGAGATGAATGTCCTTCGTCGAGTGTCCTCCGATGTTAAGTTATATAGAAGCAACGAGAAGAGATGTCTGTCCTAAAGTTCTTTGCCGGTCTTTGTCCAGAGTTTTGGCCATTCGCACTTAGATTTTTTTTTTTTTGGGAGGGGGGGGGGGGGGGGGGGATTCTCCCTTCATTTTTCGAGACCTACTCTTGAGGTCATTGTGCCACTACTCAGGACATTACTTTGCCCTCTAGTCTACTTTCGTTGAATCGCTCAACTCTCGGTATACAGGCCTCTCAGGGCGGTCGTAGTGAGTCGTAGTGACTAGTGTAGCGGTGGTCGCCAATGGTCATGCTCGAGGTGGCCTTAGTTGTGGTGCTCAGGGTGGCTGATATGGTTGTGTTCGCGACCAACATTGTCATTGTTCCTTCCGTGGCAAGAAAAATCATACTAGAGGGCCTTGTTGGGATTTAGTTGGCCGTCCTCATAAGTATGCTCATGCTGTGACATCTGATTCATTGCCTCGTTGGTCACCGATCCCTTGCCAATCTTAAGCTTGTTCGTAGTCTACGTCATTTGACATCCCTAGACTGTGAGTCTCGTTAGTTTAAAAAGCATCATTGTACTTCTTTTGCATCCCGGGTTAATCAAAGAGCTTTGAGTCCTTTTATGTTAATTCAATATGATGTTTGTCTTGTTTACTTTAGGATTTTGTTATTTTGTTACCTTTGGTTTTTTTAATTGTTACTTGGATTTATTTAATGAAAGATTATTTTGAACTATCTTTTGAGACTATTGTGCTGATATCCGAACTCAATTCAGTGTGCCTGATTAGGCCGGATCTCTTTCAGGCATAAAATTTACAACAAGTCGTGTATTTGTTGGAGGTAATCTGATCTCTTGGAAGAGTAAGAAACAGAGTTTGGTAGTCTGATCAAATGCTGAATCAGAGTATCGAGCTATGACTGATACCATATGTGAGTGAATTTGGTTGAAACACATGCTAGGTGAATTTGGGTTCAACCATTCTCCTCCCATGAGTTTAGTGTGTGATAATCAAGCAATAGTATGTACGGCATCAAACCCACTTTTTGATGAACGAATGAAGCACATTGAGGTTGATTGTCTCTTCATTCAAGAGAAACTACTATACAAGTTGATCCACATTCTCTCTTGATCAGTTAGCAGATTTATTTAGTAAATCGCTTGGGGGTGGATAAAATATATTTGTAATAATTTGGAGTATACGATATATATGTCCAACTTGAGGGGAGTGTTAGAGGGTACTTTAGTCTTTGTATTAGGGTTTTGATATACTAGTCATATTTTATTATCGATAGACTATCTTCTTACTTTAACAGACATAATATGTAATAATCAAACAACGCTTCGCATTACATCAAATCAAAATTTTCATGAGAGAACAAAGCTTATTGAGGTTGATTGTCACTTCGTACGAAAAAGTGGTGCAGAAACTGATTGAGACTAGACATATACATTATGCGGATTAATTAGCAATAACATATTTGTTTACTAAACTGTTAGTGGGTTTCGAGGTAAAGTACATTTGTAACAAATTAGAAGAATACGATATATATATGCTCTAACTTGAGGGAAAGTGTTAGTGGGTATTTCTGTCATTCTCTTATTTTTAGGATTACTTTACTGTTTTCCTGTTTTGTTATAAATAGAGAGAGAGAGACTGACACAATAGTCAAAGCCGTTTCATTTTTTTCCAACCCTTTTAGCAATATTTGAAGTTGTGGGTCAGTTGCTCCTTGTACATCTTTTTGATTATCCATTTGATTAGATATTCTAACTAGCATTTCAAACCACTTACGCCATATCCATTGGTAGAAATGTGTATGATGCTCCATTGGGCAGAACTGTGAATGTGTATATTTCCCCCTGCTCATTTTTTTCGTGAACCAGTTGTAAAGAAGATATTAATCATGGTATAGCCTTTATTTTGCAACTAATCTAGAAATATTAGAACTTAGAACTAGGAAATGAGATTCAAAGAATTAATTATGTTTAATTCACCACAAAGGAATCTCTTTGAATCCTTCGCACTTTAGTAACTAATGCTTGTTGTATAGGGGTGATGGTTGTGGCGATTGATACTTTCCAATGGCTGCTTCTGTCAAAAAGAACTTTATTCTGTTTGCAGTTGAAATTGTCACACACATGAAGTCAATTGGTGTCACACGCCATATAATGGAACAATTTGAAATAATAAGTACTTTGCTGCTTATGTCTTAGGCATCTATAACTTGTTTTAAATTAGATATGTTTATTATAGATGCCGGCTTACCTTTTAATAAAAAAAAAAAAATGAAATAAAAAAAATCGACTCTATACACCGTCACAAGTTTCAATGTTTGGATTATGATCATTATGTCACATGCTACAATATATATAATCATTATGTCACATGCTACAATATATATCTATATATATATATATATATTTATGGATGAATCTTTGTGCGCTATTGTAACCCATATTTTTTAGTTCCTAAGGGTGCACTCTTTTGTGCATGTTATAAATCTTTTTTGGTTCTTCTTGGCCTTGGAATTATGGTAACTTTGGTGGAAGAGGATGTAATTTTGAAATATTAAGTACTCTTATTTATGTCTTAGGCATCTTATGTACTTAATTTAGCCGCGTCGGTGCGTGCACACACGCTACAGGTATCTAATTATTGACAACTTCTAGAGCACCCTTGTCATCCGTACTCTTGAGTCCGTAATGGTGCCCCTTGCCCTTCACTTGGTGAATCCTTATTGGTGCTTATTAACCTTGCAGTTATATCCAGTTTGGTGGAAAGTGGTAGCAATTTTATGCTGCTGAATATGAATCAGAACTTATTGCTTGTTTAGCATAAACATTTGGAGCTGTTAAATGGCCGTTTGGAAGAGGTTCGAGTTATACATTTTGAATGGCTGTCAATTCCGGAAGCCATTTGACAGCTCTAAATGTTACGCAAAAGAGGCACTTAGTGCAGTTGTTTTGATTTTATTATTATTTTTGTTTGATAAGCTAGTGTAGTTGTTTCTCTTGGCATATTTGCTGATGCAAAATAATTTTGAACTGCTATAGTCCCTCGCAGGTATCCGCTACACTAAACTCTATCCTCAAGTTTGTTCATTTTATTTTTGTCAAATATATATCAGTGATCATTGCCCAGAATTATCATGATGCAATCCTACTGCTCTCTTTCTCTCTTCCCCCCTCCAACCTAATTTAAGTTGGACTAGATTTTGAAAAAAAGGATGCAGCTCACCCTCCAAAGAAAATGTGCTAATGCTGTGTCAATTGATGATCAAACTATCTGCAGATACCTGATCATCTTCTTCCAAGAGTGGCAATTGTTGGGAGGCCAAATGTTGGTAAATCAGCATTATTCAACCGGCTTGTTGGGGTATGGAGTTCATTGACCTTTTACCTTGTTTCCTTGGTCTAGCTCTTCCAAGTAACAAAACTGAATCTTTAAAGTTCAACGTATTCCAATGTATTATATTAGTTTGGGGTTTTGACACTTTGCACTTTTGAAGTTCTATCTTTATTTCGAATTAGTCCCTCTAGTTTCATTTTGAACACATAACACCTCAAAGCTTCCAAATCATTCCACTTCAATTCATTGATATAATTCCATCTAGTTTTTGGACGGAAAACATTCAAGTGACTCTTTAAAAGGGTATATTGGGTAGACCACTTCTTTTCTCCTAAACTCTCTCTCTCTCTCTCTCTCTCAGTGTGTCCCTCACATTGTCACACTCATCACTGACGCCAAACACCATCCTCACATCCATTGTTGTAGCCCACTAGTACATCAACCTCGAAAGGAATCGTCATACTCATCATCCTACCCCCAGCTCGTTGCCTACCTTCAAATCCACTTCCCAGCATCCATCCACTTGTGATTGTACCATGAATATCTGCAGGAAGGAAATTATAATGAAGAGTCAATCTGAATTTTGAATGCGATATTTTGACAATTTCTTGGTGGGGTTGTATGGTTTGAGCTCGCAATGGATTTTGGTACAAACAAATTCTTGATAAACACCTTAAATGTTTCTCTCGTGGGCTACACTTGTCCATCTACTTCTTCAACATCAATTTCTTGTGGTGATTTGATGATTTAGTAGGTTTAAAGCCAAATTTTATTGAAATGGTGATTGAGTAAATGGTATACAGAAGAAAACGATTATAAGAATTTCTTGTAAATTTGAAGATCTTGTAGGTTTCTCTCATTCTCTTCCATTACTAATTCAAGTTCTAGAAGAGGTAGATGAGGGTGACCTAGCTTCATATGTAGCTGATGAATAGAGAGATGCCAGGAAAATGGAAAATGGATAGGTGATGGAAAGAGCTTGCAGCAAGGTGGTGGAAGGTTTGTAGTGGGTTGGCAGCAACTGTTCGTTGGTTAGAGGGAGTGAAATGGGTATTGATGAAGAAGATAATGGTTAAAAAAATAGAAGTTAAAAACAAAAAAGAAAGGGGAAGTGATTTTCCCTATATACCCTTTAAAAAAATTACATGCCAAGTGTGTGCTTGTTTTCCATCCAAAAAATTGATAGGGTTAAGTAATTGGGCTGAAACGAAATGATTTGGAAACTTTGCGGTGTTATTGAAACTAGAGGGACTAATGTGTGACAAAGGTCAAACTTTGAGGGATCAAAGTGTCAAAACCCCTAATAGTTTTTCTTGTTGTTTTATCCAAACTTCAGTTATTTATTCGTTCTTCTATTTTACTTTCTGCAGGGGAACAAGGCAATTGTGGTAGATGAACCTGGAGTTACTAGGGATCGCCTTTATGGAAGATCCTTTTGGGGAGATTTCGAATTTGTGGTTGTAGATACCGGTGGTGTTCTTACAATTTCGAAGTCACAGGTTGATATCATGGAAGAGTTGGCTATCTCAACCACCATTGGTATGGAAGGGATTACCCTTGTTGCCAGGGAGGCTGCTGTTTCCAGGATGCCAGCAATGATAGAGAGACAAGCCACGGTTGCTGTTGAAGAGGCATCCGTTATCATATTTGTTGTTGATGGCCAGGTCTTGTCTTTTATTTGAATAGCCTGATAGATCCATAGAATATTATCTATCTCTTAGCTTTTCTTCTTGATATCTTTCTTTCACTTTTTGCTCAAGTTTCAATATAACATAGGATGCTTAAGGAAACCCATAGTGAGCTTGTTTGGATTAGGTTTTGAAAAGATCTTTTCACCGTTCCAAATGTTTTCTTTGGCCAATTCAAACAGACATCTAATAGCTCCTAGATGTCAGATTTCACAATTGGGGCTGCATGGAACATTGGAACTGGAATTGCTGGGTAATAATTGAGTTTGATTTGCAGACTTGAAATATATGGGTCTAGACGGCCAAAATGGTTGCCGCTTCCATGGAGCTATTGACGAATGGAAGTTGTAGCCCTGCTTTTACTAATACCAAATTTAGATCAAATGCTGGCTGCGGGAGAGTGGTGAGGGGCCATTCTGTGAATGGACTAGTCCAACCCTTAGAAAATGTATCCGACTAATTTCCTACAAGTTGTTTTCTTATAACCTTCTTGGCCATAATGTTGCAAAAATTTTCTTGGAGATTCTTTATAATTTTCCTCTGAAGTTCTCTGTGTATCTAAAACCAGTTAGTGAATGTATCCTCCATAGTTCAGCCACAGTTTGTAGGATCAATAAATAATTTGGGTTTGTGTAGATTAGAGTTCTTTTGAGTGATATATTACATTACAGTTAGGTTATGGTATCAATATTGACAAATGTTATTTGCTTTTTAAGTGAATAATTATTTTTACCAATAGTTATTATATGATGCCCACAGTATGCTAAAATTGTTTTTCCCGTCGAGGATGTGAAGTTTATTAATTAGAATTCTAAAATAGATTTAGTTTCTGAAGTATATGGAGACAATGTAACAAACTCTGAGCAGGCAGGTTTAACGGCAGCTGATGTGGAAATAGGGGATTGGCTACGTAAGAACTATTCAAACAAATGTATCATTCTCGCTGTAAACAAATGTGAATCTCCACGCAAAGGAATCATGCAAGCTTCAGAATTTTGGTCTTTCGGGTGAGCTGTCTTCTCCCTGAATTTGTTTCCCTTTACAGCAAATTGGAAAGTTAGTTGGTTTCTTCTACTCAATTTAGTTTTTCAATTATTATTTTCTGGGGGATGGGGCCTGATTTTCATTTTGAGGCCTCTCAACTGCAATCTGATCGAGAATAGGGTCAGGTTGGCTTTGCATCTGAGTGGAAATTTATTCTTCCGAACAAACATGCTTGGGGCTGCCGTCTATTGGATAAGGCAACCCAAGTGCACATATGAATGTTTCATATTGAAATATATGACGTATCTGATATTATATTGACATTTATGTCACATCTCTATATAGAGACACAAGTATATGAATAATTGTGTATATGCATCGCAAAGTTGGAAAAAACGCCTTAAGGTGCACAAGAAAGGAATAAGTTCTCTTAAGACTTTTGGTTTTATCCCTCGACTTGCCTTGCCTTTGTTATAAAAAGCTTGTCTTGTTTATTTCCTATGCTTTCGCTTTACATTAAAATTTAGTTGGACTTCTTGTCCAAACTGTGAAAATAAAAAACCTAGGGCATTGCTTTAAACCAAACATATTTAAATAACTTTTGCCTACGTTTTTAATCAAATGACTAAAGGAAACTCCTTTTTTTCCAAGTAGTTGAAGAACTAAAAGTTTTGTTCTCCACTATATTTGTTTGTATAGGCTAATCTAGGATTTAGGTTTTGTTTTGGGGGGATGCAGCTTGTAAATACTTTATAGAAAGAAAGGAGGGAAAAAAATTCTATATTCATTGATACAATTACAAGGGAGCAAACATCTTTAAATGAGAAAAGAATAACACATGGTTGCTAACCCTAGAATTCATATAATGAATGAGTTTCATAATTTAGTCAAATCACTACTTTCCTAAATTATTCAAATCTTTAAGGCCCCGTTTAGTAACCATTCCCGGATTTTTGGGATTTCTGTTTGAGCATAGCGTTTGGTAAATTTTGTTTTCGTTCCCATTCCATTCCAAAACTAGAATCCATCCCTCTTTTTTCTTTAGAAACGAGAAACAATTTTTTTTTTTTTTTTAAATTTCTATCTATTCTCATCCCATTTTCAGCGACTTCTTCATCGTCCAAATTTGCTCATTTGCCGTTCGTCATCCTTCACCGTCCTCCATCACTGTCGCTGTCGTCTGCTTCTTCTCCGTCCTCCATCGCTGTCGCCATCGCCGTTGCTGTTGTCTACTTCTTCTCCATCTTCGTTGTCTGCTTAGCATCGAAATCAATATTAGGGTTTCGATTTCGAAATCGAAATTGAACAACAGGTTCGATTTCGAAAACGAAATTGAACAACAGGTTGAAATCGAACAAGAAGTTCGATTTCGTCGATGTCGATTTCGAAATCGAAATCGAAATAGGGTTTGATTTCGAAATAGGTTTTGATTTCGATTTCGATTGGGATTTAGGATTTGATTTTAATTGGGGTTTAGGGTTTGATTGGTTGATGATTTCTTGATTGTGGTTTAGGATTCATTCTTGATTTTTTGGATAAAATCGTTACCAAACGCGATTCTGTTCCCAGATTCAAAAAAAAAAATGGCGTTAACAAACGGGATTCTGTTCCCAAGAAAGAAACAAGATTCTGATCCCATTCCATCCCATCCCATCCCACTGCATGAGATAGGAGCGAAATGGTTACCAAACGGGCCCTAATCAATCAAATCCATACCAAAACTAACCTAATTTACCGACACTCCCCCTTAAGTTGGTGCGAAGATATCCATCATGCCCAACTTGCTCACTTGGAGCTCGAAAGGTTGACTCAACATTCCCTTTGTCAAAACATCTGCAACTTGCTCTGTGGTGTGTACACATGGAGTACAAATTATTCTTTCTTCATGCTTTTCTTTATAAGTGTCTGTCAATCTCAACATGTTTCGTCCTGTTATGTAGAACCGGATTATGAGCACTACTGATAGCCGCCTTGTTGTCACAATACAACTTCATAGGAAGACTTACTGGTTTTTTAAGTTCTTCCAGAACCCGTTTTAGCCAAAGAATCTTGCACATTCCCTGCACCATTGATCTGAATTCCGCCTCAGCACTAGTTTTGGCAACAACACTCTGCTTCTTGCTCTTCCAAGTGACTAGATTGCCTCATAGAAATTTACAGTATCCCGATGTTGACCTTCTATCAGTGACCGAACCTGCCCAATCAGCATCTGTATACACCTCAATCCCTTTCTTCTCATTTTTCTTGAAGAAGAGTTATTTTCCATCTGTGCTTTTCGGATAACGAAGAATTCGATACACAGCTTCCATATGTTCTTCGTACGGAGAATGCATAAATTGACTTACCATGCTCACAACGAAAGCAATGTCAGGACGTGTATGTGACAAGTAGATCAGTCTTCCAATCAGTCTTTGGTATATTCCCGTGTCCACTGAAACGCCATCTTTTACATCTCTAAGTTTCGCATTAGCTTCTATTAGAGTGTCAGAAGGTGTGCAACCATTCATTCCAGTTTCTCTCAAGTCTCAAGAGATCTAGAATGTACTTCTGCTGCGAAACTACAATGCCCTTTTTTGACCTTGCCATTTTCATCCCAAGAAAATATTTTAGTTGGCCCAAATCTTTAATTTCGAATTTCTTGACTAGGCTCTGCTTCAATATGCTCATCTCTTCTAAATCATCTCCAATAAAATTATATCATCTACATAGACAATCAAAACAGAGATCTTGTCTTTGGTAGATTTATTTGTGAAGAGAGTATGATCAAATTATCCTTGTGTATATCCTTTGCTCTTAACAAACTTCGTAAATCTCTCGAACCAAGTTCTGGGAGACCGTTTAAGACCATATAGAGACTTCTTTAGTTTACATACCTTGGTTCCAAACTTCTCAGTAAAGCCAGGTGGAGGCTCCATATAGACTTCCTCCTCTAAGTCTCCATTCAAAAAGGCATTCTTCACATCCAATTGATTTAGAGGCCAATCAAGATTGGTAGCAACAGATAAGAATACCCGAATTGTATTTAGCTTCGCCACTGCAGAAAAAGTCTCACAGTAGTCCACTCTATATGTCTGAGTTAAGCCTTTAGCTACAAGATGAGCCTTGTATATTTCCAAAGATCCATCTGAGTTGTATTTCACGGTAAATACCCATTTGCAACTAACAACAGTCTTCCCATCTGGCAGATCCACTTTCTCCCAAGTAGCATTCTTCTCTAGAGCTCTCATTTCCTCAAAAATCGCTTCTTTCTACTCAGGAACATTTAGAGCCTTCTGGACACTATTAGAAATGACCACACAAGACACTTGTGAAATAAAGGCACAATATGAAGATGAAATATTTTTGTAAGATACAAAATTTGACAAAGGGTGTTTAGTACAAGACCTAACACCGTTCCTGAGAGCAATGAGAAGATCAAGCTGACCAGAAGAATTTGACTCAAAATCATGTGGAGGAATCTTTGACGAGTCATCATGAATTTCATGATCCAACCTCTGATTAGATTCTTGGTAGTGCTGTGGGATAGTGCCTATTTTTTGTGCTAGATGCTCCTTTAAATATACAAGACCTTTATACCGTTTCGCACACATCTCTGTAGTTTCAGTATTTTGATTCTGAGATGGCATTACCAAAGGTCATTCATTGGTAGGTTCAATATTTTCAAAATTTAATTCATTTGTTTGCCCATACTTTGTATTTTCCATATCATTTTCTTTCGGTAATTGGTTGTGAGAAACATTATCGTGAACAAACTCAAAAAATGAACCATTTAAAAAATCATCTTACTAGTGCTCACCCCCCGAAGATGGGAATTGCTGTAGTAAGATTGTCTTTAAAAAAATGTGACATCCATAGGCACAATTTTTTTTTCGGAAATAGGATCAGAACATTTATAACTTCTCCGATTTGTAGGATAGCCTACAAAAGTACATTAATGTGCCTTTGGATCAAGCTTAGAACGTCTAGGATCATGATTATGAACAAAGGTCACACTTCCAATTTTTTTTAAAGGAATATCTGTTGTGAGCCGAGTGGTGATAAAACATTCAGTGAAAAGTTTTATAGGTGTTTTAAAGTTCAAAATTCTTGTAGGTAGCCTATTAATCAAGTAAGTGACTGTTAAAATAACTTCTCCCCAAAGATAGTTAGGAACCATAGTTTGAAAACTTATAACTCTAGCAACTTCAAGGAGATGTCTGTTTTTTCTTTCAGCCACCCCGTTTTGTTGATGTGTATTATTACAAGAACTTTGGTGAACAATCCCTTTTTCGGCAAAAACATTCCCTAACACAATGTGAAAAAATTCATTTTCATTATCACTTCAAATTTTTTTAATCTGAGTCTGAAATTGTGTTTGAACCATATTATAAAAAATTTTAAACACAGTTTCAACATCAGATTTTTTTTTAAAAAGGAACACCCAAGTGACTTTAGTATGATCATCAATGAAAGTAACAAATCAGCGTTTCCCAGAAAACGTTGGCACTCTAGAAGGACCCCAAAAATCACTATGAATCATGGTAAATGGTTTTGATTTTTTATATGGTTGAGGTGGAAACACATCCCGATAATGTTTTGCTGACGTGCAAGATTCACACCGAAAAACAAAAGGATTTTTATTCATGAATAACTTGGGAAACAAATTTTTTAAATATTGAAAATTTAGATGTCCTAATCGATAATGCCATAACATAATCTTACTGTTACTAGAAACAAAAATAAAATTGAAACAAGTCTGCTGATCTTACCTTTCAAATGTTGATCCGTTATTAAAAAAGTAGAGGCTACCATCTTGTTTAGCACGCCCTATCATCTTCCCTGAGGTTAAATCCTGAAATTCACAACGAGAAGACCAAAAATTAACTTGACAATTATGATCAAGGGTTAATTTGCTGACAGACATGAGATTATATGACAAATGAGGAACGTGCAAAACATTTTTAAGAATTAGAGAGGGAAATGGTCATTGTTCCTTTCCCAGCAACAGTGGCAAAAGAGCCATTAGCAATTTTAACTTTTTGATTACCTGCACAAGGTGTATATGAAGAAAAAAATTGCGAAGTGCCGGTCATATGATCGGTAGCACCTGAATCTAATATCTAGGAGATATTAGACTTTGTACAAGCGATGTTGGCAGTAAAAGAGTTACCTGATTGTGCTAGGGAACAAGATGGGTTAAAGTTTACTAAGGATTGGGACTGAAACATTCTATATAGGTGCTCTATTTGTTTCTTTGTAAATGGAAGTGATTCTGAGGAAGATTGGGACTGAAACATTCTATATTGGTGCCCCGGATCTGAGTTGCTAGCTTGAAATGCGCGGACATCTCCCCCTGACTTGGTGTTACTACTTGATTTTTTTCTTCTAATTTGTCGGTTTCCCGTTCAGCTTCCAGGAACTTTCCCAGGTATGCCTTGACTTTCTACAATGGTCACACCAAGGTCTCTGCTTTCCTCCTCGCCTATCTCCTTCTGAATCTGCACCTCGAGCCACAAGAGCAGATCCTTCACCGTTTATTTTTGGTTCATCGATATTCTTCAACATCACATGCTGTCGTGCTTCTTCTCTACGTACTTCGGAAAAGACCTCCTTTATCGTCGACAAGGGTTGCTTTCCTAAAATACGTCCTCGAACCTTATCGAGTTCTTTGTTCAAACCAACCAAGAACACAAATACTCGGCCTCTCTCAATCTTCTTTTTGTACCGAGCACTATCATTTGGATTTTCTCATTGTTCAACTTCAAACATATCTAATTCCAGCTAAACCGTCATCATATCATAATAGTAGGTTGTTACCTCACGATTGCCTTGCTGCATCTTCCACATTCGGGTATTTAATTCGAACAATTGTGAGTGATTGTCCAAATCTGAATAGGTTTCTCGAGCTGCTTTCCAGACATCGCGAGCCGTCGGCAGGTACAAGAAGGGTTTTCCAATAATTGGTTCCTTGGAATTGATCTGCTAGGCAGTCACAATTGAGTTTTCTGAACGCCATTGCCTCTATCTCGGATTGTCGGTGGCTGGCGGTGTCACTTCGCCATTCAAGTACCCGAGTTTTCCTTTGCTGTCGATCACTAACTGCACGGACTGAGACCACTCAAGGTAATTTTTTCCATTCAATTTGTGAATGGTGATTTGAAGAGAATTTTCAGAAAAGGAGGCAACAGAAAAAGGCGGCTGCGAAGTGATAGCCGAAAGCGACAGCTGCGTAGCTCCCCCCAATGACATCGCCGGAAACGGTGACTGCGAACCCCTGACGGCATCGCTGAAGGTGGCGGCTGCAAACCCCCCAATGCCATTGCCCTGCTGCTGCTGGTGTTTGACGAGCCCGGGCCAGAGCCAACCATGGCGGCCTTGAAATTCATGATCGAACCCTAGGGCTTTGATTCCATATAGAGAGAAAGGAGGGAAAAAATTCTATATTGATTGATACAATTGTAAGGGAGCAAACACCTTTAAATAGGAAAAAAATACCACATGGTTGCTAACCGTAGAATCCATACAATGAATGAGTTTCCTATTTATTCGAATCACTACTTTCCTAAATTTTTCAAATCTCTAATCAATCAAATCCATACCAAAACTAACCCTAATTTACTGACATACTTCTATTTTTTTTATTCCATGACATGAATGGAGAGTTTTCTAAATTTTTGGGAGTGCGTCCGCCTTCCATTGGATCTGCATGTCTGTTTAGAATTTACGTGTTAAACAGACTTATAGTTAAATTCTCTGATTTAGGGGTAACTAACTCCCGTATGTTTTTCTATTATATATTGAATTGCATGAGAGCATCTCCAGTAGTAAGTAGCAAAAGGTAATTTTTTTTTTTGTATGGTCAAATCAATAAATTTTATGCTCCAACAAATTCTTCAAAAAAGTAAATTTAGTTTGAAGATTGTGCTTTACTCTTCAATTCTTAAGAACTGAGCAACTGATCAAATATTATATTATTATTTATTGCTTGAACTAAATTTACTTTTTTGAAGAGTTGTGCACATGAAAGTTTAACCAATAAAATTTACTTTAAAACAGATAAACACAATAAATTTTCTATATTTTGAATAGTCTATTGAACTTCAATAAAAAAAACTTGTCAAAGTGCCACATAAGGCAGTAAACTACATTTTTAATACTAATTTTTACTACTACTCTTAGAGATGCTCTAATGTATTTTAGGTTATGCAGTTGTGTTATTATGTATTGTTTGTTAGGTTGATCTTAGTACTCACATTTTTAATACTAATTTTTACTACTACTCTTGCTTACTTTTGTTAGCTTGCATCCTATTGATACTCCTCACTTTTGACTAAGAAAGATGCTTTAAATCATGTGAAGCAATCCAATAAAAACGCAAAAAATGCAAAATCTAAAGGGCCCCTTCTAATGTTGTGTTGCTTTTGTTAAGTTCCGGAATGTTGGAATTATCAAAAAACAAGGCTTTGATGTACTTGTTCCATTTAGTTTTAGTCGATTAGAAATATTACATATTTGTTTTATATCTATACTATTAAAGTAATCGGAGAATAGAAAAGAATGAGTTCGCTAGACTACTGTGTCAGCCTCTCCCTCTAATTATAATAGAAATAAGGAAACAATATGAAAATCCTAAACAATATAGGAATGACAGAATTACCCTTTACGCTCATTCCTCAAGCTGGAGCATATATATTACATGCTCCTACTTTGTTACAAATGTACTTTATTTTTGAGTCCCCTAACGGTTGAGTAAATAAATCAGCTAATTGATTAATTGCATTGACATGGTTAGTCTCAATCAATTTCTGCAACAACTTTTTCCCGGTTGAAGTGACAATCAATTTCAATGTGTTTCGTTCTTTTATCGAAGACTAGATTGGATGCAATGTGGAGTGCTGCTTGATTATCACATATTAGGTCCATTGGTGAAGAGTATTCAAGTTCTTCCAACAAATGTTTCAACCAAGTTAGCTCATAAGTGGTACGGGTCATCGCTTTGTATTTCGATTCTTCACTTGTCCCGACCATTACCGATTGCTTTTTACTCTTACAAGAGATGAGATTAACTCCAAGAAATGCACAATACCCCGTAGTGGACTTCCTACTCGAGGGTAATCTGACCTGGTCTGCATCTCTGTATCCCTTTATTTGAGTGTGACCGAAATTTTGATACAGCAAACCACTACCAGGAGCACCTTTCAGATATCTGAGGATACGAATCACTGCATCCTAGTGACAAATCATTGGACGATCCATGAACTAGCTAATAACCTTAACAACAAAGGAGATATCTGGTCTCGTAATAGTCAAGAAGTTCAACTTCCAAACTAACTATTTATATTGTGCTGAATCTGTTAGTGGTATTCCTTGATCTGTCAACAATTTTGTGTTTGGATCCATAGGCGAGTCAATTGCTTTAGCTCCTAGTGTTTCTGTTTTACTCAACAGATCAAGGACATATTTTCTCTGAGAAGGGTAAATGTCCTGACTCGATCATGACACTTCAATAATCAAGAAATACTTAATGACCCAAATTTTTGGTTTGAAACTTACTATATAAAAACTGTTTGAGTTCTTGAATACCACTGTAGTCGTTTTCGATAATCACAACGTCATCTACATACATAATCAACAATATTCTCTCGACTATACTATGCCTGTAGAACACTGAATCATCGACTCCACAATGCAAAAGACCAAACTTGGTGACCATGATATTGAATCTCCCAAACCATGCTTGAGGAGACTGCTTGATACCATAGATGGATTTCTTCAAGCGACATACAAACTAGACTCCCCTTTCAGCAACAAACATAGGGGGTTATTCTATGTATACTTCCTTAGTTAGATTGCCATTCGAGAAGGCATTTATTGATGTCTAGTTGATGTAACAACCAACAAAAGGTGGTAGTAAGATAGATAAACAAGCAAATAGATTTGAGCTTCAACGGGAGAAAAAGTTTCAGAGTAATTAAGATGATATACTTGAGTATAACCTTTGACAAATAAGAGAGCCTTGTGTCAATCAATGGTGCCATCCTGATGGACTTTGACTTTATACACTTATTTACATCCAACTATCGTTTCACCATGCGGAAGTGAGGTTAGTTCGCAAGTACCATTTCGATGTAAGACTAACATTTTCTCTTCCATTGCAGTCATCCAACCAGGGTGAGAGAGAGCCTCTGGGACAGAGTTAAGAAGAGAAACATAGGACAAAGAAGCAACAAAAGAAGACTGTGAAGGAGATTGGTGTGTATACGAGATAAAGGTAGAAATAGGATCGTCTGTACATGTCGCTTGCCCTTACGGATGACAATGGGCATGTCCAAATGAAAAGTGGATGGATGACTTAGAGAAGAATCTGAGGACACATGGACGATTTGTCATTAAATAAAGGCTTGTTACTCTTGAAAAGTTATCCATAAATGTGACAAAATAATAAAAACCAAATGTCGAAGCAACACGAGAAGGACCCTATGAAGGAACCTGTAGAAATCCAATGGGCCTAACTCACTCGCAAAAGATGTTTTGTAGGATGAGGATTGACCTAGGCTTTATACATTGTTCAGGCTTTGGTAACATTAGTTTAGTGGGATTCAACACGTCCCCTCACGCGCAGGGTGGATTTTGACAAACCACTACAAATGGATATCGAGGAAAGGACGCAACATCGATGTGGGATTCAACACGCCCCCTCACGCGCAAGATAAATTTTTTGACAAACTACAACGAATGGCTATCAAGAGGTCCGATATCAATATGGAATTCAATACTCCCAACATCAGATAACAGTTCTGGCTTTGATACTATGTAGAAATCTAATGGGCCTAACTCACTCTCAAAAGACGTCTTGTAAGATGAGGATTGCCTTAGGCTTTATACATGGTTCAGGCTCAGGCAACACTAGTGAAGTGGGATTCAACAGAACCGAATATTAAAATCTAGAGATTTACGCAGCATAGTGCAAAAAAAAATTAAATCGATTTAATAAACAAGGTTCCTTAAAGCCGGATCTATCCGTATTAACATAAAACAAAATAAATAATACAAAGAATATATCTCATTTAAACTTTATACCTCTTTCGGTGTTTCAGCCTCGAAGCCGAGTGATCTCGAGGCGTAATTTTAGAAGGCTCTGGTTAGATCTGCACCTGAATCAGCTACGAGATAAATTCTTTCAGAAGCAACACAAGTGTCTTGTCTAATGTAGATGTGTTTTCATTTTAGTAGGTAGTAAGAAACAAAATAGTAGAACAATCAAAGAGAGAGAGAGAGAAAAGGGGGGGGGGGGGGAGGGGATCTATTTTCACTATTATCAGTAGCCACCTAGTGGCCTCGCTTATGTAGCCACTGTCTTGGGTTCAAAACCCTTGACTCCTTTTTTTCGTAATTTCACTTTGGCGCCCGAACTTCTGAACCATTCAACATTACTACCCATTCATTTTAAAGGACTTTTAAACTTCCGTTTTTCATTTTGTGTGACCCATTAGGTTCATAAAAAAGCTGGATGGTCGAAACAATAAATTAATTAAGTAAGAAATTAAAATTAAAACAATTTCAATTTTACCCTTGTAAAGAAACAATTTCTCCACTACATCGCTTCCGACTGTGAGTCATGTCTACCTACATATCACAACCATATCTGTTGATTGGAATTTCACCGTGAGAACCCTCTCAGTTATGTTTTTTGTACTATACGATTTTTCTATCTTATGTTCCCAAAAAAATCAATAGGGTATGGATAAAGTCAAAAACCTGTAGTCTGATCAAATGTATATCGATTGATAATATAATCCTACTAAAAATTTCATAGCTGCCATTTACTCGCGTTGCGTTTGCATTTGGGAATAATTGTATTTATTTCCTCATCAAGCCGATTAAATGTAGCAAAATAGTCCTTTACCGATTGTTTGGTTTGATGTACATGGAAATACTCGACGGATAAATCATACATCCGAGTGAGGTTACAGGAATATGATATCAGAAGATATTCTCAGATTGCTTTACATGTGTCCAAATAAGTACACATATCAGTAATCTTAGACTCCGTCGAATTCCACAATTAAGATACAATCTGAGCATCAGTTTGAATCCACAATAAAGATACAATCTGAGCATCAGTTTGAATCCACTTGTTGTGCTTCTTATAATTTTCAGCAGGCGATGATTCGACGAGGTGACGATGTTTCCCTTGTCTGGTAAGGGAAACTTTCACAACTTTGGACCATTGTAAATAGTGGTCGATTTATCTTGCCCTTTGTAAACAATTGAGGTGATACGGTCGACATTAGTGCCGTGCTAAATGAATGAGATTGTACACACCAATACAAAAACTAACTCGAGTAAACAATCAAGGTCAAGGGAAACAAACAAACAAAGAATTCCATATGATAAAGGAAACAACAAATTAAAGAAAATAAAAGATTTAAGACATTAGGGAAGACAATTTTTGTAAATAAATTAATTAAAACACTAAAGATAGAGAAAAAGGAGATAAAGTATCTTTAGCTTGAGAATGGCTTGAGAACAACGCAACAGGTAGGCTGGACGACGGCAACAACTTGAGTTTGCTTGGACGATGGCAATGATGGCGGATATGGAAGTTTGGCCGGACAACAGCGGCAATGATGTCAACGAAGGCACGATGTTATCTGGACGGCCGCATCGAGAGGCCAAAGCAACGACGGATGGGATCTGCGAAGTCATAGAAGGTAGCGGTGTGGTGAAAGGCGATGACAGTTGACATATGGGGCAACAACAACTAGAGCAACAATGCGGTTTATTGTAAGATCTAGGGCTATGCAGATGTAGATTGGGTCGGATCACCCTCGAATAGGAAGTTTACTATAGGGTATTGTGTGCTTGTTAGAGGTAATGTTGTCTCTTGGAAGAGTAAAAAGCAGACAACAGCAGCCCAACCAAGTGCAGAATCGGAATATAGGGCGATGACCCATTGTGAGTTAACTTGGTTGAAACATTTCTTAGAAGAACTTGGATTTGAATACTCTTCGCTAATGGACTTGGTATATGATAATTAAACAACACTTCACATTGAATTCAATCCAACCTGCCATGAGAGAACAAAACGCGTTAGTTGATTGTCACTTCATTTGAGAAAAATATTGTAGAAGTTGATTGGGACTAAAGCGTAAATTCAGTTGATTAGTTGATTTATTTACTAAACTATTAGGGAGCTCAAGGATAAAGTACATTTTTAACAAGTTACGAGCATACAATATATGTGGTCCAATTTGAGGGATAACGGTAAAGGGTATTTATGTCATCCTTGTATTGCTTAGGGTTTCTGTATTGTTCCTAATTTCTATTATAAACAGAGGGAGAGGCTAACACAATTGTTGAACTGACTTTTTTTTCCCTACTGTTCTTTTACTCGAACAAATGCGTTCACCCGGAACTTGACCAATTCGACCGTCCCAATTTTTGTATACCAAACCTACCTAGTTGGCCATCAATGCTCGCTTGTCCAACCCAATTGATTTCTGGTCTGCATTCAAATTTGCCCTAACTTGACCAACCTCACGCGGCCCACTAGGACTTGAACTCCCTAATGGTTTAATACGCAAATATGCTAATTGACCAATTGATCTCTATTGTTATCTGGACAGGTAAGCGCTCTCATGCATGGCACATCCAATGCCAGAAATTGTTAAGTATGCAAATTTATTCTCTTTACGTTTCTCCTTTGTTATCAAAGGTTACACTTTGATATGCATATGCGATCATGATACTAAGAAATTTTTGCTTTTTGCGAACCGTCTCTATATTTGCTTGTTCATTTCCCGTGTAGGCACGTTAAGCTAGTCTTTATAGTTAGATATCAAAGATGGCTTCTTGAATTACAATTTACTTGAGGAGATGTATATGGAGAAACTTTCAGGGTTTGTTGCTTAGGCCTCAGGTGGAGTCCGATCTTTTGTGTTGTTTGAAGAAATCCATATATGCTTTAAGCAATCTTTTCGAGCATAATTTGGGAGATTCATCGACATGGTTAAGTTTGGCCTTTGGAGATGTGGAGTCGACCACTAAATGTTTTTTATACATAATAGAAGAATACTATTGTTTGTGTACATTAATTGTGACAACCCCAACGATTTTTAAGCTCTCACATTATTTTTTTATTGGTAAGGGCCAGTTAGAGTGTTTTTTGGGAATGATGTTGTTTGATCTAGTCAAGTCATTTACCTTTCTAAGAGGAAATATGTCTCCACCTATTGATCGAAAATGGAATGGTAGGATCTAAATTAGTAATCACTAATGGATCCTGAACCCTAAACATATGTTGGTCAGGTATAACCGTTGACAAGTTTAGGTCATTACAGACGGTTGTTTGTGAAATTAAACTACTTGATTACTGCTAAACCTATTGAATTGTTTGTCGTCAATACTATCAACCAATTCGTAGTAGACTATCTACGAGTCTAGTCATTCCAATTGTCCAAAAATCAATAATTGGGAAGTTGTTGTCTGTATTCTCAGTTATGGTCTATTGTATCAGAATCATGACCACACTCAACAAGAGCATATAAGGAAGCGGGGTTGGATCACCCTCAAACATGAAGTCCACTACATGTTATTGCGTATTTGTTGGAGGTAATCTAGTATCTTGGAAAAGCAAGAAACAAATATCAAGTGCCGAATCTAAATAGAGAGTCATTATACATACTACTCGTGAACTTAATTAGTTTAAACATATGTTCAAAGAATTTGGTTTTCATCACTCTTCGCCTATGAACTTATTATGTTTAAGTTGTTTGTTTCTTTTTCGAGAGAAGTTATTGCAAAAATTGATTGAACTTATTATGTCTAAGTTGTTTGTTTCTTTTTCGAGAGAAGTTATTGCATAAATTGATTGAGACTTGACATGTCAATTATGTTGATCAATTAGCATATTTGTTTATTAAACAATTTGAGATTCATGGGTAAAGTACAATTGTAACAAGATAGGAGCATGCGATATATATGCTCCACTTTGAAATGGGATTGTTCGAGAGTATTTCTGTAATTCAATTGAATTCAGGCTTTCGGCATTATTCCCTTGTTATAAATAGAGTGAAACGTTGACTATTGCATTTTAACCTACTCATTCTTCCGGTGATCTTTTTAATCATAACAAGATCTACGGTTATACCTAGTATAGGCTATTTTATGGCCTAAATAATATGTTACTCTTTCCATTCCAAAATAATTGGCCTTTTTGTTTTTGTTTTTCTTTTTAGGATGTCCCAAAACAATTGTGCACTTTTCTTTTTTAACAAACAAACTTTATTATTTTTCCTTTATCCACTTTCCCTTTTTAACGAACGAACTTTATTAGTTTTCCTAAACTAACCTTCTCTCAGCAACTTACTCAAATTTCAAAAAGTTCCAACATGAGTACACCTCTCTCAATGAGATCAATATGTATAAGTAAAAAATATTCGAACACGACTTCAAAACTTAAATGGGACTAATTTTTGGGATGGTTGGAGAAATTCCGTTTAAACTTAATATTGATTTTTTTTTTTTTTTACCAAGTAGTAAACAATTTGCATTTTTGCAGAGGTAATTCTCATTATTGTTCCCCTTTGTCTTTTATCCATGTGCCTTGGTGGTCTGAAAAAGAAATTTATTTAATTGTTCCTCCCCAAATTTTAATATGTCCTTACTTTTTCTGCTGGAAAAGAAAAAACAGAGAAGACTTGTTCAGTCCAAGTTCAATATATATTCCTATCTTATTTTACAAGGTTCCTTTTTTTTTTTTTTTCAACGTCTTCAGCTAGACATTTGCCTTGGAATAAGTGATCATGATTTTTAGCTATTCTTGTGACAGCATAAGTTGATGCAGCCGGCATGAAGATAAGTCCGTCAATTATATCATAAAATGGATTCTTTTTCCCCCTCTTCTGAAAGGTGGTGGTTTATTCTCGATATCTGGAACTGTAATTGTCTATTATACATCTTGTCATAAATGTGTCTTTTGTGTTCAATTTTAGTACCATGCAGTGACTTTGAATTGGCTGTTACTTCTCTCACATGTCTGTTTTTGATTGAAAAAAGTGAATACTTACATTTGGTTGATCAACTAGGTTTACACCAATGCCTATGTCTGCCATATCTGGAAGTGGGACAGGGGAGCTTCTTAATCTTGTTTGTTCAGGATTAAAAAAGATTGAGGTACATCATTTCACCAACATAGAAATTCTTGCTTTTGTTTCTGAGACATTTGTTTTTATACTTACTGTGCTTTTCCTTGATTTACTTTCCTATGAAAAAAGTGATTTAAATGATATAGCAAGTTTTCAAATTGTGGTTTGAGTTGGCATATTTTGATCCATGTAAAAATTTGCAGCTGTGAATTGAATATACGTTTGATATGTCTGTAATTGATTTTCTTGTAAAATTCTTTTGATGCTTTCTCAATGAGTTGATTTCCTGAAGCTATAGTCTTGGTAGGATGGAACCCGTATTTATGAAACTGTGGTGTCAGACCATTGATACCATTTTGGTACGTTGAAGGGCAATTAGAGTGGGTTCGCCACATACACTAGAAAGTCTATAATGACTGTAAACTTCCATATGTATTTCAGTACATGGGAAATGTGATAATGCTTCTATAATATGATACAAGTACCATTCAATTGGGAGAAAATTACTAATGATGCCCAATGGACATTGACCCTAATATAGGAAATAACTCGAAAATTATCACTTGGATCAACACCTCTGTTGAGTATTCAATAGATATGTAATTGGCGAAGTATGAATATCCCAAGGAGGTTTGAGATCATCTGTCAAGGCTGTAAATGGATTCTAACTTCACAAAAGAATATTGATTAGAAATGAATATTCGAGCCTGAACACAAAAAGATACGAGTATTCAGGAGTTCTACTTTGCAAATGACAGATCTTTGGGATCATTTGGTCCTCATAGAATCTGCTGGGTTACGAATATGTACTTTGTACAATGCTCGCAGAGAAGAACAATGACTAGTTCAATTTTTTATGGCGTTACATGATGATCTATTGGTTGAGAAGATACGCTTTAAGTCTCAACCAGTAAAATGAATTTTCCCAACACCTAGTCCATTTGTTTGGGCAATTCCTCCCAAACCACCTTCTAATTTTAGAACAATTCCTATTCGAGGTCTGCTTTTGTTTAATGTGGTTTTGTAGGCAGAAAGGTCATTGGAAGACTCAACTCTAAGTTTAGTAGAACACAACAACTACCAACCTCTTGGAATTCAACAATCAATCGCAACAAGGACCTTACGAGCTTCTATATCCAAACACAGCAACAACTGCACACTCATCTGACTAATGTGGTTTTGGAGACTGAGTATTTTCTAATCCCACAATGATCGCCCTTGCTGAGTAGTTTCAGATGTTCCTTGTGAAGGAACCGGATATTAAATCTTATTGATTTACGCCGTGGAATACAAAAAATTTAAATCCATTTAGCAAACGGGCTTCCTTAAAGTCGGTTTTATCCGTATTAATGTAAAACAAAGAACATAATATAAATAATAAATCTCATTTAAACTTTATACCTTTTCGATACTTTTGCCTCTATGCTCGTTGATCCTGAGACGTGATTTGAGAAGGGTCTTTCAAGAGCGTTTAGATTTGCTCTTGAATCAACTATGTGATAACTTCTGTCTGAAGCAACACAAGTGTCTTGCCTCAAGCAGTATCCACACGAGAAACTCCGTAAGGATAGTGTCTACGAAATATCTAAGAATCTAATTCTAATTCCGAAGATATAAGGTCAATCTTTTTTGATTCTAGTAGGTAGTAAGAAACAGTAGAACAATCAAGAGAAAGTGAGGGGACAATTTGGACTGATACAGCCTTCCTTTTATAAACACTGCCGAGGGTTGAAAACCTTATACCCATTCTTTTGTTAATTGCACTTTGGCTGAACTTCTAAACCGTTCAACATTACTATGTGTTCCTTTTAAAGGACTTTCCAAACTTCTGTTTCTCATTTTCTGTTATCCATTTGGTTCATATAAAAAATTGGACAATTTAAAATCAATCAATTAAAATTGGAACAATTTTAAGTTTTCTCATATAGAGAAATAGTTTTTCCACGACATCTCCTTTGACTGTGAGTCACGTCTAATTGATAGGAATTTCACTAGGAGAACACCTTTAGTTATGATATCTATACTATATGCTCTTTCTATCTTGTGCTCGCGAAAGAACCAATAGGGTATGAATAAAGTCAAAAATCCCAAGTCCAATCATATGTATATCGATTGATAATGTAATTCCCTGTGACACCAATTGGAATCTCATCCTAATTGTCACGCTGCTTTGTCAGAGTCTTGGGTGAATTATTTTAGATGTAATCACATAGGACACATCTCTATTTTCTGTGAGTGATAGATTTATCTTGCATACTTGAATAGTCCCATGTACGTTTCACTATACCCAATGAACACTTTTGAAGTTTCGTGGTAAAAAAACAACACTCAGAATTATCAAAACGTAGGAACACATATATTTAACAAACAGTACCTCAAGTCTGAAGATCACAAGTAGAATCACAACTTAGATATCACAAGTACAATATGTTTGCTCCAATACGCTTCAGTCCAAACTTGAGGCGAGTTTAAAAGTTGAGTCTCCTATAATACTGTCAATAAATAATTCCATTCATTCCCTTGCCTTCCTAAACTAAACCCTTTTGATCGTTATCTTTAACACTTTAACATGTGAGTATTTAATACTACCTAAACCTCTAACCTTCTATTTCTTGTGTCTTAGCAAATTGTATCATGTTTAAAGAAATTTAAAAAGCTAACACTAGAGAAATTGTGACATGGCGCTCAAATACTTGATATTCTACAAATAGAAGGGCATAACAAGTTATCATGACATATCTATTAGAATTCCACATCGAATTTGTGAGGCTTTCCTAAGTAGCCTATATATGAAAGGAGGTTATGCCACTTGAAACCATAATTTTTTTAAATTGGAACTCCTAAGATGGTATCTGAGTTAGGTTTGGTAAGTCTCGTTTGTTTGTCCTTGATTGTTTGAATGCCTGTCTTTTCTCTTCTGTTTATTTGATCGCATCACTTGCAAGGTGGCGTTGCACGTGAGTGTGGATGTTAGAACCCAACATCGAATATGTGAGGCTTTCCAAAGTAGTCTTTATATGAAATGAGTTATTCCACTTGATACCATATGGTTTTAAGTTGGAACTCCTAACAGTATCCACACCATATCCTTCAATAGTTCCAGAATGGAAAGCTCATTCATTTGACCTGTAACTTGTGTGAACAACCTTCGCATAATGTTCAGAAGCAACATCAAATGCCATATCACTGATAGTATCCATAAATGCACCGGAAAGTTAGAATAGTATGACTTAAAAATAAACTGTAACAACTAAAATTAATTGAAACATCTAACTGCATCAATGCTGTAACAATCTTAAAAAAATTGTTGCAAAGATGTTTATGAGCTCCGACTTGACAAGAGTTGATTGAAGATGTACTTCCTTTCTTGTAGCCATGGATGTGGATTACAAGATAGATGGGAAAAAGATTTGACGGAGAGTAGAGGGTACAAACTGCTGCTGGAAGAGTGGCAGAGACACGACGAACCCAGCTGAACACTCGGATGACGGAGAAAGAAAAACAACTGTTTTTTAGTACATCTAGGACAACGAGGGAGGCATGAGCGGCTGGAGAATGCCGCTAGGTCGCAACTAGGGCAAAGTTGCGAACCTTTGGAAGATGGCTACTGGACGTCAGTTGCTAGACAAAAGCCACGGGACAACGGTGGCTTGGACATGGCCGTGAGACAGCAGCGACGGGGATTGGGCATTTGGACGATGCTGAAAGGGACTAGGCTTGGGCGTTCGGACATAGCCGATAGTTGGAGCTGGAGTTCCATACGGCAGCGGCTAGGGCGAAGGCGTCAGTGCTTCGGGTTTGAATGCAACATGTTTTGAGTTTTTTTTTTTGGCTCTGATACCGCAAAGAATATAAGAAAATAATATTTTTACACATTTCATTGAAGCTATACTCCGCTGATTATATAGCCCTAACACAGGGCTAAACAAGGAAGAAAATCACCGGTAATAAATAGGCTAAGAAACGGAATAAAAGATAAAACCATATTGGTCACTATGACCTAAAAATAATAAAAGTTCAAAAATAGCAAACTGAAATAAATATTTCAACATTGATGTTTCAACATTTTGTTTTATGCTTGAAATCTTGCTTCTGGATTTTTATCTCCGAGTACTGTTTAGTGTTTGCTTCATAACGGACTTAAGTAGAAGTTGGTTGGTCATTTCTATATCTTTGGCTAGGAGCTCCCACCTTTTGTACTCTGCCTACCTAGTCTTTGTCTGCCTTGATCTCTCAAGCAGTAATATAATTGTCAATATTTTTCTACAGGATGTAGAGAATCCAGATGTAGAGGAAGAAGCTTATGTTCCTTCAATTGCAATTGTTGGGAGACCGAATGTTGGTAAAAGCAGCATTTTAAACGCATTAGTTGGAGAAAACAGAACAATTGTTAGTCCCGTCAGTGGAACTACTCGTGATGCTATTGACACTGAGTTTACTGGACCAGATGGAAAGGTACTTGTAGTTTCAGAATGTTATAATACAATTTCCATTTCTTGCTTATCACCACTTCTATATATAATCTGTTCGTACAAATCCATCAGATGTAGGTAACGTTCTATTGAATTGATTTTGATTTGTCCTAGAGAATATTTGTATTTAATAATTGATGGTGTATATCTTCTAGCATCATTGTCAACCTGTCACTACTGTCTTTTGGTAAAGAAGAGAATAATTTTACTATTATTTAATAATTATATACAATAAGGATCTAAATTCCCTATTATATTGTCATAACTATTGGCTAAATCAGAAAGAATATCGCCTAATAAATGGGCTAATTAATGAAATAAAAGAAGAAACCGAATTCGTCTACACGACCTAAATAGGAAATGTGACCTAGATACTAAATAAAAAATAATGCATTTGTTAAGGTTGCGTTTGGGTAAGGATTTGACAAATCTAAGAAATTTGTTAATGATAGAATTTCGAAATCTTGGATTTTGAAATCCCATCATTTAACAAATCCCTTGTTTGGATAGAACAAAAACCAAACATCACCTCAATTGGATGAACTATGAACACTAAAACGAAAATGGAAACAGGAATCAAAATCAGAAATCGGGATACCCCACGAAATTGGAACCCTAAATTGAGAACCCTAATTAGAAATTGAGAACCCTAATCAACAATACCCCACGAAATTGAACCCTTACTTGAAGACGAAGGAACGATCAATGAAGGAACGAAGAAGACGAAGCTGCGACGATGATGACGAAGACGGAGAAGATGGCTGTTGAAGCTGCGACGACGATGAAGACGAACGAAAGACGAACGACAACGACGAAGATGGAGAAGACGATCGATGACGAAGATGGAGAAGACGATCAACGAAGAAGAAGGCGAAGCTGCGACAATCGATGAACGAAGAAGCGACGAAGATGATCGATGAGGAAGAAGGATTTGTCAAATAATGCCTGTCTCAAAGGGATTTCAAAATCCCTTCTTTTACCATTTTTTTTTAAGTTTAAAGGATTTTACAATTCTCTCTCTCCTAAAACCCAAATAAGGAATTTTTCAAAAGAGGATTTTAAAATCATTTAAACAAATGAAATCCTCCCTACAAATCCCTTACCCAAACACAACACAACTTGAAGGGGTAATTATGTATTTCCAGTACTGTTTAGGGTTTTCCCATATTGTTTAGAATTTCTTGTATTGTTCCCTAACTACTATTATAAATAGAGGGAGAGGCTAACACAATAGTTATGCTTTCTTATTCTTTATGTATTCATTTTTCCCTTTAACATGGTATCAAGTGCAAGTTATGGAATCCTATTCCTGTAGTTCTATTCAACCATATTTTTTTTTCCTTCTTTCCATTTAAAAAACAAAACAAAACTAGAAACCCACTTTTCCAGCCCACACATCCCTTGCCGCCGCTAGAACCCTAGCTCGTCGTCGTCCACCTACCACTTAGATCTGGCGCCGTCCAAGCTAGATCCCACTTTGACGTTACAACTCCGACCTTCACCATCGCTAAACGGAGACCTTTGCCATTGCAAATCGAACCTCCGCCACAACCACTGTCCAATCTCGCCGACCGTCATTGGAGCTTTGCCGAGCTTCGTTGACCTTCGCCAAACATTACCGGACCTTCGCCAATCACATATCATCACGCCAAACGGCTCTTTTGGCCCCGATCTGTTCGCTACTACAGTTCTTCGTCCAGACTCTAGATCTACCAGATCCGGAACTTCGCGACCTCATTTGAAGTGTCGCTAAACTCTTGTGACACAGTAGTTGCCGTTGTAACCGTCATCGTCCAGATTCGACGTTACTACTGCTATCGTCAACCATGAGCTGCCCATCAGCTGCCTCAAACTAAGCTAAGCTAGCTACTGTTCTCATTTAAAAAAAAAGAAAAAGAAAAAAAGAAAGAAAGAAAAAAAGAGAAATGATTTAAGTTCTCATTCTTATATTATTTGTGGGGTTGTTTCCCTTGATCGTTATTGTTAGTTGTTGTATTGGGTGTACTGTTTTATTCGTTTAACAGGTTATTAATGTCAAGTGTGGTGCCTCAATTGTTACCCACTCGTAAGTTGAACGGGTCGAAAGTTGTACAAGTTGCCATTCCCGATCAAGGGAAAAGAGGTAGTCGTAGTACTGGCTTTCGGGGTGGCTACGGTGGCCATTATTGTGGTCAACATCGTCAGTGCTTACTTTGTGGAAAGAAAAATCATATCTAAGATACTTATTGGTACAGAGTTGGTCGTTCTCCTAAGTGTGCTCATGCGGAAACTTCTAATCAAGTTGCTCCCATTTCACCATCCAACTCTTCAACTCCCAAGGCTATTTCTGATGACGAGTATGTTCAGTTCCTCCAGTTTAAAGTATCCAAGCAGACATCTGCCCCAATTACTTTGCTAGCTCAACGAGGTAATCCTACTGCATGTCGTTTTTTTTTTATCCTTCCCTTTTTACACCTTGGATCATAGACTCCACTGCCACCGATCATATGTCAGGTACCTATTCTTTATTTACGCATATTCAGTTATCTCCGTCATTGTCCCCTGTTATTGTTGCTGATGGTTTCACCGTCTCTGTTCGTGGTATTGGCATTGTGGAACTTTCATCTTCTTTCTCTTTATCCTCTGTTTTGTATATTCCCTCTTTTGCTTTTAATTTGATATCGGTTAGTAAGCTTACTCGACAACTTAATTGTTCTGTTTTTTTCTTTCCTGATTTTGCATTATCCAGGATTTGAAAATACAAAAAACGATTGGTGTAGGGTGTGAGAAAAATAACCTTTATTACTTCGACGATCACGATGAGACACCTGCTATCCCGCCTACGGCTTGTCTTGTTGTTGCATTTGCCTACCAAATTCATTTTCGCGTAGGTCATCGTTGCCTTGCCAATCTAAAGGTACTTGTTCCTAGGTTACGTCATTTGTCCTCTTTAGATTGTGAGTCTTGTCAGTTGGGAAAACATCATCGTATATCATTTACTTCCTCAGCTCAGTTTCGAGTATCGAGTTCTTTTAGTTTAGTTTAGTCAGACGTTTGGAGTTCTTCTCGTATTTTCTCAACGTTTGGCTTTCGTTATTTGTCACATTTATCGATGATTTCTCCAGGGTTGCATAGTTATATTTAATGAAAGATCGTTCCAAATTGTTCTCCATTTTCTCTGCCTTTTGTGTTGAAATTAAAACTCAATTTAATGTGCCTGTGCGTATACTTCATAGTGATAATGCTCGAGAATATTTTCTTCAACCCTTTACTTTTTTTATGTCACAGTCTAGTATACTGCATTAGTTTTCTTGTCCTCATACACTGTAGCAAAATAGAGTCGCTGAGCGTAAGAATCGACATTTCCTAGAAGTGGCTCGAACTTTGATGTTTGAGATGAATGTTCCTAAACACTTCTGGGCAGATGTAGTTCTTACAGCTAGCTTCTTGATCAATAGAATGCCATCTTCTATCCTTAATGACAAAGTTTCTCATTCTATTCTTTTTTCCCGATCACCCTGGTTTGCTTTACCTCCCCGTATCTTTGGATGTGTTTGTTTTGTCCACCAGTTGACTCCTGGTAAGGATAAAGTTAGATTCTCGTGCCATAAATTGTGTCTTCCTTGGTTATTCTAGCATAGAAAAGGGTTATCAGTTTTATAGTCCTTCGTTACGTCGCTCTTTCATATATGCAGATGTCACCTTCTTTGAGTCCACCCTTTACTTTTCTGCCACATCCTCTAGGGATGATTTGGATGTCACCCTTCTCCTACCAAGCCTCCCAGACCTGACACCATCTCCTTCCGCTCCAGAACTTGTCTCGCGTAGTCGTCTTTCACCACCTTTGCAGGTATACTCTCGTCGCTAGAAGGTGGCTTCTGCCATCGAGCCGTTCATCCATCTTTGTCTGACTTGGACATACCCATTGCTGTCCAGAAGGGTAAGCGCACATGTACTCAACATCTTATTTCTGAATTTGTCTCGTATGCACATCTATCTCCTTCATATTCCTCTTTTGTTGCTTCTCTATCCGGTGTTTCTATTCCTAAGTCTGTCACAGAGGTTCTTACTCACCCTGCTTGGGTGACTGCAATTAAAGAGGAAATGTTAGCTTTACGTCAGAATGGTACTTAGGATCTTGTTTCGCTTCTGCCTGACCAAACAATAGTTGGATGTAAATGGGTGTACATAGTCAAAGTTCATCTGGATGGCACCAGTGATCGACTCAAGGCTCGTTTAGTTGCCAAAGGTTGCACTCAAATATATGGTCTTGATTATTCTAAAACTTTTTCTCTCGTTGCCAAACTCGCTTCTGTTCGTTTGTTCATCTCTTTGGCTGCCACTTTTCGTTGGCCGGTACATCAACTTGATATCAAGAATGCGTTCTTAATGACGATTTGACTGAGGAAGTATACATGGAGCAACCTCCTGGGTTTGTTGCTCAGGGGGAGTCTGGTTTGGTATGTCGATTGAAGAAATTCATCCATGGCCTCAAACAATCTCCTCGAGCATGGTTTGGGAGATTCAGTGAAGTGGTCACTGAATTTGGTATTTGACGTTATGGAGTCGATCATTCTGTATTCTACAGGCATAATAAACTCAGGAGAATATTGTTGATTGTGTACGTGGATCATATATGATTACCGGGGATGACTACCAGGGTATTCAAGAACTCAAAACGTTTTTGCATAGCAAGTTTCAAACCAAAGATTTGGGTCAATTGAAGTATTTCTTGGGGATTCAAGTTGCTCAATCAAGTCAAGGTATTTACCTGTGTCAGAGAAAATATGTTCTTGATCTATTGAGTGAAACAAGAATGCTAGGAGCTAAACCGATTGATTCACCAATGGATGCAAATAACAAATTATTGGCAGATTAAGGTGTACCATTGACAGATTCAACACAATACAGACGGTTAGTTGGGAAGTTGAACTACTTGACGGAACGGATATTTCATTTGCTGTGAGTGTTATCAGTTAATTCTTGGATCGTCCCACGACGTATTATTGGGATGCAGTGATTCGTATTCTTCGATATATGAAAGGTTCTCAAGGATGTGGTTTTTTATATCAGAACTTTGGTTACACTCAAATTAAGAGATATACAGATGCAGATTGGGCTAGATCTCCCTTTGATAAGAAGTCTACTATAGGGTATTGTGTGTTTGTTGGAGGTAATTTCGTTTCTTTTGAAGAGTAAAAAATAGATAGTTGTGGCCGCGGTCAAGTGCAGAATCGGAATACAGGGTGATGACCCATACCACTTGTGAGTTAACCTGGTTGAAACATTTATTGGAAGAACTTGGATTTGAACACACTTCACCGATGTATTTAGTATGTGATAATCAAACAACACTTTACATTGTATCTAACCCAGTCTTTCATGAGAGGACTAAACACATTGAAGTTGATTGCCATTTTATTTGAGAAAAAGTATTGCAGAAGCAGATAGAGACTAAACATGTAAAGTCGGTTGATCAGTTAGCTGATTTATTCACTAAACCGTTAGGGGGCTCAAGGATGAAGTATATTTGTAACAAATTAGGAGCGTACAATATATATGTTCCAGCTTGAGGGGGAGGGTTAAAGGGGTAATTATGTTTTTCCAGTGCTGTTTATGGTTTTCCCATATTGTTTAGGGTTTTTTGTATTGTTATCTAACTACTATTATAAATAGAGGGAGAGGCTAACACAATAGTTTTGCTTTCTCATTCTTTATGTATTCATTTCTCCCTTTAACAGCTGATAAAGTAAAAAGGAGATATGAAAAGAACGAGAAGGCTTAATCCATTGTGGTAGCCTATCCCTCTATTTATATAGAAAACGAAGAAATAATACAGTAAACCCTAAACCGTACTCGAAACTCTAAATCATACAGGAAAGACAAAAATACCCTTTTAACACTCTCCCTCAAGTTGGAGCATATATATTGTATGCTCTTAACTTGTTACAACTGTACTTTATCCTTGATCCCCCCAATGGTTTAGTGAACAAAGCAGCTAACTGATCAACTGACTTTACATGTTTAGTCTCAATCTGCTTCTGCAATACTTTTTCTCGAATGAAGTGACAATTAACTTCAATATGTTTTGTCCTCTCATGGAAGACTGGGTTGGATGCAATGTGAAGTGTCGCTTGATTATCACATATCAGATCCATTGGTGAAGAGTGTTCGAATTCGAGTTCTTCTAACAAATGTTTCAACCAAGTTAGCTCACAAGTAGTGTGGGCCATCGCCCTGTATTCCGATTCTGCACTTAATTGCGCCACAACTGTCTATTTTTTACTCTTCCAAGAAACGAGATTACCTCCAACAAACACACAATACCCAGTAGTGGACTTCCTATCCGAGGGAGATTCGGCCCAATCTGCATCTGTATATCCCTTAATTTGAGTGTGACCGAAGTTCTGGTACAACAAACCACATCCTAGAGAATCTTTCAAATATCGAAGAATACGAATTACTGCATCCCAGTGATACGTCGTGGGACGATCCAAGAACTGGCTGATAACACTCACAGCAAAGAAAATATCTTGTCTAGTAACTGTCAAGTAATTCAGGCCCCGTTTGATAACTGTTTCCATTCTAGAAATTCTCATCCCATTCCCAGATTTTTGGGAATAGCGTTTAGTAATTTTTGTTTCTGTTTCCATTTTATTTTCATTTGAGAATTGTGCCCACTTTTTTCTTAAGAAATGAGAAACAAAAAAAAGTTGTTTCTCATTATTCCTATTCCATTTTCAAAACACACAGTCACTATTCACCCGCCGGCCGACCACTGTCCGCCACCGGCGGCCATCGCCGGCGATCGACGCATGTCACCGTCCGGCCGGAAACTTTCCGGCCACTTCTGGCCGCCGCCAACTGTCACCCACCCGCCACCGCTGTCCGACCGTCGCCGGCGTTGGAGCCATCGCCGGCATCGGAGCCACCGCCGTCCATCCAAAACAGAAAAAAAAAAAAAAAAAAAAAGATTTTAAGATAAAATCGTTACCAAACACAATTCTTTTCTCAAAACAAAAAAAAAATTATCGTTACCAAACGCGATTCTACTCCCAAGAAGAAAACAAAATTCTCATCCCATTCCCATCCCACTGCTGAAATGGAAACAGAAACGGTTACCAAACGCCACCTCAACTTCCCAACTAACTGTCTGTATTGTGCTAAATCTGTTAATGGTACACCTTGATCTGCTAATAGTTTGTTGTTTGGATCCATAGGTGAATCAATCAGTTTAGCTCCTAGCATTCCTGTTTCACTTAACAGATCAAGAACATATTTCCTTTGACACAAGTAAATACCTTGACTTGATCGAGCAACTTCAATCCCCAAGAAATACTTCCATTGAACCAAATCTTTAGTTTGAAATTTGCCATGCAAAAACGTTTTGAGTTTCTGAATACCCTGGTGGTCGTCCCCGGTAATCACGATATTATCCACATATACAATTAACAATATTCTCCCAACTTTACTGTGCCTGTAAAACACAGAATGATCGACTCCACAACGACGAAGACCAAATTTAATGACTACTTCACTAAATCTCCCAAATCATGCTCGAGGAGACTGCTTGAGGTCATAAATGAATTTCTTCAAACGACATACCAAACCAGACTCCTCCTGAGCAACAAACCCAGGAGGTTGCTCCATGAACACTTCCTCAGTCAAATCGCCATTTAAGAATGCATTCTTGATGTTAAGTTGATGCAACGGCCAACGACAGGTGGCAGCCAAAGAGATGAACAAGCGAACAGAAGCGAGTTTGGCAACAGGAGAAAAGGTTTCAGACTTAGGGTGACGGAGAGCCTCTGTGACAGACTTAGGAATAGAAACAGATGATAGAAAAGCAACAAAAGAGAAATATGAAGGAGATAGATGTGCATACAAGACAAAATTAGAAATAGGATGTTGAGTACATGTGCACTTACCCTTCCGAACAGCAATGGCTATGTCCACGTCAGACACAGATTCATGAACTGGAGAAGAATCTGAAGACATAGAGACGATTGGCTCAACGGTGGGAACTACCTTCTGGCGACGAGTGTATACATGTAAAGGCGGTGAACGACGACTATGTGGGGCAAGTTCGAGAGTGGAAGGAGATGGTGTCGGGTCTGGGAGGCTTGGTAAAGGAAGGGTGGCATCCAGATCATCCCGAGAGGATAGGTCAGAAAAGTAAAGGGTGGACTCAAAGAAGGTGACATCTGCACAGATGAAAGAGCGACGTAAAGAAGGACTATAACACTGATAACCCTTTTGTGTGCGAGAATAACCAAGGAAGACACATTTTATGGCACGAGGATCTAACTTATCCTTGCCAGGAGTCAACTGGTGGACAAAACAAACACATCCAAAGATACGGGGAGGTAAAGCAAACCAGGGTGATCGGGGAAAAAGAATAGAATGAGGGACTTTGCCATTCAGGGTAGAAGATGGCATTCTATTGATCAAGAAACAAGCTGTAAGAACTGCATCTGCCCAGAAGTGTTTAGGAACATTCATCTCAAACAGTAGAGTTCGAGCCACTTCTAGGAGATATCGATTCTTACGCTCAACGACTCCATTTTGCTGCCGTGTGTGAGGATAAGAAGACTGATGCAGTATACCAGACTGTGACATGAATGAAGTAAAGGGTTGAGAAAAATATCCTCGAGCATTGTCACTACGAAGTATACGCACGGGCACATTAAATTGAGTTTTAATTTCAGCACAGAAGGCAGAAAAAATGGAAAACAATTCAGAACGATCTTTCATTAAATAGAGCCATGTAACCCGAGAGAAATCATCGACAAACGTGACAAAACAACGAAAGCCAAGTGTAGAGGCAATACGAGAAGGACCCCAAACGTCTGAATGAACTAAACTGAAAGGACTCAATGCGCGAAACTGAGCAGGGGAAGTAAATGAAGTGCGATGATGTTTTCCCAACTGACAAGACTCACAATTTAAGGAGGGCAAATGACGTAAATTAGGAACAAGTACCTTTAGATTGGCAAGACAGGGATAGCCTAAGCGACAATGAATTTGGTGGGCAAATGCAACGGCAGGGCAGGCAGTGGGCGGGATAACAGGTGTCTCGGTGTGATTGCGGAAGTAATAAAGGCCATTTTTCTCACACCCTACGCCAATCGTCTTCTGTGTTTTCAAATCCTGGATAATGACAGAATCAGGAAGGAAGCAAACCGAACACTGAAGTTGTTGAGTAAGCTTACTAACTGATATCAAATTAAAAGCAAATGAGGGAATATACAAAACAAAGGATAAAGAGAAAAATGGTGAAAGTTCCACATTGCCAATACCACGAACAGGGACAGTGGAACCATCAGCAACAATAACAGGGGACAATGAGGGAGATGACTGAATATGCGTAAATAGAAAAGATGTACCTGACATGTGATCGGCGGCAGTGGAGTCTATGATCTAAGGTATAGAAATGGAAGAATGAAAAGAGAGACATGCAATAGGGTTACCTCGTTGAGCTAGCGAAGTAAAGGGGGTAGATGTCTGCTTGGACGACTTAAACTGGAGGAACTGAACATACTCATCATCAGAAATTGTCTTGGGAGTTGAAGAGTTGGATGCGGAAACGGGAGCAACTTGATTATTAGTTGACACATGAACATACGTAAGAGAACGACCAATTTTGTACCAACAAGTATCTTGGGTATGGTTTTCCTTACTACAAAATGAGCACCGACAATGTTAACTACGACAATGGCCACCTTAGCCACCCCGAAATTCATTACTATGACATCTTTGGTCACCTCGTTTCCCTTGATCGGGAAGAACTTGTGCAACTTTGGACCACTGTAAATGATTGGTCTCATTCAACTTGCAGGTTGTTAATGATTGGGGGGTAGCCATCGACGTTAGTTACCGCCAATACGACAACAAAGACGAAACAACTTGTCAAGGGAAACAAACCAACAACACAAACAACTGTGGGGCTTAAATGAAGACCATTATAAGCAAAACAATATTCACGAACATCCAGGACATTAAATTTGGTCCATAATACTGTTGTAAAGCTGAAAAAAAACGAACGAACTCATGAACAAAACCACTGGGCGACCATAGGAGCGCGACAAAACGCAGCAGCTGGTAGCAGTGGCAACGGTATGATTACTTCTCAAACTAACGACGCTTCTCCTACTGAATCGACAGCAACAACAACAGCAATGAACGATCCGAAGTAAAACTTGAACCAAGTCATCAACTCAATACAGAAGCGAAGGCCCTGAGTCTGAAGATAGAGCAATCGACGGCTGGCGAAGGTTGGCGAAGGCCCAGCAAGGGTCGGCGAGGGTCAGCGAATCACGACGAAGTGCCGATGATGGTCGGCGAGGTTTGCGAACTGCGTGCTAGGGTTGCGGCGACTGGGAACTGGGATAGACGACGATGGTAGCTTGGAGTGGCTTGGGCAACGGTCGGCGAGGCGCGAATTTGAGCGGCGGCGGCGGCGGCGGCGACTTGTGGGCTGCTAGGGTTTCAGGCTTTTTTTTTGTTTTTTTTTCTTTTTCTTTTTCGTATGAATAGTAGGCAAAGGAAAAAGAGAAGAAGAGAAAAAAAAAATGGTTTGAACAGATCTATAGAATCAATCGCCCATAACCTGCTTTGGATATCATGATAAAGTAAAAGGGAGATATGAAAATAACGAGAAGGCTTAATCCATTGTGGTAGCCTATCCCTCTATTTATATAGAAAACGAAGAAATAATATAGCAAACCCTAAACCATACTCGAAACCCTAAATCATACAGGAAAGACAGAAATACCCTTTTAACAACAGTATTAATAAAATATTAAATATTTGAACAATCCCCCTCAGGCAAGGTCGAAAAATGTTTTTGTGTCCTAGTTTGACAAGAGTTGACCAAAGATCTTCTCTCTTTTCGATAGCCATGAAAACAGATGGTGCTACCAAAAAAATAAGTGCACGATTATTGCCGGAAACAACGACGAAGACAGTATGAAGGTAACCGAACACTTGGTTACCTAAACGGCAAAGATAGATGATCGTTATGTTGGCCAAGGGGCCATGACTGATGGGTTTCGAGGCTTTGGAAGACCAACAACTACAATTGGAATACCGCACGACCATTGGTGACAATTGGAATGTTGGGCAACCAATGACGATAATTGGAACCTCGGGTGACCAAACAACGTTCAATTGGAATACTAGACGACCAATGGTGACAACTTGAATGTCAGACAATCGTTGTGAGAGAGATGACTAGAGAGGGGCCAACATGAGGTGAATGAGAAGGCTATGCTGCTATGGGACAGAGGGTGCATTAACGACGGTGACTAAAAGGTGGTTCGACGCAGTAGAAAGGCGGTGGCCAAAAAGTGGTGAGGCCTTGGTGGGCTAGGGTTTGTGCGCCCCCCCCCCCTCCCCCCCCCCGGGCCTTCCATTATTTTTCTCATTTTTTAAGGCTCTGATACCAACAAGGATTTTTGAGGTGGTTGATGATTTGGCTTGATGGTGGACTGATGGTAGGCTGGGGGGGGGGGGGGGGGGAGGTGGGGGTTGATGATCTAGAGGCAGTGGCGGACGTTATAAGTGGTGGTAGTGCTGGCGATCTACCCTATTTACGGTGGAGGGGGCCAAAAGAGGTTGAGCACTTGTTGGTGCTAAGGATACACAGAGAGACAACGGCGGAAGATGAAAAGAAAAATGGTAAAATAGAGGAGACAAGGATGAAAAGAAAAAGGAAGAAGAAAAAGATTGGGGTAATGTATGTTCACCCCTTTTATGAAATGTAGGAAATTTCTAGATATACACCCCTTCAAAAATTTAAATAAGTCAAGTTGCTAAATATACACCCCTACATTTCCAAATAACCCTTATGAATTAAATTTATATTTTTTTTCTTTAAATAAGTACATAAACTCATCCTTCCTAAAACCCAGCTTCTTCTTCCCATTAATTTCCTTTAAGTCCTCTGTCCAACATTCTTCGTTCAATTCCATGACCGACCCAACTCACCATTCAACCCTACAAAACCCTCGCCATTCCATCTCCCTACCAACAATTCTCTGTCATCTCTCTGTGTGTGTGTGTGTGTACACATACATAAATACACATAAAAGCATAGAGCTCGGATCTACAGATCTGAGTCCTGTTTGACTAGCTTGGGCCTATAGATCCGAGTGTGATTAGTCACAGTTGAATCTATATATCTGAGCTAGATTTGTCAAGTTCAGATCTATGAATTTGAACTCAATTATATGTGTGTGCGCGCGGGCATGCGCCAAGGCATATGATATGAGAAGTGGAGAAGAAGGAAGAAGCAGGAAAACCATTATGGCGGTGGGCCGTGGTGGGCCAGAAGTCTAAGGCCGAAGAAGAAGAAAAATGAGGAGGATGAAAAACAACCAAGGGAAAAAAACAAAAAAGATACAACTCTTTAAGGGTAAAAGGGTATTTTTATAGAGGGGTATAATTGTTAAAAAAATAAATTAAAATTGGTTGTGGTTCTAGAAAAAAGGGGTGTACGTATTGAATGACGCAAAAGAAAGTAACAAATAAATTTTTTTAGCAAAGAGCTTCACTCTAGTCATGTGCATTGCAGATGACCATTTTTGTTCCAATTTGAAAATTAAGTTGGACAAAAGGATGATTTGAAAACAAAACAAACGATACAAGATTTCAAGTGAAACATCCTGAAGATAGAGGACCAATTTAAAAATTGGATCGAAGTTAATAGGTAAAAAATGTAAAGTGCCCAACATTTTATTATTTAATTAATTTGTTTTTTTTTTTTTTTTGTCTACTAGTTGTCTTTCTATACCACTCTGATTAACCGATCAGATTAGGAGTGTTTTACATTTTTCATGTTTAGTTGCCTAGCTTTGTATATAGTTATGTGGTAGCTGTATTTGCCTGCCTTCATGCCAACACTCTCAAGTGGAAGTCTTATTATTGATGGGAAAATTGAAAAAGTTAGTACAACTTAGATGCTTTCTTTCTATTGCAATTGATAACCTTCGAGAAACTTTACAAATTAGTATTTCTTTGTCTCCCCTACAGAAATTTCGGCTTATTGATACCGCAGGAATCAGAAGAAGGGCAGCCGTAGCTTCATCAGGTAGCACAACAGAATCTTTATCAGTGAATCGGGCATTCCGTGCCGTTTGTCGTTCTGATGTTGTGGCCCTTGTTGTTGAGGCTATGGCCTGTATCACTGAACAGGTAACTCCTCCTTGAGCCTATTTATTGGGAAAAAGAGTCTAAAGTGAGCCAAAGTTGGAAGAATGTCATATACTGGAAAGTGAAATTGGAAGAAAGACAAGTGAGAAAGGAAATGTAAATCAAATAATTATCCTTTTTACATTTGGGTAGGACAAATTACTTTCAAGAATGGGGTAAGAAATTCCGCCTTCTATGTCAACTACAAGAGTTTTATCATGAAATAGAAAGGACAAATTGGGATATGCATAGGACATTTCTCCTTTGAAATTGCTGCAGCTTTTTCCTAATTTATCTCAACCATTAATAGGAAAGACATTTTCAATTGCCATTTTGTTTTGTTTTATGGATGGTTTTACAATATATTCATACATATACACAACTCTTATGTATAAGAGCTAACGTTCGAAAATTCATATCAATGAAGAAACCTATTTTTCTTCCAAGGTAGTTACAATACTACCTTTGTGTCTTGCATTCTTTTTTCGTTTTTCATTTGAATGTAGCAATGTATTATCTCGGCTTGCGTGTAAATGGTCCTCCCCAAAAGAGAAAGAGAATACAAAATATAAATAAAAATGGAAAAATGATGTTTAACATTGTCTAATTTTATTGCTTGTTGGTTTGAATTCTCATAGGATTACAAGATTGCTGAAAGGATAGAAAGAGAAGGGAAGGGTTGCCTGATTGTTGTAAACAAGTGGGATACTATACCAAATAAAAACCAGCAAACTACAATGTATTACGAGCAAGACGTCAGAGAGAAGCTTCGAATTCTTAGTTGGGCACCTATTGTGTATTCGACAGCAATATCAGGGCAAAGTGTTGAGAAGTATGTCCTTAACGGTGTATCCTTGTTAAAATTATACCTGTATAGTTCATTTGCATCATTCAACAACTTCATGTGCATTTTAGATATACTTCTAATCTGTTTAGAATGCTGGATATAGGTTAACCAACGTAACTATGTACAGTACCATTGAAATGGTCTAGTCTAGTTGCAATATATAATACTGTCTTTTGCTGTTCGTATGCCCCAACTCTCATCTCTTTTAAAATTCCAAGAGGACTATTTATTCGGGCTACAAATAGAAGGTAAAAGAGGAGAGAATTGAGATAATGGTTGATAGAACACATCAGTATATGTATTATCTGTTTCTTATACTTTAGCCCCTGTAGTTCATACTTTTAATAAGATGACACACTTGGAAACACGAGAAAAAAAAACACCCCGGACCATATTTGTAGTAACCCATACATTACATATGGTAGAGCAAACCTTCATACAAATGATTCTACCTGTTTTGAGTTTGCAATGCCAGATTAATTTAACCATATGATAATCTATTTGATACTCATAACAGAAGGGGAGTGAGATCTGGGAGCAGCAAGAGCTTTAAATTGGCTAATCTCAAGACTTCTCAAGTGCAATAGTTCCATAAGACCTTACGTATTTGTACAACTTTAATAGACTTGAGTAGCCTCCAAGAGCTTGGATCGACAAATTTCTCAAATCTGTGTTGAAGTTTTGAGTATAAGTAGAGTAATGCAGATCACATATTGTTCATCAAATGGGTGAGTGATTAGATCACGCTCTTCTTGGGGATGCTGAGGACGTAGTTCTAACGCGAAAGGATATGGCCTAGGTATCTTGGGTCAAAAGTCAAGATAATTAGTGCCTCTGCGGTGGTGTTGGTTATGTTATTCACATCCAAAGATATCAGAGATTGGTGGAGATTTCAACATATCTTTCTTGTACTCGATTTGACATTTCCTATGAAGTGGGAGTTGTGAGTCAGATCTTGATTGTATTTAACTAATCTTGAGGGTGTACTGGAACCATAATTCCACTGGAGTGATCCTCAACAATGGGGCTTCAAGGGGAGCCCAGGGCAAGCGTGGGGTGGGTGGGGGTGGGGATTATTAGGAGGAATGAGGGTGCAGTGGAGTTGCCTTCTTCCTTGCTCTGGGTTACACCACTAACTTCATGGCAGAATTAGAAGCTGTGGATAGAGGTCTGCAATTCTGTGTGCTGAGAGGGTACTGCCAAGTGCAAGTTCAAATCGATTCCATGGTTCTTGTGGATATGATCATTGGAAAATACCAGGCAGCCTGGAAATGCTGAAGTATTTTGGACAGCATTGGTCAAATTCAATCAAAGGTGCGGTGTTCTTTTACCGATGTGTTCAGAGAATGTAATGCTGCAGCTGGCTGACTTGCGAACTGGGGCATCAACCAGGGGGTGCATCATTTATTGGAATAATCTTCCTCCTAAGCTGAAGGGATTGTTTCTCTAGACAAGTCAGGAGGAGACGGTCCATTAGGAATTGATTTGTTTGTTCTTTATTTTGATTTCTAGTATTCTTTTGGGGTTAGGTTTCAAGTTCCTCCTTTTTCCTTTTATGCCCTTTAGTAAGGCTTGGACCCCTGTAGGGTTGTTTTTTGCCTGATTAATAAAATTTTATCCTTTCTTTGAAAAAATAAAAATAAAAAAATTTAACGAATCTCAAGGTGCCTAAATTCAGCTTTGGTGAAGGGAATGTTGTTTTTTTGTTATGAACTTTTGAAACTCGAGGCATTCAATGATGTGGGCGCCGCAAATTGAGTTTATGATAAATGATATACACCATGCTATAGTACAATAGTCCATGAAAATACACTGACTTGGCAAAGTAGGAAGCATGAGGTTGTTGCTAGAAACAGGATGCATGGCTATGACACATGGAGATGGAGTTTGTTAACTCTTGTGACTACTGACTTTGCTAAGAGACCTTGGGATGCTATGGGAAGGACCTATGAGGCTGTATTGTGATTATAAAACTTCCATAAGTAGGGTACATAAACATAATTTACTAACAGACCTTGAATGATGCTCTGTGAAAGGCCTAGTGGCTATATTTTAATGATAAGGGCTTCATATGTACTTTCTGAGAATCATTGTTTTTTTTTATTATTTATTAGAAATTATATAAATTATAGATTTCTTATGAATTATGGATGACTTTGATATTGTGATCCGAAGTGTTAAGATTAATTAATAACATAGAATCCAAGGAGAAAAGGGAAAAAATGCTAGGGTTTATTATTGTGAATAATGAATGCAAAGTTGCATGAAAATACCTAGAAAAGATAACTTATATAGGCTTACAATATAATGACCTAGAAAACGAAGAAAGGCCTATTCTACCCTTAATACTAAATACATATAATAACTCTTAACATCCCCCCTCAAGCACACAATGTGAGTGCAAGCCAATCAAAAAATGAAAATGCGAAATAGAATGCGACTTGGTAAACAAGTTGGTGATCTGCATGGAAGTTGAAACGAAGAGCAAAGTAATAGTGTTATGCTGGAGGTGATGACGAGTGAGATGACAATCAATATCGATGTGTTTAGTCCTATCACGAAAGATTGAGTTGTAAGCAATTTGAATAACGCACGCTCTTTTTATCATAATACATAGGAGTGGGATGAGAAAGCGAAGCACCCATATCAGCAAGTAACCAGCGTAATCAAACTATCTCGGTGGTATTGGATGCCAAGGCACGATACTCACCTTTAGTGGAAGATCTATAAACAATGACCTATTTCTTGCTCTTCCATGAAATAAGGGATTCGCCCAAAAATACACAAAAAGTAGTGACAGACTTGTGATTTGTGGGATCACTGGCCTAATCAGCATCAGAGTATGCGCGTAACTCCAAAGTGAGGTCAATGTGAGTAAAAGACTCAAAAAGAGGGTGCCCCTAGGATACCGAAGGATACAAAGAACAACAACCCAATAATCCGTGGAAGGAGAAGTGACAAACTGCTGACAATGTGAACGTGGGCAATGTCAGGGCGAGTACGAATAAAATATATCAAATGGCCAATAATAGTGCAATATAAGGTAGGATTTGACAAAGGGGAACTATCAAAAAGTGTAAATCGAACATTAGAGAAGTATCAACTATCCTAGTATCAGTGAGGCGAGCACGCTCTGCATACTTAGACTGAGAGAGAAGATAACCTTTTAGAGAAAATACTACTTCAATACCTAGAAAGTATAGTAAAGCTCCCAAGTCCTTTATTTCAAAATGAATCTTTTTGAACTTTAATACTGCAAGCCCATCAGCATTATCACGGGTTATAATTATGTCATCAACATTTAAAGAAAGTAGAATACAGCCTATAGTGGTACACTTTATAAAGAAAGCAGAATCATGATTATTAGGGCAAAAACCAAGAGAAGTAATCACGGTACAGAACTTCTCAAACTAGTCCTGAGTTGTCTGTTTAAGACCATATAGAGCTTTCTTGAACTTGCATACTTCTCCATAATTATGAGCACACTTTTCCAGAATTATGAGCTATACTAGGAGGAGGAGTTACATAAACTTCTTGAATATCACCATTCAAGAAGGAATTTTTAACATCCATCTAAGAAATGTGCCACTGATGAACAAATGCAACGACAACAAGACTACGAACAATTGTATTTTTTTTTCAACCGGAGGAATGGACTCATTATAATTCATACCATATTGCTGGGAAATTCCTTGGCAACCAATCGAGCTTTGTACTACTCAACTGAACCATTTGACTTAGTTTTAATTTTTGTAGACCAACGGGAACCAATTATTCTTTTACCAAAAGATACCAAATATCGAGTATACGTCTTGTGGGAAACAATGAGTTCCTCGACCATAGTTTGTTGCCGAAGGGATCAAGAGTTGCCTATTTGTAGGACAAAGGCTCAGAGATGTAGTGCATAAAGGTGAAAAATGAAGCAGAAGAATTTGAATAACAGGAGTAAACAAAATTTGGTATATGAGTGGACTTATGTACGCGCTGAGGATAACGAGAAGGAGGATCCACAATCTCAAAAGGTGCTTGGTCAGCTGTTGGAGGGAGGAAACAATAGAATTTTCAGTACCTCCAGAACTAACAGTGTGAGTCTTGTGAGAATAATGTAGAGGTGTAGTAGAAACATGAGGTTGAGAAACAGATGGGTCAGTATCTGTTAGGCATGGATTTTGAGGGAAGAAACTATTTGTATCGTTAGAGAAACGATCAATGGAAATGAGATCAGGTTTAGTGAAGTTGTATGTGCTAGCAGGAATAGAAAAGAAATGTGTATGCTCAAGAAACACAACCATGACGAGACATATAATTTTTTTGCAACTAGATCAAAACAAAGATATCCCTTTTGTCCTTCACCATAACCTATAAAGACGCCCAATGTTGTAAAAAACGGGGGCATTGGGTTAGGTGTTTTGACCTGTCCGAGCCGAGGTGTAAGCTGCCGAAGCTTGGGGCGTAAGCCCAGCGATACATAAATTTTTAATATTTTAAAACATTATATATAATTGAAAAATTCCGAAAAATAATTACAAAGGATATAAGTGAACAATAAATATAGATAAAATCATAAGATGACAAAAATTATGAATTATAAATAGTAATTTAATTAAAAATATATTTTCCATATGAGGCCAACTTATTTAGGGATGCTATTGAATATTATTCTTTATTTTATTATTTATTCTATAATAAGTAATAATTTTCTTGAATTTTGGTAGAAAACTCAAGAATTTTTCATTTATCAATTTGAAAAAAATATTAATTAGAAGAGACAGTTCCTCTATTTCCAAATAAAACATAGAAAAACCACATGACTTTAACACAAGTCCTCCTGTTTCCACAATTCTCTTATTTACGCCGCTGTCGACCTTCCTCATTGGAATGATAACCTCTGCTACCCTAAACTTTGGTCGCACTTCAAGCCTTCGAGTTATGGCACCAACGAATCGATGAAGATGAACAGGAACACACCCAAATAGGTGTGAAATCCACTTTTGTCTCCCCTTCTGGTAATGGAAACACGGGGCGTACACCCTGTCTAACTTTGACCGGGGCGAAGTTGGGGTCACCCACTGCATCTGTGTTCACGCCCAGCTAGAAAATGCTCCCCCCAACCCTCCTCAACCTGCTCCGCCTCTTTGTTAGCCCGGGGGCACGCCCCACGAACGACATTAACAACAGTGGTACCAACTTAAGGGGGAGCATTCTCGAGTGATGAGTATTATTATTTAGTATGAGAACTTTTCTGTAATCTGTACCGTATGCCCATAAAAGTTAACTTTCAGAGCGTAACACACTCCACAACTGTTCTCTTTTCTCTCAAATCTTCAACCGAGCCTGACCCTACGATAACATATAGCTATCAGTTATTCATTTATGTTGTATTATATTTCGGTAAAATATTATTCTGCTACTGCATATGTTTTCAGTTAAAACTCATTTTGCAAGCCCTCCAACAGATGGGTTTTCAGATAAGGAACTGAAGGAGATTTTCTTGTAATTGTTCTTCTTACCAAATGCCTCCTAGAATATTTTAATGTTTCCTTCACCTTAAGGCAGCCATATGACTTCCTCCTCCTCCTGTAACTTACAATCCTCACTTCTTCCAAGGCCAAAGTCATTGCCTGGAACTGGTAATGTGCATTTTGATGTTGGAGCATCACTGAGAGGCTAGTTCAGTGTCTATATCCCAACTTTGCGAACCATGTGCTTGCTCTTTTCGGTCTCCAAGGGGATGCATTTTCCAGGTTGCAATGTTGTAAAGATGTTGAGAGTTAATTTCTATTAAGCAGCCTGGTGAGTCCCAAACAACAATCCCCTGGGCCTAAGTACTGGAACCCTTTTTCCAAGAAACAAAAGTTTTTACCATGTTTCTATTGCTTCCCATTCGTTGGATGCTTGCTTATCACTATCCGGCTGTACATACCTCATAAGATTAGGAAAAGCTCTCCATGAATTAAGAGCTCATAAAATGTATTCGTCGTCCATCAAAAACCATACCCAACTTGCCCCCAGCCGAAACCTTTGCCAAGTAGTTGGCCTGGCCCTATGCAACGTTCAAACCACGAACAAGAACGCTTTGTGAAATAATGGTTCATGGAGTCGAGCGCATGGTGTACCCGCACCACCCTAAGAATAAGAAACTTTTGTTGAGTGCTCCAAGTTCAGGAGTGTCCCCTGTACATACGTCATAAGATTAGGAAAAGCTCTCCATGAATTAAGAGTTCATAAAATGTATTCTTGGTTTTTAGATATGAGGGAAGTAAGGAGGGATGAGAGATTGGAATCATTCTAGCAGAGCAGCAACTGTAGTGCGTTATGGAGATCTTTTTGGCCCAGCAACCTAGAGCACTTTTTTCTTATCTAAGGTTTTATATTATTTCTACAAAGCAAACAAATGTCAAAAACACTATAACCCTTAATTTTGAATTGAGATCTAGGGCTCTCCTATTGCATCACCAAAATAGTTTTGCATTATGAATATCTTGTTAGACCAGCGACCTGAAGCACTTCTTTTCCCGTCTAATGATTAGTATTATATTCGTTTCTAAACAGAAAATAAACTTCAAATTAGTAAATTATTGTTGTTGAGAGTTAAGATTGAGGGCTATTGTTAATGAACGAATGACTTCCTTTGTAGGATCGAAGCCTAAGCTAGAGTTCCTTAGGTGCTGTTTGGTTTATAACTCGAAAATAGTTTTTGCAAAATTTTGAAAACAGTTTTTAAAAATGGTTTTTGAAAAATAAAGAGAGCTTTTGAAAACGAAATCTTGTTTGATAATATGTTAAAAGTAAAAAAGTAAATTTGGTGATTGGTTAAATTTTAAAAAAATATTTAATAACGAAATATAATATTAAGAAAAAGGTGATGTGATTTTTTAAAGGAAGATTAAAGGAATTTTTTAAGTCGTTTTTTGATTGAATTCTTTGATTTTTCGTTAGATTACTTATTGTTTCATTGATTTTCAGAGGTCAGGGATCACCCCTCTCTGAGTTTTGTTTTCTTTGGATTTATCAATAAAGCTTACCTCGCACTGTCGAGGTTCCCAAAAAAAAAAAAAGGAAAAAAAGGTGATGTGATTAATTGAGAATTGTTTTTTTAAAATAGTTTTTGAGTTTTATTGTAAAAAGAAAAATAGTTGGATTTTTTGTTTTTGAAAATAGAGAATATGCACTCCAAAACAAAACGAAAGCAATCCGATCCTTAACAATTTTTGTGTTCCATTGCGAATCCTTACTGCTTAGTTATATCCTCTTAATGCTGCTTATATTTTGTGACCATGTGCATTGATTTTCTAATTACCAAATCTTAATTCGTCACTCATTCAGAATCATTGCTGCTGCTGGTGTTGTTGAACAAGAGAGATCCCGAAGGCTAACAACGGCCATACTGAATCAGGTGGTACAGGAGGCACTTGCTTTGAAATCACCTCCAAGGACAAGAGGTGGTAAGAGAGGACGCATTTATTACTGTACGCAGGTATTCTGGTTACTCTAATTTTACAGTTACTTGACCTTTTTATTCTTGATAACGTGCAATTAGAACATATTCATGTTTTATTTCTATGGGAATCGAAAGAAAACCTAATTCAAAACTATTTCAGCTTCTGTTAGGATATTAATTAGATTGTATTATCTTAATGTTGAAGTTTTTTTCACCATCCACGAAGAGGACTCCAAGATAAAAGTTAGTATGCCAATGGTTATCACCTCAATTTAGAAATTCTATATATGCAGTTGTTATCATCGTTAAGGATTTAGTTAAGAATTACAAGGGTTATCTCTTCTCCTATGGATGTAGGCCGTAATGGCAGAACCCATGTAAATTGGTGTCTTCTTTATTTTTTATGTTCATTGCTGCCTATAAAAGTCTACAGTTTCACCCCAAATTTTAAGATCTCATAACTCCTTGATTGACGTCTACAAGTTTTGTTTTGTCCTTTTTTTAAGAATCCACGTTTTGGATAGAAGTATAACGAGGGTTAAATGTGTTAAGAAGTGTGAGGGATTGGAAGAAAGTTATTTTATCCAAGCACCATTACATTGTTTTTGATTGGTCAATTTAAGAAACCGTCCCCAAAAAATGCATTTTAATTAGTGAACATGTTGGACATTCTTTAGTTATAATTCTTACATCTGTTTTAACTTCATAGGACTCTTCCTAGGTTCTGAATTTACACGTTCTCTCTTTAAACATGACATGATATATGTATATATAGTGTGTGTATATATATTGTTAAAGTAACAAGAGAATTTTGAAGAATGAGAAGGCTTAATAATTGTGTGTGTCTGTCCCTCTATTCGTAATAGAAATTAGGAAACAATACAGAAACCCAAACAATACAGGAAATTCTAAATAATACAGAAATGACATTAATGGTCCTTGAGCCCCCTAATGATTTAATAAATAAATCAACTATTGATCCATTGAATTCACATGTCTAGTCTCAATAATCTTCTACAACAAATGTTCCTGTATGAAGTGATAATCAACTTTTATGCCTTTCGTTCTTTCATTAAAGAGTAAATTAGATGCAATGTGAATAGTTGCTTGATTATTACAAATAAGGTCCATTGGCGAAGGGTGTTTAAATCCAAGTTCTTCCAACAGATTTTTCAACCAGGTTAACTCACAAGTGGTGTGGGTCATTGCCCTGTATTTCGATTCTGCATTTGACCGGGCCACAGTTGTCTGTTTTTTACTCTTTCAAGAGATGAGATTATCTCCAACAAATACATAATTCCTTGTAATGGACTTCCTATCCGAGAGAGATCCAGCCTAGTCTGCATCTGTATATCCCTAAATTTGAGTGTCACCAAAGTTCTAAAACAACAAACCATAATTAGGAGCACCTTCAAAATAATTAGTAAAAATCAATTTCCTAGGACATTGTTTGCTTTTAGCTAATTAGTAAAAATCTAAAATGATTCTTTCGCTGATCTTTTTTGTTAAAAGGGTAATTATGTCTTACCGGTACTGTTTAGGGTTTCCCATATTGTTTAGGATCTTTTGTATTGTTCTCTAATTATTATTATTATAAATATATGGAGAGGTTAACACAATTGTTAAACCTTCTCATTCTTTTCCTATCATTTTCTTACTTTAACATGGTATTAAGAGCAGGTTATGGGAGACTGATTCCATTAATCTGTTCAAACTATTCCTCTTAATTTTTTGTTTTCTTTTTCTCCTCTTTCATTTTTCCCAATTGTTCATACGAAAAAAAAGGGGAAAGTCTGAAACTCTAGCTGTTATTAGTCGTCTCTCCGGCCGACAAGCCCACACCGCCACTGCCTACCAACCACTCAGATTCGGCGTTGTCAACGCCATTCCAAGCCTCGCCGCCGTCGTCCAGGCCATTCCGAGCCTCCACAATCATCGTCGTCCAAAACAACGCCCTACCACCATTACGGACTAGATTCGCTACTCGCAGCCCAGATTCAAAGTCCTACCACCGTCGACGTCGCCCACGTCGTCGCTGTCCACCATCGACGTCGTCCACATAGCCGCTGTCTCATCTGACGTCCGACGCTACTGAATCAATGTTAATGGCCAGACATCGTGTGAGCTTTATGTCATTTCTTCTCTGCTTCTGTTCGCTATTTGATTGAAAAAAAAAATATCGATGTCTTAATTTTTTTTTTAATCACTCTTTATTTAGTTGTTTCATTAGTTCATGGAGGTCTTTGTTTGTTTTTCCCCACTATAATTGTTCACTTCACTTGGTTGTTGTGTTGGTGAGTTGTTGTAGTGGTGCATACTGTTCTCAATTGATTAGCAGTGCAGTGATGTCAAGTTTGTTACCACAATTATTCACCACTTATAAGTTGAATGAGACCAATTACTTGCTATGGTCTAAACTTGTACAAGTTGTTATTAACGATCAAGGGAAACGAGGTGGTCGAGGTAGTCATAGTACTGGCTTTCGGGGTGGCCGAGGTGGCCATTGTCGTGGTCAATATCGTTAGTGTTTACTTTGTGGTAAGAAAAATCATACTCAAGATACTTGTTGGTCGTTCTCCTAATTATACTCATGCGGAACCTATAATCAAGTTGCTCCCGTTTCATCATCCAACTCTTCAACTCCCAAGACTATTTCTGAAGACGAGTATGTTCAGTTCCTTCAGTTTAAGGTGTCCAAGCAGACATCTACCCCCATTACTTCGCTAGCTCAACGAGGTAATCCTACCGCATGTCTTTCTTTTCATCCTTCCCCTTCTACACCTTTGATCATAGACTCCGCTACCACTAATCCACATGTCAGGTACTTCTTCTTTATTTACGCATATTCGGTCATCTCATTCATTGGCCCTTGTTATTGTTGCTGATGGTTCCACCGTCCTTGTTTGTGGTATTGGAACGGTGGAACTTTCACCCTCTTTATCTTTATCCTCTGTCTTGTATATTTATTTTTTTGCTTTTAATTTGATATCAATAAGTAAGCTTACTCGACCACTTAATTGTTTTATTTGTCTTTTTCCTGATTCTGTCATTATCCAGAATTTGAAAACACAGAAGACGATTGGCATACGGTGTAAGAAAAATGACATTTATTACTTCGACAATCACGATGAGACACCTGTTATTCTGTTCACTGCCTATCCTGCTGTTGTATCTGCCCACCAAATTCATTGCCGCCTAGGTTATCCCTGTCTTGTCAGTCTAAAGGTACTCGTTCCTAGTTTACGTCATTTGTCCTCCTTAGATTGTGAGTCTTTTCAGTTAGGAAAGCATCATCATACGTTATTTACTTCCCCGGCTTAGTTTCGATCATCGAGTCCTTTGTGTTTAGTTCATTCAGACGTTTGGGGTCCTTCTCGTATTGCCTCTACATTAGGCTTTCATTATTTTGTCACATTTGTCGATGATTTGTCCAGGATTACATGACTCTATTTAATGAAAGATCGTTCTGAATTGTTCTTCATTTTCTCTGCCTTATGTACTGAAATTAAAACTCAATTTAATGTGCTCGTGTGTATACTTCGAAGTGACAATGCTCGAGAATATTTTTCTCAACCTTTTACTTCGTTCATGTCATAGTCTGGTATATTGCATCAGTCTTCTTGCCCTCACACACTACAACAAAATGGAGTCGCTGAGCGTAAGAATCGACATCTCCTAAAAGTGGCTCAAACTTTGATGTTTGAGATGAATGTTCCCAAACACTTCTGGGCAGATGCAGTTCTTACAGCTTGCTTCTTGATCAATAGAATGCCTTCTTCTACCTTGAATGGCAAAGTCCCTCGTTCTATTTTTTTCATCGATCACCCTGGTTTGCTTTACCTTACCGTATTTTTGGATGTGTCTGTTTTGTCCACTAGTTGACTCCTGACAAGGCTAAGTTAGATCCTTGTGCCATCATATGTGTCCTCCTTGGTTATTCTCGCACACAAAAGGGTTATCAGTGTTATAGTCCTTCTTTACAATGCTCTTTCATCTCCGCTCCAGAACTTGTCCCACCTAGTCGTCGTTCACCACCTTTACATGTATACTCTCGTCTCGAGAAGGTAGTTCCCGCCGTTGAGCCAATCGTCTCTGTGTCTTCAGATTCTTCTCTAGTTCATCCATCCGCGTCTAACTTGGACATACCCATTGCTGTCCGAAATAGTAAGCATACATGTACTTAACATCTTATTTCTAACTTTGTTTCGTATGCACACCTATCTCCTTCCTATTCCTCTTTGTTGCTTCTTTATCCTCTGTTTCTATTCCAAAGTCTGTCACAGAAGCTCTTACTTACCCTGGTTGGGCGACCGCGATAGAAGAGGAAATGTTAGCCTTACGTTAGAATGGTACTTGAGATCTCGTCTCGCTTCCGCCTGATAAAACAACAGTTTGATGTAATGGGTATACACAATCAAAGTTTATCCGGATGACACCATTGATCAACTCAAGGCTCGTTTAGTTGCCAAAGGTTACACTCAGATATATGGTCTTGATTATTTTGAGACCTTTTCTCCTGTTGCCAAACTCGCTTCTGTTCGCTTGTTCATCTCTTTGGCTGCCACCTTTTGTTGACTGTTGCATCAACTTGATATCAAGAATGCGTTCTTAAATGGCGATTTGACTGAAGAAGTATACATGGAGCAACCTCTTGGGTTTGTTGCTCAGGGGGAGTTTGGTTTGGTATGTCGCTTGAAGAAATCAATTTATGACCTCAAGCAGTCTCCTAGAGCATGGTTTGGGAGATTCAGTGAAGTGGTCACTGAATTTGGTCTTCGCCGTTGTGGAGTCGATTACTCTGTATTCTATAGGTACCGTAAAGTCAGACGAATATTGTTGATTGTGTATATGGATGACATCGTGATTACCGGAGACAACCACCAGGGTATTCAGGAACTCAAAACATTTTTGCATAGTAAGTTTCAAATCAAAGATTTGGATCAATTGAAGTATTTTTTGGGGATTGAAATTTCTCGATTAAGTCAAGGTATTTACTTATGTCAGAGGAAATATGTTCTCGATCTGTTGAGTGAAATAAGAATGCTAGGAGTTAAACCGATTGATTCACCTATGGATCCAAACAACAAACTATTGGCAGATCAAGGTGTATCATTGACAGATTCAGTGCAATACACACAGTTAGTTGGGAAGTTGAACTACTTAATGGTTATTAGACCAGATATTTCCTTTGCTGTGAGTGTTATCAGTCAGTTCTTGGATCGTTCCACGACTTATCACTGGGATGCAGTAATTCTTATTCTTCGATATCTGAAAGGTTCTCCAGGATGTGGTTTGTTGTGCCAGAATTTTGGTCACACTCAAATTAAGGGATATACAGATGCAGATTGGGCCAGATCTCCCTCGGATAGGAAGTCCACTACTGGGTATTGTGTGTTTATTGGAGGTAATCTCGTTTCTTAGAAAAATAAAAAACAGACAATTGTGGTGTGGTTAAGTGCAGAATCGGAATACAGGGCAATGACCCATACTATTTGTGAGTTAACTTGGTTGAAATATTTATTGGAAGAACTTGGATTCGAACACTCTTCACCGATAAATCTGATATGTGATAATCAATGAGCACTTCACATTGCATCCAACCCAATCTTCCATGAGAGGACAAAACATATTGAAGTTGATTGCCACTTTATTTGAGAAAAAGTATTGTAAAAGCAGATTGAGACTAAACATGTAAAGTCAGTTGATCAGTTAACTGATTTGTTCACTAAACCGTTAGGGGGTTCAAGAATAAAATATATTTGTAATAAGTTATGAACATACAATATATATGCTTTAGTTTGAGGGGGAGTGTTAAAAGGGTAATTAAGTCTTACCAGTACTGTTTGGGGTTTCCTACATTGTTTAGGATCTCTTGTATTGTTCTCTAATTATTATTATAAATAGATGGAGAGGTTAACACAATTGTTAGGCCTTCTCATTCTTTTCCTGTCATCTTCTTACTTTAACATTTTTCTTTTTTTCTTTTGTCAATCTTGTGCATTGTTGCATTCACGTCCGTTAGTGATCATACCAAGGTATATCAAAGCTCTGATGCCAACTGGCGTAGTAGAGTAGCGATTGAAAGACTAAATATCGTTCTAGTAGACGGAAAAGAGCTAGATAGTGTTCTAGCAGACAAGGGGCTCTTGAATCTATTAAAGTTATTATTATTATTTAGTATTAAGGGTAGAATAATCTTTTATTCGCTTTCTAGATCTTTTTATTATAAGCCTATATAAGTTTTGTTTTCTACTTGTATTTTGTATTCATTCTTCACATATAATAAACCCTAGCCTCCTTTTTTCTTTTCTCTCTAGTTGCTATGTTTATTCATTGATTTTCACATGTCATCAAGAGTCTAATCTCATGGAAGGAAGTTTGATCTCATGCATAACGACTGCGAATCCAACTATGATTCTTGTGTCCATACAGATCTGGCGTCCGTACAGATTAGACGTTTGTACAACTATGATTTCTGGTGTCCGTATGGTTTTGGCTTTCGCACAACTTTGATTTGGTTTATTTGCAACAAATCATCGTATTGTTTCTGGTATTTGATTTTCTTTCTCCGCCTTATTCTTTTTGTGTTTTTCTTTTGTTAGTATTCGTAATGGCTCCTGAAAGGGATGATTCGCTTCAGTTGATTAGTGTGAGATTAAATGTGAATTTTTTTTTTTTCGTATTGGAGTTATTTGATGAAAAATTTTCTTAAAGGCAAAAATATGTTGGGTTATATTAGTGGTACGTTAGTTGAACCAAAAGATCAAAAGGATGAAGTTTATATAGCTCCGTTAGACATTTGGGAGGCAAACAACTCGAAAATTATCACATCGATTAACAACTCTGTAGATCATTCAATTGGTATGCAACTGGCGAAATATGAGTACGTCAAAAAGGTCTGGGAATATCTTTCAAGGTTGTACAGGTTGTCTAATTTTACAAAACAATACCAATTAGAATATGATATTCTGTATTTGAGCACTGAAACAGAATGATATGAGTATTCAGGAATTCTACTCCGCTATGACAGATCTTTGGGATTAATTGGCCCTCACGGAATCTGCAAAATTACGAGTATGTACTCCGTACATTGCTTGTAGAGAAGAACAACGTTGGTCCATTTTTTTATGGTGTTACGTGATGATTTTGAGGGACTTCGTGGAATAATTCTATACCGTAGTCCACTTCCTTTTGTTGACTTAGTGGTTAGTCAGCTATTGGTCAAGGAGATACACCTTATGTCTCAATCAGAAAAAAAGGTTCTCCAAACACCTAGTCCATCTGATCCGGCAGTTCTTTCTAATCATCAAAACAAGTCTTATTTGAGGTCTGGTTTGGATAAACACAACTTTTGTAAGCAGAAGGGTCATTTTAAGGCTCAGTGCACTAAATTAAGTAGAATGCAGCAGTAACAGCAACAACAACAATCGCCGCCTCGTGGAAATCTGACAACCAATCTAAAAAATGACCTTACAGGCCTCCATTACCCAACACTGCAACAACTGTACCCTCATCAAATTCGTTTTTCTTTGGAGACTGTGCATCTTCTAATCCCACAATGGTTGCTTTCACTGAGTAATTTTAGAAGTTTCTTGTCACAACCACTTGCTATGTCTACTGCCTCTTCAGTAGGGTTGTTGTTCTTTAGTTCTTCAGGTATGTCTTCCTCTATATGGGTATTAGATTCGGGAGCCTCTCATCATATGTTTCCTAACTTGTCATCCTTTGCTTCTTTAAATCCTACATCATCTGTATCTATTATGACTGCTGATGGTACTCCGATGCTGTTAATAGGCATTGGTTTCATTGTCACATCTCGGTTATCTTTTTTGAGTGTTTATCATATTCCCAATCTTGCCTTGCATATTGTTTCTATTGGCCAATGTGGCTCTGGTTACTCAGTCTTTTTCACTTCTACTTCTTGTCATCTATAGGATCTTAAATCCCAGAAGATGATTGGGACTGGCCGTAGGCAGGGGGAGCTATATATATTGGATGAGCTAAGAGTACTAAGTGTTGCAGATTCCAATGTTAACTTGTCGTCTTTTCATTTTGCTTCTTCTTCTTCTTCTAGTTTTTATTTATGGCATTCTCGTTTTGGTTATGTTTTTTCATCTCGTTTAAAATATTTAGTATCTATAGGAGCATTAGGAAATTTGTTAGCTTAAACTGACAAAATTTTCTGCTTTCCTTTTTGATTGAAGTATTACCTCTTCTCTTGCATCATTTGATCTTGTTTACTCTGATATGTGGGGACCTTCCCGAATTGCTCAAAAGAGGGGGGGTGTGGGGGTGTCTAGACATTATGTTTTATTCATTGATGATTACACTCGATATTGTTGGGTTTATCTTATGAAACGTCGTTATGAATTCTTTGGTATTTTTCAGACATTTCGAGCTCTTACTAAGACCTAAGATTCTGCTATTATCAAGTGCTTTAGATGTGATTTGAGTGGGGAGTACATTTCTAATCCTTTCACTAACTTTCTTGCTTTAGATGAAACAGTTTATCGAATCTTGTGTAATGACACTCCTGAGCAAAATGGTGTTTACTGGAAGGAAACATAGGCATATTATTGAAACTGCTTGTTCCCTATTACTATATGCCTCTGTTCCTAGTGCATTTTGGGTGTACGTGTTTTGTTCTTCGACCGAGTGTAGAGCGTAGTAAGTTATCTTCCCGTTCTGCCATTTGTGTCTTTCTAGGTTATGGTGAGGGACAAAATGGTTATTGTTGTTTTGATCCAGTTGCACAAAAACTATATGTCCTGTCATGTTATATTTCTGGAGTTGATACCTTTTTTTTCTATTCTTGCTAGTACACACAATTTGACTAAATCTGACCTCATTTCCATAGATCCTTTCTCTGATGATACGTATGGTTTAGCTCCTCAAAACTCATGCACTACAGATATTGACCCACCTTTGGCTTCACAACCTTATGTTCCTATTGCACCTCTTCCTCTACATTATTCTCGCAAGGTTCACACAATTAGTTCTGCAGGTACTGATGCTTTTAGTGTTCCCTCCCCTCCAATGGCCGACCAAACACCTTCTCCTATTGTGGATCCTCCGCTTTTCTATCCTCGGCGCATTAGTAAGTCCACTCATATACCAGATTTTGTTTAATCTTGCTATTCAAATATTCTTTTGCTTAATTCTTAGTCTCTATTCACTTAATCTCTCTGAGCCTTTGTCCTATAAAAGAGGCAACACTCGATCCCCTTTGGTAACAGGTTATGGTTAAGGAATTCTCTGCTTTGTAAAAGAAGGATGCATGGGATTTGGTATCTTTACCGCTTGGTAAAAGTATAATTGGTATTCGTTGAGTCTACAAAATTAAAACCAAGTTTGATGGTTCAGTTGGGCAGTACAAAGCTCGATTGGTTGCTAAGGGTTTCTCTCAGCAATATGGTATAGATTATGAGGAGACTTTTGCTCTTGTTGCAAAATGACAATTGTTCATACTTTTATTGTCGTTGCATCTATTCATCAGTGGCATGTTTCTTAGATGGATGGTAAAAATGCCATATTGAATGGCGATCTGCAAAAAGAAGTTTACATGACTCTTCCTCTTGATGTTGCTCATAATTCTGGAGAAGTTTGTAGACCAAAGAAAGCTTTATATGGCCTTAAATAGGCACCTTGAGCTCGGTTTGTTGTCAACTGTGATTACCTCTTGGTTTTTGCCCAAATAATCATGATTCCGCTCTGATTATTACTGGTGATGATGCTGATGGGATTGCAGTCTTGAAGTCAGAATTATCTCGTCAGTTTGCAATAAAGGACTTGAGAGCTTTTCGTTACTCTTTGGGTATTGAAGTAGCATTCTCTTCAAAAGACTATCTTCTCTCTCAGTCTAAATATGCATCTAACATTCTTGAGCGTGCTCGTCTTACTAATACTAGGACAATTGATAATCCTCTAGAAGGGAACGTTCGCTATTCACCCTCTAATGATGCTACTTTGCCAGATCCTACCTTATATCGTACTATTGCTTGCAGCTTGGTCTATCTTACTATTACTCACTCAGGCATTGCCCACGCCGTTCACATCATCAGTCAGTTTGTCACTTCTCCTACTACAGTTCATTGGGCTGTTGTTCTTCGTATCTTTCGGTATCTTCGGGCATCCTCTTTTAGAGTCTCTTATTTCTATCGACCTCGTCTTTGGATTTACATGCATACTCTGATACTGATTGGGCTAGTGATCCCTCAGTTCGCAAGTCTGTCATATTTTTTTGTGTATTTTTAGGCGGTTCTCTTATTTCATGGAAGATCAAGAAGCAGGTCGTTGTTTCTAAGTTTTCCACGGAAGCTGAGTATTGTGTGATGGCATCCACTACCACCGAAATAGTTTGATTGCGTTGATTACTTGTAGTTATGAGTTTCTCTTTCTTATTCCACTCCTACGTATTGTGATAACAAGTGTGCTATTCAGATTGCTCACAACTTAGTCTTTCATGAACGGATTAAGTATATCGAGATTGGTTGTCATCTCATTCGTCATCATCTTCAGCATGGCACCATTACTTTACCTTTCATGTTATCCTCCATGTAAATTGACAACTTGTTTACTAAGTCGCATTCTATTTCGCTTTTTCGGTTTTGGTTAACAAACTCTCGATGCTTCTTGCAGCCACATCGTGAGTTTGAGGGAGATATTATAGTTATTATTATTTAATTTTAATGGTAGAATAGTCTTTTCTTATATCTTTCTATTGTAAGCCTATAAAAAATTTATTTTTTGGGTTTTCTCTTGTACTTTGTATTCATTATTCAAATATAATAAATCTTAGTCTCCTTTTCTCTTTCTCTTTAGACTCTATGTTTATTCATTGATCTTCACAAAATCCATAAGAAAGGGTTCTCGACTCCACAAGAAAGAGAAAATCTGAAGCATATTAGACTTGAATAATTGAATGAATGCAGGAGTTTATCGAGTGTGTATTTATAGCCCTCAATCTGTGGGAAAAAGAAAATCCTAGACCTCTAAAGAAAAAAAAAAAAAAAAAAAGCTAATCCTAATACTAGTAGAAAAAGAAAAGTTAAAAATAGGAAACAAACTAATCATAATGCTTCTAAGAAAAAAAATATTAAAATAGTAAAAAATACAAATCCTAGTTGAACCAGGAAATCTTTGTTGGTTGTCTCTTGCAACATAGGACGTTTTGATTCACATACAATCCGACGAGAGTTGTGGGTTTGGGTGGAGTGGGGTGTGGGTTGGGTGGTGATTTTGGGTACTACCATGAATCATGTTTCAGTGAATGATGGGGTAGAGGGTGGTGGTGTGGTGAAGGAAAGAGGGAGGAGAAATAGAATCCCAAAATTGGATTTGAGTTAGGCCCGTTTGTTAATACAACTAAGTATTTAAAACTGCATGAAATACTTATAAAATTAAATGTGTTTGATAGTAAAATTAAACAATCACTTAAAAAATTGTTCAAAATTTTAATTGATATTTGATTCACTTAATTTTTTAACACTTATTAGTTAATTCCATATAATATCTAATTATTGCAACCAACATTTTACATCAATACTGTAAAATCTTAAAAAAAAAATGGTATATACGAAAAAATTATAGATGGAAAAATATTAAATTGAGAAAAAATAAAGAGAGAGCTGTAGAGAGAATATATTAGAAAAATAAAATTGTAAAAATTATTTTAGGAATAAAAGTTTATAAAAAAATAATTTATAATTTTTTGAAGTTAAAAGTTTTGAAAAATTAAATACTTAATATATTCAGCACCTAATAAATTCAACATATTTTAAATGGTTATCAAACATGACCTAAGTGGTTCCGGGCTTAGAGACTTAATTGGGTAAATTGGGACTTTATTATGGACTAATCTAACACAACCTACATTTTAAGGACCAACGGTGAAATTTATGGCTGAGCTAAAACAATGACGTGCAATAGTTGAGCTTTTCTCAACTTGAGACCCACATTGCCCACCTCTTTTTCATTGCTTGGCTTTTGCATGTGTAATTGGATGCAACAGTAAATGATCCACCAACAAAAGTTTCCTCATCTTTGGAAGTACTCTTTGAGATGCATCTCTCCCAAGTAGCAATTCAGTTTTCCTTTTATTTGCCTGACATGTATTAATTACTGCTGAACTGTCCCAATTTTTGTACTAAGTGCTCATATATAGCTGACTCATTTACTATTTCACAGGCAGCAATTAGACCACCCACCTTTGTGTTCTTTGTGAACGACGCCAAACTTTTCTCTGAGACATACCGGCGGTATATGGAGAAGCAACTGCGCTCCAATGCTGGGTTTGCCGGAACCCCAATTCGGCTTCTTTGGCGCAGCAGGAAAAAGATAGAAAGGGATAATGGTGAGTACAAGTATAATGACCATTGGCTTGTCTTTCTTTCGCATGGTAAAAATGTGTACTGTTTGCTTATGGTTTTAAGTAATAACAGAAGTTGGGTTCCACCGCCAGGTGGATTTTTTTTTTGGGGGTGGGGGGGGTGGGTGGACACTGCTCACTTTTCTGAGGCAGCAGTTATACCCTTTCAATATTGAGGCTACAAAACGTACCTAAGTTTATGAAATTATAAATATGGTTTCAGTCTGCATAACAAAATATTTAGTACTACAAAGAAACACAAGATTTTTTTTATTTTTTATCATTCTTCTATTTATTTTCAGCCAAGGCCGCTGCAAGAAATACACAAGCTACTCTCCAATTGCGATAATTTTGTCGGAAGCATCATTTTAAAATATGGGCTAGAGTGGAAAACCTTTCACAGGAAATGACGAAGTTATGATAACGCGAAGGAAATCAGGCAAGGCGGTTTTTCCGTAGACTCTTATTTATGTTGCCTCTCTGTTTTGATTCTGTGTAAATAGCGCAGTGTGTAATGTATGGGCAGAGATTCAAAAAGCGATGACGACTCTGTTTGTGATTGTGAACTGCATTTATGTTGCCGATTATATGAGATGAAACATTGCATGTGGGTATTGAATGTTGAACCTTGACGGTGTAAGTTAGGGATGGGTACTTGTCATACGTATCAGAGATTAATTTTGTTTTTCCTTCATGTCTGTCTGTCTTGCTTTCTTTCGTTATCTTCCTTCAGTTGTATCAGTAGGCGGCTATTGTGCAATTCTTACAGGTGAGTCTCAGGGTGCGTTTGTTTGGGTCGAAAAAGAATGAATAATAAAATGAAAAAGAAAATAGGATGAAAATTGAAAAAGAATTTTGTTTGGTATGAAAAAAAAATGGAATAAAAAAAAGGAAGAAAAATCATCAATTTTCAAAGATTTTTTTTCCACACCAATTTAGGAGGACAATGAAGGCAAATGAGAGTTTTTCAAAAAGAGAAATTACAATTATACTCTTAGTAGTATAATCTTTTATTTATTTGTGTAATATACGAGTGTAAAATAGTAAATTACAATAAAGTGCATTATTTTTTTCCTTTTAATTTTTTTCTTAACCAAACAATAGAGAAAATAATTTATCTTTCACAATGAATGAAAATATTATTTTTTTATTTTTTTTTCCTTTCTCTATTCCAGTCTACCAACCAAACATACCATTAATCTTGGGTTGGTTGGAATTGGTAAGGCGACTTGTTGTAGAAGTAGCTACGACAGTTGGATGGCTGGGCCTCGACTAATAATAATCGATGCCAATAAGATGGCTCTCTTTGTTTTACTTACCAATTGTTTTATTAACCAAGTATCACTTTTCTCTCTCTCTCCCTCTTTTTTCTATAGCATTTGGGGGAATGAGATGTGCGATAAGAAATGTTGGTCAAAGATCTACTCAAGAATAGATGAATTGAGTAAATAAAAATTAAACAAATAAAATATCAAATCATTTTAATTTTTCTAACTAATTATTATCTTGATATTTGCAGAAATATATTTTAACTAAGTGTACAACCAAACAGATAAGGGTAGAGAAATTGACACTAAGATTTATAAAGGGTAGAGAAATTGACACTAAGATTTATAATGGCTCAGCAAGCTACTACGGCCTACGTTCATTCCCCCGAGTTCCTGTAGGAAATTCGCAATCCAATAATCTTGATCTATTTCCCAAACAGGAACCAAACCTTTACAACAATATTTTTCACATGTGCAAAATTACCTAATTCTTTTTCCAGACTCATAATCAAACATATCTGTTTTCCAGGCACATGATTAACCCTAATTAGGCAATGTTCTTTTATACCTAATCTACTCTCACTTAAATCACTGACGTTTAGGTAGAAGTTACAACTCACTGATGGCCCAAGAATTACCCAAGAGGAAGGGTGAATCGGGTTTGAAATTTTTTTTGCTAATTAATTCTACTTAATTTAAATTTATGTGATTGTGTGAAGTACACAACGGATATTCAATCAAAACAATAATCACAAATACAAATATAAGCGAAAATGTAAAGAGTAGAATTAGAGAGATTGACATCGGTATTTTATAGTGATTTCGCAAACACCTTTTGCCTAGTGTACTCCCTCGAGCTCCTTCGAGGATTTTACTATCTTTGATCTTCTTACAGGTGAAGACTAAACCGTCTAAAGTCGCCGCTTGAGAAATTTGTATATCAAGACTTTACAATTTAGAGTGAATATGTTCTACTCACAAATCTCTCATCTTGAGCAAAACTTTTAATCAAGATTTACAATTAAAATTCTCACCGTGTCACAAAGTGGAGCTTCAACACTCATAAGATATAAAACTCAAGAATCTATGTGTATGAAACAAATATAACAATCACTCAAAAAAAAATGAATCAAGAAAGAAATGAAGTGTTGTTGCACAAAAATTTGCTTGGAAAAGAAACTTTAGTAGTATCTCTTTGATCTTTGTAGCTTAATTGAAAGAATGATACTTGATTGATTAGTGAGTTATGAAACTTCTAGCAATGTTCTTCCTTATATATATGTTGAGAATGTATGAAGGATTTCTCAATTGAAGAGCTTAATAGGATATAACCGTTGGAGCTTCTCTTCAAATTGTCAAGACACGAATGCAATGCTTCTCTCCATTATCTCTGCAGATTTGTCAAGATTCCATCTACTTTTCCAATCTCATAAATGTTAAATAGGTATAATTAAATGCAAATAACCTATAGTCTATTCTTGTCTTCGAGGTAGTGGAAAATTACATCCATTTAATCACATATACAATATATATAATTGAGTATGCTTGGTAATAATAAATGTAGACAATTCATGATGAAAGTCTTCAAAGTTGGATTGGAATCATTAAAGGTAAGGCTCCTCAATTTTGAAAATGAATCAAGATAATGAAGATAAGTTGGCATATTCATGATGGGAGACAAAGTATGAGTTAGCAATAAATGAGCTACTCTATCACCAAGTCAAAATAATATTTTTTGTATTCCCACATGATTTTCTTAACAAATTTAAATATAGGTTGGTTTCTTTGCCACTACTTTCACTTTCCGAGCCACTTGTGTCAGTGTCATCCCAAGTTGCCTTGAGAGATTTTTTCTTGCTTTTGCGATGATATTTCCTTGGCTTTCTTTGATCCTCCTTGAGTTAAGGACACTTGGTTTTGTAGTGACCAAACTTTTGTGACATTTGCAACATTTAACTTTGCTTGTGTCGATTTTGTTAAATATTTTCTTGAAGAATCTCTAGTTGAGCCGATCCATTCGTCTCGCCAAGAGAGTCATTTCGCTTTTAGCATCGCTTCCGATGCTTTCATCATCATCATCATCATCTTGAATAGCTTTTAAGGCTATTCCCTTATTTCGATTTCTACCTTATTTTCCAAAACATTTGAGTGAAGGCTCATGAGTGGTCAAGTTACCAATGAGTTCATCAATGATATATTTGTTTAGATCTTTGGACTCCGAGATGACTGTCACCCTTGGTTCCCATGCCTTGGGAAGAGCTCTAAGGATCTTTCGTACTCGGTCGGGTATTGAGTACTGCTTTCCGAGTGCATTCAAGTTATTACAAAATTTTTTAAACCGAGTATACATTTCCATGATCAATTCACTATCCTCCATCTTGAATAGTTTGTATTGGTGCACGAGAATATCAATCTTGGATTCCTTGACTTGATTTGTACCCTTATGAGTAATTGTGAGAGTATCCCGAATTTCCTTTGCCGATGAGCATCCGAAAATCCTATTATATTCATGAACATCTAAACCACAATAAAAAAGGTTAATAGTTTGGGCATTTATAAAAATTAACTTGGTATCCCTATCATCAAATTCCGATTCTACCTTAAGTGTAGTAGATCCATCAAGATTAGTTTTGATAGGAATATGTGGATCATTTTTTAATAACTTCTCAAACTTCTTAATTTGTAACTTGTAAAAACATTGTCATTCTACCTTTCCAAAATACATAATTGTTACCATTAAATAACGGAGGTCTATGCATGGATTGACTTTCGAGAAGGGTAGTTGCAACGAAATTTTCCATGATCAATTTGCTAGAATTTTAATCCTATTAAGCAAGTGTAGCTCTAATACCAATTGATGGACCAAGAATTACCTAAGAAAGGGGGGGGGGGGGGGGAGGGTGAATTAGGTTTGACAAATTTTTGCTAATTAATTCTACTCAATTTAAACTTATGTGTTTTATGTGATTGAGTGAAGTACACAACGGATATTCAATCAAAACAATAATTACAAATACAAATATAAGAGGAAATGTAAAGAGTAGAGCTAGAGAAATTGACATCAGTATTTTATAGTAATTCGGCAAACACCCTTTGCCTAGTCCACTCTCTCGAGCTCCTTCGAGGATTTTACTATCTTTGATCTTCTTACTGGTGAAGACCAAACCGTCTAAAGTCACCACTTGAGAAGTTCGTATCTCAAGACTTTACAATCTAGAGTGAATATGTTTCACTCACAAATATCTCATCTTTAGCAAAATCCTTACTCAAGATTTGCAATCAAAATTCTCATCGGGTCACAAAGTAGAGCTTAAACACTCACAAGATATAGAACTCAAGAATCTATATGTGTGAAGCAAATACAACAATTATTCAAAAGAAATGAATCAAGAAAGAAATAAAGTGTTGTTACATAAAAATTTGCTTGGAAACTTTGGTAGTATATTTTTTATCTTCGTAACTCAATTGAAAGAATGATACTTGATTGATTGGTGAGTTGTGATACCTCCAACAATGTTCCTCCTTATATATATATATATATATGTTGAGAATTTATGGAGGATTTCTCAATTGAAAAGCTTGATAGGATATAACCATTGAAGCTTCTCTTCAAATTGTCATGACACGAATGCAAGTCTTCTTTCCATTATCTTTGCAGATTTGTTAAGATTCCATCTACTTTTTGAACCTCATAAATGCTAGATAGGTATAATTAAATACAAAGGACTCATAGTCCATTCTTATCTTTGAGGTAGTGAAAATTACATCCATTTGATCACATATACAATGTATATAATTGAGTATGGTTGGTAATAATAAATGTAGACAATTCATGATGGAAGTCTTCAAAGTTAGATTGAAATCATTAAATGTAAGGCTCCTCAACTTTGAAAATGAATCAAGATAATAAAGATAAGTTGACATATTCATGGTGGAAGATAAGGTATGAGTTAACAATAAAGAAGCTACCATACCACCAAGTCAAAATAATATTTTTTGTATTCCACTTGATTTTCTTGACAAATTCAAATCTAATACTTTATATATACATGATTATGTATTTGAACATTTGTATATTATGTGTATAATGTATATTATACATGTATATAATCCATTTAAGCATATACAATCACTTCAAGAGATTGAACACTTAGAATTCATTTTACATGAACAAAACAGATTTTTCATTGTCATTAAACCAATTTGTCAATTAATCATAGATACAATGATGCACGTATCAATTGATCATGAATATATCATGTAGACATGTTAAACTAATATTCCATAACATTATTTGAACGTTCCAAACAAAATTCGATATGCAAATCCACATTTTAGTTCATGATAAAATTCTGCATTTGGTGTTCTTAAGTTGTTCAGATTGTTTTGATCCAATTTTCTTTGATTCAACATGGTATGGATCAAATTAAATGATTATAACATATAAGATAATCATTATAAAGTATATTAATCATTATACATTAATTAGAACAAGCATACGACGTTAAAACGAGAAGCAGAAAACAAAGCAAGAGAGAGAAAATATTTTGCCCGAAAGTAGTCGACTACTTCCAGCACAAGTAGTCGACTATTTATGTTGCAATTCCTGCGACATTTCATTTTCGTCTGTTTTGAGTTTTTGGTCTCGGTTTATAACTATTTATCATTCTAAATATTTTTAAAACATGTAGCAAGTATATTCATGATGTTTAGATGATCCAAAAACATAATGTACCTTATGATCATGATAAGAATATAAATTTTCATTTTCACACAATTATGATCAATCGGTGATTTTTCCGTTTTAGCATGTAATGGTCAAACGAATACTTCACATTGTGATATTTAAGCATTTTAGGCATGTTAAGATCAGTATATCACAATTCTGTACACATTCGGTGTGTGTGTGCGTCCTATAGAGTTTCGAGTTCACGATCCCGCGAGTATTGTCGAAATGAAAATTGCTTTAATTTAAATCATAGCTTTCGTACCTTTTCGACTTGTTTTTACTTTCGTGATACGTTTTGGTGATGCTTAGATAATCTATACTTAAAATCGTTATTAGTTCATTTAAAACGTCAAATATGCTTGTTATCATCAAAATCACATTTATTCGAGGATTCTATGATTGAAACCGCTTAGGCTAACACTCACAAATACAAAAATAAAATATTTGTTTCTTTTCACAGAAGCTTTTACCACCTTAATTCAAAGTAAACTCAATTAATGTCCTGTAACAAGGTGATAGAAGTGATTTCACAAAATATATATCAATTAACGTATATGAGAATCAATAATCAAGGTTTTTTTTTTTTTTTTTTTTCAATTTGAACACAGATTCACGCAAACTAGATATATCAAATCATTTTTTATTTTTATTTTTTATCTTCAGAAGAAATATTTTCAATAAAGATATTCAAAGATGTTTAAAAATGATTTTTCACAGATATTTCAATTTAATATTACATGCTACAAAACCAAAGATAATCAGGTAATATTATAAAATAGGATTTGAGCACACAAATAAATTAGGAATAATTATCATATTTCAGGAAAAATCGTTTTAAATAATTTTCAATGTATTTCAACAATAAAGATTTTCGTCACAGATACTACTGGTTAAAAATAGAAATATATATATATATATATATATATATATATATATATATATATATATATATATATATATATATATATCAATATCAAATTAAGCACAACAATTTTGTTCACAACAATAAAATTAGAAAGACTTCACCAAGATTTTCTTAAGAACGGTTCGGCAAAAGAAATAGCCTCGGTTTTGCAAAAACAACTTTTCCCCTCAAGAATACTTCTCTAAAAAATAAAACCTTAAAAATATTTTTTGAAAACTAATTTTTTCTCTCTTTCAAAATCTTTTTTTTTTTTTTTTTTTTTTAATTCTTGATATTTTATAGGGTTTTATCTTGTTTAGCCCTTATTAAAGAGTTTGCTTAGTAATGAAACCTTTTAAACATTTGTGTTTTGATTTAGTCCATTTTCAAAACATTCTTAGTGTATAGTCTTTGAAAGTTAACAAAAAATAGTGAATAGACGTTTATACCCTTGTAATAATTATAGAAAATCCTAATGTGCTTCAGCCCTCGTATCTCTAAAAACTCTCTCTCTCTCTCTCTCTCTCTCTCTTCATTTTCACCCAATTCTCTCATTTTCTCCTCCACCACCTGTATTCACCATCTCTTCGCCACCTCCCTCCAATGATTGGCGCGATGACAACGAACAACGCGACTGTCATCACCTTCGTCTCTTTTGCTCTGCTACTATTGCCTCATTCTCTCTGCCTCTATTCCAAATCTAGAATTTTCTAAATGTCTCTATTGGGCGATGATTTGAACGATGAACAACAAGCACATAAGACGGTAAACGGCGCGACGACCACGGTGCTGATGGAGACGGTAAGTTTCCAGATCTGTAATTTTTCAAATCTCTCTCTTGGGTGATGATTTAAATAACAAACTGCAAACATGGAGGATGGAGAACAGTGCAACGCAGACGTTGGCGATGATGATGATAAGTTTGTAGATTTGGAACCGTTGCTCTTGCTCTCTCTATCTTTCTCTCTTTCAGCCACAAACCCCCACCATCACCATCGTCGGAGTCGTTTTTCCCTGCGAACTAGTCACTACCGCTATGGAGTTTTCGAGATCTAGTTTTCCTATTCATCGTTGCTTTGTCCTTTGCCGATGCCATTTGTTGTTCACCATAGCTGTTGAACTTTCCAGATTTGAATTTTTATTGTTTATTCATTATAATTATTTTTGTTTGATCTTTTACTTTTTGTGAATGTTCATACTGATGAGGGTTTTGGTGAATATTCATTATGATTTGGTGAATGTTCACATGGGTTTATTTTTCGTTGATCTTAGTTTTTTTTTTCAATGTTTTCGATTTGTTGTTGTTGGGTATGCCTTTGGAATTTTTCAGATTTGAAAAATTCTAGATCAGGAAACTTACTTTGCCGTTTTAGGTCTATTTTGATTTGTTGGTCTTGTTGATTTTTGGGGAATTTTTGTTTATTCACTAGGAATGTTCTTTTTTTTTTTTTTTTTTTTTTTTTTATGAATGTTCATATTGGTTTGTTTTTGGAGTGAATGTTTATTGTGGTTTGGTGAACGTTCATGCCAATTTTATTTTTTTGTGAATGTTCATTGTGGTTTGATGAATGTGGATACCGAATTTGTTTTTATTGATCTTAGAGTTTATTTTCAATATTTTGATTTGTTGTTCTTGGTGATTTTAGTTTTGATTTTTCAATTTTTTTTTCACTTTCTCCCCTCAATATTCACAACTATTTTAAATAGTAGTGTGATTGTTCATAACAGAATAACGTAAATGTTCTTTCCGTATTTTTTGTGAATAGAACAAAAAAAACGTGAAAGTGAAGAACGTGTGAACATAACAAAAAAACATAATAATAAATATTGTGAACATTCATAGCAGTATAATCAACCCGTTAACATGTATTGGTCTAAAAATAATAAGATAAAAATGTGAATATTCACGTCTTACTATATTTCACATAATGACATTTTATGTAAAATTTGAAAAAAATATGGTAAAAAAACAGGGACTATTTTCTAAAAAATCTCTAGAGATTAAAAATTTAATTATAGTAATTGGGGATTTATTTTATAGTTTATATATCTTTAAAAGAATAAATAATAAATTACTCTAAAATAAAAATGATAACCATTGTGAATGTAGTAAATAATTAAGGGAAACGTTTTTAGAGATATCAAGATTTCAAAAATCACTTTCTAGGTCTCATTTCATGTGTAAAAAAATTACTGTTACAGGCCCCCATAAAGTGGTGTTTTTATGGGATGCGACTTTTGGAGGAATTTTCCAATAATTAATACTTGGGCTTTTGATATCCATATACGCCATCCCGTGTAACAAAATATCTAGGGTAGGAAGGTTATACTAGATTTACCGTGTACCTATATTTGAACATTGCCATGGGTATTATAAAATGTATCATAATCATTAAAAGAAAAATATTTTTACATGTCAAAAATTGAATGCAATTTGTACTAATTTTTTTTTTTACAATCTTCTTACCATAATTTTTTGGCAAATTCCTTCAAAAGTCCCAAAACATAAACCCAACACTTGTAGGGGTCCCATCACCCTTCATTAAAATGGGATCCCTACAAGTGGTAGTTTTATGTCTTGGGAGTTTTGAAAAAGTTTCCCTAATTTTTTTGCCCACACATGGTGCATTATAACTAATTTATAGGATAAATCTTAATTGATATGTCAAATTGTTTTAGGAAGAAAATCGAATAAGGATTTGTGCAATTATTCATAATCAGATGGACCCATAGTCCAAAAAATAATAATAAAAAATAATAAATTAACTGTAATTAATTAGGGATGACAATAGTTTGGTTTTGGTTCGATTTCACTAAAAACTAAAACTAAAACCAAAATCAAAACTGTTAGGCATATTCCAAACTCCAAATCCAAAATTAAAACCACAGGTTTTTCATAAACGATTTTAAAACTGAACTGTCTAATTTTATGCAAACGAAAACAAAAAAAAAAAAAAAGGAAAACCGCGAAACCGTTTAAAATTTTCAAAAAAATCAAAACCAAAATCAAAATTGTAAAAACACGTACCATTCTTTTTTATATATAAACAAAAATATAAAATATGAATTCTTAAAAACAAAAGTAATTATTACAATAAACATCCCATCCATAATTAAAATACAATACATAAAATTCTCATGTACTAAAAAAAGTAAAACGATAGATAATCGTCATAATATAAATCAGATAGGGACGGCAATTGGAAAATCGGCAAGAACAAATGATCAAATGTTGAAAATCCTAATCCTATAATTTATACACTCACACCAAGTGTTAAATTGTAAATAAATAAAAAAGTAAGGGTAATATATATAATAAAAATATATCTAAAATATCATTTACATGATTCGGTTACACGATTTGGTTTCACGGTATTATCCCAAAACCAAAAGTAAAATCGTTTCGATTTTTAATTTCAATCGTAACCAAACCCATTTAAATTAGGTTCAAAACACATCCATTCGGTTGTCCTATTCAGTTATCCGTCAGGTTGAATCAGAGCTGACAAAACAGGTAACAGGTCATGTAATAGATCATTACACGATAACACGAAATATGATAAGACCTAAATATGAACACGATACGATAAACATATTGTGTCAGACTACCCAAACACGACCACGACACGAAAATTATCGTGTCAACATGACACGGTATGATAATTTTTCGTGTCACACGGTGACACGAAACCTATAAGGTAAACACGACACGATAAAACCTGATATGTTTCTATGACACATTAACCTACCCATTACACGTTAACCCATTACACGTTAATGACCTGTTAACCTATTAAGTTGACTAAATGAGTAGGGTTAGAGAAATATGAATATATATATTAGGTACTAAATTATAATATTTGATAATTTGGGGGTGTAAAAATAATTTATTAAATTAACAGGTAACCTATTAGATCTTAGGTTATCATGTAACCTGAATACACGAAATTTTCATCGTGTCTTATCGTATAACCTATTGGGTTATCAGGTCAATCTGATAACTTGCACTATTTCTTATCGGGTTATCGGGTCTGACACGATAACGACCCAATACCTGATAAGCAAAATCTAGACTTGATAATTTCGTGTCGATCTCGTGTCGTGTCATCGTCTAAATTCCTGTTTTATCAGCCCTAGGTTGAATTGGGATCCTGATCCTTATAATTAATGCATGTTTGTTTGTTGTAGGTGTTATTAAATACTTGCATTTAGGAACAAAACCTAACATGGATTTGCACAATTATTTGCATCATAATCAAATGGCCCCATTACTCCAAAAAATAATAAAAAAACACAATAAATCAACGGTACATAATGCATGTTTGTTTGTAGTAGATGTTGTTAAGTAGTTGCATTTGTGGGACCACTAATTATGTCATATATTAATTTTAGGGTTAATAACACTTTATCCCCCGTAATACATGAGTAATAGATGAGGCGGCCAGACGGTGAATTGCCGTCTTCGTGATTCCCTGGATGTTATCCCGGAGGACCTTACGGTGCCGCTTCGCACCTCCCAGACATCATCGGAAGTTGGTCGGAGAAATTCGCTGGAGATTGAAAACCAGAGAGAGAGCAGAAGATTGAATTGCGAGGCAATCGACTTGTTCCTCCACAAGTAGACTTGGATTTGGGCTTTGAGATCTTCTTCAGATGCCAGATCTGGGTTTCAGGCGCAATCTGGGCATGATCAGTCGTCGAATTCCACACTACGACGAACGACGACGTTAATCAATGGAAGGCTGAGCGAAGAGGAGCGATCGATTGATCGATGGTGAGGGCGAGAGGGACGGCGATGGAGATGGCATGGAAGTTCTCCAGGTGTAGCAGCTCCAACGTTAGGGTTCATGGGGTGTGGCGGTGGCGGCCTCCAAATTGGGAGGAGCCATAGAGAGAAGCGAGAGCGTGGGAATGAGAGAGACCTAATTGGGGTTAATTGCACTTTACTCCCTTGTAGTTGGGATCTTTTGCATTTCCATTAGAATAAGTGTTAATAATTAAAGAAGAGTAAAATCGACATTTAACATTTTCCTTTAACGGAGTTACGGTTGCACTTTAGTCTAAGACTACAAGGGGATAAGTGCCAAGAAAAAAGTCATAGAGATTAAGTGCAAATCGGCCAAATCACATGAGGTAAAATGCTATTAACCCTTAATTTTAATTCTCTTTACACAGGAATGTGTTTCACGTTCAAGTCATATGTAGCTATTATGAGGTGGTGTTTGGTGAATATATTTTGTGTTTTGTTACAAAAGATTCTTATATATATATATATATATATACTTTTTTTGTCCAAAAAAAAATATAGAATAAAAGTATATTTTTTTATTCGTATTTTTCTTTAGATTTTTGTAGGACAAAAACCGAAAAACAAAATAACGACCACACAAGTTCAATTGAAAGTTCTTTAGATATATAATATACTAGTGTATAACTCGTGCCTTCAAACAAAATAAAATAATATATATATATATATATATATATACAATTGTTTTTTGACATAATCTCTTCTATTTATACAACATTCCACACTTATTTCATTTGAACATCCCTAACAATAATAATTGAAAACTAACAATCGAGAACAATCACCATTTCACACATTATTTATTCCCAATAAGAAAAAAACTAAAATATTTACAAATACCCACTATTTAATTAAGAATAATTCAAAAAGATTTAATAATAGCATACAACTGTGTGTCATACTCTCTAAACAACATTCCTTCCTAAACCAACAAATTTTGATCTAACAAAGAAAAAAAAACACAATAAACAGACGGGACAATACCTAAAGGCAAAACAATGAACACATGAGAACAATTAGAAGTGAGGCACGCCAGTGAGTTTGACTACTTCAGCAGTAGCATGAGCAACTTCAGCTGCAGCTGCTATTGCCATGGCAACAGCCAAAGCATGCTTTTTTGCTCTCCAGTTGCCTCGTTTAATGTCCTCTGTGGAGCACCAAGCGCCGTATATTGTTTGAACTTCAGCCTCCCAAACACCCATCTCAAGTTCTTTGATTTCTAGAAATTTCAAGTTTGAAAATCGTTCATTAACCAAAACCCATTATTAATCAATGGAAACTGCGTTGGAAAAAAGTGAAATCTAACCTTTTTCGGGCTTGATTTCGTCTCGGGGATGAATATCCTCTCGACAAAAATTGAACCAGCTCCTCTTTTTCCTCATCAGAGTTTTATAAGACCTCAGCTAACAATTTTATCAAACACCTTGCCTATGCCTTCAACCCAATTTCAACTAAAACCCAATCATTTTCTCAGCGAAAAAGCATAAAACAACTGAAAAATTATGCTTCATGAATTAAAGTAGACCATACATACCTTTGGATTCCTCAATCATGAAAAAACTTCACCGTTTTTACTGTTAAAACAAAAACCAAAAAACATTCCACATCATGTGCTAAAGAGAAAAAAGATGAAGAGTGAAAACAACTTTAGAGAGAAGGGGGCATCACAATTGATCTCTCAATCAATTATGTAGCCATTTGAAGGTACTACTACTACCACTACCAACCACTTAATAAGGGGGGAGGGGGAGCCCCCCTTTTGAACCTCAACAGGCCCTAAAAATTAGAAAACAGAAATTAGAAATTAGAAAACAGAAACATGTTCACCAAACCCTTCACAACAAAAATTAAAATCAAATTAGAAGTAAAAATGAAAATAATTCAAAAAATCACACAAAATTATATCCCTTTAAATGGGAATGCAGCAACACATGCATATAGCGATACAAATGACAAAATACACACACAAATAGGATACAATTTAAATGGTGTTCACAAATGGAGAAAAGGAAAACAACACATATGGTACCTCTTTTTGGTCAACCGCCATGAGAGATCATTTCTTCAAGAAAATCATTAAAATCCTGTAAAGAAGTTGATAAATAGAATCAACGTTGTTTAACAATGCTTACTGTTTACATTGGATTATACCAGATTTGCAAAATACCCACCTCAACTTCTTCTTTGTCAGGGCCATAAATGCAGGCACCATACATGGTTCAAAAACTGCTCCAAAGAATCAGCCACATAATGAATACTTTTGGATTAGGGCATTCTAAATCTAAAAAGAGAATTAGATGTTAAATAAACAAATTCACGTGATCTCTATGATCACTTTTCTGAGATTTGATCTTATGAGACCTTTAATTAGCTATGGATTCCTGAAAAATATTTCGATGTTTCTCCTTGGTACTGTTCTTGTTATGAATTCGTTTGCTGGACAATTTTTGGTTTCTTCTTGCATGTTACCAAACGGGCAGTAAACATTGCTGAAAATTCAAATTCAGTTGAATCTGCTATAATAAACTAATTGTAAAACAAATTGGAGCTTGGACTTGTAAAAGCGCAGTGACAACATCTGAAATTCCAATTGATGCATTCTGAAATTAAAAAGGCCTACTCATTATATATCTTTTTGTTTAGTGTTTCTGTTCCCAGATTTCTAAAAAGATTGGAACAAAACCAAAACAAAAAACAGAACATTCTTGGTCATAAACAAAACAAAAAACAGAATCATAAACAAAACAAAAAACCGAATCATAAACTGAACAAAAACCTTCGGTGGCATTTGTTCAGTACTTTTGTTCCCGAAAACTGGGAACGGAAACAGAATTTTTGGGAACCAAAACCAAAATATTTTTAGGTTGTGTTTCCTGAGAGATTTTTAGAATAAATTTCTATCAGCAACTCATAAATGTTTTCTAGAACAGAAGCAGAACAAAAATTTTGGGACAAAAAAACTGAAGCAAAAAACTAAAACAAACGCCTCAGGTTGCGTTTGTTAAGTGTTTGATCAAGTTGAATTCAAGTAAAACCCATTTCATAGCTCCAAAGTATGAATTGAAAATCAAATTCCAAAAGTAAAACCCATTTCATAGCTCCTATTCCAAGTTTTCTGAGAACAGAAACACTAAACAGACGCCATCTAAATAAACACTACAAATGGCAGGTAGGCTAATTTCTAAAAACTGAAACACTAAACAAACGCCATCTAAATAAACACTAAACAAACTCCATCAAAGAGAACATGGGAGAAGACTGAATCGGAAATTAGGGTTGAGGTTTAATTAAATGATCAATAACGCGAATTCGTCCAAACATTTGATAAGAGAGAGATTCAGAAATTACAGTTGAGGTTAGTTAAACATACCTGAAAAGGGGTCTGATAATTAGGAAACGACATTACTTCAGCTCCAGGGGTCGCCGTCCAAGCATCAATTGGAGAGTTTGAAATTGAAAAAGAAAAATCGCAAAAAAAAAAAAAAAACAGTCAAAGAAATAGTTGAAATTCAAATCCAAATCAAATAGTTCAGATTCAAAGTGCTCAGAATGAAAAATGAAAGGATGGAGAAATATAACAGATCGAGGAGAGAGAGAGAGAGAAAAAACCTGGATCCAAGGCACTCGATGACTGGCGAAGGGCGACGACCAAAACAGTTATCGAACGCATAATCAAATGCGATGAACAAAAACCTAAATCGAGAATAGATAATCAAATGAGATGAACAAAAATTAAAGATAGAGGAACGGGGAGCGATGTTTCCAAAAGACCTTGCATGTTCGTACAGGCGATTAGGGCATGGACATTGAAGAAGGATGCGGCGGTGTTGCAAGGGAGAGGGCACTGCCATCATTACGAGGGAGGGGACGCCGCGGTCGTTGCGAGGGATAAGCCGATGCCATCGTCATCGTCGTCTTCGTCTTCGTCGTCATGAGTGAAGGATAAGCCTTCGTCGCAAGTGAGAGAGGAGCACTGTCATCGTCGCGAGATCGAAAGAGAGAGTGAACGTGAGAGAGAGAGTCAGGTGAGTGAGACTAAAAGTGAGGGAGAGAAGGCGAAACCCTATAACCTAACTCCTATATTCAATAATCAATTACTAGATCGATCTACGTGTTTAGAGAACTTTAAGACAAACTTGTGGGTGTTAGTATTACAATGTCAACATATGTAATGATTTTTGGCTACTTTGACAATGGATTAAAGTGCGACCTATTAATTAAATTAATTGAGTTTGTGTTTCAACATGTTTCTCTTCGATTGAAGATTAACGTCGTATATTTAAATTCCAAAAATTATTAAGATTTGAATGAGATTTTAACTCTCAAAATACTTACTTGAGATTGATTGAAGAGTTTGTGGAGAAAAAACTTTAGCAATATATTAAACTCCAAGTTGGGAACAAAGAAGAAATCGTTTGGCGTATAATCTTTCATGTATTTCTGGATTCTATAATTAACCACATTCACGTGTGCCACCGCTACCAGGCTAGATTCGACTTTGGGTCTAGTCTAGGAACGATATGGGTACGGGTCGGGTCATGACCCATCATAGTATTATCTTTCTAGGAGAAGTTTCTTTAAATATACAATATAAATATAAGATTAATTACTCTTTGTTCCCATTTGGTTAAGCCTTATTGCACTTCATTCCCCTGTGTTATTTTTGTCAGCACTTTGCCCCCTATGATGGTAGACTAAAGTGTAACACTAAGGGTTTCCATCGAAGTTAATAGTTTTTATGGCTCACATGTGGCTTCCGAGATTGGGGCTTTATTTTGTGTGATTTCATTCAATCTCGGAAGATTATGTGGATGAATGTTATAAGAAAAACTTGTATTTGGCCACCTCCAGTTACATTATGAATCTTGTTCCTGGAATATATAATTGGGTTCAAATTGGAGAGGAGTTTTGGAGGAAAATCATGTAAAACGGAGCCCTAATATCAATTGCCGTGCGTGAGCTACAAAAATCATTAACTTGGATGTAAGCGATTAGTGTTTTACTTTAGTCCACCACTATAGGAGGATAAAGTGCTAACAAAAATAATACAAGAGGACAAAGTGCAATAAGGCTTAACTACAAAGGGGAAAGAGTAATTAACCCTAAAATATATAAATAATGTTGGTGGCAGATTATATTGAACCAATGCCAACTAAATATTAGTGCCAAGTGAACGCTCACGTCTATTAACTAATGACTGTGCTGTGAACGTTCACTTGCCTTTTTAGAATAGATGCTTCTTTAATTTTGAAATATTGCATCCATTCGGTGGTATGTCCTTGTCTTCTATAAGTAGCGGACTTCACTTTTATTTCGAAATCACTCTAAATTCACTTGAATCATGACCGAAGCACATATACATTCATGTAAAAAAATCTATGAGAGTTCAAACTTAAGCTCAGTTCGTCGAAGTTTTTTGCTTCAAGAGTTTGTACCATAAATTCGAGATCATTGTACCCTGTAAACCATATTTAGAAACTACATTTTGACCCGCCTATTTAAGTTTTCAAAGTATTGGGTCTAAAGTGCATGTTTAGATAAACTTTAAAACTGATGTTTAAAGAGAACAAATTTCTATCTTACATTACATTGGATACTGCAAAAATCCCCCCTCCCCCCCCCCCCCCCTCTCCAAAAAAAAAAACATAAAATTTTCAATTTGATTGGATTCGGAATAAGTAAAAGTTTCGAGTCAACCTTGAAATTCCTAAAGTTAAAGAGGACCAAGATGACATTTATTAAATGTTGGTTTTTAGAAAATCACTTATAAAAATGAATAAAAATTGGTTACTACCTTTAACTTAAGGAAATTTCGCCAATTACCTTTGTTACTCGTTTTTTTTTATCCCTGAAACATTTACTATCACTGATTTCATCTTCTTGATACCAAAAATACTTTTCTATTTTTCTCATTCAAAACAAATATCATCAAGAAATCAAGCCTAAAACCTTGATCAAATCAAAGAACTTCTATAACCAAGTCTAGTTACTGCAATGTAACTAGTCCTTAAAAGCCTCAGTTCAAAACCAAACAAATTGGTTTTCCACCATGGCAAGCCATTAATGAGCCATAAAATCAAACCTCCCATCAAGAATTTAATTCTTGGAATGACCTTAGAAGACTAAATTCAATATATCTAGATATTTTGAGTAAAATATCGCAAGGAAACCAAGATATTTGAAATATAACTAAACATTTACAAGACTAATTGAACCAATTCCATACCATTAAAGAGAATTTAATTCCCATCAAATCAAGTGTCATTATCAAGAATTAAATTCCAAATAATGCATGGATACTATATACATTGCACCTCCAAAGCATTAATAGCAATCTAACCGAAATAGTTCAAGTAACCGATACTTAGCAAGTAAATTGAATCGAAAAGTGTCACATCAAGCAATAAAATCCCCATGTGCAAGCCAATCATGAGTCATGATTGATAATGATGATAAATTATTACCAATCATGAGTAAAATTTGGCAATCATTACCTAGGATATTTTAAGAGTCATTACCAAATCGTAGGAAATCTTACAGAATCTTCCAAATTCGACCAAAACCATCAAACTACAAGATATGAAAGGGTGAAACCTAGATCAAACAGGCCCCAAGGAATAACCTGACATAGCCTACACATTGGCCAATGCGTAGGCTTTCCTGTTTTCATTTGGAAGGAGACTTGAACCAAGACTTTTTCTCTCTAAGCTCGAATTCTTCTCTCGAGTCTTGAGAGTTCTCAAGATATATAATTCATAAAGGCCTTGAAATTCTATTTAAATAGTTGCCTGAAAGAGTTATTGAGGATCTTGGAGGAAGATCTCAAGAAGTTGTCGGCGACCGATCAAGAACAACCGAGAAGATTCAAAAAAGGAGAAGAAGGAAATCGCTTAGGGAAAGACCACTCCCCCAAGCTAGATAAGTCTTATTAAAAACCCTTTGATCATTCTTAAATACTATTATGTTACTCGTATATAGCATGTTTATGTAGTTTTTAGATTCACAATTCATGTAAAAAAAAAATGAAAAACATCAAAGCATGTAAAAAAAATTCAAAAAATGACAAAAACATCAAGCGTACCATGAGTTGTGCATAACATCTTTGATTCTCTCAAGAACACATGAAATCGAACTCCAAATAACTCAAAACAAACTACTAACTACTGACAAACTGACCTTTACTTTACTGTAATAGTCTAGATCATAGCTTAGCCCATGTTTGAGGCTTGTGGACTGACATCTTATATATATACCTATATATTACTCTGTCAAGACCCTTGTAGCTAAAATTATGAATAAAGAAAAGAGTTTCATTCCTTCTGGGATAAGTGTGCATCTTTTTCAGAAATATTTTCGTTTTCTTAGTTACGAGTATGATTGACACATATATGAAATATATATTTTTTATTTACTTTAGTGCAATAGTCTAGATCACAATGTGGTTCATGTCTCAAGCCTATGGACTAGTACCTTTATATATATACGTCTAGATCATTGCTTGGCACTAAGTCTTAGGTTTGTACACTAGCACCCTATATAATACTCTGTCAAGACCCTTATGACTAAAATTCGGAATAAGGGAGGGAAGGACCTCTATTCCTTCGGGGATAAATGTGCACCTTCTTTAGAAATATTTTCGTTTTCTTGGTTACGAGTGGAACTTGCACAATATATTTTCTTTTCTTTTTGAACTAATAACCTAAACATAAACACTAAACTTGTCTAAGCAAGTGAGTTCGTTTGGAGTGTTCTTGACAAAATCAAAAGTGTATATCCACTTCTCATTAGTGCGATTCATGTTTTTCTCTCTTAAAAAAAGAAATCAATCATCTTGCATGATAAATTACGTGTTGACCTGATTCTCAGCGAGATACGTAGACTACCTTTACAAGTTTGGTTGACATAAAAATAAACAAAATATTTTCATTAAATCTATTTTATCTGTTATTGCTATTATATAGTTAAATTTTCTTGCCTTCTTACATGCAAGATGCATAAAAAGACAAAAATAAAAATAAAAATAAATAAATAAATAAAAAGGGAATTATTGTGTTAAACAAAATCAAAGGAAATTACTTGGATTTTGTTTAAATGTGAACATATATTTAGACTGATATACCATCTTCGGACGAGTGTCCTCGAGCATAATCGACTCCCGAACTTAAAGATATCTCTAGTAAAAGACCAGCTGTTTCGAGTCAAAACTTGGGTCATTTTAAATAAAAATGAATTTCTAAAAATCTCGATGATCTAGCACACCATTTAACCCTATGATAGGTGGCGACTCTTTTTCTAACATAAATCCCAGCTCAAAAAACGTTTTCTATGACCGGCGCCTAGAAAAGCCCCTGAAATTCATTTTAAAAAATGAACGGATTTTGAGGATTCTGTGAGAGAGGAATGAAACTATGCTTTTCTCTTTTTCCCGTTCTCTACTTCCTTTGTTTCTAAAATCCAGGGTACATCAGCTGGAAACTCCGTTGGGGACTTTTGAGGGTCAAGCCTAATTGGAGTCTAAGTCTATGTACATGATTAAATAAATCCCAAGAAATATGTCTTCAGTTTTAAAAATAAATAATTCCCTAAAAGAAATTCTTTTAATATGTTTGTTTATAAACTTGTATGCATTTATCTATTATTTTTACTCTACTGCATTGTAATTTACTATCTTTAAGTATCTGCATTTACATTACTTCCTTTAAATTTCTAATTTTTCTTTTTTCTATATACTATCTCCAACACATGAGCACTACTTTGCGTTGCATATCACGAGGAAAAACCTGAAAGCCACAAACCTCTTAAGATAGAGAGGACGACAGTAGAGGCTGAAGTCGTGCGATTTTACCTCACTGGCCTAAGCTCCGAAACCCTGTAAAACAGAAAGATGAGTCAATAGAAACAAGACCGGGTGGTTTATCCCCTGGGATCTGGCTTCAAAACTTGCCTCGCTCCAATCACCAACTGAAGATGGATGCTCTCTCGGGGAGGACGCTGGAGGTTTGAAGATCTGGGAACCAAAACTTGCCTCGCTCTGATCATCCTGTTGTATTTAGGACACTGTTTTGGAGAGAGACATTTATCTTGCTGTCAGTATATATGTTACCTGAACCATACAAAAGGGGATCTCTAGGACTAATGCAGAACAGAATAGTCAATTAAGAATTGTTATTCTTCTTTACCTATGAACCTGGTCACAGTCTAAAAATTGTTAAAAAAAATTATTGTTGAACAAGCCATGAGAAGTAATAATGAGAATCCTTATTATGACTCCTTGATGCTTTATTAAACTTGGAAACTTTGTTTTGTACAGATTTAGGCCTTGCTTTAGCTTGAGGTCGATAATGACCAAAAATTGATATGAGATGTCCATTCTTCCAAATAAAAAGTGTCATTCGAGTTTATAAATGTCAGAAAAATGACATCTTGTCTGTGGGGTAGTCATGTTAAAATTCGATATGATTGTAAACTATAATTTGAAAGCAACGAAAATCTCGTCGCAAATTGAGTTATGGTCAAAACCCAAATTCCATTGTAAGCTATAATACTGATACGATTTTCCCCCCAAACTAGTTAGAAAAATTGGACACCAAAAAGTGATTCATGTTTCCCTATTGTGAAGTCTGATCCTTACTCACAGTTGGGCTCGAGACGTCCTTGAGATGTCTTCCGAAGAAAATGTTAAGGGGTCCCAAGTCAACGAAATGACCCAAATGCAAGAATACATCAGTTACCAAATGGAAGTATTTAAAGCCCTCTCCCAACGAGTCCAAGAGATAACGGTCCTTCTACCTACGGGGCTCCTCTAGCTCCTGAAAATCAAAATAAGAATCCATCCCCCAGCTCAGGGATGGCATATTAACCAAGTCAGAATCTTAACGCTTCGAGTAACTTAGTACCTGGTTAATATGGACATCAGATGTTGATCCCCACCCAAATAGGTACTCAGCCATATTCGGGTGGTATACTACTATTACAGGACACCTGGAGACCTATCTAGCCTAACATCGCAAATACTAGTTCACCCTGAAAAAGTCACCAATCCTCCAAGTAACCAAAATACTAACCAACCAACCTCGGAGACAGAATCGAGGGCCAAAGAAAAATAGAAAGGACCATCACCAGCTTGGATTCTTGAGATGGAAGTACTAAGGAAAACAATTGAAGAAATGAAAAAAAAAAAAAAAAAACCCTCGAGAAATGTGATATACAAAGAACCATCAGCGCCTCCTCAAATAGTCTACCTAGAGAACTTTGTAGTCCCCGAGTTCACTAAGTACGACGACACCGGTCCTTTGGAATAGCATGCTAGCATTTATAAAGAAGAGTTAGGGGTCCACGCCTGTGATAAAAATTTGTGTTTGAAAATGTGTTGAAGGTCACTAAAAGGGTCTGCCCTGAGTTGGTAGATGACACTAGACTTGTCCAAAATAAAAACTTTTGAGGACTTAGTGGAGGCATTCTGCGAAAAATATGTGTGTAATAGGGACGCTTCTCTTGATCGCAATGCCCTATATCAATTAATAAAAAAGAAGGATGAAAGTTTCAGGAAGTACACGGCCCGATAGAGGGAAGAAGTTGCAAAAGTTGTTCCTAGGCTTACTCAAGAAACCCAGCTCGAAATCTTTACCCTGAAAGAGTCACCAATCCTCCAAGTAACCAAAATATTAACCAACCAACCTTGGAGACATAATCGAGGGCTAAAGAAAATGAGAAGGGACCATCATCAGCTTGGATTCTTGAGATGGAAGCACTGAGGAAAAAAAATTGAAGAAATGAAAAAAGAAAAACCATCGAGAAATGTGACATACAAAGAACTATCAGCGCCTCCTTAGATAGTCCACCCAGAGAACTTTGTAGTCCCTAAGTTCACTAAGTACGATGACACCGGTCCCTCGAAATAGCATGCTAGCATTTATAAAAAAGAGTTAGGGGTCCACGCTTGTGATAAAAATTTGTGTTTGAAAATGTTTTGAAGGTCACTAAAAGGGTTTGCCCTGAGTTGGTAGATGACACTAGACGTGTCCAAAATAAAAACTTTTAAGGACTTAGTAAAGGCATTCTGCCAACAGTATGTGTGTAATAGGGACGCTTCTTTTGATCACAACACCCTATATCAAATAATAAAAAAGAAGGATGAAAGTTTCCGAAAGTACACAGTCGATGGAGGGAATAAGCTGCAAAAGTTGTTCCTAGGCTTACTGAAGAGACCCAACTCAAAATATTTACACTGAAAGAGTCACTAATCCTCCAAGTAACTAAAATATTAACCAACCAACCTCGGAGACATAATCGAGGGCCAAAGAAAAGGAGAAGGGACCATCACCAGCTTGGATGCTTGAGATGGAAGAATCGGGGAAAACAATTGAAGAAATGAAAACAGAAAAGCCCTCAAGAAATGCGCCTCTTTAGAAACGTTTCCGTTTTCTTGGTTACGGGTAAGACTAGCACGATATATTTTCTTTTCTTTTTGAACTAATAACCTAAACCTAAACACTAAACTTTTCTAAGCAAGTGAGTTCGGTTGGAGTGTTCTTGACAAAATCAAAAGTGTATATCCAATTATAATCAGTGTGATTTATGTTCTTATCTCATAAAAAAAAATAAACAAAAAATAAAAAAATAAAAAAAAAATCAATCATTTTGCATGATGAATTACGTGCTGATGTGATTTTCAACTACCTGAGTTATGTAGGCAACCTTTATAGGTTTGGTCGACATAAAAATAAACAAAATATTTTCATTAAATTTGCTTTATCTGCTACTGCTATTAGATAGTTAAATTTGCTTGCCTTCTTACATGAAAAATGTATAAAAAGAGACACACAAAAAAATTAAGAAGGAGATTATTGTGTTAAATAAAGCCGAAGGAAATTGCTTCGACTTTATTTAAATGTGAACATCTATTTAGACTGAGTTACTGTTTTCAGATGAGTGTCTTAGAGTTCTTAACACTTACCCCGAGCATAACCAACCCCCGAACTTAAAAAAAATCTCCAGTAAAAAACCAACTTTTTCGTGTCAAAATTTGTACCATTTCTAAAAGTCTCAGTGACCTAACACAACATTTAACCCCATGCTATGTGACAACTCATTTTCTAACATAAATATTGTCTCGAAGAACGTTTTTCAAAACGGCACCCAGAAAAGCCTTGAAAGCCATTTGAAAAATGAATTGATTTTGAGGATTTCGAGAGGGAGGAATGAAATTTTGTTTTTCTCTTTTTCCCGTTCTCTACTTCCCCAGTTTCCAAAAATCGGGGTGCATCACCAGACATCCATTAAACCATTAGCATCAGTGTGGGGGAATGAATCTGTTTTGAAAACAATAGAGTTAAACTCTAACCTCAATCAACTTCATTTTTCTTCGTTATTTGAATAACCTGTAAGTATATAGTTAATGTTCACTAAAACCTTTATGTTATGTTCTACATGTATTACATATTTAGTGAATATTCTCTGTAATTTTTAAATCTTGAATCTATTTCTGTCAGTGAATGTTCAGTGCACGTTTCACATCTTAGATCTGTTACTACTTAGTGAATGTTCTCTTCACATTTCACATCTTGAATTGATTTTTTCTCAGTGAATGTTCCCTACAGTTTCATATCTTAAAGTAAACATTTACTATATTACTCATATCCTCAATTTTTATCATATATGCTTTGTGAACATTCACATAGTTTGCAGAATTTGTATCTACTCTCACTACATGCCTAATTAACGTTCACATTGAAATTGTTCTAAGTATAATTAGTTTAATTTTATTATTATTTAAGTATTTAATTAGTTATTTCAATAATTCCCACAAAAAAATTTTAAAGCGAAAATTTTATGTTCTTGAATTTTATTAATTATTTATTCTAAAATTATTTAGTTCTACAATAGTACCTTGTTTAATGTGTATGTTTTTTTAAATTGTCTTTACTTAAATTCTGGAACAATAACACTAGTTTGCCTGCTTAAAATTTGTACAAAAAAAATATTTGTTTATTATTTAACTACATTCTTTCCGAAATAGTTCATGTTTATTGTTTCGGTAATATTATATGTGTGAACAATAAGTTAATTCTTATTCAAATTTGTGCTTAAATTAGGGATATCACTTTAAATAATATAGTGTTATATTTTTACTAAATAGAATTAATGTTCATAAAAATAGACTAGAGTTGTCTAGCTTATCTTCATAGAAGAATTAAGGCTTCTAAAATTAGAATAACACTAAGGAAGATGATGATTGGAAAAACAATAGGGTTAGATGAAATCCCTATAGAGATGTGAAAAAATTTGGGAGATATTGAGATAGAGTGGCTGACTAGACTTTTAAATGACATTTTGAGGACTAAGAGAACGTCTTATGATTAGAGAAGGAGTATCTTAATGCCCATCTATAAAAATAAAGGGGATGTTTAAAGTTGCACAAACTATCGGAGTATAAAACTCACGAGTCATACTATGAAATTTTGGGAGAGAGTGATAGAATATAAAATAAGACATGAAACGGGTATAGAAGATAACTATTTGGATTTATGCCCAGCCGATCAACCACTGAAATTATCTATTTACTTAGGAGATTAATGAAAAAATATAGAGAAAAAAAAAAGATTTATATATAGTATTTGTGAACCTGAAAAAAGCTTATTATCCGGTATTCAGAGAAATTTTGTGGTAGGTGCTAGAAAAAAAAACAGGTGTCCAATGTATATATCAAAATAATTAAGGATATGTATGAAGATATAGTCACTAGTGTTCGAACAGATGATGAGATACTTGTGCATTTTCTATTAATATAGGTTTACATTAAGGATCATCTTTAAGTCATTATCTCTTTATCTTAATGATGGATGAGCTCACAAAATATATTCAACAGTGTTTACACACCTCGATCTACTAGATATGCATTTTCTCTCTATTGTATATTTTATTTAATTTATTTGATTATTGATACTCTTAGCTATTTAAAGAAATTGAAATTGCATGAGATATTTATTTATTATTCATTTGTGTTTATATAATTATCAAAATTTTCTCAACAACTACTCTATTCGTAGGATTTTGATATTTATTTCACGTTACAAGGATTGACTCAGGGTTAATGAAAGATAAAATTGAATTAATTATTATTTTTTTATTCATTCCGTAAACCTACCTTTTATTTTTATTTCCTTCAAATCGTTCATCAATTTTTTAATTAGAAAATATGTTTTGGGAAATAACTTTTAGTAATACAGATTTTTGAGATGATAAATTGGTGACACTTTTTTTTGCGCTTGAAATTTTAATTTGTTGCAAATTTGATAGCATGATTTTTAAAATGATAGTAAACTAGTTTTTTAATTTAAAATCTGCTACTATTTTGTAAATATCTAATGTTCTTTCTTATTTTTCAGGGACATGGACAAGAACCCGTAAACTGATATATGAAATTTTTGGTCCGAAATCTACTGCTGAGGTTTTAAAAAAAATTATGATGAGTTTTGTTAAGATAATTGAGAAGTGAGAGAAGAATCATAAATTGATATTATGAAAAGTGATATAAAAATAATATAACGATATACACATATTTATAGGGAAGTGGGAGCTAGGATTTTGTCTTAATGGGCCACATGGGCCAAACTCATATAATACATTAACTTTCCCCCTTAAACTTAAGGCAGTAAGTGAGATGTGAACTTGAGTTTAGAAACCAGAGAGTGAAAGTGCTCGGGTGGACGAACCTTAGTGAAAATGTCTACTGTTTGATCAGCTGAACTGACGGATTGTAGACGAATCGTATTCTGGAGAATGTGATAACAGATGAAGTGGCAATCGGTCTCGATATGTTTTGTACGCTCGTGGAATACATCATTGTGAGCGATCTGAATAGCACTCATATTGTCATAATGTAGGGTAGTGGCAGCAGGAGAAGAGATACTCATGTCAGCAAGGGGCCATTGAAGCCAGAGAAATTTTTGAGTTGCATCAGCCATGACACGATATTCAGCTTCAGTACTGGAGCGAGCAACTACAGTTTGTTTCTTACTACGTTAGGAAATAAGAGAATTGCCCAAAAAGAAATAGTAACCAGTGGTTGAACGTCTGTCGGTAGGGTCTCCGGCCTAATTGGCATCAGAATAAGCTTGTAAGACGGGAGCAAATTGAGTTGAGAAATGAAACCTATGAAATAATGTACCCTTGACATACCGAAGAATGCGAAGAACAACCGAGTAATAGGTGGTCCGAGGAGCGGACAAGAATTGACTAACTTGATGAACATTATAGGCAATGTTAGGACGAGTGACAGTGAGGTATACAAGACTTCTAACCAATTGGCGATATAGAGTGGCATCCTGAAGAGGTGAATCATCAAGTGGGGTAAGTCTGACATTCGACTCGAGAGGAGTAGTGACAGTGATTGAGTTAGTGATCCCAGTCTTGGAAAGGAAATTCGAGGCATATTTGGCCTGAGAGAGAAAATATCCATCAAAACCCGATGAAACTTCAAGACCAAGAAAATATATGAGCACGCCAAGGTCTTTTATATCGAATTGGCCACTTAGAAACTTTTTGAGTTCATAAATGCATATCATCTCTAGTGATAACCATATCGTCCACGTATAGTAAAAGAAGGATAATACCATTGGCAGTATGGCAAATAAACATAGCCGAATCATGAGCACTAGGTGTGAACCCAAATTGATGAATAGTAGTATTGAATTTTATGAACCAAGTACATGGAGCTTGTTTCAAACCATATAGAGCACGACGAAGGCAACAAACTTTATTTCAAAGAGTAGCCAGACTAGAAGGGGTATGCATATATACTTCCTCAAGAAGATCGCCATTAAGAAATGCATTTTTGACATCCATTTGAAAAAGAGTCTATTTTTGAATGGCGGCGACGACAAGAAGTGTACGGACAAATGTTAGCCTCGCCACTGGAGCAAATGTCTCTTCATAGTCAATACCATATTCCTGAGCAAATCCCTTGGTAACAAGTCGGGCTTTATATCGTTCAACAGAGCCATCAGAAAGCGTCTTGATCTTAAGCACCTATTTTTACCCAATAAGAGTTTTTCCAGGGGTAGATCTACAATATCCCAAGTATGAGTTTTGGCGAGGGCCTGAAGTTCTTTGTCCATTGCTTTCTGTCAAAGAGGATTAGTACTAACCTCCTTATAGGATTAAGGCTCATGCAGATGAAGTATATTGAAAAAATAATGAAAATCAGAAAGGTAATGTGGAGGATGAGTTACCTTGGTAAAGTGGCAAGGGTGATCTGGGGGGTGGGTGTCAACAGGAGGCGGTACAGGATCATCGACCACAGGAGAAGTCTCAGGCATGGTCGCTGGAGTTGGAAGGGTGAGATCAGCTAGTGGTTCTGGAGTGGGTTCAGCTGGTGGTTCTGGGATAGACTCAGCATAAGATGCAGGGCTAGGTTCAACTGGTGGTACTGGAGTGGACTCAACAGTAACTGGAACTGTATCCTTTGGAAATAACTCAATGGATGGATCAATAAAGAATCTGAAGTTGGTGAAGGTTGACATGTCAAATGATCGTAAGGAAGAAAACATTTGATGTTCCCAAAAGACGACATGTCGCGAGATACGAAAGGTTTTAGAAATGAGATCCCAGTACCGATACCCTTTATGTTCGATGCTATATCCAAGAAAACAATACAGACGAGCCCTTGGTTCCAGTTTGTCGTGTTTTTGTGGTTTGAGAAGAACAAAACAAGCACAACCAAAGACTTTGAGTTCAGAGTAATCAAGAGTTTTACCGAAAAAGCGTTCAAATGGAGACTGATTTTGGATTGTAGCGGAATGGACACAGTTTATTGTGTAGACGGCTGTAAAAGGCAACCTCACCTCAAAAACTCCTAGGACATGATGAAGAAATGAGGAGGGAAAGAGCTGTGTCAAGAATATGTCTATGTTTGCATTCGGCTTGTCCATTTTGTTGGGATATACTAGGACACGAGCGATGGAAGAGCATGCCATTTTTGTGAAACAAGTTAAGAAAAGCACAATCCTTGTATTCAATTGCATTATCTGAGTAAAAAATTTTGATATTTCTAGAAAATTGGGTTTGAACCATAGAAAAAAACTCATAATATATTTGGAATAGTTCGGATCGATATTTCATAAGAAACAAATATATATATCGAGAGTAGTCGTCCACAAAGATAATAAAGTAACGAAGGCCACTCATCGAGGCATGAGGATAAGGCCCCTAAATATCAGGATGAATTAGATCAAATGGTGTAAGGGAAATAGACTGACTCTCTTTGAAAAGTAGGACTGGTTGTTTGACAAGTTAGTAATGGATACATATGAAAGACTCATGTTAAACTAAACCTAACTGACCACTAGAGATAACCGATTTGAGTAAGCTAGATGAAGTGTGGCCTAATGGGATGGTAAGAGAAACACTGGTGGTTGTAGAGATAAGGATGAGAAAGATAATAATGACGGTGGTGATGAGGTTGCACAGGTTGATGAAGGGATATTTGGTTGTGGTGATGGTAGAGTTGGAGATAAAAAAAAATGTAAACTGGTAAGTTCAAAAAGGCGTCCAACCTTACGACCAATCCCAAGAGTTTCTCATGTCTGAGGATCCTGCACACGACAACCACTATTAGAAAATATGACTTTAAATCCCAATTCACAAAATTGCCCAACAAACAAGAGATTTAAGGTGAGTTTTGGAATCAAACACGTGTCAAGAATAGAAAGATGGAAAGTAGAAACTTGACTGGTATATGTAACAAGCATTTGAGAACCATCAGTAGTATGAATACTAGGGATATTCATCGCGGATAGTTTGGTTGAAAAAAAATATCGGGATCAGATGTTATGTGATTACAACAAGCAGAATTAAAAAACCAAGAGAAATTACTTGTAGTAAGTAAGAGAGTAGGGGAAAGATTTATACTAGTATCAATTTTGGAGAAAATATGAAGGGAGAATGAGACCAAATCTACAATAGACATGGTGACAGTAGAAGAGGTAGGGTTTGAACCCTCTTTATCATTGAAAATGAGCGAAGAACCCATAGACATCGCTGTTGAACCTGGAGAAGCTGTTGTCACGGATGGATTCAGAATGCCAAAATTATCCATGAACCGGTATTAAATCTTCAAGGATTGGGTGAAAATCAAGTGAATCGATGTAGGAACCGCACGGATATAACATAAAGTATATGTTGATCCTATGATTTTGATGAATAATTAAGTATTGATATTTTGGTGGAACTAATATTTTAATTGAGTGTTTCAGTGATTTAAAGTTCCAGTGATGAAGATGACAAATTAAATGGATGCTAAATGAAGATATCAAGATGATGAAGAAGAATTAAGAGTTTGAAAAAATTAGGGAAAACAACCCAAGTGAATCTTAACTCTTAATATCCCATTTAGGAACACACACGGCACAAAATATTTGTATTATTTATGTGTGTTTTGATAAGATGAATTTATTTTCTCCTATGTGTATTTGAAAAGAAATACTTATAAATTGTTAAAATGGAATTTGAGAAAGTTAGTGGAGCTAATTGAGATGAATTTATTTGCTCTTATGTGTATTTGAAAAGAAATATTTATAAATGGTTAAAATGGAATTTGAAAAAGTTAGTGGAGTTAATTGAGAAAAGAAATTAGTTAAAGGGACAAAAATGTAAAAAAGAAAGAGTTTAAAACAAATTTAGAAAATGTTCTAGCATTGGTGAGTCGACCGGAGCGTAAGAAAAGAACTCTCTGTATCTAGCAGTCGACTGGTAGGTCGACCGGTGAGATTAAATAAAACTCTCTGAATCAAGCAGTCGACCGAGCAGTCGACTGATGAACGCAACAAGCTACATCCTGAATCGAACAGTCGACTGACCGGTTGACTGGTGGCTCTGTTTCAGGATCATGTGGATTCCGAAATCATATCTAAAAGTAGTCATTTTTTTGTTAGGATTTGAGAGAGATTTAAGGAATTTGATGATATTTAAGATATGGTTCATATATTAATTAAATCCTATTGATTTGGTACATTAAATATTAATGTTTCTCAATTTGGTACTTGAAATAGTTTTTATTCTTATTAATTGAGATTGAGAAATACTTTAGGGATTTAATTAAGAGATTTGAAAGTTGTTTTTAAGTGTAATTGAACCTAAATGAAGTTCTTATGATATAAGGGGTCTATAAGAGTTTTTAATTGTCATGACACTTGTAAACTAGCCGTTAGAAGGCTGATTACATATTTCTTTAAATAGATCTATGAATTTTATATATCATTAAGCAGAAAAGAAGAGAAATCATATCATATCATAAGAGTGAGCTTTTCTAAGAGTTATTTTTCTGAGAGTTTGTGCGCTATTCTAAGAGTGATCTTGAGAATAAATTGTGATTAATCTGTGCTACTATCAGATCTGAAGTTACATTACTTTATCTAATTATTCTGTAGATTCTAGATGAGATCTTTTCAATTATATTCTTTCATTGTATTATTTGTTTATCGTTTCGAAATTGATCTTAGAAATTATTTCTGATTTGTTAAAGAAAATAGTTTTACAAATAATTTCTTAAATTTGATTAGGTGCTCCAATTTGCTACCTATATCTTATTAAAATCAGATTTTTGTATCTCACATATTTCTATCACTAGTTGGGATATTAATTGAGTTATTGTTTATCTGGGGTGATAGAAGTTCCGAGTGAGATTTTCTTCTTATCAATTTTTGTATTGGTGAGTTGTGACGGATTAAATACTGTTGGGGGTATTTAATCAGGGGTAGCTGCATAAAGAGATTGAGGTAATAATTCTTCCTAGATAGAATTGCATTGTGAGTGATTTGTAAATGTTCCATCCTTACCTGGAAAAATGACAGTTGGAGAGTTTTGTGAGGTTTTAATTCTTGAGCCGTAGTGATAAAAAGAATTAGGTTAATCTTTAGCCTGTAAAGAGATAGGTTATTCTTGATCCTGTAAAAAGTAGAGGTTATTTCTAAGCCTTGAAAAAGATAATTGTAATGGTTGATTCTGAGTCTGTAAAACAATCGGTGTGCGAGTTTGGTTTCTACCTTTAAATGGATCTTGGTTTTAGTGGGTGCGACTTCCGTGGAGTTCGGGAAACTGGATTAACTAAGAGTAGCTTGGTGAATCAGTATAAATCTTTTGTGTGTTGCATTATTATTTTGCTATTTTTGCTGTTTGGGTGTGCACTTAGATTGATTATATATTATTCCCCTATGTTATAAAGATAATAATTAATTTAAGCTTAAAATTAATTATTTGGTTTATTCAAGTTTTATTCTGATTATTTTTTAATTACCCAATTCACCCCCCTCTTGAGTATTCTACTAGGCCAACAATTGGTATTATAGATGATTTTAGCTCGTAAGGCTTAATATTCTAGCTAAACTGGTCACGTGCACACACCATGGATGATGTGTTTTGTGTATCCTCTTTTGATAGTGGTAAATGTGTGTATGATAATGTGGTTTATAATTCTTGTGATTTTAGTGATAGTGATGGAGATGATGATAATGAAAACGTTCATATTGTTATGGAAAAATTACTTTCTTTCACACTACTTTTTGCTAAAGAAAACTTGAGTTTAAAAAGAAAAATTGTTTCTTTTGAAAATGGTGGAAAAAGTGTTCGAAAATTTAAAATGCATTTGGATGATTATTGTGGTTCAAAAGAGTTTTCAGAAGTTGTTTTTGAAATTAATAATTTACTCTCTAAAGTAGATTATCTTGAAAATGAAAATAGAGTTTTAGAAAATAAATTTGATATGATTTCCAAACAGATGTCAGATTTTGTTTCTAAAATCGATTTACTTAAGAAAAATTTGGAAAAATCAAAATCCGACCTTAAGTCTATTTTGAGAGATTCTGAAAATGATTTTTCTAGGTAAAGTGGAAATGTTTCATCATCTCATCTTTCATCACAGGCCAGTGATAGTTATGCTTCTATTTTTAGAAATGATTTATATTTTACATCTTGTGCTTTCTATGATAAATCAGATTTGAGATAATATTATTTCAATAGGGTTGAGCATTTTAAAGTATCATATCCATTTCGGAACCCTAAATTTATGTCTAATAAGGACGGATCCAAAATGAAATGGATACCGAGGAATTGTTGAAATGTCTTGTGCAGAATTACAAAATGTTGGAAGTGGACCTGAAGGAACAGTTAAAGAGTTTATATCAAAGCCAAAACCATAAGCGACGTGTGCAAAACGAAGAGATGAACCAAAGACAAGAGGCAAAATTGTAAAGGAACCACAAGATATATGTGCTAAGAGAAAAGTTGTACGAAAACCAAGATTGGATATCACTAGAAAACCACAAGTAATACATGCAAAGGGAATCATCAACGAATCAAATAGAAAAAATCAAAAGAAGAGAGGATACGATCAAGCCAAGACGAATTGTGCACCTAAATCAATTATGAGCTCAAATGAGGTAAAAAACAAAGTCACTCCAAAAGAAAGAAAATGTACTCCTAACCCTCCGCATTTAAAATTTATTAAATTTGTTAAAGAGGGAGAGTCCCGACTTACCAAATAAGTAAGCTGTGATGGTTTCTAAGATCTATTTTCAATTATGTGTTTACTTGTTATCTTAAAAGCATTATATGGTGATTCTGAGAATCACATTTAATTAAGGAGTATTAACATGTTTTTATGTACTTACATCAAGTAGTGATTATGAGTTAAATTTTGAAACATGTTACATGATTTAGAAAATGAGATAAAATGAATTGAGTTTTTTATTTCATACATCTTGATTTATTAAAATGCATAATATTTTATATTGAGGTAAATTGAATGATTTAATTTGATCATGATAATATTTGTATGGTTAATATTAATATGAAAGCATGAGAATTCTTTTTGATACTATATATGTGATTATTTGAATATTCATGGTGTATCAATCTATGCTTAATGTTTTAAATTGATACTTAGTGCATATGGATATATTTATGGATATTAAGTATCTAGCTTTAATGCATGATAATATGTTCTTATGTTGTATGTCTACTGATTTATAAACAATTATTATTGTTCTAAAAGAGAAATGAGATATTATGATAGAAATATGCACTTATCCATATTTATGCATGCACTGGATTTATGATTGATAAAATGCTTGAGAAATGTTTCCTATTTTAGTATGTTAAAGAACATATGGTTTGTTTCTATAAAGGGAAGACATTATTTGGTATCATTAGTGAGGCATGCAGACTTAACTGAATATGATTAGATGCTATATTGTTGAAATATTTTGATTGCCTCAAGATTATTCTCCTATGCATGAATTTACTTGTTTACAATTATTTAGGGGGATAAGTTTTTATAATCAAGACAATAATCTATTATGCCGAAGATTTTGATACTTTCAATTAGTTTGTGATACTCTCTAAATCTCTAGAAGAAAATTGAAGTTCATGACATTTGCCTAAAGTAGAGTAGAGACATTTTTGTATTCCCCTCTCTCTAAATTTGTTTTTGAAGATGACAAATGAGAAAAATTAGATGATGTTTTATTAATGGGGAGAAATTAGTTGATGTGTGATTAAGGGGGAGTTTTATTAATGAGTTTATTATGCTTTATTGATTGTGTTTTATAATATCTTCATTATTATGCTTAAATGAGTTAAAGAACCCTTCCTCGGATTCAGGGGGGGTGTAGTTATATTTTATTTTGAAGAAAATATCAAAATTAATTGTCATCATAAAAAATGGGGAGATTGTTGATCCTGAGATTTTGATGAATAATTAAGTATTGATATTTTGGTGGAACTAATATTTTAATTGAGTGTTTCAGTGATTTAAAGTTCCAGTGATGAAGATAATAAATTAAATGGATGCTAAATGAAGATATCAAGATGATGGAGAAGAATTAAGAGTTTGAAGAAATTAGGAAAAACAACCCAGGTGAATCTTAACTCTTAATATCCCATTTTGGAACACGCACGGCACAAAATGCTTTTATTATTTATGTGTGTTTTGATAAGATGAATTTATTTGCTCCTATGTGTATTTGAAAAGAAATATTTATAAGTGGTTTAAATGGAATTTGAGAAAGTTAGTGGAGCTAATTGAGAAATGAAATTAGTTAAAAAGGCAAAAATATAAAAGAGAAAGAGTTTAAAACAAATTTAGAAAAGGTTCCAGCATTGGTGAGTCGACCGAAGCGTAAGAAGGGAACTCTCTATATCTAGCAGTCAACTGGTAGGTCGACCGGTGAGATTAAATGAAACTCTCTGAATTAAGCAGTCGACCGATGAACGCAGCAGGCTACATCCTGAATCGAACAGTCGACTGACCGGTTGACTGGTGGCTCTATTTCAAGATCATGTGGATTCCGAAATCATGTCTAAATGTAGTCATTTTTTGTTAGGATTTGAGAGAGATTTAAGGGATGTGATGATATTTAAGATATGATTCATATATTAATTAAATCCTATTGATTTGGTACATTAAATATTAATATTTCTCAATTTGGTACTTGAAATAGTTTCTATTCTTATTAATTGAGATTGAGAAATATTTTGGGGATTTAATTGAGAGATTTGAAAGTTGTTTTAAGTGTAATTGAACCTAAATAGAGTCCTTATGATATAAGGGGTCTATAAAAACTTTTAATTGTCATGACACTTGTAAACTAGTCGTTAGAAGACTGATTACATATTCCTTTAAATAGACCTGCGAATTTTATATATCATTAAGCAGAAAAGAAGAAAAACTATATCATATCATAAGAGTGAGCTTTTCTAAGAATTATCTTTCTGAGAATTTGTGCGCTATTCTAAGAGTGATTTTGAGAATCAATTATGATTAATCTTTGTTGCTACCGAATCTGAAGTTACATTGTTTTATCTAATTATTCTGTGGATTCCAAGTGAGATTTTTTCAATTATATTCTTTCATTGCATTATTTGTTTATCGTTTGGAAATTGATCTTAAAAATTATTTCTAATTTGTTAAAGAAAAATATTTTTACAAACAATTTCTTGAATCTGATTACGTGCTCTAATTTGCTACCCATATCTTGTTAAAATCAGATTTTTGTATCTCACAATATTAATTGAGTTATTATTTATTTGGGGTGGTAGAAGCTCCGAGTGAGATTTTCTTCTTATCAATTTTTGTATTGGTGAGTTGTGACGGATTAAATACTGTTGAGGGTATTTAATCAGGGGTAGTTGGGTTTCAGTCTCTTCTTGTAAAGAGATTGAAGTAGTAATTCTTTCTAAATAGAATTGTACTGTGAACGATTTGTAAAGGTTCCATCCTTACCTGGGAAAATGATAGTTGGAGTGTTTTGTGAGATTTTGATTCTTGAGCCGTAGTGATAAAAAGAATTAAGTTTAATCTTTAGTCTGTAAAAGAATAGGTTATTCTTGAGCCTGTAAAAAGTAGAGGTTATTCTTGAGTCTTGGAAAATGAAATTGTAAAGGTTGATTTTGAGTTTGTAAAAGAATCGGATTGCGGGTTTAGTTCTTACCTTTAAAGAGATCTTGGTTTTAGTGGTTGTGACCTCCATGGAGTTCGGGGGACTGGATTAGCCAAGAGTAGCTTGGTGAACCAGTATAAATCTTTTGTTTGTTGCATTACTACTTTGCTATTTTTGCTGTTTGGGTGTGTACTTAGATTGATTATATTATTTCGCTGTGTTATAAAGATAATAATTAATTTAGGCTTAAAATTAATTATTTGATTTATTCAAGTTTTATTCTGATTATTTTTTAATTACCTAATTCACCCCCTCTTGGGTATTCTATTGGGCCAACAGTATATTTTGTGAGGCTCAAATCACAAAATAGAGGCTAAAAACAGAATTAGAACGCCGAAAAACCTCAGGAACCGGTCCAAGTTTGTGGAAAATCGGTGAACAAAAGCCTGAATCGGGACAAAAAATGTACCAGTGATGTGGTAGGGGCTGAGGAGACAGTAGGGTGCTGACGTGTCAGTCAATACTGATGTGGTAGATGGTCAACGCTTTAGTGGTTGTCGATTAATGTTAATGTGGCACGATCAATGATGATGTGGCGCTAACGTGGCAGTTGATCAACGCTGGTGTGGCATGGGTCAACGATGACGTGGCGCTGACTATGTGCTGAGGTGGCGCTGACTAGGTTGCTAAGGAGGCTTGGCTGCTAGTAGATCTGACGCGCCAAGGATAGGCGGCGTGTGCGGACGCGTGCCGCTTCTTCTGGGGATAAACTTTACGATTTTGGAACCGTCTCGTCGAGACGGTTCCGTTGGTATATTGTGGAGTGAATTTGGAGCCCTGGTTGAGGCGGTAGAGCTAAAAATTCGAGACGGTGCAACTAGGGATTACTGTTGGCTGTTGGTGGCGCATGTGAGCGCGTGAATACTCCGATGGCGGTGATTTTGGTGGCGTTGTGTTCGTCTCTACAAGACGAAGTCGGTGGTGTGGTGGTTGTTTATATCGGAGTGAGGATGAATCCTATAGCAGTGACGAAATCCACGGGAGAAAAGAGACAGCGGCAACAGCAGAAGTTTTAGGGTTTCGAAAAAAAATTAGATAGAACAGGTCCATAAAAGACTTGTTCTTGATACCATATTATGATAATTGAGAAGTGGAAGAAGAATCATGAATTGATATTATGAAAAGTAATATATAAATAATACAACGATATATACATATTTATAGGGGAAGTGGGGGATAGGGTTTTGCCCTAATGGGCCACGTAGGTCAAACCCATATAATACATTAACAAGTTTAAAAAAGTGTTGCAAAGGATTATTGATGTCCATATTTTTTTTTCTTTAATTTTTACAACAAGAGATATCCAGACCAATTTATGCGCACTTCGACTAATTACCTTTTCGGATAATATTAAGGACGGATTTTCTCACATCGACTTTGTGCATTTTAGATTAAATCAAGATTTAATTTTCGGAATGTTCGCGAGAGAGTTGAATCCAGTTGACAAAGAAATAGGGAATCTCCATTTGCCACTCTTTTGGGTATTGATATCATATCTAAAAGAATTTTTTTTTTTTTTAGAAGAAACAAGTCTTGTAAGTCATGTCTGGTTAAATGTTTATGTTCTTATTATTATTTATTTTCCCATTCCAATTTCTAGGAAAAGTTGAGAGAAAAATCGAAAAAAAAAATGATATTTTGTTCTGCTCGTAATATTTTTGAACATTTTTTTTTGGATCCTAACAGTTTTTCCGCTTATTTGTTTTAAGATTTCTAAGTTCAAACGAAATGGTGAGAAACACTAATCAAACACCACCAACTTAGGTTACTTTTGATAAATATTTTTAGAGGTTTTATTAATTAGTTCTTGAGATCATTTGGAAAAAGATAATTTTCAACTGTTTAGGTAGGAATCAGACCTCATAGTGCACACAATTAAATTTTTAGTCCTTCAAAGACAAAAAAGGATAATAAAAAGACACACATACCCTTGAAACAAACCCATCTCTCTCACTCACGTTAACCATTAACGTGTTATAAGACCCTGATTTTTATACACACACAATTTAAGTCGTATTTTAGAGCATTTATAAAATAACGGGATTGATGGCGTTATTTATTATTCGACTTAAAAGTTTAAGGGTCAAATTGTAATTTTCAAAATATTAAAATTAGAGTTTGGTTTACTTTATAACTTAACAAAAAAAAAATTGGAGGGGAGATTAGTGCAAATTGAATATATTATATATATAGAGAGAGAGAGAGGTGGTGGGAAAACGGAGGGAGAAAAAACGGCCACTTGGCAGATCCTTTTTTGTCACACACTTATATATATATATATCCACACCCTCAGGAAGAACAAAAAAGAATCGAGATGCGATGAGAGAAAGGAAGAGAGAGAGAGAGGGGTCCGCCGGTGGGAGTTGTCCTCTCGCCAGTAAAGTGGGTATGGGTGTTCGGCCATCGATTGTGGGGATACGTGTTCGTCGTGTGTGTGTGTGTCTTACTATGTATGTGTGTGTGGTGAGTTTGGTCAATGGGTGATCAACGGGGGTGGTGGTGGTGTGAGTTGGTCCGACGGGGTCGATGGTAGTCCGTTGATAGTGGTCGTCAGCCGTGGAGTTAAGTCGGTGGAGAAGTGGGTATGTGTGTGTTTAGTGTGGGTATGTAATCGGGGGTGTATGTGTGAGTTTTCTGTGTGTATGTGTGCTCGGATTGTCAAGGAAGAGTGGTGAGGGTGATTGTCGGAGTTGGTGAGGAGAGAGAGAGTGGTCGGCGGAAAACCAAAAAACAGAGTAGAAGAGAAAGACGACCACCGCCGCAGCGGTGAGGCGTTCACCTCGACGGTAAGAAGTCAGTGAATCAGGAACCAAATCTGCAGTGCGTCCGCCTAGGCGGTGATTCCTTCGCCTCGGCGGTGGAGGATCAGTGTGCAAAGCAAAATAAAATAAGCATGTTCGCCGCGGCGGTGGATCCTTCGTCGTAGCGGTGATGGGCGAGAGACATAAACACAAAACAAAGAAAGAAAAAGAAAGGAAGAAGAAGGGGGGAAAGAAAAAAAAAAAAAAAAAAAGAGAAAAAATACACCAACCACCCCAATGAAAATCAAAATCTCATCTCGCGGCCGACGGAAAATTTGGGAAAGGTAGAATTCCAAACTCTCCTAATACATGTCTTTAATTGTCTTTGATTGGTGATAAATTATCGTGGAAATTTTACCTGCTATATTACATGGAATAATTTGGGCTCACAACCCCACAGTTTTAGTTGCAGGGTCAGTTGGAAGAAAACGAGGGAAGAAATAGTTTTTTTAAAAAAACTTGCAATTATTATTTATTGTTTAAATCAAAGGAAGGGATAATGATAATTATCACAATTGTTGTAAATTATTGAATATTCGATTTAATATAATTGTTTGAATATAATTGGTCTAATAAAATGTTGGAAATTCGGTTTTAACTTATGAGTCGGTAATTACTAGTTACTATTGGATTTTAAATGGGAAATATTTTTCATATATTGGATTATTAATTATTTGTTGCCGGCATATTCAAGAATCCATTGGATTTTATAGATATTAAAAATCGGTGGATCGGTTATTCGAAATCTCTAAATTATGGAATTATGAAATATCCGGTTTTAAGTAATAAATTATTAAACTGTAAGTGTTGCCGCCGTATTGCGAATTGAAAGATTTTTTTTTTTAAAACAAATTGAGTCGCCGTTGTATGAATAGTTCGCGGATTTACTCAAAATGTAGTATATGATTAATTGGTGATACTTTAAATGGTGATTATTAGATTTATTAATTTCTGTCGTAAAATCGGCAGCTAAAATTGAAATTTGACCAGTTGATTTTGGGTAGAAATTCTCTATAGGAGAAAACCATAGTAGCGGCCCTGAGAAACTGGGTCGTGACACGTGCTAGCTAAGGATAATTAGTCATCTATCCACCATTCACTCACAATCAATTTCAAATTCATGAGAGAGAGTCTCTCTCTCTCTAAAACCCTAGGTTAGTTTCTCTCTCTCTCTAAACCTAACATCACGGCCAAGACACCAGACCATCTTCATCTCTCTCTCATTCTTCATCGAAGGACGGCGAAGGTTTACGATAATGGCTGATGTATTTGTGTTTATTGGAAATATTTCCCCGCAATTTCGAGCTTTTGATGGTGATTTTCTCCTCTAATGGCGTAAATTCAGGGTCTATATTTGATTCTTTAATACTACTGGTTTTAGCCTTCTCTTTTTTCCAAGTTTCCAGAACTGAGTCATTGAATCTAGAGGGTAGTACTTGAACCCAACCTCTCGAGGTCTTCACTAATGGCAGATGAGCAGAATCCTGACCCATTTCGATGATTTCGCCAGCGATGAGAGTTTTGATTTGAGCTCTGCGTTGTTGATGTTCGATTCGGTGGTGTTGTTCGGCGGTGGTGATGTTCGTTTTCGATTCGGCAGTGTTGTTCTATGGTGTTGTTCGCACAAATCTGAGATCTTTTTCTCCTGAAGAAGATGATCAAGATGATAGTGTTATAATTACATTTTCAACCCATATTTTAGTTTTAGTTCTGATTTTTTAATTTTTTTTCTACAAATTAACACCTCACCTTCCCTCTCACACTAAAATCTGGATTTTCTTGATTTGAATTATTTAGATCTGGTTCGGAAATGGTGTCAGCGGTGATGATGGTCATATGAATGGTAGTGGAGGTAAAGAATGTTCATTTTTTTACGTTGACGTCAGTGTTCGCTTGATTTTTTCACATATGAGTGTCCAGATAATATGGATGCGTTAACGTTAACATTAACATATATGGGGTGAAAATGTTCATTAACGTTAACACAGAAGAGCCCATAAAAAATGTGCATTAACGTTAACGTCAGTATTTACTTTGATTTTCTCACATATGGGTTTCCAGACAACATGACTGTGTTAACGTTAACACAGGAGATCCCCTAGAAAAATGTGTATTAACGTTAACGCAAACTCAACCCAAACACACATTCAATTTAAAATGATAAATTATCATATATAGTAATTAATGTTAACGCGCAGAAAACAAAAATATGCGGTAAGACGTTAATGTAAGTATTCGAGCAAAATATGTTAACACAGAACCCCCAAAAAATAAAATACGTTAACGTTAAACCCATAGTTCGATGGTAAAAAATGCGTTAACATTTAATGCACACAAATAGATGATGAAAGATGCGGTAACGTGAAATACACACAAAAACAAAATACGAAAATGCGTTATCGTTAACGTGAATTTCAAATCGTAGTTTCGTAACATAGAAAATATTTGACAAAAAAAAAAAAAAAAACACAAGTAAAATGTATTGCTAAAAATGAGTGAACGTTAACGTACACAAAACAGATGAAGGATGATGAGTTAACGTGAACAAAAAAAACATGGAATGCAATATGTTAACGTGAAATTCTATTGTAATTTTGTAATATAGGAAATGTGTTTTACTTGAATAGTTTACGTTAAATCAGATAGTGAAAATGAGTTAATGTTAACATAATACACACAAACAGATAGGGAAGATGAGTTAACGTGCAAAAAAAACATGAATACAAATAACATTAACGTGAATTCAAAATATAATTTTGTAATATAGGCAAGGGGTATTGTTTGAAGTGTTTTACGTTAATGTTAACATCCCTGCTATCCAATTTTGTCTTGTTGCATAAGATAAAATGACAGATTCAAAAATATTTGTGAACAGAGTGGTCAAAATGTAGGGATTTTTTCCTAAAAGAATCTTAAGGTCTGAAAACTTAATTCTTGGTGTCAGGAGGTCTGATTTTTCTATAGCCTATCTATAGAGGATTAAAAAAAATTCCCATATTTTTATTTCTTTTTTAAAAATAATAAATTTCTTTTGATTCAACAAAAAATATTAAAGTTCGGAGGTTTAAAATAAAATAATATTATAATAAAAAACATAAACGCGACTGCAAATTGACTTTGTGGACTGTTATTGTTCATCTACCAGTATAAATTTTCATAAATTTTGTGGATAAGCAGACATGTGACTCTTGATAAATGTTTCGATTTATTGTTAAAAAAAAAAAAAAAAAAAACTAGTGTAAATTTTTTTTAATAATTTTTAATGACAAAATTACCCTAACATAAAAAAAACCATCAAATTCTTCTCCCTCAACTACAACACCCCCTATGGTACATTTAAGCCCTAAACCCATTATCTCTCTCACACACATCTACAACACGCCACCACCCACATTTCCTTTTGTCGTCACTACCACAACCTAGGCCATCTCTTCTTCCTTTGCCTCCATCAAATCTACTTATGTCGTCTCCATCACTTCCATCCATCTCCACCACCACCACATTGAAGAGAAGACAACCACAACAACCGTCACGACACTGTAACCTGGTCGGATTCAAGGAAAAATGGTTAGATCTGTTTAGATCTAGTGAGATATATATGGCTATTTTTCTTGGAGATGGTGATTGGATTTGGCGATCTAGCCTTTTATGCCATCACACCATCACTGGGGCCCTAAAGTCCAAATTTGACTCTCTCTCTCTCTCTCTCTCTCATATATATATATATATATATGCATCGAGAGGTCGAGCTTATTAAATAATGATGAGTTGACTAGTGGTGGTGGAAGGGTGTAGACATGACATTTTGACTGTCCCCAAGAAAAATACGAAAAGAAGAAAAAGAAAAAAGAGAAAGAAGAAAGAGAGAGAGAGAGAAGTCAGAAATAAAAAAGGAATAAAAGAGAGAGAGGGGAGAAGGCGGTGAGAGAAACTGAGAGAGAGTGTGGAGAAGGCAATGAGAGAAAGAGAGAGAGAGAAGAGAAAAGAGAGAGAATCCGATGAGAGAGAGAGAGATAAAAGGGAAATGGGGCCCACAAACCAGATAAAGGAAAAAACAAAATAAATAAATAAGGAATCTGTCGCGCGTAAATAGCTGTCACATGTGGACAACTGCCATACGATAGTGCACTATAGGCAGATGAAATTTCTATATATATTTTTTTCCTTTTCCTTGCCAAATTAGGGTTGGGGTTTGGCGGCCAAGACTAGTTTCTTAGGATTTTTAGTTTTTTTTTTTAATCTTCCACCTTTCCCTATAAATAGGATCTTCATCCTCACAATTTAGACACTCAAGAATTCAGAGAGAACCCCTCCTATGGAGCGATTCTCAATGGAAGCCCATTCAAGAAGCCGTATTCAAGAAGAAAAAAACCGTACGTCGGGAATTTTTACTAGGGCAGGTATGCTTCTTATCTCATAATTCTTTTCATCATTTTTTATTTTTATTATTGCAATTTTGTCCTTAGTCTTCGAGCGTGAGATGAGGATGCCTTTTTATTTTTATTTTATTGTTTTTTTATTTTTATCTTTTTTTATTTAAGTTGTCACTATATCTAAATTCATAAAAAAAAAAAATTAAAAAAAAATAGAAAAAGTAATAAGTTATTTATTTATTTTATTTAAATATTCATGTTATTTATGTTATTCTTACACTTAAATTCGTAGTTTAAAAAAATAAAAATAAAAAAAGTAAAAAACAATTAATAATAAGTTGTTTTTTAAGAATTAATTCTTATAAGCGTTAAGGCAAACTCAACAATTCAATATATTGAATGAGAGATTTCTATGCCAATGATTTGATTTCCCAAATAAAGTAAAATCTAGAAACGACCGGTTTAGGAAATCATTTCCCCCCCTAAGTTGTTTCATTGGGTCTCACTTAAATCTTGGAGGAATTAATTTCGACAAAACTCATTTTTGTGACGTTTCCTTGATTCTCATTTTTATAGAATTTAAGGGAATGTCCAATTAGATTTTTTTTTTAAAGTTAATTAATTGGAAAAATTAGGAATGTAAATATTCCATGACATCGCATTCATATAGAAAGTAATCTAATATTTCACGCCGTCTTGCATGTTGCCTTTTGCATCACTTAGAAAACACTTAGATTGATTTTCTCACTGAAATTAAAGAAGTTCAACGGAAACATACATAAAACTACTCCTCGTGGACCATCCTTATCTAATCTCTTAATATTTGATAAGAGGTCATACTAGATTAACATTCCAAAAATACCAAAAATTTATCTCATCAAATTTTGAAAAATACCAAAAAGGGTTTTATACGAAAGAAAATATTTTTAAAATAAAATAAAGCATTCGGACTTAAACCATCAGCTCATTCCACATCTGATGTGGGATAAACTCAGCAGATTAAATTTAATTCCCATTGCCAATGATTTCCTAATCGCACAAGAACATGGGTTAACCAATATCACGGTAAACTTGATATTGGTTAATCTTAATTATATGTGATTAGTCTTTAATCCTTCATCGGCCAAAAAACACGACCAAACACTTACTAAATATTGGAATTGGAATGAAATTTAATTAAATTACTATTACACCTTTTAAATTTTAATTAAATTACTATTTTACCCTTTGAATTTCTGAAAATATATCCCTTAATTTTTTTTTTTGGTAAATTACAAATTTTCATTGATATTTTCTCTTTTTTTCCCCCTTTATTAGTGATTAATTAGTTGCTACATACCATATTTATTCATCTCATATCCATTAATTATTGATCTCAATCCCCAATAAATAGTAAAATTTCCAAACAAAACATCTCTCTCTAATTAACATGTTAAACCCCCTTTATATGAAGCAAGTTTCACTTTGCCTACTAATATTTTTATTTCATCATATTATTCTAGAATTTTCATGTTCTTTTTTATTTTTTTCCTTCTAAGTGGATTAAATCGATTTTTATGCCATTATCACCAAAACATACAAATAAATATAAACACAAAAAATATTTTAATAAGGTGAAATTAACACATTAATTAATAAACAGAGTATAATATATATAGACATAGATTAATATATATTAGAATATGTACATGTGTGTATTCGAGGCTGCGATTCCAACAAAGTATGAAAAATAATCTTGAATTGAAGGTTTCCTAATGGGGTCCGAACTTGTTTAAAGGACACAATCTCTGTGTGCGGATAAAGACAATTGAACCCTAACCAAAACAATCTACATGTATTAGTAGGATCATATTATCTTAAATGAAAGATAAAAGGCCTAAATTAAATTACATTTTGTACCATTTTCTCTCTCTAAAGTATAAACTTCTCTCTCATTAAAAGAGAAGAGAGAAGAAGAAAAAAAAAAGATAAAGTAAAGAAAAAAGAAACAAAAAAATATAAAATATTTTCACCCTTAAAAGATGGCATGTGTAAGTCATATGACGAAATTCCGTCAAATTATTTTTAATAGAAGATCCACGTAAAAAAATCATGTGCAAATAAGAAGCCCTAATTGGGAAAAAAATAAATAGAGGGCCACATAGAAAGCACATTACAAATAGGAGGATGAAATTTGTAATTTGCCCTTTTTAAAAAAAAAAATTACACTCCCTCCCCCTCTTTCATCTCCACACCATTTTCTCTGGCGAGAATTTGACGCCGGCAGTCGATGTCAGTTTTTTTTTTTTTTCTCTCTCTCCTCTTCTAATAACCCCCCAATTCTCCACCGGTACCACCGTCCCAACCTTTGCCGGTAACACCACTACCCACCCTCCTTCGGCTCTCCATCCCTGTCCACCGCCTCCCTCTTCTCCTTCTCCTCTTCCTCCTCCTTCTCCTCTTCCTCATCCTCCTCTTCTCTCTCTCTCTTCTACACACACACCTCTTATTTGAAACTTCATTTGGATTATGTTTGAATATTTTTTATTTAAAAAATAAATAAATCTTTTTTCAAATAGAAATTTTATTGTACAAATGCATTCAGTACATGATTTATTCCCAACACTAATAAAACATTGGAATGATAATGATCATTCCAATATCACATCTAATTCTTCTTGTCATCAAATATAGGAATGATAATAATCATTTCATTCAATTATCATAACAATTCTAATTTTATTGTCATTTTATTTAATTTCATTCCGTTCCAGCATACCAAGGTGTTTTTTAGACTTTGAGAGTCTTGGATAAAAAAAAAAAAAAAAAAAACGACCTTTGATTTTTTTTTTACTACAAACTTAAATGAGATTTGAGGAAAGGGGAAGGGTGGGGTGGGGGGGGGGGGGGGGGGTGACATCGGTTATTGTGGTAGCTGTCCGAGTTTATGACACATTAATTATGGAACTCATCTCCTGGTATTATATAATAGTGGAAGGGGTAGTTGAAAATGCATGGACTCCATAAATTAACTTCAGACGAAAAACACTCTCTCTCACTTTAATTTACCAGAGAAGAAAAGATGGAATCTGCAAGGGGTTTAGAAGCAGATGTGGAAGAGTTGAGGCAGACTTTCAACTCTGGAAAAACAAAGGAAGCAGCTTGGAGGAAGTCGCAGCTCAAAGCCCTACTCACTCTTTTACATGACAAAGAGTACGAGATTTCCCAGGCTCTCAATCAAGATATAGGAAAGCATCAAGTTGAGGCCTATAGAGATGAGGTATATACCTACATATATACATGTACACATATATATATACACATGAGTAGTATACATCTCGTGCTTAAAAATTCTAATTTTTAATTCAATAATTCATTTTAAATATTTTATAATTAATATAAGTATATTAATCATGAAAAAATATTTTGTTGGGAGATTGTTAACCATTTAATTTCCCTACAAAAATGTGAATTAATTATTGAGAATGCCTCCAATTATTCTAATCACTCCTAGTGTCAGTGTATCTCTCCTAATCACTTTGAATGTTTAAATTCACATCGATTCAATTAAATTTTTAGGTTGTCTCTGAGGAATTCGATAATTTTTTAAAATTTATAAAAATAAAATTTTAAAATTTGAAATCTCATCAATTATAAAAAAATTTAATTGAATAACTATTTTAGATGGTTAATTTGATTGTGTAATTTTATAATTTTTTTATTTAGATAGACAAATATTCCTAGGCAAAACTTTGAAATTCATTCATTTTTAATATAAAAAATATAAATATATGTCTGATAATATAATTTTTATTTTAATAATTTAATAGTATAATTTTAGACCTATTTTAATAATATAATTTAATAAAGTCATTCTAACTATGCTATTTTATATCCACTATATACTTATTTATAATTTTACCCATACTATTTTTAATAGTATCATTTTAATTATACTATTGTACAATTGTATACCTATTGTATAATTTTAAGGGCTAATTACACTTTACCCCTTATAGTTTAGGCCGTTTTGTACTTTACCTCCTTATGGTAACTTTGTCACCACTTTGCCCCCTATAGTTAGGTTTTATTGCATTTTACCACTTGATCTAGGTATAACCATAGTGGGGCAAAGTGGTAACGCGAATCCTACAGTGAGCAAAGTGCAAAACGATGTAACTACCTGGGGTAAAGTGTAATTAACTCTAATTTTAATTATACTATTTTCCTATTATTTTAATTATACTATTTTTAAACCTATTTTAATTATAATATTTTTATACCTATTTTAATAATATAATTTGTATTACCATTTTAATTATATTATTTTTATATTTATTTTAGCAATATAAATTTAATAGAATTATTTTAATTATGCCTATTGAAAGAAGTAAAATCTCTCTTTAGAGGGATTTAGAAATAACAAATGTTTTAAAAGAATTTAAAAAATTTATTTTTTCCCTTTAAAATTTGATTTTACAAATTTAATAAATTTTACAAATTTCCTAATACCTAAATAAAATATCAGTATATATATATATATATATATATATATAATTTTTTTTTCCAAAATAAAACTCCTCCTAAAATTACTTTATCCGAATATAACCTTAAATTGTCAGACGAGTCGAAGGACTATTTCATATAAATATAAAAAAGAGGTAGTTACCAAGAAGTCCTCATATGAAGACAAAACTATCAAATACACATTTTTTGAACACATGTTACAAAATAGTTTTTTTATCTTTTTGTGACGATTTTACCCCTCATCTTATATTCAACACGATTTTGTGTTGGCGTGTTGAATATAACACGAGATTGTGTTATATTCAACTTTCACCGTTATTTAAATTCTGCTAAACCATCGTACCCATTCCATCTCATCAAAACAACAATACAACAACATATGCTTCACTCCACCAAGGGCATAAATCAAAGTCCATTTTCTCTCTCTGTCTCTCTTACATTTGTTTAGGTCAACGATTTCGGGGTCGCCAACCATTGTGCTATATTCAACACGATCTCGTGTTGAATATAATATAAGATCATGTTATATTTCAATTTTTTCATTCAAACTGATAATTATTTTTCTATGTTCACATGCTTGATTTTCCCCAATACAAACCAAAACAATCCAACCAAACAAACCCAAAATTCCACATACATACACTCACACAAAAAAAAATAATAATAATAAAATAAATAAAAATAATATATATATATATATATATATATATATATATATATATATATATATATATATATATATATATCAAATCTACCATTTAATCCAACAAGATGGTTGTGGAGAAATTTGGCTCAATTTAAAAACTTCAATCCCAAGTCCCAACTCCAAAAGGAAGTAAGTCTCTTCATCTCTCCCTCAATCCCAAATATACATACATATACACCTCAGACTGTACTCATCACCTCAGATTGTCAAGCGGTGACTTTAATTTGCGGGAACACCATGCTTTTGAACCCATTTGCGATTTCAGAACAATCTTCAGAAATATCTCCCTAACACAACATATAATGATTTCAGTATTCCTCTCCGTGCTTTCGATTCACCGGAATACTGCTTCGCCGGCCTGGCTTCGCAACTTGCGACTCTAGGTTTGGAATCATATGCTTGAGAGATTCTAAATTACGCCATTAATTACGTCTTCACATCTAGGTTTTTCCGTGGCTTTACGATCTATGCGATTTTCGCTATGGTGACGTTTCGTGTGGATGAAATTGTTGGGGTTTCGGATGGCAATTTAGGGCGGAGGGGTGCGCCAGAATCGGCAATCAAAGTGTTGAAGAAGGAGGAAATGAATGGGGTGGAGATGATATGTGCGCGATATGCCTTGATGTGTTTTTTGCGGCGAGGGCGGTGGCTCGACTGCCCTTCTTCAGGAAGCCGTTATCGAACTCGTGAAAGAATGGCAGTGGAAGGGTAAAAGTGGCGAAGGATAAAATCGTCAAATCCAAATGTTCAAGACCATTTGGAAATAAACAACGCTTTCTTGTAGGACTATTTGGTGTCAATAAATAAATAAATAAAAATAAAAAAAGGTCAGAGAGCCATCTTGTAAATTTAGTGTTTTAAATAAACTTTTGATATTTTTTCCAATAAAAAAAAAAAGTTTACTAAATGAATTTAAGATGAAAACTCCATTTCACAATCTATTTTTTTAACATTATTTTTTATCTTTTACCCTTCTAATAATACAGAATCAAAACCGGATATTGTTAAAAAATTAGCAATACTACTAATTTTCAACTCTCTTGTCAACATTTGTAAAACTTTAAAAAAAAATAAAAATACTTGAGATATCAATATTGTATCGATCAAATATTTTTTGATATGAGACTAAATTAATCAAAAATTGAGTAGAATCAGCATTTTGTATAAGATTCTGAAAATCGCAATATTAATAGACTAAAATTATACCTAGTTCCCCTTTATTCTTGTCGGATTCTAATTACTAGATATTATCATGATCTTCTCGAGATTCAATTTGATTACGTATACTTTAGACAACATTCATGGGGCATAATATTGTGCCTTGAAGATCCTACCTTGTATTATATTAAATATGGGTTTGTCCAATCCGAACTCACTATTCAAGATTCAGTCAATTTTATATTTGATATGGGCATTGTTCAATTCAAACCCATTATCACTTATTTCACTAACAGACCACTATACTTTATCATATATTGTGGGTAAACCCATCCTCATTTTTATTTGGTCCTCTAATAAGAAAAAATTTAGCTGATTAGTGGAATCGGGTAGCCAACGGCGTGGGACGGTCGTTGATAACGCAATTATAGTTGGAATATTAATATTTCTATAAACTGTAATAGATAAGAATAAAATTCAAGTAGTCATTTGCTTTGGAAATTTTTAGTAATTTTTGTTGATTATTTCTCATAATCACAGTAAAACGGAATTGAATAATAATCGTAAACATACATGAACATTAGGACACAACAATAAAGAACGGTAATCAAATACGTACATGTTTGAGCCATCGCAGCAGATTACTAATTAGGTTTTTCTCCTTATGATTTAGATTATTGTGGTGGTGGCTCTTAATGGAAAGAAACCATTCTATACTAAATTAGAGAGGAGACCTAATTATATATACTAGGGTTTCATGTTGGGCCCTCTCATAACGGGCTTCAACGAAACTTTAAACCTACACTTGCCACTTAATTGGGCTTCTATATAAAAGACGCCACAACTCAAATCAAAATATGATCACTTATTATTTGGGTTGTTTAAATAATAGACTATCCATTAACTCATTTTTGTAAAACAATTAATTCAATTAATGTTAACCCATAAAAAATATTCCAACATTCTCCCACTTGGGCTACATTAATCGAATAAATTTAATTTTGAAAATAATACTTTCGAGTTAATAATAGAAAAAATTATTTTTGGTGTGGCCACATCTTTTGTTTAAAGAAATGATAGTCTATAAGTAGTATCTTGATAAATTTATCCGATCCAACATGATCTTAATATTGGATTATGATAATCTATATGTTAATCTCAACAAATATAAGACTTTCATACTCATAAATACTTATAATCATATCGACATGGATCGTAAACCCAATAGTGTAGTAAGAAATCAATGCTAACATGTGATCATTATCAATATGCATACAATTTCTCAACAAAATAAAATTATAATTGCAGTTTCTCAACAAAATGAAACTGCTACAATTTCTCAACAATATGAAATTGCTAATTGAAGTTTCTCAACAAAATGAAATTACTGCAATTTCTCAATAATATGAAATTGCTAATTACAGTTTCTCAACAAAATGAAATTGTTGCAATTTCTCAACAAAATGAAACTGTTACAATTTCTCAATAAAATGAAATTGCTAATTACAACTTCTCAACAAAATGAAATTGCTGCAATTTCTCAACAATATAAAATTACTTGACTTTAACAAGTCATCTGTCACTAACAATACATCACGAGATCTAAAAATAGCAATTAGTGACAGCTAAAAGTATACAACTGTAATTCTTAAGGTACAATATCTTAAGATACCATATTGTATAACCAATTCAAATGATATGATATGCGATAATATAATACGCAATAATAATGATCATCAAATGAATTTCGATTTTGTAAAGTGCATAACAATAATGGTCATAACGTAATCATCAAAATAAAGGACAATACAAAAACTCCCACTAAATTATATAATCAAAAAACTTAATGACACCCATATTCACAACATATTCCTTGAACTCTGTGGGTCTTAAACCTTGGTTTAGTATAATCGATTCAAATAATATAATACGCAACAATATAATATACAATAATGATGATCATCAAATAGAATTCAATTTTATAAAATGCATAACAATAGTGGTCACAACATATCATAGAATTAAAAAAAAAAATTCAAGAAAACTTCCACTAAATCGGAGAATCAAAATGCTCAAATAAGTATAAGCGACACAATATAAGAATTAATTGCATCATCATAAACTCTTCTTTGGGTAGAGTCTACAATAAACAATTATTCTTTAAGCATGAATATCAACAAAATAATAAAAACTTTATAGCAATAGTGATCAATGCTTACACGACATAATCATCGAAATAAAGAAGATTACAAATATTCTCATTAAATCAAAGAATCAATTTAGAATTTCATTATGGTGTTATTCACAACAACAACAACAAAAATTGCTTTCACAAAAAATATTAATAATGGGTAATGGGGCAAAATGCTCAATTAAATATAGGTAATATAATATAAGAATCAATTGTATTATCATAAACTCTTATTTGGGCAGAGTCTACAATAAATAATTATTTTTTAATCACGAAGATCAATAAAATAAGAAAAAATTACAGATTTAAAAATTTATCCCCTGTAAGTGGATTAACTTTCAAATTCATATATTTCCTTCAAAATATAACGAAACAAATAATCTTTCAAAATTCATTCTCTTTGAGTAAACAAATTTATCAAATCATTTATTTCACATAATATCCTCATGCAATTAAATTAATTTGCACAATAATCCTCTTTGGGCAAGTGAATACACAAATTAATTTAAAATTTTTCCATCAACAAAATAGGAACTCGAAAGTTTACAAACTATATTGGATAAATCACTTTGATAAAATAGCTTCAACAATTCATAAGCAAACGTTCCAAATTCGAAAAAAAATAAGTTATATTGCCAAATAATTAAATTAAATTAAGTTGCACAATAATCCCCTTTGGGCAAGTAAATGCACAAATTAATCTAAAAAAAATTCCATTAACAAAATAGGAACCCGGAAATTTACAAAATATGTTGATTAAATCACTTTGGTAAAATAACCTCAATAATTGACAAGTAAACGTTCCAAATTGAAAAAATTAAACTATATTGCCCAACAATTAAATTAATTTGCATAATAACCCCCTTTGGGCAGATAAATACACACATTAATCTAAACATTTTTCCATCAACAAAATAGAAACTCGAAAATTTACAAATTATATTGGTAAAATCACTTTGGTAAAATAACCTCAAAAATTCACAAGTAAACGTTCCAAATTGGGGAAAAAAAAAGTTATATTGTCAAACAATTAAATTAAATTAATTTATAAAATAACCCCCTTTGGGTAGGTGAATGCACAAATTAATCTAAAAAAAAAAATCATCAACAAAATAAGAATCCAAAAAAATTGCAAATTATGTTGGTTAAATCATTTTGATAAAATAACATCAATAATTGACAAATAAACGTTCCAAATTAAAAAACTTAAGCTATATTGTCCAACAATTAAATTAATTTACACAATAACCCCATTTGGGTAGATGAATACACAAATTAATCTAAACATTTTCCCATCAACAAAATAGGAACTCGAAACTTGCAAATTATAATGTTTAAATTACTTTGGTAAAATAATCTCAACAATTCACAAACTACCATTCCAAAATGGAAAAATTAAACAATATTGCCCAACAATTAACAGTGCATATTAACAACATATATGCATATGATCAAAATAAGATGAAATACGTTACAAAATGTACTTTCAGTGATCAACGAGCAATTATAGTTGCAAGAATTTGAACAACAATTTTATTGCACTTTGAAATTAATTATTAAATTAGTCTCTATATAAAATAAAAATAATTAAGGGCTTGAAAATTGTAAAATTATAATTAATCATAATTAGTATTTTTATGAGCACCTTAATATGAACCTCAAGGCCGAAAGTTGTAACAAAAAAAAAATCCAGTTGGCTGAGATATTACATAGGCCCAAATACAAAAACAATATCTATCTAATGAGCCCAAATCTGGATCCCTACCAAGATATTCTAGTCACAGTGATAGTGTTTCCGATTCAAGACCTTCTTATATGTTTATGAATTATATATCCATATTAGTAATTTCATCAGACTTGTTAATTAATAAATAAATAATGGCCCAACAGGCCCAACAGAATATATGTTTGACCCATTAAACACTTTAAAACCTAGACAATATAAGAAGAAACTCATGTGGAATTGTATAAAAACAATTCGGTACTTTTCTTCAATTTCAAAACACAAATATATTGCCTCAAATATAACCCAAATTCGAAAAATGAAATATCTTATTTTCATTAATAAAAAGTACAGTAATAACCAAATTGGTTATTAACATTATACTCAACCCACTAAGAATCATGAACATTTATTATACATGGCCATTTTTCAACAATACTCTATTTAATTTAGATTCCATCACGTTACTAAAACAAAATAAGAATATAATTCTAGTCAAACTTTGGGGTTATAAAGAGACAAACTTTATAATTTTAAGGGCAAATATTAAAGTGAGATTCTAGTCAAACATTAAGGGTGTAAAGTGTCAAAAACTTCACAATTTTAAGAGCAAATATCAAGACCCATTTCAAAAAACAAAAAACTTAACCCTAATTTTAATCCTGCGCCGCCGACCCACTTCAAGTTTTCAACCAATGGATGTCTGTATTAACCCTAGAGGCGCCACACCGAAAACCCAATTTCCTCCTCCCTTCTATGCGACGCCTCCGTTCTGAACATCAGCAGCAGCGCCAGCGTCGGCGCCGTCAACTGATGCGGAAGCGACGAGACCCTCAAAATGGGGAAAAACTCCGGCAACAAACTAGCGAAAACCGCCGTAGTACAACTCGCCACGACTTTATATTAAGGTGTGGGAAGTTCCGATAGTGAATATTAAAGGTGTTGTTCGTTTCAGATGGTTAAACTATCTCCGTCCGAATATCAAGCATGGAGGGTTCTCTGATGAATAAGACAACCTGATTTGCAGCCTCTACATAAGTAATGGAAGCAGGTGATGAATCCCCTTAATGAAATTAAGCTTTTCTTCTTTTAGACGAAAATGATTTTTGATAAACTGTGAGAAACAACCATATCAAAGGAGGAGGAAGAGAAATGACCCAGTTCATGTTTCCATGAATCCAATTCCCATAGGGGATTCTTCTATACATTTAGCGTTGATTTGAGCAGGATTCATTGTTGATTTATTCTCAGATTATGCAATTAAATTAAACATATAATATTCGATTTCAAGTTTGAATCGAGAGGAACAAAAGTCCTAAAGTTTTACAATCAATCAATCAAAACAGAAAATCATACGAAATCATGGCTCTAAAATTCGGATCCGAAAATAACTAAAAATAAAAAATTTATTTTCAATTTTCAATTGTAAATCTTAAATCATATATATTGGTTCTGATACCACATGTTGATTATTTTTCATAATCACAATAAAACGGAATTGAATAATAATCGTAAATATACATGAACATTAGAACACAACAATAAAAAACGATAATCGAATACGTACCTGTTTGGACCATCGCAGGAGATTGAATCGATCATAGCAAATTACTAACTAAGTCTTTCTTCTTATGATCTAGATTATTGTGGTGGTGGCTCTCAATGGGAAGAAACTCTTCTATACTAGATTAGGGAGGGGACCTAATTATATATAATAGGGTTTCACGTTGGGTCTTCCCGTAACGGGCTTCAACGAAATTCTAAACCTACATTTGTCACTTAACTGGGCGTCTATATAAAAGACGGTACAATCCAAATCAAAATATGATCACTTATTATTTGGGCTACTTAAATAATAAACAATCCATTAACTTGTTTTTATAAAATAATTAATTCAATTAATATTAACCCATAAAAAATATTCTAATAATTTTGTGTCAGCATTTTCCACCAACTATCCTTATTATAGCCTCCACTAAGTTCATCTTACGTCCATTAATTTTTGCAAATCCATAACATTTACCCACTTGAAGAAAAATCATATAGGCTGCTTGTAAATAGACACCCCTTTCTGCTAGTATACACTCTTTAAAAAATTATTTAATTAAATTATTATTTTATCTTTAAAATTTTTAACACATATTCTTTAATTTTTTTTCTTACACTTTCCTCCCTTTTCCTGTTTACACCATCTTCTCCGATGAGAATTCAACGCCAATGTCGACAGCTGATGCCAAATTTTCTCCACTCACTCTCTCTCCCTATCTCTTCTTCTAATCCCCCACCACCTGTCGATACCACCACCCTCACCCAACTCCTACCAGGCCTCTACCCCTTGTCCACCACCTCCTTCTCCTCCTCCTACTCCTCATCCCGCCGGGCCTCTACCCCTTGTCCACCACCTCCTTCTCCTCCTACTCCTCACACATAGAGAGAGGAAAAAGAAAGTGATGTGCGGACTTGTATATTCGAGTTGTTTCTCTCTCTTTTTACGTGTGTATATTTATGTGTGTGTAGAGAGAAGAAGAAGAAGAAGAAGGGCTAAAAAATGAAAAAAGTATTTTAAGGATAAAATGAATATACATATAGAATTATCTAATCATCTATCCCTCCACTTTTTCTAATTACCCTAATAACTCAAATCCTATTAATAATAAATTGATTTTGTATATTTCGCAATCACTGTCTTCTTTCTCCCTTTTTCATTCTTCCTCTCTTTGAATAAAAAATAAATTACTTTTAGACCCGCAAATTGCGTGGACTTAAAAAAGTTTATAATAAATTCTTAACATTTAAGCTTAAAACATATAGATATCATTTGGTTATTTTGGTAGTAATATCGAAGTAAGAATGCATAAATTTTAGTGAGCAATTTCATTTTATAAATTTCCTAAAATAAATACACTATATGAAATTACATAAAATAATATTTTATAAATAAATTTTTATTAAAATAATATAAAATGATAAACAAATAATCATATATTAGGATTAATTTTATCAATTTTTTCGTATTTAGTTCTTTTTTGGGTAGAAATATTGTGACTTATAATTATTTTTTTAAGTAATTTAAAATGTGCATAGGAAATTAATCATATATTGCGTATTAATTAGAAAAAAAATATAACTAAAAAAAATTAAGTAGGACAACTCATTATTTGATATATTTATATATATAAAATAAATAAGAGAACTCACCAAAAGGCTTCAATAAGTCATCCTCTAACCTCATTAAAATCTTCTTATATATATATATATATATATGTAATAAAGACTACAATGTACAAAGGACAAATTATAAATTTGGTCCTCTTATTTACAACGTATTTTCTATGTGGACTTTCATTTTTTTTTTCTTCAATGTGGTTCTCCTATTTGCACAAGATTTTTTATATAGTCCTTTTTTCATAAATAAGGGTTAAGTTTAACAGATTTTTGTCATGTGCAAGTCACCTGAAGTCTTTCGGGAGTGAAAAAATAATTTTTACCTTTTTTTCCTTTCATTTTTTATTTTTATTTTTCTTGTTTGTCGCCGTCTTCCAACGAGTTGTGTACGCTTTTAATATAATTTAAAAAAAAATATTGAACTAGTTGCCTTTTCAACTTATTTACCATACTTGTCTTACCTGGGGATCAGATCTCTGGGTATTGGAACCCGGGCTTCAGAACCCAAGGTTCAAAAAGTATGCCGGCCGTATACCCGGGGTTCGCAACCCCGGGTATACAATTGCCATAATTTTATTTTTTATTTTTATTTTCTCTTTGAACCCGGGGTTGGGTACCCCGGGTTTTATGTACAACTCGGGGTACCAAACTCCGGGTTTATCCCATAAAAAAAATAAAAATAAAACGATCAAATAATGAATTTTTAAAGTTTTCGGCAACTTTGAGTGGATTAACGGTGGTCTATCGGCATTTTAAATAAATCTAATTTTTTTTGTGCATAAATTACGTTTAAAACACTCCATAATTCTTTTTACAACATTAAAAACAGACAAGTGAATGAATTTTAAAAAATTGACAAAATTTGTCAGATGAGCTGTTTCGATGATGGCGGAATTTTTTCGGCAATTTGGAATTAACAAATGATAGCATATCCGTAACAGAAATTAACCAATTATTTTTGTATACCAACTATTTTTAAAATACTACATAACAAAATTTAGAACACTAAAAACAGACTAGTGAATAATTTTTAAATATTCGCCAAAGTTGGTCGCATGAATTATTTCGATAACGATGCAATTTTTTTTGGAAATTTTGAGTTAACGAAAAAAGGGTCTATTCGTAACAGAAATTAACCTAATTTTTTTGCATATAAATTACGTTCATAATACTAAATAATAAAATCGAGAACACCAAAAATGGATTAGTGAATAATTTTTAAATAATGATTATTGTCACAACATTTTATTACTCTTCAACGTTTCAAAAACATTATATTGTTTTTCAAAGTTTAGATGGACATAAATTTGCGTTCGGTGGTCCGTTGAGGACGATTTATTTTTTTAAAGTTGGGTTTGATCTGAGTTATCACTCTGACTTTTGAAGATTTCAATTTTACCAACGAGACAAGACGTGCGCTCGCGACTAAGATTACAAATTTAGTCACTCAATACTTCAAATCCAAAATTGAAGGTGAAAACGGGTTTTATTTGAAAAAATACTAGATCAAACCGCCTACAGCAATTTACCACGCCTAGATCTCAAAAAAATACCCAAAATAAAAAAGAAATCGTCCCAAACGGATCATTGAGTACAAAGTTATGTCCATCTAAACTTTGAAGAGCAATATAATGTTTTTGAAACGTTGAAGAGCAATAAAATATTGTGGCAATAATCATTATTTAAAAATTATTCACTAATTCATTTTTGGTGTTCTCGATTTTATTATTTAGTATTATGAACTTAATTTATATGCAAGAAAATTAGATTCATTTCTGTTACGGATAGACCTTTTTTTCGTTAACTCAAAGTTTCCAAAAAAAAACTGCATCGTTATCGAAATAACTCATCCGACCAACTTTAGGGAATATTTAAAAATTATTCACTAGTCCGTTTTTAGTGTTCTATTTTTTTTTTATGTAGTGTTATAAACATAGTTTGTATACAAAAAAAAAATTTGGTTAATTTCTATTACGGATATGCCATCTTTTGTTAATTTCAAATTGTCGAAAAAAATTTGCCGTCATCGAAACAGCTCATCTGGTCAATTTTGCCGATTTTTTAAAACTCATTCACTTATCCGTTTTTAGTATTGTAAAAAATATTATGGAGTGTTTTGAACGCCATTTATGCACAAAAAAAAATAAATTTATTTAAAATACTGATAGACCACCGTTAATCAACTCAAAGTTGCCAAAAACTTTAAAAATTCATTACTTAATCATTTTATTTTATTTTATTTATTTATTTATTTATTTATGGGATAAACCTGGGGTTTGGTACCCAGGTTGTACATAGAACCCGGGGCACCCAACCCCGGGTTCAAAGAAAAAATTAAAAAAAAAAAAATTATGGCAATTGTATACCCGGCGTTGCGAACCCCAGGTATACGGCCAACATACTTTTTGAACCCGGGGTTCTGAAGCCCGAGTTTCAATACCGGTGGATCTGATCTCCTGGTAAGACTAGTATGGTAAATAAGTTGAAAAGACAACTAGTTTAATATTTGTCTTTTAAAATTATATTAAAAGCGTAAACAACGCATCTTCCAACTTCTTCATCCTGCCGGCGCTCTCTTCTTAATCTCTTCTGTTGAATCAAACGCACCGACGTCATCTCTCCCTCCGCGAGATTCCCCCAACACCAAATACTAGCCCCGGTTTTAGAGAGAGAGAGTAGAGAAAAGGAAATTTTAGATGGAGAGTAGAGAGAGAAACGGAGGTGGCGGCGGCGACGACAAGAACACACCTCGTGGGAGGACTTGGGCACAAGATTATACAAAGGCATTGAAGCTGATGCAAAACCCTGAGACCGATGAGAAGATGACTCGCTGCCATTTCCGATATTTATATTGCATTCTTTCAGTCGGAACAGGCTCTTCTTCCAGTGGCAGCCGCTCGTAGGTGGCGTTAGTTAATGTGGCCGCAATCAACATAACAGACCCTGAAGCCAGCAGCGGTACCACCCACCATGCCCCTGTCCCCTGGTCAAATACACCGCGAGTGTTGTGGCTCCTGGCGGTGAGGACGCGGGCAAGAATGAACCGGACAGAGAGAGTATCTCGAATCTTCCCTGGAAATAGATCACGCGATCTGGGGCAGCCGGCAGGCGGAGCGTGACTCTTGTGATGACGCCGCTGCCACTGAGGACGGAGACGCCACGGTGGCAGCGCTGGGCGAAACTTCTGATGCTTTCGATAATATCACTGCCGGCGGCTATTTCCAGGACGTGACTACGGAGAGCATTAGGGTTTTCTTTGGCAACGATTATCGGAGGCTTCGTCTTGTTTTTTGAACAGGGTGGCCGGCCACTGGGTCGCCGGCTGGAGCTACTAGGCTAAAAAGTGTCAGCTTCCCGCTCGTTTTCTCGGCTTCCTTCTTAATGTGGGCTCTGATTTTCATTGAGTTCGCGGCCATCCGCCGCGGCAGCGGAAGCCTCCATGAACTCTTGCTCTCTTCTCTCTTCGAACCGGTTCAACCCAGCAATTCACTTGACACGCTACCCGTCCACCACCGATCCTCCATTCCCGCTATTCTTCCTCAGCTCATGTCATCTCCTTCTTGTATTCAGAATCAAGAAGAACTCATCTGTATCTCTCTCTATGTTAGTATTGGCCTCTCTCTCTATGTTGATATTGGAGCCCTTCAATTAGATTTGATTTGGCGGAAGAAGAAGAAGAACGGGAGCTGGAAGAAACGACAGAAAGAAGAAGGAGAAAGAAAACAGAAAAAGGAAAAAAAAAATGAAAAAATTACTTTTTCATTGGATGGAACGGAACGGAACGTGGGTGAAATGAAATGGAAAAAGTAATAAAATGAGAGAAAAAATAGAATGAAGTAATTAATAGAATTACTATTCTATTAACTTGTTTGGTTGATATAGAATGAGAGAATGAATAAAATATTGAAATATAATAAAAATTTTATTATATTTTTATAATAAAATTTTATTATATTTCACTATTTCAATAATTCCCTCATTTTATTATACTTCACTATTTCATTTAATTTTCAATTTTTATTCTCAATTTTCCGTTATCAATTTTCCGTTATCAATTTTTTATTTTATAATTTTCTGTTTCTGTTCTAATTTTCTATTTCTATTCTTAATTTTTTATTTTTATTATCAATTTTATGTTCTTTAATTTATGTTTCTATTCTCAATTTTCTGTTTCCGTTATCTAATTTATGGATTGGGCTGGATCAGCGATGAACTTTTTTGTAATTTTAGTTTTGATTTCATTGGGTTGGCTTTGATTCCATTTTATTTCAAATGAGATCTCATTCTTTGGTTTTTATTCCAATGGAATGACAAAAGTGATTCTATTGGAAAACCAAACAATGGAATGAGAATTGAGGGCGGAATAGCGATTTCATTCTGCTACGATTCTGTCCAACCAAACACACCGTTAAAGAACTTCACGTGACTTGCACATAATAAAAATTCGTTAAACTTAATCTCTATTTTGGACAGAAAGGCCAAATAAAAAATTATGTGCAAATAGGAAGATCACATTAAAAAAAAAAAAAATTGGAAGCCCACGTAAACAATACGCGGCTGCAATTAGGAGGACAAAATTTGTAATTTGCCCAAGTATAACTTATAAACTTCACAGAATTTGACACACTACAGCCGTAAAGTTAGGTGATTCTCCCACTTTGGTCCATGTCGTTACAATTTGCACACATAAAACCTTGAACTTTTGAAAATGTCTCACTTTGGTCCAAAACGTAAACAATTTAATTTTTCTCTACGGAATGAGGGGTTTTACTTGAATGATATGTTAGGGGTCCAAAATGTTATGAAGATCAAAGTGAAACCATCATCAAGTACTAGGGGTAGGAAATGTTAAACCATATTTTTTTTTTCCTCGTATGTATGTCCGCATTGATAATCCTTTTGCATCCATTTTTTCCTTGAGCATGGATTCCAATTCCTGCGTTTCCTGCCAGATCAATGAAAAGCTTTTATAATAAAAGCAAACTAGTAATCCTCTGATGTTAATCCCCAAAAAACATGCCCTAAAACTAAAAGCAGTGTGTAAATATAGGGTAAGAGTGTGGTCTTTGATTAAAAGAGGCAGCAGAGGGAAATAAATTCATCAACCTATCTGTCTCGGAAACAAAAGAGAAACAAGGAGGTGATTTTTTTTATCTATCAAAATTACTGTTAGATTAGGCCCATTATCTAAGGTCGATTATGGCCCAAGAAAATGAATGATCATTTTATCACCAATAAATTATCATTATTTGACCAAGTGATCACTTTATGACCAAATAAAGTATGTGGGTATGATTTAGTCAAGTGTTTAAATAGTAACCAAGCAAGTGTCGTGGATATAATTTTATGAAGTGTCCACTTTGCTAAATGCTAACCAAACAAATGAAGCGGCTATGGTTTGGTTAGGTGTTCATTTTATGATCAAGAGAAATATGTGGTTATAATTCATACTTGAAACGTATAAATACGGGACATTGGTTATGGTTTTAATCATCCAACCTAGAGAGAAAAAAAAAAAATTAGTTTCTCCTAAGTAATCCTCTCTTGAAGTCATTACCAAGTGTTTTCTATTTTATATAAAAATATTTGTATTCTATTATTATAAGAGAGAATTATCTTTGTTCTCTCCTTATTTATAGAGAGAAGCTATACAGTTATTGTCAATAGTTGAATCATTTTCTTCTTGCTCGTGAATGTTTTTCTCAAATTAAAAGAAAGTTTTACCACGTAAATATTTTTTGCGTCAATTCCTATTCTTTTCAATCCTAAATTTTAGTTACGTGATACTGTTTTAACCAATTATTCCCTAGCAGTGGTGTCAGAGCCATTGGTTGTGCGTTATTGTTCATGGTGAAAAAGTAGGCGTCGGTTCAGTTGAGAAACAGTTTGTAATCACCATGGCAACAAAAATTGAGATTGAGAAGTTCAACGGGAATAATTTCTCCTTATTGAAATTGAAGATGAAGGTAATTTTGAGAAATGATAATTTCTTAGCAGCAATTGGAGACAAACCAACGGACTTGACTGATGAGAACTGGAGAGAGATTGATGACAGCGCTATTGCCAATTTGCACCTAACATTGGCAGATTCAGTGATGTCAAATAAAGTAGAAAAATGGTTAGCAAAAGAGATATGAGATACTTTGACAAGACTGTACGGGGCCAAATCTCTTCACAACAAAATTTTCTTAAACAAAAGAATTTACACTCTTCGAATGGCGGAATCCACATTGGTGACCAACCACATCAATATCTTGAATACTCTATTTTCTCAACTTACATCGATGGGTTATAAAATAGAGACAGTTGAACATGCGGAGCTTCTACTTCAAAGTTTACCTTACTCGTATGATAAACTTGTCATCAACCTAACAAACAACATCCTGACGGACTATCAACTCTTCAACGAAATTGCAAACACTATTTTGGAAAAAGAAACCAGGCATAAAAACAAGGAAAGTAGACTAGCAGATCAGCAGTAAACGGAAGCTTTGATGGTGACAAGAAGGAGATCAACGGAACGTTACTCTAGTGGGAGTCGTAACCATGATAGATCAAAATCAAGAAGTAAGAAGAATTTTAAGTGCTACAACTGTAGCAAGAAAGGGCACATCATAAAATATTGTTGGCATAAAAAGAAGAATGTGAAGAAAACTCCTGAGGCAACAAATTCTGAGGGATGTGTTGCAAGTACCTTTGATGACGAAGAAATTCCATATAGCGAAGCAACAACAATAGTTGGAGGCAAAAGCAATTTTTTGATGTCTAGGTACTAGACTCAAGAGCAACATGACACATGACATCTCGAAGAGCATAGTTCCACAAATATGAACCAATCTCAAGAGTTGTTGTATACATGGGTGATGATCATGCTTTGGAGATCGTTGGTATTGGTACTATCAAAATAAATATATTTGATGGTACGGTTCACATTATTTAGGAGGTACGACATGTGAAGGTCCTTAGGAAGAAACTATTGTCTTTGGGGCAAATAGATTGTCTTGGATACAAGACCCATGTAGAAAATGGGATGAAGATTGTCAGAGGCGCGCTTGTGATTATGAAGGCAAAAAAAAGATCACTACAAATCTATTCATACTTAAAGGAGAAATACTATAGGAACTTGATGTATGTATCGCATTAACCAGCAATGAGAAGAGTTAACGATGATGTGTCATCTCAAACTAGGCCATATGTTAGAACGAGTTTGAAGATTCTCTCTGATAGAAAGCTACTTCTAGGGCTCAAATTGGTAAATCTACCTTTCTGTGAGTATTGTGTTTCAAGTATTAAATGCATTCTAGACTTGATTCATTCCGATGTATGGGAATCACTAAAAATATCCCTAGGAGGAGCAAAGTAGTTTGTGTCTTGCATTGATTATTACTCCAGGAGATGTTGGGTGTATCCAATCAAGAAGAAGTCAAATGTGTTTCCAATATTTAAAGACTTCAAAACACAAGTAGAACTTGAATTTGGAAAAAGGATCGAGTGCTTAGGGACAGATAATAATGGAAAAGAGTATACAGATGGCGAGTTTCTTGCTCTTTGTAAGCAAGAAGACATCAAAAGACAGCCTACAATCACATATGCACCTCAACCAAATTGAGTGGCAGAGCGAATTAACAAAACTCTTGCAGAAAGGATGAGAGCTATATTGAGAACTGTGGGTCAACCCAACTCTTTTTGGAAAAAAGTAGCCAAAATCGCCAGTTATGTGATAAATCAATCGCCATCAACAACAATTGAGTTAAAGGTGCCAATGGAAATGTGGACTGATAAGCTAGCAAATTACTCTACTTTATATTTGTTTGTATGTCCTGTGTATGTACACCGCCCAAGAAAGAATGAAATTGGATCCGAAATCTAGAAGGTGTATATTCTTTGGATATGCTAATAGAGTGAAATGGTATCGCCTGTGGGATCCCACTACCCATAAGGTTATTGTCAACAGGGATGTGATTTTCGCAGAAACTCAACTACAACTGAAAGATGAAAATGATAACACGTCAAAAGAGAGTCTAGAGATTACAACAGTATATGTGGAAAATAATAATTTACAAGAAACTCTGGATTCTACTGAAGGAGCACCAGAGCACGAGGTACAAGAACAAGTCGAGTCCGAGGCTCTAGAAGTTCTCCAATCAACTCGTAAAAGAAGATCGCCAGCTTCGCACTCGGAGTATGTTATGGATAGAAATGTTGCATAATGTCTTTTAACGAAGGACAGAGAGTCCTCAACTTTCCATGAAGCTAAAAGTAGCTCATATGTGTTTCTGTGAATGACATCAATGCAGGCAAAAATTGAAGCTCTACACACGAACAAAACATGAGAACCGATACCATTACCAAGTGGAAGAATAGCCATTGATAACAAATGTGTCTAGAAGATCAAGCAGGATAGCAATGATCAAGTTGAACGGTATTGTGCAAAAATGGTGGTGAAGGGATATGCTCAGAAAGAATGTATTGATTTAAATGAGATATTTTTCCTAGTGGTATGACTTACAATAGTCAGAGTAGCCCTGGCTATGTATGCTACGTTGACTTACAACTGGAGTAGTTGAAGGTAAAAACTGCATTTCTTCATGGAAAGCTTGAAGAATAAATCTATATACTCCAACAAGAAATTTTCACTAAAATAGGTAAGGAGAACTTAGTTTGCATGTTGAACAAATCTTTGTACGGTCTCAAATAGGCGTCGAGGTGTTTGAACAAGAGATTTGATTTATATATCATAAGCCTTGGGTACAACAGACTTAGTTCAGACCATTGTACGTATTGTAAAAGGTTTGAAGAAGAATGATTTTATTATCTTGTTGTTATACGTGGATGCTATTTTGGTAGCAAGCCCCGACAAAGATCGAGTCCGAGAATTAAAGACACAGTTGGCTAGGGAGTTTGATATAAAAGATTTAGGACCTGCAAACAAGATTCTAAGGATACAAATTCATCAAGACAAAAGTAATATAAAGATTTAGCTTTCTCAAAAGAATTATTTAAAGAAGATCTTACAACGCTTCAACATGCAAGATTGTAAGCCAATTTTACTCGACTGCAAACTATCCTCAAGCATGTGTCTTAGCAATGAAACAGAGAGGAAAGAGATGTTGCAAGTACAGTATGCATTAGTAGTGGGAAGTTTGATGTTAACTATGATATGTACAAGACTAGACATTACATAAACAGTGGAAGTGGTTAGTTGATACATGGTGAATCCTAGTAGAGAGTATTGGAATACTGGTAAGAGGACCATGAGATACATCAAGTGTACCTCTGATGTTGCATTATGTTATGGAGGATCAAAGTTTATTGTTAGAGGCTATGTGGAATCAGATTTTGCAAGTGACGTCAATAAAAGAAAATCCACTACAAGCTAAGTGTTTACACTTTCAGAAGGAGCAGTAAGGTGATTATCCAAGTTATAAAGTATTGTGGCTTTATCTACTACAAAAGCGGAATACATGGCAGCTACACAAGCTTGCAAGGAAGTAATTTGGATTTGAATGTTAATGGAAGAATTCAGGCACAAACAACAGAAGATTCCGGTGTATTGTGACAGTCAGAGTGCCTTGCACATTGCAAGAAATTCAGTCTTCCATTCCAAGACCAAGCACATAGGTATTCAATACCAGTTTGTTCGAGAAATAGTGGAATAATGAATTGTGGATATGTAGAAGATTCACACAAAAGACAACTTGGCAGATGTTTCGACCAAGCCAATTAATGTTGACAAGTTTGCATGGAACATACACTTGTACAACCTAACAGAGATGAAAGAAGCATGGTAGTGGAAAGGTAGAAAAGGATAGTGTGGAGACATGATTGAGGATCCTCAATCATATCTCCAAGTAGGAGAATTGTTGGATTAAGCCCATTATCAAAGTTCAAGTATGGCCCAAGAAAATAAATGGTCATGGTATGACCAAGTGGTCACTTTATGGCCAAGTGAAGTATGTGGGCATGATTTATCCAAGTGGCTAAATGATAACCAAGGAGTGAAACGGCTATGATTTGGCCAAGTGTTCGCTTTATGACCAAGAGAAATATGTGGTTATAATTCATACTTGAAATTATAAATAAGGGGCATTAGTTATGGTTTTAATCATTCAACTTATAAAGAAAAACGTAGTTTCTCCTAAGAGATCCTCCCTTGAAGTCATTCCCTGATGTTTTTTATTTTATATAGAGAGATTTGTATTTTCCTATTACAAGAGAGTTGTTTTTATTCTCTCATTGTTTATAGAGATAAGTTGTAAATTTATTGCCAATAGTGGAATCCCTTTCTTCTTACCCGTGGATGTTTCCCTCAAATTAAAATAAGTTTTACCCCGTAAATATTTTTTGTCAATTCCTATTCTCATCAATCCTAATTCTTAGCTACATGATACTGTTTTGACCCATTATTCCCTAACAATTAATATAAAAAAAATTATTTAAATGAAAAAGGGCTTTATTAGAACAATAATATTAGAATAATTAAGAGATAAAATACTAAGAGAATATCATATAATTGTATTGATATATGTAAAGTCTACAAATCATCGAGATGTAGAGAGGTATCTTAATATAGACAATAACTAGGGTTTTAACTTAATAGGTCTAGGGTATAACCTAATGAGTCAATGCCCATATACATATATTAAAATCCTAATTTAGAATTGTAGCTATGGGAAAAGAGATTCTCATGTCTAAGAGGAGCCAGTGAAGACAAAGTAGTTCTTGTGTTGCGTCAGCAATGGCATGGTACTCAACTTCAGTATTGCAACGTGATGGTTTGTTTCTTACTGCACCAGAAAATAAGTGAGTTGTCCAAGAAGAAGCAATAACACGTGGTATAAATTTTGTTGGTAGAATCCCTAGTAAAAACGGCGGCTGATAAACCTGAAACGTGAGAGTGGACATAGAGGAGAAATGAAGTTTATGAAACAATGTGCCTTTGACATACCAAAGAATGCGAAGGATAACCAAATAGTAAATGTTCAGAGGAGCGAACAAAAACTAACTGACTTGATGGATGGCATATGCAATGTATGGGTGAGTAATGGTGAGATATACAAAACTTCCAACTAGTTACTAATGGAGAGTGACGCTTGGGAGAAATGAGCTATCTAGTGGAGTAAAATTTGATATTTTGATTTATATGAATGTTGGCAATCGGAGAGTCAGTGATGCCATCCATATAAAGAATATCAAAGGCATATTTGGCCCGAGGGAGAAAGTATCCATCTAAACAAGATGAAACTACAAGGCTAAGAAAATAGGTGAGCACATCAAGATCTTTTATCTCAAATTGACCACTGAGGAAATTTTTGAGGTCAGAGATGCCGTGTAAATCATCTCTTATAGTGATCATGTCATCCACATACAATTAAATAGAGATTAATCCTGTTGTCAATTTGGAGAATAAACATGGCAGAATCATGAGTGCTGGATGTGAATCCAAACTGGTGGATGGTGGTGTTGAATTTTGTGAACCAAGCATAGGGAGCTTATTTTTTTATTTTTTATTTTTAATTTGGTTACTTGATACATTCTTTATCATATTAAAGAATATTTTATTTAAAAAACTGCCTTTGCAAAATGATATTTTCAGTTTTCTATTTTTATGTTTCAATTTCTGTTTTTGTTTGCCATTTTCTAATATCTCTATCTCATTTTCTATTTTTTTTTTATTTCATTTGATTTATTTTTGTTTTTGTTTTATTTGTTATTTTTTGTAGGGTATTTATAGAAAATAGAAGAAGAAAATAAAATAAAATAAAAAAAGTAGAAAAAGAAAAAAGAATTAAAAAAGAAAAAGAAAAACTAGGATTAAAAAAAAAAAAAAATTCTAAATTAAAAAAGTAAAAAACCAGAAATAAAAAAGAATGAAATATATATATATATATATATATATATATATATATATATATATATATATATATTTCATTCTTTTTTATTTCTAGTTTTTTACTTTTTTTTTCAAACATCTATACAAAATAAAAATAAAAATAAATAATAATAAAATTAATAATGTAGAACAAAAGTAAAAAAAAAAAAAAAAAAAAACTAATAGAAAATAAAAGCAAAAACAAAAATTAAGAAATAAAAAATAGTATGTTGTAAGGGTATTTATGTCAACAAAATATGATAACCCTAATTTGAAAAAGTAAAATAACTTCACTATTTAGGTAATGAAACAAAAAAATCAAATTTAATATATAACAGAGTATTGTATACAAAATATCTTTTAAGAATACAGTTTGAATCCATATTCTTTTATATTTTATTATATAAATACGTAATAAACTATTTTGTTACTTGTCAAAAAGCTCTACTTAAGTGGGATAAAGGTTTAGTCGTTGTTTGTTTGCTACTTGTTGAAAACAATTAAAACACTTTGCATAAACTATTTTATAATTTGTTTGAAGAAAAATAATAACTATACGTGAACTTGTTGGCCCACGGATCTACCGAAGAGGGGGGGTAAATTGGATATTATAAAAATTTAAGCAATTAATTTTTCAAACACACAAGTTATCAATTTCCTTCATTGATTATTAACTTGAAATTTAGCAGAACGTATTTAACTAAGTGCACACCTAAACAATATAAATATAAAAAGTAGCATAAAATGATTTGTCCTAATTCGATAAACTGCTCTTACCTACGCCCAATCCCCCGAGCTCTACAGGGCTTTCGCAATCCACTAATCCACTAATTCTTTTCCAGGCTCAGAGTCAAAACTTTACACTCTTACACTATTACACTTTCCCTCTTCACAGGATTAGAAAGAACCTTATCTTTTTACCGGTTAAAGACTAACCTAATTCTATTGCAGAAAGAATCAAAGTCAAATCCTTTTAAAAGTCTAAAGATCAAACCTAACATTTTTCACAGGCTAAAGATTGAACTTTAACTACCCTGGTCAGACATCGTCCCAAATATGTCTAATCTACTCAAACTTGTAAATACAAAAAATTTACAAGTTTCTTCCCACATGAGCTTCTACCACCTCAAAATAATTATGTTCAATTAATGTCCCGAAAACTATGTAATAGAACTACGTGAGGAATAAATCTGATTTAATCAATTTAAAGCACATATAATATGTGATCAAATTTTGCAGGCAAAAAATCATTTCTTAAGATATACATGATTTTCAAACAAGAAAACGATTTTTCTAAAACAAATAATCCAAGTAATCAATTAAATAATCTCAAAAGAGTAATTAAATTAACTTGGAAATATCTCATCGGGATTTCTCAAAAAATATATATGATAGCTCAACGAAGAATAAAACCAATGATGAAACATTTTGCACACTCCAATCAAGAACTCCTTTAAAATAACTCTCTTATAAATATCTTAGTATGAATCACTCTCTTTTTTAAGCAAAGACTGATTGTAATTGATTACAATTAATGAAATTCGTAGGTCAATATACATAGACTTCAAACCAAACTTATAATGGTTAGTTTTCAAAAGGTAAGACAAAAAAAGATACTCTAAGACCCCATATATCATATACTATCAAAATAGGTATATTTTATTTAAAAATACTTGTAGAAAAGCTCGATTTGATCCCCAACCTATTTTAGATTCAAAACACTTAAAGATACGAAGTAGTTTTACTAATTCAATTCAAAAAATTAATTACTATATAGACCAAATTGATAGAATCTTATTTACATATGATATATAATAGAAAAATACACAAATCCATAAAAAATATCTCATTTTGAAACGTTCAAAACCATAGGATTTGGTAAAAGATCTCACAAAAACCGAAATAGTCAACTTAACTATTTTGTACTATCGGCCGACCAACCCCATATCGGTTGACCGGCCTCCTACAATGGTCAACTTTCTGACCGTTGCACCATCTTCCATCGGTTGACTAGCCATACGGTCAGTGGACCTATCCGACCAGTGTGTTTCTTTCTTTTTTTTTCCTTATTTAAGCCACTAGTTTCATTAGTTGATGGATTTCTCTTGTCGGTTGACCAAATTGGTCAGTAGGTTCACATTTTAACTCCTTTAAGCTATTGTTTTCGTTAGTTGACCAACCTATTTTTTTTGTTAACCGAATTGACCAAAAACTCATCATTTTATGTGTTAAAAAATATCTTCTCATTTCATTACTTAACCAAAAATATTTTTATGATTTTAACATTTAATAAAAATTATTTAGAATCTTAAACTTATCACTTCTTACCATGACACACATAAGATTACTAATTTTAAAGAGTTGTGCGTAATTCTAATTTGGGTTGCATTAAGAGTATAAGAGTAATGAGTTATTTTTATCTAGAAATACAAAAAAATTTCAATGCTTCAAATATCTTCAATTTGCTCCAATTCTGAATTACTTCATCAAATCTTCCTCTTTGTAGATCTTCAAGAATTAATCTTTTTCAACTCATTCTTTTGCTTATTTAAACATATGAAACTTCTAATTTAAAATTACTCAATAAAATCATTAGTTCCATAAAATATCAACGTTTAATTGGTCATAAAACATTATGTTCAACAGACTTCGTGCAAATAAGTATTCAAAAAATAATATAATGCAGATATGGCATTTGGTCCACCGAACAAAAATTAAAATAACATTGGTGATGACGCTATTCTAAAATCTCCTATCTAATATTTCACCTTTTTTCTTATTTTAGATCAATTTATTTTTTAATCATTTTCAACTTACTTTTTAAGGCTCAGTTGATATTGACCATAAAAAATTAAGGATGAACTTCAATCAAATCACATGTTTTTTACAAAAGTAACAACTTCACCCTTCGTTATTTGAAACCACTTATCATTTGTTAAAAATAATGTTGGGACCTCTATCAAATTTATTTTCATGTTAAGTGGCTATATTATCATTTTTATTTTTATTTTATGAATTTACCCATATTGAAGTCATTATTGCAGAAAACTAATTATTTGTTTTTACCCTTACCCTTATTGGACTATTTCCTGTGAAAACAAGTTATCCACATACAAACAAACAAGCAAAATATCGCTATTTTCATTCACTTTCACATAGAGAGCCTGTGCATGAGTGCAATTAGAAAAATAATTTTACATGGAAATATTTATCGAGTCTACTATTACAAACCCCCGGTGCTTGTTTCAACCCATATGAATGCTTCTTCAATTTCAAGAGTTCGCATTCTTCTCCTTTCATAACATAGTTTGTAGGTTGTTCAACATACACTTTTTCTTCAAGAAAATCATTTAAGAACGCAAATTTTACATTTACTTAATTAATTTTCAATAATAAATCAAATAGTTTAAATGAGCTATAGGTGCAAATACCTCATCATAATAAATGTCGGAGCTTTGGTTGTAGCATATGACCACCAGCTTTGCTCTGTATCTCTCCAGTTTACCTTTATATTTTTCTTCACCTTGTATACCTATTTGATTCTAGTTGGCTTGTGGCCTTTAGAAATTGTGACTAGCTCCCATGTGTTATTTCTTTTGATGGATTTATTCTCCTTGTTCATTTCATTTCTCCACTTTTTGTCTTGTGTCTCCTTGATAAACTATATGTTTAAACTCTATAAAAAGACAAAATAATGTTAAATTACCAAATCTTTGAATTACCACATTGGTATTTAAGGAATCTTCAAAATCATTCTCCAATTCATCGAGTTCCATAAATAAATTCTTGTTTGAATACATGTGGTTGACTGCGCCGGTGTCAAGGTACCAGGTGTTTTTTGATCCATTTTTTTCTAACTTGTAAGCCAATAACAAGTTATAGACTCAACAAAATCTTCATTTTTTGTCTTCAACAAATTTTGCATTCTCCTTAATATTGTTAGCTTTAATTATAGATTCTGAAGTATAATGTCCAAATTTATGATAATTAATATTCATCTTATGATCTATTCTAATATGATTTTGAGTAGTTATGCTTTTCACACTCCCTTGATTGATGTGAAGTGTGTCCCCTTTCTTTATTGTAAGTTGTGCTATGACTACCTCGTTTTCCTATTTCTCATTTGCATCCACAACAATCACGTTCATAACCCCTTTGTAATTTTTCTTGTTTTCGTTCATTCTCTCTTGTGGAAAGCTTTATGTGGAGTATATGCTCCAGGGGCTCTTACCTCTTCTTGCCAATTTTCTATTCATAGGCGATCCCATGAGTTCATCCACTCACATAGTGTCTAAATCTTTGAACTCTTAAATGGAAACAATAACATAGCCAAATTTGGGGTCAAAAGAACATAGACTTTTTTTACTACCCAGACATCATTTGTCTTCTTTCCATTTCTTGTCACTTGATTCAACACCATTAAAATTTTTAAAAAAATAATCTAACAACAATTCGGATTCTTTGATTTGTACTGACTCAAATTTACCTCTCAAAGTGAAAATTTTATTCTATCATAAACTACACCTAGGGGAGGGTGAATAAGAAAATCACAATTTTACACCCTCTGCTTCTAATCATCCTACATGATTTAAATTAATTATCTTTGATTTTAATCTTATTTAAAGCATGCAAGTCTAACAAAAATATTAAATTTATTGTCACCTCACAAACAGATAAATATAAGGAAGAGCGAAAAGGGTGACACATATATATACATTAAAAACCCAAAAAAAAAAAAAAAAACATGGCATTGTTTCGATACATGAGCAACCCACCAGTGAAGGAAAAGGCAGTACATATGCAACAACCACTCTTTCTAGTCTTACACTACATAGTTTTCCTTGAAGACGCATGTGTATAACTTTCTTCATGCATATGGTTGTCATCTTTCTCAACCCACCTGAACTCTTAACCCATTTTACTTCTTCAATGTATTTCAAACTCCTAACTTGGGGACTCCATTTGTTACTCGTGTTTGTAGTTCTTGCAGGACACTAATCTTCTCCTATATTAGGGCGATTGGCACAACCTTGAAATATGATCCTTCAGCTATTGGTGGTGATTTTCAAAAACTTCGTTGATTTAATTATCATTAAAGTTTAACTAATAAAGTTTGAATCGAGGGAGGGAATTATTTGTAATTAGACTATGAAAGATTTTTAAATGCAGTAACAACTCACTCAAATCACATAGGACTTGGGAGGCTAGGGTTTGTATATGTAGGCATGTAGAATCCCAAAGCCCTAACTTTTCATAATTCCAAAACTTGTGGAAAGAAAATAATTTAGTAAAAGAATCTTGTCTTATTCATCAAGTCGGCACAAGACCCTTCGGATGCTAATTTGGGTTGTCAGGAAACTCAACAAGCAGGGGACATACCATCCAGATGGTTGGTCAGGCCATCTAAACAGTTGCTATATATTCTACCTTTGATAGTGCCTAGAAACTTAAACTAGTCGTCCAAATCCTTTAAGCGCCTGTTTTTTATTTTCTCAATTTTAAGTTATTTTTATCATTGAAAACTACGTTGGAGTGATTATAGATGCTTCTTTGTTGTCGATGGAAATTTGCAGTGTCGGTCTTCAACGAAAAAGGACACACTATCACCTACAAAACTGATACAATCAAAAATTACAACACAATCAAAAATCACAAATGGTACATAATGTGTGCGAGCATCATAGTTACCTCATCCAAGGTGGTCAGAGTGATTGTAGATGCTTCTTTGATGTCGATAGAAATTGGCAGTGTTGGTCTTCAATGATAAAGGACACACAATCAACTACAAAAACTTGAACAATCAAAAATTACAAATCGATGGGTCACCAAATTAATATGACACAAACATTAGAGATTTGACACAAAGTTTGGAAATGAACTTTCTTGATTTTGTCAAATCCACCATGAGAGGCTTGAAGAATGCCCAACACTTGGATTTTCTTGCATTACAATTTTTTGGAACATAGAATCATCCAAATATTGATGGAAGACATAAATAAAAAACGCTCTTTGATCCCCTAGCCTTATATTATGCAATGCGGTCCTTTGATTTACAGGTAAGGTTTCTTCATCTTATGGCTCCATCTGCCCTTTCTCTACCACCTCCCACAAGTCTTGTGACCCAAGATTGTCTTCATGCAACTATACCAGTTCACATAGTTATATTGGGTATATTGGAAAACTTGAAATGGAAGCTAATTATTGCTTGACATCTTTCTCTCTCACTCAATCTCACCTATAGGTCAAATCTTCATATCACTTTGTTTTAACAAGAGAGCTATATTAGAAACACCCAAAATACAACACATGCAACTCACATCTCACCCATAGGCCTAATCAAATCTTCATATCACTTTGTTTTAACAAGAGAGCTATATTAGAAACACCCAAAATACAACACATGCAACTCACAAGTATATAAAAGAGAATGTCAAAAACTACAAAACACTCATACTTATTTTAAACAAAAAAATACACTGTATACTATCCCAAACTAATAACTTTTGACTTCTCATTATCCACCAATAACTCGCTAATTATTCTCACTAACACATTGACCCACTAACATTAAAATTATTATATAAAAGGTAGACAGTGTAACTCCACAATCAGGTACACTCTACATAAAATATTAAATAAATATATTAATAAAATAAATTTTAATTTTTTTCTCAACATGAGCTAAATTAATTCAAAAATAAAACGTTAAGAGGGAAAATGCGTTGATGCCCAAACTTTAAGGGTACAAAAAATAAATTTTCTCCATTTTTTATTTAAATATGATTAGCAATAAAAATGAATAATTATAAATTAAAATAAAGATTCAAAAGTATGAGGAAATTAAAATATTAAAATTTAAAATTTAGTTTAACATATAGTTAAAAGGAAAAAAAATATAATTTAAAAAAATGATGAAAAGCATTTAAATGAAAAAATTTCTCAGTAATACCATCATATATTTGAAGTTCTACAATATCAAAATAGTCTATTTTAATTATGAAAATATTATATTTTTGTTTCTTTAAATTTGGGGTGGGTGGTAGTGTAAACCATAAGATTCGATATGTGACACATTTAATCTTGATTTTTTTTTTCTTGTTTATTTTAATTAGGTCCAATTGATACAATGCAAATAATTTTGATGGAATTAATAATTTTTATTTTTTTAAGGACTAAATGTGTTACCTTTCAAAACAGCGTTCACTTAAAACACCCAATTAATTTCAACGGACTAAAAGTGCAAAATTTCCTTGAATTTAAGCAATTTAGAATGTTAGATTTTAGAGTGAATTAGGTATAAAAGAAATAATTAGAATAAATTGTTGTTAAGGAGAGTCTATTAGTTGTCATATTTTCATGGGCTTCTAACTTTAGTTTATTCATGCACTGACTTGATAGAAATAAGGCATCATCTCAATTTGCACTTCCAATTTTAGGCAGGTCTCTCTAAATTATTACAATATTATTTTTTTATAATTCTCTGTTTTTTTTTTTTTGTTTTTTTTTTTTTAAAAAAAAACACTTAAATAAACTATCTAATTACTTAAATTTTAATTCAAATATTTTAATATAATTAAAGTAAAAGATAGTACAAAATTTAAAATAAATAAAAATAATTAGATTCTTATTTTGCCAAAAATAATATGAAAAATTTATAAATTAAAAGATAGTTTTACCAACAAAAAAAAACGACATAGATACAGTAACTCATAACTTAGTAGTTAAAATCTATTTTCAAACATAGTAATTGTAAGTCATATTTTGTTTCTATAAATTAATTTAACACCAATAAAATAATTTTTTTTACCTTCTCATTATGATAAGTTATGTTTTCCAAATATAAGTGATTCATATTTAAAAAAAAAAAAAAAAAAATTACTTTTGATTGTATCTTAATGCACATATTCAATTTATTCAGAGATATTAGAGTACGATCCATTTTTTTAAGGGAATATGAGTCGAACTTTAAATTTGTTTGGGTGTTTAAATGAACTATGAGATGTGAAAGGTAACACAGATATGAAAATAACCCTCAATTTTGTTCAAATTGTTGACACTATTATCAGATCTGGTTAAAACAAAAATATTATATTAAGTATCAAATGTGTTACATCTCAAAGCTTTGGATCACTAAAACATCCGCACAACAAATTTAAAGGACCAAAATAAATTTTTCTGTCTAATTCATATTAAATACAATTTTAATTCTAAAATATTTTGTCTTAAGCTTCAGTTTTGATTAACCAAGTGAGACAGGTCTATTGGCTATTTCTTTTTTTCTTTTTCGAAAATTAAAATAAGCATTAGAGAAGACATGGTTAATTTGTCTCCCATTTCGTAGGTTGATTATTATTTGTATCTGATCAAGCAATTAACCAAATACTTTGGGTTTATTTCTGCAGATTGGACCCCTAATAAAATCTGTGAATTACGCTTTGGATAGCTTAAAGCGATGGATGTCGGAAAAAAGGGTAAAACTTGTTTACCTTCGTTATTTATATGTTCTATTGGGTTAATTCTAGAGTGAAGTACCTTATTTTATTCTTAATTTTAAAAAAGTTTTATACATGCAACTTGTGTTTTAGTCCCGTCTATTAAAAAAATGTGAAAAGTACAATACAAACCTTACACTCTAGTGGTTACATGTATCTAACTTGTATGTAAAATATTTGTTAAATATTACACAAGTACATGTAACATAGTTACATGTAATTTGTAATTAATATTACACAAGTACATAGTAACTACTATTACACAAACATGAGCACATGCAGAACTAATACGTAAACAAAAATTAATTTAGAGACTAAATCAAAACTTATGCTTTAAATGGAGCATATAACATATTACACACTCTATTTGGGACTAATCCCCAGCTATCCCTCAATTCGATTTGTACACCTCATTCCTCTAAATGCACATCCTTAAAAATAAGGAGTTAAAATAACTTGGATAATTCTATATCTACACCTATTTTTTTTTATAAATGTAGACCCCATTAAAAAAATCAAAATTAATTTAAAATTACTCTTTTACCATTTTCAAAATAACCTTACTTTTTTTTTCTTTCTTTTTTACACATTTATAATTTAAAGGGTATAATAGTAAATAAATAAAATTATTTTATTAATTTTTAAAGAGTGTAGGACTAAGAAAAAAGGGTATATACTTACACTTTTGCACTTTTGCAACTTAATAAAAATACAAATTTTTATTCTGACTTTTGCACTTTGACCGTTAAAGTTAACAGAAAAATTAACACTTACACTTTAATCCACCACTTTAGGGGACAAAGTGCTGACCGAAATAATAAGGAAGACAAAATACAATTAGAACTAACCACAAAAAGACAAAATGTAATTAACCCTAAAATAAAATTAATAACTAAATCCTACAAAAATCAATAAACTAGTCCCGCCATTTTTTAATTCGAGCAAAGTGAGATCACGCCTTACAATTTAGCGAGGAAGACCATATAGATCATCAATCATAGAGTGAAAAAAAATAAAAGAAAAAAGGAAATGGGTAGGGAGAAGCAAACATCCTTGGAAAGTAAAGTTATCCAACTGAACAAGGTTTATGTTGCTTTTCATTATGAAATACAATCAAATTTGAAATTAATTGGGAGAAAATACATTGTTTGTTATTGATTGACAGGCTAAGTTGCCTATTGCTGCATTCCCCTCTACAGCCGAATTGGTGCCTGAGCCTCTTGGCCTTGTGCTCATCTTCTCCTCATGGAACTTCCCTTTTGGTTTGCCAACTTTTCCTCCTTGAATAAGCCTTACGCAGCAAATGCTATTGATAAGTTTGATGGAGTTCATTTAGTGTTTATGTTCCCATAAAACATGGAACCAAAACGAATATCTGGGAATAATTCTTTTCTGTCCCCAGAAATTTGTTTTAAGAATTTATAAAACTGATAATTTTTGTGCTGGGAACAAAACTATAAATATGAGCACTAATACACTAGACAAACAGTCTCACTGTTTTGGGTTTTTTTTTTGGGGGGGTTCCCTGAAATAACTTGGAACAGGATGGAAACAAATTTAAAAAAATGTTATATTTCAACTAAAGACTACATGAGTGATACTGTATTTGAAACTGTCACTCAAATTGAAATAATCCCCCCTAAAGATCCATTAATTTTCATAAAACATGAGTACATTTGTTCTATCAGCTGTTCCCCTAGACATTCTGATTTTTTCTTGACGCAAAAACTACGCAATTCCATGAAATTAGAATTTTTTCATTACTTTAGTCAATGGTATGGTTACTTTTATTAATTTTAAACTAATAAAATTACGTTAATTAATTTTAGAAGTAATGTTTGTTTTACATTTAAAAAATGTAATTTTAGTTTAAACCTAAAAAGGAGTAAAAATAATTTATTTATTTTCAATTTTTATGTTAGAGAAATAATATTTAGATATTATCTCTATAATATAAAAAACAATCTTCGAACTTTTACTTCGACTTTTAAATAAAAATACTTTTTTATCAAATTAACTTTCTTGATTTTAAAAAGTACTTCGAGAAGAGCTACCGAATGGTGACTAAGGAGTTTCCACTCAGATCCTACGTTATAATTCTTGATTTTCAGGGTTGTCGTTTGAACCGTTGATCGGGGCAATAGCTGCAGGAAATGTAGCTGTTCTAAAGCCTTCAGAGCTGGCACCTGCTTGTTCTTCACTTCTAGCCAACATCATCCACACTTACCTAGACCACAAAGCTGTGAAGGTTATCCAAGGTGGTGCTTCTATTGGTGAACAACTCCTCCAACATAAATGGGACAAGATTTTCTTTACAGGTCTACACTTCAATCATCAGCTTAATCAACCATCCTCTCTTTCTCTCTCTCTCTCTCTCTCTCTCTCTCTCGGTAATATAATTTTTTATTACTTTTCCTGTTGCATTAAAAAAATTATTTTACAAAGTTGATACTAATGAAACGTAGAAAAATGAGGTTAACAACAATACACATTGTCTCATTTTCGTGAATTAGCACCTAATATTAATGGTGATGATGCCAAAAACCTAATCGTTAGAAATGGTCCCTTTCGGATTTGGAATAGGATATTCCTTAACATTGCAGCATGGCTTGGCTTGTTGGCATTGCACATCCAATATGAGAATTAGCATAGGGTTTTCTCAAAGTATTTTGGCAGAGTGACAGTTAGAAAAAGTTAACATACCTGGCTACGTCTCCCTTATAGTATTTATGGGAGATGAAAAACTTGTTTGGTAATTCTTTCATAAATCTTGGTCAATTCCAATTAATGCCCCGGCTTTGGTGAGATTATGGGAGTAATGGGCCGTTGCACTTGAATTGTAACCGTCCATTTGGTATTTAGCGGATGGTTGTAACGGAATTCCCCGTGATCCTGATGGAAATGGAAGCACTTGTCGGAGTTGACAACCTTTCCTCCATTCTTTAGAGGTTGAGGCCACCTTATCAACTTCTTGTCCCAGATTTGCATCAGCACCCTTCCTAGTGGTGCATTCAGGGGGTTGAAGTTTGTGTAACGAAGAAGGGATCTCGGCCTCATGGGTGGCTTATCAAACCTTCCCCGTTCTCTTTTGTTTCTCTTCTTCTTCGGCCTGGTATCCTCCCTTCTATGTTTGTTGTTACTTGTTCTACTTACCTTTGCGGTCTTCTTCTTCTTTTGTTCAAGCACAATAAGCGTCCATGGTAGATATGAAATTCGTTGATAGTGCAAAAGCCAAAGCAAATGTCTTTGGTGGCGCCCTAGCTATATCATAAAAGAAAAGATATTTCCTTATGAATCCCCTCAATGCCATGATGGTCATGCAATCATTCAGATCTTCAACTAGGTCAGATTTTTGCCTAAATCTTTCCAATAATGATTCTAGCCTCTCATATTTTCTTTAACGAATGGAGAGTAAATGCGAGGGTTTTTTGCTCGTCATTTGTTGCTGACAAACCAATGCACTAAAGTGGTGTTTAATGACTCAAAAGAATAAAAAAAACACTTAACTTCAACATCTTTTTCCACTTCCTAGCTGTTTCGGACAGAGTGACTTGGAAAACTTAGCAATTTATCAAGTCTAACACTGCTCGTAGATCCATATGCACAAGGTAAGAGTCCGTGTGCTCAATGTGGTCTGTATTCCCTTGGTATGTCATTATCTTGGATGGTAGCTTCAAGTTCAGAGGGACTTTCTCTCTCAGGACCAAGGTAGTGAACGGTGGGGCATTTCGTTTCACTATCAGTTGAATGTTGGGCTCTTTATTTTCGAAGTATTTTGTTGATAGCGTTGACCTGGTCTCGGTGGTCACTACTTTCTTGGTGGTCTCAATTTGATCGGTGGGTCTTCGAATGTGTTCCTGAAGACGTTTCCATAGAATAGGGAATATCATCAAGAAACAAGTCTGTTGCCCTCCTGTTTGCTCGAGTGTGTGTTGGAGCGTTCCTCAGGTAAGCCATTTCACCTCTCAGCTGACCGATCTAGTTGCAACTTGGGTTTGAGCCTAGAATATACACTAGTTGCCCTATCAAAGGGGTGCACTGCTTGTCCTACCAGAGGTAAAACCTCGGCTCGACACAATTCTTCTCTCTCTCTCTCTCTCTCTCCAACTCGCATAAGACTTATTGCCTCTCCTTTCGTAGTTCTTCTTCCCAACGACGCTCTCGCCTTGTTCCTTGTCCTTCATCCATAATAGCCTATGCCTCAATGTAGGGGCACATAGCCTTGCAGAACTGGTGGCGTGGTGGTAGATGGTTTTGACCAACCTCCTTTATCAAATTCATTAACCACCAAAGGGATTTGCCGAAAGGGCCATTCCTTGAATACGTCGTGTGAATGGGATACCTCTCATTCTCTTGTTCACTAATCTTGATTCCGGATCTCAAAGTAACCATGAAATTTTTCAAAATCATAAGAAAAGATAGTTAGTCGTGTCCTACAAACGTCACCAATCTGATGATGCCAAAAACTGAATTGTCAAGAATAACCCATTTGAGATTTGGAATAGAATCCTCCTAAAGCTTTGGTTCCTAGAAAATAATGCATCGTGGGTGGGTCTACCGGTGTTACACCTTCAGTGTGAAAATCAGTAGGGTTTTTTCTGAAAGTATTTTGGTAGAGTGATGGCTAGGGAAAGTGAACATACCTGACTAGACCTCCCTTGTAGTTTTATAAGAGATGGAACACTTGTTCAGATCTTCCACAAAACTTGGACAATCCCCCTTAATGCCCCAAAGTTAGTGGGATTGTGGGAATAATGGGCCATTATACTTGAATTGTAACCGTCCATTTCGTATTTAGTGGATGGTTGTAACGGTCCCCGAGTACTATATCTCGATCTGGAAGCAACACAGGGCCATCCTCGATGACCCCAAGGATGAATTCATTGGGCTGCCGAGCTTTTGGTCCCAGTTGAAACCTACATTCTGCTCGGTATCTTCACATTTTTAATAGTTTTCCTAGGGTACTGGACCATATCCTCGATTGCTAGTTGGCGAGTTCCCCTCACGTGCTTGCCACATGAGTTTGTCCTTACACATGGCCACCCTTTAGCTGGTCGGAAAAACCTCTCATCAAATGATGATAGTCTGTGATTTCTACTAGTAGTTTCATTTTCTCAAAAAAGATACATTTAAAAAAGGTGTTATCAAACATTGTCTAAATTGTTCTTGCTACTTTCTATTGTCTACTTTCTTTTTCTTTATAGGTAGCACGCGAGTGGGACGTTTAGTAATGTCTGCAGCTGCAAAACATCTAACTCCTGTCACTTTGGAGTTGGGTGGAAAATGCCCTGCCGTGTTTGATGCAATGTCCGGCTCTTGGGAAAGAGAGGTAACTTCACTCATGCTGTTTTGCCGTATAACCATTAGTTATTCTGTTATGATGCGTGTTTGGATGGCCAAATAAAGGCAATAACTGCATTTTTCTAATTTTTCACAAAAAGATTAAGGTCACATATGAAATCTTTGTTTGATTCTCACAGATATATTTTTCTTGTCATTGTAAGATTCATAATAAACTGACTCAAAAAGTTAATTTGCATGACTTCAAAAGCAACACTTAATTCAAAATTAAGAGAAAAAATTGTAGATTCTTGATCGACGTAATGTGGGCTTTCGGCAAGCACCTAACGTCGATGGGTTTCACATTTTAGTTCCATTATTGATCATAAAATTATGATACAATTTTACCAGAAATTAAATTGATTTTTGGAATGTCTCAAATTATATTCTACAAGCTTCATTATGATTTTCTTTCCCGTTTTATATTTAGTGATATTTGTCCATTAAGAGTTAAAACGTTTGTGAATTCAGTTACATTGCAATCAACAAATAAAGCGGTGAGATAATTCAATTATATCTGGAATTACTTTAAAATTTAGATATTGGAACAAGAGCACTATGTGATGTGGAATTACTTTCAGATTTACGTATTGGAACAAGAGTACTATATGAGAAACAATCAGATAACAACATAACTAAAGAAAAACAGAATGTCAAAAACTCGAAAACACATCACACTTAAAAATACATGTTGTATATATACTATTTATTCCAAACTATTAACTTTTTATTATCCACCATTAATTATTTTCATTAACACACTAATCTTTTAACATAAAAAAATATTATAATAAAAACTAGACCATATAGCTCTACAACGCAGAAACTCCGACTGCATAAAATATTAAATAAAAACATTAGTAACATAAATTTTACTTTATTTTTCTCAATGACCCACCTTAAGTTTATTTATTTTTAACTCAAAGCAAAATTCTAAACTTGTGGATTGCTTCATTTTTAGGGGTTTTATGAAAATATTTTCAATTTGATATTGAGACTTCACAAACTTAATCTCTACATCTTTCTACACAACACACTCCACAACACACTCCCAGATAAAACAATATCGATTGTCTATGTGATTTCTTTGAGTATACAACACCAGATTTTTTACCAACTCTAAATCTAATTTATTATCACCAAACATTTTCATAGACTCCTCTTGAGACTAGTAAATCTCTTTTAAAGAACTTTTTAGCCAAACCGCTTGACTAACACATGAAGTAGTCGTAACGTACTCAACTTCACAAATAGAAAGTGTTACAATCATTTGTTTATTCGAACTCCATGCAAAATCTATATCCCCCTTAAAAAATACAAATCTGGTAGTACTCTTTTGATCATCCATTTCTCCTGCCTAGTCACTATCACAACATCGTACAAGTTTGAAATTGTTGGAAACGTAGTAAAATAATACAAAACCAATTGTACCTTTAATGTAATGAAGAATTCTGTTTACCACTTTCAAGTGATTCATTCTATGAGCTTCCATATAGGGAGGACTAACCAGTCCAACGCCAAAGAGAATATTAGGCCTCATGCATATCAAATGTCTCAAACTTCCAACAAGACTTTTAAAAACTATTGGATTGATCTCTTATCTAATCCCAGGCTTGGACAATTTAATTTCTCATTTCACAGGCGTATTCACCGGCTCACTACGCGAAGGATGCGGATATTAATGTACCTAGGTCTACACAATAGATAATAAAAAATTTCAACAAATTCTAATAATCCATGTATTCCAAATCCCGAATAAATCTGTATTAACATAAATATTATATATATATAATGAATCTAATCCATGGAAAGATTTTTTGCTTTAGTCGTGTGCTTCAGCCTCTTAGCTGGTTGATCTCGAGGCATTATTTGATTCGAGTCTCCAATGTCGCGATTCTAATAGTATCCATATGAGAAACTCCATTCAAATAATGTACTAGTTATTTAAGAATATAATCTAAATCAGTGGACCTAGGGTAGGTTCGGGTAGGAATTTTGTGATCGCAAAAATCAAAATCAAAAATGTATTTTGGAACAAGTGGGCGACCGAATATGCACTGATGACCGACCTCTACCTATCCATAGCCTTCTAAAAACTATCTAGGGTTAAAACCCTAAACTCTCATTTTTTTCTACATTGCATTTTGACCACTGACCTAAACTGACTGACATTTCTACGCACTCCTTTTTATAGGATTATTCAAACTTTCATTTTCCATTTATGTGTGACCTTTTTGATTCATATCAAAAGCTAAATATTAGAATTAATTAATTAATCAAGTAATTAAAACTTGAATAACATAAATTTTTCCCTTGTAAACAAATAATTTCTTAACAACATTTCCACTAGCTATAGGTGACATCTACTAACATGCCATAACTCTATCCAATTAATAGGAATTTCGCTTAGAGAAGTTGTAATTTTCATGCTATTCAATCTTTCAATCTTTGTATTTCTGAAAGAACAAACAGGTTGAATCATATGTATTTGATTAATAATCTAATTCATTTTGTGTGTTTATTGGAATCTCATCCCAATTATCATAATACCTTGCGAGAAGTCTTTATTTGAATTACATTGAATCTAATCACATAAGACAATTCCCTCTTTGTTGAGAGCGATAGATCCTTTCTCACATACTAGAATAGTCACATATATGTTTATTATATCCAATGAATACCTTCGAAAACTTGTGGCTAGAATACAACACGTATATTATCAAAGTATAGGAATGCATCTATTTGCTCATTCAATACTTCAACTCTAATGATCTCAAGTACCATCGCAACTCTGACATTCTATTTTGACTTGAGCAAAACCACCATGTGGAATATATAAGATGATCATATTCAGATCCTCACTAAAAATTATTTAGTCCCCTTATGGTTGTTTTAGTGTCCAACACTATTCGTTATGAGATTTACCATTCTCAAAGAGAAAATACCCCCACAAGCTAGTCTATCCCAATGGTTAAGACCCAATTTAACAATTTTAATTGACTTGCAATATTTAGGACATAAGTTAGCAAGATGTCTACAATCACATTCCGTTTAATCATCATTAAAATCTAAGACATTTTGAGGTTAATATCCAGGGTTCTACAACTATATGATATAATAAAGAATAGTATGAAAAAATACATTTTATTAAAGAATACTAATTTTACAAAAGAAAAATACTACAAGAAGAATAAAATAAGATTAACTATAAGGCTTATATCTAATAATCTTCCAAAAGTATTATAATCAATCAATACAGTATCAAACACCTATCATTTGAAGATGCCAATATAACTGATGTAAAGTTATCACTTTAGTGAGTGGATCTACAATGTTGTTCGTTGTGTCTACTCCCTTAATGTCAATATCATTTGTTCACGCGATCTTTCGAATCAAATGGAAGCATCACTCTATGTGTATTTCTAATGAGATTTGGGTTACTTGTCTTGAGCTATAGTCCCTTTGTTGTCACAATACAAAGGTATCGGTGACTCAGTGGTTGAAACCACACCATGTTCGATAATAAAGTTTTTAGTCCAGAAACTTTACTAGTTGCATCGGACATGGCAATGTACTCAGCCTTAGTAGTAGAATATATAGTTGTAGTTTGCTTATAACTCCTCCAACTAATGGCCCTATCATTGGATAAGCATTTATCCCCAAGTTGAATTTTGGTCATAATCCAAATCAATTTAACCTTCAAACCTTAGTTCTCCTTCTCAATAAACCAAAAGATTTTCTTTAGTTCTTTGTAAGTACTTCAGGATAGACTTCACGATATTCTAGATTTCTAAACCTCGGTGCACCTTATATCTACTAGTTAATCGCACAACTAACTGATATTGGGCCTTTTACGTAGAACAACATGAGACTTCCAACTACTAAGGCATATGGAATCCTACCTATTGTATTCTTCTCCTTTGGATTTTTGGACTCATGTTTTGATAGAGATTAATTCCATGTTAGACTAGTAGAAATCCTCTCTTGAAGTTCATTATGCTGAATTACTTCAACACCTTATCTATGTCCCTTTATTGGGATAATCCAAGCATCCAACTACATCTATCTCTGTAGACCTTTATGCTCAGTATAAAGGATGTTTCTCCTAGATTTTTTCGTGGAAAAGGTTTGAGAAAGTCATATAGTAGTTGGTGACATCATTCCTACATCATTTTCTATCAGTTTGATGTCATCGAAATATAACACCAAAAGATTTACTACTTTCCCATCCAATTTCTTGTACACATATGGATCATTCATATTTTGGAGGTAACAGAAAGATTTGATTGCCTCATCAAAATGGATGTTCCAAATTCTAGAAGCTTGCTTTAGCTCATAAAGGGACTTCTGTAATTTGCATAACTTTTGGCTTTCGCACTTGGTTAGAGAGCCTTCTTATTGATACTTGTCAATCTATTCCTCTATGTTTCTATTGAGGAAAATCACATTTATATTCATCTTTCATATTTCATAGTTGTGGTACATTGCAATAGCTAATAAAATCCTAATGGAATTTAACATTGCGACCGGAAAAAATTCTCTTCGTAGTCAATGCCTTGATGTTTAGTATAGTTTTTCTCTACCAGTCTTTACTTAACCACATCCACTTTAACATATGAGTCTAATTTTTTCTTGAAAATCCATTTACACTCAACCAGGACGATTTTGTCAAGTGGATCTACAAGTGTCCAAACTCGGTAAGTGTACAGGGAATCCATTTTAGATTTTATTTCTATTTGCCAATTCTTCTTGTTGATGTCTGACATCCCCTCTTTGTAGTTAGTAGCGTAGTTACCTCCCACTAGCAATAGCTCCTCTCTATCCTTCTATCCAAGATATCCCATATATCTATCATGAAGAGCATAGATTTTACTTGATGTAGGAGGAGCTTGTATACTGGATGCATTTACTATTATCATCTCCCCATTGCTAATGTATATGGCTTGCTCGTTGTCCAATCCGTCTGTCAGATCTATCTTTTGCCCAGTATTTAATTCCTTGAGGAATTGTTCCTCTAAGAATCTGCATGTTTGGAAACAAACATTTTTTGTTCCTTTGAGATATGGAAATAATATCATATAGTTTCATTAGGATATCCCACAAACTTACAAATGTGAGTCCTATATTATAACCTGTATGCTTCAAGTCTTTTGACATGAGCCTAACAAGTCCAAATCTTATCATATTTAAGACTTGATTTTTGTCCATGCCACATCTAACATGACGTAACCGATATGGATTTAGTTGGACCTTATTTAGTAAATCAACTATGGTCATTAAAGCATATCCCTAAAATCAAATGGGTAAGTCAATGCGAATCATCAATATGACAAATATCTAATAGGGTCTAATTTCTCCTTTCCTACATACCATTTGATTGTGGCATAGCAGGAGGAGTCTGGTGAGAAAGTATACCATTTAATTTGAGATGATCTATAAACTCTATGGAAAAGTATTCATTTCTTGATTTGATCGAAGTGTCTTAATACTTTTCCCCATCTACTTTTCCATTTCACTTCTGAATTCTTTGAAAATTTCAAAGGAATCAGATTTGTGTCTCATAAGATATACAAACCCCTAGAATGATCATCAATAAAGGTAATAAAGTATAAAAATCCATCTTGAACTGTGGAATTCATGGGTCCACACACATTAATATGTACCTGATCCAATATTTTAGCAATCATTTCCCAATATCCAACAAAGGGTGACTTAGGGCCCGTTTGGTAATCACTTCTGTTCTTATCTCATACAGTGAGATGGGAATGGGATGGGATGGGATGATAATTTTGTTTCCTTTTTGGGAGGAGAATCGCATTTGATAACGATATTTTTTTTTTTTTTTTTTTGAGAACAAAATTGCTTTTGGTAACTATTTATGTTCCTAGAAATTAAGAATGAACCCTAAACCACAAATTCAAGAACAAATCAACGAACAAATTCAAGAACAAATTCGAAGAAATCCAAGAACATATTCGAACAAATCCAATCCAAGAACAAATTTGAAAATCGAAACCGAAATAGGGTTTCGATTTCAATTTTGAAATCGAAACAAGAAATCACAAATCCAAGCATGACATCGTCTCTTTCTTAGAGCTAGAACAACAATCACAAATCTAAGAACAAATTCAAAATCGAAATCGAATTTCGTATTAGGGTTTTGATTCGAAAATCAAATCGAAACCGAAATAGGGTTTTGATTTCAGTTTCGAAATCGAAACCCTATTTCAGTTTTGATTTCGCAATCGAAATCCAAATCGATTTTGAAATCGAAACTCGAAATCAATTTTGAGTTTCGAACTTGAAATCAAAATGATTTTGAAGTAGACGAATGAACACGACACCATTGACGCATACAAATGAACACGAAGACGAAGGTGAAGAACAACGACGAGCGACGATGAACCGGAGATGGGATGGAATTGGAGACGATCGTTGAAGATGAAGAACTCTTCACGAAGAACACACGAAAAAGAAAAAAGAAGAGGAAAAAAGAAGAGCCTACCAAGGATTGAAGGGGGTCTCACTAACAATTGTGATAATTCCCTCTGTGTCCTTTTTGGCAAATGAGAATGGGATGGGCACAAATGGGAATGGTTTTTTTTTGTTTCTCAACCCTTAAGGAAAAATTGGCACAATTCTCATTTTAGAATGGGATGAGAATGGAAACAAAAAAATGAGAGTGGTTACCAAACGCTATTCCCAAACAGAAATCCCAAAAATCTGGGAATGGGATAGAAATTTCTGGGATGGAAACAGGGCCTTAGTAATCATATCGTGAGACAAGATTCATAAAATGGCAAGAACTCAAACCCAAATGGGCCCAAATCCTATCTATGACCATCACACTATTTTTTTTCCTTACTAATATGACCTAGTCTAAGATGCCACAAGTTAGTAAGAATTTTATATCTTAATCTCTTATTCGTTATACTTTCATTTGTTATGTTGTTTATTTTACCACAAATTTTAAATAATAGAAATAGTTAAAATATATACCAATACCAATCAATTCAGAATTTAAATGAATACCACAAGTATTATTTAAAAAAAAAACAATAGAATAACCATTATGAATTAAACAAGTAATAGAAAAATGTTTCTACAAATTGAAGGGCAAAAAATACAATCTCTCATTCTCAAACAATATGATGACGTAAAGTCCAACTAAAAGTCTCCCCATGGATAATGAAACAACTCTTGTTCTATTTCTAACTTGTAGCGAGATCTCACCTTTAATCGGTCTTCTGCTTCCCTTAGACCCTACATAGTGCTGGTCCAAGTCTACCCAAGGGGAGATGAAATGGGTAGTTCAAATAACTTACTAATTTTTAACTTTTTTTAACTTCTTTTTCATTACACACTTAAATGGATTTATCAATCAATAAACAAGTGTGAAAGTAGTGTAGAGGAATAATCAAAGTAAACAAATAACGCACAAGCACACAAATAGAGATAGAGATAGAGCCAATTAAGACACAATGATTTATGGTAGTTCAGCCAAAGTCCCTCATTACCTACATCTACTCCTCCGAGCTTCTTCAGAGATTTATAATCCATTATTCTTTGATCTGCTTTCCAGATGAAGACCAAACCGTTACAACAAATGTAAATTAAACTTATACCTTTTGACACTCACAATTCACTCACGGTAAATTACACTTATACCTTGTCACAATTCTTTCAATTCACTCAAGGTAAATTACACTTATACCTTGTCACAATTCTATCAATTAAACCAACACCCTAATTTAAGCTATAATTCACACCCTCACAATTTTATTCTTATCTCTTTTAGTTTAAGGAGATAACCCTTGAAACTTCTATCAATCACCTATAAACCAATACACACTATACTAACTCACTTGGTGCTTACAATAGATCTGATATGAAAGATCAAGCACACAAATAATCACGTACAAAATGTCATCAATTGAGTTCACGTGATACAAAGAAGTAAATAATCAACTAAGCTCAATATGTATAACAATTAACAAGTATGATTTTTAACAATGTGAAATTTGGACTGTTTTAACGATAGTAAATAATTCTTTGAATGATTAGTCAACACGTTCAATTCGCTTACTTATTGTTAGATTGGTACATGGGAGATTTACGATCTCGATGAGTAACTTAATCTCACCGACGGTGCAAGTTCTTCCTGCGTCTAGCATACTGAATCTAACAATTATGTGATTATAGAAAACAAATTTCAATTTTATGACGAAAACTCTTTGGTTTTCTGAAAACACTAAATTTCATTTTATAGTAAAGATTACTCTTATAATGCTCAAATTAATTCACCAAACATTATGATAGACAACTGAACGAGCCATAAATTCCCTTTTTATTGCATATAGAAATTATAGAATGATGTTATTAACCATTGTTAATAGCAAGTAGAAACTCCACTTCATGCACAACAAGTTTCTTAATAATTGATGTGATTTCTATTTCTCAGATTGCAATAAAAAGAATTGCTACAGCAAAGTTTGGCACCTGTGCTGGTCAAGCATGCATAGGAATCGATTACATTCTTGCTGAAAAGAATTATACATCGACATTGGTACATATGCTACAAACTGATTTTTGTTTCAATGTCTATTTTTTTTTATGTTCTTCAATACGTGTTTCACTATATTATATGTATACATATTATTTATTCAGGTGGAACTATTGAAGGCTACAATTAACAAATTGTTCGGGGAACATCCAAAAGAATCACAAAGCATTGCGAGGATCATCAACAAACAACATTTCTTGAGGTTGAAGAATTATTTGGAGGATCCTTTGGTCAAATCGTCTATTGTTCATGGTGGTTCATTAGACGAAGATAATCTGTGAGTATTTCATCTTGGCACTGTTCAATAATGCTTAATTTTATATGTGGCGTTTGTTTTGCACTTAAAAAAAATAGTTTTGCAAAAAAAAATAAAAAAAAGTAAAAAATGATTTTCAGTGTTTTTTTTTTTTTAAGGAAAAGATATTTGTGTTCTGTTTATTTTGATTTTTATGCTATGAGACATTGATCGAAATCGATGGACAATGACCTTTTCATCCACTTTTCAATACTCAATTATTTTTATTTTTTTTAATTAAGAGAAACTTATAGAGATATGACTAATATATTTCTCTACACTATCGAACAAACTTGATTTTCTGCCTGGCTTTTAAGTAAAAGTATATTTTTTTGTCAAATTAATTTTTTTATATTATAAAGGGTACTTATAAAAGGAATTACCAAATGGTGCCTTAATATTTTTCCCCTCAACATTAGATATTAGGCTTTTATTTGCAATCAAAAGACTAATTTTGTGTTGCCTAAAACTACTTCACGACTTATATGGTATGGTTTGTAAATTTTTTTTACTAGTTCAAAAATCGATTTTAGAATCTAATAAAAAAAATGGTTTCTTTTGTTTATTACTATATTAGAAAACTACATAAATACATTCATATATACACACATATATATGTTTAAGAATGTTGGATAATATATAATCAAATAAAAAAGAGAGAAATGAAGTTAGGGTTTATTATTATAAATAAAAAAATGAGGAAATACAATGAAAAGACATAGGAAAGATAAATTATATAGGCAAAGCTTAGGAAAGAATAATAGATTAAAATCCACAAATATAATAACTTGAATGTCTCATTCTCATACTCTGGATGCGGCAACATGAAGAACCAAGAGTTTGTCAACCCAAAAATGAAAACGAGGAATACAATGTTACTTGGTAAACATGTTTGCAATCTTCATGGATGAAGAAATAAAAGTTAAAGCAATAGTTCCATGCTGAAGGTGATGACAAATGATATGATAATCAATCGCAATGTGCTTGATTTGTTCATTAAAGATCGATTTATGATCAATTTAAATAGAACTCTTTTTATCATAATACATAGGAGTAGGATGCGAAAGAAAGACATCCATATTTGCAAGTAACCAACGTTACCAAACTATTTCGGTGGTAGTAGATGCCATCGCCAAGATACTAAAATTTCGTGAAAGATATAGAAACAATAGCAAGTTACCTGCTCTTCCAAGAAATAAGAGAATCACCCAAGAATATATAGAAACAAGTAACAAATTGTCGATCTATGGTATCATTGGCCCAATGAACTGTAGTAGGAGAAGTAGCAAATCGATTTAAAATGAAAATATAAAATATTCCAAACGGACAATAATAGTAGAATATAAGGTAGGATCTGGCAAAAAGGTACCATCGAAACGTGATTATCAAACATTGACCTCTAGAGCAGTATCAATTGTCATAGTATTGTTGAGGTGAGCATACTCAAGAATGTCAATTGTGTAATTAAACCAACAGAGAAGATAGCCTTTAAGACAAAATGACTTCAATAACCATAAAAGTAGCGTAGAGCCCCAAGTCCTTCATTTCAAGCTAACAAGATAATTCTTCCTTCAACACTATGATCACATCAATATCATTGCAAGTAATAATTTTGTTAACATATAAAGAAGGTAGAAATGACTCGTAGTTGTAAAAAAAGAGCAGAAACATGGTTAGTAAGACCAAACCAAGAGAAGTAATCACAATAAAAAAAAACTTCTTAAACCAAACCCGGGAGGCATGTTTAAGACCATATAGAGATTTCTTGAGTATTCAAACTTCTCTAGGATTATGAGCAATACTAGGAGGGGGAGCCATATAAACTTGTTCTTGAAGATTAGCATTCAAAATGGAATTTTTAACATCCATCTAAGAATTACGCCATTGGAGAATAGATCCAACAAAAATAATAGTGTGAGTTATAGTCATTTTCACAACTGGGGCAAAGGTCTCATAATCTATACCATATTACTCAGAAAATCTGTTGGCAACCCATCAAGATCTGTACCTCTCAACTAATCCATCAAACTTGGCTTAACTTTGTAGACCAAGCGAGAATCAATTATGCTTTTATCAGGAGGTAAAGATACCAAATCCCAAGTATATGTCTTGTGCAAAGCAGAGAGTTCCTCAACCATAACTTACTACCAAAGAGGATGAAGAATGTAGATGTCGCATTTCATCCCACCCAAAACACTCAAATGATTGAAATAACATTCCCTTGTAAATTGACATTTTCATACTTTTTATTTCTTCAGTGGCCCCAAAAGGAAAAATTATCCTCTTTTGCCAGAAAATAAAAAATAAAAATCCACAAGCTCCTTTTTCAAGCCAAAAGCATGAAAACATATTGTTTTGAATCTCAAGAAAAATTGATCATCAATCGACCACCTGAGAATACTCAATTAAGCCTGGGTTTTATAAGGATACTTTTGGAATTCATTAAAAACTAATTTTACCCAAAAATAGACTTTAATTGATTCCATAAAGTCAATTAATTTCACAAGGATGGTAAAATGGGACCCTTAATTTGTTGCAAGGAAATCAAAGAGAATGCAAGGCCTCATAGAAAATTAAAATATTTCAAATCAAGTGAAATATGATGAGAGACTCTAGAATCTAGGTCCCATATGGAGGAAGACATACATGAAAAACTAGTGGTAACAAATCTACAGAAGAAGAGATGGACTTTACATGTGGCCATGTGGCAAGGAAATTCTTAAACAACTCACCAAGGGCGACCATTGAGGGATTATAATATGTTGATAATTCAAAATCAAACGAGTCTAATGAGGGTAAACTGTTGTGATTTTAGGCTATGGAGGCCTATAAGGTCTTTGTTGCAATTGATTGCTAGAATTCCATGAGAGAGGTTGTTGTTGTGTTCTACCAAACTTAGGAATTAATCCTTCCAATGACCCTTCTGCCTATACAAACTACACTCATTGAAAACAAGCATAACATAAGACTTGTTCTAATAATTACAAGGGGCTTTGGAAATATTTGCTCGAATAAACAGATTAGGTGTTTGTAGAATTCCTTTTTCTGACAAAGAAGCATATCTCCTCAGCCAACAACTTACCAACCATTGAGTCAATAGTAGGAAATGGGTTATGATGCAGAATTTTTTCACAAATCCTATTAAAAGCATCATTTAACGCCATTAAAAACTACAATAGTCATTGTCATTCTCTGGGAGCAATATGCAGAGTGTGTACATACCCATAACATTGAGGATTCTATGACGGTCAACTAATCCCAAAAATCTGACGTTGTTGAGTAGGACTCTTGAATTCTTTTATCCTTCTATTTCTGGGCACAAATATCATATTCTAAGTGATAGTGTTTTGCAAAATTAGATTGTATGTACAACTTTGATAGATAATCCTAGGCATCATTGGCATACTCATACTTTGCCAATTTTAAACCTATTGATTTCTCAACATAGTTGTTGACTTCGGTGATAGTGTTCAAATTGTTTGTCTACAAGCATCTATGGAAGCTCCATAATTTTCAGCCTTTCGGTCATCAGGTTTAATCACCATACCAATAATGCGAAGCCAGTTCTTTTTATCCTTGAGAAAATATTTTAACCACAGAAGTCCAATGAGAATATTTTTTTCCTATTCAGTATCACACTAATAAACTGAAGTAAAAAAAAAAAAAAAAAAATCATCTCTTTTAGAAGTCATTATGAATATCAACAAAATATCACAAATCGAATACGAAGGAGAGAGAATAGTAAATACCAAAAAACAATTTGATGATTTGTCTTGGTAAAGTCAAATCAAAATTTAAAAATGCCAAACTTTTTGAGATTAGACTCTTGATACCATGTTAAAGATGTTAGATAACATAGAATCAAAATAAAAATAGAGAAATGAGGTGCGGGTTTATCATTGCAAGCAATGAAAGCACAATTACAGTGAAAAGACATAGGAAAGATAACTTATTTAGGCTAAACCTAGGAAAGAATAAATTATTATTCTTCCCTTAATATTAATAAAATAATAAATCTAATATATATATATATACACATGTATATATGCCGTACATTCAAAAAGACTATTTTTAGATTATAAACCAAATAAGACTCTCCACATCTCATACGAATGCAGGTTCATTGAGCCCACGATCCTAGTGGATCCTCCTCTCGAGGCTAAACTCATGACTGAAGAAATCTTTGGTCCACTTCTTCCAATAATCACAGTGAGCTATATATATATATATGAATACTAAGGCCCCGTTTGGTAACCATTTCCATCCCATTCACTCCCAAATTTTTGGGAATTCTGTTTGGGAATAGCGTTTGGTAATTTTTGTTTCCGTTTCCATTTCATTCCCATTTGAGAATTGTGCCCACTTTTTTCTTAAGAAATGAGAAACAAAAAAAAGTTGTTTCTCATTATTCCCATTCCATTCCCAAAACCCATGATCACTATTCACCTACCGGCCGCCGCCGCCGACCGTCGCCGGTCACCGTCCGGCCGGAAATTTTCCGGCCACTTCCGGCAATCGCAGTCGCCGGCGACGCTACCATTGTCTTCCGGCCGGCGTCGCCGGCGCCACCGCCGTCCGGTTATCGCCGGCGGGGGGCACCGCCGTCTCCGAAGCCGAAGAAACGTCGGCGGCCGTCGGCGGAGCGCCGGTCGAGCGTCGCCGGAGCACCGCCGTCAGGCCAAAACAAAAGAAGAAGAAAAAAAAAATTAGGATAAAATCGTTACCAAACACAATTCCCTTCCCAAAACAAAAAAAAAATTATCGTTACCAAACGCGATTCTGCTCCAAAAAATAAAACAAAATTCTCATCCCATTTCCATCCCACTGCTGGAATGGAAACAGAAATGGTTACCAAACGCCACCTAAAGTTCTTTATCTTTCTCCCTTCTCACTTGAGTCACTCTTTAACATAACTATACGCAACCACAAAACTTTGGCAGTTACAGAAAATTGAAGACAGTGTTGAATTCATCAAGTCAAGGCCTAAGCCGCTTGCTATTTACGCCTTCAGTAAAAATGAAAAACTCAAGAAAAAGATGGTCTCGGAGACATCTTCGGGAAGCTTGATGTTCAATGATGCGATTATCCAGGTACATTTTACTAGTACGTTTTTTTTCTCCTTAAAATGTATAGGGTTCATTTGGTTTAGAACTCAAAATCAATTTTTGGAAATTTTGAGAACAATTTCACAATATTTTATAGAAATTGAGAAAATTGTTGTTAAGGAAAAATAAAAATAATAAACTTTATTTTATCAATGTTTTTTATTTACCATTTTATGTGGTAGGAGTTACTTGGTTTTGGAGTAATGAGAGGTCATGCTTTAATAGTTTGGAGTAGTGAAGTATTTTTTAGTTCTTGAAATTCTCTTCCATATACTTGTGAGTTGTGTTATGTTTTGAGTATTTTTTCTATCGCCCACTTGTTCCAACAAACTGGTATCAAGAGCCGATTGAGCTTGTTGTGAGATTAAGTGAGAGAGAGATTTCAAATAACAATTTGCTTCCATTTCAAGTTCTTTGATTCATCAAAGATAACTATGATAATTGGTTTATTCGCATGAAGATAATTATTGGGTCTCAAGACTCATGGGAGGTGGTAGCCAAAGGATATATAGAGTCACAAGATGACGCCACCTTAACAACATAACAAAGGACGACATTGCAAAATATGAGGCTAAAGGATCAATGGGCACTTTCCATCATCCATCAATCTTCATATGATTCTATGTTTTAAAAATTTGTTGATGCAACAATATCCAAGCAAGCATAGGACATTCTTCATGCCTCTCAAGGTGGAGTTGACAAAGTCATGAAAATTCACCTTCAAACTTTGTGAGGTTTGTGAGGTGAATTTGAATCATTGCAAATGAAGGAATTTGAATTGATGTTAGATTATTTTAGGAGTTTTAATGGTCGTGAATCAGATGAAGAGAAATGGAAAGAAAATAAATGATGCCCAAGTGGTAGAAAAAAAAAAGACCGTCATTCTTTTGACGCAATATTTATATATTTATTTGTTTCCATTGAAGAGTTTAAGGGTGCGTGTTGGGTAATGTATTTGAAGGAGGAATTTCATTTCGAGAAGGGATTTACAATTTTTTCTCAACAAAATTCCTTAAGAAAAATTTACAAATCCCTTGCAAAAATGAAGTTCTTTCTTCAAATACCTCACCCAAACGCAACCTAAAGATTTATGCAAAATGATTGCGGATGAACTCAACGGATACTAACAAGCCCATGAGGAGAGAATTGGTTAGACAAGACATGAGCCCTTGGATCATGTACTTCAAACAAATCTTTCCACGAGAGAGAAGAGGAAAAACACAAAAAATAACGACGGGGTCGTGGTGGACGTGGACAATGAAAAATAGAACGAGGTAATTTAAGCTCACCTTAAAATGAATAAAGAGTACTTTGTGCAAATCAAGGGGCGTGGAAGCATAACTAGTCAAAATCATACTAGAGAAGGTATGATATATCACAAGTTGAATGTTATAATTGTCATAAATTGGGGCATTATGCTTCGGATTGTGGAACTAAAGCTAACAATATTGAGGAGAATGCCAACTTTGTTGAAGACAAAAATGAAGATTTTGTCTAGTCTAGCTTGTTATTGGTTTACAAGGGAGAAAAAAAAGTTGTGAAAAGGACACTTGGTACCTTGACACTGGCACTAGAAATCATATGTGTGGGGACCAGAATTTATTTAATGAACTCCATGAATCCGTGAATGGAAAAGTCACTTTTGGAGATTCCCCTCAAATATTGGTGAAGTGAAGGGCTAACATTTTAATTCGATTGAGGGATGGAAGACATCAATTTATTTTTAATATTTATTATGTGCCTGGTATGAGAAATAATATTTTGAGTTTACTATTTAGTTGTCAATTTTTTCCCTTCTTTTTTTTTTTTTTTTTTTTTTTTTTGTAATTTAGAATTTAGACAGAATATGTTTGATTGAAACTCTAACTGTCTCCAGGTGTTTTGGCCAAGATCATATCTAAATAGCAATATTCTTTGTATAAGATGTTCTTTTTTTTTTCTTCCTGTTGTTTGGCTGCAGTATGCAATGGATACTGTCCCATTTGGAGGGGTCGGAGAGAGCGGTATAGGGAGGTACCATGGGAAGTTCTCATTTGATGCATTCAGCCATGAGAAGGTAGTCATAAGAAGACACATGTTTTATGAATTTTGTTGCAGATTTCCTCCATGGAATGACCACAAGCTGCAGCTTCTCAAGTCAGGTTACAGGTATGATTATCTCAATTTTGTTCTCATCGCATTAGGCTTGAAGAAGAAGTATTGAGAAGGTTCCCTTGAGTACCATATATATTGCTAATATTTGGGTATTTATGTGGTCAATGTAATGTACTTGTGATCAAAAGAAAACATTGTTGTCCTTTTCTTCCTTTTTTGGAAAATATAAAATGCACATTAAAGTGTTGAAATATGATATTTATCCGTTTAGTTTTATTTTTGGTATCTTAATTGTAATGTTTTATTAGCCCATTTATTTCGGTCATAATCTTTCTAATTTAGCATGCTCTTATGACTATATAATTAGGGGATAAAACTCATTCTTTTTGTATATACGAAAATATTAAAATTATACTTTTCTTCTTTTCTCATATTTTTTTATTTTTTTTCCTTTCTTTATAGGAAAAAAATGCATTTTTGGTCTCTAGTGTATGGGGTTGATGTCTCTGTGTGGGTGTCTATGTGGACCTAACATTTTTCAAATTACATATTTAGTCCTTCAAGCTTTGTATTCGTTTTAATCTCTCAAAATTAAAAATATTGTTAATGATTTTGACTAAAAAATAGATTACGTTAAGTATGTGGGCTTCTAATAGAAATACGATATTTTTTCCTAATCTTTCTCTAATAATAATTCGTTTGTAAAATAAGAGAAAGAAATTTGAATCGTTGTTCTTGATAGATTAGGAGAAAACATCTAGAGGATTGAATGATGAAAATATTCCATTAAAATGTCATGTGCTTAGCACAATTCATTTTTCATAAAAAAATATTAATATCGTTTTTTAATTTTGTGGGATTGAAAGAAATATAGAACTTGAGATATCAAATGTGCAATTTGATGAACCTCAATGTCCACATACACACTAGGGTTGGTCCGGCCCGAAAAATTTGAAGCTCGACTAGGCTAGAGCCCCGGCCATCAGGCTTTGACTAATCAATAGACAGGTTCAGGACGGGTTAATCAGGTATTGGGGGAGCCCCTTGGGCTTCGGGCTCGGGCTTGAAGCCCACTTTTCGGATTTTATTTTTATTTTTTTTAACTTTGAATTTTAAATGGTTAAAATATTCAATGGAAAAATTTGGTGGGTGTTGGCTACAATTTCTAGTTGGTTAGTTGTTGTTTTGTTTTTAATTACACACAATACACAATACAAACACTCCATTTTGGAATAAAGACAAATTCTTCTTTGAACTTTTATTTTCTCATTAAATGAAGAATAATAAAATAAATTGACAAATATCGTGGAATCCTACATCAACTAGTTATGGCAACTTGTATTATATTTATTATTTTGCCTAAAATTGAAAACATAATAATAACAAAAGAAAATTTGTACTAAAAAAAAAAAAAACACAACAAACAAACAAACACAAAATGCTAAACATGACCAAAAAAATTAGGTTGACACCTAAATTTTTTACAATCAGTTGCATTGCTATTAATCCAAAATAAATTATATAAAAATAAATAAAAATTCACGGGCTTTGGATTTTGTCTTTAATTGGCATTAATTTGGACGGAATTTAGCCATGTAAGATGCATGTGCCATATTTTAGAGGTAAAAACGTCTTTTATCTTCTTCTTTTTTCTTTTTCTTCTTCTTTGTTTTGTCATCTTCACCTCACCAAACCATTTTTCTTCTCCTTTGTCGTCACCGTCATCATAACCCTATCCTCTCTGCTTCCTTCTCTCACAATCCCATCTCTCAAATGTCAGTCCTCCCTAATTCCTATTTCCATCACAGCCTCCATATCCAGCCAACACTAACTACGTTGCCATCAACGCCACGCCACCCCACCCTTGCAATCGAAGACCCAAAGCCAGATTGCTCACCCATTTGAAGAAATAATTTAGATTTCAAACCCACTAGAACAAGAGAAAGAAGCGGTGGTTTTTGGTCTTGGATCCACTAGAAGAAACCAACCCATCCGGCCAACACCAACCCAAATTGCTCGCGTATATGGGTCTTCAATTGCAGGGGTGGGGGTGGCGTTGATGGGAACGATGTTGATGTTGGCCAGAGATGGAGGTGCTAGTGGTTGGAGGAATTAGGAAGGGTTGAGAGTAGAGTGATGGGATTGCGAGGAAAGGAAGCAGATAGATAGGGTGACGACAACAGCGACGAAGAAAGCTGATACGACCCGGTCTCCCAAGACCGCCATGCGATTTTTCCTATAGAGAATTCTACCCCAAATATTTTACCATTTATAAATAAATTAATATAACTATTAATTCAGCTCCGATACCGCTTCGTAACGGCCCGGTTTCCTAGGGCCACCACGTGGTTCTTCCATTTGGAGAATTTACACTAACCCCAAACAACCAATTTTTCATTATTAATAAAAATCTGAGAAATTTTACAACGCTTGATAATTATAATTATCAAATTCATCGATTCAATTTTGTATCGAATCAATTTTGGAATAATTACAATAAATAAAAATAACACAACAAAATTTTAAATCAGAGTTATATATATGCAACTATAATTATTGTCAAGATATTATAATTATATCTCCAACTTAAACAATCTAAAATGTGTTTCATTGCAGTTATGCTTGGACCTTTATATATATATTTGGGGTTCTTGTTAAAAGGTCCCACAAATAAAAATCACCACTTTCTAAGGACCATCCCAAGGCAAAAAAAAAACCTTAGATGGTCCTCCCATAAGTGGTGTTTTCCACTTATGGGACATTTGGAGGAATTTCCCTATATATTTATATATGGGAACCAAAAAAAGAAAATATATATTTATTTTTATGAAAACAGGGAGAGAAAACTAGGAATTCATCGAGTCAATTTTACTACGATAATTAATAAATACAACTATTACAAATTAAATAGAAACTCTAATATAATTTTATGTGCAACTCTATTCTCACTGGCTCTGCAATCAAAACTGTGGGGTTGTGAGCCAACACTCAGTAGAATTTCAACCCCTCTAATATGTGCATCTAACTAATACAACAAATAAAACACATAGGTATGATTTTCACATAATTACAATTATTTCATAGAAATTAACAACTATATTCCGACGATAATAACAACATAAATCTCATAATAGAGAAATTAAATACATATATTAGAGGAGTTATAAATTCTACTTGAAATCCAAAGGCGAAATCGACGTGATATAATTTTATTTATTTATTTGAGAGTATTTATTTTCCTTGACCGCAAATTAAAAGAGTCGTGTGTCGTTTGGTCAGTGTTTCTGTTCCCATATCCTATTTCTTTTTCTTTCCAGTTTTTTTTTTTTGTTTGTTTTTCACCTCTATACATGTATATAATATATCATATATATGCAGGCAGAGAATTATTTTTTATCGCCAATTCCCTATATTTATATATTAACATATAATATACGTGTCACATATATATTTACATGCATATATAAGAGTTTTATGTTATTGACAACTCATTCCACTATTTTCATTTATTATTATTGTTTTTTTTTGTTTTTTTTTTATGTCAACTTCCTTATCTCTTTCTTTTTACTTCATTTTCTTTTGTTTTTGTATTCTTTCTTTTCAAGATTTTTATATAAATTACAGTAACACCCCCATATATTATATAATATTCTTAGCAACCCTTAAAATTATATTTTTCACCTCAAAAATTATAAAATATTTATTTATGCCATAAATTTTCACAATATGTAAAATAACCCCAAAATATTAAACTTATATAAAATGATATTTTCAAAAATATAAATTTTCGGGGTATTACAATCTACCCCTCCTCAAATAAATTTCGTTCTCGAAATTTCATTCAAAATAATAATAATTCAGAATTTCACTGTACCGGTCACTCTCGATTAACTAATAGTGACTAAAAGTCACCACCACGCTCCCATTGTGCTATTCTGATAAAAATAATAATAAATATATACGACCAACAAATATATTTTAAAAATATCACGGTGGTCCCACTTGAATTGAGTCTATCTCAATTCCAACAGGTCTACGACGTCAGTAATTTTCTCACTTGGTATGACTTTTTAAGTCCACTGTCATATCTCATAACCAGCATTTATCAATTTTCATCAAACATTTCAAACCAATATTTCGCAGCCAACATCATAATCAATAGATAAACCAAATTCCTCGTGATCTATCTCGTGAGACTAAAATAATCATTTTCAATATCCACATCGAAATTACAATAATCTTGTAAGCTTTTCCATAAAATATTAAAACAATCCAAATTTCCAATAATAAATTTTCTGAAATACGTTTGAAAACACATAAATATCTCTCAAATACACAAGTACGTCCCAAAACACATAAGTACAACTTAACTACATAAATACATCTTGAAACATTTAAACACATGTCAATCCCATAAATACGTCTCAAAGTACATAAATACATCCCAAACCACAAACGTAAATACGTCGCAAATACATAAATACATCTCAACTACATAATTGCATCTCCAAAGTCACGAGTTCAATACTCACGTAAAATGTATATAAAAATATTACACCTAACCCCCAATCGAATTTATAAAATACCAATTAAGCTAAAAAAAATTAACATTTCCAAATAACAATTGACTTCCACTAGTCTTATAATGACCCCACACTCCGACTCCACTTAACGCTAGTAGTGGACCAATATCTATCTGAGTTATTTTTATCGGTGGACTGTTTTTATAGTAGAAAAGCATCTTATGGATGTAGACACGGCATTTTGACCGTCTCGTAAAAATTCTATGTTTTATTTTATAATTAACTTTGTTTATTTAACTTTGTTTTATTTTATTTTCAGAAAATAAAATAAAAATTTGATAAAGAAATAGAAAAAGAAAAGAGAAAATAAAAATAAAGGAAAAGAGTTTAGAATTTGAGAAATAAAACAGGTGCAATTTGAAAGAGAAATTGGAAGATGAGGAGGAAGGAGAGAGAGAGAGAGAGAATCGGGTGGGCCCCCTAGTCCAACTAAGAGAGAGAGAGAGAAAAAAGAAAGAGAGAGAGACCATGAGTGAGAGACAGAAAGAGAGTCAGGTGGGCCCCTCTAGTCCAACTAATAAATAGAGAAAGAGGGTGAGAGAGAAAGAGAATGAGTGAGAGATAGAGAGAAAAAAAAGAGTCAAAAAAGTGGTTGCGGGCCCCACCTTGCTTAGTCAGCCTTGACACACAAAAAAAAGAACAAAAAAGCTTGGGACCCCTGCCATGTGTCAGTCGAAGAGAGAGGCGGTGAAAAGCCAAAAAATTCCAAAATATTCTATTTTTTTTACCTTTTTTCAATTTTACCCTTTCCCAGTCCAACTTGGACTGGGTTTGGCAGCCAAACCAAATTTTTTATGGTTTCCTAAGTGTTTTTCACGCTCAAGCTTCTTCTATAAATAGAACCCTCCTCCTCCTAATTTATTCATTGAGAAATTGAGAGAAAAACGCCTTAGAAAGTGATACTCATCGTAAACCCTTTCAAGAAGTTGTCTGCAAGAGAAAAAACACCCGAGTATCGGGATTCTTGGCTTATAACGGGTATGTTTTCTGATTTTTAATTCTTTTTTTAGTTTATTTTATTCTCTTCGTAATTTAAATTCATGTAAACTTTATTTTTTTTAATTATCCGATGACTCGATGAAAAACGTCGTGATGAGGTTCCACATTCTTAATATGAACCTTTGAGCGTTTAGACGAGGAAGTCTGCTATTTTTTTTTTATAATTTTATTTTATTTCTGTATTTTATTTATTTATTTTGTTTTGTAATTCATAAAGAGAAAAACTAAAAAAATAAGTCGTCTGATAATCCGATGAAAATGCCAGGGTGGGTTTCTCATGTTGAGCTTAATCCCAAGCATTAGATGAAGGATATTTCATTATTTATTCTTTCAGTATTTTTTTTTATTCTTGTTATCAAAATCCTAAAAAAAATACAAAAATATAAAAATAATAAAATCTTAGTTTGTAGGACTTAATCTTTACAAACCTTAAGGTGAATCTGACGATTCGATAAATCATAGGAGAGTTTTCTGTAGCTTCATTTTCATTCCCCGACTCAAGTGGAATTTAGAAATGAATGATTTTAGGAAATCTCTTCCCTCGATAAAATTTTTCGTAGGATTCCATTTAAATTTCGGAAAGACTAATTCCAACAAAATTGTTTCCGCGAACCTCCTTCAATTCTCATATCCATAAAATTTGAGGGAATTTTAAATCATGATTTCTTTAAATTAATTGGGAAAAGTTAAAATAGACACTACTTGTATCCATCTAGCATATTTGTTTCTTGTATCATTTAGACGACATGTATAGGACACTTTCATCACTTTCACTTTTTTATATTTCATGCATACAAGTTTTTATTTTATTTTATAATTCATACTACTGCTTCTTCATATTTAGTCACCCCACATACACTACTTGCATTTTTTATTAAATAATTAAATCATTGTCACTTATAATCACATTAATTCACGTAATGTTTCCTGTTTAATCCCCATATTCATATCATCTTGCATTGGCATATTTAAATTAAACACTTTAATTTTTTTAGTCACTTTCGCATAAATAAAATAAATTTCATATAATTTTAGTTTCTGCATTCATATTTTCATAGTTATTCACTTATTTTAGTTTGTCCATTTAAAATAAAGAAGTCTTTCGAAAACATATATAAATACCCCCCCGGTGACTATCCTTGTCGAATCATTAATATTTAATAAGAGGTTATATCGGATGAACATTCCCAAAAATTCAAAAACTTGTCCCACCTTATTTCCGAAAATACCAAAAAGATTTTATAAGAATGAAATAATTTTAAAATAAAACATTCGGACTAAACTAATTGGACTTAATTGAACATAAGGTACCATTTTCGGACGGACGTCTTTGGGGTGCCTAACACCTTCCCCAAGCGTAACCGACTCTCGAACCTTTAAATGAATCTTTGGTTTGATCGTATCTTTTTTGGAGTCAATTTTTACTTAGGCTATTTAAATTGTTTTTCTAAAAGCTCGGTGACCTAGCACAACATTTAAACTCAATGTTAGGTGGCGACTCCTTATTTTTTAAAATGGCCAAAGTTATTTTTTGAGAAAACCGGCGCTTTAAAAACCCCTATCCTTAAGCTTATTTATTATTTATTATTCTTTTCTTCTTGGAAAAACGGGGCACGTCAGCTGGCGACTCTACTAGGGACAATTAGAGGATTAAGCCTAATATGTCCAAATAAGTCCAACTATTCTATGTTCAAATGTTATATTTAATTTTTTTTATCTTTTCCTTCTATTTTTGTAAATAAGTTGTAATGTTTATTTCTTTTCTTCTTTTCTTTCTTTTCACTCGGGCTCTTATATTATTGTAAACCCTCTGACGCAGGTACAGTCGTCTTGTATCCATATTATCCCCACATGATTCTATGAATACAAGGCGTGAAAAGAGGTTTTATACATGATGGATTGATGATGTCTTAGGAAGTCTTAAAAATCAGACAAGTTCAAAGTTTTCAATACCAATTAAGTAACGAAAGAAATTTCATAAATCATTATCTATTTTGATTAATCATTATCAAAATTGAAAACTTCGAACTCGGATGAGTTTTAAGGCTACCTAAGACTCACACGGACTAATAAATGAGTTTGTTGTAGAACAGGGCGAGACAGGAAAATTGGTCCCAGAAAAGCAATTTTAGTTTCCCCCATCCGAAGTCCGGTCTTTACTCACAGCCGGGCCCAGATTCATTCCAATATAATCTCAGAATCCAATCCCAAATCTTCCCGTATGGCCCAAATGGCTCGAATGTAGGAAACCATCGAAATGTTAAGGGAAATTATCAACAAACTTAGCCGACCCCAGAAGGTGCATGTTCCCCCATCCAGTAGAACTCCTGGGATTAAATCATCAAATGGAAACCCTCCAAGTGTCGGGATGGAGAACTCAACGCTGAATCTGAACCTCGTCAGCCCGAACTTCACTATACCAGTCTACTATGGACCCTAGATAGGCCCTCATCCTTTCGCCTATAGAGCGCTGACATATCCCATCTAGGGGCACGTCTATCAGGCGTCACCAGAAGGCTCAACCTCCACCACACCGCAGATCCTCATTTACCTAGAAAGGGTCGTTATCCCACCAAACGATCTGAATGGTAATCAACTGGCCCTGGCCACTAAAACCAAAAACAAAAAAAGAAGATAATAGACCCCCTCTAGCCTGGGTTCTGAAAATGGAAGAGTTGGAGAAAACCATAGAAGAATTAAAAATAGAGAAGTCATCCAGGAAAGTAGCGTACAAGGAGTTGTCAGCACCACCCCGGGTGGTATACCTGAAAAACTTTGTAGTTCCAGAGTTCACGAAGTATAACAGTACGGGCCCCCTAGAGTGGCATGTCATCATTTACAAGGAAGAATTGAGAGTCCATGCTCGGAATAAAGACCTTTGTCTGAAAATGTTCCGGAGATCATTGAAAAGAGCCGCTCAGCTGATACATGACCCTGGACCTATCACTATTTAACAAGTTCGATGATCTGGTAGAGGCCTTCTGTGGGCAGTATATGTACAATAAGGACTTCGCGCCAGACCACAATACCCTCCACCAGATATTGAAGAAAAAAAAAAAAGCTTCTGGAGGTACACTGCCCGCTGAAAGGATGAGGCTACCAAAGTTGTCCCTAGGCTGAGCAAGGAGGCTTAGTTAGAGATATTCGAGTTAATTCAAACGCTGTCTTTCTATCGAGATCTCTCGAGCATAGCAGTGGTTTCCTTCAGCGATACGATTAAGCAAGCCAAAGTGACAGAAGAAGGAATAAGGAGCGAAAAGATTGAAGGGTCCACGCCTGACCTGACAAAAAGGTTAGCTCCACCAAAGAAAAGAGAAGATAAAGTCTCTATTGTCGTTTCTCCCTAGCAAACCCATCACCAAAACTACCCCCAAGCTTCTTATCCCCAAAACTACCCAAACCAGCATAACCAATATCGCAACTATCCCCCTCAAAATTGCCAAAACCAATATTACCCCTGGAACCAATCCTATTCCCAAAGTCATCCCTGCTATTACCAGAACGTACCTCTCTCTTACCAAAACCACACTCCCCAATATTATCCCCAAGCCTACCAAGCACCCTCTTACCATACATATCAACCAAACTCAAACACCCCACCTCAAATTCCTAACCACACCCTAAGACCAAAAACCTAATACCACCAAGGCTATCTACCTCGTGCTACAGAGAGAGAACGTCCAGAACGATGACAAGGAACCACTAGACCTTCAGGTCTCAATCATCAAGTTGTATCAGTGTTGTTTGAAGTAGGGAATGCTAATATACCTTCCATCCTATGAAGTTAAGCTTGGGAGTAAAGCAGCTTCTTCGAATGCTTTCTGTGAATACCACTCGGGAACTAGAAGACATGCGACTGAGCAGTGCTTTCAGCTAATGGACAAGATCTGGGAGTTCATACAAATAGGAGCCATCACGTTTCCTAAAAATCCTAAGATCGATGCACCAAATTGCTAATTAAATATGTTGCCTAAGCATGCACCTCCAGGGAATGGTGAAGTCAATCTTTACCAAAATGTTGGTAGAGATGGGAGTGAGTCATGTGCCTGGGGCTCCATTTGAAAAATCTAAAGGTTGCAAAATTGGGTTTTCTTGTTTACTTTCAATTTCCTAGAAGTTTTGATAAAATTGGGACATTTTCATATACTCATCTTTCCATCCCGTTGGTCTTTTGGATGGAAATGGATTTTGCTTTGTAATGGAATTTAAATTTCAATAAATGCAATACTATTTTACCCAAAACTGTGGTCTAATATTTGAATCTTACTCTTTCAGGTACCCAAAATTGCCTGCATATCTTGTATGTGATATGACTGAACGAGGGTGCAAGTATATGATTTTAATACAGAGCTAAACCATGATCCAATGGGAATAGCAACAAAGAAAAGTTTTGTTCAGCCAAACGATAGTGAGATCCAAAAGGCCCCTGACCAAATTCGATAGCAATTCCAGAGTACCAAATAATTCGAAAGTCAAGATTGGATTCCATTTCCCTAACAATTCCTTGATATATTATTGCAAGTTGATCAAGTCGTCTCCGGTGGTTCTTTAGAAATTTAATAAAATTGAGTGTAAACATCCTGGTTCTCCTGCTGTCGGAGCCCAATGGCAAAAAGGGAATACAATCATTCTAAGTCAATGATCCCAATGAATAAGCTCAAATGTTGCAAGAAGGCCTCAATTCACAAAGAATATCAAGTTCATTTTTAAGTTCGACTTCTCCTGAACCATTGTAAGTTCGATCATTTATTTCAAAAAAAACAAAACAAAACAAAAAAAGATAAAGAAAAAAAAGAGGAAAAATGAAAATATAGAGTAACCGAGTAAAAAGCGTTGGTGCAAATATGGAAGAGATTAGAAGAGGAAAGAAATATGATAGTTTCATCCGTTCAAGGTTTTCGCCTCAACTCAATTTGATAGGCAAACAATATTTTTTGGGATCAGAACTAGATGTATTTGAATGGAATCAAGATTTGTAAAAAGAAACAATGGTCGTGGTCGGGAAGTGTATTGGAAGCATATTTTTTTGCAATCCGACTCAAGATCTCATAAAAAATTGTATCAGGCATTAAAGGTACTCATTTAGTAATTTTCGACATTTGCCCATTTTTTTGGACTAAATCAGTTTTACAGGACTTGAGAAAATACAGAGCATACAGGAGTATTAGAACCCCAAGAATAGAAGTACCTAGAAATTTGAAAAGACAAGAATTCGATCAAGCAAGCCAATGAAACCTTGATGAGGCATGTTGGGCCTTCCCCTAAGTTGAAAAACGAAATCTCGGAAGTCAAAAAAAAATGAAGAAGAAGAAGGGAAAAAAAAAAAGTATCATTGAATCACCCTGAGGCATGTCGGGCCTTGAGTTGGAAAGAGAAACTTCTAAATTCAAACGGAAGAATCTCCTGATATCGCTCCGATCCAAGCACCATCAGCCGAAGCGATTACGACCGTAAGGGGGGAACAAAATTGTGAGTCATCAAAGGTAATAATTTTTCAGACTAAAGTTTTATTTTGGAAGTGTTTTCTTGTTCATTACAGGGATTTCAAAAAGGTTGGGAGCATAAATTTCCCTATCATTTGGACCTTTTACCTTCCTGCCGACTCAAGTTGGAGACTCCTATTGCAGAAAATTCAAAAGCTCTAAATGAGCATCCAGGTATCCGTTTTGCCCTGAAACGGGCGTCTAGTGAACTACGTTAAACCTGATCCTCGGCGTAATACTAAGATACATAGGCAACCTATAAAGGTTCGGTCATCTGAGAGTCAGGCTGGGGCACATTTTATATCTTTGCTCTCATATTTTTGCCCAGCCGTAAGCTAAGGCATATTTTATATCTCTGGATTTTCTTTTATACCCAGCTAAGAAGGCTAGGGCTTGAGTCATTCTTTTATTACTCTAAACGATCCTCTAAACGAACATTTGTTCGTCATGAGTCATTCTTTCATTATTCTAAATGATCCTTTTAATGAACACTGGTTCGTCATGAGTATCGTCACGGGTCTCTTTTTTAATTTCTCTAAATGATCCTCTAAACGAACATTTGTTCATCATGAGTATCGTCATGAGTCTTTTTTTATTACTCTAAATGATCCTCTAAACGGACACTTGTTCATCATGAGTATCATCTTCAGTCATTCTTTTATTACTCTAAACGATCTTTTAAACGAACACTTGTTCGTCATGAGTATCCTTATGAATAATTCTTTTATTATTCTAAATGATCTTCTAAACAGACACTTGTTCGTCATGAATATCGCCATGAGTCATTCTTTTATTACTCTAAATGATCCTTTAAACGGACGCTTGTTCATTATGAGTATCGTCATGAATCATTTTACTTTATTTATTCTATTGTTGAAAAATGCACTTGGAAAAAAAAATCAAAAAATGAGAAAATCAAAATAATGTGGTCTTTTGTCTTTGTCAAGCAAGTGAAACTCGCATAACAAAGAAGAATAGCGGTAGACACGACATTTTGACCGTTTCTCAAAAATTCTATGTTTTATTTTATAGTTAACTTTGTTTTATTTTATTTTCAGAAAATTAAAAAAAAAACATTAATAAAGAAATAGAAAGAGAAAAGAGAAAATAAAAATAAAGGAAAAGAGTTTAGAATTTGAGAAATAAAATGGGTGTAATTTGAAAGAGAAATTGGAAGAGGATGAGAGAAGAGAGAGAAAGAGAGACTATGAACAAGAGAGAGAGAGAAAAAAAAATAGAGAATTGGGTGGGCCCCTCTAGTCCAACTAAGAAAGAAAGAGGGGGTGAGAGAGAGAGAAAGACAGTGAGTGAGAAAGAGAGAGAAAAAAAAAAAGTAAAAAAAGTGGTGGCGGGCCCCACCTTGCTTAGTCAGCCTTGACACACAAAAAAAAAGAACAAAAAATCTTGGGACCCCTACCACGTGTCGGTCAAAGAGAGAGGCAAGAAAAAACCAAAAAATTACAGAATATTATATTTTTTTACTTTTTTTCAATTTTACCCTTTCCCAGTTCAACTTGGACTGGGTTTGGCGGCCAAACCTAATTTTTTAGGGTTTTCTAGGTGTTTTTCACGCCCAATCTTCTTCTATAAATAGGATCCTCCTCCTCATAGTTTATTCATTAAGAAATTGAGAGAGAAACGTCTTAGAAAATAATACTCATCGTAAACCCTTTCAGAAAATTGTCTGCGAGAGAGAAAAAACCCGAGTATCGGGATTCTTAGTCTAGAACGGATATGTTTTATGATTTTCAATTTTATTTTTTTCAGTTTATTTTATTCTTTTCGCAATTTAAATTCCTACAAACTTTATTTTTTTTAATTGTCCGATAACTCAATGAAAAACGCCGGGATGAGGTTCCTCATTCTCAATCTGAACCTTTGAGTGTTTAGACGAGAACGTCTGTTGTTCTTTTATAATTTTATTTTATTTCTGCATTTTATTTATTTGTTTTGTTTTGTAATTCATAAAGAGAAAAACTAAAAAAATAAGTCGTCCAATGATCTGATGAAAACACCGGAGTGGGTTTTTTCTTGTTGAGCTTAACCCTAAGCGTTAGATAAAAGATGTTTCATCATTTATTTTTTAGTATTTTTTTATTTTATTTTATTTTTATTCTTGTTATCAAAATCCTAAAAAATATAAAATAAAGTACAAAAATCCAAAAATAATAAAATCTTAGTTTGTAGGAATTAATCCTTATGAACCTTAAGGTGAATCCGATGATTCAATAAATCGTGGGAGAGTTTTCCAAAACTTTGTTTCCATTCCCCAACTCGAGTGAAATTTAGAAATGAATGATTTTAGAAAATCTTTTCCCTCGGAAATTTTTTTTGTGAGATTCCGCTTAAGTTTCGAAAAGACTAATTCCAACAAAATTGTTTCCGTGAACCTCCCTCGATTCTCATATCCATAGAATTTGAGGAAATTTCAAATCAAGATTTTTTTAAATTAATTGGGCAAACTTAAAATAGACGCTACTTTCATCCATTTAGTATATTTTTTTCTTGTATCATTTAGACGACATATATAGGACACTTTCATCACTTTCACTTTTTTATATTTCATGCAAACAAGTTTTTTATTTTATTTTATAATTCATATTGTTTCTTCATATTTAGTCACGACACATACACTACTTGCATTTTTTATTAAATAATTAAATTATTATCATTTATAATCACATTAATTCATGTAGTGTTCCCTGTTTAATCCCCGTATTCATATCATCTTACATTTGCATATTTAAATTAAACCCTTTAGTTTTTTTTGGTCACTTTCGCATAAATAAAATCAATTTCATATAATTTTAGTTTCTGCATTTATATTTTCATATTTATTCACTTATTTTAGTTTTCCCATATAAAATAAAGAAGTCTTTCGGAAACATATATAAATACCGCCCAGGGACTATCCTTGTCGGATCCTTAATATTCGATAAGAGGTTATACTGGGGAAACATTCCTGAAAATCCAAAAAGTTTTCCTACCTTATTTGCGAAAATACCAAAAAGATTTTATAAGAATGAAATAATTTTAAAATAAAATAAAACATTCGGACTAAACTAATTGGACTTAATTAGACATAAAGTACCATTTTCGAACGGGCGTTTTGGGGGTGCCTAACACCTTCCCCGATCGTAACCGACTCCCGAGCCTTTAAATAAATCTTTAGTTTGACTGTGTCTTTTTTGGAGCCAATTTTTACTTAGGCCATTTAAATTATTTTTTTAAAAATTCGGTGACCTAGCACACCATTTAAACCCAATGTTTGGTGGCGACTCCTTATTTTTTAAAACAGCCTAAGTATATTTTTTTGAGAAAATCGGCACTTTAAAAACCCCTATCCTTAAGCTTATTTATTATTTATTATTATTTTTCTCTTGAAAAAACGGAGCGTGTCAATGGATCAAGTATTTTTCTCAAAATCAACTTTTCAATAAAATATAGTCATACTGGGCAGTATCCAAACCCCAATAAAAATATCATACTACCTTTCAAACCATAAGATCGTTTACCTCACGATCGGGAGTTATAACGGTACTATAACATGTCCAACTGTGTTATCTAAGGTGGCTATCAGTATTAGGGTCATTAAATATCTCCAATAGTAGAAGCAACTACCCTGCAAGACTTGCCTGACAGGTAACAACATCTATCCACCTTGTAAGATTTGCCTGATATGTAACAACATATATCCACTCTGCAGGACTTGCTTGACAAGTAATAATATGTATCCACATCTCGCACGACATGCTCTCCTAACGAGAAGACAATTATGGTATAATCGGATAATAAAAATCATTTTCCACATTTAAAAATTTACTTAATCCACGCAACGTTATAAAATAATTCATTTTAATAAACCCTATTTTTTCACATTTTAGTACGAAAATATAATTTGACAAATTACATAAAAGGCAATGCACACGTTGTTTTCATAATATAAAAAGAATTAATGAACCAAATATATTTATCAAACACCACTTTTCAAAATATAATATAATATAATCGCACACCAAGCTAAAATAAAATTCTACTGTTACCATTATAATAAAATGATACTTTTAAATCAACCAATCAAATTATTTTGATATATAATAAAATATCGCACACATATTTTCCTACTAGCCATAGGATTATTTCACCTCATGATCGGGAGTTACGACAATACCGTAACCTGTACAACTGTATCATTTAAGGTAGCTATCAGTGCTAGAGCCATTTAATATCTCCAATGATTGAAGCATCCACTCTGCAGGACTTGTTCTCCTGACAGGTAACAACATATATCCACCCTCCAGGACTTACCTAACAGGTAACAATATACATCCACCATACAAGACTTGCCTGACAGGTAACAATTATAGCATAGCAGGACAATAAAAATAATTTTTTACCTTTAAAAATTTTATTTAATCCATTTAACATCATGAAGTTATCTATTTTCATCAACATTTTTTTTTCCACAATCTAATACGAAAATAAAATTTGATAATTTATATAGAAAACAGTAAACACTTTTTAGCTAATCTTTTCAATTTAACAATATATATCCTATGGTCCATGACTAACACAACACTATCCCATGTTCACTTTACTTACTGTAGGTAAATTGTATTAATCAAATGTTACCGAAGATGTTAATATGTTCAAATTGAAACTGTAGGGACCAAATTGAGATTTTAGTCAAACTTCGAGAGCACAAAGTGTTCAAAAGTACAAAGTGATCATAACTAACCAAAGTGAAACCAAAGGTACAAATTGAAACTATAGGAACCAAACTGTGCAATTTGGTTAACCAAAAGGTCTACATAGACAACCATACCTTAATTTAGGGGCCAAAGATTAAATTTTCCAAGTATAGTCTTTCATTTCATTGTTTCTATGTGATTTTCATTGTTCTATATATATGTGATTTTTATTTACACAATAATATAATAAATTAATAAATTATACTAAAATTATTATTTTTAAATATCAAACAATTTATTATGAGTAATGGTACCATAACTCAGGTCTAGGGTAGTCGCAAACCCGCTCTATAGGTTTCCTGGTTTAATATCCGGACTGTATTAATGAAAAATTCTCCACGTAAATTGTACTAAAATTATTATTTTTAGTATTACTTAATTTATTATAAGTAATGGGTACTATAACCCAAGCTTAGGATTGTCGTAAACCCGCTCTGATACGACCTGGTCTCCAAGGGCCACCATGCGGTTTTTCCTATAGAGAATTCTACCTCAAATATTTTACCATTTATAAATAAATTAGTATTACTATTAATTCAACTCCGATACCGCTCTATAACGGCCCCGTTTTCCAAAGCCACCACGCGGTTCCTCCTTTTGGAGAATTTACACTAACCCCGAACGACCAATTTTTCATTATTAATAAAAATCTGAGAAACTTTACAATGCTCGATAATTATAATTATCGAATTCATCGGTTCAATTTTGTATCGAATCAATTTTGGAACAATTACAATAAATAAGAATAACACAACAAAATTTTAAATCAGAACTATATATATGCAACTGTAATTATTGTCAAGATATTATAATTATATCTCCAACTTAAACAATCTAAAATTTATTTTGTTGCAATTATGCTTGGACCTTTATATATATATTTATATACGAGAACCAAAAAAAGAAAATATATATTTATTTGTATGAAAACAGGAAAAGAAATCTGGGAATTCATCGAGTCAATTTTACTACGATAATTAATAAATACAACTATTGCAAATTAAATAGAAATTTTAATATAATTTTATGCGAAACTCCATTCTCACTGGCCCTGCAATCAAAATTGTGGGGTTGTGAGCCAACATTCAGTAGAATTTCAATCCCTCTAATACGTGCATCTAACTAATACAATAAATAAAAAATACATAGACATGATTTCCACATAATTTTCACATAATCACAATTATTTCATGAAAATTAACAACTATATTCCAACGACAATAACAACATAAATCTCATAATAGAGAAATTAAATACATTTAGAGGAGTGAAAAATTCTACCTGAAATCCAAAACCGAAATCGACGTGATATAATTTTACTTATTTATTTGAGAGTATTCTTTTCCCTTGACCACAAATTAAAAGAGTCGTGTGCTATTTGGTCAGTGTTTCTGTTCCCATATCCTATTCCTTTTTCTTTCATTTTTTTGTTTTTTTTTTTTGTTTTTCACCTCTATACATGTATATAATATATCAATATAAGTGAATTAATTTTTATCGCCAATTCCCTATATATATATATATATAATATAATATACGTGTCACATATATATTTACATGCATATATAAGAGTTTTATGCTATTGACAGCTCATTCCACTATTTTCATTTATTATTATTATTATTATTTTGGTCAACTTTTTTATCTCTTTCTTTTTATTTCATTTTCTTTTGTTTTTGTCTTCTTTCTTTTCAAGATATTTATATAAATTACAATAACACCCCCATATATTATATAATATTATTAGAAACCCTTAAAATTATACTTTTCACCTCAAATATTATAAAATATTTATTTGTACCATAAATTTTCACAATATGTAAAACAACCCAAAAATATTAAACTTATATAAAATGATATTTTCAAAATGCGACAATGAGGGAGAGGAGAAATGGTTTGACGTTAACGCCAATGGAGATGGTGATGGCGAGGGAGAGGAGAAATGGTTTGATGTTAATGGCAATGGAGGCGGCGATGGCGAGGGAGAGGAGAAATGGTTTGGTGACGACAACGGAACAAAGAAGAAGAAAAAGAAAAAAAAAATTATTATGTTTTTACCCCTAAAGTATGATGCATGTAACGGTCCGGTTTCCCAGGCCGCCACGCGGTTTCTCCCTTTGGAGAATTAACATGAAAACCGAATAACCAATATTTAATCTCATAAAAATCTAAGAGGCCAAACAAAATTTTACCATCATTGTTCTTTCTTTTCTTACATCTACGAAAGAGGGAGTTAAGTTTATGAATAGTAAATTTCGAATTGATTTTGAGTACATCAAAAAGTCAACAATGACCTCAATAACATAATGAAATCTCAAAGCATGTATTTGTCCATAAAAAGAACTTCCATATGCATAATAATAATTGTATCAAGTATAATTAACATCTAATTTTCAAATTAGACTCTTTCTTGTTTTAAGGAACGACTTGGCACATATAGAATCGGGAAATATTGAATTTCATTTCATTTTATAAAAAACATCTAAGAAGGCGATAGTTATAATTATCGATTTGTCAAATCAATTTTTACAACAATAAATAATAAACACACTTATTATAAATTAAATAGAAATTCAAATAAATTTCATGGCACAGTTTTATTTTCACCAATCCTGCAATCAAAACTATAGGGGTTGTGAGCCAACGTTTAGTAAAATTTCAATCTCTTCAATACGTGTATCTAATTAAGATAATAAATAAACACATAAACATGTATCACACATAGTTTTCATATAATCATAATTATTTCATGCGAACTAACAATTATAATTCAACCACAATAATATCTAATTCATACAATAAAAAGATGAAATACATCTATTAAAAGAGTTAAAAATTCTACCTGAAATCTGAAGTGAAATTTAGACCGGGATTGGAATACTCAAAAAACGTTCAAAACCCATTATAGTTAAATAAATAACTATAATGATTATTTTAATGAAAACTCATGGTTTCAATTCTAATGTTTATTCTGCAGTTCCAATCCTTGGTTATGCAGCTCCAATCCTTGCTATATATGATGATCCTAATGAGAATCATTCTTCTTCTTCTTCTTCTTCTTCTTCTTCTTATTATTATTATTATTATTATTATTATTATTATTATTATAATACGTGCGATCACATATTTGTAACGACCTGATTTTCTAGGACCACCACGCAATTTCTCCCGAAGAGAATTAATACTAAAACAAAATAACTATTTTTTTTATTAAAAATAAAATAAATAAATTTAATGTAAGTTCACTTATGATTCCTAGCGCAGTTCCATTTTATTGGGAGTGAAAACAGAAAAGCAGAAACATTAATTAAACGCAACCTAAGATGTTAATATGTTCAAATGAAAAGCATATGGACCACAGTGAGATCTCTGTCAAACTTTAGGGGAACAAGGTGTCAATATTCCACCATGATTTTAACAATTGAATTAATTGGACATCTACGGTTGCAACAAGTCAACAACAGTTGCCGTAAGATAGACTTTCAAGAGGAATCAAGCAAACCTCATAGATAATGAATACCATAGTGAACTTTTCCAATTTCGAATGAATCAAAAGCCATCCCATATATATAATTTTATAATTTAAATAGAACCGAGAATTGTAGGATAAGTTCAAATCTCTTATAATCAATTTTACAACTTTACAACAATAACTATAATTATCGAATTATCGAGTCGATTTTACAACAGTGAATAATAAATATAATTATTACAAATTAAATAGAAATTCAAATAAAATTTCATGCCCAACACCATTTTTATCGGTCCTGCAATTAAAACTGTGGAGTTGTGAGCCAATACTCAGTAGAATTTTAACCCCGCTAATATGTGTATCTAGTTAATACAACAGATAAATAAAGGCACATTTCCTACATAATTTTTACATAATACGTGATCATGATATCTCATGCAAAACAACATTTATAACAGTAATAACATGAACCACACAATACATGGAGATATTAAATACATATATTAAAAGAGTTATAAATTCTACCTAAAATCCAAGCCGAAATCCGAACCAAAATACTCAAAACATTCTAATATATATATATATATATATATATATATATATATATATATATTCATCTGAGTTTCATTTCCAATTCTTTATTCTGCGGCTCCAATTTTTTTTCTCTAATAATCATAATGGAAATCAACTCTTATTCCTTTATTATTATTATTATTATTATTATTATTATTATTATTATTATTATTATTATACATAGCATGTACATGTGTAACATAGAGGCCTATATACATATATATAATATGGTTTCCTAAGGAAGGAAACCATTTGAATCATTTATTTCTTTATTTACATTAATGTCCCTCTTAAAATAAAATAACAAATATTAATTATATTCCAAAATTCTTAAAAGTATATTTTAAACAACACAATAGTCCCAAAACTTTTAAAAGTCAAATTAAAATTAACATTTAACCCCAAAAATTATTGAATATTATTTATACCATAAATTTACAAAACAATCCCAAAAATATTAAATTTATATAAAATAATATTTTTAAAATATAAATTTATCGGGGTATTACAGCGTATGCATCACACGTGGTCAAATTCCGTCCAAATTAACGCCAATTAAAGACATAAGGGCTACGTATGTTGAATCCGAGGTTTTTATGATCAATTTAGTATTGATATTTTTTATGGAACTAATAATTTTATTAAGTGTTTAAGATTTATAGTTTCATGTGTTTGATTAAGAAGACGAATCGTTGAAAAAAACATAAAGGGTGCAAGACAGACATAATCAAGATATGAAGAGTTTTTGAAGACGCTGAAGAAAAATAGGTGAAAATAACTCTTTACTTATATACTTAATGCAACCCGAATTGGGATCACGCACGACACTTAAAATGAGTTAATTATATGTGTGTCATGAAAAGAAGTGATAAGTTTAAGATTCTAAAATAAGATATTTTATGTGCTCCTTATGTGAAATGATTTTGATAAGTAACCTAATTAAAAAATGCGCTTTAAAGTATAAAATGTTGTGTTTTCGGCTCAACTCAGTCAACCAAGGAAAGCAATCGGTCGACTTATTAAGACAGTGAGTTTTGGGAGTTAAAATGGAGTCCTACTGATCCAATTGGTCAACCAAGAAAAGCAATCAGTTAATCTTTAAAACAGTGGCTAAAATGGATGTAGAAGTGAGTACTCTGATCAATTCGGTTAACTGACAGAAAAGGGTCGGTCAACCATTTGATTCAGTGGATGAAATGGGTGAAATAGGGATACTTACTAAACGAGTCAGTCAATTGACTGGGCGTAGTGCTATCGGCTAATTTAAGCTTGGCACAGGGCGATCGATCGAATGGTAGTGGTTGGTCAACCAATTGCTTCAGTCAACATTTTATCTAATTTGGTCTCTTGGTAAAAAAACTACCCATTTTTTATGTTTCCAAGCGAGGAATTTGGGGAATTTGAATATAATTCAAGTATGAATAACCTATTATGTGATCTCTATTGATATGGTCCATATATTTTGAGATTCTCTTAATTTAAATGACTTAATACTTCTTATTCTTGTTGTTTTAAATTGGAAAATAGAGAAACAATTAGGCAAACAAATTTAAATCGTGAAATCAAATAGAGGTGGTGAATATTATGGCAGATACACTGAAAAATGACAGTTACTAGGTTCATTTGCAAGGTTTTTAGAATAACAAAGTATTGTGGCACAATACACAATGTTGGGCTCACCATCACAAAATAGTATGGTTGAAAAGAGAAACCGAACATTAATGAACATGGTAAGAAGTGTGATTAGTAACTCCAATCTCCTATTGTCCTTGTGGAGTAAAACTTTAAAAACTACAACATATGTACTAAATAGGGTTCCAACCAAGGCGATTCTCAAAACACCATTTGAATTATGAAAATGATGGAAACGTAGTTTAAGGCATGTACATATATGGGGTTACCCAGCTGAAGTTAGAGTCTACAATCCACATGAGACAAAGTTAGACTCAAGAATAATCAATGGATATTTCATTGGCTATGCAGAAAAGTCTAAGGGATACAGATTTTACTGTTTATCTCATGCGACGAGAATTGTGGAATCTAAGAATGCAAGGTTTCTTGAGAATTATGATATTAGTGGGAGTAGCCAACCTTGCAATTTAGTTTTTAAGAAGGATAATAGTTTTGAACCCACTCCAAATCTTTACATAGATTGGTTGTGTTTAATGATAATCATCAAGATTCAATAACTTAGAAATAATAGGTCATTGGAGAACCTCATCATCATAAGGATATCCCTATTGATCCAGTTACTCAGCATTCTCAAACTAAAGATGTTGATGTAACATTAAGAAGATCTTCAAGAGTTAGGAAACTTGCAATTTCTTCAGATTATGTTGTGTACCTACAAGAATCTAACATCAACATTGGTATTAAAAATGATCCTATTATGTTTTCATAGGCTGTGAGTGGAAATAAATCCACATTATGGCATGATGCTATAAGGATGAGTTGGATTCAATGGCTAAAAACCAATAAATCCACATTATGGTATGATGTTATAAAGGATGAGTTGGATTCAATGGCTAAAAAGTAAGTTTGGGATCTTGTCGAATTGTCTAAAAGGGGAAAGGCCATTCGTTGTAAATGGGTTTTAAAACTAAAAGACACTCTTCAGGCAATATAAAAAAGTATAATGCAAGACTTGTAACTAAAGGATTCACTTAACAAGAAGGAATTGATTATCACAATACTTTCTCTTCTGTTTCAAATAAAGATTCATTTCAGATAATCATGGCATTGGTAGCTCATTTTGATATGGAGCTACATCAAATAGATGTGAAACGACATTCCTCAATGGAGATCTAGAAGAAAATGTTTGCATGAAACAACTAAAAGATTTCTTTGGAGAACTATCACTTGGTTTGCAAGCTTAAGAAATCTATTTATGGGATAAAACAAGCCTCTCATCAATGGTATTTAAAATTTCATAATGTTATTTCTTCATTTGGCTTATGAAGAATATCATGGATCAATGTATATACCATAAGTTCAGTGAGAGCAAAATAATTTTCTTAGTCCTATATGTAGATAACATTCTACTTGCTTGAAGTGATTTGAGCTTACTTCATGAGGTTAAGCTATTTCTCTCGAAACAATTTGATATGAAGGATATGGGCAAAGCTTCTTATGTCATAGGCAAAAAGATTGAAAGAGACAGATCTTGAGGGACATTAGGGTTGTCTCAAGAAGCCTATATCAATGAAATATTAGAGAGATTTTGTATGAAGGATTATTTACCTAGCACCTATTGTCAAATGTGACAAATTCAATTTGGAACAAAGCCCAAGAAATAACTTAGAGAGGGAACAAACGAAGAACATTCCTTATTCATTCTCAGTTGGAAGCTTATGTATGCTCAGGTTTGTACAAGACCTGACATTGTATATGCAATTAGAATGTTGGGCAGATATCAAAGTAACCCTAGTTTGAACCATTGGAGAGATGCAACCAAAGTCGTGCGATACTTTCAGGGGACTAAAGACTATAAGCTTACATATAGGTGATTAGGATCATCTAGAAGTGATTGGATATTCCGATCCTGATTTTACTGGTTGCCTTGACTTGAGAAAGTCAACATCTGGATATATCGTCTTATTAGCAGAAGGGGCCATTTCTTAGAGAAGCACAAAATAATCTTTGGTTGCTACTTCTACCACTAAAGTAGAGTTTGTATCATGCTTTGAAGCGACATCATAGGTTATATGATTGAAGAGACTAAATAAAGGTTTCTCAATTTTGTCTATGATATTTGTGTTGGAATTTCTTGCTATTTAGAATTTGATAGCTATAACTATGGTTATGTATTCTTGGACTTCTACTTTTACTTTATTCAAATCGATTATAATAATATTGCTTAAAAAAAGTCCTAAAATGACAAATTTTTTTCATTAATAGATTTAATCTATTTGTTAATTAAAAATAATAATTTAACTGAATTAAAACGAAATTATAATTTGAAACATCAACTAAATCATTTCGAATATCTCAAAAGTACATTTAAACACCCTCCCATATTTGAGGGCCAAAAGTGCATTTTTTTCCCTGTAAAGTCAATCGGGCCGGACTGTATCTGTATTGGCCCGGACTAGGTTGTCCAACTTGCCTAAATAAAACGCAGACAGTAGGCCTCCTGGCGGGAAAGGAACCTTGCAACAAAGACGAGGGAAATGGCGGAGAAAGAGAAAGCAGCGGTGGTCGCCATTGCGGCACCGGAGGAGCTGCCAAAGACTATAGTGCGCCGGTTGGTTAAGGACAAGCTCTCAGAGCTGTGTACTGACGGTGAAGTATCTGTTCTCCGTGAGGCCCTTCTGGCCTTCTCCGAGAGCGGCCGTATATTCATCCACTACTTATCTGCTACGTAAGCAACACGCGTATATATATTGTATATCTGTATCTCTCTCTTTATATATAAATATCTATTTATAGTATCGTATAAGTATTCCAGTTTTGAAAAGCTTCATTTGCTTGGACCGCGGATTTAGGGTTTTTGTTAGATTCAAATGTTATAACATTTCCCGTATTGATTGTTGATTTGGAGTTTCTTACTTGGTAATTTATTTATACCTTATATTACTGTACTCTAGATTGTTAATTAGAAATATTTGGTAATCAAGTATTTTTTTTCCCCTTCTGTTCCTCAATTCTTGGTGAATAATGGGCATTTGTAGTGCGAATGACATATGTAAAGAGTCCAAGAGGCAAACAATCAACGCCGAAGATGTATTTAAAGCGCTTGAAGAAATAGAGTTTCCTGAACTTGCTTGGCCTCTTAGAGCTTCTCTTGAAGGTGAGTGCATTCTGGCAATTTGTTTCTCCTTTTCAATCTGCGTAATCAGATTTTTTAATCCCATTATGTGTGAAGTGATTTGAGTGTGTTCCATCAAATTGTAATCCATATCTTTACCATATTAACTTTAGCTTATATGGCCAAAATTGCAATTCCCTTTTCATCCTTCATGCTATAATCTGGAATTCAGTCTTTTTCCTATAAGTCATCTTTCATGCTATGGTGAACTAACCTTCTTTTGCGGAACATAGACCGTGACATTCAGAAACCTTGAAGGGAATCTCGATTAGACTTCAGCAAAAACATTTAAATTTGAAGTATAACTCCAATGTCTTGCGTTATTCAACATGATCTGATTAAGTTCTTCACTTTGCTCCCACTGAGACTGTAATTGAGAAATGCAGCCTGGTAAAGTGTTATTAGAAAGTAACGTCTACCTACAATATAACAAGTTATGAGTTTACAACTTATCCGCCCTTCCACACAAAAATGATCAAACAAGTGTTATAAATATTTGAAGTGATGGCCATCTCAAGTGAGTAAGTGGTGCCTGTTGAGATTCGGTAACTCTTAGCACTTTGAGATGCTTGTAAAGAATCTTGTATTTTAATGATAATTGATGTGCAGAAGATGCACAAGGAGAATGAAAGGATCAAGTGTTTTCTCTATAAAACCCTCTCATGGTACTTTTTTCCGTTTTGGAATTTTCTTGTTTGTTTAGAAGTCAGCATTCTAAAAACTAAACTTGGCATTTTATCTCTACAATATGAAGAAGAGTTATGGTGAATTTTTTTTCTTTTCAAAATGAAGTAAAAGTTGGTGGGGAAACATTGAAGGGATGGGCATGCTACCATTTTTGATGTAGTAACAATTGTTGAGATGCTCCTATGCTCCTAATGCAGTCAGGCATGGTTGAATGTCCTTGCACGAATTCAGGTGAGACAGTTTTCCCCCAAACACATCATGCAGTTGTGACAAGCACACTTCTAGATGCACCTCTGTAGTGTCTTCTTTTCTTAACCTTGACTTAGTTTACATGACTATTCATGTATTATAAGATGACAAGACAATGTCTCTGTCTCTCTATGCATCTCCCCTGATCTTGAAGTGAATAGAAGACTACAACGGCTTAACCAAGGTGGTCAAACTTACCCTCTATTTATAATAAAGTATGGATTGTACACTGAAAGCCTAATAAAGACAATGGCTAAAGTACCCTTCTTACTTACTCTCAAACTAGGGTATAAATATCATATACTATCAACTTGTTACAAATATATTTTATCTCAGAGTCCTCAATTGGTTCACTATATGAATCTACCATTGATCAATAAAATTGACATGTCTAGTATGGATCTAGCTTATGCAGTAACTACTATAAGGAAGAGGGTATCAACCTTAATGTGCTACGTTTACTCATAATTCGTAAAAATGAATTTGATGCAATATGACTGCAGAATGTTGCTTGATTATCACATACTAACTCATAGGAATACAATAATCAAACCTAAATTCTAGTTTATGTTTCAACTAGATTTACTCACAAGTGCTATGTGTCGTGGCTCAATATTTTGATTCAACACTTGATTGAGCCATCACACATTCTGTTTTTTATTAACAAATAAAGAATTACATATTTTTTTGTATAAAGGTGCTCGAGCAAGTCAACATTTGTATATCCTTTTATATGAATAGGGCCATGATTTTGATATAGTATGTCATTGTGTGGTACACCTTTCAAGTGAACTATGGCTTCCTAGTAAGTAGTTCGTCGGTGGTCCAAGAAATGACTGGTACCACTAACTGTAATTTAATTGGCGGATCCAATAATAAAAGAAGTTCAACTTCCCAATGAAACTACCATAATAACTGATGCAATGGCTAGCTAACGTTGGTAGTGAGGGAAATAAACAAACGAACAAATGTGAGCATGACAACATGTGCGAGAGTCTCAAAAGAATCAAGCCATATATTAGAATGTAACCTTTGGCAACCAAACAGTCTTGGATTTGATCATGGTTCCATCCAAATGAACTTTGACCTAGTACACCCATTTATAAGCAACAAAGGTCTTATTAGGTGGAAGAGAGATGATATACAAAGTACCATTGTGATGTAAGGTAAGTATTTCCTCGTCCGTTGCACTCTTTTAGAGGGGTGAGATAGAACCTCCGAAATAGAGGACAAGGAAGCAACGAAACCAGAATATAAAGGGGATAAATGTGCATATGAAACGAAAGTAGAGATATAATGGTTTATACATAAGCCTTACTTTTTCAGATCGGAATAGGCATACCCAAACAGGGTGGTTAGACAACCAAACAAGGATTTGAGAACATAGATTATAGGCACAACAATGGAGGTGGAAGGGGCGGATGCAACCTTGTGATTATGAGTGTATGCCTACAAGGGATGATAAGAGGGACTCCTTGGGGGATAGGTTTCGGGTTGGATGAGGATGGGTTATAGGTAGGGAAACTAGGTAGAGGGAGTGTAACATCAAGATTAATTCAAGAGTGAGGGAAGGCATAAGTAGTGGATTCAAAGTAGGTAGACTCAACACCCAAAGGAATGGCGTAAAGGGGAACTATAACAATACTCCTTTTGAGTGCAAAGATAGCCAAAGAAGACACATTTTAAGGCACGAGAGTCTTAACTTGTCCCTACTAGGAACAAGCTAATGAACCAAGCCTACACAACTGAAAATACAGGAAGGTAAGACAAATGAGGGAGAGCGTGGAAAAAAACAAAGAGAGGGATTCTCCCTTAGAGTAGAAGGCATCATTTGATTATTAAGCAGTAAGAACTACATCACCGCATAATTGCTTGGGAATGTACAATTCAAACAATAAAGTGCAAGTGACCTCAATGTGATAGTTCTTACACTTAGTAACCTCGTTTTGTTGTGGTGCGTGAGTACAAGAAGTCTGGTGGTCAATGTCCGAATGAGTCATCAATGTATCCTAAATATATACGTAGGCACATTGAATTGAGTTTGGATTTCAGCACAGTAGGTATGAAAAATAGATTATAACTCAACAAATTTTTCAACAAAATAAGTTGAAGTAACTCTTGAAAAATCATCCATGATATGACAACACAACTATCTCAAGGTAGAAGAAATACGGGATCGACTTTAGGCATCATAATGACTAGCATAAATAGACTCAATGCTCTTTGACTAACTCGGGAAACAAAGAAAATAAGTTGATGTCTTTTCAACTGACAAGACTCACAATCTAGGAACAACAAATGATAATGATGCTACTAGGAAAAATAACTAGAGATTGATGAGAGATGGGTTATAGTGCGACAATGAATCTAGTGGACGTATGCAATGGCTGGATAGGCAGTAGGTGGGACAACAGGGATAATTGTCAAAATAGAGAAGGCCCTTTTTCCCTTACATATGATATCAATTGTCTTCTGCATTTTCAAATCCTGAATAATAACAAAATTAAGGGAAAAGAAAACAAAGTAGGGAAGATGATTAATAAGTTCGTTGATCAATATCCAATTAAAAGGGTAAACAAAACCATACAAAACAAATGATAAAAATGGGATGATATTGTTTGCTCAATGCCCAAACCACAAATATAGATTGTGAAACCATTAATAACAGTAATGTAATACAATGAGGGGCTGACTGAAGTCTTTTAAAAATTGAATGGGTACCTGACGTGGTTAGTGGCAGTAAAGTTTATGACCATGTCGTGGGAGAGGAAAGATGAAAGTGAAGACGTGTTGTTGACCTCCTAATTAACCCAACTAAGTCTCGGGGCAAATACACTAAGCCAACATGTGCAAACCACAACTTTGATGCTTGACAACGGGATGATGAAATAGCACATGAAGAACACATGGATTGACGGTTGAAAACATTCAATTGAAAGGAATAATGTGGCAATCCAAGATAGGCTTAACTTTTTTTCTTTTTTGCATGAATTAACCCCCATGTCTGTTGTTTTCATGGTGTTGGGTGAAGTTACTAACTTAGAGTGCGTTTAGTTGAGTGGAAAATTGATGGAAAAGAAAATGAAAAGGAAAATAAGATGGAGAATGAATAAAAAAAAGTTGTTTGGTAAAGATGGAAAATAGAAGGAAAAAGAAAATAGTTAAGAAAATGCACAAGTTTCGAAGCAATTTTTTTCCACACAAAATTGGGAGGAAAATGAAAGAAAGTTGAAAAATAAGTAAAATTACAATTATACCGTTGATAATAGAATTTTTAAGTTTTTTTGTAATATATGAGGGTAAAATAATAAATTATATTAAAGTAAATTATTTTCCCTCTGTTTATTTTCTTTCTAACCAAACAACACTACGGAAATAATTTTTCTTTCACAATGGATAATTTTTTTTCTTTTTCTTTTTCTTTTCTTTTTCCTTTTCCATTCTTTGAACTAAACATAGCCTCAAGAAAGGGATAGCAATCGAAGCCAATACCAATCAATTCAAAGCAGTACTTTGATTCAGGGATTCACTCAACACAAATCGTACTTTTGACCAAAGAGTCACTTCAAATCTTTATTTTCCTTATCTTACGAATTGATGTATCTTAACATAGCAGAATGGCCGAACAGAAAATTCGAAGTTGTGTGGTTTCATGTATTCTTTGGCAACGAGAGTTTGAATTTTTGCTTAGGTGTGCCAGAAGCGCTTTCTGCTTCAGAAAAATGTGATGTAGATGATCCAAGATCAGGCGATTGTGTGACTACTCTTTGCCTCAATTAAGAGGACTTTTTAATGGAAAAGATTGCATATTTTGAAATAGTTGGATGGAAATGTTGAATATGGGAGAAAACCACGGGTGCGGGATGAGACCACAGATTAAGTTAAACTATTCATAGGAAAGCAGATAAACTGTAGGAATTTAAAGAATTTAAGGGATAAAGACTCGAATAAAAGTAAATTTACAGTTACATAAAGAGTTAGGGATAGAGATTTGCATGAAAAGTAAAGGGATAGAGAGTTGCATTAAAAGTAAATTGACATTAAAAATAAATTGAAATGGAAATTAAAGAGTTAAGGAGGAGATACATTGAAAGTAAATAACTAAAAAAATTAAAGGCTCACAAATAACTCCGAGTTATTTTTGAATGATCTTCCTAAGTTTAAAGTCTCTGTGTTGGCTATATGGCTATATTAACTTACATCTACTCCTACGATAGGAAAGGAAATGGAAGATTTGAAGTGACTTTGTAGTCTGATGTATGATTTGTGCTGAGTGCGTTGAATTAGACTACTTCGCTTCGAATTCATAGTCCTTGGTTTCAACCTATCTCCCTTCCTTGAGTCAATAACTACCCTCAATGCCATGAAATCAACAGACATGGAGGGGGTTTTCCGTGCCAAAAGTAGTCGGCACATCTTCAACTACTGAATCATCCCTTACGACTGAAGACTTCCAATCGTCGAGCCATGTGCTTTTCATGTGCCTTCTATATAGCTCGGTCAAGCATCTCATGTGTGGGTTTTTACGTGTTACCTTCAAGTATTTGGTATGAGGTTTAGCCAGGTTAATTTTGAGGTTAACATATAGTCCCTGCATTAACAATGATTAGGATAATCATTGTTAACGGATCTTATTACCACATATTTCGAGCTGGAATAGGCTTCTTGCTGATTGCCTTTTTTCCGGGAATTTGCTTATAGGATTGCGTCTTGAATCCTTTTATCAAGGGTAATAGTGATATTGAATTTGCTACTTGTCAAATGTTGGGCATTTTTCCACACTCGAATCTATGCTCTCTCTATTGTTGTCCCTTTTTAATCCTTGTGAAAGGAACGTTTTTGGCATCGGAGCATGTTTAATTTTTTCCTCAGTTGAAAGCTGACAAATTTTTTAACCTTTTGGTGCGATTTTGACTCCTACCATCTAGGTTTATTTCATCGTCGTGGTTCTCTTTAATGCCTGGAACCATCGGTATTGCTGTGTTCTTTCAACCTCGTTCTGTATTCCCTTAGTTTTCTCTTCAATGTGCTGACTTCCCAAAGAACCTTGCTGGGGCTTATTTATACTTCTGCCATTTTGAGACATTGCTTTGAGCTTCTGGTAATGCCCGAATAAGTTCTTCAATGTTACCTTGCTTGCCTGCCATATTTTTGCCGAGTGACGAATGATGGATGTTTCTCTTTAATGACAATCCCTTTATAGGGTATTCTGGTATATCCTAAAACCTAGGTAGATAGGAACCTTATTTTTTGGTTTTTGGAGAACATTTTGTTTTATTCTCTTTTTGACCCCGTATCTTGAGGGTTTGTTTGGTCATAAGGAAGATTTCTTTTTTGCATGTGTGAATGCATACTCTTTTCTTTATCATTGTTGTATATTTCCTTTCGACATATATATAATGATGATCGGATCATCTGGTTTTACAATTTCTAGTATTTGGTTAACACATGAACTATTTCCAAATTATATATATGTACATACATACATATATATATACACACACACACACACACACACAAAGACGCAATTCAGAAGGGTGGGCTCTGCCTAAAAAAGAAAAGAAATAGAGGATCAGATAGGGGAGAGAGGGTCCTCGATATACGTTTTGAGGTCGCAAATCGTTTTTAGAGCGCTTTGCCTTTAACTTCGGCGCGTACCCCCCTCCCCCTCACTCTCCCCTTCTACTTTCGTTCTCTCTATCGTCGTCGTCAAACGTCCTTCAGCATATGTTAAGGTGGTTCTTAGTTCGGAGTGGTGTGCAAGTGTTGCTGCTTGCAAAATGATGAACAAAGACAATACTGAAAGATTCAAAGGAGTCAAATGTCTTGGGCCTGTGGGGCTTGTACCACTTCGTGGCTTCCTTGACCAGGGTTGTCTGAAAGGCTTGGCACTTGAGAGAATTGGAGGCCCCGCACAAATCCATGTGCGCATCGAAGGAGTCAAGGTGGTCCCTAGGATTTGATGTTCCTTGCTGAGTGCTGATCTGGGATGACAATTTGAAATTTGTCAGTACCCTTTCCCTCAAGTATGCGGAAAGCATGGGCCAGTTAAACATGCCCTGATCAAAAATGTGCATCATGTTATTAAGCATGGGTCCTTTCGGGGTTGGGCAATGGACATGATAGGAAAGATTTATTCCCATCATCGAAGCAACGTAGTTTTATCGCAGTAGCTATCAATTATTTTACTAAATCAGTAGGAGCAAAACCAATGAGAAGTGTTCATCAACAAGACGTGAACAACTTCATTCAAGACATCATCTTTAGCTTCAGGGTTCACCAAAGCATTACAACTGAAAATAGGTCTGTCTTCGATGGAAAAGAAGTCAAAGCCTACCTTGATATTTTGGGATTCAATAATTACATTGATCACCTTACTATGACCAATCTAACGGCCAAGTTGCCAAGAAGGTGATTAAGAATGTTATCCAAAAGGTGGTCACAAATAATCCCAGAAATTGGCATGGACTGATTTTTGAAGTGGATGGGTGTATAGGACTTTGGAGAGGTCTAGTACAGGAACTAGGTCGTTTGCCTTAACTTATGGACATGACTCGATGCTCCCAATAGAGTTGAGTATGAAGTCCTTTAGGTAATGCATCAAAATAGTCTTAGTGCAGAAGAGTTAGCAAACCATGAACGTTTAACTCGACAATCTAGATGAGGTGCGGATGGATGTATTGAACAAGATTTACATCCATAAGGAAATTATTGCTAGATGATATAACAAAAAAGTCCAAGAAAGGACATTCAATGAATGTGATTTGGTTTGGAAAATCATACTGCTTGTTGGATTAGAAGACCCCCAAGTATGGACAATGGTCAACCAATTGAGAGGGGACCATTCATAATTCATAGTCTTAAACAAGGTGCTTACCAGTTAAAGGATTTGAATGGTTGTGTTCATATAAAGAAGATAAATGACAGGTTCCTTAAAAAGATATTTTTCTGTCGTATGGGAAGACAAGGCCTTGAACGATGTGGAACATTATTTCAGTGACTTAAAAGAATGACCAAGTTCTAAAAAAACGACAAGTTCATAAATAGGGATTCATCATTAGTGCAAATTCAATTTCGATAGTTAAAGGGGTTACAAGCCATATTAAATTCCTTTACAACCAACAAATTGTTCGAGTCTCTTTGTTGGCCTATAAATAGGGATCGGAATTATGAGAAAATATCCCTAAAAGAAGAATTTCTCTTAGAAAGTAAATGGCTGACCAAAGGATGGAAGAAGTCTTTGCTATCATAAAAAAGGCAGCGGTCAAGCATTGCTAGAAAAGAACACCACACTCCTGCGCTGCTCTAAACTGAGAACATCCTTACCAAGGGTCGAAGCATGTCTGACAAAGGTGATAGTGGGGAGGACAGAAGCAAAAAGAAGAGAAGTCTACGTCGAAGTTAGAGGCGAAGAGCTCGAGATGGAGATCAAGGAACTTTGTCACCCTTTCTAGTCCTCTTCTTTTCCTTTTTATTTCTTTTTGGAGGAAACCTTTTGAATAGGTTCTTTTGTGCGTGTGTCTAAATAAATAAATATTTGGAAGATTTCGTTTGTTGACCAAATAGTTGAAATGGTTAAACAAGATGCCCCATGTCACTTTCGACATATATATAGAGGAAAATATTCAAGAATAAACAAGGGCATGTATGCATTTATAGAAATGCTAAAAAATTATTTTCTTGTGACGAAACAAATCCTCGAAATACATGATCAAAATAAGATAAAAATAAAGCATTCGTCAAACTAGAATATGAGGTTCCTAGATAGCCTAGGGTTTAAGGTATCATAGTACCCTATAAAACTGGTGCCATTATGTTCGGATTCCACATCGACTAAGTGGGATTGGTTGGTGGGTTATAAGCTCCTAGGGACCCTCCCCTTGAAAGCCGGTTTTCAAGGGTGAGTTTTACCTAGTGGGTTTGTAACCATTGGTTCGTACTAAGTATGGGTTTGGTTCGTATCAATTGGTATCAGAGCATGCTCCTGGAACCACGTCATCGCCTACATGGCAGACTGACCTTGGTAGGCTGACCAGTGCGCCCGTAAAGAGGCCGGAGGGGCAAAGAGGCCGACGTGGATGTCGGCTGTAGAAGAATGGGGGAATGTTAGGATCTCACATCGACTAAGTATGAGATTAGTTGGTGGGTTATAAGCTCCTAGGCACCTTCCCCTTGAAAGCCGGTTTTCAAGGGTGAGTTCTACCTTCGTACCAAGTATGGGCTTGGTTCGTATCACATTAAGGGAGAGAACATCATTGTTTTCCCTGTATGGCATATGAAAATGACAACAGTGAGGAATAACTCATTCAGGCATGTCATGAGGCTTAGAACAACGTCTGCAAATACCAGGACAAATATGAGGAAGCCTTGAGTGAAATTCATCAAGATTTAACACTTTGAAGAAGATGCACAGGGAGTACAAAAAGAGGACGGAAGGGCACAATGGAATTGGTGGTTCAAGTTCCTAGCACCTAAGAACTGCGATGATGAAGCAAAGGCAGATGGTGTAAGCTAAGAACTCACCAAGGGCTAAACAAATGGCGATCTTTCAAACAAAACCACATTTAGATTTTCTCTGATCCTGAAAACAGTCCTTTCACTAGGATCAGGAAGAGATAAAACGGGATTGAAGAAATCCGAGTTTGAGGAGAAGATCATCTGACATATGACGGTAGAATTCACAACTACCCTTGATGGATTCAAGGAGTAGGCTTATCAGCAGATTCTGAAAAAAAATGGCAATCAGCAAGCAAAGTCTATCCAACTTGAAATAATCATTTGCTAATGTGGGGGTCGATATTTTAATTCCATAATTAGCTCGGCTAATTCTCGCGCCAAACACACTAAGTCTAACACATGAGAAGCTTGACCATGGGCTAAGAAAGAGCAGGTGAAGAGTAAATGGCTCGCAGTTGAAAATCTTCAACCAAAAGGAATAACGTGGTAATCGGAGACAGACTGAATATTTTTGCCACGGACTAACCCATCACATTTGTTAGTTTCATGGTGTTGAGGGTAGTTATCGACTCGAGAAAGGAAGATATAGTCGAAGACAAGTCCAACAAATTCAAAGGTGCACTTTGATTCAAGGATATACTCAACACAAATCATACTTAAGTCCAAAGAAATGCTTCAAATCTTTCCTTTCCGTATCTTAGGAGTAGATGTAACTTAGCATAGCAAAATGGGTCGTACAAAACCTTCGAAGTTAGGAAGATCATTCGAGGATAACTCGAAGTTATTTCTAAGCTTTTAATTTCCAATTCATTTATTTTTGATGTACCTCTCTATTCCTTAACTCTTTATTTTAATGCCGATTTACTTTTCATGCACTCTCTATATCATAACTCTTTATTTTATCATCGATTTACTTTTTATGCTACTTTGTATCCCTTAAAACACTTTATTTTATTCCCAAATTGACTTTTATTGCAAATCTCTGTCCCTTAAGCTCTTTACTTTTCCTGTAAAACTCTATCCCTTAAAGTCTTTAAATTCTTGCAATTTACCTGCTTCACCAGAGGGTTTCACTCGATATAGGATTTGGGAGTAGTTTTTATATAATCTGCGGTCTCATCCCACATTTGACTCATCCATTTCACTGCTTCGAAAGATTCGATCTTTTTCCCCCAAAAAAATCCTCTTAATTGAGGTGGAGAGTGTTCACACAATCGTTTGACCTTTGATCATCTACATCATCGTTATTCTAAGGAGAAAATTGCTTTTGGCACACCGTAGAAAACAAATCTGATCTAGCTACCAAAGAATTTATACCCGCACAACAATAGTGGTACCTTGGAAAAGTAGCAAAGCACTGAGGAGGGATGCCTGCGCTGATGTTTTATACTGAAAGAACTGAGCATTCTGATCATCAGAAATCTCTTTGGCAGTCGGAGGCTCAGAAGTTGGAGTAATATCAATCTGATATGAAGTCATTGCATGACCAAATTTAGGAGGGTAGCCAATGAAGTCTCAACAGCTCTCTCTGTTATGGTTCTCTTTATCATGTAAAAAAACATGCGATGTTGACCGTGAATTCAGAAGCCTCAACCGGCCCGAGAACCACTACTACGGCCATCACAAAAGTTACCATTGCAACCACCGCTAGACTGATCGCCACAATGTCGTGGATTCTGTGAAACTAGAGCCGAATAATCTGACGAAGGAAGATTAGTGGAGTGAATTGAGAAGTGTTCTGAGTAGTGACATGTTGAACACGAGTAGGTGACAACAAACGAAGGAAACATACGTGAGAATTTTAGTATGAACTGGCTCAAACTTGGGAATTTCAGAATGAACTGGCTCAAACTTGGGACAGAGGCTGTCAAGAAACTTCAGATTGACTATATGTTCCCTTTTGTATCTGCATATTGGGACTTGATTGACCATATGTTTCCTTTTGTATCTGCATATTGAGAATTGAGCCTAAGCCCACGGGGCGTGAGCCTTACCAAAAGAGCTTGAAATTGCACTAGGTGGGGCATCACAAATGGGACTTGATGAGCCTTATGCCTAGGAACACCCCTAATAACATGATATTGGGGTATGGTGTCTGTTGTAGAATTAAGTTGTCCATAGGTAAGTATATTTATAATTGACTTCAGAACCATCATACCCGTAAGGAAGTTATGAAATGACACAGATCTGAAAGGTATGAAATAAAATCCGAAGGTTATTGATGTTAAGTGTGGCTTCATTTTCTTTAGCTTTGCCCGAGCAATGGCTATTTTTGCTGAGGCATGCTGCATGTGATTAAATTGTAGGGAAAATTACATCTTAAACCCTCCAGGTATTGACACTTTTCTAATTGGTCCCTTTCCGTTTAAGTGTTTCATTTTAAATCTTCTAGGTATCAACCGGTTTTTATTAGGTCCTTCCGTAAAAAAATCTGTCAAACAGAACAGAACAGAGGGACAAATTTGTTTTTTTACATATTCTTAATTTTTAAATGATTTTTTTTTTCTTTTTTCGATTTCCCGCTCATTTCTCTCTCTCTCTCTTCCTCCTCCCTCCCTCCCTCTCTTTCTAATCCTCCTTTCTCCCTCACCCCGCCGACCGGAAAAGGGGGTGGAACACCCCCTGTTTTTCACATGGGGTGCCACGCCCTATTACAGGGGTGAAATACCCCCTTAAAAGGGGATGGCACCCCCTGTTGCCACCCCCATAATAGGGGGTGGTGGTTCACCCCTGTTACGGGGTGGTTCCGGCCGGCGGGGAGAGGAAGAGAGAGTGTTGAGAGTGATGGGTTAAAAAAAAAAATATATTAAAAAATAAAATAATATAAAATGACGATTTTGCCCTTACAATTCTGTTAGTTTGAACGGTTTTTTTGTTTTTCAAAATGACCAAATAAAAACGTGTTGATACGTAGAGGGTTTAAAATGAAACGCTCAAATAGAAAATGACCAATTAGAAAAGTGTCAATACCTGAAGGGTTTAAAATATGATTTTCCCTAAATTGTATTAGTGGGGACAAGTTCTGGTGCATTTAGTTTGTGCATATTCTATTGAACTTACTGTAACACTTGTATTCTTTTCCTTTTTTTCTCTGGTGCAAAAGTATTAATGAAACTATGGGTTTTGCCATGACCCCCAAATTTTATAATCTACTATTCACCCAACCCAGATGTGGTGGTTTGTTTGTGAAGTCCAACAATTCTGTTAAAAATCTAAATTCGTTACAAGACAAGAAAGTCATTGCAATTTTTTATATGGAAAAATTGTAGTGCGTTTCAAGTAGTGCAATAACTTTGGACATCTAAAAAAAATTATTATACCACATGTACTATATGGTCAAAATTTTGAAGGTTGTGGATTGTTCACCAATTAACCCATTAATGATTCTGTGGCAGCTTATGATAAGTAAAAAGTAATATGCATGTTCTATGTTGATTTTCTACCTTGCAGCCCAACATATTTGTTCTTGTCATTCCTTGAAGTACCTAGGCCAGAAGCCCATTAACAATCTCCAACTTGACTCTCTCTCTCTCTCTCTCTGTGGGAATATCTCTGTCGCATCTGCTTTCAGAATTATTCTGTTTCTTTCTTATTCAGCTTCCTCTTAGCATTTGGGCTTTCATTCCAACTCACTCCACCAGAGCAGCTTTTGGAAGAAACACAAATTTTTATAATTAGACTCGAATCCACAACAGATGAGTACTTGGTACTGGTATGATAAGGATAATGACGACGAACGCCAAAAATTGCTTGTTGAACAAGTAGAATTCTGGCTTATGTCCACACTGCCATTTTCTGTTCTCTTCCGCTAATCGTGTCTTATGTCTCTCTGATCGAGTTTAGTATTACATTGCTCCTAGCATGATCTCCTCTTCTGTTAAGTTGTTTATGCTGGTGGTTACTTATTGACAACTGGGTAAAGAAAACTTCAGATTCCACTAATAAAAATTGATACCTATAATGTGGCGGTTGCTGTTGCTGTTGCAACTATTTATCCATCATAAATTCTCAACTGAAACATATAGCTGTTACACTGCCAAAGTGATCAGGTTCCAACTTAAATTTTATATCTTTATTTTCTTCCAGAATTTAGGCAAAAGAATGCTGGAAAGAGGTCAGGTTTTTCAAAGGCAAAGGACGGGAACAAAAGAGACGGGAACAAAAGAAGTAAGAAAGAGCCAATAGAAAATGGAGATGAAGGCCAACAAGCAGATGGTGATGAACGTAATGATCACGAGGAGTCTGATAATAACTGAACAGTGGAGTAAAGAAATGAATTTGTGCTTGGTTCCTGGGATTGCGGTTGTAAATTTCTCTAATGTTTTAGGTTCCGTTTCTCATTCTTCTGCTGTCATAGTCTTTAACCCAATTCATCAGTTGCCGGTTTCAAGAGATATAAGTTAATTTTATTCCTTTTAATGTGATGCTTTACTATTAGAATGGTAATTTTAGCATGGAGGCCTGTATTTGTATGAGCAGGATCATGCTGAGTGAGAACTGCACAATCCATTTGACAGCGTTGTGTTCATTTTCATTTGAATGTCGAGTGTTGATGAAAGGGGCACAATATAGATGTGGTAGTTTGATATAAAAGATTGTAACTTCCGTTGGACCCTGATTTAATTATAAAATAGAGTAACACGGCACCTAATCCACAGCTTGAACATCTCAGAAACAAACAAAACCTTACCAGAGGTCTCAAAGACTCGAAACCACTGAGCTCCCCTCTAGGAGTATTTGTCCAAATAAACTAAACAAGATTGTTTTATACAAGTTTAGGCATCGGTCAAAGATCCCAATAAGATTGCAAGAGTTCGCAGCAGGCACTACCCAAAAAAAAAAAAAAAAAAAAAAAAAAAAAAAAAACCAATAAAAAAAAGAGTTAAAAAGGCAAAAGATGATAACAGTTGTCCTTCAGCACTGTCCTAAACCCTAACCAAACAAGGGGCAATTAGTCTTAGTCAAGCCTACAGCTTGATTTACAAAAAATAAAAAATAATGACGACAAATCAAACCTTCTCAATTCATTGGCCCAAAGTTAAGAAGATCATACCAAAATGGCGTAAAGTAACATTTCACCCAATTGTGATTTTTCAAGGCACAAAAGAGTTCAGCACTTGGTGGGGTACGCAGCTACAATACTTCATTGGCGATCTATAGCTTCTCCGTCATCCCAATTAAGTAAAGCTCGTTGTATAAGTTGTATAAGTAATCTCTTTTTTGTACAATTCTAATAATTGACTGAAATGCAGTGTCAGTCATTTATTTCATGTATTCCAAGACACTCTGATTTATATCCTCGAGGAAGGCTACGAAACCCATGACGCTACTGAGACCACTTCCATCAAAATCCTGTTCCTCTATAAGATAATTCTCAAATGCGGTGGCATCATCCTGGCCGCCTTTGATAAATAAGAGTTTGGGAGTGATATTCCTTTCTTGCTTCAATTTGTTAATGGTTGTCCTCAATAAGCCTAATGAATAAGGAAAAATAGGCAAAGAACATTTATATCAGCAAAAAAAGCAACATCATTGTTCCAAGTAGGTCTGCTCCGAAAAATGATGAAATAGAACTTACAGTCATGGGGTGGAGGGAAAGGAAGCGTTGGATCAGCTGTGGAAGAGTAGAACACAATGAGAGTTGTAAATGCATCAAGAAAAAATATTGGACTCCCACTTGTAATCAATGCAGCACGACTCAGAGAATGGCGAGGAAATGCCGATTTATCCGGAGTGGCAAACGATGACAGTAGAGGATACACAGCACGGTGAAGATAACTTGGTTCAAGTGCACTGCATCAGAAGTTCAAAAACAGTATCTTGTAAAAAATAATTCATCAATGATGGGGAAATAGCATGCCTATATACACAGGTTTGGAGAAAAATATGATATGATTTTTCATTTGAACTGTAACAATCAGAAGTCGTAAAGATGCTGCTGCAGATATGAGGTACAATTTCGGATATATATCACGGACTCACAAAATTGGGTCAACCACAAAAGTCTCTTAAAATCTTAAAGTTTGGTCAACCACAAAAGTCTCTTAAAATAATTCCATATATAGCACATGAAATGAATTACCGCATATGGACAAACTAACCCTCAATGCATGGTCCAAACCTAAGATACTTCTAGGGAGACTTCCAGTAGTTATTCGACCAACTCATGTTCCCAATTCAAACTTTCACATGTTCTAGGATATATTTGATGGTAGATTATTTTTTTTCCCCTCCTTTTTAGCCAACTGTCATTGATGTTAGTTAAGCATTATCTTCCACGACACAACTAGTCACCAATATGCAAAGCATTGACCAAGCTCAACACCAAAAAAACTCTAGTTGGAAGGTTGTGCCAAACTTTTCAATACATCTTTCATTCAAAATTTTCCATGTGGAAGTAGTTTCCTTTCTAATGGTTGTGGTGCATTTGGCAATACACGTAGCAATAATCGAATGGAGATTGTACCAAAAATCTGGCACAATCTTCTTACCAAAGATTTTTTGGCTCAACATCATGTATGCAGCCAAATGGGGCTATACATCAGAATATTCTTCCTTCTCCAAGATATGAAAGGTAAAAAAAAAAAAAAAATCAAGCTGAGGGATGACTAGAAATGGCCAGCTAGTTCTGTGTCTTGAGAAGTAATCGAAAGGGAAAATCTACCTTCTCCTGACAACATCAATGAAAGAGGCAAAGTGATTTAGAAGGCCGCTGCTTCTGGGCAATTTTCTCTTGCTCACACCTGGGAGAAGATGAGGCCTCAAAGAGTGAGATTCGACAGATTGGTGTGGTGCAAGGAAGGTACAACTAGGCTCAACTTCATCATGTTGTTGGCAAAACTGGGTGAATTGGCTACTCTTCATAGAACAAAGGAATTCAAGCCACATATTGAGATTCTGCATATTTTGTGCAAGGAAGAAGATGAATGTCATGATCATTTATTCTTTAAATGCTCCTTGCCAAAAGGATATGAAACTTTTACAGCAAAAAGGTGTGCCTTAAGCTTCAATTTCAGCACTTGGGATGAGTGGATGGAATGGGGCCTAATCAACAAAGGGTGAAAGAATGAAGGATTCTCTAATAAACCTTGTATGCTCTGCAATTGTGTATGCTATATGGAGGGAAAAAAATGGTAATATCTTAAGAGATGAACAGACAAATGTTTTGTTGGTGGAAACTGGAAAGTGATATATAACACAGGGAAAGAGATATATAACACAGCAAGGTTGACGATTATTTCCTGGCAATTTCTCCAGCAGCTCCCCAAGGTTCTGTATTTCTTTGTTTATTTATAAAAATCTCTTTTCCAGGAAAAAATAACATAACATGTGAACATATCTCTGTCCAAAATTCAGTAGCTCCACAACTTCTCCACAAGATACTTCTTAAATAAACCATGAAGAATAAAATGAGCTCAGCAGTATAACTTGTCCTCAACTTTCCCACGTTTTGATGCAACGGTACACTTAATCAACAGTATCCTATCAGAGATAGGAAAAAATTTCATTGATTAAATAAAAACTCAAGGACAATGTTACTAAAACTAGCAAACACACAAGGTTGTAGCAAGCAGTCCCCAAGTCTACAAAAGTCAAGCTATAAAAGATTATATAAAGGACTTATCAGAGAGACTCCAATTCATGAGTGATTTTGTCTTAGTTGTTCTAACACACCACCTCCTACCTTCTTCCTGATAAGCAATCTTAGCTAAATTCATATGAAAATAGTAGTGGAGTATCGTTTACCAGAACAAACATTGGAGGTAAATCCGATAATCAGGGTGAACACCTTCTTCATGGAAGCGGAGCAGAGGATTTCGAAGCAAAGCAAAGACCAAGCGAGGCAAAGGCTGCAGTTGTGGGCATTGGGAAAATGCAACATCAATATTAGCAGCTACAGAGCTTCCATGCTCATACTGAACAATTTTACAGGCATCATTATATTGAGCTGTAAGTATTACAAGCCAATCATGTAGTAACATCCTGCCTTCCCGAACTCCATGCTCCAACGAAGCCAATATGACCTGAGAAGTAAGAGACATCAAAACAAGGAAACAGGTAAAGTAACAGGCGGATCTTTAAGCCAAACAAGAATTTCTGCCATTGTCAATAGTATATTCCAAGAAGGCAACAAAAATTGATACTTTATCCGTAAGCTACTGCATTCAAAATCACACACAAGTTATAATTTATCTTGGCTTCTGTGATTAGGATCAACCACACAGTTCCACTGACAAATCAAAAACTCGAGGGCCAGACTTTTCTTTCAATCCATGAATGAAAAGACCATATTCAACCATCAGGTGATTCAGATATATGATAAAGCAACATCCAAAAACAGTGTGTATTGCTTTGTTAGGTCAACAGTTGATGCTTATTATAACACACAAGGGTACTACTCTATTGATTCTTGCAGAGAAAGTCTTTAACTGTTCTTTTACATCAATTTTCATAAATAACTTCTGATAAAAAAATAACCAATGAAGTACATACGTATACATAAGTTTGCATACAAGGACACCCAACCACCCAACCACATTTCACTCTGAACTATATAAAGTGCTAAAGACCCTAAAACTATGTATGTGCTTGTGTCACTTCCTTTACACCAGTATCTCAATATTTTACAATCAGAGAATCTCTCTCTCTCTCTCTCTCCCCCCCCCCCCCCCCCCCCCAAAAAAAAAAAAAAAGAAAAGAAAAAAGAACAAAGTCCCAGACTAAATTTACTTTGTGTAACACGATTAACTAAATTCTTCTTGATAAATTGGGTATATGTCAAAATTGTATAACTGAGAAATCACTATGACTCGCACTATACCAAATCACGCAGAAAGATTTTACAGTTACAAATACGACAAAAATGCAACTTTGGCAAGATGCTACTGCATGCCAGTTATGAATCAGAAATCAAAACATAATTACAGGAACTGGCCATTCTCCTCACCGCCTTATTTTCCCTTTAAAAATCCAAGAATATATTTCAGAGGGTGACATGTAGTTCTACACAGATTAAAGAAGAAAAGGTGTAATGGAGTACGATAAGGGTAAGGTATCGTGATCTGAACAAATCTGTATGGGTTTGTAGTTTAAAATTTCAACACCATCCATTCATAAAAATTGAATAACCAAAAGCATAGCACATGTATTCCATCAACACTTGTTTTCGACTTCATTCTTTTGTCCCTTCGAAGAGTGACCATGTATAAAATGTGTACAGTATTCAGCAAAGGAACAGAAGGCTGACCTTGTGAACAAGTATCGAGAGAACCACTTCAGGATCAACAGTATCATAAATTTCATTAATATTATGAGCAGTTCCAAACTGCAATGTTCGAATCCGTAGTCTCCTTTTCAGAGTGTACTTATTCCTGCATTAATATACATCAATTAGCTTAAACTGAAAGCTTAGAAAAAAATGCAAAGATAATAAGTTAGATGAATAAAACAACGCGGGGGGGGAGGGGGAAGGAGACCGGAGGAAATTATATCCTAGATGATAGGGAAAGAAAACCAAATTCAAAATTAAATATTACAATTAGATCAACCACTGCTCATATAGTACGACATTTGGCACATATAGACGGTCTTACTAAGTGTATGAAAGTGGTCGCATACCAAAGGTCCAAGTTCCAAGTCCATCGGCTCCACTCTGATAAGCTCTAACTAGTAATTGTATTGAAGTGGGATGGGAATTTTATTGATTACTGGAATTGAAATAAAAACTCACCGAGTATTCAAGAGACTTGGGAAACTCTCCTCAAGAGCAAAGCTCAAAATCACAAAGTTATCACACATACCTCTCTCTCCTCTCTTCACTCCCTTAAATCGATCTTTCCCCTCAATGCATAACTAATTGCCTAACAAAAAGTAAACAAAATCTAACAAACATTCCCACCCCAACAAACTGACCGTAGACAACAAAATCCCCCTACCCTAACTACCCGACTTGCCCCTGTGCCTAGAATAGGTTAAACAAACTTGGGGCCTATCACACTCTTAAATCAGAGTCAAAGGGTGAAAAGGAAACATGAATGTTTCTAGCCCCAATACCACTACTTGTAAGGTCCAGTTATATCATATAAAGGGCTTATCTCATGACGTACAACAAATTATATGCATAAAAAAGAACCACCTTTCAATATCGTGTATGGTTTGAAAGCTTGGAAGTTAGAAATGTTTCCCAGATCAAATTCCAAAAACAACATGAAATGTCAAGTTTGATGGTTTGGTTTACAATTTCAGAAGAGGGTATCTTGACAGATGGAAACTCTGGAAACAAAATAAAAGAACAGGTATTTGTAGCCCACATCTATGGGGTGAATGCGTCTGTTGGTTCAAACAGAAGCAAGATATCAACATCTGTCTCAATGAAGCTTTCTGAAAACCAACTACGCTCTTTCCATTAACTTTGCAAACTATGAATTCATTAACACAAAATTACATGCAAACCATGACCTCCATTAACTAATAACTACACTACACGCAAACTAGGTCCAGAATTCGAATTTAAATGACAGATAACCAATCTAGTCAATCTAATTAGCCCAACATAATTGAATTCCCCCAAAAAACAGAAAAATTAGTCCAACATAACTTACATGATATGGGAATAAGGTAAATAATATATCCAGTTTGAGAATAATTCAATATGTACATACAGCTACACGAAATTCTAGCAGTTCAGTCAGGAAGACGAGCATCACATCAAAAACAAAGCCCAAGAAGTAAAACTCCACTTAAATAATGAGTAAATAAGGCTTACAGCCTTCAGTAAATGATAATTAGCATTTATTCATCACATTGAAACAGCTAAGCATAGAAAGATAACCAGATAATTATATGCATTTAAACTTTCTGTTCTGAAGGATTAACCATACCTACTTGAAGAACTAGATCCTGAATTAGATAAGTCATCCGGAGGTACAACAACAGTATATTGAAATGCAATCTGCAACATAGGAAGCTCTGAAGAAAGTCTGCAGAAAAAATAAACCAATATCTTGAACAGAGTGCAGAAAACACATTGCATTCACAGGCAGGTTGTTCAACTATTTAAAAAAAAACAAGTTTTGACGAACACACTCGCTGCTAAAATCAGGATAAGAATTTGATTCAACAAGAAAATTTGTCCATGTATCAAAGCTAAAGATAAAAAAAAAAAAAAAAAAAAAAAAGGAAAAGAAAAAATTTGCTTTTATTGTATTTAAACACATAAAACAATTGTTACTGACAAAATTGATGAAAAAAATGAAGATGTAGATGCTCCATTAAGAAATGGCAAACACAGCATTTCCACATTTGATTTTTATATTTAAGCACAGAAAGAGGCCATTATCAGGAATCCCATCCCAACCTGCTAAAGAAAAATGCAACAAAAAGGGGATAGGATAATCTGCTTGTCGCAGCAGTTACAGCTTTCTACGGATGAACCAATTCAATCAAGAAATCTAAAAGGGATCATTACTGTTATTCAAATTAGAAACAGCGTAACAGCAGTCACCAATTGGAAGCATCAAGAACTCGTAGCTTCAAAATATCAGCTGAATCCAGTGGAATAACGCAATTTGACTAGAGATAGATGCTATAATTGTGATGCGATACTCAAAAAGGATTGTATGGACATGGATCAGGGTGAAACAGTGAATTGGATAAAGAATGGGCAAATAGGAATATAGTCACAAGTAATTTAAATAATAGGGTTGACCAAGCCGTACAAACAGCCTCAAAGGCCAAAGCTCAATGCACCTCATATGGTGCATATTCACTTACTAATTGCTTGGATAAGGGGCTCATGTTTCTACAATACCCATATGAGAATAATCATGTGCTCTTTGTAATTTTGGGTATTTTTGCTTAGCATGTTAATACTAGGGTCCAGAGAAACCCTTTATTTCCATTTCAGACTAATCAATGACAAAATACTAGCAATTCTACACTTTTTGAAAGTCAAAAGTATATAGCAAAATAGTTATATAATTACTAAAACTAGTGTTCAAAATAGTTATATAATTACTAAAACTAGCGTACGGTTAAGATCATAGGTTGATATAGAACTTAAAAGACAAATTACAAGGATAGCGGCCAACATGGATATTTATTACGCCTATTTGAAAGACTTGTGATATTAAGTAATTATATAATATTACTAGAAGTAAATGCACAGTGGTACCTATGTAATGTTGTTAATCATGACACTGATATTATATTCATAATTACCTCTTCTATCTTAAAGAATAGCATAAGTGGCAAGAATAGCTGTACAATTTCTATCATGTTTGAATTTGTAGTAGCTAAAATAGACCTCTAGAATTAAAAATAGACATACAAGTTATCTATACATTGAGGAAGTATTTCTTCCTTCCTATTAAACTATTACAGAGAATTTACGAATAGCACCCATCGAAGAGAAGATTAGAGAAAATCGTTTATGATGGTTTGGACATGTGCATAGAAGACCCATAGAAGTACCAGTGAGAAAATGTGATTTAGTTCAAATGCAGGGATCTACTAGAAGGAGAGGTAGACCTAAGAAGACATGGGATGAGACTATTAGAATTGATTTGATGACATTAAACCTGACTAAGAGGATGACCCTAAATCGATCACTATGACATAAACGAATTCATGTAGCCAATCCTACTTAAGTGGGTGGGACAAAGGCTTAGTTGTTGTTATTGTTGTTGATTAAGGCTTTACAATGTAACCTCTTATTAATAGGCCTTGTTTAAAGTTGAATATTAAAACTATAGGCATGTATACTGTTGTGGATCTCTTGACAGAGTGAAGTACATCCATTATCCCCTCCCCCTTTGTAAATATTGGAGTTAGGACAATCCGTGCTACACCAATATGACAAAATTAAAGTTTTTCTAAGATCCTGACATTTAAAAGTATGCAAAATATAAAATACTGATTGGAAATGACCAAATTGGATCTCTGTCATAAGCATCTAAATAATTTTATGTCTTTTTCTTCTTTTTTGTTAGATTCACTTTTTCGTTCACATAATTTCATAATTATTATATGTTCAGAATTCTCTTTAGCATCTGCTCACCCTATTGTATATATCGTCAATATGATTGAAAAATACTAGTTTTTGTTTTGCCTGCAAATGCTGCATAACCTTCATGTATCCCACAATTGGCTCTACTAAATGCCATAAATATTTTTTATGTTCTTCAAGGGAAGAAGAAGACAGCTTGTACTGTTCTATGATAGAAGAGATCAAAGTATAGAAATATCAGACCTTAAGTGCAGAAGCATGCATTTACGTCCCACTCTGAATTGCCTACCTTAACTAGTCACATGTCTGTCTTAAATTGCATATACTTTAATTTCGTGTCCTTTTTTTTTCTTTATTTGTTTATGACATAAATATAGTAACCCAACGAATACATGCTACAGAAAAAGAAAATCCAAGGAATGCAAGTTTACACTACTTATTTTTGCCATACAATAATGCTCCAGAATCTTGACTGAAAAAAATAGCAGTTTTTAGAAGAAAGGCAGGACATGGAAGAGAACCAAATCTTTACCTGGAGAACCCAACATTAGTTGCAAAATCAAAGTCATAAGCATACGTGGCATAAGAATCACAACATATAATATGCTGAACATTTTCATACTGCGGATCCGGGAAGAAGTGACCATACTGCAGAAAGATATTTCAGGCATCATAAGCAAAGGTATAACAACACTGCAAAAGGTTCCAATAACAAGAATGCTCACTTACAGAATGACCAACTTTGAATTCAGAAGATGCCCTCAGCCTCAAGACACAATTAAAGGCATAGGGACGACTTAGCATGCGGTACCTGCAACATTAACTTCTCAGTGTTGTGTAGTGACTGAAACTATAAGTGAGGTGAATCATCTTGTATCCATTGATGAAGTAATTTTAAGCCACTAAAAAACGTCTTTATAAAGACTGAATTTTTAGTACCACATTCAATATAAGAATAATTTGGTATCAACTTTGGTACCAGTTATTACTCACATGTCCTGGGGAAGTGTCGAATCCTCAGTATTTGAATACAAAAACAATGAACCTCCACTCTCAATACTAAGATACTTTAGGGATGCTAAATCTGTGTATTCATTTGTAACAGCAAATATGTCCACACAAACACCTGCTTGAACAGAAACAGCAGCCTAAGAAACATATGTCAATACACATTTGCCCAAAATTAGAAGACAAAAATCTTAACACGTAATGTGATATGAAGTACCATTTCTTTGTAAAATGGTGTCTGCTCGGGAAGTAAAGCACGATCTGCATCCTCTCCTTTACTAGCATACTGCTCACCATAACGTCTGGTGTCCAGTTGCCCAGCACCGTAATCAGGGGGTCCAGATAAAAACGCAAAGACTCTGGCTGTACCCAATTCAATTGGAACGGATCATTTAGGGAAAAAAACTAGAGAAATGGCCCGGGGGGTTGGGGGAGCCATGCTTATTTCTGTTAATTAATTTCTAGCAAATTAGAGCACCTAATTATGAAAGTACTCGTACCTAGAGCAAACGTGGTTCCATATTCTGACCCGAGATAACTGAGAAGAGCCTCCATTGCAACTCCAAAACCCCTCCCACCCAGCAGAACTCCATCAAATCCTTGGCCTGCAGCTGTGGTTCTTTCCCATGAAGTTGTTGGTCTTAGTGTTTCGAGTGCAGATGCAATACGCTCCTTACAAGTTTCCACCTGTCAAAAAATTCTGGATATTAAGGACACTATCATCACTTAATGATTAGCATGTTAGTGGTGGAGGAACATTCCATGTATATGAAAATAAGTTATAAAGAAGAGGAGGGACCACGTGAGTATCTGACATTGAAGTCCCTCCCCCTTAATATTAATATAATATTAGCGACTTCGACAAGTTTGATGCTTGTGCAATTTCTGTAACTAGTAAAATTAATTAAAGAGATAATTAAAATGAATAAATTAAAGAGATAATTAAAATGAACATATTATGGGAATTAAAAGTTCATACACCAAAAAATAAATACCTCTCCTTGCTCTGTCTTCATTTATATATGGTATAGATATATAGTAATAGATGCAGTTCTAGCTGACAGGTCGTAAAGCATGACAATGGCTTCCCATAAGGCCCTGATAATAAAACCCAAAGAGAAATATAATAAGAAACCAATCAAACAACATACCGGGGCCAAAAACGACAATAGAGGCATGACATCTTCAAGCTCAATTGGTAGGGTGCCATCAGAATCTGGGGGAATGAATACATTCTTCACAACTGGAATAGGTCCTTGAACATCATAAAGACCTATTTTGTGGCTGAACGTAGCAAGCCCAAAGAGTGACCCAGGCCCAAGAGCTATCATGTTAACAAAGAAGCCAAAGTTAAAACTTCCTGCAATCAAATATAAAGCCGATAACAATGATCCTAGAAATTACGAACCTTCTAAAGCCGCTAATAGAGCACTTTTGGTGAGCTCCAAAAACTCTTCAGAAGCTACAGCACAAAAGTTAGCAGCCATCTCAAATATTCAATTCAGCAAAACGCAAGACAAAACAAAATGGGCCAAAACAAGTATATTACCTTTATAAACTGAGCAAACATTCAAGCGCAACATATATAGATTGACATTGAGAGAAGCATAAAGACTCAAAACGTAATGAACAAAATGCCAAATACACTTTCATCGAGGAAACAGCCTAATCCATTTCTTTCTTCTTTCCCCTTGTGTTAGAAACATTTTTTATGTTTATAGCGAGTATAGTGCAGAAATGAGTTAAGATGAGTTTGTTTGTAAGAAATATTGATGAGAAAGGGAACTAAAAGGATAAGACAAGGCAGCTGGAAAAATGATATATTACTACTATGGACGCCCCAATCTGGGTGAAAATCCTTATTATGTCATTCTTGGAGCGAACATTTCATCCAATCCTCGCAGGACTCCCAAGTTATCAGTGTCCTCAACTTCAAAGTCCACTGCTTTATTAGCAACCCGAGTTTTTGGTCTAATTAGATTGTCAACAAAATGAAAATCCTATTTACTAGAACATGAGGCCATATATAGGTATTCATGCAAATCTTTCAGCTGAGCTTGTCCTATGGATCAATTAAAGAAAATATTTTTTTGCTCGGTCAATTCCTAAAGACATGTTTGGAACTATCTGCAAAAAGATATTAGCCTGCATATAAACATCTTCAACCTTTTCATACTTGCTTTTTGCTAAGCAAGCCAGGAATTTCGTCCAAAAAAAGAACCGACAGGCGCAACTCTTCAAAAAAATTATGGAGCCTAAACTATCTCCCTAAAAAACACATTGATTAATCTCCCTTCAAAGGCTTCAAAACAGGGCCAATACCACAACCCCGTTGATAGCCCATCCAAATGACCACCACACCAGCAGCCAAACAAGTCTCTATAGGATCTCACAGCACATTCGGACAACAGAAGTACCATAGCCACTGGAGGAAAGAACATTAAGTGCCCATTCGTCTCCTTCACCTCCAAACCCATGACAAACTTGCTAAGAATCTGGATCCTATGCTTCCAAAATTATCCACTTATGGGATCAGTTCCCACGCAACTGTCCATGCAAAAGAGGCCACTTTCACAGAAGCCTTCGACTTTGAGATATCCTTCCATGGAAACACAATCTTTCACAAACTTTCTGATCAAGAACTTGGATATGTGCATACTATTTGTATTTAATTTACTAAATTTGGGTACGGTAATAAGTAGTTATCTTCAGCATCTAAATAATTTGAATTCCTAAGTTCGGATAGTCACTATCCTCGAGATTTAATCAGAAAGCAATTATCCAATTAATTGCTTGGCCTATACATATGGGCTATGATTCATACTGGAATTCAGACTTTGATTACATTAAATATTGAATTGACACTGGGTTCTTCTATTGTTTGGTCATATTTGGCTGGACTACAATTAGTCCTACACTCCTACTCGTTATTCTTAATGTCCGAATATTTACATTCATTCCTTTGTTGTCCTGCACCACCTCCTCACCCCAATAATTGCGTATAAAAGAAAACCGGGAAAACACAAAAAAAAAAAATCAAAAACTTTAGAATTCCTAACCACTCCGATCGGTCTTCATGCACTGAACTAAAACTTATATCATTAAGAATAAGGAGGAACTCAACTAACTCCTAGCCTAGAAGAAGCACGAACCCTTACTAGAGGGTTGTTGTACGCGTGTCGAACACATATCGGGCACAGACACGCAGTTGACATGGCGAGACACGTATCGGAGTATTCTAGAGAATTAAAATTTTAAATTTCAAATCGGACACGATGAGATAATATTCAATATATTAACCTATAATGTAACAAAAGTGAATAAACTAAAGGCTAGAAAATGCAAAGAGATCAACCACTCACACCCCCTTCACATCTAAAAAACTACCAAATATAGTCCTTTATATGATGAAATTGACTATATTATCCTTAAACTTTTTTTAGTATTAAATACATACAATAATTATCGTAATGACCTTTAACCCCCTAATATAAACAATTTCTAAACTTAAAAAAAATGTTACGTATATTATGCCTTGTCCACCAATTTCCTCCCTCCGTAGATTAATTTTCTACAATATTTTATCTTTTGCAATTTAATAGTTAATTTTCCGCAATGTTTATTTTCTAGCATTTTATATGTTTTTATCAATGTTGTAAAAGGCATTCGTGGGGCTCTCCAAGAGGTTAGGCAGTCCTAAACTGCCCCGGGGCTATGAGGGGGGCTATTTTCCAGCTAGGCTTGCGCCCAAATGCTGTGGGTAACCCCCAATTTCGCCCCGGGCAAAGTTCGACGAGGCTTACACCCTGTGTTTCCATCACTAGAAAAATTTGGAGAGACAACATGATTTTACACATGGTTGGTGTGTTCGTCTTCATCTTTTTTGCTTCACCAATGCCAGACCTCGAAAGCTAGAGGTGCGACCAAGCTTTGGGGCTGTAGAGGTTATCATTCAGATGAGGAAGCAAAGGTCGATGGCGGTGGAAATAGGAGAACTAGGGTTAAGTCATGCGGTTTTTTTATGTTTTATTTGGAAATAAAACAATTCTCTCCACTAATGTTTTTTTTTAATTAATAAAGGAAAAATTTTGAGTCTTTTACCATAATTCAAGAAAGATTATTACTTGTTAGAAAATAAATGACAACATAAAGAATAATATTTAATAGCATCCCTAAATAGGTTGGCCTCATATGGAAAATAAAATTTCAATTAAATTACTACTTATGACTCATAACTTTTGTCATCTTATGTTTTATCCACATTTATTTATCATATATGTTATTTTTATTTCTTTTTAATATTTTTTAATTATATATATATTTTTATAATATTAAAAAATTATGTATCGTGGGGCTTGCCCCACATCTCAAGGCTTACGCCTCACCCAGAACAAATCAAAACGGCCCACCCAACACCCCCACCTTTTACAACACTGGTTTTTATCCATTTCTGTATTGATTATTTTTATGTAACAATTGATTTATGAACTTTCTTGGTGTTCTAAATGGTTTGAGAAATAATAAAAATTTAATATATGTATAAAACATAATAAGATATTGTTGTTTCCTAGTCGTACCCGTATCTCGATTTTTTAAAATTTGACGTATCCCCTTGTTGCACCCAAGTCGAACACGACACGCATGTCTGTGTCTATGTTTCCCAACTCCTGGCTCTTCCACGAGTCCATACCAAAAGAACAAGTCACAACTCCCACTGACCACCCACCCCTGGAAGTAGGAAATCTAGCTAACACCAACCTTCTCCACAACCCTTCTGATTCATTGGAGAAGTGTCACTACCAATTACCAATAGAACCTAGTTGAACAATCTCACTCTCATAATACCACCTAGCCCTACCTCCTATGAAGGAAGAGAAATTATCTCCAATCCAACCAAGTGGACTTTCCTCCAGTCCTCCATAACTCCCAACAGAAAATGCATTTGAATCTTCTCCAGACTATTCTCCACTGCCACGGGCATCAGAAACAAAGTCATGAAGTACATAGGAATGTCGGAGAAAAGTGCTCTTAATGAAAGCGAGCCCCCCCACCCCCAATATGCTTCATCTTCCATCCAACGTACAGCTTATGAAAGTTGTTTATCACCCAAACCCACATATCTTTGGATTTGTGTTTCACCCCCCAACAGCAACTCAAGGTAGAATTCGGTAGTGATCCCGCTAGGCACTCCAATGCTGCTACCAACCCTTCCAAACCCACTAATGCTCCAGCATGTAAAATATTTGACTCGCCAAAAATTGACCTAAAGCCCAAAAACATTTCAAAACAAAGCAGAGTACACCATAGAAACTTCATATGCATAACCCCCGGCGACAGAAATGTAGCATCATGCACAAACAACAAATGAGACTCAAAGCCTTATTGAGAACCAATAGAGAAGCACTCAAAGCTTCTTTCCAAACCCATTTTCCCTACATTAGTTACCGCCTAACAGGGTACCATTGCATCAAAAATGATAGCGTGGTAATTAAAAAAAAAAAAAAAAAAAAAAAAAAAGAAAGAAAGAAGAAGATATATTACTTAAAGTGAAATCCAAGCATCATACATCCAAAAATGCGAGAAACACTATCGGAAATAATATGACCCTCTTTATTTTCTCCCTCTCACTCCCTGATGTAGGACAGGGACCCCGAGCAAATTACGAGTATGTTTATTATTTTCGAAATATATTTTTCTAATATTTCAGGTGGCATTTGTTAATGTTTTTGCTTTCATGTTTCTACTCCCAATAAATGGGATGAGAATTATGTTTTCGTTCTGGAGTATTTTGATATTGTAACTATAGAAATACAATGGGCCTAACTCACATGTAGAAACCCAATGGGCCTAACTCACTCTCAAAAGATGCCTTCAAAGAGAAGGATTGCCTCTAGGCTTATATATGACTCAGGCTAAGGTAACACAAGTGATGTGGGATTCAACACGCTCCCTTATGCTCAGAGTGGACTTTGTCAAACCACTGTGAACGAATATCAGGGTGGGATTCAACACGCCCCTTCACACGCAGGATGGACTTTGCCAAGCCACTACGAACGGATATGGGGGGGAGGGCAACATCAGACAAGAGGCTTGACTCTAATACCATGTAGAAACCCAATAGGCTTAACTCACTATCAAAAGACGCCTTGAAAGAGAAGGATTGCCTCTAGGTTTATATATGACTCAGCATAGGGTAACACAAGTGATGTGGGATTCAATAGCAACGATGATTCTTCTTAAATGTTTTTATAATTTCTCAAAACAAAAACAAAAAAATGCGTTTGGTTGCAACTAAGCTTAGATATAATTTTTTTTTTTTTTGTGTGTGTGTGTGTGTATGTATAAATATTGATAGAGAGAGAGAAAGGAGATGAGAGAAGAAGATGAAGATATTCAACAGTAGTTGTGGATTGGCATGATGGTGGCCGACATGGTAGTGGCCTACGTGGTAGTGGTGGTTGGCATGGTGGAGGCCGACGTGGGTGGTGGCCGGCGCGGTGGTAGCGGTCGGTATCATGGTGGTTGTCAACATTTACCCTTACGCAATACATTGGGAATAGTTTTGTGGAAGTGAATATGAATCAAGATTTTTGTTTATTCTTAAGGAATTTCGGAATTACTCCCAAAAATTTGAGAATATTTGGGATTAGAAAGTTGTTTACCAAACACGTTTCTGCACATCAATCCCAAAATTCTGTAAGCAATAACAGAAATCAGGGAGCTGAAACACTAAACAACGACACCATATTTTTTTACGTTAAGAGGTTTTAGAAGTAATTTAGTTAAATTGGAATCCTATTAGGATGCCATAATAGATCGAGTTATTTTTAAATACTTTTCTTTGATTTTAGGTATGCTACAATCGATAGAGTTATTTTTTGAATACTTTTCTTTGATTTTAGGTACCAATATTAGTAGTTTCCTAATTTTGTTTTCCTTATAACATGTTTGGTTGAACGGAATCAAAATAGAATGGAATCGTCATTCCACCCTTGATTTTGATTCTCTTGCTCGGTTGTCCAATGGAATCAAAAAATTGATTCTATTGGAATGAGAAATGATGGAATTGAATTCCATACTTGATGGGGTGGAATCAACTTAGCCTAATGGAGTCAAAAATTGATTTCCAAAAATGCACATTCCCAAAAGCCTACCTCAATATTCATCCATCAAGCAAGTCCACGTTTTAAAGTATATATATATATATGTGGTATGCATACACATATATATAGTGTATATATATCCAGTATATGTATGTATATACATATACATATATGTATATACTATATATGTATACATATACATATACATATATACATGTGTGTGTGTGTGTATTGTGTGTGTATATATTGTGTATGTATGGTATATATTATATATACATATATATACAGAATTTATATAAATATGTGTATATAATATATACCATACATACACAATATATATATATATACTCACATTTATAGATATACAATTATACATATAGTATCTATATAAATATGTACATACAGCATCTATATAAATATGTATATAACATTTATGTATATACATATAGTATCTATATAAATATATATGTATATATACACATTTATATATACATATTGATGTATTAATTAGAGCAAAATCCATTTGTAAATACATTTTTTTAAATAGTCTATTATTAGATAGGTATTCAAAATTGATATTTAAAAGGGCATTATAGGGATTTTGCTATGTTTTAATATTCCATTCTTTCTCTCATTCCATAACAATCAAACAAGAGAATGGAATAGTGACTGACAAATCAATTCCATTCATTCTCTAATTTCATTCCTTCTCCCATTCCATTCCACCTTGATTCCATTTCATCCAACCAAACGAACCGTTAGGATTAGGTTTATTGCCTATAAATAATTATTGCAGACCTCTTGCCCAAGAGAATCAAATTCAAGCATAGTACAACTTTAAGATTTCATCTCTTTATTGTGGATTCAAGAACCTTTATAGTCGATTCAAGAGGCCCCTTGTAGCCTTTTTCCATCTACTAGAACGATATCCAGTCTTTTCATTACTATACCGTTGCACCACGACCCACCTTTGTTGTGCCGGAAAAACCCTCAACTAGTCAGCCTTCTCTCATTCTTCTATTCTCTCGTGACTCCTATTCGGCTACAAACATCAAGCCCATCATTTGCCACTCTCCCCCATCTTGAAAAATCACCAGCCCCAATGTCCAAATGCATCATGCCACCCCCGCTACCACATAGCTAAACTAGAGGCATAAGCGTGGAAAATCATAGCCTCACTTACCGAATCAATAATTTAGTATGTGCTTGCAGTGTGACGACGGAGAAGAATTTACATTCAATTGATAATGTTGGTGGTTCAGTTTACCATCTCCCCCTCCCCCAAACACTCTATGATGGTGGGTGTGTGGGTGTGTGCGTGCATGTGTGTATAATTGGGTTGATTTTTTTTATTGCGCTTAATTGAATTGATTCTTTATTTCAATTTGTTGAAGATTGAGATGGTTTTGGAGGTAGTTGGTGTCGGTTTTGGGTGGGTGGATGGCATTGGGTTGATATGATAAAAAGCATAAGTGTTTTCAGTGTTACTCAGACATAATTGGTGGGGTAGTGGGTGTACCACTTGGAGGCATCGATGAGACATTGGATGGCAAGGCTAGTTGGTGTTGTATGCAAGAAGGCTTATCAAGTGATTGTGTGATAGGATGGTTAAGCTTATAGTGGGAAATGGCATAGATGAAAAAAATGTCAAAAACAAAAATATTTTCTTTCAGTTGTGCAATGCTGCATGTGAACCTAGCACTTGGTTTATTTTGACAGATTTTGTTAATTTGCATTTTGTCTAACAATACAAGGGGTTTAATGGGGAAAAAAGAAAAGAAAAAGTGGGTCTGGAAAGTTCTGCAGGCCTGAAGTTTGGGGGGCAAAGTGAAATTTTGTATTTATAACATAAACCCGCCATATGGAGTCTGTATTTAAATGGCACAAACCCTCTCTTGGTTGCCATCCCGAGAGCGGCTGGACCAATCTGGACGAGGAGAGGGAACTTCGTCCTCCTCACCACCCTATGGGTTGCTCGGCACCCCCTAGATGGTCAGGCCTCAAAGATGGCACAACACCGTCCTGAGCAGAGGAAGACCTGACAGCAGCATTAGGGCGGATGACATCAACCATGATGACATCATCGAACCCACCAGGCTGCCCGACGGTGCTGAAGTTACCAAACATGGCTGAAAAATAGGAAGAAGATAAAGAGTTGACGGGAAAAATGAAGAGTAAACCAGTAGAAAGGAAGAAGAGAGAAAATGAAGAGCAACTATCAGCTAAAATCGCAGAATACTTACAGGAAATGTTGAGGAAATTAGCCATAGCAAGGGGTTCTGATGAACCTGTTGGAAAATAAATTAATACACATGTAATATTTTATAATAGGAATGCCTAAATGGTGGGAATTAGAATTCCACTCAATAATTTTGTTTTCCATTTCCTATGAGTTAGTTTCCTTATTTACTTAATCTCTCAATTATCTCCTTGTAATTAGCTAGGATTATCTTGTATATATAGGCACAAAACAGGCCTCATATGCAATAGAATAAAATACTCATTCTTTCTGAGAGAACCCTAGGCTGATTGGTGAAAAAAATGGACAAGATGAGAAGGGATGTTTTTATTGAAATGAAAAAACAAACAGACATCCAGGTATTCGAGAGACCTGGTTCTCTCCCAAAGTCGAAGCTCAATACAAATAATTCTTCGATATCCTACACACTCCCTTCTCTCCCTTTTATAATTTGACTATTACCATATAGGGTTCCTCTCAACAAGGTAATTATTAACTAAGGAATCATGGCTAGTTGACCTTCCTAATATCTTCCCATCTCCTTCCCGACATATTTTGTGAATCAATTTAGTAACGGTCACTTCCTTTCCTGCGACGCGCATAGGTGAACCTGACTGGTGATCTATCAAGTTCGCCGGAAACATTTTGGGTGCAATGAGTGCTTTGAGATGCCAAAGTGAAGAAATGGGCGTTCAAGGCTAAGCCTCCCTTTTATAAGGAGTGTCAATGGCCCAGATCAACCTTGATTAAGGGTTGAGATGACTGACATCCTCGGGCATCAAGAATAGGGGAAATTGATTGAGGGTATTTCCAGAATGCCCGACCCAATGAAGCAACATCGCGAGCAGAGGGTCCTTGAAGCCGCCACACCATATCCCAACAAGAAACCAAGGGATGAGTTACGCTTGGGACAAACCAAGCCCAAGGCCTTAATTATCAGTTCAGGACCCAACCTGTTGCTTGGGACTCACCCCCACCTCCACCAAATAAGGAAAGGAGGGGTAAGATGCGTTCTAAGGCAATAACTCTCAGTCCCACGATTTTCCCGCCGGGGGGGGGGGGGCGTTGAGGGGGATCAATCCAAATTTGGGGGGACTTGCTCACCAAGCCAACCTGCGCCAGGCAGGTACATCCAATCTCCGTTACCAGCAAAAACTCTACAAACATTCCTATCACGACTTAAGACTATAGTAATTCTCACACTGGAAGCACCACATTGCTAGACCCACCAGCATGTTCATCAGTTGAAGGAAACCCAGTTAGGAGAGGCTTACTATTTCTGTGACGATCCAGATTATATCATTCTCAATTATTAGTTGGTTCAATTAAGAAAGGAAGGTTTTGTTCCCTTGGTAAGGGGAACTTCGAAATTGGTTTTCCCATATAATATACTACAGACTAACCAACTCCTCCTCAGAAAAGTCCCCAATCCATATAATAAATATCAACACACATCAATGGTAAAGTAAAATGGCACAACAATCAAACAAGATACTATAAATCAAGTGGGAAAGGGTAACAAAAATTCTTACAAGACAAATCTACCGCCGCCACATACACTGGTCGAGCCTGCATTGCTTCTTCGTCAGAACCTTCCACTAGATAACAATAATCGCAAAATTCAGAAACATACATATAGGTAAAGCCCCTTGTAAGTGTGCTAGTGATCTTTTGTTTGCGTATATGTGTTTATGTAAATTGAGAATGGAAATTACACGGCAATTCAAGATCGATGAAGGACGACATGTTCTCTGGACAAGTGTGAGGGAGCGAATAGCGGGCGATGGCGTGAGAAGAAAGGCCATTGAGCGTCCCACACATAGCGCAAGTCCACGCCCACTGCTCCTGCTCGCAGTAGGTGTTGTAGTAGGCCCAGCAGTTCTCGCAGCGAGGTAAGAGATTGCCACCCGATCCGTACGCCGGCGGATTCCCGTTCTCGTCCTTCGCAGCGAACGGCGTCACGGTCACGCCCCAAGGCAGCCCCGAAGACTCCTGGGCGTCTGGGTCCGATGGAAACCGAGTCGTGGTCGCCCGAACCGCCATTGGTGAAAACTCGACGAAAACAATCGAAAATGCAGGAAAAATGTTGAATTTTAGGTTTTTCGAGAGTTATTTTTTTTATGAATTTCTTCTGGGAAGATGAGTGTGAACGTTAGGGAGGTCAACACCCCAGTACATGTTAGAACTTGGTACTTAAATCGGCTACTTGGCCCGAACCAATCGTGCAGTGGCAACTCAGCTTTTTGGCCACGTGGACTCTCCACGTACTTGAGTGAACCGTGTGACTCATTCGAACGTCCCCGGGAAATTCTGCCGTGCCCATAGAGAAAATAGTGCTAATTTGGCCTAGTATTATTTTGATAAAAAAAATGTTACATAATTAGTTTAAAACACAATAATGATATGTTTGATTACAATTATGGAACCTGAGGGGATAATTTGTTCCCATCAAAATGTTCATTAAAGATCCAAAATATGTCCCCAAAGCATCATGGGTCCCATGTGATTCAAGTTGAACCACCTATGAACCTAAAAATCGACCTACCAAAGACCATCAAAGTAGCACAAAAAAACCGTGGACCCATACGCTCAATTAGAGTTGCTTGGTCTCTGACTCAAATAAGTCGAAGCTCAGTCCAAAAGGCCCAAGGAGGTGCAATTGATCCATTTGGGGGCTCTCACTTGAGCTTGGAGACCCATTTCGAACGTCACTCCAACCGTTGATCTAGACAAATAAACCTAAATCTCATACTCCATATTCTAGCACAAGTGGAGATCAACCATTTCTTCGAGGAAGATTTGAGGCATACTTCTTGACCAAGAAATTGTTACAACCAAGTTGGTTGAGCGAGATCCGTAACTCAATCTATCCTACTCTTGTGGGCCCACTTTTCCAAAAGAAAAAAATTAAAATTGTCTCTGGACAATTGAATCTGTACTCAAATTCACCCGAAATATGGAAAAATGTACCTGATACTCCAAAATATGAGGAATTCAGTGTTGACCATCTCAACAAACGACCCTTATATAATCATAAGACTTTACAAAGGAAAGTGGATGATCCCTTGGTAAATTCCAAGCAACTTACTTCTAGACTCTAAAAACTATTCCATGTCCTTGAAGCATATTTAAATAAAAAAGTTGACTTATTCTCAAACTGGAGAAGCTTCTCGATGAACAACCCCCCCCTCCCCCCGGGTGCTTAACTTCGTTTTGCTGGACTGTTGGAGGATTTCTTGTCTTAGCTCAACTTATCATCCTTGAACCAAATTACATCATCATCAATTTGGCAATATTTGTGGTAAAGAAACAAAATGTCAAGTACTACTTGATGCGCCCTATTTTTCCGAAAAGTAAAAAGAAAATGAAATTGTAAAAGTGTTGAACCTAATATTTTGATGGACAATTAAATGTTGATATTTTATGGAACTAATGTTTTTATTGAGTGGTTTCAAATTTAAATTCCATATATTGATATGAGAAAAACATTTGATCGAGAATGAAAATCGATGAAGAATTCATATTGAGTGCAAAATGAAGGCAATGAAAATTTGAAGAGTATTGAAGACATTGAAAACAATTAGAAGAAAACAACTCATTACTTTTATACTCTTAATGCAACACGAACCAGGATAACACACGACACTTGAAAATGAATAAATCTTATATGTGTAGTGATAAGTTTAGGGTCTCAATATGGTTTTTTTGAACTGTTAAGTCATTAAAATGTTTTTGGTTAAGAATCTAATTGGAAAAAAAAAAAAAAAAAAGGTTTTAACACTTCAAATGGTGGATTTTCGGGTTAATAAGGCCAACCGACGAAATGGGTCGGTCGACTAACCAAAACAGTGGCTTAAGGAAGTGAAATGGGTAACCTATTTGTTGGATTGGTCAACCGACAGGTACAGTTGGTCAACTAACGAATCAAGAAGTTGAAAATAGAAAAATGAGGGACCTTACAAATCCAATCGGTCAACCGACCAGTGATTGTTCAACCGACATAAAATAGACTGTTGAAATAGGCGCTCGACCGGCAGGGTAGTGCAATCAACTGACGGGCATTAGTCAAAAGGTTTAATTGACTTATTTTTTGATCATTTCTTCTCGATTTTGACGATTTTAAGTGAGGTTTTCAAGGAAATTAAATGTATTTCATATATAGATATATATATATATATATATTATGTTTCCTATTTATTTGGTCCATATATTTATTTATTCTCTTAATTGAATTGATAAAATACTTCATATTCTTAAAGATTTTGATTTGAAAAAGTTTAGCAGACTAAAATAAGCCTTTCTAAACGTATTTTTAAATTGAACATACTTATTTTGAAGGTATATGATATATGGGGTATTAAGGTGCCATTTGATGTCATAACTTTTGAAAACTAGCCATTATTGATTTAGTTCTAGGTTTATTAATATAGACCTGTAGGATTCAAAAATGCAATCAAGACCATTCAGATTTTGACTTTTCTAAGAGAAATTTTTACACTGAAAATTTTGAGTGAGATTATTGAAAGAGTTCTTGAACAAAGGCGCTTAAAGTTTTTGTCACCGGTTTGTGTTCACTATTGAATTATCATAATTGTTTTCAATGAATTCTGGCAAGATCTTTATGTTGGCCTAGTAGAATACCTAAGAGAGGGGGTGAATTGGATAATTAAAAAATAATCAGAATAAAACTTGAATAAATCAAATAATTAATTTTAAGCCTAAATTAATTATTATCTTTATAATACAGCGGAATAATATAATCAATCTAAAGGCACACAAAACAACAAAAATAACAAAGTAGTAATGCAGCACACAAAAGATTTATACTGATTCACCAAGCTACTCTTGGCTAATTCAGTCCCCTGAGCTCCACGGAGGTTGCACCCACTAAAACCAAGATCTCTTTAAAGGTAGGAACCAAATCCGTACACTGATTCTTTTACAAATTCAGAATCAACCTTTACAATATTTTTTTCTCAGGCTAAGTAAGAACCTCTACTTTTTATAGGTTAAAGAATAACCTAATTCTTTTTAACACTAAGGTATAAGAATCAAAATATCACAAAACACTCCAACTATTATTTTCACAGGTAAAAATGAAATCTTTACAAAACACTCACACTAATTCTATTCAGGAAGAATTAATACCTCAATATCTTTACAAGAACAGACTAAAATTCAGCTACCCTTGATTAAATATTCCCAATAATATTTAACCCGTCACAACTCACCAATATAAAAATTGATAAGTAGTAAATCTCACTCGGAACTTCCACTACCCCAGATAAATAAAAACTCAATTAATATCTCAACTAGTGATAGAAATATGTGAGTTACAAAAATCTGATTTTAACAAGAATATGGGTAGAAAATTGGAGCATGTAATCAGATTCAAGAAATTGTTTGAAAGAATATTTTCTTCAAAAATCAAAAACAATTTCTAAGATCAATTTCCAAAATATAAAATAATAAACAATAAACAATATGGAAAGAACTCACCCAGAATCCACAGAAATAATGATTAGAACAGTATAACTTTAAATCTAGTATCAGCAAGAATAGATCGCAATTGATTATCAGAATCACTCTTACAATAACTCACAATAATGTAGAATACTAACTCGTATAAAACCTCTCTCAAAATGATATAGAATTATTAACTCTCCTAGAATTATTCACTTCTCTAATAAAATTCGCAAGTCTATTTAAAGGAACATGTAATCAGCATTCTAACGGTTAGTTTTCAAATGTCATGACAATAAAAAGTTCTTATAGACCCCTTATAACATAAGAACTTTATTTAGATTCAATTTCACTTAATAACAACTTTCAAAACACTCAATTAAATCCTAAAGTATTTCTCAATCAAAATAAATAAGTATAGAATCTACTTTAAGTAACAAATTGAGAAATATTAATATTTAATGAATCATATTGAAAGGATTTAATTAATATATAAACCATATCTTAAATATAGAGAATATCCTCGAAATCTCTCTCAAATCCTAACAAAAAACGACTACTTTTGGATTTAAACTCAGATCAAATAGTATCCTGAAACTACGCGCTTAGTCGACTGCCCAGTCAACTGAAAGATACTGGAAGTAGCCCATGCAGTTCATCGATCGACCGCTCGGTCGACTTTTCGATTCAAAGAGTTTGTCATGCTTTCACCGGTCGACTTGTCAGTCAATTCTTTGATTCAGAGAATTCAATTATTTTCACCAGTCGATCGGTCGATTGACTCTTCGATTCAGAGAGTTCAACCACCATTGGCCGGTCGACTCCTCAGTCGACTGCTCCCTTTTGGATATTTTCTCTGATCTCGTTTTTTACTCACTTTCTTTTATGATTTCACCCCTTTATCCATTTTCTCTCTTAAATAAACTCCACTAGTATTCATATATTTCATTTTAGTCATTCAAGATTATTTCTTTTCAATTCACATAGGAGCAAATAATTACACTTAACCAAAACACGCATAAAAGGTAAAATTCATTTTGTGCTATGTGTATATACCTAAATGGGATATTAAGAGTTAAGATTTACCTGAGTTGTTTTTCTTAATTTCTTCAAACTCTTAATTCCTCATCATCATCTTGATATCTTCATTTAGCATCCATTCAATTTGACGTCTTCATCACTGGAACTTTAAATATCTGAAACACTCAATTAAATATTAGTTCCACTAAAACATCAATACTTAATTGTTCATCAAAATCTTAGGATCAACACTTTTCAAGCTATTTATTTTACTTTCTTAGATTATTTGTTTAACTGCTTGGATAAGTTGTTTTGAGAAAAATCATTTTTCAAATCTTATTTTGTGAAAATCTTACAAAACAGTTTTTAATTTAAGAAATCTAATTATTTGCTATTTGTGCTTTCAATTGTTTAAATTAGATTTGTGCCTCATATAAAATTTATCACTTAGCATGTTGGGACATTAATCGAGCATAATTGTCTTGAGGTGGTAGAAGTTCATTGTGGGAAGAAACTGATAAATCTTTTGTATTTGCGAGTTTGAGTGAATTGGACATATTTGGGTTGATGTCTAATCGGGGTAGTTAGGTTTTGATCTTTAGCCTAAAAAAAAATATTGGAGTTTAATCTTTAGCCTGAAAAAAGGATTAGGGTTTGATCTTTAGCTTGCGGAAAAGATTAGATTAATCTTTAGCATTTGAAAAGATTAGGTTTTAATTTTTCCTGTAATGGAATTTGAGTATTGTAAAGGTTCTTCTTAAGCCTACGAAAAGGATAAGTGTAATAGCCTAAGAGAGTGATAGGTTGATTTTGAGTCTGTGAAAATAATCAGGATTGTAAAGGTTGATTCTAAGCTTGTGAAAAAAAATCAGAATTGTAAGGATTTGGTTCCTACTTGGGAAAGAAAACAAGGGGTAGTGGATTGCAAAAACCTTGTGAAGTTCGTGGGATTGGACGTAGGTAAGATTAGCTTGTTGAACCAGGATAAATTCTTTTGTACGGCATTATTAGTTTTTTGTTTGTTTGGGTGTGCACTTAGCTAAACATATTTCTCTTACTTAACAAGATAATAATCAATTAGGAAAATTGATATCTTGAATTTGAATTTATTGTTTAAATTTGTATAACTATCCAATTCACCCCCCTCTTGGGAAGACCTTTGGGCCAACAAAAAGCGTAAAGAGAAAAGTTTTTTGAAAGTACCGGTTCTCTCAAAAGTACTTAGGCCATTTTAAAAATAAGGAGTCGCTACCTAACATTGAATTTAATTGTTGTGCTAGGTCACCTAAATTCCTTTGGAAAAAATTTAAAAGGCCTAGTAAATTTAACTTCAAGAATACGGTCAAACCAAAGATTCACTTAAAAGAGTCCGGGGTCAGTTATGCTCGAGAAAGGTGTTAGGCATCCCAAGATGCCCGTCTAAAAATGGCACCTTATGTTCAATTAAGTCCAATTAGTTAAAATCCAAACATTGTATTTCATTTTGAAAATCTTCTTCTTTTATAAACTCTTTTTGGTATTTTTGAAATTAGAAGTGATTAATTTTTGGTATTTTTGGAATATTTCTCTGATATGACCTCTCATCAAATATTAAGGGATTTAACAAAGATGATCCTCGGGGGGAGTTTTATATATGTTTTCGATGAATTTCTTTAATTTAAGTAGGCAAATTAATCTAAGTGAATTACAAAAGTATGAAAGTATGAATGCAAAACATGAGGATAGCGATTTAAACTAGCATGATACGAATCTATCTTTTATTTATGCAATAATATGTCAGTTTTGTGATGAAAAGATTTAAGCTAATGTGACAACATGTTTATTTTCTTTCTTTTTTTTTATGCAAAATGGTTTTATTTAAGCATGCCAATGCAAAGGATATGAATACAGGAATAAACTAGGGACTTAAATGAATTAACATAACTATATGAGGAAGAGATCTAATGTCTAACATAGCTAATATGACGTACATGAATGGCTTAGATGAGAATTGATATGAAATAAATGTTTTACATGTCCTAAACTTGCATATACTAAATGGTAAAAAAAAATTGTTCGATGACATGGATTATGGAGTCTAAAATAGCATATATGATGTAATAAAGTATAAAAAGTGCTGGTGGTGAAAAGTGTCCTAAATATGTATTCTAAGTGGTGCAAAAGGTAATATGCAAAATTGCGTGGAATATTACATTACTTACTACATGGATGCAATGTCATACAATGTCTACTTTCCTAATTTGCTCAATTAAGTTATAGAAGTCCCAATTTGACATTCCCTCAACTCCTATGGAGATGAGAATCAAGGGTGAGTCACGAAAACAAGTTTTGTCTAAATTAGCCCCTCTAAGACTTAAGTAAGATCTAGCGAAGCGACTTACTAAGGGAATGATTTCTTAAACCAACTATTTTTAAATTCCACTCTACTTGGAGAATCCAAGTGGTGGCATAGAAATCTCTCTTTCAATTTATCGATTCGTTGAATTCACCCTAAGGTTTGTAAGAATTAATTTTTACAAAACAAACTCATTATTTTTTTTAATTTTTTTTTTACTTTTTTATGAATTTAGGCATAGCAACAAGGAAAGCTACAAGATGATTAGAAAGCAAAAAATAAATAAAGAAAAAAGTCCTCATCAAACGCTTAGAGGCCAAGCCTAAGAAAGAAAACCTTATCCCGACATTTTCATCGAATCATCGTATGATTTTAACAAAATTAAACTTCCAAAAATTTGAATTGCGAGAATAAAAAACGATGAAAGAGAATTAATATGGAAAGGGAAAAAAACATACATGTCTTAGAAAATATCCCTGACACATGGGTTTTTCTCTCTCCAAGGCGACTTCCCGAATGGGTTTTCCACTAAGAATCGCTCCCTCTGAATTTCTAAGTCCCCCAGAAGGGTTTCTCTCTGAATTTTCACCTCTAAGGAGTTTCTCCCTGAATTTTGATTCCCTAAGGATTTTCTCTCTCAATTTTTGTTTCCCTGAAAGGTTTATCTCTCTCAATTTTTGATTCCCCGAAAGGTTTTTCTCTGAATTTTTTTGGGTGCCTAAACTATGAGAATGAGAGTTCTATTTATAAGGAAAAATGGGAAATGAGAGTTCTATTTGGCTGCCTATCCTACCCCTTCTTCGGCAAGAAAAAGGAAAAACGACAAAAAAGTAAACGTTTTAGCAAGCATGGGACGCACAACGTGCCCCCTGCTTTTCTGCCCAAGCTATATTTGACGCGGACAACAATCCAATAATTTTATTTTTTATTTTAAGTGAAGTCCGCACAACCTTCCCTTTCTCTCTTTTCAATTTCTTATTTTTGTTCATATCTTTTTTATTTCTTATCTATTTTTTTTTTTTTTTCCTTTTGTTTCCTTTTCTACTTTTTCCTATCTTTTTTTGGTTTTATATTTTATTATATTTTTCCTTTACGCTTTCGTTTTCTCCTCTTTTTTTCTTTTTCAATCAAAATAATTCAAAAATAAAATAAACAAATAAATAGAATAAATTGCAAAATAAAATTTCAAACCAAAAAATGGGTCAAAATGTTGTATCTACACTACTCCTAAAATCTAATGACCTAATACTAACCAAGTTCGTGGTAGTCATGCAATAGTCCAATGATGAGTGACGAGTACGCGCAAAACATAAATTTGTTTAAAACACAATTAGAAAAGGATTCCTATTCAAACTTAATCTCAGGACCCGAGAGATCTGGTAAAGAAGTAAAAAGTTAAAAAATACTCCTAAAATCTAACCGAATGCCGACCAAGTTCATGGTAGTCTTGCGATCGTCCAATGATAGGTAACAAAAACACAAAAAATAACAACCTATTTATAACACAATCAGGAAATGATTGATATTTCAACTGCATCTTAGCAACCCAAGGGATCTAGCGAGACAAACGCCTTACTGGACCAATTACTTCAGGAGATGAGAAAGAGAACCCAAGATAAAGAGATGTTGACCAACCAGACCCTGCAAAGAGCTCACGAAGTAGCTCGACAAATGCAAGATCTGACTGCTTATAGTTCTCAATGCTCCTCACAAAATGTACAAAAGTCCATGGCTGGGAGATGAGAGCCCCGGGTAGGTCGGATTGTCCGTTAGAAGAGACTAGCATAATCTTTTCTATCTCAAAGCGTACAAATGTTGGATATAAGCCTGGTAGTTAATCATGTTTATCATTTAGTGGCTTTCTTAGTAAAATTACAATCTTAAGTATTCATTAATAAAATATTACTTTTCTTATGTCATATAGCTGCAGAATCCACGATATAAAGTTGAATAGTTTTAGATTTTAATTATGATTAAAAAGAGTGATGTTGGCCCAAAGAGCTATCAAAGAAGGGAGGGATGAATTAGGTAGTTAAAAATTTAAACAATTAAATACTATAGCACAAAATCTCAATTATCCTAAATTGATTATTTTTTTGATTAGTGGCAAAAATATGTTTAATCTAAATTCACACCCACACAATTAGAAAAGAATAAACAATGTAACACACAGATTTATCTTGATTCAGCAAGTAACCTTACCTACGTCCAGTCCCTTGAGCTCCACGGAGATTTTTAATCCACTAAACCCCCGATTCCTTTCATAAGTAGGAACCAAACTCTTACAATCTCAATTCTTTTCATAGGCTCAGAATCAACCTTTACATATATGATTATTTTACAGGCTAAGAATCAACCTACCACTATTACACTTATAATTTTCATAGGCTTAGGAAGAACCTTTACAATCACACTAATTCTATTACAGGAAGAATTAAAACCTAATCTTTTCAAAGGCTAATGACTAACCTAATTTTTTTTGTAGGCTAAAGATCAAACCCTAATCCATTTTTAGACTAAATATTAAACCCAAATCTTTTTCTTAGGTTAAAGATTAAAACCTAGCTATCCTGATTAGACACCGACCTAAAGTGTCTAATCCACTCAAACTCACAAGTACAAAAGTTTTATCAGTTTCTTCCCATAAAGAGTTTCTATCACCTTAACACAATTATACTTAATTAATGTCTCGAATAATACTACGTGATAAACACAAATGAGGCAAACAAATCTGATTTTTAAAAAACGGGTAGCACACATGTAGCACGTAATCAGATTTTTCAACAAAAATCATTTAAAATATTTAAGAATTTAGTTTAAAAACGATTTTTCTAAAACACCTTAACCAAGCAATAAATAAGTAATAATATAAGAAAGCAATAAAAAAAGTTTGGAAGGATCTCACCGAGATTTATCCAAAGTAATAACGATTTCGCAATAAAGAACACAAACCGATAACAGGACAATAAGCGCCTTAGATCAAGAATTTCGAATATAATCTCACTTTATAAATATCAAAGATAAAATCTCTCTTAGAATGATAGAAGGCTAATGTTCTTGATGTGTCTAATTTCAATCCCGCACGTCTCTATAAATAGACCTCTAACCCTAGTTTTCAAATGTCATCACTAAACATGACATCCCAAGACCCCATATATCATATATATTCAAAATAGATATTTTTCATTTAAAAATATTCTTGAAAAAACTCATTTTGGTTTGTAAAACATTTTTAAATCAGAATCTATAAAAATATGAAGTATTTAATCACTTTAATCGAAAGAATATTTAATTGAATGGACCAATTAACTAAGTATCTCATATTTCATGATATATAACAAAAATATTTAAAATTCTCTTAAAAAAACCTTGGAATTATCAAAACCAAATTGGATTGACCAGAAACAAGTCAGTCAATTTTTTTGACTAACCATATCAGTTGATTGGCTTCCTGTCGTCGGTTGACTGACCTCTCACAACAGTCACTAAATTGACCATTGTGCTTGTCCAGTCGGTTAACCACCATTTAAATCGGTTGACCGGTTAGACCAGAAGGTCCCCACTCTTGTCGTCGGTTAATCGACATCTCACAATAGTCACTAAATTGACCGTTGTGCTTGTTTGGTTGGTTGACCGACCATTTCGATCGGTTGACCGATTAGACCAAAAGGTCTTCACTTCTTCCAATTTCAGCTACTATTTTCATCAGTCGATCGACCCTCCTTGTTGGTTGACCAAATGGAACAGTAGATCACCCTATTCCACTTCCAAAATATACTATTTTGGTTAGTTGACCAACCCTTTTCGCTGATCGATCGAATTAACCCGAAAAATCATCATTTTAAGCATTAAAACCAATTTTTCGATTAGGTCCTTAACCAAAACCATTTCACATACTTAGCACACTATGAAACACACTTTAGACCCCTAAAATAATCACAACACAAATAAGATTAATTTATTTTAAAGTGTCATGTTTGATCCTAATTCGGGTTATATTAAGAGTACATAAGTAAATAGTGGTTTTTACCTAGTTGTCTTCAATACTCTTCACGACTTCATCATTTTCATCACCTGTTACATATTGTTCCACGATTCCTCTTCTTAATCAAATTACATGAATTGTTTTTTCTCATTTCAGCCTATGGAACTTTTAATTTGAAATCACTCAATAATAACATTAGTTTTATAAAATATCAACGTTTTATTATTCATCAAACCATTATATTCAACAAGTGATATTATAGACATTTTTGTAACTTATATTCTAAATGTTCCAAGTCAGGTAGAATTGTTAAATTAGGACTTAATAATTCAGTTAGGTTGGTTTGTGAGGTGTTTTTTCTTGAAGAATAGTGAATCTCGAAACCCGTAGTGTGAGATTAGAACAACCAGAAGGACCTAAACGTGATCATCCTAGATACTCCACATGATGATTTTGCACAATGTCAAAGTGGAATATTAGAGTTATGATGGTATTTGTAATCTTTAGGCTTAAGGTACTCGATAATCATATAGATGTGTTTCTATACTTTTATAATAATAAGTGTTGACCCTACATGTTTTGATGGATAAATTAGCATTGATATTTTGCAGAACTAATGTTGCTATTGAGTGATTTTAGAATTGAGTTTCAATTGAGCAAATGAGAAAAAAAATGAATTTCAAAGATAATATTTGATGATGGTTTTCAAGATAATATTTGACAAAGGATTTAAGATGGTTGTAATGAAGACATTGAATATTTTTTTTGGAGCAAAAAATATTTTTTGTATTTCTAATTTGTAGTCGACCGACTAGTTGTGAACGGATAAAAAATGAACCATTAAAGGAGCAACCGGTCAACCGATCGTACAGTTTTTAGAATGTTTGACCAAGTCACTTTTTGAGATCTTCAACCCAAATCCTATGGTTTTGATTATTATAAAATCATATTTTAAGGGTTTTGAATATGATTCATATATTTTGAAGATCTTAATATTTAGTCCTTATATTACTTGATTATATGAGATTAACTTAAAAAACTAATATCTATATTTAAGGGGTTCAATCAAAAGTTTTGGGGACTAAATTGAGCAGTTTAAATATTTTAGATTTAAAAGAGTATATTATATTGGGTTTATAAATGACATTAATGGTCTTATGTGGTGAAAAATAGCGTTATAGGCATAGTTTGATATATATATGTATATATGGACCTATGAATTTGAGTACATATAAATCAAGAACAAGAGTTTAAACCTACCTATTCATAAACAAATTATCATTTTTTTAAAGTATTTTTGAGAAAAAAAATCTGCATTGAAGAAAGTGTCATTCTTGTTATACTGGATTTGATTCATACGTTTGATCTTCTGAAAGAAATCTCGGTAAGATTGTTCTTATTTACTTACTCAATTAATTGTGCTTTAATTGATTAATATTTTTTGATTGAGCTTGTAGTAATTGTTGTGTGAAAAATCATTTTCTAGTTTTGAATATTCTGAAAATCCTGTGAAACGATTTTTGTTTGTGAAATCTGATTTATATTATCTTTGTGCTTTAATTGGGTAAAATCAGATTTGTATTCTCACATAATTCTATCACATAGTATATAGGGATATTAATTAAGCATATATTGTATCGCGGTGGTAGAAGCTTCTATGCAAAGAAACATATATATTTTTTTTATTTGTGAGTGTGAGAGGATTAAATATATTGGGTCAGTGTCCAATCGGAGTTTAGGTTTGATTCTTAGACTATAAAAAGATTAGGTTAGATTTTTTCTGTAAATGGATTAAGTTAGTCTTTAGTCTGGTAAAAAGATAATTAGGTTTGATTATTAGCCTGCAAAAGAATTAGGTTCTTCTCAAATCTAGTAAATTTTTTTTATAAAGGTTTAATTCTGAGCCTGGAAAAATAATTAGGTTAGTCCTGAACCTATGAAAAATATTGTAAGGGTTTGGTTCCTACCTGGAAAAGGAATCAAGGTTAGTGAATTGCGAAATCCCTGTGGGAGATCAAAGGACTAGAATTAAGTAAGAGTAGCTTGTCGAACCAAGATAAATCTGTATTTTTAATTTCTCTATCCCTATCTGTTTGGTTGTGTATTTAGATAAATATGTTTCTGCTATAACTCAAGATAACAATCGGGTAGGAAAATTGATTATTGCTTGATTAATAATTTATTTGTTAAAATTTTATAACTATCCAATTCACCATCTCTCTTGGATAGATTTTTGAACAATAATTAGTATCAGAGCTAGTTTTAGTTGAATAGGCTTAATATCCTAGCTAACACGATCACATGGATTGTACTGAGAAAATGTTTTATGTGTATCTCCTGATTGTTCTAGTAATCAATGCTCTATTAGTTAGAATGATAGAGATAGTGATAATAAGGCTGTTGATAGGGCTATTGAGAAATTGATTACTCTTACATATGTTTTTGGTAAAGAAAATATAAATCTTTTACAAAAAATTACAACTCTTGAAAACAAAAAATTTAGTACTTTCAAATCTCTTACGAAGAAGAATTCAGACAAATATTTTGAAACTACTAAATTTTTAAATACTCTATCTGAGATAAGCACTCTTCTTGAAAAAGTTGAGTTTCTTGAAGAAGAAAATATTTTTCTAAAAAATGAAGTTTCAAATCTTTAACAAGGTGTTTTGAATTCTAGAAATCTTGAAACTTTAAATGAGGCTTTAAATATTGAATTAGACGATACAAGGTGTGAACTTGATAGAGCTCGTGTGAAAATTTATTCTGTTGAAAATGATTTTTGAATTCTTAAAAATGATATTAAATTTATGCAAAAGATAAATTTTAGTCTTCAGGTGAATGTTAGTTCATTGGAATACTCACTTGAAAAGACTTTAAAAAAAACTTTATGAGGATGTTGATAAATTAAAGAATATTAAGAAAACTTAAGTTTTTGAAAAACTAGTAGACCTTGAGACAACTCTCAGCATCGGTATCAGTATCGTGCTCCTACACAGAAAGTTGATCATCCTAAGAAGCGCTTAAATAATTTTAGATGTTATTATTGTGGAAAATTTGGTCATCTTGAAAAGTGGTATTACTAATTGCATGGTTACCCACTTGGATCTAGAAATAACTGGATACCTAGAAATTAAAATTTTAATGTAGGTGTGAATGATAGATTTTACAGACCAAGGAGGATAACCGAAAATTATTTGCAAAGAAAAGATGTAACATTTGCTGAATTGATATGATATACAAAGATATAAAGTGAATGATTTCAGAAAGTCACAACTTCAGCATGGGAGACAAACCAATGATATTCACTGAAAATAAGTACAAGTTCAAAATTAGAAGAAGCTGGTGTATAAAGTCATTGCAGATCGTAATAAGACTAATCAATCTCAAGTATCCCAAAAAAGCAAAGAGATTGTTACTAAAGATGATAAAGAGATAGTCTTAAAAAAAAAGACATTATGAAGGTGAATCAACTAGATTTATTCAGAATATCAAGTCTGATCAATTAGTTGATACAAAGGAAACCAAGAGTCATGTTGATCATCAAACTAAAGTACATACACCAATGGCTCCCAAGGATGAATCAGGTATGTCAATTTTTTTTAAAGTATAAATATATAAATTTTGTTATGGAGACAAATGCGTTGCATTTTTCTACTAATTAGATTTATATTTTTATTTATTAGTTGTGTTTGTTAATTTAACATTTTAAAATGAGTTTTTAAAATAAATATTTATGCGGATCCATTGAGAAACGATTGAGGCTAAGTAGAATAAAAAAAGATCAAAATTTAGTCTATTCAGTCAACTTCCAAGGTTACCGGTCAACCAAAAAAATGCGACAAGGACTTGGGGAAAATTTTAGATAAAGGCTGGTCAACCACTTATTTTCTTGGTCAACCGACTGTTGACCGACATATTGCCAAACCTAGGTCATTTTCTTCATTTAACCGATTATTTTCATCTTCTTTTTGAGATTCATTTACCTAGGATGGTTCATCTTCAATCAAACTCGAAACGTTCTTCATTTTTTAGTCAAATATGAGCATTTTGAAAGAGGATTGCGTGGTCTCAAGATGTTCAAGGGGTGTTAGAATTTCAAGTAAGATCTATTTCACTTTTGTGCTTGATTCGACCTTGGTTTGCATAAAATCTCTTGGTTATTGTAATTTCTTGTATTAGGGTTGGAATATCTTACTTAGATTGTTTGATTTCTTGATTATGGGGGTTAAGCAGGTAGTAAGAAAAAGAAAGAATAAGAAAAAGCTCGATTTTGATGAAGTTTATTTTCTAAGTAATGAAAATAAGAAGAAATTTAATAAGGACATTAACAAACGAAGGCTTGTTTGTGGTAGGCTTGTTGAATTTTTTTAATTTGAGAAATAATCATATTAATATAGAGGAGAGGTTTAATGGATTAGGGTGGAGTGAATTTTTATCGCAAAGTAATCCTTGGTTTTCACATTGGGTGAAAATGTTTTACTCTAATTTGAAGATTGTGCATGATAGACTTTGTTCATATGTTAGTGGGGGTGAAGATTGAACTGTCACTAGAAGATTTTGTTAATACTCTGCAATTTCCTAGAGGGACTGTTTTCTCTTTAAACAATTCCTATTGGATTTTGTCAATTTTTAATGTTAATCCCGCTTGAAGAAATTTAAATATTACTGATGTCAAGGTTGGGGCTCTGAGTTTAGAAAATAGGATTCTCCACTCCATAATTACTTATTTTATTGATCCACGCAGTTGAAATCATGCGAATATTACTGATTTTGACTTGTATCTTTTGTCATCGATTTTAAATGGTACAAAAAATTGATCTTTCATATCTCATGTTTGAGCATATGAAATATTAGTGTCCTCACGGGTTTTGCCTTTGGTGATACTATTCAAAGAATTCTGGTAACTTTTGGGGTCCCTACTGATGATGATTGCCTTGCATATGTTATGACGTGTTCATATCGTTTGAATTCAAATCGTGTCATTTTAATAGGTTATGAACTTGTGTGGAAGAGATGGGTTAGAATAAGAGGAGAAGAAAGAGAAATAAAAGTTGAGAGAGAAGAAGAGCCAAGGGGTTTGAATGAATGTATCAAAGAATGGATCATTTACATGATCAATTTGATAACTTCCAACAGTATATTGAAGTGGTTGATTGGAGGCTTCATGGTATAAATGAAAGGCTCGATAAAATCTCCACGCTGGTTGGGAGAATGTAAAACATCAATGAATCTGTAGATGGGGAGAATTTCAAACTCAATGGAGCAACTCCATGGGATAATGCATAATTTTTAGCCGTACAATGTGCACATGCCTCTCGGAATAACTGGACCGTCAAGCTCCTACTATTAGCAGATGCCTCCAGGAACAACCGAGTTAATCAAGTTCGTATTGCCAGCCACCACCGCCCGGTAGCTCTCTTGGCCCATATTATCCCTTTTCTGATATCGGTCCATTTCCTTGAACTATCTATTAATTTGTAATATTAAGCTTCAAACTTTTCGGTCTATAATAGTAAGGTAAGTTTGGTGATGAACATTTAGTAGTTATTAAATATATGGATGATATTATCATTTTGGATATTAGTTTGGTTGGATATATTTTGATCATTTTATGCTTAATATCATACATTGCCTCAAAATGATCCATATAAATAAGATTAGATTTTATGAAAATGTTGATGCTTTAAATTGCTCAAAAAAATTTGAAATAAAATCTGACTTTTCCACTATGAGCTTCATTTAGAATTAATTGGTTTATATCAAAATTTTGAATTTTTGCATTGAATCTTAAAGGATTGAAAATATGGGTTTCAAAATTTAACCTTCAATAGTTATGGTTTTAAAAATATTGTTTTCTAAGAAGCATAATTTTTCTATAATTTTGGTTTCCAAACTTATGACAATTAAATTTTTTGAAAATTATTCGGGGTTTTGGGAATGACTAGGCATAATGATGTGTGCCTAGAATAAATGTTTTAATCCTTCATCCCCACTTTTTAAGATGACAAATGGGAAGAAGTTATGATGTTTTTCATGTTTTCCATGCATAAAGTCATAAAGATATTTAGAAAAGGGGAGTAATAAAATTTTATAATCAACACTACATATTCTTGAAAATCTTTTCTCATTATGGTCTTAAATGTGTTAAAAAAATCCCATCCTCATATGCAGGGGGAGCGCGGTTACATATTTTGTGAGAAAACGTAAAATTTAATTGTCATCATAAAAAAGAGAGAGAATGTTGGCCCTAAATGTTTCGACGGGCAAATTAACGGTAACATTTTACGAAACTAATGTTGTTATTGAGTGATTTCAGAATTAAGTTATGATTGAGCAAATGAGAAAAATTATGAATTTTAAAGATAATATTTGATGACGGTTTTCAAGATAATATTTGATAAAGGATTCAATATGGTTACAATGAAGACATTGAAGATTTTTGGGAGCATAAAATATTTTTTATATTTCTAGGTAAAATAATACCTTTTATGCTTTTAATGCAACTTGATTAAAATCACACATGACACTTATTAAATTGATTGAATTATGTGTGTTATGGTAATAAGTGATAAATTTAAGAGTCTAAATGTTTTTAAAAAAGAGTCGTTTAAAGAAAATATTTTAAAAATAGAAAAGAGATGATTTTCGGCCTGGACAGTTGACCGACAATATGGCCGGTCGATTGGGAGATTCATGATGGGAAAATCGAGTTTTAGGCCTGAATTGTAGACTGATGAGATGGTAGGTTGACTGGGAGATTTATGATGGTGTTTTTGGCGATTGACGTCTGGTCAACCGACTGATTGTCAATGGTTGAAAAATAAACCGTTAAAGGAGTAATCGGTCGACTGATCGTGCAGTTTTCAGATTGTTTGACCAAGTAATGTTTCGAGATCATCAACCCAAATTCTAGGGTTTTGAACGTTATAAAATCAAATTTTAAGTGATACTAAATATATTTCATATATCTATCATATATTGTGAAGATCTTATTGTTTAGTCTTTATATTACTAGATTCTATGAGATTAAGTGAAAAAGCTACTTTCTATATTTAAGAGGTTTGAATCAAAATATTTTGGGGACTAAATTAAGTTATTTAAAGAATATTTTAAGGTAAAATAGTTTAGATTTGAAAGAGTATATTATATGAGGTCTATATACGACATTAATGGCCTTATGTTTAGAAAAATAGTCGTTATAGACATAATTTAAAATTTATATATATGGACCTATGAATTTGAATACATATCAATAAAAAACAAGCGCTTAAATTAATTTATTTCATAAAGAGAGTATCATTTTTTTGAAAATATTTTTTAGAGAAAAAGTTTTGCAATGAAGAAAGCTTCGTTCTTGTTATATCGGGTTTGAGTCTTACGTTTAATCTTCTTAGAGAAATTTCTGTGAGATTATTTTTGTTTACTTGCTCAAATTAATTGTGCTTTAATTGATTAATATCTTCTGATTAATCTTGTAGTAATTTTTGTGTGAAAATTATTTTTCTACTTTTTAATATCTTGAAAATAATGTGAAACGATTTTTGTCTACGAAATTTGATATATATTATATTTATGCTTTAATCAAGTAAAATTATATTTGTATTCTCAAATATTTCTATCACATTGCATATCGGGACATTAATTGAGCATATATTTTATCGAGGTGGTAGAAGTTCCTCTAGGAGGTAACATATATTTTTTGTATTTGTGAGTGTGAGAGTATTAGACGTATTAAGTTGGTGTCTAATAAGGGTTTGTGTTGGATTCTTAGAATGTAAAAGGATTAGGTTTGATTCTGCTTGTAAAATGATTAGGTTAGTTTTTAGCCGGAAAAAAAGATAGTTAGGTTTGATTCTTAGCTTGCAAAAGAATTAAGCTCTCCCTGAGTTTGGTAAAAGGAAAATTATCAAGGTTTGATTCTAAGCTTGGGAAAAGAATTAGATTAGTCTTGAATCTATGAAAAGGATTGTAAGGGTTTGGTTCTTGCCTGGGAAAAGAATCAGGGTTAGTAGGTTGCGAAATCCCTACGAGTGCTCACGGGACTAGATGTAGGCAGGAGTAACTTAGCAAACTAGGATAAATCTGTGTGTTCAATTTCTCTATCCTTATCTGTTTGGTTATGTAGTTAGATAAACACATTTCTACTATAACTCAAGATAACAATCGGTTAGTGAAATTGGTAATTGTTTGATTAAAAATTTCTTTGTTTAAATTTTTATAACTACCCAATTCACCCATCTCTTAGGTAAATATATAGGCCAACAATAAGTGTTATCTTCAAGCCACAAAGCTTCAAAGGTATTCACAGGCTTTAATGAAACATATATGAAACTATTCGAGTATGCAAGAAATTATTTGTCACTCTCAGCAAAGGTAAGTGTCATATGTGATTAGATTTAATATGATGCAAATAAAAACTTTGGTTAGGGCAGAGTGATGATTGGCACAATATTCCAATTTGCATTACGAGGTAAAAAATATAATATAAGAAAAAAGGAGTTTAGGATTTTGACCCAAGATAGTTTATAAAAGTCTATAGATAAGCAATCGCCACCAATCCTATCACAATTTGGCTGCCCACTTGTTTTCAAGTTATACTCTTAATTTAGATTTTTGTTATCATGGGATTTCTTTTCAAACCTACCCTAGTTCTCCCGATATAGAATCAAATTCTTAGACAATTAATATATTCTATCAAACTGAGTTCTTTGTGTGGATACTACTAAAGGTGGGATATTTCTGCCATTTTGTGGAGAGCCAAATCAAATTACGCTTCGAGATCAACGGACTAAGAGGCTGAAGCACATGGTTAAGGAGAAAAATCTTTTCAGTCAATCAGATTCATTATATATTTACTTTCTTTATGTTATGCCAGATTGATTAGAGATTTAGGATATATAGATTATTAGCATTGTTTTTAAAAAAAAAATGTTCTCTCTGCACAAAATTAGGCATTTTAATATTTGTATCCTTCAAGTGCTATTAGAACCATGTCCATAATTAACGCAAAACAAAAGATTATGTATTGTGAAATATTGGGTCATAGTACTATTGACAAAAAAAATGTTATTTTGGAATTTTCCCAAATTCTGATATAAAAACAAAAACGTGAAAATCCTGAAAAAATTTTAAAATTGTCTATATTTTTAATATTAATTAAAAATGGTAACCAAGGATTTTGGGGGAACGATGTTGTGGCCAAATTGCAACACCGATTTAGGAATAGTCGTGAAACAACAACTTTTGGCTGATGTATTGAGATGGCATAGCACAATGACCAACTATTGTTGGGCTATTGCCGCTTTAGCTGCACTGCTACCGCTATCGGTGGTAGGCCATAAGGCTTATAGTAGGAGTTGTCATCTATTTCGGTAGCCAACAACGGCCTATGACGTTGCCTGGATTTCATTCGATTCGGGTTTCAAATTTTTTTTTAGGGTTGGTCAAACTTTGACTTTTCCAAAGCAGTTTTGAATATAGAGTTCAAATTCAAAAATCCTTCCTAAAATATATTTGGTATCTTTTTAAATTTGATCTTCATTGTTCACATATTTAAAACTATCATTTTAATTATTGAGATAATAATTTATAAAAAAAATAATTTTTATTTTATCCAAGTTCAATATGTAAGGAATTTGAATTTGAAATCTTGGATAACATCAATGGGTCACACATTTTTGAATAATTCCATTTGATTTTATGGGAAAACATTAATAGATATGTAATTATGCTAATTCCAAATTTAATTAGGTTCTGCTTTAAACTTTATGAGATAACATTTATTATATATATAATTTATTTTATTTTGAACTAGAATTCAAATTGAATTAGAATTAGACGAATATTCCTTTTTAGATAAGAATAGATTGTTAGTTTACAAATTGGATTAGGTAGCGACAATGTTTAAATAATGAATTCAATTTCGGAATTGAAATTCTAGCAATCCAATTAGATTTCCATAATGGAATTAATTATATTTTTATATTATGCATGAGATATTATATACATATATATATATATATATATATATATATATATATATATATATATATATTCATTGTGGAATGTTCATGGACTTAAACCGTTTGAGCCATGTGGTTGGTTTATTTTAATGATTTTAATTTTAGAGCTGAATGGTTTATTCCAATAAAATTGTAATTTTTTATTGAGGATTTTTCAAGGGATTGCATGCTCTGTCTCATTTTTATGTTTGTTGTATTTTCCACTATTGATACTCCTTTCTCCCTCCAAAATATGTTATCATATTTTGTTATAATTTTAGTTGTAATTTAAGAAAATGAAGAGGAGGCTCAACGAAGACAGATAAAAAGGGCGAGCCCAAAAGAGCATGAGGCAATTGAGGCCAAGACAATGAAAACACCAAGAAGAAGATTCATGAGATGAATCGTCTTTAGAAAATAATTAATTATAACATAAAAAATTAAATATAGATTTAGATTACTGGCTCGAGTCAAATCGAATTAAAGGTCCATGACCATCTTAGCCCATTTATATGCTTGTATGGGAAAATTTATTATTATATTTATTTTCAGCCCAAAGAGCATGGATGCATGAGACATGATTTATTTTGTTATATGAACAAGATGCATGTTAAAACAAATTAAATAATTCAACGATAAGATCAAAAAATCAAAATCCCCCAAATCAAATATTAAGTTATAAATGTGAACATATGAATTATGTGTTGTTGTGGTCTTCCACCGGGGGATATGCTTGGGACAGAGTTACATAAACCTAAAGTTGACCAATACTTGATAGTATGATTTCATGTATTGGAAATCGAGCTCTTGATGATTTAGTTTTATTTTAGTAACATTCAAAGACTAGGCTGGTGGGTTTTAATCGTTGATAGTGTAACGACTCGGTTTCCCAGGATCGCCACTGGGTTTCTCCCCCTTGGAGAATTAAATCTAAAACCCAACGACCAATGTTTTATTTCACAAAATTCAAAAGATTTTTATAGTTACGGTGATAATTATATTAATCAACATTTATTAAAAATATTTTTATGACTTGTGATAAATAACTTTATGGAAAATAATATTTTCTTCCCCACATTTTAGTACGAAATTGCATGTGATAGGTTTAAAAATACCTATCTATTTCCAAGCCGAATTTGTCAGTTTTCGAGTGCTTTATTAATATTTTAATTGCGTTTTAGTTATTTTTATATAAGTCAGGTGTAGGGACGTAAACAATTGACAAACTGAGCGAAATGGTGGGAAATCGGTAAAGAAAAGATGAAAAATTGAGGTTTCAAGACCAGCTGAAATCCACCTAGGCGAAGAAACCACCGCCTAGGCGGAATTTTGTCAGAAGGTTGGAATGCTGAAATCCGCTTAGGCGAAGAAACCACTGCCTAGGCAAAATTCTGTCAGAAGGTTGGAGTGTTGAAATTCACCTAAGAGAAAGAAACCATCGCCTAGGTGGAATTTCATCAGAAGGTTGGCATGCTGAAATCTGCCTAGGCGAAGAAACCACCGCCTAGGTAGAATTCCGTCAAAAGGTTGGACTGCAGCCATCCGCTTAGGCGAAGAAACTACCGCCTAGGGAAAAATCAGTCAGAATGAAAGTTTTTAGCCCTCCGTCTAGGCGACGAAACCACCACCTAGGCAGATTTCTAACCGACTTAACCTTCGCCTAAGCGAATTTCCCTGTTCAGACAAAAAAGATATTTTTTAGATCTTTTTGAAACCTTTGGCCTATATATACCCCTTTCCTACATCTGAAAGTTGTTGTTAAGCATCCCTAACCCTAATATAGAGTTCTTAAGCTATCTTTGAGAGATCAAGGAGGAGGTTCATTATTTGGGTAAAGAGGAATCATTTGCGGATTAATCATTAGCAATAGTGGATCATTCCATTCTCAGATTTGATTGTTCTTCTCTTGTTTTTATCTTTGTAATTACTTTTCCATATCTAATGATGTTGAATCACTCTTATTTTGTATGGTGTATGGCTAAGATTATGTCGTATTAGTTAAATGTTACTTAGGTGTTGTTGAAATCATGTAAATGCTAGTTTGAATGAATTAATGTTTCTTTAATGGATGTTTGTCTAAATCCGATTGTGTTTACCGTTATTCTTGATATTATGCTTGTATTGATAAACTGAGAATATGGAGTTTGACACTCGGGAGAGATAACCTCGGATTCGGACTAGGGTAAACGCAACGTGACGTTCTAACGACCCGGGAGGGCGTTAGAACGTGTGCATTCCATGACGTTGGCTCAAGACTCATGCGACCTAGGGTCGTTAAGGCATTGAGAGGGACTTCTTTAATGACACGAAGTCGTGTAATCCCCCGTTTTACACTCGGGAGAGGTAGTGGATGAGTTGTAGATACAGAGATTGTCGGAGTAGATAAACACCGTTATAGCTAACTAAATGAAGTCAAATATGTATTATGTGAAAGAAATCAATACCTAAGTAATTAGTGTAATTAGAACTAACCTAATAGTTGTCATTTATCTTAGTAGATTAAATAGAATACAAACAATTCTTGAAAAATCGGGATAATATGAGATTATGTCAATCACAATATTCAACTAAATTACACGTGTTCCAAGTGGAACGATATCTGATCTCACGATCACTATATTAAAACTAGATCTCATATACTTGTAAGTAGTCATTAATCAAGCGATGAAATCCTCGACGTACAAGTTTTTGGCGCCGTTACCGGGGATCACGGTGTTTTTAATTTGGGTTGATATTATGACCAAGTAGTTGAATGTTAATCACAATAATTCTTTTGTTTTTAATTTCATTCAATTCATTTGTTTGAACTGAGCAGTGCATGCGGTGTAGTAAAAGAATACGTCAAAAGAAAAAAGAACAATCTACTACTATGGCCGGTGGAGGTAAAAATGTCCCACAATTTCCAGAGCCGCAGACATTCTAGCCTCCGAAACTAGAGTGCCCACAAAGAGTCCTTAGGGATTATTATCGACCATTGATACTGGATAATTATTCAGGCATCCGGAGGTAACCGATCCAGGTGAACAATTTCGATCTAAAGCCCGCCCTAATCAACATGGTTCAACAAAACCAATATGGCAGGAATCTTCATGAGGATCCCAATGTCCATTTGGCCACTTTTCTGGAGATATATAATACTGTGAAGATAAATGGAGTTGTTGAGGATGTTATCCGTTTGCGGTTATTTCCCTTCTCATTGCGTGATAGAGCACGGGGTTGGTTCCAATCTATCCAATCGGGAAGCATAAATACTTGGGAGGACCTTGCTCAAAGGTTCTTCACCAAGTTCTTTTCGCCTTCCAAGAGTTCTCAGCTCCAAGACGAGATTGCGTAGTTTCGCCAAAGAGATTTTGAGCCGTTATTTGAAGCGTAGGAGCGATTCAAGGATTTATTACGAAAGTGCCCTCAACACGGGTATCAGGATTGGTTTGAAACCCAATTTTTTTACAATGGGTTGGACGGCCAAATCAGAACGATTGTTGATGCTGTTTCGGGAGGATCGTTGTTGTCTAAAACCCCGACTGAAGCTAATGCATTGTTGGAAGAAATGGCGGCCAATAATTACCAATGGTCAAATGAGAGGAACATGGGAAGAATGGTCTCTCCTATTCAAGAATATGACCATATCGCAACTTTATCGGGCTAAGTGTCCAAGCTCTCAGAATAATTGGCCGCCTTGTCTACTAAAGGCACTTTGTTAAGACATGGAGAGGAGAATGTTGCTAGTTGTTCTCAAACCAGATTGGATAATGAGTTTGAGGAATGCCACTTTCTGAACAATCGAGCATATACTTTTAGGCTCGCTACCAACATTCCGACTTATTACAAGCCTGGACTTTACAACCATGAGAACTTCTCTTATGCGAATAACCAGAACTCTTTGTGGCCACCTTCGGGATATGGAAACCAAGCTCCGGGATATCCGATGCAATCCAACCGTCAAATGCAACAACCACCGATGCATAATGCAAAATCAAATTTGGATGAAGTATTGAGTTCGTTTATGAAGGAGAATCAGACTATGATGCGTGAGAAGCATTACCGGTTGAACAAGCATGAAACACGGCTTGACTCGATTGAAACAACTTGTATAAACACCAATGCCACGATGAAATATTTAGAAACTCAAATCGCGCAGCTTGCTAGATCCATCTAAGAGCAACAAAAGGGGAAGTTTTCAAGCAACATGGAAACCAACCCTAGAGAATGTAAAGCGATTAAGTTGAGAAGCGAAAGAAAAGTGGAGGCGAGCAAGCCAATGGAGAACGAGCCGGGGGTAAGTCATGAGTTTCAACATGACGAACCAAGAACAAATGTGGAGGAGGAAGTTAAAGAGAAATTCGATGAAAGAAATGAGAAGCCAAATGAAGAGAAAAAGAGATATATGAATGAGGAGAATAAACAAGAGAAAGTTGAGGAGAGAAGAAGAGATGAAAGGGTGATACCGGGACGAGTAACATTTTCTGAAAATCCATCAATTCTAGCTACGCCGTTGCCATATCCTCAAAGATTCTTAAAGAGAAAGTTGGATTCACAATTTGGAAAATTTCTTGAAATCTTCAAGAAAATTCACATCAACATTCCTTTTGCAGATGCATTGGAGCAAATGCCCAACTATGGCAAGTTTTCGAAAGATATAATGACAAAGAAAAGAAAGTTGGAGGAGTACGAAATGGTCAAGCTAACGGAGGAATGTAGTGCAATACTACAAAGAAAGTTGCCTGCCAAATTGAAGGATCCGAGTAGTTTCACAATTCCGTGTACTATCGGGAAGTCTTATTTTGATAAGGCTCTTTGTGATCTTGGGGCTAGTATTAATTTGATGCCTTCTTCCGTTTATCGGAAGTTGGGGCTTGGGAGTGCAAAGATGATGATGATTTCCCTCCAAATGGTGGATCGTTCGTTAAAATATCCTAAAGGCATTATTGAGGATATGCAGGTGAAAGTCGACAAATTCATATTTTCGGTGGATTTCGTTGTGCTAGAAATGGAAGAAGATAGAGAAATCCTGATCATCCTAGGAAGACATTTCCTTGCAACGGGAAAGACCTTAATCGATGTGCACAATGGAAATCTGACGTTAAGGGTGAATGATGAAGAGATAAAGTTCAACATTTTTAAAACAATGAGTTTTTCGGATGAACTTCCCAAATGTAGTTGAGTTGATGTTGTGGACTCTTGCGTAAGGGAATTCTTTCTTGCGAATGTAGAGACGGATTCATTAGAGCATACACTCAAAAATTCCTTGTGTATGGGGGATCTTGGTGAGGACGGCTCTACCACGGAACTTAAAGTTGTGGACTACGTGCTGACTTTGGATGCTCAATCTAAAGACGTAGAGGATCCTATTCATTTGGTAGTGATTGAAGAAGTTGTAAACTCTCCCGAGGAATCAAATCCGCCTCACGGTGGATTAATACTCAAGCAATTACTGGAGCATCTTCGGTATATCTTTTTGGGAGAGAATTCAACCAATCCGGTTATAATTTTATCATCTTTGACAGAATAAGAGGAGTGTAAGTTGCTGAGAATTTGAAGCGACATTGATCCGCTTTTGCTTGGTCTATATCAGATATCAAAGGAATTAGCCCTTCGATTTGCATGCATAAGATTTTGATAGAGGATTCATTGAAACCCTCCATTGAGCATCAAAGGTGTCTAAATCAGACGATGAAAAAAGAGGTGAGAGCGGAGATGTTGAAGCTCTTGAATGCACGAATTATATATGCTATATCCGATAGCGAGTGGGTTAGCCCGGTGTAAATGGTGCCTAAGAAAGGAGGTATGACGGTGGTGAAGAATGATAAGAACGATCTTATTCCCATACGGACCATCATGGGATGGCGTGTGTGCATTGATTATAGAAGATTGAATAAGGTGACGTGGAAGGATCATTTTCCTTTTCCTTTCATTGACCAAATGCTCGATCGATTAGCCGGATATAATTACTATTGCTTTCTTGATGGCTATTCAGGATACAATCAAATAACCATTGCACTAGAGGACCAAGAAAAGACTAATTTCACATGCCCATATGGGACATTTGCTTATAGACGTATGCCTTTCGGCCTTTGCAATGCACCGACAACTTTTCAACGGTGTATGATGGTAATATTTTCGAATATGGTGGAAGAGAAAATGGAAATCTTCATGGATGACTTTTCAGTCTTTTGGTCATCTTTTGATCACTGTTTATACAATTTGGCGCTTGTTCTTAACCGATGTGAGAAGAAGAATTTAGTTCTCAATTGGGAGAAGTGCCACTTTATGGTCAAAGAGGGGATCGTGTTAGGTCATCGAGTTTCTTCCATGGGGCTTGAGGTAGACTGAGCAAAGATTGAAACAATTAAGAAGCTTCCGCCACCGATTAATGTGAAAGGAGTTCGAAGTTTCTTGAGGCATGCCGACTTTTACTAGCGCTTTAAAAGGACTTCTCAAAGACGGTGAAGCCTTTATGTCACTTACTTGAGAAGGATACTCCATTTGAATTCAATGAGGCTTGCATAAAGGCTTTTAAGGCGATAAAGGAGAAGTTGATCACGGCTCCTATAATAGTCGCTCCGGACTGGGAGGTGCCATTTGAGATTATGTGCGACGTGAGTGACTATGTCGTAGGAGCGGTATTAGGCCAACAGAAGGAGAAGATCTTATGATCCATCTATTATGCAAGTAAGACATTGAATGATACCCAGGAGAATTACACCACGACGGAGAAAGAAATGCTAGCTGTTGTTTTTGCTTGTGATAAGTTCCGGTCGTATATCATTGGATCAAAAGTGATCGTCTACACGGATCACGCGACTATTCGGTACTTGTTTGCAAAGAAAGACGCCAAGCCAAGATTGATAAGGTGGATTATTTTATTATAAGAGTTCGATGCTAAAATAAGAGATAAAAAAGAGAGTGAGAATGTTGTTGCCGACCATTTGTCAAGGTTGATTCAAGAAGACGTTGGTGAGGAGTCTAGCATCACGGAGGTGTTCCTTGACGAACAGCTATTCTCAGTTGAAAATGCACTTCTGTGGTTTGCAGACATTGTGAACTTTCTTGCATGTAATGTGTTACCACTAGATTTGAGAAGAGCCCAAAGGAAGAAATTCCTTTTCGATTTAAAGTATTATTTGTGGGAGGAGCCGTTTCTCTTCAAGAAGTATTCTAATCAGGTGATCCGGAGATGTGTTCCGGAGGAGGATATGGCTAGTATTCTATATCACTGCCATTCATCACCTTGTGGTGGCCACTTTGGTGCAACTCGGACAACATCGAAAGTGTTTCAATTAGGTTTTTACTGACCTTCTTTGTTTAAAGATTCGTACGCGTTTGTAAAAACTTGTAATAGATGCTAAAGGGTGGGTAACATATCGAGAAGACATGAATTGCCATTGACGTCTATTCTTGAGCTTGAGTTATTTGATGTGTGGGGCATTGATTTCATGGGGCCATTTCTGTCGTCATTTAGTAAGGAGTATATTTTATTAGCAGTGGATTATGTGTATAAATGGGTCGAGGTCCTGGCAACACCTACCAACGATGCCAAAGTGGTCTTAAAGTTCTTTCAACAAAATGTCATGACACGGTTCGGGACACCTCGAGCCTTAATCAATAATGAGGGAACCCACTTTTATAACAAAATGCTTAATGCTTTGTTGGCAAAGTATGAGGTTAGGCATAAGGTGACGCTACCATACCACCCACGGACAAATAGCCAAGCTGAAGTTTCTAATCGAGAAATCAAACTAATTCTGGAGAAAACGGTTTATACAAATTGCAAGGATTGGGTGGTGAAGCTTGATGATGCTTTATGGGCGTACCACACGACTTTTAAGACATCGATCGGCATGTCGCCGTATCGATTGGTGTTTGAGAAATTGTGTCATTTGCCCGTTGAATTGGAACACCGTGCATTCTAGGCGATAAAGAAACTCAATTTTGACCTCAAGGCTTCTGGTGCGCAACGTCTCCTCCAATTGAATGAAATGGAGGAATTCTGACACGAGGCTTATGAGAATGCCAAGCTATACAAAGATAAAATGAAGATGTGGCATGATAAAATGATAGTCAGGAGGGAGTTCAGTCTGGGCCAACAAGTTCTGTTGTTTAATTCAAGGCTGAGACTCTTTCCCGGAAAGTTGAAGTCCTAGTGGTCTGGACCGTTCCGGATCAAGCATATTTATCCATTCGGTGCTATCGAATTGGAAGGCGAAGACGGATGAACTTTTCGAGTCAATGGGGAGCGGATCAAGTACTACTTCAAAGATAAAGAACGAGTTGTGGAGAACATCTCCCTCATTGAAGGCTAAAGTCGAAATTCATAAACGTCTAGCCAGGATGTAAAACCAAGCAACATCTTTTGATATGTCGTTGAGGGAAAAATGGTGAAGCATCGAGCATCCAAACAGCCACGCGTAGAATAATCCTCAGTTGCCACGGATTACGACTCATCAAAATTCGTATCAAAACAAGCCGAAGCTCATTTAAAAAAACATGAGAGCAAACGCATCGGCATTTGTCAATGGGGGTTTGGACCTTTGGAAGAACTCCCCGAAGAATTCAGAACTATCATAAAAAGCCGAGGTTGGGAGCAATTCTGCGCTTTACCCCCACCAGAAGAGTTGGCCTTGGTACGAGAATTCTATGCGAATATTACTGAGTCCACTAGCTATCATACGATGGTTCAAAACTTGCCAATCCTGTGCAGTGCAGACCACTTTAATGATCTGCTGGGTTTGAAGGGGCCGGAAGCCTCACGGGATTTGTCTGAAGCTCCCACACCACAAATGAATATTGTGATCCAGGCCTTGACTACGGGTAATGACCAATGGAAAGAAACATGGTAGGGTCAGGCCATATTTAAGGCAAGGTTTCTGAAGCCAGTCCCAAAGATATGGCATCAATTCATCTGCGGGAATCTGCTTCCTACCTCCCACGTTTCAGATGTTTCCAAGGAGTGGGTTTTTATACTATATGGCATCTATAGAGGGATCCCCATCAATATCGGTTGACACATCTACTCTTCGATACTTCATGCGGCCAGAACGACGAAGGGTGGCCTTCTTTTTTCCTCATTCCTAACCGTTTTATTTATGCGTTCCGGAGTTCAATTCATAGAGACTAGCCCTTGGCCACCTATTCATCCACTCGATCTTTCAATGATTAACCGATTGTGGAAGGGATGACCATTAGACCCGGTTGAGCAGGCAGTTGAGGGAGAGGAGGGTCCTGACGAGGAAGAAGCAGGCCCTTCGGAGGCATCGACACCCATATCCCGCCACAACCAACTGAACCAGATTTCGCGTGATATCCGTGTTCTTCGATCCGACATGAGCCATCTTCAAAATAATTTTTCTCGTATGGGGATTTTCTTGGATCACTACACTAGGCAGCATGATCAAAATCAAAGGGTTTTATTCGAGCATCTCGAAATTGACATGACGCTTTATACGCCAGTGCCGCATTTCAAGATTGATGAGCTGCAGCCACCATCTCTTCCCCAATGAATGGTAGGAGGTTAGACTATTATGTCTTCCCTCCTAGGTATGTGTCCAAACCCAGTTTTCAATACTTAGTTATCTATTCTGTTATTGGGTTCGCTGCCTAGGCAGTGAGGACACTGCCTCGTTCAAGTTTAGGGGTATTAAGCACGTAAGCATGTATTTTCTGTTCTTTTTAAGATATGAAGGATGATTTTTTATTTTTTTTATTTATTTATTTATTTTTTTTTTTTTGTGATGTGAACATGTAAGCACGTACTTTTTGTTCTTTTTGAGATATAAAGGATGATTTTTTTTTTGTGATATGAATGATGAAGGACAAAAATTTTTGTGTACAAATTTTTTGTTTATAATTGTATTAATGTTTAGCTTTTGTTAAATGTAGATTTTTTTTTCTTTGTTGTGCATGTGTAATGTCTCATTAGCATAGGTATGTTAGTTTTTAGAATTAGAATAGATATGTTAATGAATGTAGTTGTATGTGCATGTTGAGTTTTTGAGTTCATCTGAACCATATCCCGATGATGAAAATTATCCTCTAATTGTATATTGAGGTCGGGGGTAATGCCATTCATGTGTGTTTTGTGTGCTTAGCATGTCGATTAGGTAAAAATTATTTTGATCCTAAATCGCACGATCGCATAGACTCATTGTATAATTAGTTGAACGATTTAACGCCGATTATTTAGTAATAAGTTCATGACAGAAATGAGAAATCTAGAACTTGATTGGGGGAGGCTTGAGGCAAATTATCGGTAAGGTAATTCCAGAGGCATGATATAGGTCTTCATTTTTATCGCTTGAACCTTTTAAAACTAACCTGAAAATTTATTCCCTCGTTCCCCTGTCGAAGCCCATGACCTTTTCAATTCTGAACTTGTTTCTATACTTTAGCCAAGTAAATCTTTCAAAACCATTGTCGCTAAGGATAAAAGTAAAAATTGAGTGAAATCAAGTAGCCTTAGTTTATGCTAACTTGAAGTGAGTGATCGGGGTTTCAGATTAAATGTTATTGGTTAAGTATAAGCGTATTCACTTGTCAGTCTTTTACTTCATGCATGCTCCTAAAATTGTACAAATTCGAATAAGTTTGGGGGTGTAAAAAAAAAAAACTATGTGAATATAGTTTTTAATTTCGGTTGTTGTGACAAGTGAATATAAGGTTATTTAATCTTGTTCAGGGTTATATTTTCAAAGTTAGGGGGTTACGAGAGAGATTTAGCGACAAGCGTTTATGCCTCGGGTATCGTTAAATTATAACGAATTTCTGTTTTCTATTCCTACGATACCCTTGGTCATTATCTAAAGCCAAGACAAGCCCTATTGATCTCTGTAAATATCCGAATCTACATTAGTGAATACTTGAGCCCAGTCAAGCATATGGCTGTCCTGAATCTTTTAAAAGTTTAAGTCATGACCTTATTTATTGAATAATCCAATCCGGTGTTTAATTAGTTAATACATCTGAGTTCTCATACACACACACACACACACATTTCAAATGGATCTAGAATGGTTTTAACTGATATTGAATGTTGAAATTCTAGAACACCACGTGGCGTGTGTTATTCCTTAACTTGATCTGATTACGAGTTGTTGAGGGAAGAACCATATGGTTTCTTTGATTGAACTTGAATCTCACAGGTGTTTACTTCTTATTTGTTAATGTTTATCTATTTTTAGTTTAGAAATTAGCTAATTAGTGTAGTTAGTGTTATTTAGTGTCAGGCTGTTTTACTCAAGAACTAGCAAAATTCTAAGTTTGGGGGTATTTGATAGGTTTAAAATACCTATCTATTTTCAAGCCGAATTTGTCAGTTTTCGAGTGTTTTATTAATATTTTAATTGCGTTTTAGTTGTTTTTATATAAGTTAGGTGTAGGGATGTAAACAATTGACAAACTGAGCGAAACGGTGGGAAATCGGTAAAGAAAAGATGAAAAATTGAGGTTTCAAGACTAGTTGAAATCCGCCTAGGTGATTTAGAATGCTGAAATTCGCCTAGGTGAAGAAACCACCGCCTAAGCGGAATTCTGTCAAAAGGTTGGAGTGCTGAAATCTGCCTAGGCGAAAGAAACCAATGCCTAGGCGGAATTTCGTTAGAGGGTTGGAATGCTGAAATCCGCCTAGGTGAAGAAACCACCGCCTAGGCAGAATTCCGACAGAAGGTTGGACTGCAGCCATCCGCCTAGGCGAAGAAACTACCGCCTAGGCGGAAATCAATCAGAATAAAAGTTTTTAGCCCTCCGCCTAGGCGAATAAACGATTGCCTAGGCAGATTTCTAACCAACTTAACCTTCGCCTAGGCGAATTTCCCTGTTTAGACAAAAAATATATTTTTTAGATCTTTTTGAAACCTTTGGCCTATATATACCCCTTTCCCATATCTGAAAGTGGTTGTTAGGCATCCCTAACCCTAATATAGAGTTCTTAAGCTATCTTTGAGAGATCAAGGAGGAGGTTAATCATTTGGGTAAAGAGGAATCATTTGCAGATTGATAATTAGCGACAGTGGATCGTTCCATTCTCAGATTTGGTCATATTTCTCTTGTTTTTATCTTTGTAATTACTTTTCCATATCTAATGATGTTGAATCACTCTTGTTTTGTATGGTATATGGCTAAGATTACGTAGTATTAGTTAAATATTACTTAGGTGTTGTTGAAATCATGTAAATGCTAATTTGAATGGATTAATGTTTCTTTAATGGATGTTTGTCTAAATCCGATTGTGTTTACCGTTATTCTTAATATTATGCTTGTATTGATAAACCGAGAATACGGGGTTTGATACTCGGGAGAGATAACCCCGAATTCGGACTAGGGTAAATGCAACGGGATGTTCTAACGACCCGGGAGGGCGTTAGAATGTGTGCAATCCATGACGTTGGCTCAAGACTCATGCGACCTAGGGTCGTTAATGCGTTGAGGGGGACTTCTTCATTAACACGAAGTCATGTAATCCCTTGTCTTACACTCGGGAGAGGTAGCGGAGGAGTTGTAGATACAGAGATTGTTGGAATAGATAAACACCGTTATAGCTAACTAAATGAAATCAAATATGTTTTATGTGAAAGAAATCAATACCTAAGTAATTAGTGTAATTAGAACTAACCTAATAATTGTAATTTATCTTAGTAGATTAAATAGAATACAAACAATTCTTGAAAAATTGGGATAATATGAGATTATGTCAATCACAATATTCAACTAAATTACACGTGTTCCCAGTGGAACGATATCCGATCTCTCAATCACTATATTAAAATTAGACCTCGTATACTTTCGAGTAGTCATTACGCGAGCGATGAAATCCTCGACGTACAACATGCAAATAAATTCATTTCAAATATATTATCATGCATGCATAATAATAATATGCAACTAATTTTTGTTAATTCAAAGTATTATAATTATTACACTCCAAGCATAATAATTAAAAAAAAGAAAAAGAAATTCAAAGTATTTCCATTTCAAATTCCACTCCACGGCTCCAAATTGCCTGCTACCAAGAACACCTAGCCAAACTGGAGTTATACATATTACTCAAAGGCCACTAATATATATTAGTATAATTCAATTAGAACCACATGACCAAATCGACAATTTTGCCGAACTTCAAGGAAAAACAAATCAACCTTATTTTTGTTTATTTACTGCACACGATTTCATTTGATAATTATTACAGAGTGTGGTATCATAATTATAATAGCATGTATAATTATTTTGTTTCACCATATAATTAAATTATAAATAATATGAGGCCGATAATAATACTTTTTCAATTTATCGATTCAATCCTTACAATAGTAAATAATAAATTTGATTATTACAAATTAAATACAATTTAAAATTCTCGGCACCGTTAATAGTACAACCGAACAACCCAAAAATTTCATTTCATAAAAATCTGATAAAAATTTGATAGTGATGGTGATAATTAAATTTGTCGACTTATCAAATCAAATTTTTAGTATTAAATATCAACTACAATTATTACAAATAAAAATTCTAATATAATTCTCGGCACAGTTTCGTTCTCACCGGCTCTGCAATCAAAATTGTGAGGTTGTGAGCCAACGCTCAGTAGAACTCTAACCCCTCTAATACGTGCATTTAATTAATACAACAAATAAAGCACGTAGGCATGCATTCCACATAATTTTTGCATAATCATAATTATTTCATGAAATTTAACAGTTAAAATTCAACGATAATAATAACGTGAATCTCATAATAGGAAAATTTAATACATATATTAAAAGAGTTAGAAATTCTACCAGTAATCCGAAGTCAAAATTTGACCCGGAATAGTTAAAAATATTCAAAACATATATATGATGCATTCCAAAATCCCAATTTTGCGGCTCCTATTCACCTGAAGATATATATATATATATATATATATATATATATATATATATATATATAAGGAAGGAGGTCAATAAGTGGCTGGCGGTTTTTTTGTTTTTGTGTTTTCATGGTCACAAATCCATTCCTTTATGCTTAAGGATTAATAATTACATTTACCACCCCGTAGTTATAAATTAATTCATGTTAAACCCAATAATTATATTTTTCTCTCTAAAATTACCAAATATTTATTTTAAGTTTCCACCATATACAAAACAACTCAAAAATGTTAAAACTTCTATAAAATAATGTTTTCAGAAATATAAATTTAACATTTAACTCCACAAATTATATAGTATATATGTACACCACAAATTTACAAAATTATTTCCAAATATATTAAACTTATAAAAATACTATTTTTTCAAAAATATAATTTTTCGGGGTATTACAAATAACTTGAACGATACTGGGTTGGTGTAACTTAACTAGGTAGATATGCCAATACCTGATAGTGTGAGGTTCGTTCAAAGCAGAGAGTAATTACGAACATCTAATTTTCCATAAGAAACATTTAGAATGTACTCATTTCTCTAAAGGAATGTGAGATTCAAAATATTTAGTGGGAGTACACTTAGATTTATAAATGGGATTTAAATCTAAAATCAACGTACACTACTTTTCTTGTCACACCCCACCTCGGACACTCGTCATGCGGGGCCGGTGTGACGACAACACAACCACACACTGAACGCCAAACAAACTAGGAAACGACAAAGGACATATACCAAATGGATATATACAACTACAAATGTCACCAGATACAACCTCTCTAGTTAGGGACACACCCGTCCCTAGAAATAATATTAACACAAAAATATAAAACTTTCCAAGAACCTCTAACAGGTTCGTCTCAGACAGCTCCTCCCAAAGTTACTCACACGCTATACTAACACCGGACTCTACTTAATGCCAGTAGGGAACCGACTCCTATGCTGTTGTACTTGCGAGTGTACTGCCTTCTTAGTAAAAATATTTTTAATATAATAATTCATTATAAGTAAATACCATATTTTTATGGATCAAGCATAAGTATATGAGCATCACATATCTAATAAAAAATCTCTATAATATAAGCAGTGGAAATAAAGCAATAAGTATAATATAAGTTCCATTCAAACCCATCCAGTATAAAATAAAACTAATCACCATATATAAGTAAATCACCAAATATAAGTAAAACACCACATCTCAAAACACCACCCTATCATACCACTCACTAGCCAGCCATAGTGATCGTTTAACCTCACGATCGGGAGTTGTAACGGTACCATAACCATCCGTAGGATATGCCTTCCTAGCGGACCTAACTGCGCAGATCACAGCCTACCGGACGTCTACGGAGGCCATAATATAAATCACCACATAATATCAATCACCATATCAATCACTACCTGTCAGACCACCCTCCGGACATGACATAATATAAATCACCACCTGCCGGATCACCCTCCGGACATGACATAAACTATGACATAATCAACTCAATAATATCATCATCAAATCACAAATCAATATCTATCTGCCGGACCGCCCTCCGGACAGACCATAATATAAATTACCACCTCATCAATATTGTCAAAATCACCAACGTCCACCTCTTTTCTCAAAACTAACTTTTACATCCGAAAATCATATTTTAATCTTTCTTTCTTTTTTAAAACAACATAATTCAACGAAAATCCATTTTTACCAACTCACCCAAAACCGTCTTGATCCATATCATTTATAAAATCATACAGTCTAAAATAAACACATTTTTCATCCTATATATATATATATATATATATATATATATAAATAGTTTTGGCAAGAAGACAGTACACTCACCTGATATTCCGCTTTTCAAAAGCTCTATCGACTAACCTACTGAACTTCTGATAAATGTGAACCTATTTGTGACAGAACTTAAATTAATATTTTATGTAGAAATAACCTAACTATGCCACGAAATCCTAATTTTCGAAATTTTCCTATTTCCCGCATTTTCTTTTAGAATATTATCATTTAGTTAACATCGTTCCGTTACGGTTTACTATATATAAACTTTGTTCCTATAAACGATCTCATTATTTGTTTTTCATCATTTCGACAACTTCGACGCTAGTAATTAAATTAACAAATCCTGTAATTTTAACGGGAAACGTTACCCGCTCCCAATCGGTTGTCAACCTCAACACGAATTCCTTGATTTTTGCTTACTGCTGCCCACCGCCTAAGCGGACGATCTACCGCCTAGGTGAACGAGCTCCTTTACAGTTCTGAGTTATACACTGATGGCCCACCGCCTAGGCGAGAAACTTCTGCCTAGTCAAACTTTTTCTCATTCTGTACACTGATTTACCACCGCCTAAGCGGATGCTCCTTCTCCCTTCTGCTTTGTTTTGTCAATTCCAGTCGACCACTATTTCTCTCCTCACTAACTCCGACAGTCACCACCACTAATTGCAACCATCACATACCCACACCCACACAAAAACACACATACACATACAGCAGCTCACGCACGCACTATGAACAACCGATTCGGAACACACACACACACACACACACACTCTTTCGATCAAATACACATACATACCGACGGCATCACCAACCCGAACCAGAAAACATACACATACACCTGCACGGCCAAACAAATGAAGAAATACACCCACATACATGCACGCAGCACACACATATACACAACAACACCCATGACGAACGGACGGACGGACGACGACGACCCACTGCAGGCAAAACAGAGCACATAGACACAACACACACTGCCGAAAAATAGAACAACACTCTCTCACACACACACACACGGCACATACCTCATCCCCTCAACGGAAACAGAAAAACAGGGACACATACACACAACAGCAGTACCCCCTATCGGCGAACCAAACTACTGACCCAACCTCTCTCTTCCTTCTTTTTCCTTCTTTTCGACTCTTCTCTCTCTCTCCCGTTCCTTCTCTCTCTTCTTCGTGATCCTTCTCCGATCTGACATATATATATATATATATATATATATATATTTGCGTATGTATATGATCAAAAGGCAGGCCACGCGTCCCATTTTTCTCCATCTGTTACCACCGACTCCCTCTCTCTCTCTCTCTATATATATATAACTAATTTACATTAAACCCCCTCTCATTTTTATTAAGTTTAATATTTTTATGTTAATACTTTGAAGATTTATACTTTGACCCCCTAAACTTTTTTATCACAAATTAAATTTCGAAATCTACCCCCACAGTTTTAGTTAGGATAGAAATTAAACCCATTCTGAATATATTTTTTTTTTTTTTTTTTTTTTTTTTTTTTTTTTTTTTTATGTTTATGAAAATTTGCAATTTATCCCCTCAAATTCATAATTACCACCATCAACTCCGTTATTTCCGAAGTAATTTTAAATAAAACTTTAAATCAGACGTATACCCAAGGTTGGGGTCTTACAACTCTTCCCTCCTAAAAGAAATTTCATCCTGAAATTTTACGTAGGAATTAAAATCTTAGACAAATCAATAATACGTTAAACGTGCACTACAAGGTTACATTATACATACTTCATTCAAGAACAGTTGGTTTCTACGTAGGGTCCCATAACCGATCGTCACCCTAAATTTGTAATCGACCATTCCCGACCAAACATTTCTACACACATTGCGATATTTTCATTCGTAGTGACCAACATTATATCCAACAACCAACTGTTTTATATTTCTAACGCTTCCGCTGCATTACTCTGATAAAATCAAAATTAGTAACAATACTATATGCTTAAAATATTTTTTATAAATTGAGTCTATTTCATTTCATCGCAACCGGCGCTTATTCATTTCATCCAACATTTTCCAGTCGCCCATTTTAACAAAATTATTATTATTTTTTATTTTATTTATTTATTTATTTATTTCAATATTTAACTCAACAACAATCACCACTAGTCTCATAGGCACAGATAACCCAACTATCATTTACCTCAATACCTTCCTTAACTCTTCAATATTTTTATATACGTTTTCTAAAATTATTACTTACTCATAAAATTGAAACTACGTTCCCAAATCGCAATATACTTATATCGATATCCTTTACAACACTTAAATATTACCGACCTGCCTACCAACAACTCAATTACATCAAACCGATAATCTATAAAAAAATTCTTTTATGCCTCCACATTTTATCATATATATATATATATATATAACTCAAAGGACATAGGTACGCTCCAGTCACAAAAATTCGATACATTCTAATAATTATTAGCTACTAACTGAAAATAGGATATCATGAATACATATCAACTCAAGGATATTTCAAATTATACTTTTTCCATGAAATCTAAATGACCTCCACTTTCCAATAAAAATGTAGCCAAATCAGGCTATTTTTAAGTCTCGAAAAATTTTCGTTCCCCTATCTCAGTTTAGTTTATTTAACTGGAATCCTACATCCTTTTCATATAGCGCTTTATATGATACCCCTTTGATCGACGACAAGATATCTATTAATATAAACATATTTCATTAGTGCCGCACAACCATACCCCTTACCAAAATCTTCCACTACACAATCCGTCAACATATCTTCCAACACCTGAATTGTACTTCCTGATAAGCCGTTAATTCATAATTAAAATGAGGTATCAACTTCCAATTGGGCACCTTAAGGAGTATGGAAATTCAGCACGAATGTTCAAATAACTATCAGCTCTTGGTACTACAATTTCCCTTATACAGCTTTTCCAATAGAGATTTTACCTGGAATTTGATACTCGAATTTCTAAATCTACAACATATTAGTTTTTACAACGGTTATCACATATGAAACTTATCTTTTAAGATATCACCATGCAATACTACATTTCGAATTCCTTCGCGGACTGTTAATACAATAGCGACTTAATTTATTTTTTAAAAAGAAATTATCTTTCAATCTATCTTCCTATTACAATACGGCGACAACACTTACACAGTAGTAATTCAATTCAAAATATGGTAAATCAATTTATCCAAGAGAAACTATCAATTATTGAATGACTAAGTCATACTAGTATCTTATCCCAACTTAATCCGACACTTACATTGAACTCATGCCTCATGCAACTGAACAATCTCGTCCATATACGCTTGGCATACGAATCAAGACTCCTCTATTTTCATTCTGGAATGGGTAAAGGCTATAATAACCCACCTGGATATTAATACTCGACCTTAATTTTTGCTAACATACAAGTCACCTACTAATAATGCTCCCGCAATCTTGATACAGTTTGATATTACCGGGAACTTTGCAAATTTTGTCCTTTACACCCCTTTTAAGGTCTCTGGTGTCAAATGAGCATCATTAAGAACACACAATCTATTTCTGATCATCGCAACTTCATTATTATTTCTGACACGATAGTCAGCCCTGTGACCATTTTCTATTTCCTTCCTCTCTAATATTTTCCAACTGGACATCCAACTTCTGCACTTCTACTGCACCATCGATCAATGTTGTTTTCACATCAATAGCTCAAATAGCGTGGTCATCGGACCAACCGCCCACTAAACTCACAAGGATCTCAACTTAACACATACATTAGTATGAGCAACCTGAATATGCGTAATCACGTTTTCCCGATTTCTGACTCAAGGCATAAATCTCGTCATACAGGAAATGTTGCAAAATGTCAAGACAACTACAATCACTGCCATTCCAAAAATTTCGAATTCCAGTCACCCGTTTTCAACCTTCTCCATACTCCATCAACCCACCACTTCGACTCCCTTTAGATTCACTTGATTACTATGTCTCAAGAGCACTTGTCCCAAAATTACCACTCGATCCAACCAATACTCATATTTATTGCATTTGACATACTCAAACTTTTTGTTACAAACTTTGACCTTCAATTGGTAATATTCTACTAAAAAATCTAATTGAGAAAACATTCTGGTCTTCCGCAGTTGATTAAACAAACCGTCAATTTTTAAATGATGAGTTACCAACACGCATCTTCAACGTCACACCGGATCTTCATAGAGAACATCAGGTCTACATTAATCATGAGTTAATAGTCTAATTTAATGTAACGACCCGATTTTCCAGGGCCGTCACACGGCTTCTCCTATAGAGACTTCCAAAACGAACTCACTCAAATTCCAAATATTCAGTAAATTTTATTTACTGATTTTATAATGAAAATTATTAAAAACAGCTAAGTGAAATCATTCTTCTACTTCAAATTAATCCACTCACTTTTCTACACAACGGCGACCACCTTAAAAATCCCAAGGTTATAATTAAAATCCCAATTTTTTTACATTTTATCAACCCGATTTTTATTTAATCAACTTAATGTGTTGAACGTTCACTTTCTTAAAATGATGGAACTTAGTTTACAACAACTACGGTTATTACTCATGCTTACTAATACCCCGACAATTTCTCTCAGAACTACATAGGGAAAATCCCTAGCGACTACAATATCCACAGCCTAATCTTGTTCTGACTGGTGACCAACACCCGCGTACAATATTCTGATATACCCACTACCAAACTTACTGGGGTAATGATTACATCTTCCCCAAATATACAAAATTTGATTCATTCTAGATTCGAAAAAAAATTTAATTTTACTCACAAATGCTTACTCATACGAATAGATTATCATCATAGACTCACAATTCTCAGCTACTTTTTACATATTATTCTCTATTACGTTGCTATATTTACTAACTCCACAACTGTTACTCCATCTATCCACTAGTCTAAAATGTATTACCAAATTAAATTCTTTTCTAATAGCATCACAATTTTCTCACATCCTTAGTTTCAACTAATACGCCTTCAGATTGCGTAGAAGGTAATTTTATACTCACTTCGAATGTCATTTCATATTCCAACTTAAGTGTGTTCTACTATACTATCTAGTATTTTAATGACGACTTACTAAGTGCTACTGATAATTACCTACTGATAATTACCCCATCGTCACGTTATACGCATGTAGTTGTGTCCCAATTAAAATATCACATTTCCAACTATTTATACTTTCCACAATCACGATCCACCCATTTCCCCCACCAACAACACAACATTACTCAAATCCAACAACTGGCAATATCATCACTTTGTCGCATCACTTCCTGCCAGCAAGACAACCAACCATGCACAATACCAATTCACTAACTAATGTAATGAAAGAACTAACACTTACGTACTAACTCACCTATTAACATCCTATCTCCCTATCTCATGTCCCCTATTGACTAGACGACTGACACGTCTTCCTATCTTATGGTCTTCTACTGACGCAACAACTGATAAGCCTACAGAACCTATAACCTAGACTCTGATACCAAATTGTCACACCCCACTCCGGACACTCGTCATGCGGGGCCGACGTGACGATAACACAACAACACACTGAATGCCAAACAAACTAAGAAACAACAAAGGACATATACCAAATGGATATATACAACCACAAATGTCACCAGATACAACCTCTCTAATTAGGGACACACCCGTCCCTGGAAATAATATTAACACAAAAATATAAAACTTTCCAAGAACCTCTAACAGGTTTGCCTCAGACAGCTCATCCCAAAGGTACTCCTACGCTATACCAACACCGGACTCTACCTAATATTAGTAGGGAACCGACTCCTATGCTGTTGTACCTACGAGTGTACTGCCTTGTTAGTAAAAATATTTTTAATATAATAATTCATTCTAAGTAAATACCACATTTTTATGGATCAAGCATAAATATATGAGCATCACATATCTAATAAAAATCTCCATAATATAAGTAGTAGAAATAAAGCAATAAGTATAATATAAGTTCCATTCAAATTCATCCAGTATAAAATAAAACTAATCACCATATATAAGTAAATCACCAAATATAAGTAAAATACCACATCTCAAAACATCGCCTCATCACACCACTCACTGGCCAACCATAGTGATTGTTTAACATCACGATCGGGAGTTGCAACGGTATCGTAACCATCCGTATGATATGCCTTCCTAGAGGACCTAACTGCGCAGATCACCGCCTACCGGACGTCTCCGGAGGCCATAATATAAATCACTGCATAATATCAATTACCATATCAATTACTACCTGCCAGACCACCCTCTGGACAAGACATAATATAAATCACCACCTGCTGGATCACCCTCCGGACAAGACATAAACTATGACATAGTTAACTCAATAATATCATCATCAAATCAGAAATCAATATCCATCTACCGGACCACCCTCTAGACATACCATAATATAAATCACCACCTCATCAATATCGTCAAAATCACCAACGTCCACCTCTTTTCTCAAAACCAACTTTTACATCCGAAAATCATATTTTAATCTTTCTTTCTTTTTAAAACAACATAATTCAACGAAAATCCAGTTTTACCAACTCACCCAAAACCGACTTGATCCATATCATTTATAAAATCATATAGTCTGAAATAAATACATTTTTAAATAAACACACACACACACACACACACACACACACACATAAATAGTTTTGGCAAGAAGATAGTACACTCACCTGATATTCCGCTTTTCAAAAGCTCTATCGACTAACCTACTGAACTTCTGATAAATGTGAACCTATTTGTGACAGAACTTAAATTAATATTTTATGTAGAAATAACCTAACTATGCCACGAAATCCTAATTTTCCTATTTCCCGCATTTTCTTTTAGAATATTATCATTTAGTTAACATCGTTCCGTTACGGTTTACTATATATAAACTTTGTTCCTATAAACGATCTCATTATTTGTTTTTCATCATTTCGACAACTTTGACGCTAGTAATTAAATTAACAAATCCTGTAATTTTAACGGGAAACGTTACCCGCTCCCAATCGGTTGTCGACCTCAACATGAATTCCTTGATTTTTGCTTGCTGCTGCCCACCGCCTAGGCGAACGAGCTCCTTTACAGTTCTGAGTTACACACTGACAGCCCACCGCCTAGGGGAGAAACTTCCGCCAAGACGAACTTTTTCTTATTCTGCACACTGATCTACCACCGCCTAGGCGAACTTTCCACTACCTAAGCGGACGCTCCTCCTTCCTTCTACTCTGTTTTGTCAATTCCAGCCGACTACTCTCTCTCTCCTCACTAACTCCGGCAGTTACCACCACCATTTGCAACAATCACACACCCTCCATACACATACAGCAGCTCACGCACGCACCATGAACAACCAATTCGGAATACACATACACACTCGTTCGATCAAATACACACACACACACGACGACAGCAGCAACCCGAACCAGAAAACACACACATACACCTGCACAGCCAAACAAATGAAGAAATACACCCACACACATGCACGCAGCACACACACATACACAACAACACCTATGACAGACGGACGACGATGACCCACTGCAGGCAAAACAGAGCACATACACACAACATACACTGCCGAAAAATGGAACAACACACACATGATTATTAATGTCCCCCTTTTAAACTGTCTATTAATTATGGAAGAATTGACAAGTTTGGATTTGGGAAGATTTTTATTGTTTCTCTTGTTTAGCTTAGATTGTTTTAGCAAAATTTATATGCATTTCAAAGAAAAGAAAAATGGTAAAAATTTAAACAAGTAAGAAAAACATGTGGAAAACCATGTTTTTTAAGGTAAAAAAAAAGAAGCATTAGTTTGTTTAGAAATAACTTTAAAGAATATTTAGAAAAAAACCTTTATATAACAAAAAGTTTTGACTTTCAAAAACAAAATATCTAAAAAAAACATTTGTTGGTGAAGGTAGTTTGGAAACAAAGATTTTCCAGAATCTTCTTTAGAAAAATATCTAAAAAACCATTTTTTAAGAAAGAGATTATAAATTAAATTTTGACAAGTTTCTTTTAGAAAGGGAAAAACAAGTTTTAAAATGAAAAGGGTAAAAAGTTTTGATGGACTGTGACTTAGTGCCAGTCCAGGGTCTTTACTAAAAGAGAAAAATAAATGTGCCATTCCAAGGACTGTGACTTAGTGTCAGTTCAAGGTCTAGACTAAAAAAAGAAAAAAGAAAAAAAGTACCAGTTCAAGGACTGTGACTTAGTGCCAGTCCAAGGTCTAGACTAAAAAAAGAAAAAAGGTGTCAGTTCAAGGACTATGACTTAATGCCAAACAAAAAAAATACAGGAAAAGTAAAGCTTAAAAAGGCACAAAACAGGAAAGTAAATGACTGAAAAGTAAAGTACGGAAACATGCAAAGTAGAAAAGTAAATGACATGAAATGTAAATAGCGAGAAAATAAAGTTCTCAATTGGTGTTTTGTTAGGTATTTTCTTAGGTTTATGTCAATTTTTACTTGACAAACAAAGATAATGTGAGAGGGTGTTAGAGAAAGCTTACCGTACTAGGGAGGATGTCTTTCCCTAAGTGTTTCCGCCTTAATTTTTTTTTCTCCTTATTTCTCCTTCTTCTTCTTTTATTTTCTTTACTTGTTTCCTTTTTAACATCTTTTGTGAGGGTTTTAAAAAGCTTTTTTGGAGGTTTTTTTTAGAGAGATTTTGCAAGCTTGTAAGAGGGTGTAGTGCTTAGAAAGCAGTCAACTTGAGAAAGTATTAGAACCTAGAGAAAGAAAGAAATGATCAAGGTGCAAGTTGGGACAAGGAAATGACCCCCTTTTTATACTTCCTGGAGGTTTGCACATTGACGAATGTGCAGGCCATCTTGAGGGCTTTAAATACCCTTGATTGATGGGGGCTACCCCCCCAATTGTGTATTTTTTACATTTTAAACCCCTTATTTATGGTATTGCCTGTAGAATCTTTAACATTTTAAAAATCAAGTCATATCACTTATGTTAATGACCTTGGGATGCTCAATTTTGGATATCGCGACTCCCAAGAAACATCTGATGGTTTGTCTTACTCCTACAGGGTGTGTATGTAGCAAATTATGTGTTTTGGACACTTTTTGTATAATCAAAGCATTATTTTTTGATTCTTCTAGAAATTGAAAGTTTATAAATAAAATTAAACTATCCAAAATATTATTGGAACATTCAATTTTGAAAAATAAAATGTTTTTGGTTGTCAATTTGATAAAATTGGCAAAAACGAAAGTTTTGGGGGTCAAAACATAAAGTAAGTGTATTTAGTTAAAAAATTTCAAATTAAATGGTGAAAACCAAAATTAAACACATTAAAAGTGATATCCATAGGAAAACCACTTTCAATTTTGTCATTTTGGTTCGCAATTAAATTTTAGAAATTTTCTACTTGACCCCAAACTTTTGTTTATGTCGGAATTCAATCTGATTAGCGATTTTTCTATTTTTCTTATATTTAATATTTTTTGCAATATTATTAAACATAATATAAGGTGAAAATTCGTCCCTTTAAATGGTGTTTGTTTAAACTTTGTCCGAATTTTCAATTTAGAGCCGAAACGTTTTAAGGTGAAAAGGGGCAGGACAAAATATTGTGTCAACAGATGCCCCTCATTGTCATTAGAGTTTAGACACAATGACAAAGATAGGAGACACAACCATTTTTTTTCTGTAGGACATTAAAATGAAATGGACCTAACCTAGAGTAGTCTATGTTGGTTTTTTGACAGGGAATGAATTGAAAATGGTATTTTCCGAGATAGTTTGGAAATCGCCGGAAGCAAGTAAATAGATGGTGATTCGGGGTTAGCCAGGGTAACACCAAAAACAGTAAATTTAAATAGTGATCCAGAGGCATACCTGGGAAACACTGAAAGTAATAAATTTAAAAAGGGATCTAGGGGCGTGCTTGGAAAACACCAAAAGTAGTAAATTTAAATGGTGATCTAGGGGTGTGCCTGGCAAACACTGAAAGTAGTAAATTTAAAAGATGATCCAGGAGTGTGCCTGGAAAACACTGAAACCAGTAAATAACAATTCCTACTCAACAAGTTAGGAGCCAACTCTAAGGATGATTAACAAACCAGTCCTTGAGGAATGTGCCGCAATGCAGGGAGCGGAGAACGTTGACCATCAACATCTCCTAAGTTTGATCGAACCCAACCTAAGGTTTCTCTACATATATCAGACAAGTTAGAATCAATTCAGATGTAGTTCTAACAAGTCCTACTATAAAATGCTAGAAATAAAACTCTAAGGAGGGTCGATTGACCCGTCCTAGAGGAATATGCCACAGCATAGGGGTGAAGAATGTTGATCATCAACATCTCCTTAGTTTGATCGAACCCAAATAGGGGTTTCCTACATATCTTAAGCGAGCTAAGAATCAGGTCAAGTGTAGTTCAGAATTAGCTAAGGTGTTTCGGGTTTAGTCTAGAAGTTAATGGAGTAAGCAGTTTAGAAGGTGAACCAAGGTTGCGTCTAGGCAACCCCGAAGTAAATAATTTAGGATGGTGAACCAGGGATGTGCCTGAGTGACACTGATAACAAGCAAAATTTATGATGGTGAACCAGCGATATGCTTGGGTAACACTGACAATAAGTAAATGATGCTTTATAGTAGCCTGGAACTACTGATAAGCAATATACATCGTACGAGAGGCAGACAATGTCGATCATCAACATCTCCTATGTGTGGCCGAACCTACCCGAGGGTTTCCTAAATATCTTAGAGTATCTAAGAATCAGGCTAAATGTAGTGTAACAACAAAATGAATTTAATAATAATGCAAATCAGGAATGGGTAGGAAAAGGTTCTTGGCTCTAGAAACCAATCTTCAGGATATCATCTGAATACAAGATTGAAGACAACTTAAATGGTTCTCAGAAGAGGAACCAAAAGGGAAAATCGACATTCAGGAATGTAGAGCTTCATGGCGGAATCCCGCATAAGATTGCCAAAGAAGTTTAGAGAACTTTCTGAATAAATTTAACTGGGATAAATTGTGCCTCAGTCTGAGATTGGGGTAGGGGTGGCATGTACTTCTTAACAGAAGTCAATCATGGCATTAAATTTTCCCCAACCCAAGGCTAGGGTAAATCAGATCAAGGAATCTCATAGGAGAAACCTTATATAATGTGCCTCAGCCCTAGTTTGGATAAAAATAGTATATCCCGAAGAGTTTGGGAAAATATAACAAGACCCACATAGGCTGCCTACGTATCTCGGATCAAGCGTTTAAGTTGAAAAACACTTTTCTTGATAGTACATTTTTTTAGTTTGAAAGGTAATTGAACCCACGTGGGTTGCCTATGTATCGTTGTTTAATCCTGGAATAAGGTCAGGGCGTAATTATGGTGATGACAATTTTTGTTTAAGTGTACGGCTAAACCCACATGGGTTGCCTACGTATCCTGGTTTTCACCTAGAATCTGTTCAGAATGTAATTTTCTTACTATGATGATTTTGTTTTAACTAGAAGAACGATCCCTCATCGGTTGACTATGTATCCTAATTTTTTAGGTCAGGAATTAGGTCGAAACGTAATTCTCTTGGACAATTTTAGGCAAGACATCACGGTTTAAGACTAGAGACAGAGATGAACACAAACTTTTATAGGAGATCCTGAATACAATAAAATATGCCCCCAGTCTTTAAGTGGGATGGTGAATAGATAAGTTTGGCGAGGGATCAAATCTAGCATTTCCCAATGTAAGGTAAAGAATGAGATGGGTGTAAAATATGCCCTAGCCTGCGGGTTGGGGAGGAAACATAATGGCCATTGCAAGATAGGCTAACTCAGTACAACCTATCTTTAACTAGGGGTGATGAAAAATGAACTTGAAATAAAGGTAGCAAATCTATAAACACGTCTGCCGACACATTTTCGGGTAGTAAAGCAACGGTTTCTACGAAGAGAACCCATTCTCTAGGATTTGCCTATAGGTGTAACACCTGGGTTATCTAATTCAGTATTTAGTCAAGACAAAATTAGTGAAAATAGTTACATGTGGCACAAAGGCTCATAGATCGGCGGAAGAAATTAGAGGGTGAGCCCTTTCTTTCTTTTCTGGTTATCACTTCGGGTATTTCCATTTTGAATGTTGATGTTTAGCTAGTAAGTGTATGTTTTATTGTATTTTAAGAATCAAATGATTTTAGAAAGAAAGAACTCCCTTCTCCTCTCATTTGTCTTGTCTTTTGAACAACGCCTGTTGATTTCTTCTCTTAGAAGTTGGAAAATCTTCATCTATCGTTAGACTTCTCCTTTGACTGAAAGCTCCATCATGGAGATAAATCTATAGCGTACCAAACTTGTCCCAAAAGTTACTCTTGATATCGAAATCCCGATTATCTTGAAGGTATGATGACTTCCTATTTGAAGTCTGGTTTTAGGATCGAGGATCTTGGCTTAGTAGGGTTGCCGACCTTTGATTCTTGCTTATCGTCGAATCAACAGCGACATTGGATTTTTTTCTCTTCTAGAACGGAAAAATTTGCTTAAAGGGTAATAGCCCATTCCTCTTACTTTTCCCTTTTCTTCATTTTATATATGTGTGTGTGTGTCATTTTTAGCCTTAAAACTCCTTAATAAGGGGTGATGATTTGAATTTAGGCCCTCTGCCTTTTGGTTAAAAGTGTGCATTGGATTTGATCAAGTTAAATCCATGCACGATGATAGAAACTGTAAAAATGTGCCCCGGTCCATGGTTAGGGTTTCTACTATTGGATGATCAAACCTTAATAGGTTTCTTGCGTACTTTGGAGATTTACCAAGGATTAGGAAAAATGTAGTTCTTGCACAAGCATCCCTTGTTGTTTGAATAGAAAAGAGAGCAAAAATAGTTTTCATAGGAAAGTCAATGGACTTTTCTAGAGATGTGCTCTTATACAGAGCTAATATAATGTCGTGAAGTTTACACATATTTTTCTTTTTTTATTTCGACCAGACCCACTTAGGTTTCCTACGTATCTTGTGTAGACATCGCATTTCGTCCCGCTCAGTTAGTATCAGATCTAAACTATAAGTTCATATAAACTTTAAACTAATGTTTAAAGAGAATGAATTTCTACCTTAAGATCACACTGAATACTACAAAAAACAACAAAAAACAAAAATCGAAAAACATAAAAATTCTCAAAATTTGACTGAATTCAATATAAGTAAATGTTTTGGGTTAACCTCGAAATTCCTAACGTTAAGGAGGACTAAAATGACATTATTAAAGGTTGATTTTCATCAAATCACCTTTAATATGAATAAAAATTAGTTATGACACTTCAACTATAGGACATTTCACCAATTTACCTATTTTACCTAAAGATCTTGATCAAACCAAGGAAGTTCCATGACAAGTCTAAGTTAACCAAAGTAACTAAGACTTAGGACTCAGTTCGAAAACAACCAAACCGAACTTATCATGACTTGCAATCAAAGCCCATCACATCAAGGGCCCTACCAAGAATTTAATGAATCATTTAATAAGAATTAAATGCCAAAATATTTTCTAGATATTTCCTACAAAATATCTAACGAAGAAACCAAGTTACTTGAAAAATAACTATAGATTATCAATTCAACCGATTTAGTTCGCCACCAAGGCATGTATTTAATGAGCCATCAAATCACCATGATTGGGATGACATAGGAAGACCACATTCAAGGCACCTAGATATTTTGATCAAAATATCTTAAGGAAACTAAATTTCTTGAAATGTAACTACATGGTTACAAGACTAACCGAACCAACTCCATCCCATTGGAGAGCATTAAATGCCCATCACATCAAGTGCCATTATCGAACATTAAATTCCAAATGACACTTATAGACCACATACAATGAATTTGCAAAGCATTAATGGTAATCAAACCAAAATAGTTCAAGTAACCGATACTTAGCCACCAAACCGAACTGAAAATGGTCACATCAAGCATTTGTTACCCTATGTGTAATCCAATCATGGGTAATGATTGGTAATCATTACCTTAGATATTCAAAGATTTGGTAATCATTACAAAATCATAGGAAATCTTGTAGAATCTTCAAGATTCGTTCGAAACCATCAAACCACAAGACATTACAGGGTGATCTCTAAGCCAAACAACCCTTAAGGAGTTGGATGGGTTACCCTATGCATTAGCCAATGTGCAGGGTGCCGGACCTATAAATAGGGAGCCTTGTTTTCATTATTTAAAGAGTTTTAACCCACACCTACTCTCTCTAGGCTTGAATTTTGCTCTCGAGTCTAGTGGGTTTTTCAAGCTTTCTATTCCAAAAACACCTCGATATTTTGTTTAAATATCTTCCCGAAGGAGTTCTTGAGGATCTTGGAGGAAGATCTCAAGAAGTTGTCAAAGAACGATCGAGAACAACCGAGAAGATTCAAAGAAGAAGAAGAAGGAAATCGCTTAGGAAAATACCACTCCCCTAAGTCAAGTATGTCTTCTTAAACACCATTTGATCTTGTATTAAATACAGATATACTTTTTGTACATAACATGTTCATGTAGTTCTTAGACTTATATTTCATGTACGTAATACATAAATCAAGTAATCAAGTCAAAAACATCTAAAACATGTCGAAATCATCAAACTATGTCAAGAACATGTCAGGAACATGAAGAACATGTGAAGAACATGATAAAAACATCTATCACACCATGCGTTGTGCATAGCATCTTTGATTATCTCAAGAACACTTGAAACCAAACTCCAAAAACTCAAATCAAACCTTTAATTAACCGACTGCTAACCACTAACTATTAATAACTGACTTTACTTTACTGCAATCGTCTCGATCACAGCCTAGCACTAAATCTTCAGGCTCGTGGATTGGCATCATATATGTATATATACATACTTACATACATACTTGTTGAATCCCACATTAATGTTGGGTCTTCCGATATCCGTTCGCAGTGGTTTGTCAAAATCCACCCTGCGCGTGAGGGGGCGTATTGAATCCCATATCGTTTGTGTTAATTGATCCTGAGCTATATATAAAGCCAAAGACAATCCTCTTCTTACAATACGTCTTTTGAGAGTGAGTTAGGCCCATTGAATTTTCTACATGATATCAGAGCTAGAGTTTTGTCTGATGTTGGGCGTGTTAAATCCCATATCAATGATGGGCTCCCCAATATCCTTTCGCAGTGGTTTGTCAAAGTCCACCCTGCACGTGAGGGGGCATGTTGATCCCACATTGATGTTGATTCTTTCGATATCCGTTCGCAGTGGTTTATCAAAATCCACCCTACGCGTGAGGGGGTGTATTGAATCCCACATCATTTGTGTTAACTGATCTTGAGCCATATATAAAGCCAAAGACAATCCTCCTCTTACAAGACGTCTTTTGAGAGTGTTTATCTGTCAAGACCCTTACTACTAAAAATTCAAAATATAGGGAGAACCTCTATTCCTTCAGGGATAAGTGTGCACCTTCTTAAAAAATGTTTCTATTTTTCTTAGTTACGAGTAAGACTAGCATATATACTATATATTTTCTTTCCTTTTTGAACTAATAACCTAAACATAAACACTAGACTTGCCTAAACAAGTGAGTTCGGTTGGAGTATTTTTGACAAAATCAAAGGTATTATCCACTTGTCATCGGTATATTCATGTATTTGTTTTATAATAAATCAAAACAAAATTAATCATCTTGCATAAATGAACTACGTGCCGACCTGATTCTACACGATTTGAGATATGTAGGTAACCCATGTACTGGTTTGGTCACCTATCTAAATAAAAATCAGTTTATCTTTAATAGATGAACTACATTTTGACTTGATTCCCTTTGAAAATCTGCTGATATATAGTTAACTTATTTACTTGCTTTCCTTACATTAAAAATGCATAAAAAAGATAAAAAATACTAAAAAATAGGAATTATTTTGTTAAACAAAACCAATGGAAATTACTTGGAGTATATTTAAACATGAACATCTATTTAGACTGAGATACCATCTTTGGATGACTGTCTTGGGGTACTTAAAACCTTCCTCGAGTATGACCAATCCTCGAACTTAAAGCTATATCTGGTAAAAGACCTTTACGAGTCAAAACTCAGGACATTTCAAAAATAAAAAATAAATTTCTAAAATTTTAGTAACCTAGCATACTATTTAACCCATGCGAGGTGGAGACTCCTTGTCTAACATAAATCCCACTCCAAAGAACGTTTTCAAAACCAACGCCTAGAAAAGCCCCTGAAAACCATTTTCAAAAATGAACAAATTTTGAGGATTTTGAGAGGGAGGAATTAAACTTTGTTTTCCTCTTCTTCTCGTTCTCTACTTTATCTGCTTTCAAAAAATTTGGGGTGTGTCAACTGGCGACTCCATTAGGGAGGATTGAGGGTCAAGCTTAGTTGGAGTCTAAATCTATGTTCACGATTAAATAAACACCAAGAAATATGTCTTTGATTTTTTGAACATAAATTATTCCTTAAAAAATAAAAATTTCTTTCAATATGTCTATATACAAGCATGCATTTATTTACTATCATTTATTTTACTGTCTTTAAATATTTGCATTTAATTTACTGTCTTTAAATTTTTGCATTTATTTTCTGTATACTCTCTCTAACGCACGAGCACCACTTTGCATTGCATATCATGAAGAGAAAACACCAAATTCGAAAACCTCTTAGGAATAGAGAGGACAGTAGTAGGGCCTGAAGTCGTGTGATTTCATCACGCCGGCCTAAGCTCCAAAACCCTGTACGATCAAAAGAGGGGTCAATGGAAGCAAGACAAGGCAGTTTATCCCCTGGGATCCGGCTTCAAAATTCACCTCGCTTGGATCACCAACCAAGTATGGATGTTCCATCGGGGAGGACGCTAGAGGTTTGAAGATTGGGGAATCGATGCTTTCTAGGATGCATTAGTAGAAAATCCATGAAGCACATATAGTAAGCCTAGGATAGAGGATATTCAAAACCTTGTTTTACTTAGGACACTATCTTAGAGATAAATTTTATTTTTATCTTGTGTACAGTTATTTATGTAATAGAGGCATTATAGATAATATAAGAATTCTCATTTTATCCCACATATTTCTAGCTTTCTCAATGTCAGAAAACATTTTCACAAATTGGACTAGGGAGCAAGCTGTAGGAAAATAACGAGAATCCTTATTTTACTTCATACGAGAAACCCTTAAATACACAAAAAAAAAAAAAAAAAAAAAAATCATTAATGACCCTTCCATCTTGATAATGAACTTAAAATATACATTAATAAAAATCACAAATACATTTACCTATAAATAAATACACGAAGAGCCCACCTCAAATAAACGTTTAAAAATGGCATTTGCTAAACAACATCCTAATCCTAAAGCTATTTGATAGGTGTAAAATACCTATCTACTTCTAAGCCAGATTTGATAGTTTTTGAGTGAATTAGTTATATTTAATTATGGTTTTGTTAGTTTTTATGTAATTCAGGTGTAGGGACGCAAACAAGAGACAAACGAGCAAAAATTGTGGAAAAATGGTGAAGAAACGAGATTTCAAGATCACAGATGCCATCGCCGCGGCGAAGAATCCACCGCCGTGACGGTGAGAATGCAGAGAGGGATATTTTGAGCATAAAGGTCTCACCACCGCGGTGGTGAAACTTTAGAGAACCAACTGACTTATCCCATCGCCGCGGCGGCGACCTCTGCACAACAAAGAGATATTTTCAGATATTTTGGAATCTTGCACCTATAAAACATTTTCCTCTCATTTCCATTGAAAGATTATGGATGGTTGAACGTCCATAACACTTAGGAGGTGATCCTTGGCCATTTTTGAAGAGCTCAAAAGAGGAGATTCATCATTCGGGAAGAGAAAACACTAGCGGATCGATCTTCGGCGAAAGTGGAAACTACTCTACTTTAAGATTTGATCTTTTTGTCTTTATTTATCTCTTTGTAATTTATTGTTTTATTGTGAATGATGATGCACCCCTCTTGGTTTAATGTTCCAATGGCCAAGATCATGATAGATTAGTTAAATGTTAGCTATGGATCGGTGTAGTTGTGTAAATACTAGTTTGGTTTAATATATGTTTCTTTAACGGTTGTTTGCTTTTAAATCCGATTGTGTTTATCATTTTATGAAAACTTCAATATGCTTGTTAAGGTATTAGGGTTGGATTTGAGAATCTAGGGTTTGACGCTCGGAAGAGGTAACCCTGGATTCGGACTAGGGTAAATACATCGTTACGACCTAACGACCCGGGAGGGTGTTAGTTAGTGTGCAATCAATGACGTTGGGTCAAGACTCACGCAGCCTAGAGTAGTTAAGACCTTGATGGGGACTTCGGCGTTGACACAAAGTCGCGTATTCCCTCGCCTTACACTCGGAAGAGATGGCGGATGAGTTTATGAATCGAGATTGTCCACTACCTAAACTCCGTTATTGTTAACTAAAACGAAATCAAACATGTATTAAGTGAACGAAATCAATACCTAGTTAATCAACTTAGTTATTAACCCACTAATTGTAGTTTAGCTTAGTTTAATTAGTTTAATTTTAGAACATTTCTTTAACCGTCTGGATAATAGGAGACTATGCCAAATGCGATACTCAATTATTCAACCCATCCCTGTGGGAACGATATTCGATCCTAAAAGATCCACTATATTAAAACTAGATCTTGTACACTTGCGAGTAGTTACTACCGCGAGGACGTGAAATCTTCGTGCATACAAGTTTTTGGAGCCGTTGCCTGGAATCGAGTTGAATGCGTAGAATTGATATTGCGATTAAGTAGTTGAATATTAATCCAGACAATTCTTTTGTTTTAATTTTCTTTTTATTTATCTTATTAATTTGTTTCGTGAGTTGTGATCAAACAGTGCATGCATCGTAGAAGAAGTTGAAATTCTTGACTCTTGATCCTGAGATCGAGTGTAAGTTGAAAAGGATAAGGAGAGAAACAAGAATTCAACTTCAATACCATGAATCGTGATCCAACAAAGGATGTTTTTTTCTAAATTCCTTATCTATGAGGGATTTTGGTGAAAAATGCTCAACCAAGTCCAGCTAGGGACGCTAAATCAAGTAAGTTAAAAAACAATTGATCCAAAACCGAGGGTATCAATGTTTACCCGATTTTTGCTCTTAATTATTTTTTTTGGAGGCCAAATTGGTCTCGGAGCGTGTTTGGAGGTAAATTAGGGAGTGAGGATAATCAGAGATATGTTTCGCACTTAAAAAAATTGAACAAGCGAAGTAGAAACGTATGGTGTGGAGCCGTTGTGTGAAAACTTGAAGAAAAAAATGAAAATCCACCAGCAGGCTCACCGCTGCAGCTGTGGACGCACCGCCATGGCGGTGAAAATTTAGAATGTCAATTTTTCAGCATAAATGCTTCACTGTTGCAGCGGTGAAATCCACCGCCGCGGTGGTGAAGCAACAGAATGTTTAGTTTTTGAAAAAGACGTTTCACCGCCGCAGCGGTGATTCCCACCGCCGAGGCAGTGACATAATAGAATGTTTTGGTTTTAAAAAGGTGCTCATACTGCCGCAGTGGTGATTCCCACTGCTGCGGTGGTGAAGCCTCTGTTTGTTTAAAACCCTCATGCTTTAAAAACAAAACCCACAACCAGTTTTGAAACTCCAAAATCTCCTTATTTTCATCCTCCCAAACCATTTCAAACTCTTTAAATAATCCTTCCATTCCCAAAAATCGTGATTTCAACCACGAATTATCCTCCAAGAATTGGATTTCCACCCCCATTTCCGAAAAACTAGGGCTTTTGAAGCGAAAGGTGCAATTTCTTCATTTCTCTTCGATTTGACCGTAATTTCTCAACAAGTAATTTTCTTTTACCTTACATTTTGTCTAGTTGTTGAAATTATTGGTTGGTTTGCATGATCATGTTAAAAATCATTTGATTTTGAAGTTTTGCCCTAATCCCTTAAACCCTATTTTCGCGATTTCAAATTTCTTTGGGATTTTGGTTCGATTCTTGGTGATAAACATGTTTAAATGGATTGGTTAAGTGTGTGAACCAAGATAGTATGCTAAATTGTTAGTATTTTGTTGAAATCATTGCAATGGGTGTATATGTGTTGAAATTTGACTTTGTTTTTGATAGTATTGTTTTCGGGGTTCTTTTTTATTGTGCGTATATGATTGGGTTTGTCTTGTTTGTGAATATAATTGCTAGGAACCATTCCAAAGAAGGTGGCTACGAAAAGGGCATGTAGAAAAGAGTCGAGGTCAGTCCTTGACTTTGATTCCACCAAATTTGTTTGGAAAGTGGCTAAAGCGCATTACCATAAGCATGAGTTCAATAGGCCTTGTATAAAGCAGAGAGGATTCCGGCCAATCTCTCAAGGCCAGGGTGAGGGAGGAGCAGAAGAAGAAGTTGAGCATGTGGGACACGAGGCAGGGCCTTTTGAGGCCCCAATTCCCAAGGTACTAGGACGAGCCGGATTCGATGAGGAGCGAGTTTATCAAGAACTCCAAAATATTCGAATAGGGAAACACGAGCTATGGACATACCGGGATCAATTCGGGTGCTATCAAGATCAAGTTAACCGACTTATTTGCGAGGGCCTCGGCATTAAAATGCATACTTTTCTGACTGTGCCGCAGGTGCTGCCACACCTTTTGCAACCACCACTTTTTCCTTTCCTACGTGATAGTGGTGGTGATGACCTCTCTTCAGGTGGACAGTAGGGAATGAGACTTCTACGTCTTATTCTTTAGGTATGTGTTCAACCCATTTTGTTTGTATGAATGCTGTATGTTTATTGGATTCGCTGCTAGGCAGTGTGGACACTGCTATATTTAAGTTTGGGAGAGTGTTCATCCATTTTTGTGTTTTTGTAGGAGAATGATGAACCATTATTTTTTTAAACAAAATGAATTATTTTTTTGATGTATAGAAGGATATTTATGTATGTATTTTATTGTTTTAATGTATGTTTTAGTTTTTTTGTTTCTTTGTTTAGTTTAGTTTAATTTTTGTTTTTGCATGTGTAGTGTTAGATTAATTAATGTATGTTAGTATTAGATTTAGTCTAGAATTGTATATGTATGAAGTTGTATTTGTATATTTAGTTGGTGAGTTCATTTGGGCCAAGTCCCGATGATGAGAATTATCCCCTAATTGCATATTGAGGTTGGGGGTAATACTTTCCATGTGTGTTTTGTGTGCTTAACATGTCGATTGGGTAAAAATTATCTCGATTCGAAAATCGCACGACATTCGGACTCAATGTATAATAATCTGAACAATTAGACGCCAATTATTCATTATGAAGTTCTTGACAAAAATGAGGAATTTAGAAATTGATTGGAGGCAAACTTGAGGCAAAATCCTAGGTAAGGTAATTCCGAAGAGGTGATTTAGGCCGTCCTTTTTTTGCTTGAACCGTTGTAGCTAACCTGAAAAATTTCATCCCTTATTTTCCCTGTCGAAGCCAATAACGTAATCAATTCTAAAAACGTTCAAATACTCTTTTCGTTTAAATTTTTCCTAAACCAATGTCGCTAAGCCTAATTTTCAAATTGAGTGAAATCAAGTGAGCGGTCGAGTTTCGGATGAATTTTTATTGATTCGGTATTAGTGTATTCACTTGTCACTTTTGTATTTCTTTTTGCACACTCCTAAATTACGTTTGGGGGGTGTGTTTCTATCATTTCTTTCTTTGCTTATTCCTAAATTTTATTAAATTCGAATAAGTTTGGGGGTGTGTTTCTCTAAACTTCTTTTTGCACACTCCTAAAACTGTTTTATTTCGAATTCATTTAGGAATGTTTAAAAAAAAAAAAACTACTATGAAATTTTAGTTTTCATTTTCTTTTCTTTCGACAAGTGAATACAAAGATCTTCAATTCCTATTAAGAATTGTGTTTTAAAAGTGTCGGGTTATGAGAGAGGATAGCGACTAGCGATTTTACCTCGGGTATTGATCAATTAAACCAATTATCTATTTTCAATTCTAGTGATACCCGTGGTCGTTCTCCAAAGCCAAACTGAGTCCTATTGATCTTTGTGAATATCCGAGCCTACATTTGTGGATAGTAGACCTTAATCAAGCATATGGTTTTCCTAAATCCTTAAACGGTATACGTTATGAACTTAACAAGTGAATAATCCAATCCGGTATGTGCGTAATTATGCATTTGAGTTCTTACACACACACATTCAATGGATCTAGAATGGTTTTTATTGATATTGATTATTGAAATTCTAGAACACTACCTGGTGTGGGTTATTTCCCGAACTTGATTAGATTCAGGGATATTGAGGGAGGAACAAATTGGTCCTTTCGATTGAACTTTATACCTACATGCATTTACTTATTTTGTGTTTTAAGTTTTTCATTTTTAGTTAGTTTGTTTAGTTTAGTGTTAGTGTTTTGCTCGAGGACTAACAAAATTCCAAGTTTGGGGGTATTTGATAGGTGTAAAATACCTATCTACTTCTAAGCCGAATTTGATAGTTTTCGAGTGAATTAGTTATATTTAATTGTGTTTTTGTTAGTTTTTATGTAATTCAGGTATAGGGACGCAAAGAAGAGACAAACGAGCAAAAACAGTGGGAAAATGGTGAAGAAATGATGAAGAAACAAGGTTTCAAGATCACAGAAGCCACTGTCGCGGTGAGAATTCAGAGAGGACTGTTTTGAGCATAAAAGTCCCACCACCATGGCGGTGAAACTTCAGAGAACCAACCGACTTATCCCATCGCTGCGACGGTGATCCCACCGCCACTGCGGCGACCTCTGCATAGCAAATAGATATTTTTAGATATTTTGAAATCTTGCACCTATAAAACATTTTCCCTTAATTTCCATTGAAATATTATGGATGGTTGAACGTACCTAACACTTAGAAGGTCATCCTTGGCCATTTTCGAAGAGCTCAAAGAGGAGATTCATCATTCGGGAAGAGGAAACACTAGCGGATCGATCTTCGGCGAAAGTGAAAACTACTCCACTTTAAGATTTAATCTTTCTGTCTTTATTTCTATCTTTGTAATTTATTGTTTTATTGTGAATGATGATGCATCCCTCTTGGTTTAATGCTCCAATGGCCAAGATCATGATAGATTAGTTAAATGTTAGCTAGGGATCGGTGTAGTTGTGTAAATACTAGTTTGGTTTAATATATGTTTCTTTAACGGTTGTTTGCTTTTAAGTCCGATTGTGTTTATCATTTTACGACAACTTCAATATGCTTGTTAAGGTATTAGGGTTGGATTTGAGAATCTAGGGTTTGACGCTCGGAAGAGGTAACCTTGGATTCAGACTAGGGTAAACACATTGTTACGACCTAACGACCCGGGAGGGCGTTAGTTAGTGTTTAATCAATGACGTTGGGTCAAGACTCACGCAGCCTAGAGTCGTTAAGACATTGAGGGGGACTTCGGCGTTGACACAAAGTCGTGTATTCCCCCGCCTTACACTCGGAAGAGGTGGCGGAAGAATTTACGAACTGAGATTGTCGAATATCTAAACTCCGTTATTGTTAACTAAAATGAAATCAAACATGTATTAAGTGAACGAAATCAATCCTTAGTTAATCAACTTAGTTATGATTAACCCACTAATTGTAGTTTAGCTTAGTTTAATTAGTTTAATTTTAAAACATTTCTTTAACCGTCTGGATAATAGGAGAATATGCCAATTGCGATACTCAATTATTCAACCCATCCCTGTGGGAACGATATCCGATCCTAAAAGATACGCTATATTAAAAGTAGACCTCGTGCACTTGCGAGTAGTCAATACCACGAGGATGTGAAATCCTCGTGCATACACTCGTACGCTAAAGACATTAAGATGGGATCAACATCGCGATACTATGCTAAGATGCAAGAAATAGCTGTTGCCCTGAAGAAAACCACAATTGAAAAGAACCCGACACCGCTTTTCGGGAAAATCAAATAAGAACCCCATGTCTCCACATAGGACCTGCGAAGACGAGTCCTCTGGCGTAATAGCAGAAATCTCACCTTGTAATAACTTCAGTAACCTTGAAGTATGGAGACATGACCCTAAACCCCTTATGGAGAATGGATTACTGCAAGGAACTGTGAAAAATCCTATTGGGTAACCTATTCAGAGCCTATGAAGCAAGTCGACAATCTTGGCATCAAATAGGAAGAGTTAAAGATAGATGCTACCTCCCCACCACTTGATAGTTAAACTTTTTTCTTGTGATACTTATGATCCCTATCTGGACGAGATCCTCAATAAGGTGCTTGAGGTAGTAGCATTGGTCGGTATGATGGCCGACTCTTCCGGAGTGGTATTGTCATAAACTATAAAAGTTAAATCTTGGAGCGTGGGGGTTATCTCAGTAAGGGGGGATTGGTTTTAGAAATCCTTTCTTCAGGCAATCGCAAAAGATTTCAGAAAGGGAATCAAGAAGTGGAGTAACTTGCTTTTGTTTTTAGTGTGCTTGGGTTGGATTAGGGGGTTTGAGGATAACTACTTGGAAATGAGAGTAAAGGTAAGAGATGAAAGACTAATGTTTAGGGGTCCCAATTATTGAGGTCATATGTAGGCCTCCATCTTTTCGATAGTGCACTTACTACAGGGCTTCCAAACTGGTATGGATTGTTTGATCTTTTTGATAGATTGGTCCATGTAGTCCATCTGCTTCCATATTTTGGCAATTTCTCCTTAGATTGAGTTTTCCTTAGGTTCAAGGTATTTATCCTGGCTAGGTAGTTCTTGGCTTGTGGTGGTGACCCAAATGTTAATCGGGATTTTCGTCGATTTGACTTTGTCTCTAGTATTTGAATTTTCTTGATCAATTCCATCCTCCTATATAGCTAGGCTACTGTCTGATTCTTTCCTTGAGTAGGTTTTCTCGTAATTTCCTATGGCAATACATTTTCCATGAGGGAGCTTCTTGATTTGTTATTTGTCCCAATCATTTATCATGCTAGGGGTATTTTCAAATGGTGATGATTGGTCTTTCTTTCTATTTTCTCATAATAGTGATGCTTGGTTCGTCCGACTTAGAGCTTGTTTCAGAGAGGCAATGTTTCCATTATTTTGAGTACTTCTATAGAGGGAGGGATCGGGTCTATTTTATTGATCGTGCGAGAGGATCTTAAATGGATTTTAGCAAAAGTTACCTTTAACAGAGCAAGTTTCTTGGAATTATTAAGTGATTAGAAATCTAGATCTCGACTAATGAACTATAAGGGTTTTCTTACGAAGATCATCCTAATGCATGATTATTTTCTTGCCTATGTATGAATGAGTTGATATGAATGGATGATTATGTTATACCAGTATATCTACTATCCTAGGTAGATGTAACTCTTAGCAGGGAACTATGAGATATGTTATGGACGGTCCACGGCTTGGACTTGGTTTTGCAAGACCAAGGTAACTTGAAATTTTCGGATTATGCTTGACTTTTGAAGTAATAGTCATTTAGGATTACGGCATAATTGTTCTTTTCTTCCTCAAAATTTGAATCATTTCTCCTAGGACTTGATAAACGGTCTAAAATAGCTTCGAATTCAAGATGTCTTTCTAAGGTTATTTTGATAGCCTGACTAGAGAACCTTAGCTGGCTTCTAGGCAAAACAAATTTTGACTTACTTAAGAAGTTTTGAACCTAAATCGTGCTTAATGAATTATTGAAATGGTCTTTATGTACATTATCCCTTATGGTAAATGACTCCTACTGTATAGGCTTATAAGATAGGATATTTGTGTATCATTATTTGGACATGAAATGTAAATCCTAGGGAGATGTGACCCAAGGTGTGTTTATTATTAGATACCCCAGTCCTGATTTGACAAGGTAGCTCGAAATTTCACGATTGTCCTCAATTTGAAGTTGTGATTTTATCGAATTAGGACGCAATTATCTTTTCTTTATGAATGATTTCTCCTAGGTTTATGATGAAAATATAATTTTATACCTTTATTAATATCAACTCCAAGCTAGGAAAAAAGTTTCGGATTCACACAAAATGACATCTCTTGGTCCAATAAAGTATCGTATAGATAATGTAAGGATTTACATTCAAGCCCTATGACTTGTTCATTTGTCATGTCTTAGAATTTTTTTTTACTCTAAACAAACGCTCGTGGAATATGAGGGAGAATGGAAATTCCTATGTTGGCTATCGCATTTCTTTACTAGTCCTAAGGATTTCTTTTTGTGTGGTTCCAAGGTGATAGATATATAAGCAAGATGTATGTAGAATAAAAAATGTCTCTCTTCAAAATAGTGTCTTACGCAAAAAGGATTTTGGATAGCGATCTATCATAGGTTTACTATATGGGTTGCAAAACTTTTATTCTAACGCATCCTAAAAATGTTCGACTCCTAGATCTTCAAACCTCTGGCATCCTGAAGGAACATTCATCATTGGTTGGTGATCCGAGCGAGACGAGGTTCGAAATCGGGCCCCCATGGATAAATCGTGAGGCCTAGCTCCTACTGACTCATCTTTCTAATCGAACGGGATTCGAGACCAAAGCCGGCAAGCAGATCGCTTGAGCTTAGCCCCTACTATGAGGTTGTGATACACAAGGTATGATAGGTGTTCTTGCTTTGGAAAGAGCTTACAGAAAATAAAATACAGCAATAGAAGGACAGTAAATAAATACGGGAAAGTAAAGAAAATAAATTCAGGAAATTTAAAGGGCATGAAGTAAAATCAGGATATAAAGCAAGGAAATTAAAGCAAGAAAAATGCAGGAAATAAATCAAGAAATAACCGCACTCATACACCCTTATGCATGCTAAATCAGGTAATGAAAAAGAACATGTACAAAGAATATGAGACATTATTTTTTTTAGATAAAAGGAAATTATCATGTTTTAAAAATCGAAAACGTATTTCTTGGACTTTAGTTTGGATTTGAAGATTGATTTAAACTATATCTAGGCTTCACCCTTTAAAAGTCTCCAGTGGAGTCTCCAGCTGATGCATCCTGGATTTTGAAAAATGAGATAAGTGAAAGACGCGATTTGGTTTTGTCCTCTCAAATCCGTTCATTTTTTAGGAAAAAATAGTTCTAGGGGCTTTTCTAGGCGCCCGTTTTGAAAACATTTCTTGGGGTTGAATTTTATTTAAAAAATAGAGTCATGACCTAGCATTGAGTTAAATGGTATACCAAGTCACTGGGATCTTGAAAAATTATTTTTATTTTTTGAAATGGCCCAAGTTTTTAATTGAACAAATATTTGGTCTTAAACAAAGATTTTTTTAAAGTTCAGGGATCAAATATGCTTGGGGAAGATTTTAGGCACCCCAAGACACCCATCCGAAGACGATACTTAAATTTAAATTTAAATCTTTAAATCGAAACAAGTCCAAGTAATTTTTTTTTTTCTGGTTTGATTGACATACTAATTCCCATTGTGTTATTTTTTATGTTAGTTTTATGTAGAAGAAAGTAAAATGCTTTAAAATGACAAAATAATAAAAGACAAATAAAAACAAGAATTGAAAAAAACAATCCTCCTTTTAGACCGCCTATCAATTATGGAAGCATTGACAAGTTTATCCCCAGGGGAATTTTTATTGTTTCTCTTGTTTAGCTTACACCATTTGGGAAAATTTATAAGCATTTCAAAAAGAAGAAAAAAAAATTAAAATATTTAAATAAGTAAGAAAAATATTTTTAGGAATGTGGAAAATTGTGCTTTTTTAAGTAAATAAAAATACAAAGAAAACGTTAGTTTGTTTAGAAAGAACTTTAAAGCATATTTAGAAGAAGAAAAAAATTATATAAAAAAAAATTGACTTTAAAAATAAATATCTTAAAAAAACATTTGTTGGTGAAAGGGGTTTGGAAACAAAGATTTTCCAAAATCTTTAGGAAAATCATTTAAAAAACTATTGTTTTCAGAAAGTGATTATAAATTAAATTTTGACAAGTTTCTTTTAGAAAGGGAAAACAAGTTTTAAAATAAAAAAAGGGTTAAAAGTTTTGAAGAGACATATTTTAAAGAAAACATTCTTTAGAAAAATTTCTTGGAACCAAAAAGTATTTTTTGAAATCCGAGAAAGAACTTTTAAATATGATTTTGAAAGGGTTCCTTTGAAAAAAAAAATTGTAAAAGAACTTTTTTGGGAAAGATCTTAAAAATCATTTTTTAAGAAGGGACTCTCTTTCTAAGAACAATTTGAAAAAAAATATTTTTTAGAAATGGGAACATGTTTTAAAAAAATATATTTATAAAAAAGAGCGAGTTAGAATATTTCTTGTAAATTTTTTATGCAATGACGCTTCTTTGAGAAAATTAAGTTTAAAGGCGCTTTCTTAGAAAAAATCATTTTTTGGAAAAAGGCTCTTTTCTTTTTCTTTTTTAAGCAAAGTTTGAAAGATCTTTTTAGAGGAAACACAAGTTTGAAAAAAAAAAAATCCTTTTTTAAGAAGAAATTTAATTTTTTTTTTTTTAAAGAAAACTAAAGTTTTATTTTTTAAGAGTAAGACAAAAGTATCATTTTGAGAAGAAACTTTTCTTTTGTAGAAACTCATTTTTCTTTTTTATTTATTTTTTGTTTGTTTAAGGAAAAATATAGACAATATATTCTCTAAAATAAAATGCATATTATTTTTTCAACACAACCTCAACTAAACCACTTGCTTAGGTAAGGTTATATTATAAATATATTTTTTATTTTTTTTTTTATTTTTTTCTTGTAGGTTAAGAAACACATATAAAATAAACTCTGTGTGTGTGTGTTTGTGTGTATATATATTGCGAATCCTACCCGTGGCTAAGAAAGGATCGCACTTATCCCGTGAGGAATAGAAGGTCTCCCTTTATTCTACCTTTTAGCCATCGGGGAATTGACTTAGATTATATACATAATGTCAATCTGAGGACTCGAGTTAAATTAATTATACATATAGGTTGCCAGTCCAAGGACTGTGACTTAGTGTCAGTCCAGGGTCTCGACTAAAAAAATAAAAATAAAGGTATCAGTCCAAGAACTGTGACTTAGTGCCAATCCAAGGTCTAGACTAAAGAAAGAAAAAAAGTGTAAGTCCAAGGTCTAGACTAAAAAAAGAAAACAAAATGTCTATCCAGGGACTGTGACTTAGTGTCAGTCCAAGGTCTTGACTAAAAAAAAATATGCCAGAAAAGTAAAACGCAGAAAGGCACAGAACAAGAAAGTAAATGACGGAAACGTAATGCGCAAAAAGGTGCGGAGCAAAAAAGTATATTACAGGAAAAGTAAATAGCGAGAAAATAACGTTATTGGTTGGTGTTTTGTTAGGGGTTTGCTTATATTTTTGTCGTTTTTTACTTGACAAACAAAGATGATGTGAGAGGGGGTTAGGGAAAGCTCTTTTCCAGGAAGAATGTCTTACCCTAAGTGTTTCCACCTCCTTCTACTTCATTTTTCTCCTCCTTTATCTTTTTTTTTCTCATTCTTTTTCTTCTTCTCTTCTTTTATTTTCTTGTTTTGCTTTTGACGTCTTTTGTGAGGGTTTTAAGAAGTTTTTTTGGAGTTTTTTAAAGAGCTTTTGGAAGCTTGTAAGAGGGTGGTGCTTAGAGAGTAGCCAACCTGAGAGAGTATTTAATCTTAAAGAAAAAAAAATGATCAAGGTGCAAGTTGGGACAAGGAAAGAACCCTTTTTATACTGCCTGGAGGCCTGTGCACTGGGAAATACACAAACCATCCAGAGGGATTTAAGTGCCCTCGATTGATGGGGGCTACTCTCCTATTTCATAATTTTTATATTTTAGACCCCCTATTTATGGTATTGCGTGTAGAATCTTTAAAATTCCCAAAATAAAGTCATAACACTTATGGTAATGACCTTGGGATGCTCAATTTTGACTATCGCCACTCCCAAGAAGCATCTGATGCTTCACCTTATTCCCAAAAGAGTCTACGTAGCAAATTGTGAGCTTTGAGCATTTTTTGTCTAATTAAAGTCTTATTTCTTGAAATTGAAAGTTTTAAAATAAAATTAAATCATCCAAAATATTATTAGAAAGTTCAATTTAGAAAAATAAAATATTTTTGGTTATCAATTTGATGAAATTAGCAAAAACACAAGTTTTTGGGGTCAGAACGTAAGGCAAGTGTATTTCGTGAAATTTCTTCAAATTGAAGGGTGCAAACTGAAATTAAACATATTAAAAGTGTTATCTTTAGGAAAACCACTTTCAAGTTTGTCATTTTGATTATGCTAGAATTTGATCTAATTGGCGATTTTTCAGTTTTTCTTGTTTATTTTTTATTTATTTATTTATTTGCAATATTTAACACGTAATCTAAGGTGGAAATTCATCCCTAGAAATGTTGGTTTAATGTTTGTCTGAATTTTCACTTTAGGCCCTAAACGTTTTGAAGTAAAAAGGAGCGGGACAAAATGTGTGTCTATTGGTCCCATTGTTGACTTTATTATACCTCCTTAGACATATTGATATCTACTGTTTCCGGCTCAATTATTTTGCATAAAGTATTACGAGGAGAATTCCCCTCCTTCTAGACCCTCGACAAGGTTGGACTTTATGTGTGATAAGGAGCGTTGGCACGGCAAGACAATGTGTATCCAAGGACTACGGTATGATGGGAAGTTAAGGGTAAGGCATACTCAAGAATCTTGGCACGGGTGTTAATGAAATAGGGCATTATGGGTTAATACTAGGATCAACATTCATGAGCATCGGCATGCGTTGGTATGCGTGGGAACACAAGGGCATCGCTGAATAATGTTGGTGAACTTTGGGGATCGTTGAATCATAAAGAGATGATCCTAGGTGCAACGTTAGGATCGACATTCATGGGCACGACATGAAGGTAAGCTTGAGCACGAGGTTTAGCTAACAAGGTAGAACGGGGGCGTGAGACATGTTCTAGCCAGTAGGTGGCATGGTGAGGCATCGACAAACACCAGCACGACCAAAAGAACAAGATGGAAACCAGGTAGAATATTGGCGTGAAGTCAAGAAACTAAGACATAGTGCTGCAGTACTAGCTTGTGGTAGACTGAATAGACCGATAGTTATAGTGCATGTGCAAGGCATGTGTTGGGAAATTGTTGATTGATAAGGTTGGACAACTGTCATGTTGTGGGTTGGACAAGTGTCAAGACATATGTCATGTTTCTATCCATATTGTGCTGTGTTGCGTTTTAAGAACGTGGCTGACTAATTGTGGCAACAATCAAGCCATCACAAGGTTTAAAATTCATAGTTGGAAAATTAACCATGTGACAGTAGGTATCAGAGCAAGGCTACGGAATGGACTCTGCATCAACTGTGAACAATCAACGTGAAGCGTTGGAAGACTATGTTAATGCACCTACAATGGGCAACAAGGTAAAATTGTATGTCCATAATGCTGAAATCAGGAACAACATTGTGAATCTTCGAGCCTCCTTCGAATAATTCTATAGCGACACAACGACTAGTATCAAGATCATAGCAAAAGACATGATCATGTTGGCCGATGTCTGGAAAATAAATCTCAGACACATAGAGGAAGAAGTCTCTATACCGAAGAAAGTCATCGTTAGACAAGGAACGTGAGATGGTCCAACGAAGATTGAGGTACTAGAACTAAAATCATTCTTTGGCATTAGAAACACCAAAGAATTAAAGAACTTTTTGTGGGATGTCGAACAATATTTCAAGGCAGTGCATGTTTCAGATTCAGAATGTGTGACCATAATGACCATGTACCTATGCAACGATGCAAAATTATGGTGGTAAACATATGTTTCTGATTATGGTGGCATACACATGTTTCAAGGCAATGCATGTTTCAGATTCAGAACGTGTGACCATAACGACCATGTACCTATGTAGCGATGTGAAATTATGATGGCAAACACATGTTTATGATGTTGATCGAGAGCAGATCACATAGTAGAGTGATCTGAAGAAAGAACTCAAGGACCAGTTCTTACCTAGTAACACATCGTAGGTTGCTTAAGAGTCCTTGAAGAATCTAAAATAGACCGGTACCATACGAGATTACGTGAAGAGCTTTACTTCAATGAGGTAGGACATAAAGAATATGTCTGAGGAAGACATGTTGTTCAATTTTATGTCAGTATTACAACAATGGACACAAGTAGAACTTATGTGGGAGGGCATGCGGGACTTGTCGGCTGCAATCGTTGCAGCATATAGCTTAGTCGATTACAAACTTAGTGATAAACGCAAGCTCTCTGTTGAAAAAAAAAAGACAAAGAGAAGTATGGCAGTTCTAAAGATGGGAAGAAGAAATATGTGACTAGAAGAAGAAGGGGAAGACAAATGATTACCTAAATAAGTCCAAAGGTGATGGATAATCCTGGTTTAAAGACAACAAAAACCAGGGTTGTTTCTTGTACAATAGACTACATTAGATGAAGGATTGTCCGAAGAAGGAGAAAATCAGTGTCATCGTTGCTGAAGATTCGGAGGATGATAGTGATGACTTCTTAACGCGAGTTAATCCCTTGCAAATTCTCAGTGCCCTTTGCCCTGAGAAAGCCCTATTACAACAATGGAGTTTATTGTATGTGAAGGCGATGATAAATGGTTGTGAGGTGCTAGATATGGTTTATACCGACACTACTCACAATTTTGTGGCTGATCAAGAAGTCGATAATCTAAAGTTGGGATTGGTGAAGAATCCTAGCAGGAACAAGACAATAAACTCTAAATCTATGCCTATTTGTGGCTTAGCATGTGCCGAATCGAAGATTGGAATGTAGGAAATAAAATATGAACCTGATGGCGATACCCTGGATGACTTCGATTTCATCTTGAGTATCGAGTTTTTGGTTGTGGCCAAAGTTGTGGTGATGCCTATCTTGGGGATTGATGATTGTGGATGAAATAGGATCTAATTTTGTTTACGTTGCTGAATGTGAACAATCCAAGAAGGAAGATAAGCGAAAAGTTGGCATGCTATCAGCTTTACAAGCGAAGTTAGGTTTGAGGCACGGTAAGGATACCTACCTTGCTGCACTAATTGAAATCAGACCTGATAAAAAAATGGAAGTACCTGATGTCGTTGCTAAAATTATTAAGGAGTTAGCAATGTGATGCCTTCAAAACTCCCGAAAACCCTTCTTCCTAGGCTGGTTGTCAATCATAAGATTGAGTTGGAACCTCGAGCAAGGCCCCATGCGCAAGCCCCTTACTGGATGTCTCCATCAGAGTTGGCAGAATTGAGAAAACCGATTGGAGAATTGTTGGATTCTGGATATCTAAAGTCATCTAAAGCTCTAAATGGTACACCAATATTGTTCCAAAAGAAGTCAGATGACTCAATACGGATGTGCGTCGATTACAGGGCATTAAACAAGGTTACAATCAAGAACAAGTATATGTTCCTAACATAACGGACTTGTTTGATCGACTTGCTCGAACTAAGTACTTTACGAAGTTGGATTTGAGATCGAGATACTGGCAGGTTCGGATTACAACAAGTGATCAACCAAAAATAACGTGTATGACATGTATGGTTCTTACGAGTTTTTGGTTATGCCATTTGGCTTAACCAATGGCCCTGCTACATTCAATAATTTAATGAATGATGTATTGTACAAGTTCTTGAACCGGTTTGTTGTCGTCTACCTTGATAACATTGTGATCTACAACGAGATGCTTGAAGGTCATCTCATACATTTGAGGCGGGTTCTCTCTAGGCTAAGAGAGTATCAATTACATGTAAAGAAAGAGAAGTGCAAGTTTTGCCGTAAAAAGGTAATGTTCCTTGGATATTGGGTGAGTCAAGGATAGATGCAAGCCATTATCTACTGGGCAACACCTACGAAAGTTGTTGAACTACGTTCATTCCTCGGACTCGTGAACTTTTATTGGAGCTTTATCAAAGGGTATTTGAAGAAGGTAAATCCCCTTAAAAGACACAAAGTGGGAATGGGCTTTGAAATACTAACAAACATTTGACCGATTAAAAAAAATAATTTCTACAGAACTTGTTTTGAAGTTGCCAAGATTTTATGTGCCTTTCAAGGTATGGATGGATGCATCGAATAAAGCAATTAGCGATGTTCTTGTGCAAGAAGGACACCTCACTTCTTAAGAGAGTCAAAAGTTGAAAGACTTTGAACAACTCTATTCAACACATGAGAAGGAAATGACGACGATTATTCATTTTCTTGACACTTGGAAGCATTATTTGATGGGAACGAAGTTCATGGTGATGACGGACACCCCATTTCTTAAGAGATTCAGAAGTTGAAAGACGTCAAACAACTCTATTCAACACATGAGAAGGAGATGACGGTGGTTATTCATTTTCTTGATACTTGGAAGCATTATCTGATGGGAATGAAGTTCACAGTGATGACGGACAATGTGGTGAATACTTTCTCCAAAACCCAAAAGAAGTTGACCCCGAAACAAGCACGGTGGCAAAAGTTTATTGCCGAGTTTGATTTTACTTGGGTGCACAAACCGGAAAAATCAAATTTAGATGTTGATGCGCTCAGTCGGAAAAAGGTCATGGAGTACGTGGCATCTATGACACAAGCGAAGACTAATTTTCTGCAGGGAATCAAACATCAGTCTCCATATAATCCTTCCTACAAAAATCTTTGACAACAAATTGATGATTACGTTGTTCGAAGATACTGGGTAGAAGATGGTTTGATGTATGCCAAGGGGAATGTACCATATGTCCTTAGCGAAAGGGGACTAAGGAGGGAGTTGTTGCGAGACACACGCGATCCTTAATCAGTGGGTCACTCAAAAATTGAGAGGATGTATGCATTACTGTATCGGTCATTTTTGTAAGACCTTGATTTTCTTTTAAGATGTATTTTAGCAAATTTAGAAATAACCGGATAAATGGTGTTATTTATTAATTAAACTTAAAATTTTAGGGGTCAATTTGGAATTTGCAAAATATTAAAAATTTGAAATTGGGTCTAACTAAGAACTTAAGGAAAAATAAGGGATGAATAAGGTAATTAAGGGAAAGATTTACATATATATATATACACACACACACACACACACAGGTAGCGGCTACTGAGATCACTCCGTCGTCACGATCGGAGAAACGGGACGGACGTGGCGAGGCAGGGATCAAGCTCACACCACTTCATTCATGCATATATATAGGTATAAGCACTATACAATTGTCACAAAACACAATGAAAATTGACACGAAACGCAAAGAGAAAGATCAAACAGAGCAGAGAGGAGAGGCAGAGGATCGGAGGTGGTGTCGTCGGTCGACGGAGGGTGATCGTCGGCAGGGGATGTGGGTCTGTGTGTGTGTGTGTGTGTCCAATTGACGTGAACCTGTGGGTGTGTTGCTCCGGCCACAGGTGAGTCGCCGGAGTGGGTAGAGAGAGAGAAAAGTTCGGTCCAGCAATATGGGCAGTCTGTTGACGGGTGATCATCACTGGGAGTTGGTCGGCTGTGCGGGTGGATTTCATTGATTGTTGTGCTGAGAGTGGGTATTCTGATCGGGGGTGGTGGTGCGTGTTTTGATCGTCGCCGGAGCGGAGAGAGGGAGAGGGCCTATCGTTGCCCTGTTGTCAGTGGCGGTAGTGTCGTGTTTCATCGTATACGTATGTCTGTCATATGTGTGTGTGTTTTAGAGGTTGCCGGATGTTCGTCGGCGGTGAGTTTAGAGAGAGAAAGTAGCGCTTGTGTGTGTTACTATGGGTGTCGTGTGGGCGGATGGTGGGTGTGCATGGGGGGTAGACGTGGTGGTATGTGGGTTCGGTTGTCCGATGGTGCGGGTGTTCGGTTGGTGGGACGGCGAGGCATGATCGACGGCGAGACCTCGTCGGCGACAGCGTGTCAGGGAAACAGAAAACAGTAACGCAAAACAGAAAAGGAAAAAAAATGAAAGAAGAAAGGAAAAAAAAAAAAAAAAGAGGAGAAATTGTAGAAACCACCCAGGAAAATCCAAAACCCATCTCGTGGTCGCCAAACGTTTCGGAAACAGGTGAAACTTCAATCGATTATTAATTTTCGTTAAATTAAATTTTAGTTAGTGTTATAAGTCCTAAAATCATAATAATTTGGTGACGATTAATTAATTTTACGTACGTGGTACATAAAATTAGTAACGATTCAGAATATAGGGTCTGCATTGCATGATTAGGATATTTTAGATAAGATATTAATTTAGACTCTGCTACTATCAGGTTCGCAGGCACTGGCGTCCAGATAAAGTGCGGTTAGTGTCAGTTTTGCAAAACGGATATCGAGGTGAGTGTACTGTCTTCTTACCAAACTATTTTTCTATGTATATAGATGAGGAAATATGTTTTTACTTAAATTGTATGAATTTATAAATGATATGGATCAAGCAGGATTTGGGTGAGTTGGTAAACTGGGTTTTTGGAAGATTTCGATGGTTTCCAAAATGAAACTGAAAATGATTTTTTGTTGAATTTGGTAAAATCAGACGGTGTTTTTAAAAGGAAATAGAAAACATCTGTTTTCCTAAAAATATATGATTTTCAAAAGGAAAATAAAGGGTCGAAAAGTAGTTTTGAAAGAATTAGACGTTCTCTCTAAAAAGAAAAGTGGGAAATATGCTTTTGGACTTTAAAGTTGGTTTTGAGGAAAAGAGATAGACGTGGTGATTTGACGATATTTATTGAGTTGTGATTCGATGATGCTTTAGTTGATTTGACGATGCCCTAGTATTTATCTATTTCGGTAGAGTGAGATTATCCGCTTTGGCGGAGTGATGTTTATCTACTTCGGCAGAGTGATGTTAGACGTTTATACTGCGCAGTGATGATCCGCTTTGGCGAAGTGATGGGTGTTCGTAGGAAGGCATATCCTACGGATGGTACGGCACCGTTGCAAACTCCCGATCGTGAGGTTAAAAAGATCACTAAGGCTGGCCAGGATGTGTATGTTGGAGGTGTGTGTTTGAGATTGGTGCTTGAGATATGGTGTTTTACGTATATTGGTTGATTTGATATTATTTATTATGATGATTGGTATGATTTTATACTAGAAAAATTTGGATGGAACTTATCTATATCCCTTTATTTTCATTGCCTATATACTTGTGCTTGATCCATAATAAATTGTGGAAATATTTAGAACGTATTAATATTTTAAAAATGTTTTACTAAGAAGGCAGTATACTCGCAGGTACAACAGCTAGGAGTCGGTCCCCTACTAGCACTAGGTAGAGCGATGTGATGGAGTCATGTGGACGATTGAGAGAAGTTGTCAAAGGCGAACCTAAGAAGGTTCATGGATAAATACTTTTAGTTAGAAAAACTTCGAGCCGGGTGTACCCCCCATAATAGATGTATGTATTATACAGTAGGTGTATATTGTCATTTCTATTAGGTTATTTGGGGTTTTGGTGATGTCATGTTGTAGTCACGCCAGCCCCAGGATGATGGGTGTCCGAGACGGGTTGTGACAATTTTGGTATCAGAGCCTAGGTTATAGGTTCTGTAGACTTGTTAGGAGATGTGTCGGTAGAAGACCATGAGATAGGAGGACGTGCCAGTCATCTAGTCAGTAGGGGACATGAGATAGGGTGTCAATAGGTGAGCTTGGTATGTGAGTGTTAGGTCTTTTATTTCATTAGTTTGTGCTTTGGCATGGTGCATGAAGGGTTGTTTTTTTGGCAAGCAGCGATATGACCACGTGGGGATATTGCTGGGAGGGATGTCTCCTACAAGATAAGAAGGCTAAGTTAGACAAACCACAAATTACGTCGTTATCAATATACTGGATAATATGGCAGAACACACTTAAGTCAAAATAAGAAATAATATTCAAAGAGAGTAAATCGCTTTCTAGGCAATGTGAAAGGAAACTGTGACGTTACCGGACAAGAATTTAATTTGGTAGCACTTTTTAAATTGATTAATAGACAGAGTAACAGTTGTGGCATGTAGCAAGGTAATAGAAAATGATATATAAAAGTAGTCGAGGATTGTGGATCTAGGAGGATAGTAGGTGCGTGTAAAGAAAATCCATTTGAATGAGTAATATAGAGTTGCGGGTGGAGTTAAATTTGGGATGAATAAAAGTATGTATTGTTGGGGAGACATATCTAGTACCTCAGTTAGTCTGATAGGGGGGTTTGGGAAGTTAAAAAAGTGTTAAAGAAAGGATATCACAAGTCAGTACGCAGATGTTGTTCAAACAAGTTTCGGTAGTGGATACTGTAATAGCTAGGGATTTTCCCTATGTAGTATCGAGAATTGACAGGGTACTTGTAAGCACGATTAGTAATTGTGGTTGCTTTTAGATAAGTTCTATAAGGGTAAAGAGGTGAATGTTCGGCTCGTAAGTTGGTTAATTATACCTGTGTTAATAAATATGGGAAAGTAAGATTGGAAATTATAATCTTGAGACTTTAAAGGCAATTGCTATGGTATAGGAAAAATTGAGTGAGTTAATTTAAGTCGATAATTGATTGTATTTAGTTGAATTTGAATAACTTGGGTGGTGTATGAAAAAAAATAAAAAAAATAATAATAAAAAAAAATTGGATGTTGGGAATTGGAGTAAGTTTGTTTTCGGTTTAGGAAGTTGTAATAGAAGAAGAAGTCGTCACAATAAATTAGAATATCAACTAACGATTTATGTAGACCTGGTGTGTGTTTCTATAAAGATCCGGTGTTGGTAACGCAAAAGTTGGAATGGATTGGTTGTTAAATCGATTGCAAAGAATAGGGTGTCCGATTTTTGAGTAGGGTATTTGTAATCGAAGATTAGAGACAGTGATGTGGTAAAAAAAAAAAAAAAAAGGTGATTCGGTCGGAAGTAGAGAGGAGCATGTCGAATATCTCCAGCATATGACACTAAGGTAGTGACTAGGACAGTAAATATAACTAGTGCTCTTAAAGCATAGCATTCAAGTGAATCCAAAGGAAGTCGAAGTAGTGGATTGGCGGAATATGGAGAAGGCCAAGAACATGTGACTAGAATTCAAAACTTTTTGGGAACTAGTAGAGATTGTATTCGTTCTAACGTTTACTAATGTATGTGTCAAATTGAGATCTTCGTAAGTTTAGTTGGCAATTGGTCGGATGACCACTCTAATTGAGCTTATAAATATGAAGTTGATATTTATCGATTGTAGGGTAGAAGCGCAGAAGTAGATGTCCAATTGGAAACGATTAGAGTGAAAGGGAATGATGATGGTCACGATGCTGACTATAGCAAATATTTCGGGTAAAAAATTAGTGAGTTGATTGTTCATATTAATGTATGGGTTAAGTTGAGAGCCTTGTAAGTTTAGTGGGCGGCTGGTCAGATGGTAATGTTGTTCGGTATTGATTATTACCGTAGTATAGACATGTAAAGGTCGGATGTCCAGTTAAAAAGGTTTAGCAATACAGTGGAAATTGACTGTGGAGCTGATTACCGTGTCTGAAGGAATGATAAAGCTTGGGAATTTGAAATAAAATGTGTAAGGTTGATAATGTCAATTTACAGACGAGACCTTAAAAGAGATGCATAGAATAGGATATGCAATACCCCAGTAATATTAACTATACTGTAATGGCGTGAGTATGATTAGTAGATTGGAATGGAGATAGAAAATCGTAGCAATTGTTATTCGGTGATTTGTTAGTCAAGTTAAGATCGAGAGGTAACGAAATCTTTAGGAAGGGCTATTGTAGCCTTGACCTATACCAGAAAAGAAAATGGAGAAGAGTTCGAGGAGTGTTTTCCTAATGCGCATGTCCAATATATATATATATATATATATATACATATTGATAGGATTGTTCAATTGCGTGATGCACCAATTTTATGCAAATATTAAAATTAAGTTGGGACAAGATATTCTTTTAAAATCAAAAGGGATAAGGATTAGTAATTCTAGGAATTTTATTAATCAGTTATTCGAAATCTTGGAATTGGAATTCTGAAAACATAGGTATTGTCGCCATATGGTGATCTGGACAATAATTGTTATCAAAGTGAAATAAGTCGTCAGTGTATGAACAATGCGTGGGGGAAACTACAGTATTAGAAGCTGATAGTTATTTGCACATGCGGGTTAAAAAAATTCCATATTCCTTTAGTTGCCCAAGTAGAAGTTGATACCTTGTTCCAGTTATGGATCAATGGTTTATCGGGAAATACGATTCAGGTGTTGGAAGATATGTTGAGGGGATGTGTCTTGGAAGTTTCTGGTACGAGGGATGATTGTGTAAATATTAATAAAATCTGTTTATGCTAATAACTATCTTGTCGTCAATCGTGGTGGTATCGCATAAAGTGCTATATGAAAAGGATACAGGATTCCGATCTGATAGACTGAACTGAGATAGGAAAACGAAACTTGCGGGATTTAAAAATAGCCCGATGTGACTACAATTTTACTGGAAATTGGAAGTTATTAAGATGTCACGGACAAGGAAAATTTCAAATATCCTTGAGATGATATGTACACATGATATAATATTTTACGGTTAATAGTTGGTAATTATTAGAATGTATCGATTTTGTTGCGACTAGGGCGTACCTATATCCTTCAAGTCGTATACATACGTGGATATATGTTTGAAGCATGTTAGGCAGGTGGAAACAAACTTGAAGCATGTGACCATGTCAGGGACTTGGTAAAATGTGGAGGCATGAAAGAATTCTTATAGATTATTTGTTTAATATATTTGAGTTGTAGTTATGTGGGTTGGTGATATTTAGGTATTATGAATGATATCGATATGAGTATTAAAGAGTTGAGGTAGGTATCGAGGTTAATGATAGTTGAGTTATCTGTGCTTATGAGATTGGTGGCGATTATAGTTAGGTTAAGTGTTGAATGGAAAATATTGTTGCAACGGGCGACTAGGAAATGTCGAATGAAATAGATAAGCGCCGGTTACGACGAAATGAAATAAACTCAATGTACTGAAATATTTGTAGCAGATAGTGTCGTTACTAATCTTAATTTTATCAGAGTAGTGCAGTGGAAGCAGTTAGGAACATGAGATTTTATTTTTTTTTTACAGTGGGTGATCTGTGTTAAGTGTAACCGACCGAGTGCACCTTGTTTGTTGGATGGTTATGATTTGACGAAGAAGTTGTTGGTTATAAATTTTGGACGATTTGTGATGATGAGACCATATATAGGAAACAGTTGTTCTAGAATCACATGAGACGAATATAACTTTGTGATGCGACTTTGACGTATTAGTAGCCTGACGCCAATTTTGGAAATAATTTGACGATTACGAATTATGAGTGATTTTCGGTTTTAGGACCCTACATAAGAAACAATTGTTCTAGAATCAGGTATGACTAACATCCCCGTGTAGTGCGACTCTGGATTGTTATTGTTTTGACCGAAATTTTAATTCCTATTGTTTTGAACGAAAATTTCAGGACGAAATTTCTTTTAGGGGGGAAGAGTTGTAAGACCTTGATTTTCTTTTAAGATGTATTTTAGCACATTTAGAAATAACGGGATAAATGGTGTTATTTATTAATTAAACTTAAAATTTTAGAGGTCAATTTGCAATTTGCAAAATATTAAAAATTTGAAATTGGGTCTAACTAAGAACTTAAGGAAAGATAAGGGATGAATAAGGTAATTAAGGGAAATATTAACATATATATATATATATATATATATATATATATATATATACACACACACACAGAGGTAGAGGTTGCTGAGATCACTCCATCGTCACGATCGGAGAAACGGGACGGACGTGGCGAGGCAGGGATCAAGCTCACACCACTTCCTTCATGCATATATATAGGTATAAGCACTATACAATTGTCACAAAACACAATGAAAATTGACACGAAACGCAAAGAGAAAGATCAAACAGAGCAGAGAGAAGAGGCAGAGGATCGGAGGTGGTGTCGTCGGTCGACGGAGGGTGATCATCGGCAGGGGATGTGGGTCTGTGTGTGTGTGTGTGTTCGGGGTGTGTGTGTGTGTGTCCAATTGACGCGAACCTGTGGGTGTGTTGCTCCGGCCACAGGTGAGTCGCCGGAGTGGGTAGAGAGAGAGAAAAATTCGGTCCGGCGGTATGGGCAGTCTGTTGACGGGTGATCATCGCTGGGAGTTGGTCGGCTGTGCGGGTGGATTTCATTGATTGTTGTGCTGAGAGTAGGTATTCTAATCGAGGGTGGTGGTGCGTGTTTTGATCGTCGCCGAAGCGTAGAGAGAGAGAGGGCCTGTCGTTGCCCTGTTGTCAGTGGCGATAGTGTCGTGTTTCATCTTATATGTATGTCTGTCGTATGTGTGTGTATTTTAGAGGTCACCGGATGTTCGCCGGCGTTGAGTTTAGAGAGAGAAAGTAGCGCGCGTGTGTGTGTGTTACTGTGGGTGTCGTGTGGGCGGATGGTGGGTGTGCATGGGAGGTAGACGTGGTGGTGTGTGGGTTCGGTTGTCCGGTGGTGCGGGTGTTCGGTTGGTGGGACGGCGAGGCATGATCGACAGCGAGACCTCGTCGGCGGCAGCGTGTTTGGGAAACAGAAAACAGTAACGCAAAACAGAAAAGGAAAAAAAAAAAAAAGAAGAAAGGAAAAAAAAAAAAAAAAAAAAAAAAAAAGGAGAAATTGCAGAAACCACCCCAAGAAAATTCAAAACCCATCTCGTGGTCGCCAAACGTTTCAGAAACAGGTGAAATTTCAATCGATTATTAATTCTCGTTAAATTAAATTTTAGTTAGTTTTATAAATCCTAAAATCATAATAATTTCGTGACGATTAATTAATTTTACGTACGTGGTACATAAAATTAGTAACGATTCGGAATATAGGGTCTGCATTGCATGATTAGGATATTTTAGATAAAATATTAATTTAGACTCTGCCACTATCAGGTTCGCAGGCATTGACATCCAAATAAAGTGCGGTTAGTGTCAGTTTTGCAAAACAGATATCGAGGTGAGTGTACTGTCTTCTTACCAAACTATTTTTCTATGTATATAGATGAGGAAATATGTTTTTACTTAAATTGTATGAATTTATAAATGATATGGATCAAGCAGGATTTGGGTGAGTTGGTAAACTGGGTTTTTGGAAGATTTCGATGGTTTCCAAAATGAAACTGAAAATGATTTTTTGTTGAATTTGGTAAAATCAGACGGTGTTTTTAAAAGGAAATAGAAAACATCTGTTTTCCTAAAAATATATGATTTTCAAAAGGAAAATAAAGGGTCGAAAAGTAGTTTTGAAAGAATCAGACGTTCTCTCTAAAAAGAAAAGTGGGAAATATGCTTTTGGACTTTAAAGTTGGTTTTGAGGAAAAGAGATAGACGTAGTGATTTGACGATATTTATTGAGTTATGATTCGATGATGCTTTAGTTGATTTGACGATGCCCTAGTATTTATCTATTTCGGTAGAGTGAGATTATCCGCTTCGGCGGAGTGATGTTATCCGCTACAGCGGAGTGATGTTTATCTGCTTCGGCAGAGTGATGTTAGACGTTTATACTGCGCAGTGATGATCCGCTTCGGTGAAGTGATGGGTGTTCGTAGGAAGGCATATCCTACGGATGGTATGATACCGTTGCAAACTCCTGATCGTGAGGTTAAAACGAATCACTAGGGTTGGCCAGGGTGTGTGTGTTGGAGGTGTGTGTTTGAGATTGGTGCTTGAGATGTGGTGTTTTACGTATATTGGTTGATTTGATATTATTTATTATGATGATTGATATGACTTTATACTAGAAAATTTTGGATGGAACTTATCTATATCCCTTTATTTTCATTGCCTATATACTTGTGCTTGATCCATACTAAATTGTGGAAATATTTAGAACGTATTAATATTTTAAAAATGTTTTACTAAGAAGGCAGTACACTCGCAGGTACAACAGCTAGGAGTCGGTCCCCTACTGGCACTAAGTAGAGCGATGTGATGGAGTCATGTGGACGATTGAGAGAAGCTGTCAAAGGCGAACCTAAGAAGGTTCATGGATAAATACTTTTAGTTAGAAAAATTTCGGGTCGGGTGTGCCCCCCATAATAGATGTATGTATTATACAGTGGGTGTATATTGTCATTTCTATTAGATTATTTGGGGTTTTGGTGATGTCATGTTGTAGTCACGCCAGCCCCGAGATGATGGGTGTCCGGGACGGGTTGTGACAATTTTATTGGCCAAAAATAGAAGATGACGCCAATGTCAAAATATGTCTCGTGTGCCAACAAGACAAGTTAAAGAGAAAAAATGAAGCTGGACTACTACAACCACTACCAATTCTAGAGAGACCGTGGCAGTTCATGTCGATGGATTTCTGATAGGTGTGATCTACTTATCTATTTCCAAACCGAAATTGTTAGTTTTTGAGTACGTTTATTACGTTTTATTATGCTTTAATAATGTTTTTATGTATTTTTGTGTAAACCAGGTGTGTGGGGGTGAAAATGCATAAAAACAGATCATAAACGATCAAATTGGACCAAGAACGGTGGAAGAACGGTGGGAAAACAAGCATGAGGGCATAATTCAGAATATCAAGCCACCGCCGTGGCGGTCAATATGCAGAGAGGGCATTATTCTTCCTAAACATCCACCGCCGAGGTGGTGACTTCACTGTCGAGGCAGTGAAACAACATGATGGGCCTTGATCCCACCATCGAGTCTACCGTCGAGGCCGTTGGTTAACCGACATACCCACCGTTGCGACAGTCACTCTGCACAGCTGTTAGATATTTTTTTAGATATTTTGCTCCCTATTTAAGCCTTTCTCCTCTCTCCGTTTGACCCCCTGGCCATAGGAGACCCCTTAGGGTTCCTAATATTTTGAGAGTGCTTTGTGGTATGCTCAACCAATTCTGAAGGAAAAGAACACGTTGCAATAAAGGAGAAGTGATCGTTGGACGATTTTAGCGGCAAATCTTCGGACTACGGATAAGTTCTTCCGTTTCTCTCTTTATTTTCTTAACTTTGGTAGATTGTTGAGCATGTTTAGCTCGGTTTTCATTATATAAATGGTTATGGCAATGAGTTAAACGGATTTTGTTTAGGGATTAATATATTTTATGAAATCGTTGTTTGTTTGAGTTTGTATTTCGTTAATGGTTGTTCTTCGCTATTTCGATTGTGTTTAGCATTATTTTTTGATATTATGCTTGTTTAGATAATTAGAGAATACGGGGTTTGACACTCGGGAGAGGTAACCTCGAATTCGGATTAGGGTAAACACAACGCGACGATCTAATAACCCGGGAGGAAGTTAGAAAGTGTGAAATCAATGACGTTGGGGAAAGACTCATGTGATCTAGTGTCGTTAAGACATTGAAGGAGAATTTTTCGTTGACGCAAAGTCGTATATTTACTTGTCTTACACTCGGGAGAGGTGGCGAGTGAGTTTACAATACAGAGATTGTCAGATACGTTGAACGCCGTTATTGTAAACTAAACGAGACCAAACACGTTTTATCCATGTTATCCAGGCTCAGTTAACTTAGCTAAATGGAGCATGGTGCTATGTTTTGATATCTTGTGATATGCCATTACTTGGAGTTTACTACGGACTACACCACCATGGGTTGGGCCCCACTGTTGACTCCATTATGCCTCCTCATATATATTGATGTCTACTGTTACGCTTCGATTATTTTGCTTAAAGTATTATAATAGGGATGCCTCTCCCTTCAGACCTTTGACAAGGTTGGACCCTATACGCACTAAGGGGCGTCGGCACAGTAAGGCAAGGTGTTTCGAAGGACTATGGCATAATGGGAAGTTGTGGGTACGGTGTACCCAAGAATCTCGGCACGGGTAAAAAATGGGACGCGGTGAGTGTCGATGAAATAGGGCATCACGGATCAATGCTAGCGGGCATTGGGAGATGCCAAGGTAAGACACGAGGTGATCCTAGGCAAGCGTTTAGGATCAACATTCATGAGCACACAAGGGCGTCGCTAGATGATGTTGGTGGACATCAGACATCACTGAAACAAGAAGTGGCAATTTTAGGTACAATACTAGGATTGACATTCATGGGCATGACATGAAGGAAAGCGTGAGAATAAGGTCAGGTTAACAAGGAATAACGTGCGCGAGACATAATCTGGCCATGCGAGCGACATGGCGAGGCGTTGACAAACATCGGCATGACTGAGGGAACAAGATGGCAACCGGGTAGTATGTTGGCATGAAGTCAAGCAACTAAGACGCAATGTTGGAGTACTAGCTCTTGGCAGACTGAATAGACTGGCAGTTATGGTGCATGTGCAAGGCATGTATTGAGCAGTTGTTGGCAGATAAGGCTAGACAATTGCCATGCTGTGGATTGGACAAGTGTCAAAAAATGTGTCATTTTTCTGCCCAGATAGTTGAGGCTATCAACTGTCAATGTTTTTTATAAATACCTCATTTGTATGTCTTGTTTAGGAATTGAGTGTGTTCTTACAAATGAGTCCGAATTTGTAGACATTGTGGTTCTTTGTTTCTGAGTTTTAAATATAAGGTTGGGTTTTGCCTGTAATTACTGTGTGACTGTGTGTGGTTAGATTTTGTGTTGTCTGTTCGGTGTGTTGTATACTTAAATTAATTATGCAATGTGTGACCTCACCATCATTTGTCATTTTGTGGAGAGAGAGCCCGAGTCCTTTTTTATTCCACATGTGGGGTTCAGCAAGGTGACCCTCTTTCGACTTATATCTTTATCCTCTGTCTCAATGCTCGTATCTCATATGGTCTAAGTCGCCGAGGTAAAAAAATCCCTTAAAGCAAGTCGTAGAGGTTCTAGGATCTCTGACTTATTATTTGCGGGCTATCCATTTTTTCTTTATCACACCTCACGGAATAATGTTTGGTGTACTCATTACACAAACTATTTGCAGCATGTTCACGGTTGCATGTTAACCAAAATAAATGCCAAAGTTAGGTTTCACCAAATGGTACCCGTATCATATTAACAAGGGTTAATAGAATTTTACCCCCTTGTGGTTTAGTGGATTTGCACTTAATTCCTTATGGTTTTTGACTTAACAATTATCCTCTGTAGTTTTGGAATTAAGTGCAAATCACAGGGGAGTAAGTACTAACGCAAGGGGTAAGTGCACTCAAATCAAGACCACAGAGAGTAAGTGCCGATACAGGGTGTAAGTGCAAATCAGCTAAACCGCAGGGGGGTAAAGTGCTATTAACCTTATTAACAAACACGCATCCCTAACATTACTAACTTTTTTGCCAAGGATCTCGAAAACTACCTTAGACTACCACTTTTTACAACTCAACCATCCCAGAATTATTTCCAACATATTTTAGATTGTATGCAATAGAAAATAACAGGATGGAAAGAATTTCTTCCATCAAGAGCAGGCTGTGTTATCCTTAGGGGTATACACGGGTCGAAACCCGCCCATATAGCCCTAACCCGACACCTAACCCGACCATGTCGGGTGAGAATATGCTGGACCCATTAACCGACTGGTACAATTCAAAATTCGAGCATTCTCAGGTTGGGCGGGTGTCGGGTTCAAGGTCGGGTTGTCGGGTTTGGGAAGAAACAGATAATGGGAATGAAAAAGAGAGTCGATTTTAAGGTTGGGTTTATGAATCCCCTAATCCATACAGAATAGGAAGAAACAGAAACAACAAGAACACTAAAAAGATCATATACATTCATGTTTTAAAGCAGAAAAAAAAAACACGAAACAGTCTAACAGATCCACTGTCCAAACTCCAAATAGAACACTAATTGAAACAGAACAAACACTAATTGAAACAAAACACTTAATCTGGAAACATGGAAACAGAACACAAAACAAGAAATTAAAAAACCCTAATCCAAAAAGAACACTAATTAAAAACAAAAACCCTAATCCAATCGAAGACGAGATCAAGATGAACCAACCTTCAAACGCCATTATAGCCATTGTCAGTTGTCGCCGCCGTTTTCGTCCCACCATCAAAGCCACAAGATTGTCGCCGTTGTAATGCAATGAACGAACAAATGATGCTCATGGTCGAAGACGAAGATAAGAAAAGAGGAAAGAAGAAGAAGAACTGAAGAAAAATCAACGAGAAGCAGTGGAAACTCGAGAAGTGAAGAATCGGCGGAGGAGGAGGAGAAGAAGTTCTTTCAGTTCTTCGAAGAGATCGATCCAGAGATGAAGAGAGGCGGCGTGAAAAATGAACGAGACGTTGAGAAGAAAATCCTAAAAATTCCTATTTAAACACTGCTCGGTCAGGTCGGGTGTATAGCAAGTAAGGGAAATCAAACCCAACCACTGACCGAGCGCATAAGGGATTCGGATCGGGTCTTACCCGATCTGAACAAAAAGCATGATAGGCCCGAAAGATTCCGGGCCGGGCCCGGTCGGTTTGTTCGGGCGGGCCGGCCCATCGGATTATTTGCACACCCCTAGTTATCCTCACTCATAGTGTACGTTATGTTACTATTTAATGTTCACATCAAAAACTTCCTTCCACTTTATCAAAAGATGATTCCTTTCGGGGGGACACTTTAGGCCAAAAATGAACCCAATTGAGACAAGGTTATACTTCCAAAAAAATGATATAGGGTGTTGGACATCAGATCCATGCAGTGAGCAAGCTGCGCATTTCTCATGAATCTGAAGTGGTGCCTCTGCACCAACCTGAAACTACAAATCTTGGTAAAAATTATACGGCATAAGTACTTTCTGAATGATTCTATTTAACAAGTCACAAAACGCTCTTCTTCTATGTCGTGATTTCATTAGATTGACACTTGCTTGGGTCATTCGGCTTGGAACACAGTTGAGCTTATGACAACAGACTACCTACAGGGCCTATTTTCCTACAATTTATTGATCCAATTGAACATAAATGGTTGAACTTATTGTGGATGATGTCATAAAAAATAATATTTGGGATCATTGCAAACTTTTGAGATTTTAGCCACACGGTCCTTAAGACCATTACCTTACCCCTTCCAATATATACCACAGATCACGATATTCCTATATGGCCTAGGTCACATGGGTTTTGCACAGCTAAGCCCATGTATAATTTTCTTAATTCACCTCGTCATCTAACTAGGTATTGGTGGTGGCTGTGGCGTACACCAGCTCCCCCAACATCCAAATGTTTCTCTGGAAATGCGTTCATAATCATATGTCATGATGAATGATGCACTTTGGGCAGACGTATTTTGGGTAGCAATACAACTATAACAACAGAACTTTGGATCATTCACGATGCACTTTGAGTACCATGGACATAGGGCTTAGGCATATCGATCATAAATCTGATTCAGATGTAATAGTATACGTCATATGTAGCAATACACCAGACTCAACATGCTAACAACTATTATTTCTGATCGCAAGTTACCGCCACAGCATAGTTGGGACATTCAACTACGCTACATTTTCTGGGAGAAAATTAGTGTTTAGATATGACGGCTGCCAATGGAAACCTGGGAGGGAGCTTTTTTTGTTATGCTAAATACGGCTACATCTTTTGTACAACCATCCCTATTGAGTGGTCCAAATAACAATACATAAAATAATAGTTTAGGCCCTTTTTATCCCCCAAAAAAACGTACATATTATTTTAGGTGAACAGGTTAATTTAATTCTTCACCACATTTAACATTATGTGAGAACCATTTATTAATATAAATAAGCATGTGTTACAGAACATGACAGTCAATGTGGAGATGATTCTTTAGAACAACTCAACTAAAAGGCGGAAAAAGAGATGGATCACATTGAGGGACTGCTGCCATCCAATGTCAAAAGCACCTTGTATAAATCAGGACGCCGATCTCGAAACACTCCCCAACTATGTCTCTTCGATTTGATTATGTCCAGATCAAATTCTCCCACAAGAACAGCTTCCTCTCTATCATCAGCTCTTGTAATGATTTCCCCAGTAGGCCCTGTGAATCAGAGCATCAAGCTTCATTCAACACGAATAGAAGATAGCCATTCATACCATAATATATACATATGGGCAACCCAGTGCACGAAGACTCCCGTCATTGCGAGATTTGGGGAGGGTTAGATGTATACAACCTTACTCTTATATACAGAGAGACTGTTTCCAAGATTTAAATCCGGGACCTCTAAATCAGAATGGAGCAACCTTAACATTATACCCAAGGCTAACCCTTACCACACACACACACACACACACACACACACACACACACATATATATATATATATATTTGGTTTGGAATAAACGATGATATAAATTTACTTCAGCTCCAGAAATCGATGAGTCAATAGTAGCAATACCTGCTATAAAAGAGTTCCCGTAGAATGTGATTTTACTGTCTCCATGCTCTGTCTGGATGATCTCCTTTCCTATCCGGTTTGAAGCTACCAAAGGTACCTACAGTAATCATAAATTGATGATTCCCCTTTCAAGCATAAACTGTTACATAATGCAGCAGATATTATACATAATCTCACGCTTACCTATAAAATACCAAGGTTGCATTTGCTTAAAAGAATGATGATAGAGTAAAATTAGTAATTCAATAGTTTCTTAATGTGGTGCCATGTTGAAAAAGTCCTACAATTGGATATCCAAAGGCAGCAACTAGTTTTCAACCGAATCACTTAAATAGCATATATATCACTCGAGGTAGAATTTTTTTATTTTTTATTTTTCGATTGTACGGTAAGGTGTGTTTGGTCCAACTTATGTGCACCTCGACTAATCACCTCGTCAGGCAATCTTAAGGGTGTACTCCACCATATCGGCCTGGTGCATGCAGGATTAAATTCAAGATTTAATTCCTGGAGTGCTCTCCAAGAAGTTAACCCTGGTTGACATGAAAAGGGAGCACCTCCTTGCCAACTGGATTAACACCTCTTGAGTATTGGAGGTAGATAAACAAGGGATGAATGTCTTACACAAAATGTCTTCGTTAGAACCGCTAGTTTGTTCAAAAGATGATCTTAACAGTCAGAATGTATTATAATAGAATGGTTAAGATTTAGTCCATGGTCATGTAAAGCTAATGGTTCAAAACCAAAAGCTAACCGAAAAGATTCTTCACAATGAGAGTAAAATTCAAATGCCAAAAAATAAATAAAAATCACACACTTACCACTGAAAATAATTAACAATAATTGAAGTCATAAAATAATCGAGTATTTTTCTTAAACATGAATGTCTCGGACATTATTCAGATAAAGCAGGCGGGACATTATCAACTACCAACAACAAATTTAACAAATAACTTGAAAAGGTCCAACTTTGAAGAGTAATTATTTAGAACATGCAACTCACCAAATTAGCCCCCGCATGTCCTTGCATCACTCGTATCCAATGCTCTCGAGAATCAAGGCCTTCATCTTGAGGTTCAGAACCAATAGCTGTTGGATAAAACAATATCTCTGCACCTTGAAGAACCATGGCTCGGGCTGCCTCGGGGAACCATTGGTCCCAGCAAATAGCTGACAAAGAATAAGCAAACTTTAAGCTTTCCATCCTGCAATTCCGTGCAGGCATGGTAATAAAGGAGGCCAAAGCATTCTACGTTCTTATTTATGTAGTCCATAATTTATATATGCTCGCTTAAGCCTAAAAGTATGATCAAACATTTACTGATCCATGATATAGCAATCTACCCTTTATATATTCCACCAGGGGGCAGATCCAGTTGTGTAAAACAATTTTAAATTCAAAGCCAAACAAATTAAATTAATGACACTTACCAACACCAATTTTTGCAAACTTCGTTTGGAAAACCTGTTCACCAACACCATCAGGTTCATTGTAAATTCAACAAGTCAGAGAAAACCACAACCAAAACAAAATTCACTGATAATGTATTATAGTATCACTAAAGTCAATACCAAATAGTCACCTTAAAGCCAGTGTCACCTGGATTAAAGTAAAACTTCTCCTGGTAACCTGAAGGGAAGACCATTTAGAAATAAACGTGCTAAACATGAGATTTGAGGCCAAATACCACAAACGGCATACCTGGACCATCTGGGATATGGGACTTTCTGTAGAGTCCAAGATCAGTGCCATCAGCATCAATTATAGCTACTGAATTATAATGCGCATTGTTTGCCTCCTCAAAGAAGCTAACAGGGATCACAACTCCCAACTCTTTTGCAAGATTCTGCATCCTGAAAATCATGCACATACCATGCAAATTTCAGCTTACTATTTCAACCAGAATGGAAGTCGAGACATTTTTTTCTGATCGTGTCAAGACTTGAGACAATAGCAACATAAAGTTCATCAACTAACTAAAATCTCATTTTGCCACCTCATAATAGTAGGATGTCCCTTATAAGGCTTTGCTTGCTGAATGAAATCTTCCCTTTGTGCTTGACAGAAGTAATAACCCTCAAATAGTTCCTGAAAACAACCAAAAGGATATATGACTACTTCACAGCAGAATTACAATAAAGGATGTATATAACTACTTCATTACTACTCATTCAAGCAAGTTCAATAAAAAAATAAGATGGAAGTAATTTGTAGTATTGTTATTTTTAAATACTTGGTATTAAAGATTTTATCTATTATTTAGCACGCCAATGTCTACAAAAAATGCATTAACATTTGTTTTTAAAATACATGAACAACTAAAAGAGGCCATCAGCCACAAGAACAAAATAGTTACAAAAAAAAAAAAAACATCTCAAGGAATTTATTTCCAATTTTTTTCTTTTGTATCTAGGGGCTTCTGCCCAGTGCTCCAAATGTGCAATGGTTGTCCCCAGTTTGATCAGTTCATCTTTGCCACTTGGTTTTTAAGTCCCACCCCTCATATTGCACGAAAATATTTTTCCAACCACCTTTGTAACCTACCTGACGAAAGTGATACCGTCAATGGGGGAAAAAAATCGAATAACTTCAAATGCAAATAATTCAACCAATACAAGTATAATACACCCAAAAATAAACCATCCTTCAACTCATGTCGTTGAGATCTATTCATAGACACTCATTGTTCACGTGTTTTGACAGTGGAATTCCAGCAGATCTGGAAATACTGTCTTGGTTTTATTGTGTGCTTTGAGATGAAGTAGAATTCAGGCAAAAAAGGGTGAGACCTGACCTTTAAATTAAGAAAACCCAACTATAGGACTAAAACATGAGTAAAAATTGCTATGAAGGCTTAAGACAATTTTAATTAACTACATAATGATTATTAATGAAATTAATGTACAACATAACGATTAAGGATGTAGAGAGGATTAAATACAAATTTTCCATTGTAATTAATATTCGTCAACCCATTCAGTATTAATATCACATACAGGGTTATAGCTGTGATTCTGTAGCAGCTCAGTGGTAAGCCCAATTTAGCACATTCTGCTTGAGATTTTAGGGCTGGAAGATTTGAACCAGGGGCAAAAATAAAAGAGTAATTGGCTCATCATGACAGAAGTTGTCATACCCTAACCTTAACTACGAATCAAACCATTCATTCATCACTCATTCTGTGATTTACCTATTGTTTTAATTTTCATTGTCCTTGTAACGTATTCCACAGGGATCAATAACCAATTCCTCAGTGGCTTAGCCAGATAACCGCACAGGCATCAATAGTCAAGTCCATGTCAGGACACTAAACACACTGAACAGTCTAGGACACATGTTTGATACTCTTCTTTCTATGTCCCAAATCAATATAAATATAGTAACTTCGCATAGATGTCCAACTCTCTTTCCTGATATGAGTGACACTTATCGTCTTGTCTATGAATTGAGAAAATTTTGGACAACAGATATATTGTTCTCTTTTTCTTATTTCGAAAAGGTATTTACAATATACTACACCTTCTTGTTGTTAACATGCACTAGATGATTGAAATTTTGAAGTCCAAATGTAAATTTCAAAAACACAGATTTTGTAAAGTATGCATATAAGATAAGGGTTCTTCATCAATGATGTTGCATATCATATTATTTTGTTATTCGTACTAAATACTTCGTGGATATTAATATCTTCCTTGTTTGACAATGAGTACTGAGTTTATGATGATATTGTCGAGATGAGTAACACTCAAATTGTTGGATATATCTCACTCACCTAATTACCTATACATGATTGGAGGGTTCTCTTTGATGTAAAAATGGATGAAATAACATTAGATTTATTTTACACCCATATCTTAAAAAATGAAATGTGCCTGCCCTATTTTTGGAATATAAATGTGGTTGCATACGGACCATTTCATACCCGTGCCCTTCCTTCGTAAACATACTTCTTAGTCCTTAGCTAAGAAGCACGTAAACTTCAAAGAAGGTACCATGACCTACTCAAACATCACTACTCTCCGGAAGTCTCAACTACGATCTCATGATTCCTTTTTCTTTTCCCTAAAAGTATGTTATTTTATTTTTTGTGACAAGTATCCACCAATGTTTCTCCCGTGTGACACATTTTTGATAGTGCCCAAAACTTGTAATATATTTTGGACTCATAACCAATATAAATATTTCTCTTCTACAATCTCATAAAGGTAACTAAATCAGTGTAATATTTTTTCTTGTAAGATTGTACTTTATCTATATGTTCCTTATCCATGATGTAGAAGAAACATTCAATTTTAAGAAATATGAATTAGATATTAAGATTTTGATCATGTTGTCATTACTATTGAGATAAAGTACCATAATCATATTGCTATTTTTGTTGTTTGATTATGACTTAATCAGTTTAATAACCCTCATGTCATGCCTCTATGTCATGATTAATCTATCTGATTCCTCATTTGAATGAAAAAATGTTAATGTTTTCTTTCTTTTTTGTTTACTTTTTTTTTTTATTTTTCATTATTATTTTTCTTTTCTTTTTCTTTTTTTCTTTTTTTTTTCTTTTTTTTTTTGCAAAAAATGTATAAAGAAGTACTTTAACTAACATGTAACAGACGTGTCCTTGTCCTATTTCCTTTTTTCTCTGTACATGTTACACAGCAAGTGCGCAGCCATACCGTATCTTTGTAGTCTGAAATTTTGAATTGGATTAATACTCAATCAACAAAAGACAAATTCACAATGGTTCCTCCATCAAAATCCTTAGCAGTGAACTCGAGGGGATAGAAATGGATGCTCCTATGGAAATCTTTGAAGATAATTAAAGGAATAAAGTACTACAAAACTACACATGATTACGACAAATGCAACTCATACGATCATCCACAACTATGGCAGGTAGAGCCTAAAGTTGAGGCATCCAAGGCTTTCAATTCTTCAATAATTTGTTCTACTTGAAAGTGTTCCAAACTATTTATTCCACTTTGAATGTGTGCCATGATCACAACTTTATAATCATTATTTTGATTGGAAAAGGTTGATCTTTGGAAAAAGTAAACAGACATTACCAGTTAGAGGCCAAAAGTTGATTTTGAAGAATATATATCTGTATGAAAACAAATAAAATGATGTCCTAGTAAAGCTTAAAGATGTGGCTTAAAGATGAAGTCAATAATGCAAGTCTTTCAGTGTTTTTGATAAATGTCCCAAGCTCAGAAAGCACAAACCTGGATAAGAATGATGTTCGCACCCTTGCCATGAGCAGCCCTAACCAACCTGCATTGATGTACTCTTATTAACACAACATGCAATGCTATCGGGAGGGCAGACATCCTAAAATTTCAAATAGAAATTTAACAATTATAGACAATGTTGCAATAAATTCTATTGAGCCCCATTGTGGAATAGTGTGCCTACACAAAGTTACATCCACGCATAAAATAATCCTTTTAGGAAAAATATAATCAAAAATCAAAAATCAAAATAACCTAAGCACTTGAATTTGGATGAACGTAATAAAAAAACATGGAAGATAGGATGAACAACCTTAAACTAGTAAGGCATGATTTAGAGTACGATGTCAAGTTATCCAGAACTAAAGTTGATACATAATGCAGGTAGAAAATAGCAACCCTAAGAGGGGAATAAGTAAATGATGTAATTATTAAATAAGAGAAATTCCTATCTACATTGACAAGAAAATTAACTAGCCAACAGGTCGAGGAGATCAGCCATTTAAACTAGTAACAATTAGGCTAGTGGAGGATTATTGATTTATTTCAATTCTAAAATGAACTCTGAGACAGAGACAAAGGAGACTTCACGGATACCTTTTCTGCGAAAGGACATGAAAAGTCAGGTATGTGAGCTCTTTAGGGAATTGCATTGGGTCCTAAAAGAAACCTACTTGTGGCAACCTTTTGGCCACAAACCCCCTATAACATTAGTCATCTCATACTAGGGCTAGAAAAGAATCCCTACAACTGAAAGTGGTGAATAAGAAAATGAATTTGCCACAAAATCCAACTATCATGGCATTCTACATATGGTACAATGATTTATGCATTGGTTGATTCTTGGAATAATTTATTCAAAAAAAGATGGCTCTCAGTTGCCAATAGAACGATACAGGAAGGCAGGCAAGAGCCTTTCATTATAGGAGGGGAACAATACACTTCAATTTCAAAATGTTCATGCACCCGCCAAAACAACATTTCAGAATAAAAGAAACAAAAGCACTTCTACAATTAGTCAGTAATCAGGTTATTCATACAAGCATTTTTTTTCTTCTCTCCTTGTTAGAACTACCATACATATTCACAATTTTTTGGCACAAGTAAGACTCCTAAAGAAGAACACTTGTCTAAAAGAAAAGAAAAAAGTTGAAGGAAGATCATTTTTTTTGCCAAGTAATTTGTAGGAGGATCATATACAACAGAGGAAGAAAAATCCGTGATAGAGAAGGAAAACACTTCGTCAATTAAAAATGTTGCAAATGAAGTGTCAGGCTGTATTAGTCAGATAATGTGAATGAATTATCTTCGCGTTACTTAAAAATTAAATTAATTTGAGATCCATGTTACTAGAAATGATGGTAGTCATGGAAGAACTAAAGCAAAGTCAATAGGATGCCCAAATTTCAGTATCTTTATAGATACTGGTGGCAGATTCAGATCTTAAACTTTCTGAAAAGCATAAAATTGATCAACCCCTAGATTGCAACACTTGAAGATTTAATAGCAAGTAACTCCATCCTAAGAACATGTCCCAGATACAATTGAATTAACTTTATATTCTCACAAGTTAGATGCTCTCAGCAGTTATTATCGCTAACAAACACATCTGGTCCATTAATTAGGCCCTAGGCCAACCTGAAAAGAATGAAGCAGTGAAATGACTATGTAATCATACATATGAATAGCTCATGGACTAACATCACAGAAGAAATTCCTCTACTTTTCCCCCCCATCTTTGGTCCAATTGCCAGGATATACAAAAGGATAAACTTTCCACGTCCGATTCGATCCCCCCCCCCACAACAACAACAACAAAAAAAATGATGGGAAGATTCAATTTTAGGTGCGCGCGCGCCTATACAATTGTGAAAAAGCACAAAACATAGATCAAATATATATAATCAGAGCGCAATCAGATAGTCAAATGAAGTCCATGATGATATGAGAAATGCAACTTGAATATTGAGAGAGAGAGAGAGAGAGAGACCTTTCCGCAGTGGCAACGTTGGTAGATATGTCATCCGTGCAAGCGAATTGCAGAGCGGAGACCACCACTTTCCTTCCCTCCATTACTCTCTATCACTCTCTCTCTCTCTCTCTCTCTCACACACACACACACACACACACGCAGAGGAGTTGGCTGAGTACAACCAGCAGGCCAATGACGGCGATGGCGTGTGGGAGTAGAGAAAGGATTTATATTTTATTTACCAAGGGGAAATGGCATTTAAACTGCTGCTTCTTTCGCCGCGTTATATATGGCATTTTCATTACTACTTTTTCTTTTCGTAATTTTAATAAAAATGCAACAGTCAAGGTTTGGCGGTCAATGTCCAAGTCTAATTCTATTTAAAAAAAAATAAAAAAATATATAGTTATAGTTATAGTTATATACATATATAATTGGGAGTAGCCCAAATTTTAAAGAAAAAAAAAAAAAAGACTATAGGTCTAATTTATTAATTTTTTAGAAAATACTACTTATAAACAACGACAAAATATATTTTAAATACTCTAACTATTGACATATTTCTATGTAGTCTTCCTAAATTTATATATTTCATTTTAAACTCCTTTTATATGAACACAGTTTTAAAATATTTTTTTGTTAGAAATTTCATCCAAACTAACAGATTAAAGAGCAAAATAGTAATTTTTTAATTAATTTTCTATTTTTGTTTTTGTTTTTTCTATTTTTCTTCCTCCTTTATGTCACCGAAACCCCCCCACCCCCCCTTCTCTTCCTCTCTCTACCACCTTCTTCTACCGCCACCACCACCGATGCCACCGACGGGGGTAAACCACCTCCTGGTCATCCCCTGTAACAGAAGGGTTCACTGTAACAGGAGGTGAACAGGGGATGGTTCACCTCGTTGGCGGCATCTGTGGTGGCTGCGATGGTGGCGGCAGCGTCGATGGTGGTGGTGGGGGAAGAATGTGGTGGAGAGAGAGAGGGGTTCGGTGAAGTGAGAGAGAGAGGTTCGGTGACATGAAGAAGGAGAAAAAAAATGGAAAATTGATTAAAAATAAAAAATTATTATTTTCTCCTGTTAACTTGAATGAAATTTTTAAACAGAATGACCTTTTAAAACTGTGTTCATATGTAAAGAATTTATAATGAAACACATAAACTTAAAAGTAATAGTTAGAAATGTATCAATAATTAGAGGATTTAAAATATATTTTGCCATTTCTAAAAAAATTAAGATAATATTTTTTATATTAAGAAATACATGATCCACATACATTAGAAGCTATTATTACTAAAGGAGGGGTTCAGACACTTTTGGTATGATTGTTTCATTGAACTTTCGAGGAGATAATTCAAATGTAGATATTTTTGCATTACAGTTAAAGGTACGTAAAACATCTAAGTACTAAACCTCTAGTAGACCAAATCAAAACAGCATATTTCAAAGACTTAAACAAACTACTAATCAAAGATAACAATCAAATCTTAACTAGCTGATGCTTAGGCAAGAGACTCTATCCATTAGGCTAGGAAAATATTGTTGTCAACAAATGTAGATATCTGTGATAGGTGCGATTCTTAGAATCATCGTAGACTAGAACTACATTCAACTTGATCCTTGGTAGACCACCAAGGCATGTAGGAAACCCAAGTGGGTTTGGTCAAAACAAAAAGGATGGGTATCATCTTTATGATAATCTGTCAGCCCTATACTAAGGCGTATAGCTCGAACAGTCCCTTAATGTTACGAAGGAAAGTCTCGACACTTTCCTTGCTACCTAAACAAGATAGGGAATACCTAAGTAAGAACTACGCTTGACTTTATCCTTGGAAATCTGCCAAGGTACATAGGAAACCTACTTAGGTTTCGGTCATCTAACTGTAGGAACTCCTCCAGCCATGGGCCAGAGCGCGTTCTCATAGCTTTCACCATCATACATGGATTGGAATTCGACTAGCAATTCAGAGTCCTTTAGGATTAGAAAGAATGAAGGTAATTTTTTTAATAGAAATCTAGCAAACCTACATAGCAAGCTATGACTTCTGATTGTCCACGTTCTTCTTCATCTCTAGGTAGATAGTCGAAAAAACAAACCACATAGGAAAAAAAAGAAAAAGTAAGAGAAATATTGTCCAACCCTAAGTGGTCAGAAAATCATCCTGCCGCCCAACCTTAAGCAATCAACGATTCAGCTATACCATCCTACCCTAAACAGTCGATGTTTCAACCATACCATACTACCTTAAGTAGTTAACAATCCAGCTATACCATACTACCTTAAACAATCAACAATTTCAGCCATACTATATTACCCTAAACAGTCAGCAATTCTACCATACCATCCTACCTCAAATGATCAAAGGTTCTATCATAGCATTATACCTTCACGATAACTTACGATCCTGATAAACGATAGTCGATTTCAAAACCAATTTGGTACGCCTACAATCATCACTAAACTAACTATACACAACACCTCAAATCCCCTACGATATCCGCCATTAACAGTACAACCTTATTAGAAACTATCTTGTGATCCAAATTCATTAAGAGGCCATAGAACCAGAAAACTACCACGCATCATAGGATGTCGGGTTTTCAACCACGAGACAAGTGTGGTACACTATGAAGTTATCTTCAAGATGGGTCTTTTGACAAAAGAAAAAGACCATCTGCGAACAAAGATTTCCCAACTTCTAGATAAATAAGCCATGGAAGTCCTACAGAAGAATAGAAGCAATAGGACGCGATAGCGCTAATCCCTCAACTCCAGGTCCTCTGGAATTGGAAGGGTAAAGATCGACTCGGGCACTAAGCTACTACGTCGAATAGGTGCTCTGCTCCTTGCCTTTGCTGGTATAGTACCCAAAGAGCCAGCCATCATCGAGTCATTAACTCCAGATGCTCTAAAGTCTTCTTAGTAGTAGAAGTGGAAAGGGTAGGCATGTCATCAGAAATCCTGAACGCTAATGTCCTGGGTCGACCTCGAGAGCACTTTGAAGCACTTCCTCTGATCGAGGTCTTAGAGGATTTCTCTTCCCATGAGAACGGGAAAGACGACGACCACCATCGCCTGAAGAACCCGTGACTGACATAATGTCATCTAGAAAGAAAGTCAAGGTTTTATTATTAGGGTTTCGACTTGATACAAAAAGTTGGAATCGCTTAAGATTCAAATGTGACTTTTGAAAGATATGTTAGACTCACCACTACTATTATTCTATAAAAACAATTGCGAGCGACCATACCTAATCCTTGACATCTATCGCTAGCCAAGCACCAGGGGGCAAATGATTGAATTTACCTTTCCAAGAACAATAGTTACAACCCCACCATCATTAAGATTATGTGTGTATTCTTTACTACTTAAGATTAAGGTATAGCCAGGAAAACCAAGTCGAAAACTCATGCCCCTACAAGTGCGATATACCAAATATTTGCAAACCCATCTCGCTTAGGAAAAACATTAAAAATACTAAACAAATACACCACTATAAGAGCAAACGATGATATACAAGAGCTAAACTAATTAAACTATACCATCAATAAAAGATGATATCCAAGACTCTCTAAAAAACAACAAACAATCTGCAAGCCTTAGTGATATAGGTAATCATTATTATCAACTCATGTCTAGATGCATTACACAAAACTGCATGGCCAAGAGGTTGCGCTAACTGGAAAACTCCTAAGATACCAACTTCACATTCAAACAAAACAATATACAAACATGTCGGCTAGGTATATTCTGCGATTTAATTAGTAAAATCTCGAATTCATCACCCCGACAGATAGTGAGACAAACTAATTTAACTTCTCAATCTTCTAGCTAATCAGTATCATCCCCAACATACAGGCTGAGGCATGAGTTACACTACTAATAATCATGAATCGCACGATAGGAAGTGTTAGATTAGATTCCCCAACGAAACTTATCCAATCGTTGCCTTAGTCTACGACTGGGGCACATTTCATCATGTCCATGTTTTCCTAATGGAAACAACATCTATTTTGTCTCACGGCGTGAAATGAAATACTCAAACCATAATGAACTTAATTGAATTCATTAAACCAAAGACCTAGGAACTACGTGTCAGCCTTATTTTCGACAACGCCTGGGATTCATAGGAAACCCTCGTAGGTTTAGTTGACAAATTTAAACTTATCAAAGACGCAGAACTATGTGTCAACCTGATTCTCGACAATGTCCGGGCTACTTAGGAAACCCTCGCGAGTTCGGATGACAAGCCTAAGCCCAACCATGTGCGATAAACTATGTGTTGACCTAATTCTAAGTTATTTGAGATACATAGGCAACTTTTACAAGGTTCGATCACGCCCTTTAAACTAAAAACTATTCATGCACATTGAACTAAGTGTCAACCAAATTCCATATACAAAACAAGTATACCCAATAATATTTCGACAAGATTCTTGGTAGATCACCAAGAATGTAAGAAACCTAAGTGGGTTGGGTCAAAATAAAAAGGAGAGATGAATATCATCTTTATGAAACTCTCTCAGCCCTAGACTAGGGCGTATATCTAGGAATAGTCCTTTGACCCTCCTAAGAAAGTTATACACATTCTCCTTGTTTACCAAACAATAGATGATGCTTAACCGGGAAACCACGTCTAACCTGACTCCTAGTAAAGCTCGGGACACGTACGAAACCTTCTCCGATTACGATTAACAAAAATCCCATGTCAATCGGGATTGAATCACGTCATCAACACTAAAAATCCCCATAGAGTTGCATCAATATTTAAAATCCCACCCCAATTGAGAATGAATTATGATAAACAAATACAAGCCCCACAGTGCTACTCCATAATGAATCCCCAAATCAATTGGGATTGAACCATACTAAACATGACAATAATCCACCAATCTGAATCTAACCATACTAGACTTTAACCAGCTAAGGAAGAATTAGTTATCGATCTGAGTCTTGGTAAACACCAGGATATGTGAAACCTTTACAAGTTGGATCGTTACCTTAAATAAAATTCCTCTATCCCAAGCAAGCTGCACTTCGACATGTCAATGGTAGATTGCTAAGGTCCATAGCAAATCCAAGTCAGTCCAGTCGAACCCAGAGAGATGTTTGCATCATGACATTCTCTCAAGCTTATATCAGGGTGTATCTCCCGAGAAGTCCTTGACTTTCTTGAGAAGCCAATCCTTTTGTTAAGCAAACAACAAATGATACCTATGCTCGAACTATGTATCGACCTGATCCTAGGTAGATTACCAAGGTACGTAGGAAGCTTTTGTGGGTACGGTTGACAATCTGAGATAGCACAACGAGGGACGAACTACATTTCAATCAGATTCCTATCCTAGGAACTCAGTATATGTAGGTAACCCAGGCGGGTTTTGGTCATCTAACGATCATCATCCAAAACAATATTACAATTATACATAAACAACCTAACGTGGGTTTCCACACTAAAACAAATACTACAATCATGCGCTTAGTTCAGAACATAAAGGCAACCTACGTAGGCTCTACCACATCCTTGGAACGCCCAAGAGATAGTCCTGTGCCCCAGCTAGAGCTGGGGGCACATTATATCCAATTTTTTTTATTTAGAATTTGCGATGGGACTCGGCCTAGCTAAAGTTGGGGTATATTATATTTGGTTTCTCTATTGAGATTCTGTGATAAGAGTCGCCCCAGCTAGAGTTGGGGCACATTATATCAGATCTTTTCCTTGTAGAGTTTTTTTTTTATAAGACTCGCACCAATCCCAATCATCATCAATGCAAAAATTCAAAACTAAAATTATAATCCTAAAATATGAATAAGCATTATCAAGGCCCAGTCTACGACTAGGGCACATTTTACCCAAGGTTAAACTTTCCTTGGGAAGTTTTCTAGTCCTCGTCAGGTAGTCTCAGGTGCGATATAGCCAAGAAAACTCCACTTGGTGTCGAGTTTCCCCGAGGGTATTCGCCTGTGTGAATTTTCTCAGTAATTTTCAATCATGTATTGATATGACGATCTCGGAATCAGTTTTCCTAACTAAGAACCTATTCTACCAAATATTGATATACTTCACAAATCTGAACTACACTTTACCCAAAGTTGATTGACCAGACATCATCCTCTATGCCACCAGAAGACGATTGACAGAGTGTTATCCTCATCGCTACCACTACTAGGAGTCAATTGACTGAGTGTCATCTTCTCCACATCCTATAAGATAGACTACATGTTATCTTTTATGAACATATAGAATAGTATATAACTAGGGGGCTTGTACTAGACCATCGTCCTCACCAAGACCTTTAGAGCCAGGTATGTCGTTGCTCAAAGGTATATCAATAGCATATAACCAGGGTTGCTTGTACTAGACCAGCGTCCTTACTAAGACCTTTAGAATCGGGTACTTTACTGTTCTAAGGTATAGTATAGTATTAATAGTATATAACCGGGAGGGCTTATACTAAACCATCGTCCTCTCCAAGACCATTAGAACCAGGTACGTCGTCGTTCCATAGTATAATATAGAATAGATTTACTTTACATGCTAGAACTACATGTGACCTAATTCTCATTAATTTGAGATATGTAGGAGAACCCTTTGGGCACGATCACAACCAGGAGTTGGTTGACCGAGTGTCATCTTCTACGCAACCAGGTGCTGGTTAACTGAGCATCATCTTTTCTGTACCCTATAGGATAAACAACGTGTCATCCTTAGGTATATATATAACCGGGGGGCTTGTAATAAACCGTCATCCTCACTAAGACCTTTAGTTCTAGGTATGTTACCGCTTTAAGGTATAATAATAATATATAACCGGGGGGCTTGTATAAGACCGTCATCCTCACCAAGACCTTCGGAGCCAGATATGTCGCCACTCTAAGGTATAGTAATGGTATATAACTAGGGGGCCTTGTATTATACCATCGTCCTCACCAAGACATTTAGAGCTAGGTACATCACCACTCTAAGGTATAGTAATAGTATATAACTAGGGGGCTTGTACTAGATCGTCATCCTCACCAAGACCTTTAAAGCCAGATAGATCGCCGCTCTAAGGTATAATAATAGTATATAACCCGAGGGCTTGTGCTATACCGTCGTCCTTATCAAGACCTTTAAGGCCAGGTATTATACCGCTCTAAGGTATAGAATAGTGTAGAGTAGAATTTGATCGGGAGGTTTGTACTATACATTCGCCCTTACCAAAACATTTAGGGCTAGGTATTTCACCGCTCTAAGGTATAAAATAGTAGCATAATTAAGAGGACTTGTATTATACCTTCATCCTCACCATGCCCCGTATGATCAGGTGTATCGCTATGCTTTAGGAATGAAGATAGACAAGGAAATAGATGTGTCACCATTCTTGCAGTAGTAATCTTTCGAGATTAATTGTTCATCATCCTCTAAAGTATACAATGGTAGTAGTGATCAATCGTCATCTGCGTCAAAATCCTCCAGGATTAGGTACGTCTCCATCCTTTAGGATAGATTTAAATATATGTATTTTATATTTCATGTCTAGCAGAATAAATTTTAGTGTCTCTTTTTTTGTCATTACGAGTAAATTGGCATGACAAAGAGAGGCAGTTGTAGACACTACATTTTGTCCCGTCCAGTTAGTGTCGAATCGAGTACAAGTTCAGACAAATCTTAAACTTGGGTTTAAAGGGAATCAATTTCTACATGATATCACACTAGACAATATAAAAAAAAAAACTATCAAAAACATCACAAAAACTATTGAATTTGACAAAATACAGCTAAGTAAAAGTTTTAAGTTAACCTCGAAATTCCCATAATTTAAGGATGTCTAAAATAACTTTACTAAAGTTTGATTTTCATCAAATCATATTTAGTATATATAAATCTTAGTCACTACCTTTAAATTATAAGACATGTGAAACAATTAACTCAGTTACCCACCCCGATCTTGAAACATTTACAATCCCTGAATTTTGTCAATTTAACGCCAAAAATAATTGTTTCTTTCATGCATACCACAACAAATACTACTACCAAAAAAATCAAAGAGACCTTATTTAAGGCTTGGAAAGGTCATGACAAACCCCTAAATCACAAGGTGATTTGAGGACTGGGCTTTATTTGGATTTACACCAAATTGAAACAGTTTTGGCAAACCACCCTAGGCCCAATGCATCAAGGGCCTAGACATCATTTAAGGACCACAAATGAAGCATAATAATGACCAAGGAACCTTCCTAGAAGTTTCAAAACAAATGGATAAGGAAGAGAACCAAGACACTTAGGGTACAATCAACCGTTATCGAAACTATACCGATTCGGTTTGCCACTAAAGTAAAGCATTCAATGAGCATTGAATGCCCATACCCTCAAGAATTAAATGCTTAGGATGAAATTTCAACACCACATTCAAGGTATCTAGATATTTTAAGCAAAATAGCTTAGAATTAACCGAAAACCTTGAATCGTGGCGACCCGTCACCGAAACCAAACCAAATATGTGGTCTCCAAGAAATACATTAAATGCACATTCCATCAAGCATTAAATTCTTAGGGATGACATGGAAGGGGTGGATACATTGAACCTAGATATTTCACCAAAATATCTAAGTGTAACTAGGAAACATGGAAATCAACCATCGATTACATGACAAGTTAACTCGATTCCATCCAAACCCAACCATAGGAGTGCTCACCAAGAAATGACTCATCACCTAGCATTAAATGCAAAGTGACACCTCAATATTAGATACAATGCACCTTGGAACCATTTATGACGATGATGAGTGGTTTATTTACCAACAAATCACGTACTTTTAGATTCAAATATTTGTGTGTTTTCAACCACTTTTGTTAGTTTAATGTGTTTTTATATTGCTTTTTAGGTTTTTGAATAAATGGGTGAAAAAACGCAAAGTCGGTACAAGTGTAGTAACTTCAAGGCCATTTTGGACAATGATTCAACTCAATTCAGGAAAAATTCAAAACATGAAAGTTGTATATATTTGTATTATATTTCTATAGGTTTTTGAATCACTTTAATTAGAGTTTGGACGAGAAAGTTACAGCCAAAATACCAAAAGGTGTCACTGCCGCAACGGTGACACCACGGCCACGGCAGTCAAACAGCAGAGTGTTGCTAAACTTTCTATATTTCCACTGCCTGTGGCAGTGATCCCACCGCCGCGGTGGTTAAACTGCCGATAGAACAGATATTTTGGGATATTTTCTTGATATTTTGGATCCTTATTTCATCACCTCTTTCCCCAACACACTTAGGACATTTTGGGAGGTTTGAGAGCTCCAAACCAACATCCAACCAAGGGAATATCACAAGGATAAGAAGGAGGAACCGTTCTCGAAGCGATTTTAGGGACGGATCTTCGGATAAATGGCTAGTCTCCTTGTTTCTCTTTTTTTTCTCTTAGTTTGGTTGGTAGTTTGTATATGTTTAGCTTATGTATTATTGTATATTGGGCCATGGACATGTATAGATAAACATATATTGTCTAGGGAGCGATTGAATCCGCGAAAATGTTGTTTGAATAAAATCAATGTTTCGTTAATGGTTGTTCATGTTTATTCGATTGTGTTTACCGTTTTGTCAAGTTTATATGCTTGTTTAGATATATTGAGAAATCGGGGTTTGACACTTGGGAGAGGTAACCCCGGATTCGGACTAGGGTTTAAACACAACGCGACGATCTAATAACTTGGAAAGGAGTAAGAAATTGTGCAATCCGTGACGTTGGGGCGAGACTCATGTGACCAAGTGTCGTATAGATGCTTGAGGGAGACTTCAGCATTGACAGAAAGTCAAATATTCACTTACTTTACACTCGGGAGAGGTAGTGAGTGAGATTTCGATACCGAGACTGTCGGATAGGATGAACGCCGTTAATGTAAACTAGATTGAAATGAACACGTTTAAGTGGACGAAATTAATCCCTGGGAAATTTACTCCCATTAACGTCTATATTAGTAATATTAGTTTAATTAGATTAATTAACTTAGTATTAGTATATTTTATTATAAAGAAATCTTATTTTTATCGCTTAGATAAAGTTAGGTTATGATAATCAAGGTACTTAACGATAATCTCAACCAATCCCTATGGATACGACAACTCTTACTCTTCCCAATCTATATAAAACTTGACCCGTACACTTGCGGTGAAAGTAGCGACGTAATTTACGAGCTACCAGACGACCAAACCGAAATAGTGAATATAATCGATACTTAGCCCCTAAACCGAACCGGATCCATCACATCAAGTCATAAATACACCCATATGCAAAGAATGTGATTGGTGGGAGGCTAATAACTGGCAATGATATCCAATCATTACGAAATCTTGGATAAGATTTGATAATAATTACCAAATCTTTGAGAATCCAACCACCCATCCTAAATTCGTTCCAAGCCAAACAAAACCAAAGCAAGATAATAATCCCTCTAGGCCAAACACCCCCAGGGAACAATTAGGAATGGCCTACGCATTGGCTAATGCGCAGGCCCCCAGGCCTAAAAATACAGGGCCTTTTCTCTCATTTTTGCAAATTTTGAAAGCCTAGTTTCTCTCTCTAAACTCGAGCAACTCTTTTGCGTCCTAGGCCTCTCAAGCATATTTCTCAAATAACACATCGTTATTCTACTGAATTCCAGTCTTGGAAGATGTTCTTAAAGTTCTTAGAACAAGAACTCTAAGGGTCGACGATCACTGATCAACACCGAACCAAGAGGAGCAATGAGGGAAAGAATATTAGATACTTAGGGACAACCACATCCCCTAAGTAGGGTGTTCTTGGGTTCTTGGCTAAGAACTTGAGGAATCGACGACCACCGATGAACCACTGACCAAGAAGATCAAGGAGAAAAATGAGGTAAACACTTAGGGAAGACCACATCCCCTAAGTTGGTATGTTTCTTCAAAACCCCCTATGATTTTGGTTTAACTTGTGTATATTACTTGTATATAGCATGATCATGGAGTTAACACACTTTACTTTTATGGACATAACACATAGAACCCATAAAACGACCAAACAAATACTAAAACAACCAAACAAGCATTTGATTTTGTCAAGAACATGAAACAAACACTTAATTTTATCTATAACAACCAAAGTAGGCTCAAATCGTAGAAAACCATTTTGAGCATCTCAAGAACATTCAAAAACATCAAATCATTTGAGAACATATTAGGAACATGTGAGGATTCAAAGAAAACTTCTATTATACCATGAGTTGTGCATGGTCTCTACGATTCTCTCAAGAACATAACATATCTTTTCTTGTTTAGCTAAACAAATCACACACAAACACTAAACTAACCAAAACAAAGGAGTTCGTTTAAGGTTCTTGACAAAATCAAAGGTTGTTATGTATATATTAGGGTTGTGATTCGAGTTGTTCATAACTCTAAAAACTGTTAATAATAGCTAACTAAGGTTGTGATTCAAGTTGTTCTCAACCAAAACTAACAGATGATCAACAAAAACTAACTTATAATGAATTGAAATTAACTAAAACAAACCAGCTTTAACTAAAACCAACTCAGTTTTTAACTAAAACCAACCCAACTTTCAACATAACAAGATTGAACTACGTTCAACCTGATCTTTGGTTACCACCCAAAGTATGTCGGTAGCCCATATGGGTTTAGTCACACATTTAATAATAAACCTTTTTTTCTTAAATGAGACAGAATAAACTACATTCGACCTGATCTTTGGTAACCACCCGAATTATGTAGGAAGCCTATACGGGTTCGGTCACACCTTTAATAATAAACCATTTTCTTTTAAATGAGACAAGAATAAACTACGTCTGACCTGATCTTTGGCAATCAACCAAAATATGTAGGCAACCCATAAGGGTTCGATCTCACCTTTAATAATAAACCATATCCTTTACCTTAACTAAAACGAACTATGTAAAGACCTGATTCTCATTCGAGATATGTAGGCAACCCACGTGCAGGTTCGATCACATATCCAAACAATTAGTCTTAGTTTGCATTTTATTTAGTATAGCTTGCATATTTACATATCTGTTTGAATATAAACTATTATTGGGTGTTGCTAACTAGTAGTAGCTGTAGTATTTACCTTCTTTTTATTATATCATGTTAAAAATACATAACAAGAGGAAAAACGTCAAAAAAAGAATTGTTTTGTTTAAATAAATAAAAGAAAACTGCTTGGATAGTGTTTAACAGTGAATATCTATTTAGACTAAGGTACCGTATTCGAACAGGTATCTTGGGTTGTCTAACACCTTCCTCGAGCATAACTGATTCCTGAACTTAAAGAATATCTTTAGAACTTAGTCCAATGGAAGTTAAAACATGGACCATTTTTTGAATTTCCAAATCCTGGTGACCTAGCACACCATTTAACCCCATGCTAGATAGCGACTTCGTTTTTAATGTAAAATCCCGACCCAACAAGTTTTCAAAATCGATGCCTAGAAAATCCCCTAAAAAACCATTTTCAAAATGAACGGATTGGGACGACTTAGAGAGGATGGGTTGAAACTTGTTTTAATCCTCTTCCAGATTCTCTACTTCTTTCGCCATCAAAATCCAGGGTGCGTCAATAACCAAACTATGTCCAAATCATATAAAACTATTTCAAGAACGTCTGAGAACATGTTAAGAACATGTGAGGACCCAAATCATCCGAGAACATGTGAGGATTCAATCAAAACTACAATCACACCATGAGTTGTGCATACTCTCTACGATTCTATTAAGAACATTAAACCAACTCTTTACTAACTGTTAATAATAGCTAACTGACATTGTGATTCAGGTTGGTCACAACTAAAACCAACTAATAATCAACTAAAACCAACCCAACTTTCAACTTAACATGAATTAACTACGTTTGACTTGATCTTTGGTAACCACCCAAAGTACGTAGGCAATTCATAAGGGTTCGGTCACACCTTTAATAACATAAATCATATTCCTTAACCTAACATGAGAAAACTACGTAAGGCTTGATTCTCATTAATCCAACATACGTAGGCAACTCACGTGTGGGTTCGGTCGCATATCTAAATAAATTAGTCTTAGTATGCATTTTATATGACTTACATATTTATATTTTTATCTATATAAACTGTTATTGGGTGTCGTTGACTAGTATTAGCTGTAGTATTTAATTGTTTATCATTACATCATGTAAAATACCATAAAAAGAAGAAAAACTTTAAAAACACTGGGATTATTCTTGTTTAAGTAATCAAAGAAAACAGCTAGGGTATGTTTAACATTAAATATATATTTAGACCAAGGTACCATTTACGAACGGGTGTCTTGGGTACGTAAAACCTTCCCTAAACATAACTGACTCCCGAACTTAAAGAATATCTCTGGTACACAGACCTTTGGAAATCAAAACACGGGCCATTGCGAAGGAAAAATAAATTTCAAAAATCCCGGTGACCTAACATACCATTTAACCCTATGCTAGGTGTCAACACCATTTTTAATATAAAATCCCGGCCCAAGAAGTTTTTCAAAATCGATGCCTCGAAAAGCCTTTGAAAAACCATTTTTAAAATAGACAAATTTAGACGACTAAGAGAGGAAGGAACGGAACTCGTTTCCTTTTCTTCCTTATCTCTATTTTTTCTGCTATCAAAATTTGGGGTGTGTCAACTAGCGACTCTACTAGGGACTGTAAGAGAGTTAGGCCTAGTTGGAACTTAAATCCATATTCACTGTTTAATAACATCCAAGGATTATGTCTTTGATTTTAAAGCATAAACAATTCCCTATCAATAATAATAATAATAATATCATTTCATATGTATATATCAGCATGCATGCATATTTACTGTCTTTATTTACTGCATTTACATTACTGTCTTTAAATATCGCATTTAAATACTGTCTTTACATTACTGTATACTCTCTCCAATACACGAGCACTCACTTTGCATTGCATATCATTGATGAAAAACCCAAGTCGTAACCCTCTTAGGGATAGAGAGGCTGGTAGTAGGGGTTGAAGTCCGCGAGGTCGAACCATATCAAATATAATGATCACCCATTAATTAAGATTCAATCATATCAACTTTAAACAACCAAGGAAGAATTAGGTGTCGACTTGAGTCCTAGTAAATACCAGGATACGTGAAATCTTTATAGGTTGGGTTGTCACCTTAAATAAATTCCTCCATCCCCAACAAATTGCGCTTCGACCTGTCCTTGGTAAGTCACCAAAGTACGCAGGAAACCCAAGTAGGTCCGGTCGAAGTCAGAGCGATGTCTGCATTATGAAATTCTCTCAGCCTTGTAGCAAAGCGCATCTCCCAGGTGGGTTTCAGTCATTCGATGATCATTATCCAGAACAATAATATCAATAATACATAAACAACCCAACGGGGTTTCCAGTCTAAATCAAACATTACAATCACACGATCAGTTCAGGATATAGAGACAACCCATGTGGGTTCAACCGCATCCTTTAAACGCTCAAGAGATAGTCCTATGTCTCAGCTAGAGCTAAGGCACATTATATTCGATTTCTCCATTGCGAAACTGTGATGGGACTCACCTCAGTTAAAGCTGGGGTAGATTATATCCGATTTCTCCGTTGAGATTCTGTGATAGGAGTCGCCCCAACTAGAGCTAGTGCATATTACATTAAATTTTCTCCGTAGAGAGTTTCTTGATATAAAACTCGCACTAATCATAATCAATGAAAAAAAATCAAAAATGAAATTTATAATCCCTAAAAATGAATAAGCATCGTCAATCCCCAGTCTACGACTAGGGCACATTTGATCCAAGGTTAAATTTTCCCCAGGAAGTTTTCTAGTCCTCGTTAGGCAATCCCAGGTGGGATGTGGCAAAGAAACTCCATTAGGTGTTGAGTTTTCCCAAGATTTTTTTCGATGAGAATTCTCTCAGTCATTTTCAATCATATATTGATATGATAAACTAGGAATCGGTTTCTCTAGCCAAGAACCTTTCTACCCAAAATACCGATCTACAATCAGCAAACAAATTAAATCCATCAAAGCAACCAATCCCTATCTTTGGTGATGGATGCCTATATTTGGTGATAGAAGCAATAATTATCTTTGGTAATAGAAGTAATACCTATCTTTGGTGATAGAGAGAAATACATATTTTTGGTGATAGAAGCAATACTTATCTTAGGTGATAGAAACAATACCTATCTTAGGTGATAAAAGCAATAACTGTCTTAGGTGATAGAAGTAATAACTATCTTAAGTGATAGAAGCAATACATGTCTTTAGTGATAGGAGTAATGCCTATCTTAGGTGATAAAAGCAATATCTATCTTTGGTGATAGAAGCAATACCTATCTTAGATGATAGAAACAATAACTATCTTTGGTGATAGAAGCAATACATATCTTTAGTGATAGAAGCAATACCTATCTTATGTGATAGAAGTAATACCTATCTTTGGTGAGAAAGAGAATTGGCTATCTTTGGTGACAGAAGTAATACCTATCTTAGGTGTTAGGAGTAATACCTATCTTAGGTGATAGACGCAATACCTGTCTTTAGTGATAGGAGCAATACCTATCTTAAGTGATTGAAATAATACCTATCTTAGGTGATAAAAGTGGTACCTATCTTAGGTGATAGAAGTAATCTCTATCTTAGGTAATAGAAGCAATATCTATCTTTGGTGATCGAGAAAAATGCCTATCTTTGGTGATAGATTTCTATCATTGGTGATAGAGAGAAATACCTATCTTTGATGATAGAGGGAAAGGTCTATCTTTGGTGATAAAGGGAAATGTCTATCTTAGGTGATAAAGAGAACATGCCTATCTCTGGTAATAGGAGAGAAATATACATATATTCGATGACGAAAGCAAAGCATTCCAATCTCTAGTGATAGAAGCAAGTCCTATCTCTAGTAGTAGAAGTAAGGATTCTCCAACAACGAATACGAAACATTCCGGTCCTTAATTGCGGAAGCGCAACCCTCCAATCTCTGTTGATAGAAGAAAAATATTCCTATCTTTGGTGGCCGAAGAAAGGACTTTTTGATGACAAATGCGAAGAATCCCCGTCTCTGATGATGGATACATAGACATCTTATCGGGGAAATTCGGCTAGACTCTCTCTCACCAAATCACTGTAAGCATTTAAATACTTATCTTTCACATTTCATGTCTAGTGGGAAAAAATGTTAGTGTCTCATTCTTTGTCATTATGAGTAAACTAGCATGAAAAAAAGGGGCAACAGTAGACACCGTATTTTATCCTGCCCAATTAGTGTCAGATCAAGTACAAGTTCAGATAAACTTTAAACTTAGGTTTAAAGGGAATAAATTTCTACCTGAGATCACACTATTAAATACAAAAAAATACCTAGAAAAATATCTTTGAGTTAACCGAAAACCTTGAAATGTGACTACTCATTACCGAAACAAAACCAAATTGGTTTGTCACCTAGATAATGCATTAAATGCACATCTGATATGTGTAAATTACCTATCTATTTCCAAACTGAACTTGTCGGGGATTGTATCTTAGATTATTGTTGATGTTGTGACTAAATAACTTGATTTTAATTTAGGCATTGATTTTGTTTATAATTTTTCTTTTTAGTTTTGTTTTTGTTTACGAGGTACTTGGAGATGGATCATCAACAAGTCCTCTTTAGGTTCTTTCAACAAGATTTTGAACCATTTTATTATGCTTGGGAATGATATAAGGTGCTGCTACTTCGGTTCCCGAATCATTATTTCCTGAGAGAGTATCAACTGCTGAATTTCCAAGATGGGTTACAAGTTGCAACAAGAAATTGGGTTGAAAAAGGAAACGGTACCACCTCTTTCGACCAACTAACCATGGATGAGGCCTATTGGTTATTGGAAGACATGGCGGTATTTGATTATCAGAGTTGAAATTCTTTTTCAAGATACCAAAGCTTGGAGGAGAGTTACAACACTTCGAATCCATGGATTAACACTCTAGACCACGATAAGGAGTCTTCTCCCAATCTGGAGGAAATACTCGCTACTGTCATGGGGGAGACTGAGAGAGACTTAAGGGAAACAAATGACTGGATCAATGAGCATGAGAATCGTCTTGATTTTATTGAGATGATCTAAGCTGACATTAATGCGACCGTAACGTCTTTGCAGACGCAAATCAGTAAACTTATTTACTTCATTGAGACCGAGTCATATGCGGTGGCATTGAGAGACGATCAAGTTACATTCGATTGTGAAAGCCACCAGGAAGAATCGGAGACGAGCGGAAGAAGCTTGGAAGCATTCATTAGCGATGAATCGAATAAGACGGGAACCCAAGCATGGCTCAATGATGGGGATTCTCAACCATTGGAGATCAAAATATTGATGCCTTCATCGATCCAAGAAGATCACATTTATGAGGATCCGATGTGGCTTAATTATTCCTCGCCGCCATTTGTACCATACATTCAAGCCAACCGAGCACAAAAGAAAGAGAAGAATCTTGTTGAGAGCTTGAGCCGAACAATGCCATATCTCTCCAAGCTTGAGAAAGTTCACAACCAAGGCCCGTATATTGTGTTATTTGATACTTACTATGGGCAGAAACCATTCTTTAACGAGCCCTTCGCTATGTCAAGCCGACAACCTTAAATCAAGCGCTTCTTGGGAGGCACCCCAAGGGAAAAAAAAAAGTTAAATCCGTCACAACTGACTTGATTCGGAGGCGAGATTCTCTCGCTTCCCAGGTACGTGTTCTAAACCCTAGTCTTCATTATAATGCTTTATGCTTCCATTGGGATCACTGACTGGGTTAATATGGACATTGTACCTTTTTAAGTTGGGAGTGATGCGTAGTATGTAGTATGTTTTAGTTGTAGTTTAAAGTTATTGTTTTTACGTGTGCATGTTTATTTAGGATTAGTTTGTTTAGTTTAGTTGTAGTTTTGTGCTGAGTTTTGACTTCATCTGGGTCATTACTCGATGATGAGTCTGTCCCCTGATTATTTATTGAGGTTGACCATAAAACTCATTCATGTGTGTTCTATGTGCTTAACGTATCATTCTAGTAAAAGTTATTGTAGATCCTAAATGCACGAGCACGTAAACTCTATATAGCACTATCTGTTTGATTTGAAAACGATTATCCTTTACTCAAATTCATGACAATAGGGTTTCTAGAACTTGATTTGGGGGAAATTCGAGGCAAAATCCTAGGCAAGGTAGTTCGGAAGATATGATTTAGGCATTCATTTGATCCCTTGAGCCTTTTGAAGCCTGCCATGCAATATCATTATCCCTCGTTACCCTGTCGAAGCATTTAAACCGTTTTGATTCTGAATGCTTAACCAATACCATGTAACCAATTAAATTTCTTTCCAAACCCATATCGTTGAACCGAAGGCACAATTTTGAGAGAATCAAGTTAGCAGTTGCAAATGCTACTTGAAGTGAGGGGTTGAGTTTAGGGTGAACTTTATATTGGTTCAGTATTTGAGTACTCACTTGTCATTTTTGTTCATTTTTCACACACCCCTTAAACTGTAACGATCGAATAAGTTTGGGGGTGTGTTCAATTATATCAATTGTGCATACGGTTTTTATTTTTCGTTTCTTTTTTACAAGTGAGTACAAAGTTCTTAAATTTATGTTCGGGGTTGTTTCAATTATATCTATGGGGTTTCGAGAGTGAGAAAGAGCTAAGCATGTGCCTCGGGTATCGTTACGTTGACGACGATTAACCTGTTTTGTATTTTCGATATACCCGTGGCCATTATTCCAACACCGAACCAAGCCCTAATGATCTTCATGAACTTCTAAGCCTACATTAGTGGAGAATAGATCCCGGGTCAAGCGTATGGATTCCCTATACATAAAAGGTTTTAGTCATGAACTTTATTGAAGGATAATCCCATCTAATCAACGGATAGTTGTATATTTGAGTTTAATCACACACACTTTAATAGGATTTAGAATGGCGCTTACTATTTTTAACGTTGAAATTCTAGAACTCCACATGATATGTTTTATGCTTGAACTTGATAAGATTGGGGGCCAATGAGAGTAAATCGTTTGGCCGTTAGATGACTTTCAAACCTTGCACATTTTTGTTTCTAGTGTTTTTCGTTTTTAGTTTTTAATTTCATAGTTAGTCGTTGTAGTAATTGTGTATGTGTAGGTGTTTTGCTCGGGACTAGCAAAATTCCAAGTTTGGGGGTATTTGATAGGTGTAAATTACCTATCTATTTCCAAACCAAATTTGTTAGTTTTCGAGTATGTTCAATACATTTTATTACGTTTAAATTCGTTTATATTCTTTTTATTATAAAACAGGTATTTGGGGTGAAAAAGGACTAAAACGGTCCTTAAGCGGTCAAATCACATCAAGAACGGTGGGAAAACAAGCAAGGAGACAATATTCTGAAAGAAGCCCACCATCGCCGCGGTGAAAATGCAGGATGGTCCCTAAATCCACAGCCTAAGTAGTCACTCTACGGACAATTTAGGATATTTTGTGATATTGTTTAGCCTATAGATATCATCCCTTCTCCTCTATTTCAAGGGTTAGACATTTTGGCAAGTCTTGAGAGCTCTGAGGCCATTCGACCAAGGGAAGATCATGTTACGAAGAAGGAGGAAGCGTTCTCGGAACGGTTTTAGCGTTGGAACGACTAGTTTCCTCATTTCTCTCTTTCTCTCTTATATTTGTTTGAATGTTTGTATATGTTTATCTTGTTTCTAGTTGTATATAGGGCTATAGCCATGTTTAGCTAAACAAATATTGTCTAGGGTTTGATTGAATTCATGAAAACGTTGTTTATATAAAATCGATGTTTTGTTAGTGGTTGTTCATGTTTATCTGATTGTGTTTGCCATGTTGTATTGTTTATTATGCTTGTTACGATATACCAAGAATACGAGGTTTGACACTCGGGAGAGGTAACCCCGGATTCAGACTAGGGTCAACACAACGCGATAATTCAATAACCTGAGAGGGAGTTGGAAAGTGTTCAATAGATGACGTTGGGGCAAGACTCACGTGACCTAGGGTTGTTAAGACGTTGAGGGGGATTTCTTCGTTAACGCGAAGTCGCGTATTCCCCCATCTTACACTTGGGAGAGGTGGCGAGAGAGTTTATGAACTGAGATTGTCTGATAGGATGAACTCCATTAATGAAAATAGATTGAAATGAACACGTTTAAGTGAACGATATTAATCCCTAAGCAATAATTCCAATAAATGTCCTACCAATATATTATTATACTTAGATAAATTAGTATTGGTGTATTAGTATTTATTAATTAAATACCATTTTTATTGCCTAGATAAAGTCAGGTTATGATAATCGCGGTACTCGACAATATTCTCAACCAATCCCCATGAACACGATACCCTTACTCTCCCCATCTATACTAAAACTTGACCCGTACACTTGCGGTGAAAGTGGCGACGCGTAATTGCAGCCACCAACATCCCATCAATCATTAAATGTTTAGGGATGACATAAAATGTGTGGATGCATTGAATCTACATATTTTTACCAAAATATGTATGGGTAATTAAGAAACTTGAAAATCAACCATCGGTTACAAGGCAAATTAATCCGATTCAATTTGAATCCAAGTGAAGGACTACTTACCAAGCAATGACTCATCATGGAGCATTAAATACAAAAGGACACTTCAATACTAGATACAATGCACCTAAAATGCATTAATGCCAACTAAACAAAAATAGTGAAACTAACTGGTACTTAGTCTCGTAATTAAACCGGAAGTGTCACATCAAGCCATTAATGCACCCATGTACAACCCATATGATTGGAGGAGAGGTAATGATTGCCAATCACTACCAAATCATGGAAAAGATTTGATAATCATTACCAAATCTTTAAGAATCTTCCATTCCACTTAAAATTCGTCTAAAGCTAAACAAGACCAACACAAGAGACCAAATCTCCTAGGATAAACACTACCTAAGGAGCATGTTGGATATGCCTGCCCATTAATTAATGCACAGGCATCCTAGGCCTATAAATAGGGGGCCTGTTTTCATAAATTTCAAGTCTTGAAGGCATAACTTGTCTCTCTAAACTCGAGTAACTCTCTCGGGTCCTAGGCCTCTCAAGCAATTTTATTGAATAACATTCCATTATTCTACTAAAATCTAGTCTTGAAAGGTGTTCTTGAGGTTCTTGGAGCAAGAACTCAAGAGGAAGACGGTCATCGATCAACACCAAGACAAAAGGAGCAAGGAGAAAAGAGAGATAGCTACTTAGGAAAGACCACTTCCCCTAAGTAAAGTATTCTTGAGGTTTTTGGAGCACGAAATCAATAGATAGACAGTCATCGATCGAGGATCAACCAAGAAGATCAAGGAGGAAAATGAGGTAATTACTTAGGGAAGACTACATCCCCTAAGTAGGTAAGTTTTCTTTAAAATCCCCTTTGTTCTTGGTTTAATCTTATGTATGTTGCTTGTATATAGTATAATCATGTAGTTCATACACTTTAATTTCATGTACATAACACATGAAACCCATAAACAACCAAGCCACCACTTAATTATTGGCATAATAACCAAACTATGTCCAAATCATACAAAACTATTTCAAGGACATCAAGAACGTCCAAGAACATGTTAAGAACATGTGAGGACCAAAATCATCCAAGAATACATTAAGAACATGTGAGAATTCAATCAAAACTACAATCACACCATGAGTTGTGCATATTCTCTAGGATTTTCTCAAGAACTTTAAACCGACTATTTACTAATTGTTAATAATAACTAATTAATGTCGTGATTCAGGTTGTTCACAACTTAAAAAACAATTAACAATAGCTAACTAACATTATGATTCAGGTTGTTCACAACTAATAATCAACTAAAATCAACCCTACTTTTAACTTAACACGAATGAACTACGTTTGACCAGATCTTTGGTAACCACCAAAGTACGTAGGCAACCCATAAGGGTTCAGTCACACCTTTAATAACATAAATCATATTCTCTAACCTAACATGAACAAACTACGTAAAGACTTGATTCTCATTAATTCGAGATACGTAGGCAACCCACGTATGGGTTCGGTCGCATATCCAAATAAATTAGTCTTAGTCTTCATTTCATATAACTTACATATTTATATTTCTGTCTATATAAATTGTTATTGGGTGTCGCTGACTAGTATTAGCTATAGTATTTACTTGCTTATCATTACATCACGTAAAATACCATAAAAAGCGAAAAAACTTTAAAGAATGGGATTACTCTTGTTTAAGTGGTAGCGCGTAAATTACGTCGCTACTTTCACCGCAAGTGTACGGGTCAAGTTTTAGTAGAGTAAGAAGAGTAGAGTTGTCGTATCTACACGGATTTGATTAGAATTGTTGTTAAATACAACAATTGTCATAACCGAATTTTATTTAGGCGACTCAAATTTATATCTTTGTAAATAAAATTAATATACTAAACTAAATTAACTAATTAAACTAATATACTAATATTGACATTTAAGGGAGTAAATTGCCTAGGGATTAACTTTGTCCACTTAAACGTGTTCATTTCAATCTAGTTTACATTAATGGCATTCACATTATCCGACAATCTCAATATCGAAATCTCATTTACTACCTCTCCCGAGTGTAAAGTAAATAAATTTGTGACTTCGCGTTAACGCCGAAGTCCCCCTCGAGCGTTTATACGACACTTGGTCACATGAGTCTCGCCCCAATGTCACGAATTGCACACTTTTTAATGCCTTCCTGGGTCATTAGATCGTCACGTTGTGTTTAAACCCTGGTCCGAATTCAGGGTTACCTCTCCCAATTGTCAAACTCCGTATTCTCAAAACCAACCCTAATACCATAACAAGAATATTAAGATTGTAAAAAAATGGTAAACACAATCGGATAAACATGAACAACCATTAACGAAACATAGATTTATTTAAACAACGTTTTCATACATGAATCGCTCCCTAGAAAATATATATTTAGCTATACATGACTATAACCAGATATACAACAATAAACAAGCTAAACATATACAAAACAATCAACTAAACTAAGAAATAAAGAGAGAAACGAGAAGACTGGCCGTTATCCGAAGAATTGAGCCAAAACCACTCCGAGAACGTTTTCTCTTCTTCGCTTTGTGATCTTCTCTTGGTTGATCGACCTTGGAGCTCTCAAGACATTCCCAAAAATGGCTTCTTTTTTTTTTTCTTGTTTTTTTTTTTGTTTTTTTTGTGTGTGTGTGTGTTTGGAGGGAAGAGAGAAGATATATATAAGATTCAAAATATCTCAAAATATCCTAAAAGATCTGCTGTCGGACCGCTACAGCGGTGGGAAAGTCAACAACCTTCTGCCGGATGACCACTACAGCCGTGGAGCTCTCTGCATTTTGACCGCTGCAGTGGTGGAGAATCAGTAACTCTCTGTACTTTGACCGCTGCATCGATGGTTTTACCGCTATAGCGGTGGATGCAGGTTATGAACTTTTGTCTTTTTGCTCGTTTTCTCCACCATTTTTCTATCGACTTGATCGTTTATAACCCGTTTTAGTCCCTTTTCGTCCCAAACACCTAACAAAATAAATAAAAACGTATTAAAATGCTATAAAAATACTCGAAACTACCAAAACTGGCTTGGAAATATATAGACAAATTACACCTATCAAATACCCCCAAACTTAGAATTTTTCTAATCCTCAAGCAAAACACTCACATTAAAAATAAAAAACACAACAAAATTAACTAACACAAAAACTAAACACGAATAAAAACACAAACTACCTAGACATAACAATATGTGAGTTTTGAATTCAACTATCGACCAAAATATTTTTCTCTCAACAACCCCCAATCATATCGAGTTTAGGAGTAAAACGCACCATGTGATGTTTTAGAATTTTGACATTCAATAATGGTAAATTCCATTCTAGATCCTTTCAAAATGTGTGTGCGAAACTCAATAATATAACTATCCAACAACCGGATTGGATTATCCACCAACGAAGCGCACGACTTAAATCGTAAAGGATTAGGATATCCATATGACTGATTGGGTTCCACTCTCTACTAATGTAGGCTTGGAAGTTCAAAAAGATCAATAGGACTTGGTTTGGTTTGGAACATTTGGCCAAGGGTATATCGGAAATATAAAATGGGTTAACGTTGTTAACTTAACGATACCTAGGGCACAATGCTTGGCACAAAATCACTCTCGAACCCCTATAGATAAATTTGAAACAACTATGAACATACATTTAAGACTGACATACTCACTTGTCAAAAGAAACGAAAATTGAACTATATTTACATATGTTTTTTTTTTCCAACAACAACTACACTCCCAAACTTATTCTATTTTTAAAATTTCACGGGTGTGGTTAAAATGAAAGAAAAATGACAAGTGAGTACTCGAATACCAAACCAATTAAAAGTTTGCCCTAAACCCAGCCGCTCACTTCAAGTAACCTACATGAGTACTAACTTGATTCACTCAAATTATGCCTTCGGTTTAGCGATATAGGTTTGGAAAAAGTTCAATTGGCCAAGGTATTTGTTAGGTGTTCAGAATTAAAACAGCTAATTAGCTTCAATAGGGTAATGAGGGATAAACATATAGCGAGGTAAGCTTCAAAGGCTCCAGCGATCAAATAAATGCCTAAATCACGTCTCCTGAACTACCTTGCCTAGGATTTCACCTCAAGTTTCCCTTAATCAGGTTCTAGAATCCCTTAAATTGTCATGAATTTGGCTAATGGATAATTTTGCCTCAAATCCATTGAATAGCTATACATTAAGTCTACGTACTCGTGCAAATTAGGATCCACAATAACTTTTACCAAAACGATATGTCAAGCACATAGAACACACATGAATGGGCATTATCCTTGACCTCGACAAACAATTAGGGGATAATATCATCATCGGGTAATGACCCAGATGAACGCAAAACTCAGCATACAACAACAACAACAAACAAAAACATACTACACTAAACAAACATGCATACAATAAAAAAATAAAACATAATAGCATACTACACATCACCCTCAAACTTAAAACGGGCAGTGTCCAAGATAAACCAATCATCGTTCTCAACATTTGAAATAAAGCATGCCGACGAAGGGGGTTTAGAACACGTACCTGAAAGATAAGACAATCTCACCTCTGAATGAAGTCGGCAGTGAAGTTCTACTTTATTTTTGGACTTAGGTTGTCTCCCAAGAAGTGCTTGGTTTATTGTCTTTGGCCTGACACAGAGAAGAGCTTGTCAAAGAACAGCTTCCGCCCATAGTATGTGTCATACAACACTACATACAGGTCTTGATTTAGAACGCCCTCAAGACTGGCGAGATTTGGCTCTAATCAACTCAAGATTTCAACAAGACTCTTCACCGGCTCATGTACTTGGTAGGCATGAAAGAACATTGCAAATGGCGGTGAATGACAAGTGAGCCACATCGGATTCTTGTAGATGTGATTATCTTGGATCGGTGATGGCATCACAATGTGGATCTGCAATGGTGAAGAATCACAATCGTCGATCCATTCTTGGGTTCCCATTTCATTCGAATAATCATCATTGAACTCACCCAAGCTCCTTCTGCTCATATATGGCTTGTTCGTCTCTCAATGCCACCACTTTGGACTCGGCCTCAATGAATCAAAGAAGATGACCGATTTGAGTCTCAAGAGACATGACAGTCTCATCAATTTCAGTGCAGGTTGTCTCAATAGTGTCAAGACAAACCTCATGCTCATTAATTCGGTCATTTATTTCCCTTTAAAACGCCTGAGCCTCCCCCATAAATTCAGCGAACATGGTTTCCAATGTCGGGGAAAACTCTATATGTTGGTCCGGGGTGTCAACCCATGGCTCCGAAATGGTAAAACTATCCCTCAAGCATTGGTAGCATGTTGAATAATTCCAATTCTGAAAATTGAACTCGGCCATGTCTTCCAAAAACCAATAGGCTTCATCTGCGATTAGTTGGTCGAAAGAGGTGGTACCGTTTTCTCTTTCCACCCATGTTCTGGTTGCGGCTAGTAACCCATCGAGAAAGTTCAGTAATTGACACTCCCTCGAGAAATGATGATTGGGAAACCGGAGTAGCAAATCCTTGTATCGATCTCAAGCATAATAAAACGGCTCAAAATCTCGTTAAAAGAAATGCAATAATATTTGTTGATCTAGCATCGTCAAGTACCTTGTAAGAAAGACAAAGCTACAAACAAAAGTTAAAAATAAAATAAATGTCTAAATTAAAATCAAGTTGTTTACTCACAATATTAACAACAATCTAAAAACCAATCCCCAGTAACGGCGCCAAAAACTTGATAGCGAGTAAATTATGTCGTTACTTTCACCGCAAGTGTACGGGTCAAGTTTTAGTAGAGTAGGAAGAGTAGGGTTGTCGTATCCACAAGGATTAGATTAGAATTGTCATTAAGTATCACGATTGTCGTAACCAAATTTTATTTAGGCAACTCAAATTTATATTTTTGTAAATAAAATTAATATACTAAACTAAATTAACTAATTAAACTAATTAATCTAATATACTAATATTGACTTTTAAAGGAGTAAATTACCTAGGGATTAATTTCGTCCACTTAAACGTGTTCATTTCAATCTAGTTTACATTAACGGCATTCACATTATCCGACAATCTTGGTATCGAAATCTCATTCACTACCTCTCTCGAGTGTAAAGTGAATGCATATGTGACTTTGTGTTAATGCTGAAGTCCCCCTCGAGCATCTATATGACACTTGGTCACATGAGTCTCACCCCAACGTCACAGATTGCACACTTTTTAACACCTTCCCGGGTCATTAGATCGTTGCGTTGTGTTTAAACCCTAGTCTGAATCCGAGGTTACCTCTTCCGAGTATCAAACTCCGTATTCTTAAAACCAACCCTAATACCATAACAAGCATATTAATATTATAATAAAATAGTAAACACAATCGGATAAACATGAACAACCATTAACGAAATATAGATTTATTGAAATAACGTTTTCATACATGAATCGTTTAGCTATACATGGCCGTAACCAAATATACAACAATAAACAAGCTAAACATATACAAAACAATCAACCAAACTAAGAAATAAATAAATAAATGAGGAGACTAGCCGTTATCTGAAGAATCAACACTAAAACCGCTCCGAGAATGTTTCCTCTTCTTTGCTTAGTGATCTTCTCTTGGTTGATCGACCTTAGTGCTCTCAAGACACTCCCGAAAACTTTTTTTTTTTGTGTGTGTGTTTGGGAAGAAGAGGAAAGATATATAGGATTCAAAATATCCTAAAATATTCTAAAAGATCTGTTGTCGGACCGCTGCAGTGGTGGGATCACCACTGCAGTAGTGGGGAAGTCAATAGCCTTCTACCGGATGACCGCTGCAGCAGTGGTTTCACTACTACAGCGGTGGAGCTCTCTGTATTTTGACCGCTACAACGGTGGAGAATCAGTAACTTTCTGTACTTTGACCACTACATCGGTGGTTTCATCGCTACAGTGGTGGATGCAGGTTCTGAACTTTTATCCTTTGCTCATTTTCTCTACCGTTCTTTCACCGACTTGATCGTTTATAACCCATTTTAGTCCATTTTCATCCCAAACATCTAATTTATAACAAAATAAATAAAAAAGAATTAAAACATATTAAAACGCTATAAAAATACTCGAAAACTACCAAAATCATCTTGGAAATATATAGACAAATTATACCTATCATCAAGTAATCAAAGAAAACTACTTGAATATGTTTAATAGAGAATATCTATTTAGACCAAGGTTTCATTTACGGACGGGTGTCTTGGTGTGTGTAAAACTTTCTCCAAGAATAACCGACTCTTGAACATAAAGAATATCTCTGGTACTTAGACCTTTGGAAGTCAAAACACAGGCCATTTCAAAGGAAAATGAATTTCAAAAATCTCAGTGACCTAGCACTCTATTTAGCCCTATGCTAAGTAGCGACTTAGTTTTTATTATAAAATTCTGACCCAAAAAGTTTTTCAAAATTGACGTCTGGAAAAGCCCTTGAACAACCATTTTTGAAATGAACAGATTTAGATGACTTAGAGAATGAGGAATGAAACTCATTTTCTCTTCTTCCCGATCTCTACTTCTTCTATTATCAAAATCCGGGGTGCGTCACATACTTAAAGTTGTTACAAAATTGGATATTTTCTATAGAAGTAGAGCTTCAGATATTCAGCGTTTCATGGGTGCCTGAGTGGCATGTCTTCTTATCGCAGGTGCCTAGATGTGCAATACCGCTTACTCTTTGCTCGTACCTCTTCTTGGAGGATGACGTTTCCCCCTCAAGAGTTGAGTCCACTGTGGAGGTTGTTGATCTTGCCGTCCACGCACTGGTTGTCCCCGATATTAACCATTCGGGGTCTGGGATGGCCGTAGTTTCCTTGTCTTTTTTAGGCCCAAGACTCTCCTTGGAGAACATCATCATCGGGATGCTCCTAATCTTCTCTCCGGACATTGTTCCCAAGATAGCCTCTCCAGGTGAGGGCTTTAATCTCGTACCAGAACTAGAAGCAGCTTTCTATGAAGTGGCCCCAGTCTTGGTGAAACTCACAATACTTGGTCATTGAACTCCAGGTTGCTCTACTCTCAAGGCAGACGGAGAAGGAAAAAAATCACGCTCTGAGTTTTCTACGAAGATGGTGGCCACCAAGGCCGTAAGTAGAGTGAACCCTTACTGGAGACACCTTGAAGGGGGAAATGGTCTCCTGTCCTTGGGCAGGGGTCCCAATCTCCCTTCAGCTCATACTCTTTCGAGCTTTCGGATCGATTTGGAACTTCATTCTTCGGTTCCTTCTGCTTGTTCATTCCTTATCTTTCTTATGGTTGCAGCATGGAGGTCAGCATTTCGAAACCTGGTCCCACGATCCAGAGCCTGATCGAGAGTGAGGGCAAGATTTGAACAAAGGTTATAAGACAACCTCTGATGTCGGATCCCATTAACAATGGCGTTCAGTACCTTACTTTTAGAGAGATCGTTGAACGCATTGGATTGTCGGTTGAAGCACTCGATATAATCTCATAAGGATTCACCTGGCTCTTGCTATAAAGTAAGGACATAGGCTATAGTCTTTGGCCTCCACCAAGAGTGACTAAAACAAGCCAGAAATAATTGCTCAAGCTCCTAGAAGATGGAGATAGATGCTAGCTGGTAGCGCGTAATTAACTTACGCCACTTTTACCGCAAGTATACAGGTCAAGTTTTAGTATAGATAAGGAGAGTAAGGGTATCGTGTCCACATGGAATGGTTGAGATTATTATCGAGTACCGTAATTGTCATAACCTAATTTTATCTAGGCGACTAAAAATGTATTTAATTAATTAATACTAATACTAAGTTAATTAATCTAATTAAACTATAATACTAATATGAGATATTTAGGGAAAAGATTTCCTAAGGATTAACTTTGTTTACAAAAACGTGTTTGGTCTCATTTTAGTTTACGTTAACGGCGTTCGACCTATCCGACAATTTTGGTTCGTAAACTCACTCACCACCTCTCCCGAGTGTAAGACGAGTGAATATGCAGTTTCGCGTCAATGAATAAGTCTTCCTCAACGTCTTAACGATGCTAGGTCACATGAGTCTCGCCCCAACGTAATTGATTGCACACTTTCCAACTCTCTCCTGGGTTATTGGATCATTGCGTTGTGTTTACCCTAGTCCGAATCTGGGGTTACCTCTCTCGGGTGTGAAACCCCGTATTCTCTAATTATCTAAATGAGCATAATATCAAAGAATAACGGTAAACACAATCAAAATAGAGAAGAACAACCATAAACGAAACACAAACTCAAACAAACAACATATTCATAAATATATTAATCCCTAGACAAGATCCATTTAGCTCATGTCCATAACTATTTATACAATAAAAAATGAGTTAAACGTGCTCAACTAACTACCGAAGTTAAGAAAATAAAGAAGAAACGAAATGCTTCGGGATCACTTCTCCTTCTTCGCAACGTGTTCTTCTCCTTTGGAATTGGTTGAATACTCTCAAAACCTCTTTATAAAATATCCTAACTTTAAGGGAGCTCTCCCTAAAAAATCTCTCAACCTAACCCTAAATATATTCTAAGGGCCTTAGGGGCTGTTCAGTCTCGAAAATGAGGAGGAGGAAGGGATTTATAGGGCTCAAAATATCAAAAAATATCTAAATAGGTGTAGAGTGACTGCCACGACGATGGGTATGTCGGTTTGATCTTCATCGCAGCGGTGGAGAAAATGGTGGAATCAGGAACGTCTCTGCAGTTTCACAGTCGCGGCGCTGCTGCGGCGATAGATGTTCAACAAGAAAAGGCACCTCTCTGCATATTCACCGCTGTGGCAGTGGTTTGGACATCGCGGCCGTGGGCTGCTTTTTAGAATATTGCCTCCATACTTGTTTTCCCATCGTTCTTGATCTAATATGATCGTTATTGATCTGTTTTCATTCCTTTTCACCCTACACACCTAATTTATACCAAAAAGAATAAAAACATATTAAAACATATAAAATATTATAAAAATACTCTAAAACTAACAATACCAGTTTGAGAATATATAGATAAATCACACCTATCACTAGCCTCAGGCCCTAAAACCAAGACCTCATTGTCCCTAAAAAGGTGATGGGAAAGGTTTTACACCGCAGGGCTACAGAGGTTATCTGCATGTCCATATGAGACTTGAACATGGACAGGTGATCGATCGGATCCAATGTCCCATTATATATACTCATCTAGGGTTTGAGCAAAGCGTCTCAGCACTACCTCTTCCAAAACTTCTTCCATAAATGGAGATCTCACGTCCACAATAATGCATTGTCTTGCACGGCCTCCGTGCACCTCCTGGAGACGGGATTACTGTTAGCAAGGTGGCGCTCTACGGTTACCATTGCTTGGGGCTCCGTCTCGTATATAACTGTCGTGGCTTGGGCTACTGTGTGATGGGAGGAAGATAAGTAGGGGCCAATTTCATGTTCGTATCAGCCCTTGAGGTCGGACCTGGTTGACCGATGAAGAGCTCGACCATCGGGGAACGCTAATAGGTCTCTTTTCATATGTCCGCACAACAGTGGAAGTGGGGATATTGGGGTTGTTGGGGGGCCCTTTATAATCCTACTAACTCATGGTCACGAGGTAGAGGGCAGTCCCTAGGTGTGTACCCATTTAGAGATGCCATAAGAACGTCGTGATCTTAGGGTTGCTCTTTTGGCTGTACGGTCTGGAGAGCTGGTCCTTCATAGATGGGAAACAGCGGAAGGCGCGTGAGGATGAGCTGCACACACGACTTGAACTCACCCATCAGGCATTCAAGAAGATCAATCTAAAATGCTTTTGTAACTCCTGAGGTCTGTCCAGCAAAAGCCCTACGGGGTAAGGTAAATGGCCTTGTCTGGTTCTAGGGGGTAGTTATTCTTGTTGGTTAGAGCTAAGGGGTGTGGCATCCGAGCTTTAGATATATCTATTGATTCTTTTGGAGAAAGATAATTACTCGCAGTGGGAGCTTTTATTCTGTCTCTTTATCTAACTAGACCTTGTGATTATCCGATCTCAACAGAGTAGGGAATGATGATCAAATGAAGGCTTTTCGCACGGTTCTCACAGACAGCTCCAAACTATTGGTGTCCTAAATTAGCGGACACCTCGAGTATGGTCCAATCGGAATAGGTGGTCCTTCCTAATAAGGTACAGTTGTTGAGTCGAAGTTGAAGTTGAAAATTCTTCGAGTGAACTATAACTAACAAATTGGGGACTAATTAGCTAGAGTCCAGAGTCCTGCCCTTTAGGGAGCTCTACCTATACAAGGCCTGGGCGAAATTTATCCCGGTGAAGCTCCTCCTGCATGAGAGTAAGAGTTCAAAGAGAAAAGGTTACAAAAACGCATCAAGTATGTAAATAAGCATTGAGCCTTACCTCGGGCTTGTATAGCCCCTAGTATTTATAGGCGTTGGAGATGATTAGCTTTACCTAATCGGGTCTAAACACGGTTATTTAGGAAAAACCATTGTTTAGCCGATAATTCAGGCCGTTTAAGAGATAATCTTTGGGCTTGGGCTTTTGGGCCCATTTGGAGAAGCCCGTAGGCCTCTATCAAGCATGTGGAGACAAATTGGTGGAGAAGCTCAGAGATCTGTGGAATTATAGAGGAAAAATAGGCTAGAACAGAGTGTTGGTTGAAAAAAATGACTAAGTCCCTAAAGTTGGCCATCCAGGGGCACAACGCACAATTCTGGGTGGCGGCACCCCTACAAGGTATACTGTTCCTTCCTGGGTATAAAGGAGATTCTAGGGAAGGAGTCTTGGTTGATGTATGCTTCTGCGTGGCCCTTTAGACTCTGGAATGTGGCCACGTCACGGTGATGGTGGACACTTAGCTGGGGCCCTGGTGCTAACTCGGTAATGCCCAAAAATACCCTTATTTGATGTAATCCCTTTTCTACAATTTACAGATTATCTGGAGGAATTTTGATGCGACGCAATATATCATCACTAGATGAAAGGTAACGCTAAACAAACAATTTACATGCATATACCACACACACACACACACACACACACACACACACACACACACATATATATACTTGTATGTACTAGAAAATAAATTATTTACTGATCAATCGCGGTTGATCTAACATTATAGGGTGATCTATCTACCAATGAAGGCGTTATACTGCAACAAATAATAGAAGATAGACCTATGGTTGCAATATTACAAACAAAAGTGTCCACATATGGGGGTAATATATTTCCCATCTAACCATCGATAGAACAAAAAAAATTGCATGAAATTTAATTTAACTTACTATTATTATTCAGGTGTGTTATCTGTTGGCCCAGTGAGCTACCCAAGAGGGGGGTGAATTGGGTAGTTATAAAAATTTAAACAATTAAATTTTTCAACACTTAATATATCAAATAATCAATTTATCATAAATCAATTATTATTTTTGTTACGCAGTGGATAAATATTTATATTCTAAGTGCACACCCAAATAGAATATGATAAAAAGAGTAACAAAGCAGCACATAAAGATATATCCAAGTAGGAACCAAACCCTTACAATTTCCTTTTTCAAGCTAAGGAAGAACCTTATTTTTTTACCAAGCTAAAGACTAACATAATTTTATTACAGGAAGAATCACCACTTAATCCTTTTATAGGCTAAAGATCAAGCCTCATAACTCTCACAAATATCATTTTCACAGGTAAGGATGAAACTTTCATAATTCACTCAATTCAATTCATGAAGAATCAAAATATAGTTCTTTTAAAGGAAAAAGAATAACCTAACCTTTTTATACTTAGGAAAAGATCAAACCCTAATCTTTTTACCAAAAAATATTGAAACCTAACTACCCTCACTAGACACCGGCCCAACCATGTCTAATCCGCTCAAACTCACAAATACACAAAAATATGAGTTTCTTCCCACAAGGAGTTTCTACTACCTCAATACAAATAAACTCAATTAATGTTCCGAAATTTACTATGTGATAGATACAATGTGAGAAAAATTAATATCTAATTATAAATAAGTGTGGGTAGCACAAAATAAAGCACGTAATTAGATAAACACAAAATCATTTTAAAAAGATTTTTATGCTCTTAAATTTGAAAATGATGTTTCAATTATCTTAAAAACCAAGAAAATATAATAATATGAAATCACAATAAGGAATAATAGCTTGGAAAGATCTCACCAGAAAAACACTGAAGATTAAAACAGAATCGCAATATAGCACAAGCCGTTGATACCAAATCAACAACACTTTAGATCAAGAACTTATATATAATCTCTCACAAAAATCTCCGCATGAATATCACTCTTAGAATAGCTCAAAACTGATGCTCTTAATGTGATATGATCTAATTTTTGTAGGTCTATATATATAGATTAAGATCAAGTCTTCCAACGGCTAGTTTTCAAAATATATGCCTCTAAAAGGAACCTATAGACCCCATATAATATATTCATTCAATTCTGGTGTATTTTACTTAAAAATAACTTTTAAAACTTTCAATTATGTCCATAAAATATTTCTTAAACATCAATTACAAATGTAGGAAGTATTCAGTAGCTAAAATTGAGAGAATATTTAATTATATGAACCAAATCAATAAGGATATCAAAACATATGTACCATAAATTTAGTAGGTTCAAATCCCCTGAAATACTCCCTTGTAATCATCCAAAACGGCTAGTAACAGCTAGTTTTTTATCGAAGTCCCAAATTCCTTGAAATCTCAACCGAAACAGTCGATTGACTGAACTCTGCCCTATCAGTTGACAGAATGATTCAACGTGCAAACCAGGCCAAAACCAAACAGGCAGTCGGTTAACCGATCTCCCCACTGTCAATTGATCGATTGATTTAGAGAGTTTTTCCAGCCAAAACACACCACAGTCAGTTGATCGATTTCCCTCCAATCGATTGACCGAAGGGTTCAGAGATTTTTACTTTTCTAACCTTAGAACCATCGGTTAACCGATCCCTTCTTGATCAGTTGACCGATTGATGCAGGATCTTCATATTTTGCTCCGAAACCTTACTGTTTCAATCAATTGACCAATCATTTTCAGCTCAGTTGACTGATTGATGCTGATTGGTCAATCTGTTCACCAATCTCTGCTCCAAAATTCATCATTTAATTCAATTAACCAATTTTTTTTCTCGATTAACTAAATTGACCCTAAATTTTAACTTTAAACATGATTTACACTTAGGTCAATTTTCATTTTTCAATTTCACATAGGAGCACCTATTTAAACACTAATTAAGATCCTAAAATTCATTAAATCAAAATATAGCTCATTTAATAGTATCGTATGTGATCTTAATTCGAGTTGCTTTAAAAGTATAAGAATATTGAGTTGTTTTCACCTAATTTATACAGGACCTTCAATACTTTTCATTTCTTCGATGTCCATCTTTGTACCCTTGATATTTTCTTCATGATACAATCTTTAAATGAAACTCTTTTTCTGAAACACTCAACAAACTTATTTGTTCCACCAAAAATATCATTGTTCATCAAAACCTCGAGATCAACATTATCCTTTATCCATATTATTGGTCACAGTTGTTCAAATTAATCCAAAAGCACTAAGATTTGACGTGACAAAATCATGGTATATACCATACTTACTAGACTATTCTCATTGCTTCAATATTGTTTGATTTAATAATAATTTAGTAAAATTTACACATATTAACACATATATAAAATAAAATGTTAACTTAATGTCCAGGACTACTGAGACAATCGATAACGATGAAACACACAAAAAAATATGGCGAAACAAAATCAACAATGCTGAAGAAAGCACAATCACCAATATCATAACTCAACCATTGAGTCACTACCAGGTACAAATATAGTTAAATGATTTAGCTTAATTAACATCGATTCTAAATATAACTTAATATTTTCATTATTTTACTATTACTATTTCTCATATATTACTCATCATCACCCAACCATCAAACAAAAAACTGAAACGTAAAAAATGATAGAGCCCAATTTATTACTTCAAAGCAACAATATTCAACATTGACAATATGGACCAAATATGGTACAATTCATGCAAGAGATGCAATAAAAAAATTATTGTGACAGATGACTCAGCTGAATGCACCAAATGCTCCTTAAAAATGTAGAATACTCTCCAAGATAATAATTGGTAACAACATAAAAAACAACATATAAGGTTTGTCCTAAGTCTATAAACTCAATGTTATTAGAAAAACGTATATGCATTTTGACAAATAGGTACATGATGCATCTTACTGTTGGTGATAGAAAAAGAAATATTAGTATCACGTTATTTGATGCAACAGAAAAATTGATCGACTATACAATATCAAAATACATCCAAGAACAAGAAAAGGTTAGCAACCACAACAATATATCTACATTTTCAATATCATAATACTATTAATATTAGCAAACAATCTACAACTCACTTGTAGGAAGGACTATAGAATAAGTTCTACAAAGGAATGATATATCGCTTTGGGGAAAACTACATCTTTTTTGCAAGCATTAACCAAATGAACTTCAAAAAACTCTTAGCATCAAAATTGATAGTGCACGACATATGGAAAATTGAAGCAACTGCATCCCATACTACAAAGTCTTGAAAACAAACCCGACATACAAATAAACTAGACACCTGTATTTGGTGTGCTTATATTTACGTACAATACACATCTACAAGAACTGCCATAGTTTCTAGTTAAATATTCGTTGTAATTATATCACTTAATGTATGAGCACAAAATATTCTATGCACATATTGAACATAATGTTGAGTATGATGTATAAATAACTTAAGGGAATCTTGTTGAGAGATCCCAAGACTTAAAAAATTACTTTCTAAGGACTATGTCACGTGTTAAAAAATCACTGTTATAAGACTCCGCAGAGTGATGATTTTATGAAATTGGACCTTTCACCAAATTTCCCATAACTTAACTACTATCAATTCATTTTCCACACGCATGTTGGTTTTCCATTCTAACAAACATTTTATGAAATTAAATTAAATTTTTTATTTTTCGATTTACAAAAATTACATAAATAATAAACATTGTAACTAAAAAAATTATTTTCTACCTCCAAATCATACAAAACAACTTACCACGCGCATCACCATATATGTACGAAATATATGCTATAAATAATAAATATTGTAACTATGAAAATTATTTTCTACCTCCAAATCATACAAAACAACTTACCACCCACATCACCATATATGTACGAAATATAAGCTACAAATAATGAATATTGTAACCATAAAGATTATTTTCTACCTACAAATCATACAAAACAACTTACCACGCGCATCACCATATATTGACGAAATATATGCTACCAAATATATACTAATTATATATATATATATATATATATATATATATATATATATATATATATATATATATATATATATATATATATATATATATATATAAACACACACCAAATGCTGTAAAAAAATATATAGTAATTTATATAGTAATTAGGCCCCCAAAAAAATTGACATAAATTCCTTTGTATATATAATATTTTGCACCTATTTATAATAATAACAATTAAATGTCAATAATAATAACTAACAAAAATAATCGCACAACTAATAACATGTATATAAGAAAAAAATTGATATAATTTCCTTCGTTTATACACCATTTTCAAAATTTTGAACTCCTATTTTTAAATGAACACAACAATAACATACCATTTAACACAATCAATAACCTCCAAATACAATACTAGCCAACACAACCATAACTAAGTAATCAACACCAAAATTTCGAATCAACAATAATACACAATCGAAAGACTTCTTCAAAGAAGGTCGAACTAAACTCCAAAAGCTAAAACTACGCAGCACATATGCATATATTATGAATAGTGACAATCATAATCAAATGATAAACTACAACTGAGATAAAGCAATCCGAACAGATGAAGTTTGAACTTCGCAATCATGAATTAAACATGTATAAATTCACATCCATTACAATAATAGACTGAGAAAATATGGAAACATCATTTGTACTGTGGTCATCTCCATCAGAGTGGCCATTCTATAACTGCCTCGACCTAATCGAAGCAAAGATCGTCACATGTCTAAAACCAAAAATAGATTGACTTAATCTATGCTATATATACAACATTTTGAGGACTAAAAGCACAAGTTTAAAAATAAGGACCGCTCTATATACAACCAACCACTATATATACAACATAACTTCCGCCGGATATACAACATTTTGAGATAACTTAGCGTATAACCCGTTCTTGAAGGCACAGGTTTGAAAAATTGAATCTAAAAATAAATTTGATATAATCTCTTCTGTTTATACAACATTCCACACCTATTTATTAAAACATCAATAATAATTAACATTTAAATACCATCAACTAATAATGTATATTACAAATACAACACAATCAATATTCAATAAATAGTAAAATAGCATCACAGTTAAGCTTGAGTTAAACCGGAACAAAATCAAAGCAAAAAATGCTTATTGTCTATCCAAATCTTATTACTTCAATGCTACATTTCACACATGCAACTAATTAATTAATAATTCAAAAATCAAAACATAGTCCCATAAGAAAGGATTAAAATTAAAAACAAAAACCAAAACATAGTCCCCTGGAAAAGAATTGAATTTAAAAAAAAAAAAAAAAGTTTAAACAAATAGAAATAGAAAAAGAACTCCACAATTTAAAATGAGAAAGAAATATTACTTTCTATATGATTCTAGTTTTATTCTTTACCAACAAAAGTCAGCTTGCACTTCTTTGATTTAACTACATTAACATCAAACTCATTTTAGAACCAATCTGTTCAATAAACAAAAATGATTTCGAACACATGACTTAAAACAAACAATTATTGAGAACAATTCTATATACATGCAATTCCTATACAATATGCATAAACTATAGTCTAAGAGAAGAAATTCACTTTTACCTAAAATAACTAAACACAAATCTATTTCAGGTTATTTTACAGAACCAATATAATCTGGAAACACAAATTAAAACTGATTTCGGGTCAAAATTCAACAATTTCAGTTGAAATGAATATAAATTGTGAACCCTAAATTTAATCCATACCTTCTAAAGATTTTTTTTTTTTTAGTTTAATAATTAATTTAATATAAAAAAATAATACAATTAATTAACCACATATAAACAATACGATAGAAAGAAAAAAAAAATTAATCATAAATTGACAATTCAAATATACGCAACCAGTATAGAGAATACTCGATAAAAAATCTCAAAAATTGATAGAATACATTTTTTAAACAGCATAATTAAATTATCAACTCCTATTTTCAAATGAATGCAACCAATAATTAGTAACCAACAACCAATAACGGACAACTGTTTTCAAATGAACAATAATAACGCAGTAAAAAAATACATGGTAATAAAAAATATTTACAATCGTCTTTGTTGATACAATCAAAAATTCAGAGTCCTATTTTCAAATAAAGACAATAATAAGACAACAAATATCATAATGGTTTACAATGCACACTAATACATAATTAAAATTATGGGGTAATATTTTAAAAATAAAATAAAATGATGAAGTCCCCTTTGTTTTTACAAAAATTTTCAGATCTTATATTTTCAAATGAACACAATAAAACTCTACAATATAAACTTAATAATATCACTAATACACAATGCAAAATCGGGGAAAAGACCGACATTGAAACCCACCATCCATGGCTACTAAACACACCATCCATGGCTACTAAAACTTACCTTAAATATTTTAGATAAATCTCTACTCTTTAATAGTCTTGTACTGAACCATTGTCACCACCTAAAAAAAAAAAGAATTTAATTTGTATTGAATCCAAAAAAACACAAATTTAAAAAGATTTAAACGAAAAAGAAAAACAAAAAACTACAGAATTAACAAATTGGACATTTCAATCTTACATTGAAAGTAAACTAATGTTGAAATATTCTCATTTCTTGCAATTATAACCTGCTACACTTTCCATATGAGCAACATTTGACATAATATAAAACACAAAAAAATAGTAGCAAGAGAATGGAATTGTATAAAATAAAGGCGATTTACGAAACTAAAAATAACATTAAGACACTGCTTATTTTAAGCACACCACCCTTCGTGTTGAATTTCAGCTCAAGATACCAGTAGTTAACAGACCACAAAAAAAATGAGAATTTTTTATAATCTTTTAAGCTGAATGAGGATAACCACACCACCAATGACCAAAAGTTACTTCCACCAAGATTATAAGTAGGAAATACACACATCCTACCAATGCTAAGCTTAAAATATAAATTCAGTAGTGTTGAGATTTGAGCGCAAAAATTTCTATTTAATCCAACACAAAATCTCAGGGGTTTCACATGTGGTTCATGTAGCCTCATACATACATTGCACAACTCCGTCATACCTTGACATTTTCTTCTTTTTACTTATTTTTCATTTTTCATTTTGAATTTAATTTTATATTGACAATAACTTCCCGATAATTCTCAAGTCTTAACTTATTAATAATTTCTGGAAAAATTAGACATAACTATTAGACAAAATATTATTTATTATAACAAATGATATTCAATTTTTTGAATATCATTTTTTTGTCGTGATTTTAAGGCTTATCGACTTATCACCAACTATGAATTTATTCAGATAAATTATTTCGGAAACACTTTTGACTATTTATGTAAAAAACAAAAATAAAAATTCTGGCTCTTACATCACGTGATACCCAATTATTTGAGAAATTATAGTAAAAAAAAAAAATTCAATACAATGGTTAAAAATAAGAATTTCATCATTTATCATCATCATTAAGGAACACCTTGTTATACTTTTTTCACTATCTCTAGAAAACATCAATTTTTAAATAAACATAAAATCTATACATCAATCAAGACCAACTGTAATTGCTATATTATTATATTAAAATATAAAAATAAATAAATAACAAACAACTAATCTTAGGTATCCATTTTAAGCATTACCAGATGATAACAATGTTAAGAATATTGTTCGCCAAAACTTCAATTTATATATAACTTCTTTGTCTTCGGAGCCTTTTTCCAGATGCTTTTCATTTCTAATTATTGTCTTCTTTGTGGTCTGCATTCAAAATAGAGGACATAATTACAACAAACAATTTATAAACAAAAATATATGCCAACACACAATACCAATGAAAAAGTTAGAAAGAAAATAAAACAGTAAATAACTTAGATAAAGAAATGGGTTGCGTGAGCACTTACAAAGTCATCGAGCTCAATACGCCATTGAGCTCAATAGAGAAGTTGAAGCCCAAAACTTCAAATTCTTCTTGTGCTAAATAAAGATGGTGAGGATTTACAACCAAACAGACGCTATGTTTGGGAATGCATACGATTGGAAAGAGAATAGAGAACTCACTATAAGTGCGACTTAGGGCCTCGAATAGGTGGTCCTGATCAACATTGACAGTAAGTATTGTGATGGCAGATCTTCACATCAGTGAAGGATTGTATGAAATTTGAATACAACATGTGCCCTATTATTTAATGCCTGTAAAATAAGAACCAAACAGGAGGTTAAACCTTTTGACACTATCAATTGGATCTAAAATATGGCTCAATGAACATTAATTTAGAAACTAAAGAATTAAAAAAAAAAACATAAAATAGTAATGACCTAGATGCATGTCCTGGAGTATGAAACATAAAATCAAATTAGGAATAATCTTATTAAATCCAATTACTTAAGTCGAAACAACTGAGATTAGAAATTCGACGAAGTAAAAAATACCAACCACTTAATGTACAATAATCAAAGCATTCCCTTTGAAGGGGTTGTGGGGGCCTTGGTGTTAGAACTAGAAGTATGGACATTAGAAGATGGAGCTTTCGAGATGACTCCGGCACCTTTTTGAGTCAAAACAACAATTGGCTTGACAGTGGTGCCTATAGAAGGTGCATCAGATGAACCTGCAATAATGAAACTAATAGTAATTAAAATCTCACATTGATCTTAACAAATTACTTATGAGTCCCCAATTATAGCTAGCAACAACTAATAAATAATGTCAATATGCATTATGCTCATAATATGCAAAGAGAAAAAAACCCCAGTTGCAAATCACATGTATTACTTCAATTCACCAATCATTGTCAATATTATTCTAGTAATCACAATCTAAACAACATTAATTTCTCAAAGCAAATTGTATCATATCTGCTCCTTCAAAATTCACAAATCATTGTCAAACTTATTCTTGAAATCACAATCTAGACAGCTAGAGGTAAGGCAAGAGAAATCCAAAAAATAGAGGTTTAGGCCACCTAACATGTAATGGTGATTGTACATGGATACACATACAACATGTGATGTAATTTCAATTGGAGCAAAATATTGAAACCCCAAAATAGGATTAGTCAAATTAGCATATACATGTTAAGCTGATTGGCTTACCTTTTGCTATTATGTTGTCCACAGAAGACTTTTTACTTGGATATTTGAAAACAAAGAAATCAAATCAAAATACCTAAACCAAAAATCAAATAAAAATCACTAAAACAAATAAACTCAAGAATGGGGGTAAAATCCCTAAAATGAATCAAATCCCTGCAATCAAGAAATCAAATCAAAATCCCTACCGTCAAAAAATCAAATCAAAATACCTAATACCTAATCAAATCAAACAAATCAAATTAAATCCCTAAACAAAATGAAACAAAAAACTGTAAAACAAAATCAAACAATAACAAATGATGAACAAATGGAACATTTGCAATTAGTTTTACCTCTCCACAGTAGCAGGGCAAATTCTAGGCGCAGACATTGAAATCCAGGTCGTGTGCAATGATTTCCCTAAAATCTGAGTCAAATATACAAATTATTAGCCCTAAAAATAAATAAAAAAATGCGTGGAACATAGTTAAACCAAACAAAATGATGGTAAAAAAATGGGTAATACCAAAGCGGAGGAGCTGGCGTTAGTGATGGAAAATCTAGAGGATGAAATCTAGTGTATACCCCTGTGCGAATCTGGTGTTACGTGACGGAAGCTCTCACCGCTCGTCAACTGACTTCGTCTGACAATCTATTATCCCGTTTCATGAAGAAATGAGACAGCGACGGAAAACCCTCGATTTTGTTATCACCGGCAGAGATACCTCATCGGTTTGGTGGTTTCGCAAGGCGATGATGCCCAATTAAAGGAAGGACGGTTGCGTGGAGGCTGGGATGCCGATCTAGAGATGGACCCTTGCTGTGTTGCTTCTGTTGTAACGGCAACGTGGGTTGGGAGGGCGGAGGCTGTTGTGGATTTACTCCGATGGATCATCACCGATAAAGAGATGGAGCCGATGCGAAGTTTCAAAGTGAAAAATCAAATAAAAAAGCAAAGTTTGAGAAATTTCTAAATCGTCTGGTGCGTGGAGATCAGAGGTTGAGTTGAGGAATTGGAAAAAGAAGCGAGGGGATTGCGATCGAAGAGGAACAAAGGGATTTCAAAAGAGGACTGGTGCGATTGCGAAAAGGAAAGATTAGATCATATTTTGTCAGGAGTGATTGAGGTAAGCTGGTTAGATACGGCAAGGGATATGGAGATTGATTAGGTTAGGAGAAAATACGCAGATTTGTTAGGAAATTGAGAAATTTGCCGATAATTTTTAGGTATTTTTCAAAATGAATTTGATCTTGACTGTCTGATCAAAATTAATCTCACGGTAAAAAATATCTCTTGATCTTATACAATCTCAACCGTTGGATATTCGATCAAACGGTCTAAAATATCTCAAATGTGTAATGTGTCTAGGTTCAATTTCGACCATCAGAAATTCAATCTGACGGCTGAAAATATTTCAAAATATAATTATGTTGTGATTTATAGAATATATAACATTAGAGCATTCCACGTGCACACGGCATACATACATACTAGTTATATAGATAGGGATCTTGTCGAAGTTAACCCATTTATATTTGGATCCTCCGGATCTGATTTCATTACACGGTGGACCTCCCATAACAAGATCTCAACTCGATTCGCAACTGGAACGAAACGTTGATTTCATTGAGAGAGAGAGAGAGAGAGAGAGGAGAGGGAAAGACGGCGCCATGGATTCGGCAGCTCGAAGAGGCGGAGGCGGCCTTTTCGAAGGTCTCTACAGAGTTATTATGCGACGGAATTCCGTCTATGTTACGTTCGTCATTGCTGGCGCTTTCCTCGGTGAACGGGTAGGGTTCTTTCATTTTGAATATATTCGTGTTTTTTACCCATCTGGTATGTAATATGTTTCAGATCGAATTCCTTTGAGGAGCTATTTAATATGTCTCAGATCGAAGTTGTTGATTTGAGAAATTTTGGTCTTAAGTAAAATTTAAGCATCTGTTCGAAAATTTCTTGGTGTTTGTGCTAGAAGGATCGCTGGCTGCATTTCTGATGTCTATTTTGATTGCTTTCAATTCGATGAGATTGGATGATAAATGGTACCATAGTGGTCATGTTTGAGATTAATTTTTTGAACAATTAAAATGATGCTGTTGATTTTATGATTTCCAGGCTGTGGACTACGGAGTTCACAAGCTTTGGGAGTACAACAATGTTGGGGTATGTATAATTGACTTCCTCTAAATAAACTGTTAGCTTTTCTTAATGTCGGCTGGTGCGTGGTACTTGATTTATTCCGATACAATTAATAGGCATGATTTTAATGTTGGTTTTTTGCTTGATATAGATGTGTTGGGACTTAGGATGGCTAGATGGTATGTGATTTTCAAACATGAACTGGGGAGTAGTGCTGTTGTATATTGCTCTCTTATCTATGACATAAGACAAAAAATGTGGTTGCCCAAGCCGAAAGATAGTTTTTCTGTAATTGCTCGTGACTGCTTTGAGACTGAGTTACTGTCTGCATTCATTTCATTCATGTGGCTTTTGCCAGGATCACATGTAGAAGAAAATGTGGTGGGTATTAGGATTAACATGTGTGACAGCCTATTGGCGACACCTCTTGTTTCTCTCTCCGCAAATTCGATGCTTTTTTTCCCTTAACCCTCAATATCACACGATGAACCGTAATTTCACTGGAAATAAATATCTAGTTCTTCAAATCCAAATAGGAGAGAATCGAAATTGAAATCGAGCATGCCTTGGTCGTAGCCCAAGTGCTCAAACACCACATATGTGGTCCTCCTCACCGGTCCCTCGACATTTCCACCACTGCAACTCCTATTGCTGAAACAAACCCAAGATCATCATACTGAGTCATTGGCGCCATTGCGACCCACCCCATTTGGATCTTAGCGAAGCATAGGTAATATTACTAGTGCAATCTTTTTTTTCCCCTTCGATTTTCCTTGTCTCCTTGGTAGCTCAGCACTAAAAACTTGTTTGAGATTTTTTTTGCCCACAATAAACTCTCTCTCTCTTCACATGATGGTGTTTTGATTCCTTTATTATATATATTGACCAATTCGTCTTTCGCATGATTTGTAAACTTTGATGCTTCACTTCGGGTGGTGTTAGACTTTCATCGAAGTTGGGTAGTTAAGAAAGTAATTTACTTTCTTGAATTTTGGGTTTTGGGGTCCCGGATTTAATTTAATTGGGAGAGAAAATGTACACATATTCGATTATTTTGTAATCAACTCTCGGTTTGTGTTTTTTATTTTTTATTCAACTTTAGCATATGGGTTGTTGTGATTGTGGTGGAGGTGGACTTGTGGGGTGGTTGGAACTGTTTGTATGGGGCTTTGTGAATGATAGACGGAGTTGGAGAGAGAAGAGAGAAAAAAACATAATGAAAAGGGAAAGGATCCTTACAAAATAATCAATGCAAAATGCGGTAATGCCCTTCTCGAATGTCAGGTGCATGTGAAAATTTGCCCGTGTAACTTGATTGCAAAAACTAATCAAAGGACTATTTTGTTAGGTGGTATCAGATAAATAAAATACAATAAATTCCAATTTCTATATATTAGAATATTCTCAAACTCTGATACTATATTTCTGTGGAACTACATACATGAAGGGAGGAGACGACACTCTATGAAATATGACCTTTACTCAAAACTCATATAACAAAATAGGAGAAACTCAAGTTTCTCAACTCACAAAACTCACTCAAGTCCACTTTTTTATTCTACTTCACCACTCTATTTATACTACATGATGTTTATATAACCATACAACATATGTAACTCCTATAAGATGTAAATACATAATTATCTTAATCCTTTATTACTTTTACTAATTAACCACTATCACCACTAACTCACATTATTTATATCCGTCATCATTGATTCACTTATTACTCACTAACTCACCAAAAAATATTAAATTACTAAGTCAAGTTTATTATTCCAACACCCCTCCTTAAACTTGATTTTTCACAACCATGTCCTTTGCTTGCAAATCTCCATGGTTTAAGGGTTTAGAGACAATTTTCATAATCAAGTTTCCATCATCTTCCAATGCAACCATCTTTTGTGTCATCTCTTTTATAGTGAAAGACATGTACAATTTTCTTCCTTTTCCACGTTCAACTTTTCTTTTTGCTTGTGCAAATCTTCCATTTTGACACTTTTCTTGAAATTCTAATGATGATTCAACTTTGGTTGCTCTAGTTCTTCCGGATTAAAATATTTCTCCATATTGATCCAACCTGTATCACTTAAAATATTCTCCACACCAATTTTGCATAAAATATCATGAAATTATCATCATCCACAATCTTGTCATTAATTTCCGTGAATTCTTTATTTTTATTTTTCTCCAAAAAAAGAATTTTCCTTCAAAAAAGAATTTTCCATATTGAATTCACCAACTTCCACATTGTTTTGGTAACTTTTTTCTTTTTTTTCCCAATTCTTTTGAGTCGAAGGAAATTTTATTTTTATGCAAAGAAAACAATGTAATCAAATTTTCTTCACAAAACAAATTCATACTTGATTTTTTAGCTCTTGAAATTCATCACTTTTTGTCTCCATGTCACAATTCTCTTCGTCCACCTTAATTTCTTCTCTGCAAATATTTGGAGTTATTTCTTCTTCAATGAAGAATGTCACGTGTTCACTTGTTGATCCTTCAATTTCTTCTTGTACTTGTATCTCTTCCAATGGTGAACCTTCATTGTCAAAACAATCTTCTTCATCATCATTTGAAGCATCTTCACATTCTTCGTCTATGACTTCATCATTTTCAAAACATTATACCCAGTACTCCAAGAGTAAATGTTCATTTGCACAATCAGAAGTAAAAGTTTCTAGCTCCTTCCAGGTCTCGTATGGATATTTTAGTTCAAAATTCAGCCATATCTCATAATGATTGGCCTTTCTAAAAATTCCAAGTGTCTTTTCTACTTTCCTCTTTTGGAATTTTTCTTCAAACCAATACTTGGTTCTTCTCAAATCGCATCCCATACGTTGCATGCCTTTGAGTAGGATGTTAGAATAATTCTCATTCTCTTGTAATTACAGAACATCAACTTCTCACACAAGAAGTACGTCTTGGATGCTCTTGCAAGATTAACGTTACTCCTAGGATTTCATTAGCTAAGATACCACGGCTAGATGGTATCAGATAAATAAAATACAACAAATTCCAATATCTCTATACTAGAATATTCTCAAATACTAGAATATTCTCAAACTCTGATACCGTATTTATGCGGAACTACATATATGAAGGGAGGAGAAAATACTATGAAATATGACCATTACTCAAAACTCATATACAATACAAGAGACAACTCACATAAGTTTCGCAACTCACAAAACTCTACTCAACTCCACTTTTCTATTCTACTTCACCACTCTATTTATACTAGATGATGTTTATATAAGCATACAACATATGTAACTATTATAAGATGTAAAGACACCATTATCTTAATCCTTTATTATATTTACTAATTAACCACTATCACCACTAACTCACGTAACTTATATCCATCATCAGTGATCAACTTATTACTCATTAACTCTCCAATAAATATTAAATTGCTAAATCAAGTTTATTATTCCAACATATTTAATAGCGAAATTAAAGATACAAGGTATAAAGTGACACACTCCAAAGATAGGGGACAACTTGAAAATAGTGTCAAAGCTAGAGGGTCAAAAATATAATTTCTTAAAAAATACCAATGACCAAGTTTGTTTGGTTGCTTGATGCTATTGGGTATGAGTGCTTCCTGAATGACAAGAGAGTTGAAGAGAGACAAAAGAAAAGAAGTGGGAAGGGAAGGACCGAAGGAGATTGTTTTTTAAAATATCAATCCGAAAGATGATTCTGCCTTCTAGAATATCAGGTGCTCATGACAATTTGCCATCTAACTTAACTGCAGAAACTGAGGGAAGGACCATATGGCTTACCCTACTAAAACAAGAGAATAGATGGAAGACATGAACGAAATACAGGTACGCGCAATCAAGGGAATGGCTCACTCAAGTGACCTCTCTCTGTACCCTCATATATGCTATATAAACTCGAAAAAGAAAGAACGTTGAGAATGATGGCCATAACCTTAATGGTAGGATTTGGGTTAGATGGAATCTCCTTGTTCTTTCTATATCCACTATTGGTATGAGTGACCAGGTTCTTCATCTGGATGTTAATCTGATTGAGAGGAAGCAGGATTGCAATATCTCATTTGTGTATGGTCAATGGTGCTAATGATCCTTGTAAGAGAGCTAGCTTATGGCATAATTTGAGATTCCATGCTAAAGAAAATGAAAGATACGTTTAAAATGAGACTTCCCTAAGAAAGGAGACTATTTACAAAAATGGGTCAAAAAGTAATTTGCCCTAAAAATAGCAATGATCTTCATTCTGTTATTCTGACAGAAAATATGAGATTTCACTTTTGCTTTCTTGTTTAATTAGGTTATGTGTATGTATGTGTGTAATCTCTCTCCTTCCTGAGCCTATATGCCCTTTCTCTCCTCTCTTTATCTTTCTCTTCTTGGTAGGGTGAATCTAGACAAAATGAGGTTCTTAAAGTAAAGGTTGAGCATACAGATGACTTTCACTAATTTCATGGATGTAAATTATAAAATTCGTCAATTTGTTCTTCAGGTGTAGTGACAAATTGCCCTTTAACTTTTTTATTTTTTCTTTCTGTTTCTCCTACTTCTTTCCACTTCAGCTTATTGCCTCCCCTCCACCCTACCATGGTACTGTAGCCCATCTGCGACTTCCTAGACACCTTTGTAGCACGATCCTTCTAAATAGTTAGGCTTCGGTGTTAGATTCTTGACTATGCTCTTCCTGTTGAGAAGTTTCACGAAGCTCGCTGCTATCATAGTATCATGTTAGTTATTCATTCCCCTCTCTTCAAATATTTTAGCCTTTTTTTGATTTATGTACGCAAGGATTTGCATGGTTAATATACTAATTTGAAACAAAACTCTTTCACTAATCGAATAGGTTATATATTTGTCAAAAATGTTGTACGCATTTTAAACGGTCCAAATCTTTGAACCTTATAGGCTTCTAGGAGTCCCTCCTACCACTTTGTGCATCTAAAGCCAAATCTACCCCACCCGGACCTGCGGGGTAGATTTTGATCTGTAAGTCTGTTGGTTCTTAATTTGTTCGTCTTAATAATATTGACTTAAAATTAATACGAATAATCCAAGTATGAGATCCAGTATAGTTATACCAAAATATGAGTCATGATCCATTGTGTTAAAAGTTGATGTAACTTTGGTAAAGATCAGTAAAATTATACCTAACCTATCCAAAGAAACAGCAAAAAAGAAGAAAAAAGAAAAACAGTATATGAAAAAGTTTTGCAAGTATTCCCCCTGCAAGTGTCAATGGCTCAAGGGATGAAATCCTCTGTAGTCGGAAAAAATGATAGAATAACTAATTTCCCTTCCATAAAATCCCTAGATTTTAGCAGAAATCGGACAGGGGAAGAAAGGTGGTCACTAGGTTCCAAATCCCATCCTATTTTTTTTTTTTTTTTTTTTAGGTAAGGTGTGTTTTAGCCAATTTACGCGCGCCTTGACTAATCACCTTATCTGACGATCTTAAAGGTGCATTCCCCCACATTGGTTTGATGCATTCAGAATTAAATTCAAGATTTAAATCCCAAAGTGCTCCTAAGAGAGTTGAACCTGGTTGACGAGGGGATCAACCGGACCAACACTTCTTGGGTAAATCCCACCGTATTAAGACAATGAAAACCATTCTAGAGTCTCTTAATTTATTTGTGCAGTTGAAATTCCTGATTGGTAAAATAGACATAGTATCTAGATGTTACTTTTTCAGTATTCATGGTACCCTTTTCTTCTCTCTCTTTTCCCTTCGGGTTGATCTGTATGATATAATAGTGGTTTTCTTTTGGGGGTTGATATTTGTATGATATAATAGTTCAGTTGAAATTTGGTAAATTCTGTAGTTTATCCTCAAAACTGTCTTGGTTAGGTGTCAGTTCCTGCATATCTAACCATCATTTTCTCTTCTTTTGGACTCATTGCAGAAGCGGTACGAGGACATTCCTGTTTTAGGACAGAGGCCATCCGAATGAATACCCAATTTCTATTTCTATTTCTTTTTCTTTCTCTTTTTTGATCGTCTCCTCTTTGGAGTGAAATGAAACATTGAGTGATTTGCAATAAATATGGCTTTTTTTGGATTTATCCCGATGCCATTACCATAATCAATGCATTCCAATACTTGGCGTTTCTGTCTTTGGGTTTCCTTTTCTATTCATTGAAGAGGAAATTACATTTTTGGTCCCTAAAGTATACCTATATGGACCCTCTGGTGGAAATTCGAGTGAGTTGGACGTGATGTTTTGATGGGGGTAGTTTCATCATTTCTAATGTTCAACATGTGGTGATTGCGTTTTGTTCTGTGATTTAGGCCATGTTTTGATTTCAAAAGTAGATGAATGGGGGAATTCTTTCGCCCAAACACCATTCCCAATGAATGGAAAGAAGGAACCACAATGTAGTTGTTCACCTAGAAGAACAAGGAAGCAAATTGTTGCGCAAAAGCAAAGGTTGACTTAGGAGGAGCTTCAAAATTGTAGATCCATCTTACGATCAATGCCTTCCACTGGAAGACTAAACCAAGACATTTATTTATTACCACATTGTACTTTGCTCGGTATGGAGATAGGAGATCCCAATCTGCAGGGAGGAGATTTGTGATTTCTTTAGCAATTTTTTGCAATTCCACAACTCCAATTTCTTCTTTTCTTCGACTTGATCCAAAAAGCAAATATTACATACAGTTCTGAAAAAAAATCTTCCAAATCTTCAGCTACCATTTTTTCTTTGGTTTTTATTTATTTCTATTAGGTTTTCTTAATCCGTCTCTCATTTTTTTTGGCCTTTGAGCCAAACTCTCTCATGTTTATGGTTTTGTATTTGAGTCCAATTTTCTCATGTTTGCGTTCTTGACTTTAACTTTGTAAGGTAATTTGATGCATGTTGGATGGCGGTGGCATTGGGTGATGGTTGAAGTTGTTGAAGAAAATGAAGAAAATCATTTTAAGAAAATAAAAGAAAGGAGATAATTAGATAATGAAAAAAGAAAAAGAAAAAGAGACTAAAATATTGAGGGGTATTGGGAACCAAAAAAATTATTAGTAATAAAAAAGACACCGTTCACAGATGTACGTGTTTGGTATACATTACCTTAGATTTAATAGTTTTAATAAAATAGTAGGGACGTAAGTGTTTTTTACTATGTACATGGGGAAATTGTGGTAAATTTATTGGCATTTCTAAAATCAATTAATACACTCCCTTCTTCGTTCAAAGTTGAATTACGATAAATCAAATTTATTGTTGGGTGATGGCTGAAGAAGTTTAAGAAGATGAAAATCATTTTAAAAAATAAAACAAAGGAGATAGATAATGGAATAATAGGAATAAAAATGTTTAAGGATATTTAAAAAAAAAAAAAAAAACTTATTTAGCCAAAAAAAAGAAAAAAAGATCCACTTTTAGGTGCATTCATATACATTCATCAGATTTAATATTTTTTCCGACAAGTAGTTTAATCAAAAGTATAAGAGATGTAAGTGCTTTTGTAGGAACTACATGACAAAAAATTGTGCTCGCATATACATATTGGATTAGTCTAAAAATAGATTATAAAAAACAAGGTTATAAAATTTACTCGAACTTCTAAAATCAACTATTACACCATTTTCTACATTCAAAATCAAATTACCGAAAATACTCGTTATTTTTCCTACTTTAATTTTCTATTTTAAGTTCTAATTATATCTTCTTCTTTTTTTCCAATTTTTTTTTATTTATAAATAACAGTAATCACTCATTTTTTTACTTTAGTTTTATATTTAACTTTTTAATTATACCTTTTTTTTTCTTTTATATATATATAATTTTATAAAGGATGGTAAACACTCATTATTTTTCTTACTTAAGTTTTATACTAGTGATGTCCCGTGGCTAAAAGTCAGTTATAAATTTAGATGAAAAGGAGACGAGCAATATCACAAATTCAAGGTGAGCGGGGTAGTGGGTTTAGATGGAAGAGAAATGGGTAGTCAGAGACCTATAGAGAGAGTGACAAAGAGAATTTTGGGGTGAGTGAGGTGAAAAGTTGCAAAAAAAATTAAGGGGGTGTAACATGTGAGAGTTTTTTTTTTCTCTAACTCAACATTAAATTCAACCATTTCATCTTTTAAAATTAAATCAGACAAAATATCTTTGCATTCAGAATCCGTCTTGATTAATTAATAAATTATATATATTTTTTATTTTTATAACAATGACCATCTAAAACGTACTTCACATTTTTAATTAAACATTTTGGTAGATTCTCTTAAAATATATATATATTTTTTTTTTTGTTTTTTCTTTGTTTATTTTGTGTTTTTGAAATGAAAAATTGCCGTGCATGTATTTTTAAGTGTTATATTGAGGGTTTAATTTATTTCATCAAAAAAGAAATGAAAGAAAGAAAACGTTTGAAAATCACTTTATTCGCACAGATGGCGCTAAAGGATCTGATGTGTTGATAATATCCCTACATTATGTCTCACACAAGAGAGAGTAAGTGTAGAATGTAGGAGTCTAAAAAATATGAAAAAAAAAAATAGTGTATATTTGTATTCTCTTGATATTTCTAGTGTGCCACAAGGTGCATATTAACAACCTAGGCAACCAATCATAGAAACATCTCTTTATGATCAGTCACCAAGTGTACCTGTTAGAATAGACACATCTATTCTAATGATTGTCTCCAATTTCTTGTTGTACAGCCTTGCACACCCAATCATTCCCTCAAGGAGGAAGTTATTTATAGATTGGGGATTTATTCCTGTGTGATAAACCCCACAAGATTCACATGTGTAACCAATTACCATCAACTCTTACTTGAAAAATATGCATGTGATATGTTTATAAATTACTCTGGCTTGGTTGGAAATTTGGTAACTTCGAGTACTTATAAGATGGTCATAGTCGAATAGTTTCAACTCTCATCTATGAGATATCTCATAGATCGGTGTCAGATACTGGTTTTATCCGTATGTACATGCTTTTAACCAATTTTCTTGACCTCGTCTTTCCCCTACATGTTATCTGTCAAAATGACCAGACTACTTTTATTTACTATCTTTCAAGTGAATAACACGAATATCTTGAATTGAAGAAGTCCCCAATTCAATCTATTATTAATAATTTCAAATGCTACATACCCAAAGTATTATTTGATCTCTGATAGAATACAAATAATGGAGTTTTCTTGTAAACTATCTTGAAATCAACCTATTTACTCGCATGTGCCCCTTCTTTTACCCAACCAACTATCTATTTAATCAAATAGAGTTGTGTCATTTTGTTTATCAATCCCCAAAATCTATCAATTAATAATGCTCCATGGTAGGGCGTAAAATACGCCGCTACTTGCAAGTATACGAGGTCTAAGTTTTAGTATAGTGTAATCGTGAAAGATTGGGTTATCGTATCCACAAGGATTGGTGTCGTTACTATCGAATACCGCGTTTGTCGTGACCTAATTTTATCTAGGCGAAAAATAAATGTAATTAATTAATTAAACTAATACTAATATAACCTAAATTAACTACACTAATATGCTAATATATTTTAGGGTAGAGAATTGCCTAAGGATTAACGTGTTTACAAATACGTGTTCGATTTCGATTTACTCACGTTTACAGTGTTCGACCTATTTGATAACCTCGGTACGTAAACTCCACCGCCACCTCTCCCTAGTGTAAGACGGGAGAATACATGACTTTAAGCCAACGAAGAAGTCCCACTCAATGTCTTAACGACCCTAGGTCACGTGAGTCTTGCTTAGCGTCATTGATTGCACACAATCCAACTTCTTCCTGGGTTATTGGATCGTCGTATTGTATTTACCCTATCGACAATCTCCATTCTAAAACTCCCTCGCCACCTCTCCCGAGTGTAAGACGAGGGATATAACGCAACTTGGAGTCAACGAAGAAGTCCCCCTCAACGTCTTAACGACCCTAGGTCGTGTGAGTCTTGCCCCAACGTCATCGATTGTCCGTGATTCAAACCCCGACCGGGTTATAGAATCGTGGCGTTTGTTTACCCTAATCCGAATCCAGGGTGTTTCAAAACCCCGTATTCTCCATTTACCATTCTAAGCATAATAAACAAATAATACGATAAACACAATCAAACTACGAAGAACAAATATAAACGTAACACCGAAATCATCCAAACAAATATATTTATAAATATACCGTTAATCCCTACTACAATCCATATTTAACTCGTGGCCATAGCCGCATAAACATATAAATCGAGCTAAACATGCTCACATGATCCTAAGATAAAGAAATAAGGAAAAATAATCGAAAAACTTAGCCTCGTCCAAAGATAAACCTCTAAGAACGCTCAACGATCGATTCGCTGTCTTCTCTACTTCGGGATGTGAGCTCCACCTCTAAAACTCCTAAATATACCCTTAGATATAGCCTAAGGGGCTAAAAAATGCCAAGAGAGCAAGAGAGAGGCCGGAGAAGGGGGAGGAGAGGGGGTATTTATAGCCAAAATATCCTAAAAATATCTAAAAATATCTCAAGACTGTGTAGGGGATTTTCGCCTAGGAGAAGAAAACTTCGCCAAGACAAAGTTAGGTCGGTTTGGCTGATCGCCTAGGCGGTGAAGTAGGCAGCGGACGTGGAAGAACATTCTGTTGGATTTTCGCTTAGGCGGTGGATTTCTCCGCCTAGGCGAGCGGTTGTTAGTAGCCCATCTTCATTTTCTGTTGGATTTTTGCCTAGGCGAAGGAATCTTCGCCTAGGCGGTGGTTCGTCAGTAATATTTTGCTCTTTTCTCAGCTTCTTCACCACCTAGGCGATGGTCTGGACGCCTAGGCAATGGGCCTGTTTCATATTTTAGCCTCCGAGCTTATTTATCCACCGTAACTTCGACTCGCTTTGGTTCGATCTCATCGTTTTCACTTCAGTTTCCTATCTTTATACCCCACACACCTGATTTATACAAAAAAGTATGAAAACTAATTAAAACATAATAAAAATAACTACAAACGTACTCAAAAACTAACAAATTCGGATTGGAAATACGTAGGTAATTTACACTTATCAAATATCCCCAAACTCAGAATTTGGCTAGTTCTCGAGCCAAACACACACACTAAAATGAAAAATACAACAAACTGAAATAAATAACAAACAACCTAAAAATAATCTAAACATAACAACATGCGAGTTTTGACTTATTCTAATGGCCTATTTATTTTTCCCTCAACAATCGCCAATTATTTCGAGTTCAGGCGGTAACACACAGCATGTATTGTTCTAGAATTTCGACATGCAATAATGGTAAACACTATTCTAGATCCTGTAAACATGTTAGTGCAAGACTTAATAATATAACTATACAACGATCGGATTGAATTATCCCCCAACGAAATTCATGAATTAGACCATAAAGGACTAGGATTTCCATAGGTTTGATTGGGGTCCACTTTCCACTAATGTAGGTTTAGTAGCTCATGAAGATCATTAGGACTTGGTTTGGTTTTGGTATATTTGGCCAAGGGTAATTTGGAATAGAAAACGGGTTAATGTTGTTAATTTAACGTTATCCAAGGTTTAACGCTTGGCACATTCACTCTCGAATCCCCATAAAAAGATTGGAAACAATATTGAACATGCATTTAAGACCGACGTACTCACTTGTCAAAAGAAACGGAAATAAAAATCGTATTTACATTTGATTTTTTTTTTCTTTTCTATATATATATATATTTTGTTTTTCTTTTCTTTTCATCGAACACACCCCCAAACTTATTTGATTGTTACAATTGAAGGGGTGTGTGAAATACAAATGAAAAACGACAAGTGAGTACTCAAATACCGAACCAATTAGAAGTTCACCCTAAACCCAACCGCTCACATCAAGAAGCCTTTGCAATGGCTAACTTGATTCACTCAAATGTGCATTTAAATTCAGCGATTTAGGTTTGGAAAAAAATCCACTAGCCATGGTATTAGTTTATGTGTTCTAAATTGAATTTGCATTTAGGCTTTGATAGGGTAACGAGGGATAAACATGTATCAGGGTAGCTTTAAAAAGGCTCAAGCGACAAAACGAGTGCCTAAATCACGTCTCCTGAACTACCTCACCTAGGATTTTGCCTCAAGCTTCCTCTCAATCAAGTTCTAGAATCCTTAATGTGTCATGAATTTGGTTAATCGATAATCATCCTCAAATCAATTGAATAAAAATACATTGAGTCTATATGCCCGTGAAAATTAGGATCTACAATAATTTTGACCAAAACGCATAGTCAAGCACACATAATCACACATGCATGTGTATTACCCTTGACTTAAAAAATAACCAGGGGTAATCTCATCATCGGGTAACGGCACAGATGAATGCAAAACTCAACATATAAACAACAACATAAAAACATAAATACATTCTAACCTAAACACACATGCAATACAGAAAAACAATAACACATAAACTAACAATACTACATACTACACATCGCTTCCAAACTCAAAGTGGACAGTATCCTCAGCGAACCCAATCATCATTCTTCAATATATGGAATTAAATCATGCTGACGAAGGGTGTTTAGAATACTTACCTAGGAGGCTAGAGGATCTCGCCTTCGATTCAAGTCGGATGTAACGGATTTAATTTATTTGACCTTGGGTTGCCTCCCAAGAAGCACGTGGTTTAATGTCCTCGACCCGACATTTTCAGAATGCCCTCAAGATTGACGAGATTTTGCTTTGAATGGCTCAATCTTTCAACGAAATGCCTCACCAGCTTATGTGCTTGGCCAAGCAACATAAAACGATTTGGAATCCCGTCGAAAGGGATGCATCAATACCCGTCGATCTAACATCGCCAAGTACCCTGCATGGGAAACAAAAACAAAACTACAAACAAAAATTATATACAAAAAATTGCCTAAAGTAAAATTAAGTCATTTACACACAATATCGATAATAACAACAAACTAATCCCCGACAATGATGCCAAAAACTTGGTAGGGCGTAAAATACGCTGCTACTTACACTTGCAAGTATACGAGGTCTAAGTTTTAGTATAGTGTGATCGTGAAAGATCGGTTTATCGTATCCACAGAAATTGGTGTCGTTACTATCAAATACTACGTTTGTCGTGACCTAATTTTATCTAGGCGAAAAACAAATATAATTAATTAATTAAACTAATACTAATATAACCTAAATTAACTACACTAATATGCTAATATGTTTTAGGGTGAAGAATTGCCTAGGGATTAACGTGTTTGCAAATACGTATTCGATTTTGATTTACTCACGTTTACGGTGTTCGACCTATTTGACAACCTCGGTATGTAAACTCCACCACCACCTCTCCCGAGTGTAAGGCGAGGGAATACATGACTTCGAGCCAACGAAGAAGTCCCCCTTAACGTCTTAACGACCCTAGGTCACGTGAGTCTCGCCCAGCGTCATTGATTGCACACAATCCAACTCTCTCCCGGGTTATTGGATCGTCGCGTTGTATTTAACCTATCGACAATCTCCGTTCTAAAACTCCCTCGCCACCTTTTCCGAGTGTAAGACGAGGGATATAACGCAACTTGGAGTCAACAAAGAAGTCCCCCTCAACGTCTTAACGACCCTAGGTCGCGTGAGTCTTGCCCCAACGTCATCGATTGTCCACGATTCAAACCCTGACCGAGTTATAGAATTGTGGCGTTTGTTTACCCTAATCCAAATCCGGGGTGTTTCAAAACCCCGTATTCTCTATTTACCATTCTAATCATAATAAACAAACAATATGATAATCACAATCAAACTACGAAGAACAAACATAAATGCAACACCGAAATCATCCAAACAAACATATTTATAAATATACCGTTAATCCCTACTACAATTCACATTTAACTTGTGGCCATAGCCGCATAAACATATAAATTGAGCTAAACATGCTCACATGATCCTAAGATAAAGAAAGAAGGAAAAACAATCGAAGAACTCAGTCTCGTCCGAAAATAAACCGCTAAGAACGCTCAACGATCGATTCGCCATCTTCTCCACTTCGGGATGTGAGCTCCACCTCTAAAACTCCTAAATATACCCTTAGATATAGCCTAAGGGGATAAAAAATGCCAAGAGAGCAAGAGAGAGGCCGGAGAAGGGGGAGGAGAGGGGGTATTTATAGCCAAAATATCCTAAAAATATCTCAAGACTGTGTAGGGGATTTCCGCTTAGGAGTAGAAAACTTCGCCTAGGCGAAGTTAGGTTGGTTCGGCTGATCGCCTAGGCGGTGAAGTAGGCGGTGGACGTGGAAGAATATTCTGTTGGATTTTCGCCTAGGCGATGGATTTCTCCACCTAGGCGAGCGGCTGTCAGTAGCCCATCTTCGTTTTCTTCTGGATTTCCTCGCCTAGGCGGTTATCTGTCAGTAACATTTTGCACTTTTCTCAGCTTCTTCACCGCCTAGGTGGTGGTCTAGATGCCTAGGCGATAGGCCTGTTTCATATTTTAGCCTCCGAGCTTGTTTATCCACCGTAACTTCGACTTGCTTTGGTTCGATCTCATCGTTTTCGCTCCAGTTTCCTATCTTTATACCCCACATACCTGATTTATACAAAAAGTTTGAAAACTAATTAAAACATAATAAAATAACTACAAACGTACTCGAAAACTAACAAATTCGGATTAGAAATACGTAGGTAATTTACACCTATCACTCCTTATCACATGTGCTGCTATAATACGTAAGTGCTTTTGAATCCTATTGTAGCCACATGTCTCTGAATCATTCCAGAGACAATCCTTTGGTCATATGGTTTGCTTCCATATCTTCTAAGGGAATAACTATATAAGGATGTGCATGCAATGCATATGTCATCAATTCTGTCAGTTTAGATGGAAAAACTAACAAAAGGACTATTTAAATCCGATTACATACTTAGAGAGTTTAAACTAAAACGAAACGAGCTCATTGGACTACATAGAAATGTGTCAATAGTAAGAGGGTCAAAAAATTAATTTGCCCTAAAAAGTTTTCAAGATGCATTCTAACATGATTCCATGACTATATGCAAAGTGAGTGCAACATGATTTTTATACTACAGGATGATGTAATCTAGATGGAGAGAATGTGATCTTTAACTAACATGCTTTATATTATTAGTGAATATGGGAATGAAAAGTGCAAGTGGTGAAGCGTAAAACTTATACGATGAAAAATGATTTAATTTTTCCCAAATAATGTGAATGGCCTATTCTATATGTGTCCTAAGCATGAAATTTTATATTGTAAAATAATTTGAAATGAGTGGTTTATTCTATATGATATACTAAATGGCATATTTTATCAACATGCAACTAAGAATGAGAAATAGATGCGGTGAAAAGTGTCATAAGCATATCTCTAAATGATGCAAGATATAAAGAATGTATGATTGCTATAAGAATCTAATGAATGTTTATTATTATATTATTTTAATTTACCCCTTGATATCATAGAAATTCAAATCAGACATATTCTCGAATTCTATAAAATGAGAATTGCGAAAATCATCTTGGATAAAGATTTTCCAAAACTAATTCCTATAAGAATAATATTGACTTCAACGAGACAACACATTGAAAGAAGAAATCTCCTAAATACACCATTTCAAAATGCCACACATATTTGAAGAATCAAAACAAGGGTTTGGAAACTTCTCCTTCAACTTGTTATATTATTGAAATTGTTGTAAAGCTTACAATAGTTATCTTAAACAAACAAAATTATTTTTTATGTTTGAGATTTTTATAACAACAATGAATTTTTATGATTTTTTATATCAAATGATATTCGAATTGATAACAAAAAAATGAAACACCCTTCTCTAGTGCTCCAGAGATAGAATAGAGTAAGCACCCCATTCCTAGCATATCAATGAATCCTTGGATGGATATATAGAAATTAAATTATGATAAACAACTAGATCTACGATGAAACAAATATTCATCAAGATGTTAGAAACACCATGGTTGATACCGTTACTAATAGGGTCTAAATGGTAAGTATACTAATCTCAACAGATATTCTTGTTGGCCTAGTGGAATACCCAAGAGGGAGGGTGAATTAGGTAATTAAAAAATTATATCAGAATAATATTTCAATAAATCAAATAATTAATTTTAATCCTAAATTAATTATTATCTTTATATCACAGCGGAATTATATAATCAACAAGGTGCACACCAAACAACAAAAATAAACAAATTAAATATTGCAACACACCAAAAATTTATACTGGTACACCAAGCTACTCTTAGCTAATCTAGTCCCCCGAGCCCTATGGAGAGTTGCACCCACTAATACTCAAGATCCCTTTAAAGGTAGAAACCAAACCCTCACACCGATTCTTTTACAGGCTCATAATCAACATTTACAAAATCCTTTTCACAGGCTAAGAAAAAATCTTTACTTTTTACAGGCTAAAGAATAACCTAATTCTTTTTAACACTATCCAAATATCTTTTTACCCGGTAAGGATTGAACCATTACAAAATTCACTCAAAAAATCAATTCTATATAGGAAGAATTACTACCTCAATCTCTTTACAAGAAGAGACTGAAACCGGCTATCCTTTGATTAAATACCCCCAACAGTATTTAATCCGTCCCACTACTCACCAATACAAATTGATAAACAGATTATCTCACTCAGAAATTCTACTATCCTAGATAAATTATAACTTGATTAATATCCCAAGTCTAGTGATAGAAAAGTGTGAGAATGAAAAATCTGATTTTAAACAAAATATGAGTATCAAATAATTGAGCATGTAATTAGATTCAAGAAATTGTTTATAAAATAATTTCTTAAATAAAAATTAGAAACAATTTCTAAAGATCAATTTTCAACAATTAAACAAGCAATGCACAAATAGAAAGTAATTGGAAATATCTCACCCGGAATCCACTGCAAAAAATAAATAGAGCGATGATACTTCAGATCCGGTAGCAGCAAAGATTACTAGGAATGATTCTCAAGATCGTCTCTTAGAATAACTCTCACAAAATCGCAGAAAGAAAACTCTTATAACAACACAATATGATCTTATCTCTTTTAGCTCACTTCTCTTGATTTCAAATATAAAAAACGCAGGTCTATATGTATGGGAAATAAATAAGCTCTCTAACGGCTAGTTCTCATGTGTCATGACATTTAAATGCTCTCTTAGACGCCGTATATCATTATGACTTCATTTTGATTCAATTCACTTAATAAATGACTTTTAAATATTTCAATTAAGTCCTCCAAATATTTCTCAATCCCAATTAAATAGAATAGAAATAATTTTATGTACCAAATTGGGAAACATGGGAAACATTAAAATTTAATGAACCAACTTAATAGGATTTAAATAGTAGGTGAAACATATCTTAAATATCATAAGATCCCTTAAATCTCTCACAAATCCCAACAAAAAACAACTACTTTTAGATATGAAATTGGAATCCTCATTATCCTGAAACAACGCCCATAGTCGACCGGTCAGTCGACTGCAAGATTCAGGATGTAGCCAAACCAAAGCTGTTGCGTTCATCGGTCGACCTATCTGTTGACTTGGAGATTTAGAGAGTTCGATTTACCTTTACCAGTCGACTTACCAGTCGATTTATGAATGCTAGATCTCTTTCCTGAACTCGTTTTTAACTCATTCTTATTTACGTTTTTGCCCCTTTAACCATTTTCTTTTCTAAATAAGCTCCACTAACTTCTTAAATTCCATTTTAGTCAATTATAAATATTTCTTTCCAAATACACATAGGAGTCAATTATTTCATCTTATCAAAACACACATAAATAATAAAAACTTTTTGTGCTGTGTGTGTTCCTAATTAGGATATTAAGAGTTGAAATTCACTTGAGTTGTTTTCCCTAATTTCTTCAAACTCTTAATTCTTCATCATCTTTGACATTATCATTTAGCATTCATTCATAATTTGTCATCATATCTTCATCACTGGAACTTAATTAATTGAAACACTTAACAAACCATTAGTTGCACCAAAACATCAACACTTAATTGTTCATCAAAATCTTAAGATCAACAATCTCCCCCTTTTTTTATTATGATAATTAACTTTGATATTTTATTCAAAATAATAATATAACCACACTCCCCCTGAATCTGATGACGGGTTTTATAACTCATTGAAGCATAATAATGAAGATATTATAAAACGTAATCAATAAAGCACAAATTTAAAAATAAATTCCCTCTTAATAAAACATCATCTATCAATAAAGCACAAATTTAAAAATAAACTCCCTCTTAATAAAATATCATCTAATTTCTCCCCCTTTGTCATCTTCAAAAACAAAACTTAGGAAGGGAGGGAACACACTTGATAATTCTACTCTAGGCAAACATCTAATAAAAGCACATTGAATCAACTTTAAAAATCAAAACTCATTTTAACATATTACTTTTTTAGCACAAAATATTAACACTATAGATAAATATCAAATCTACTCAATATTTGAAAAATTCATTTTAATAAATCAAGTTTATAAATAAAATCATTTTCAACAAATACGATGTGGATCATCATTAGGGTTCAAAAAAATCTAACCAATTAGATCAAATCTAAGTAATTTATCAAAATCCAAACACTAGAAGTCAAGTTAAACCAAATAACCTAGATTAACTATTACAGACCAAAAGAGTAAATGTGAAACTTGTCTGAATAATCAACAAAAAAATAATAATAAGGTCTAGTGAGGGCTCTGTCCAGAAAAGTGATAATACAGTCCCATCGGACTAGTAGCTGGCTCCTGCGGATACGGAACACCTTGCTGAACAATTTATCCTAGAGTCATTTGCTGATGAAATGGCGTTGACGGTCCTACTCCAGATGGCCCTGCTCCAGATGGTCCTGATGTAGTTGGTCCTCCAAAGGACTATTTTGCTCCAAACATAGGATGTCTTATAAAGTGTGGCTGAGTACTGTACTGCTGCTGGTATCCATGATGAGATGACTACATAAACGAAAACATTTATTCTAGATTCCCTTTGATTTTCCCAAATCCAACTTCCATGCTTATATTCATTTAAACCATTTTATCGTCTAGCCCAGTCATCTGCTCATCCATTAAATTCGCATGTATCCTCAAATCATTAATCCGATTATGAAGAAAATTTATTTTCTAATCTATACTCATTTCTTCTTCATTTTCTTCTTCCTTATCTACAACCTGCATTCTTTGCCTTTTCTGATTCCTCTTCTTTACCTAACTATTTCCTCTGTACTCATACCCCATTAATGAAGCATTCCCCACATTGATCTATCCAGGTGTAATTGTCATAAACATTTGCTCATCAGGATTAATTATAACTCCAAAGTGATCAAACAACCTTTGGAGTGCATCAACATAGGGTAGTATTCCAGAAGGTTTCTGAACATGATACTTCATGTATTCCATCATGATATGAGCCAAATCCAATTTTCTCCCTTTAAAAATCTTATTCATCAAATACAAATCTAAATCATTTACATTAGCATGACTTCCCCTTCTAGGCACAACCGAGTAGGTTAGCACCAAATGAAGGAATCGATGTTCAATAGACAATGATCCTGCTTTGTCTCCCTCTAAATCAAATTTCTCAGCAGTTGCCCTTCTATTAAAATTTATCGAAAGCCAGTGAGGGGTATTGTACGGAACTACGTCTCCTCTAGGTATTTCCAAAATATAGCTTAGTAATACTGCATTGAACCGAATTACCTTTCCTTTAACAAAAGAAGTAATCTCATGATTATTGTGGGTCAGATTGTTATAAAATGTCTATACCTATACCGGCATCCACTCATGTCTTTGTGTAATAAAATCAATCCATCCCAAATTCCTAAAATATCCTTCAATATTGATATTTTTCTCATTCAAATCAACAAAATCAATAGGTTTGCAACCTAAAACCTTTCGATTAACAAACTCCTCATTATATTGTTTCTCATTCTCTTTACTTCGAAAAAATACATTATCAAATGTAGGCCTATTTGCACGATTCTTGATTCTAGGCATTTTCACACAAATCTGTAACAACTCAACCAAAATATCACAAGAGATTAAGTCTAAACCACAAACCAACCGAATCCCTAGAGTTAGAGAGGACAAACCAACCTGTTTCGCAAGAAATTAGCCTCCAATACTCAAATCCTAGCTTTAGACCTTTTGATTCAACCAGAAATTCTTCAAATCCGAGCCAAAACGAACTGATTTCGTAAGATTTAGGCTTAAACGAACTTGGGTGATAAAGGGTTTTAGAGAAGTAGGGTTTTAAGCTTCGGATAAAATGAAATAAAGAAGTCAAGATATTTATATCCTGATAGGATCGGTCGACAGGGCAATCGACAGCTGAACTTAGCGTGACTTTCGATATTCAACCTGAAACTATCGGTCGACTTATGAGTCGACTGCTCACTCTGATTTGTTTGATTTTGTGCATTTAAACCTAATTTGGTCGACAGGGCAATCGACTGCTGAACTCAGCGTGACTCTCGATATTCAACCTGAAACTATCGGTCGACTTATGAGTCGACTGCTCACTCTGATTTGTTTGATTTTGTGCATTTAAACCTAGTTTGGTCCACTTAACTCAATTTTTTACCTCTTATTTTGATCCACATAAATTTTAAAAAAAATTAATTACTCACACATTTAAACACACACACACACACACACACATGTATTGCAAACATCTAAATTTCAAAATGAATAGGCTTAGTCTCCCTAACAAAATTAATAAACTTAAACTTTAAAATTTTTGACATACCTGGATCATCTTTGGGAGCAAGTGGTGTGTGTACTTTTGGTGGATTACTAATTTCTGACTTGGCATCCTTTGATTCCACCAATACTTGATTTTTCACCTTAATTTTTTCTTTCTTAGGAACAACAATTCTTTGAACCGATTCAGGAAGAACGTTTTTGCCTTTGTTTGGTACTGCACTCATTTTCAACAGAATGGATTTTTACACAAGCTTTATATTGATTCACCAAACTACTCTTGGCTAATTCAGTCCCCCGAGCCCCACGGAGAGTCGCACCCACTAATACTCAAGATCCCTTTAAAGGTAGGAACCAAACCCTTACACCGATTCTTTTACAGGCTCAGAATCAACCTTTACAAAATCCTTTTCACAGGCTAAGGAAAAACTTCTACTTTTTACAGGCTAAAGAATAACCTAATTCTTTTTAATACTAAGGTAAAAGAATCAAACCTCACCAACACTCCAAATATCTTTTTACCCGATAAGAATTGAATCGTTACAAAATTTACTCAAAAAACCAATTCTATTCAGGAAGAATTACTACCTCAATCTCTTTACAAGAAGAGACTAAAATCGGCTACCCTTTGACTAAATATCCTCAACAGTATTTAATCCATCACACTACTCACCAATACAAATTGATAAGTAGATTATCTTACTCGAAGCTTCTACCACCCCAGATAAATCATAACTCGATTAATATCCCAAGTCTAGTGATAGAAAAGTGCGAGATTGAAACATCTAATTTTAAACAAAATATGGGTAGCAAAAAATTGATCACGTAATCAGATTCAAGAAATTGTTTATAAAATAATTTATTAAATAAAAATGAGAAATAATTTCTAAAGATCAATTTCCAACAATTTAACAAATAATGCACAAATAAAAAGTAATTGAAAAGATCTCACCCGGAATTCACAGAAAAAATAAATAGAGCGATGTTGCTTCAGATCCGATAGCAGCAAAGATTACTAACAATGATTCTCAAGATCGTCTCTTAGAATAGCTCTCACAAAATCTCAGAAAAATAACTCCTATAACAACACAATATGATCTTTTCTCCTTTAGCTCACTTCTCTTGATTTCATACATAAAAAATGCAGGTATATATATATGAGAAATAAATAAGCTCTCTAACGACTAGTTCCCATGTGTCATGACATTTAAATGCTCTTTTAGACCCCGTATATCATTATGACTTTATTTTTGTTCAATTCACTTAATAAATGGATTTTTATATCTTTTAAGTAAGTCCTCCAAATATTTCTCAATCTCAATTAAATAGAATAGAAACAATTTTATGTACCAAATTGAGAAACATTAAAAGTTAATGAACCAACTTAATAGGATTTAAATAATAGGTGAAGCATATCTTAAATATCATAAGAACCCTTAAATCTCTCACAAATCCCAACCAAAACCAGCTACTTTTAGATATGAATTCAGAATCCTCATTATCCTGAAATAGCGCCCTCAGTCGACCGGTCAGTCGACTGTTAGATTCAAGATATAGCCAAGCCAAAGCTGTTGCATTCATCGATCGACCTATCTGTCGACTTGCAGATTCAGAGAGTTCGATTTACCTTCACCGGTCGACATGTTTGTTGACTTAGAGATACAGAGATTTCATCTTCTTTTCACCAGTCGACTTACCTGTTAACTTAAAGATACAAAGAGTTTCACCTGTTTGGTCCGGTCAACTTACCAGTCGACTTATGCATGCTGGATCTATTTTCTGAACTCATTTTTAACTCAGTTTTATTTACGTTTTCATCCCTTTAACCATTTTTCTTTTCTAAATAAGCTCTATTAACTTCTTAAATTCCATTTTAGTCAATTATAAATATTTCTTTCCAAATACACATAAGAGCAAATAATTTCATCTTAGCAAAACACACATAAATAATAATTTTTTTTTGTGCCGTGTGTGTTCCTAATTGGAATATTAAGAGTTGAAATTCACCTGAGTTGTTTTCCCTAATTTATTTAAACTTTTAATTCTTCATCATCTTTGACATCATTATTTAGCATTCATTCATAATTTATCATCGCATCTTCATCACTGAAACTTAATTAACTGAAACACTTAACAAACCATTAGTTCCACCAAAATATCAACAGTTAATTATTCATCAAAATCTTAGAATCAACAATTCCTACATCAAAAATTGAAATGTAAAGTGAAGTATGGACAAATATACTAAGCTGGATGACTTTTCTTTAGATTTTGAACTTTTCTAGGATGATTGTCTTGCCTTGCTATCGAACTTTTCTTTGAAATTGCTTGGAATTGCCGGTAGGGAAGAAGATTCTGACCTCTATTTTAGTCAAAGAGTTAAATCGACATAAATTGCGAAATGGTAGTTTGAACCCACCCAAGTATAACATCCTTAACTTTGAGGAAGTATGAATGGGACAAAATATGAATTTCCATTTACTTCATGGATTGTGTTTTGGCAATCAATGAAATGATGAGGTTATTGTATTTTTATTTATTTTTTTATTTTTTTAAAAAAAGAAAAAAGTAGATGGAATTTCCTTTTCGCTGACTAGATCTATGTCAACTAAGGATTTCAACTTGTTTGGCTCCAAACTCTTAAGTATTCCATGCATGAATTATGCAATAACTGAAATCCCCTTCCATGCCCTACATTATAGTGTCCTCTTAAAGTTTTAGGACAATATTCTAGCCTAGGGTCACTATATGAGGTTCATGGGTTCAACTAATACATCTTTAAAAAAAAGACTCAGTTCCCAAATCTTTAGATCTCTAGTGTCCCATAGGTCCAACCATCTTAAGTAGGCGATCCAAGCGAGATGCTTTCAATACTAGTCTCGGTGGATAAACCAATACGGCCAGATGTACTTACAAGTACTTCTATCTATTCCTAATATTATCATCATTGGGGTATTGTGGATGCAAAATACAAGGTGCTCATGTCTGGAAAGGAATCTCAATTATAACACAATGTATGCATGGCAAGTAAAAGTAGGGAAGTAAAGGCATGTAAGTAAATACGGAAAGTAAACCCAACTCTCACACCCTTATTACAAAATAATTTAAAAGAGTAAGGAATAACAAAGTAATTAATTAACCACATAAAATGTTTAGACTTGGTTTAACTTGATTTGATTAGATATCTTAGGCTTGATCCTATAGTCATCCCAGCAGAGTCGTCAGTTGACACACCTCGAAGAAACTCGCTTGTCAAATATGTGTAATTTGACACACATTTGAATGAAAAAAAAAAGTACTTAAAAAATAGATTGGGCTTTGTACGTGTTGGAGTTTTGAAAAGTAGTTTGGACCGAATTTTAAAGAAAAATAGTCACCACCTAGCATTAACTTGAATTGATGTGCTAGGTCACTGTAATTTTTGAAATGACCCAAAATTTTGACTCCGGAAAAATGATATAACAAAAAGGTCTTTATTTATTTATTTTTTCTGATTTGTTAAAGAAAAAAGTTTACTTGGGAAAATGAAATTTTTTAAAAGTAATCTTTGATTGTTTTTGTTTTCCTTTTTTTTTTTTTTTGAAAAAAAAACTTGATCTTTTTTTTAGAGATTTTTAAAAAAAAATTTCTGGAAACATTATTTATTAAATAATAATAATAATAAAATATATGATATGATTTGATTTTCTTGGAAAATTTTGATCTTTTGGAAAACATGATTTGCAATACATGATTTCAAAAAAATGACTCTCCATGCAATTTTGATGCATTTCAAGTATTTTGATGGTAAGAAATTCAAATCAAAGCCTACTTGGTGGAGATTATGATGAATGGCCAATTTTTCTAACTTAAAATCCAATTTGGGAAAATATTTTTCTAAACCCAGTATTTCGAGATTTTACTCCATTTGGAAAATCAAAATAATGGTTTGGAAAAACTATCCCTTAATTAGAGTTTAAGCTAAAAATAATATATATCCTCTTATAACTTAAGGGAAATAAACCAAATTTTTATTTTAGTTCTTTTAGTTTTTTCTCTTTTGTAATGACAGCAACAAGAATACAAGAATAAATTATGACAACAATATTAATAAATACTTGAAATATATAATCACCAAAAACTTAGTCTTCAGTTTAATAAACATTGGGCAAACTTTTGTAAAATGAATTTAATTTTTATGATTTCTTGTTATACCCACACGGGAGTCCAACTACATACTCACCATAAGAATGAGGTTTTAATTTTTACTCTTTTAATTCTTATGAGATTTTATTATATCAACTTGGGGAGTCCAACTTCACAAGTGCCATCAAGAATGTGATTTTAATTTTAGACTTATTTTTTATTCTCATAGAAAATCATTGTATTCACAAGGGAGTATAACTACACAATTTCCGTAAGAGGATTTTTTAGGACATGACAAGAGAATGTTAAACAAATATTTATTATTCATTTGAGATTTGCTAAACAAAAAAAGGGTTATAGAGTGAACGTACCTTGTTTATGGGAATGAAGAATTTAATCTTCCAAAAGATTATCTTTGTTCTTGGCCTTCTTCTTTCTTTCTTTTTTTCTTCTTTTTTTTTTTTTTTTTTTTCCTTTGAGATGAAGTAATTAAGGTAAGAGGGGAGAGGTTTATAATGGTTTAGAGTGGAGAAATATATCAGAACTTTGGAGCAGAGAGGGAGAATAGATGTCTACGTGTCCAAAGTTGTCTTTAGGAATAAAGGGGAGCTGCCTTATATAGGAAGCGCCATTTATGCATCCATGAAACTTTGGATGCGCGAAGAAGTCTTCCAGGATGCCAAGAGGTTTTCTTGTTGGCAGTCCCCCCCTATTCACAAGGACGACACATTTTAGGCCCTATAACATGCATTTTGTGGGTGGATCTCTCAAAATCAACCCACTACTTAATTTTTGAGAAGTGTGGAACATGAATGATATATTGAATAGTATGAGAAAAGATACAAAGAATACAATGCTATACACAAGTATTTATAGGGGAAGTGAGGGTTAGGAATTTTCCTTAATGGGTCAAGCTCATTATTATATTAACATCCCCCCTCAAACTCAAGACAGTAAATGGGAGGTGAACTTGAGTTTAGAAACTAGAGAGTGAAAAGTGTCCGAGTGAATGAGCCTTAGTGAAAATGTCTGTTGTCTGATCGGCTGAATTGGCAGATTGATATACAAGGCTTACAATTAGTTGACAATTTAGAGTGGCATCCTAAAGAGGTGAACCATCGGTTGGGGTAAGTCTGACGTTCGGCTCGAGAGGAGTAGTGACAGTGGTTGAGTCAGTGATCCCAACCTTAGAAAGAGATCCGAGGCATACTTGGTCTAAGAGAAAAAATATCCATTAGAACCAGATGAGACTTCGAGGCTAAGAAAATAGGTGAGCACGCCAAGATCTTTCATCTTGAATTGGCCACTGAGGAATTTTTTGAGTTCAGAAATACCATGTAGATCAACTTCAGTAATAACCATATTATCCACATACAATAAAAGAAGGATAATAGCGTGGGCACTATGGCGAATAAACAAAACCAAATCATGAGCACTAGGTGTAAATCCAAACTAATGAATAGTAGTGCTGAATTTGGCAAACCAGGCACGTGGAGCTTGTTTCAAACCATATAGAGCACGGCGAAGGCGACAAACTTTATTTTGAGGGGCAGCCAAGTCGGGAGGGGTATGCATATATGGTAACGGAATATTTTACGTCACTATTTTCATCGCAAGTGTACGGGTCAAGTTTTAATAGAATAGTGATGAGTAGGGTTGTCGTATTCACATGGATTGGATTAAATTATCGTTTAATATCGTGATTGTCATAACCGAATTTTATCTAGGCGACTCAAATTTAGATTTTTGTTTAAAGAAATAAAACTAAACTAAACTAATTAAACTAAAACACTAATAGTGACGTTAATGAGAATATATTGTCTAGGGATTAACTTTGTTAACTTAAACGTGTTCGTTTCAATCTCGTTTATATTAACGGTATTTAAACTATTCGACAATCTAGGTATCGAAAACTTACTCACTACCTATCCCGAGTGTAAAGTGAATGAATATGTGATTTCGTGTCAATGCCGATGTCCCTATCTAGTGTCTAACGACACTGATCACATGAGTCTCACCCCAACCTCATGGATTGCATACTTTCGAATACTTTCCCAAGTCATTAGATCGTCGCGTTGTGTTTAAATCCTAGTCCAAATCCAGGGTTATCTATCCCGAGTGTTAAACCCCGATTTCTCAAACCAATTAATATATCATAACAAGCATACATTGGAAGTAATAAAATGGTGAACACAATCGAATAAAAATAAACAACCGTTAACAAAACATCGATTTATTCAAACAACATTTTCATGGACTACATATCCTAGACAATATATGTTTAGCTACACATGACCATAGCCCAATATTCAACTATAAACAAGCTAAACAATATCAAATACCAACAAGGGTTTAAGAAATAAAGAGAGAAATAAAGGAGAATAGCCGTTATCTGAAGAATTGACGGCTCCACGTCCGTGATTTCCACTCCGATCTTGATTTCTCCTCTTTAAATGGATGATCTTTCCTTGTTGGTATGCTTTGGAGCTCTCAAGGGAGTCCCAAAAACATACCTATTGTGTTGGGGAAGAAGGGAATATTAAGGGATCCAAAATATCTAAGAAAATATCCCAAAATATTTAAGCCATCTGGTGTCGAACCGCTACAGCAGTGGGAAGTCAGTAGGTTTCTGGCAGTTGACCGCTGCAGCGGTGGGAAGCACCATTGCAGTGGTGGAGACCATCGCTGCAGTGGTGGTTAAGCAGAAAGTTTCTATTCTTTTGATCGCTGCAGCGGTAGTTTTCACTGCTGCAGCGGTGGAGGCTGCATTTTCTTTCTTTAATGTTTTCAACCATTTCTCCACCGACGTCCCATCAATTTGCTCGATTTTCAACCGTTTTCATCTCTTTTTGTCCCAAACACCTGATTTATACCAAAACAAATAAAAACGAATTAAAACATATTAAAACTTTACAATAACACTCGAAAACAACCAAAATCGGCTTGAGAATATATAAATAAATTTCACCTATCAAATACACATAAACGTAGAATTTTACTAGTCCTCGAGCAAAACACTCACACTAAAATAAACAAAGACAACTATAAAATGAACAAAATACTAAACAAGGAATAAAAACACAAACAAACTAAACATAACAACGTGTGAGTTTTGAATTCAACTATTTGACCAAAACATTTTCCCTCAACGGCCTTCAATTATATCAAGTTCAGAAGTAAAACGCACCATGTGGTATTCTAGAATTTTAACATTCAATAATGGTAATCGTCATTCTAGATTCTTTTCAAGTGTGTGCGAAAACTCAATAATACAACCATCCAAAGACCGGATTGGATTATCTACCATCAAAGTTCATGACTTAAAACCAAAAAGGTATAGGATTATCCATATGCTTGACTGGGTTCTACTTTCCACTAATGTAGGCTTGAAAATTCAAAAAGATCAATAGGACTTGGTCTGATTTTTGTTAAATAGCCAAGGGTATATCGGGAATATAAAATAGGTTAACATTATTAACTTAACGATACCCAAGGCAAAACGCTTGACTCAATCACACTCATAACCCCAAAGATCGATTTGAAGCAACTCTGAACTAACACTTTAAAACGTAGTACTCATTTGTCTAAACAAACAAAAATAAAACTGTATCAATACATTTACGGTGTTTTTTTTTAAACAAACACACCCCCAAACTTATTTGATATGTACAATTTAACGAGTGTGGAAATACGATAGAAAAATGACAAGTGAGTACTTGAATACCGAACCAATCAAAAGTTTGCCCAAAACCCAACCGCTCACTTCAAGTAGCATATACAAATGCTCACTTGATTTTGACTCTAATTGTGCCTTAGGTTTAGCGACATAGGTTTGGAAAAAGTTTTATTGGCTTGGATATTTGTTACATGTTCAGGATTGAAATAGCTTACAGACTTCGACAAGGTAACGAGGGGTAAAACATATTACATGGTAGGCTTCAAACGCGCTCAAGTGATCAAAATGAATGCCTAAATCATATTTCCTGAATTACTTTGCCTAGGATTTTGCCTAGAATTTCCCCCAAATCAGGTTCTAGAATCCCTATTGTTATGAACTTGGCTAACGGATAATCGGCATTAAATCAATTAGATAGCTAGTACATTGAGTTTAAGTGATCATGCAAGTTAAGATCCACAATAACTTTTACTAAAATAAGATGTCAAGCACACAGAACACACATGAATGAGTATTACGCTCGACCTCGATAAACAACTAAGGGATATACTTATCATTGGGTAATGGCCCAGATGAACTACAAAACTCAGCACACAACAATAACAACTAAAAACCTAAACATACTTATACTAAACTAAACAATCATGCATACAATTAAATTAAACAACATTTAAACTTAAACTACATAACTAATCAAAAACAAAAACATACTAACATACTACACATCACCCCCAAACTTAAAATGGGCAGTGTCCACAACGACCCAACATCGATCTCAACAATTGAAATAAAACATGACGACGAAGGAGGTTTAGAACACGTACCTAGGAGGTGAGATAATCTCGCCTCCGAATGAAGTCGGCTGTAATGGATTAATTTATTTGAAAACTTGGGTTGCCTCCCAAGAAGCGCTTGGTTTAATATCCTTGGCTTGACATGGAGAAGGGCTCGTCAAAAAGCGGCTTCCGCCCACAGTATGTGTCATACAACACAATATATAGGTCTTAGTTTATAACGCCCTCAAGATTAGCGAGATGTGGCAATAATTGGCCCATATTTTCAACTCGACTCTGCTCCGTCTCATGTGCTTGATTGGCTTGAATGAACGAAGTTGGAAGTAATGGAGGACAAGTGAGCCACATTGGATCGTCATAAATGTGATCGTCTTGGATTGATGGTGGCATCACATAGCGGATCTTAAATGGTGAAGAATCACAATCATTGATCTATGCTTGGGTTTCCGTCTCATTCGAAAAATCATCATTGAATGCTCCCAAGTTCCTTTCGTTTGTTTCCGGTTCCTCCTGGTGGCTTACGATGAATGTAGCGTGTGTGTCGCTCAGTGCCACCACTTTTGACTCGGCCTCAATAAAACATATTAGCTTACCGATTTGCATCACATGAGATGTTATGGTCGCGTCAATTTCAACGCAAATCGTCTCAATATTGTCAAGACGATTCTCATGCTCGTTCAGACGATCATTCATTTCCCTCCAGAAAGCTTGAGTCTCCCCCATAAATTCAACGAACATTTCTTCCAAGGTGGGGGAAGACTCCACATTTTGATCCGAGGTGTCAAACCATGGCACCGAAATGTTGGAACCATCCCCCAAGCTTTGGTAGCTTGTTAAATAATTTCAACTCTGATAATCAAACTCCGCCATGTCTTCCAAACAACCAATAGGCTTCATCCACAGTTAGTTGGTCAAAAGAGGTAGCACTGTTTCCTCCTTCAACCCAATTTCTTGTTGCGCCTAGTAATCTATCGAGGAAGTTCAGTAGTTGATACTCCCTCGGAAAATGATGGTTTGGGAACTGGATTAGCAACTCCTTGTATCGATCCCAAGCACAATAAAACGGCTCAGAATCACGTTGAAAGAAATGCAACAGTACTTGTTGATGAGACATCTTCAAGTACCCTGTAGGAAAAAAAAAACTAAAACTAAAAATTATAAACAAAATAAATGCCTAAATTAAAATCAAGTTGTTTATTCACAATATCAACAACAATTTAAAAACCAATCCCCGGCAACGGCGCCAAAAACTTGGTAGCAGAATATTACGTCGCTATTTTCACCGCAAGTGTACAGATCAAGTTATAATATAATAGTGATGAGTAAGGTTGTCGTATCCACATGGATTGGATTAAATTGTCATTAAGTAACACGATTGTCATAACCGAATTTTATCTAGGCGACTCAAATTTAGATTTTTGTTTAAAGAAACAAAACAAAACAAAACAAAAATACTAATAGTGACGTTAATGGGAATATATTGTCTAGGGATTAACTTTGTTAACTTAAACATGTTTGTTTCAATCTCGTTTACATTAACGGTATTTAAACTATTCGACAATCTAGGTATCAAAAACTCACACACTACATCTCTCGAGTGTAAAGTGAATGAATATACGACTTCGTGTCAACGCCGATATCCCCATCTAGCGTCTAATGACATTGATCACATGAGTCTCACCCCAACCTTACAGATTACACACTTTCTAATACTCTCCCGAGTCATTCGATCGTCGCGTTGTGTTTAAACCCAAGTCCGAATCTAGGGTTACCTCTCCCGAGTGTCAAACCCCAATTTCTCAAACCAACCAATATATCATAACAATCATATATTGGAAGTAATAAAATGGTAAACACAATCGGACAAAAATAAACAACCGTTAACAAAACATCGATTTATACAAACAATGTTTTCATGGACTACATCAAATCCTAGACAATATATGTTAGCTACATATGGCCATAGCCTAATATTCAACTATAAACAAGATAAACAACATCAAATGCCAATAAGGGTTTAAGAAATAAAGTGAGAAATAAAGGAAAATAGTTGTTGTTTGAAGAATTGACGGTTCCGTGTCTATGATTTCCATTCCGATCTAGATTTCTCCTATTCAAATGGATGATCTCTCCTTGTTGGTATGCCTTGGAGATCTCAAGGGAGTCCAAAAAATGTGCCTGCTGTGTTGGGGGTGGAGGCTGCGTTTTTTTTCTTTAATCTTTTCGACCATTTCTCCACTAACGTCCCACCGATTTGCTCGATTTTCAGCCATTTTCATCCTTTTTCATCCCAAACACTTGATTTATACCAAAACATATTAAAACATTAAAAAAAAAACACTCGAAAACTACCAAAATATATATAGATAAATTCCACCTATCAATATAGACTTCCTCAAAAAGATCGCCATTGAGAAATGCATTTTTGACATCCATTTGAAAAAGTCGATTTTCGAATGGCGGTGATGACATGATGTGTACAGACAGATGTTAACCTCGCCACTGGAGCAAACGTCTCTTCATAATTAATGCCATATTCCTAAGCAAATCCTTTGACAATAAGTTGGGCTTTGTATCGTTCAACAAAACCATCAGAAAACATCATGATCTTAAACACTCATTTGCACCCAATAGAAGTTTTTCCAGGGGGCAGATCAACAATATCCCAAGTATGAGTTTTGGCGAGGGCCTGAAGTTCTTCGTCCATTGCTTTCTATCAAAAAGAATTAGTACTAGCCTTCTTATAGGATTGAGGCTCAAACATGTGAAGTATAGTGGAAAAACATTGAAAATCAGAAAGGTAATGTGGAGGATGAGTTACCCTGGTAGAGCGACGGGGGTGATTTGGGGTGTGGGTCTCAAAGGAAGGCGGTACAGAATCGTAGGCCATAGGAGAAGCCTTAGGCATGGTCACTGGTGTTGGAAGGGGAAGATTAGCTAGTGGTTCTAGAGTGGGTTCAGCTGGTAGTTCTGGGGTGGACTCAGCATAAGGGGCAGGGCTGAGCTCAACTAGTGGTGCTGGAGTGAACTCAACATTACCTAGAACTGTGTCATCTAAAAATAACTCAATTGATGGATCAGTAAAGAATCTGGAATTGGTGAGGGTTGACATGTCAAATGACCGTAAGAAAGAAAATATTTGATGTTCCAAAAAAACGACATGTCGCTAGATACAAAGGGTTTTAGAAATGAGATCTCAGCATTGATACCCTTTATGTTCGATGCCATATCTAATAAAACAACACAAACGAGCTCTTGGTTCTAGTTTGTTGTGTTCATGTGGTTTGAGAAGAACAAAATAAGCGCAATTAAAGACTCTGAGTTCAGAATAATCGGGAGGTTTACCGAAAAGGTGCTCAAATGAAGACTGATTTTGGATTGTAGTAGAAAGGACATTGTTTATTGTATAGACGGTTGTGAAAGCAGCATCACCCCAAAAACGCTCAGGACATGATGAAGAAATGAGGAGAGCATGAATTGTGTCAAGAATATGTCTATGTTTGCGTTCGGCTCGTCCATTTTGTTGAGATGTACTAGGACACAAGAGGTGAGGGAACGTGCCATTTTTGCGAAACAGGTTAAAAAAAATACGATCCTTGTATTCCATTGCATTATCTGAGCAGAAAACTTTGATATTTCTAGAAAATTGTGTTTGAACCATAGAGGAAACTCGGAATATATTTGGAATAGTTCGGATCGATGTTTCATAAGAAACAACCACGTATATTGAGAGTAGTCATCCACAAGATAACAAAGTAACAACAACCACCCATCAAGGCATGAGGAGAAAACCCCCAAGTATCAGAATGAATTAGATCAAATGGTGGAAGAGAAATAAACTGACTCTATTTGAAAGGTAAAACTAGTTGTTTTGCAAGTTGGCAATGGATACATTTGAAGGACTTATACTGAACTGAACCTAACTGACCGCTAGAGATAAGCAATTTAAGTCGGCTAGATGTAGTATGACCCAAACAGGCATGCCAAATTTGGGATAGTGAGAGAAACACTGATAGTTGTGGAGATAAGTATGAGGAAGAGGATGCTGGCAGTGGTGGTAAGGTTGCATAGGTTGATGAAGAGACATGTGGTTGTGGTGGTGATGGAGTTGGAAATGGAAGGTGTAAATTGGTAAGTTCAAATAGACGTCCAACCTTACAACTAGTCCCAAGAGTTTCTCCTGTCCAAGGATCCCGTACATGACAATCACTATTAGAAAATATGACTTTAAATCCCAATTCACAAAATTGTCCAATAAACAATAGATTTAAGGTGAGTTTCAGAATCAAATACATGTCAAAAACAGAAAGATGGGAAGTAGAGACCTGACCGTTATGAGTAACACGTATTTGAGAACCATCAACGGGATGAATATTAGGAATATTCATAGCGGAGAGTTTGGTTGAAAAAATATTGGGATTAGATGTCATATGATTACAACAAACAAAATCAAATAACCAAGAAGAGTTACCTCTAGTAAGTGAGAGAGTAGGGGAAAGATTTGTACCATTTTTAGAGAATATATGGAGCAGGAATGAAGCCAAATCTGCAATAAACAAGGTAACAGTAGTGAAAGAAGGATCCGAACCCTCTTTATTATTGATAATGAGTGAAGAACCCACAGGCATTGCTATTGAATCTGGAAAAACTGTTGTTATGGATAGATTCAGAATACTAAAATTGTCTAGGAACCGGTCTATACTCGTGAAGAACCGATTGAGAGCCCCTTGAACCGATCAAATCTCTATGATGAACCGAATCAACAATATAAATAGAATTATATTTTATGATCTGAATTTGATGAAATAAAGATCATAGATAAATCCGTAATACTGAAATTGTTGAGGAATCGATATTGAATCTTCAAGGACCGGGTGGAAAACGGGTGAACCAGTGTCGGGACCACACGAATATAATAGAAAGTATATTCTATGAGCCTCAAATCACAAAACGGAGGCCGAAAACAGAATCAAAACACCGAAAAATCTCAAGAATCGGTCCAACTTCACAAAAAACCGATAAAACAATGCCTGAACCGGTCCGAGGAAACAGGAGGCGAGTGAGATCTGAGAGAGAGTTGACATAGAAACTTCGGGCCACGTGTGGGAGCGCGTTCCAAGTCAGATTTCCTTGATTTTTGTGCCATTGGAATCATCTCGTTGAGACGGTTTTGATGGTATATTATGATATAGATTCCGAGCTCTGGTTGAAGAATTAGAGCCCAAAATCTGAGACGGCATGAGCAGGCGTGTAGATCTGACACGAATCAGGAGCAGAATTTTGGGCCGTGCATGTGGGCGTGTTTAGTGTCGTACAATAATGAGTCTTACTTGGAATCATCTCGTCGAGACGGTTCCGACGATATATCGTTAGATGGATTTGGAGCTCTGGTTGAGACGGTCCAAGACGGCGCAGTTTGGGGGTGTTGTAGGCTGTGGGAGGAGCGTGTGGGCGCATTGGTACTTTGGTGGCGGTGATTTTGGTGGCATTGTGTTCGTCTCTTCGAGACGAATATGGTGGTGTGGTGATTGTTGATACCAAAGTGGTGATGAAACCTATAATAGCGACAAAAATCACAGGAGAAAAGCGAAGGCGGCGGCGGAAGCTTTAGGGTTTCGAAAAAAAAATGTTTAGAGAGAACAAATTTAGAAAACATTTACTCTTGATACTATGTTAGAAGGTTCCAAATAAGCGATGTGGGACATGAATCTAACACCTGCCCTTGAGTGTAACCCCCGGTTTGCACGAATGATTTGACTACAAGGTAATGATGAGAAATGTGCAACCCCTGACTTGCACGGGTGATTTGACTACGAGAGAATGAGAGACCCATAACTATGGCTCTGATACTATGTTAAGATAATTAAGAAGTGGGAAATATGAACGATATATTGAATAGTATGAGAAAAGATACAAAAAATACAACGTTATATACAAGTATTTATAGGAAAAGTAGGGGTTAGAATTTTGCCCTAATGGGCCACATGGGCCAAACTCATAATTACATTAACATTCTACTTTGGTAATAGCTAAAACTACTCCCAAACAACCAACATCCACTCTAGAATGAGATCCAATTCATGTCATCTTCCAAACTTCGTCGGAAAGGAACAAGATTATTACGAAGTGTATTCTTAAATTTTTTAATTGAGTGCAAAATGTTTTTTAAAGGAATGACTAAACTTTAGGGTAGAAACTGAATTTTTTCGAAACTTTTATTATCAATTGATTTTCTTGAAATTGATTCTTGAAAATGAAATTGATCACTTAAAACTTATTATTTTCTTTAAAAGTAATTTCAATTGGGTTAATTAAACCCCAAACTTGAATTTATATAAGTTTGAATCTTGACCCCTAAAGTTCTCAATTTTTTTTTTTTTTACCAATTTGTTAAATTGGCCCTTGAAATCTCCAATTAGAAATTTCCAATCTTGAATTACTTTTTATAACATTTATGAAACAATCGACTTGGCAACATTTTTATTTATTTTTGAATTTCTCTTTTTAATTAAGTGTCATGTGTTGGGGGACAAAATGTGTTGTCTATAACTATCCCTCTGTATTATGCACGTTTACTCATTATGACAAATAAAAACAACACAATCCATTTTGTTCTGCTATGAGAATATAACAGTCACTTTTTTTTTTTTTATGAAACCAATATATACTTACTTGATTGCACAAATTGGACAAGGATGAGGGTTTGAGCCCACTTGATATACATCTACCATCCCTTAGAAATATCTCTTGATTCTTCAAAGAGTGATATAGTGTAGAAACACTACCGAGAAATAAGAGAGTAATTCTATATGTGAGAATCCTAGAGTAGGACTATGAAGCCTAAATCATTGATACTATAAGGTTGTTTAGAATCCTAGAAGATTAAGTCTTGGTCATCTTGGAAGCTCCAACATGTCTACGACATTATCCCTAATCCGATGAATGCGTGGATATTACAGAATAAGACTCTAATAGTGTCTTTTTACCGGTGAGAGAAAAAACGAAAAACATGTTATAAATAAGTCTTTCGAATCCAAAACGTATACTTCCGTTGTTTCCACTTTAGCTTATAAAATAATATTATATGAATCATATTATATTCTCTTTGTACTTATAATGTACCAAGACTTATAGTCGAGTTATTCTTTAATGCGTCTTCCCAATAAATGAAAAGTCTTAAAAAAAGCCCCCACCCCCCTGATTTTTTATGCAACGAAACTTCTTTATTTGCCGGAAAGCAACGTGGTAGTACTTTGTCGACATGCTAATTGCTATATTTTTTGGTGGGTATTTAAAATTTCCCTTAGAAAGTTTTCGCAATGATCTTCGTAATTGAAAAGCATATGGCCTGCATCGGGAACCTCGTGGTATCGAATCCAAGGAAGCTGTTGGGCGATGTAACGGTTTAATTGAAGAGGAACAATTTTGTCTTGTGATCCTTGCCACATGTGAACTGAACCCTCGTTGCTGGGAAACGGATTTTTTACATCCACTGGCACAAATTCCCATTTCCCATATGCAGCAATCATGTCTTGATGTAAGGTTGCATAAACACCATTCTTATGCTCCTTTTCCTGAAAATTAAATAAGGCCAAAAATCCATCCCTCAATATTAACTCTTAAAATTTGGAACATATTACTAAAATGACCAATGAATCATTTGATGATTTGACTATGGAAGGGTGCTAAATTATGTAAATAACAAATAACTATTTTGGGAGAAGTCATTACCCCAAGTTCGTTCTCCCTCAACTTGCTCAGAACTTGCAAATCCCTAATTGTGAAGAGATCGGTGACCAGACCAGCAGTTTTAGGAAATAAATTCTGTGTATTCCACCAATAGAATAGCCAAGGGGCATAATGAGCGATACAAAAAGTCCACTGATCCGCCACAGTTAACCTCTGCCAGCATTCTTTAGCTATTTTCGATAGAACTCTATGCCAATAGTAGTTAGCGAATGGCACCACAAAAGAAAGTCCAGACAACCTGTACCAAATCAGATTTTTCATCTCAAATAGTTATCCAAACATAATTTTAAATCCCATCATTTACAAGAGTTTATCGAACCACTTATCCAAATGCGGCCCAAGTGTATTATTATCTTTTATAAATTCTAGGGATTAACAAAATGTGAAGATACATATTAATAACTAGGGATAAAATATGCTAGGACTTAACATTACATTGAAAAAAGAATTGCATACTTAATTTAAAAAAATTAGTCTAGGTATGATGCCAAGGTGAGCAGCATTAGTGATTGGAAATGGTTTTTTAATATGTGTAGGTACCTGTGTGGAATGTAGTAGAGGCAACTCCAAGCAGGGTATGCACCCATAGAGATCCCAATGCCATAAAACTTGGGACCAAGTTCCAATCTATCAGCTAATTCTTCAACATCAAATGCTTCGCTCTTCACTGTCCGCTTTGGATTTGGATCGCTGTCTCCATACCCAGCTCGGTCATATAGCAAAAAGTATACCCCCAGCTCCTTTATAAGTTCCTGCCCTCACAATCACAATTTCAGAATCCTAATTCCCAACTAAAATTTTAAAATATGCAAACTTTCATTTTCATTCTTATTTGATGAGCAAACTTCGAATTTGAATCTCTTAATCTGAAAACTTGTGCTGAAATTATAAGTACTGAGGTGGTGTTTGGTATGCAGGATTTGAGATGAGATTGGAATGGTCATTCCATTTCTATATTTCATATTTCCATTACCAAGAATTTTCTAATTCCACAAAATATGAGATTAACCAATACTAAGACAAACTTTATATTAGTTTATTCCGAACTAAATGAGATTAGATTTTAATTATTCGTCGGCCGAAAAACGAGACCAAATATTAATCAAATATTTGAATTGGATTGAAATTTAATTAAATTAATGATTATACAGTTTGAAAATTTAATTAAATTACTATTTTACCGTTTGATGTTATTTTTAATACCACATGTAATCATTTTTGTAACCAAACATAAGAATGGCAATGACCATTCTATACTATTACTGTACTAATTTCAATCCTATTGTCATTCAGTTCCATTCCATTCTATTCCAACGTACCAAACGTAGCGTGAATACATTAAGGTGACATTTGGTACGCGGGATTCAATTAAGAATTGAAGTGGTTTTAGAAATGATCCTTTCATTTCCATGTTTAGTAGGTGAGATTTGTTTTCATTCCATTTCTAGGTATTCATTACTCCCACAAATCATGGGAGAAACCAATCCCAAATAAAATATGGGATAAACCAATCCCAAGTAAAATGTGGTATTACTTAATTTAGGGATTAAAGAAGTAAAATGGATGGTGTTTATCATTTGGTTTATGTTTAATGTTTGTTTCATTTGGTTTATGTTAGAATATTCTCTATTTTAAAAAAAAAAAAAATTGATTTCTTCCTAACATTAACCAAATATTGAAATAAGAATAGGCATTCCAATATTACATTTAATCCCTTTTATTGCCAAACATAAGAATAATAATGATAATTCTATTCCAATGCCACAATGATTTCAATTTTATTGTTATTCCATTCTAGTATGACGGATCCCAAGTATTCTATTTTTTAATAATTTTAACTTAAAAAACTTTAAAAAAAAATGATCCAGCAATTCAAGGAGAAGAATTGGCAATGAAATTGTAAAAGAAGAGTAGTGTCATACTTGAGAGAAAGGCAAAATCATATTCTTGGAGCTGTTGTAGCCATGGAAAAGTATGATCTTGTGCTTTGCCTCTTCTTTGGGGACGCCTGCCTCTCTGTAGGCCAGGTGTCTTCCATCGCTCAGTCTCACTCTCGGTGAAGTTACTGGTGGACCTCCTGGTGTCCCAACATATTTTATTTTTGGTGGCTTTATGGCCCAATAAATCCACCCCACAAAACCCACCACTACTGACCCAGCAATTTCTGCAATCATTCCTGAAGATTAACCCAAGGAATAACATTAGTCTAGGTGTTCATGGTCAGGCTTTACTTAAAGTATTACGAGAAAATGTTAGGAGTGAGTCCGACTCAAACTTATGATCGGACCATATTATCATGTCCAAACTAGGCCTTAACAAAAATAAATACTAAAATATTTATCCATATTTCACACTAAAATAAAATATATTAATCCATAAAAGAGCAGTCCAGTACTACAAAACTTCCACTATAGGCGAGTCCGGGAATAATCCATATCAAAATAAAATAAAATACATCCATAATTCTATATTTTATATATACAAATTATTTTGTTTAATAAATGACCGGGTCGGGCAGCCCCAAATCCGACTCTAAAACTGGTCAGACCTAGAGCCTAACCTTACTTATGGGTTTAAAACTGAAATTCAAGGTCTAAATCAGAAGCAACAGGCAGGCGGACCCCAAACCCGCCCTATTCTCAACAATAATTCCACCAATAGCATTCATATATTCATTAAGTAGTGAATATTGAGTGCTAGTAGATGTTTTGTTTAATTACAATTGACTTATTGATGAAGTCAAAAAGAGACATTCGAAACCATGTGAAATTCAGGGTGTTGAAGCAATAATTGCGAACATAATGACAAACAAGAATAATGGACAATGAAACAATAATTAAAATCTACGACAACATTTTTATGAGCCTCATGAATTGAACAGATCTAGATCTGAATCAATTCGATCTACTCGACACCAATTTCACAAACAAAAAAAAAAAAAAAAAAATGCAAAACGACCATCAACAAAATATTTTTGGCGCTGAACCAAAAAAAATAAAATAAAATAAAATTGAAGGGTTCGTAGAGAATAAAAGAAAGAATACTCACTTGGATATCTTTTCCGTGTTATTTGAAAAGCTATGTTTTCCTTGAAGAGAGGAAGATCTGCTCCAGCATACCCAAACTCTTTCTTCTTCTTCTTGCTCGGGGTTTGGGGCTTTAGCCAATCAATTTCTCTCTCACTCACAGACAACACACAGAGATACGACCACGTGCTTATTGGGAGCTGCGTTTGGTTCTGAATAGTAATACCCAACAAAGGAGACCACGGCGGGGTCCGTCTATATAAATGGAGAGTAAGGGATTGGCCGTCATTTCATGTGACGTAGCAGCTACCCATTTTATCTCGTTTTCGATGAAACCAATCAGATAAGGCTCTTCCTACGGATCCACGCGCCAGAAAATGAAGGCCATTGCAAAGCAGAGTTTTATCATGACGGCAGCAGACACGCATTTTTTTACTTTCAAATCTTATCCTCGTTTTCTTGGAAGTTGGGTAATCAAATCAATTGCTTGTTTCGTGCTTTTGCGTCTTTCTTCAAAGGATACATTTATTTTGAATTTAATTTAATGTTGCAATCAATAATTTGTTTCTGAATTTTTTTTCAATACTAGTTTTGGTGTATTAATACTTGTTTATTTTCCAGAAAGCAACGTGGTAGTACTTTGTCGACGTGCTAATTGCTATATTTTTTGGTGGGTATTTAAAATTTCTCTTAGAAAGTTTTCGCATCGAGAACCTCATGGTATCGAATCCAAGGAGGCTGTTGGGCGATGTAACGGTTTAATTGAAGAGGAACAATTTTGCCACATGTGAACTGAACCCTCGCTGTTGGGAAACGGATTTTTTACATCCATTGGCACAAATTCCCATTTCCCATATGCAGCAATCATGTCTTGATGCAAGGTTGCATAAACACCATTCTTATGCTCCTTTTCCTCAAAATTAAATAAGGCCAAAAATCCATCCCTCAATATAATCACTTGACCATGGAAGGGTGTTAAATTACGTAAATAACCAATAACTATTTTGGGAGAAGTCATTACCCCAAGTTCTTTCTTCCTCAACTTGTTCAGAACTTGCAAATCCCTAACGGTGAAGAGATCGGTAACCAAACCAGTAATTTTAGAAAACAAATTCTATGTATTCCACCAATAGAATAGCCAAGGGGCATAATGGGCGATACAAAAAGTCCACTGATCCGCCACAGTTAGTGTCTGCCAACATTCTTTAACTATTTTTATGGAACTCTATGCCAATAGTAATTAGCGAATGACACCACAAAAGAAAGTCCAGACAAACTGTACCAAATCAGATTCTCTCAGATCATTCTTTAGCTATTGTGTATATACTCTATAGCTAAATACATTAATCTTTAATATTCTATAAACCTTATAATTCTAGTGGATAAGAGAGTTGAAATGTAAATCTATTTATAAAGTCAGGTTTGGTTTTAGGCTTTGTTGTAGATCTAAGGGTGCGTTCAGGTAAGAAATTTGGGGGAGGAATATCACTTCTCCAATAGGTGTAATTAAAATTATATTTACTAAAATAGGTATAATGATTATATTACTACATTACTAAAATAAAAATTATATTATTATGTATATTTTCAACTATTTTATTATTAAAATTAAATGGATTTTAAAATTTTGTGTACAAATACTTATCTATCCAAATAAAAAAATATGAAATTATACAATCAAATTCTTCATCTCAAATAGTTATCTAAACATAATTTTAAATTAAGGTGGCAATCGGTACGTGTGATTCAATTAAGAATTGAAGTGATTTCAGGAATGATCCTTTCATTTCCTTGTTTAGTAGGTGAGATTTGTTTTCATTCCATTTCTAGGTATTCATTACTCCCACAAATCATGGGATAAGACAATCCCAAATAAAATTGGATTAACCTAACACTCTCTCACTTATCATTTTCATAGGGAATGATACACCTTTACAATTCAATTACCTGAAGAATCGAAACCTAATTCTTTTTAAAGAAAAAGAATAACTTAACTTTTTTGCAGGAAAAATATCAAACCCTAATTTTTTTCATAAGAAAAAGATCGAAACTTAACTACCCTGACTAGACACCATCCCAAACGTGTCTAATCTGGTCAAACTCACAAACATAAAAAAATGTAAGTTTCTTCCTACAAGGAGCTTCTACTACCTCAATACGAATATTCTTAATTACTGATCCGAATAATTATTACATGATAGATACAATGTGAGACAAATAAAATCTAATTAATAAATAATGTGGGTCGCACAATTTAAGCACGTAATCAAATAATCAAACAAAAATCGTTTAAAATAGATTTACTGGCTTTTAAGTTTAAAATGATTTTCTAAACAATTCTATACCAAACAATCAATAAAATATATAATTTCAAATTAAATGGAAAAGTTTAGATAGATCTCATCGGGAAACATCGAAGATAATGATAAAACAACAATAGAACACAAGTCGATCACCCCAAACGACAAGCGCTTTAGATAAAAAAACTTATAATAAATCTCTCACAAAAATCTCAGCATAAATATCACACTTAGAATAGTTAAAAATGGTATTTCTTCATGTGTTGATCACGAATCCCACAGGTTGATATTAATAGATAAATATCAAGCCCTCCAACGGCTAGTTTCTCAAAGATATGCCTCTAAAAGACACTCTTAGACCTCATATATGATAACCTTTCCAATCAGGAGTATTTCACTTAAAAATGACTTTTGATACTCTCAAATAAGTCCATAAAACTATTCTTAATTTAAAACCATAGAGATAGGAAGTATAAATCCATTTAAATTAAGACAATATTTAATTATGTGGACTAAATAAGTAAGGATGATAGAATATGTTGTCAATATCATAATTAAGTTCAAATCCCCCAAAACCCTCTCTTGGAATCATAAAAAACGATAGTTTTTAACCAAGAGACCAAATCTCTCGGTTTTCCAACTGACTTAATCTGTTGACCGACCTGTCCAGAGCCTAACATTATCGTTGGTTTAAAGCTATTTGATTGACTGATTGCATCCAATCGGTTGACCGATTGGATTAGTGTTATCCATTTCTCCTTCTAACTCAAATAGTTAACTGACCACTTTCAAACGCTTGACCTATTGGTTCAGTGTGCTCCTTTATTTTGCCAATTTAGATACTGTTTCGAATAGTTGACTGACCAATTCTATTCGGTTGACTAACTGGATCAGTAGTACCTCATTTCAACTCTAAAACTCACTATTTGATTAGGTTGACTAATTACTTTTCCCGATTGACCGAATTGACCCAAAAATTCAACTTTTTATACTTTAAAATATGTTTTCCAATTAGGTCAATTATCAATTTTATTTTACATTAGGAACACATACAATATCTCATTTTAGGATCTTGAACTTATCACCTCTTACCATGACACATATATAATTAACTCATTTAAAGTATCATGTGAGATCCTAATTCGAGTTGCATTAAGTGTATATAAGTAGAGAGTTATTTTTACCTATTTTTCTTCAAGGTCTTCAAAACTATTCACATCTTCATTACGTCCATCTTACACATTTTATGTTTTCTTTATGAGGTCTTATTCTTAATCACATACATAGAACTTATAAATCTGAAACACTTGATAAAATCATTAGTTCTACCAAAAATATTAATACTTAAATGTTCATCGAAACTTTGGATTCAAAGTTGTAAGCGACAAAGGAAAGGCTTTCGTCCAGCCATTCCCAAGATTATTGAATCATCGATTGATCTTCCTTTTTATTTGAGAAACAAAATTGAATTGTTTTCCTAGTTGTCTTGTAAATTATTACATGTAGTATTTATTTCCTATTGCCTCTTACTCTGTATCCATGAAGTTCTAATTTTTTAATCTCTATTTCCATCGTGAATGTTATTTTTCGACGAAGCATGGATGAATCCTATTGAGACATATAAGCTAGGTATTTTATTTTTAATTTAGATACAAAATCGTACTACCGGCAGAGAGATGTTGGTGCTCTGGTGCCAGCAGTAGTGAGCGGTTTACACGCAGTCTAAGAGTACCCGTATAACTTAGAGCGAGTTAAGGTCCAGCGGTACCGAGCATGAGAACAAATTTAAGTTAGATTTTTTTTAAGAATGTTGGGGTTTTGAGTGGAAAATATCCTACTAGCAGAGAGTGGTATATATTCTAGTGGCACCAAGCAATAGACTATATATATTGTCCTACTTTGAATTAAAATATATTGAAAGTAATTGAATGTAGGATCGTCAGGATTGATAAAATCATGGGGCAAATCAAACTCATAAACAATATGATCCATGTTTGTGTACACCCTATAGAGGTCTAGTTTAATCTCCACACTATTATTGCCATGTTCAAGATTTATCACGTGAAGTAAATCGTTATCTTTTCTTGACAGAGAGAGGTTAAGATCTATATCCTACCCCTTTACTTCGCGATGAGATCTCTGATGACACTACCATCTGATAAAGCATACAATATCAAGTCATTGTAAACATCCAAATAATAAAGAAATGTAGGCTAAATACATAGAGAAGTTAACACAATTACCGACAATATCCACAATGACCTGATTTTCCTGTCAAACTTTTCCAACGTGTGGAGCACATTTTGTCACCACAATATCTAGATATCGAACACCAAAGTGGATGCCTGAACCTTCTACACAAGTGGATGGTTGGTGTTATTTGTCCCATACCGATTTAGCTTCTTTAGTTAATATCAAAATCCTGGAACTGGCAACCTCAGTTGCTTTGCAAGTCTGCGATGCATAGTAGCACAATTTCGAGCATAAGTGTAAGACCCCGATTTCTTAGAGACAAATAGTTTTGGTTGCATTTTTATAATATTTTGAAAATAGCAGGGAGGATTTTGAAATCAAAGATGTAATTTAAAAGTTTAAGGGACCAAATTGTAAACTTTTGAAAACATAAAATTAAAACTTGCTTTAATGTATAGACTTAACTAAAATGAAGGGGGTTTAAGTGTAATTATATATATATATATATATATATATATATATATATATATATATATATAACTATTATAAGGATCGGACCTTCATTTCTATCAACACACACATATATGTATATATATACATACACGTGCATTCATCCACACGTCAGAGAGGGAAGAAAAGTCGAGAAGAATCAAGAAAACGGAGAATGGGAGTCGGTGGCCCAAATTTCTAATAATATATATATATATACACACACACACACACACAGAGCAAATCACAGAAAAAAAAAAAAACGAAACAGAACCGAAACAAAATCCAAGAAGACGAAATAGAGGGAGAGGAGAATCGGAGGAGAGAGAGAGGGGATCGACGGGCGTATGTCGTCGTCGGCACGGGTATTTGAGTAACCGTCGTCGCCGTCGGTAAAGGTGGGTATGTTATTCCTCTGTTTACTTTAGTGCCGGTATGCGTGGGTTGGGTTGTTCCGTCGTCGGTGGTGACTATGATCGTGGATACGATGCATGTGTGCTGTCCATCCAATCAACGGTGGGGTCGTCCACTCCGGTGGGGTGTTGCCGGCAGTAGGTTAGAGAGAGAAAGCTTGCCGGCAACGAAAACTCAAAACAGAAAAATTGAAACGCAGCATGGGTAGGTGTTCGGGTTCTTTGTATGAGTGTGTGTCGGTCATGTGGCGTGTGCATGGCGGTATGGGGTGTCGCCGGAATGGAGCATAGAGAGAGAGATTAGTGGGTATGTGTGTTGGCGTCGGCTGTGTGAGTGTGTGTGTGACCTTTCGGTTGGGTAGTGGTGTGAGAATCGGTTGTCTGGTCTGGCGGTGGGAGCAGGTGATCGGCGGTGAGGGGCCTTCGTCGGCAGCTAAGCAGCAAACCAGAAACAGTAGGCGCAACCGGGATGAGAAAGAAGAAAGGAAAAAAAAAAAAGAAAAAAAAAAAAAAAAAAGATAAAGAAAAGAAAAAGAGAAAATTGCAGAAACCACCCCAGGAAAATCCAAAACCCATCTCGTGGTCGCCAAACGTTTCGGAAACAGGTGAAACTTCAATCGATTATTAATTCTGGTTAAATTAAATTTTAGTTAGTGTTACGAATTCAAAAATCATAATAATTTCGTGACGATTAATTAATTTTAAGTACGTGGTACATAAAATTAGTAACCATTCGGAATATAGGGTCTGCATTGCATGATTAGGATGTTTTAAATATTAATTTAGACTTTGCCACTATTAAGTTCGCAGGCACTGGCGTCCAGATAGAGTGCGGTCAGTGTCAGTGTCGCAAAATGGATATCGAGGTGAGTGTACTGTCTTCTTACCAAACTATTTTTCTATAAATATATATGATGAAATATGTGATTATTTAAACTGTATGAATAAATGATATGGATCAAGCAGGATTTGAATGGGTTGGTAAATTGGATTTCGATAGTTTTCAAAAGGGAAGTTGGAAATGAATTTCTGTTGGATTGGTGGAATTAGACTGTTTTTTTAAAAAGAGAATAGGAAACATCTATTTTTCTAAAAATGACTGGTTTCCAAAAAATAAAAGGGGGGAAAAGCAGTTTTAATAAAATCGGACGTTTTCTTTGAAAGAAAGTGTGAAATATGACTTTTGGATTTAAAAGTTGGTTTTAAAGAAAAGAGGTAGACGTGGTGATTAGACGATATCTATTGAGTTGTGATTCGATGACGCTGTATTGGATTTTGACGATGCCATGGTTGTTCTCCCCGTAAGGGGTGTGGTTTATTTCTATGAGATATGGATGTTTCTCCCCGTAAGGGGTGTGGATTATATTTCTCCCCAAAAGGGGTGTGGATATTTCGTAGGAAGGCATTCCTACGGATGTTACGGTACCGTTGCAACTCCCGATCGTGAGGTTAAAACGATCACTATGGCTAGCCAGTGTGTGTGTGTTGTGGTAGAGTGGGGTGTTTGAGATGTGTGTTTGAGGTGTGTGTTTGAGGTGTGGTATTTTACTTATATTAGATGATTTATTATTTATTATGGTGATCGGTATGATTTTATACTAGATGAAACTTATCTATATCGCTTAATTTTTACTGCTTATATACTTATGCTTGATTCATATTTAATTATGGTAATATTTAGAATGTGTCATTATTTTAAAAATGTTTTACTAAGAAGGCAGTACACTCGCAGGTACAATAGCTAGGAGTCGGTCCCCTACTGGCACTAGGTAGAGCTATGAGATGGAGTTATATAGGCGATCAATAGAAGCTATCAAAGGCGAACCTATAAAGGGTTCATGGATAAATACTGTCAGTTTATAAATAACGGGACGGGCGTGTCCCCCATAATAGACGTTTGTATTACTAAGTGTATGTATAGTTTATTTCATTAGTTTATTCGGGATTATGGTGATGTCATGTTGTAGTCACGCCTGCCTCGGGATGACGGGTGTCCGGGACGGGTTGTGACAATTTTGGTATCAGAGCCTAGGTTATAGGTTCTGTAGACTTGTCAGGAGGTGTGTCGGTAGAAGACCATGAGATAGGAGGATGTACCAGTCGTCTAGTCAGTAGGGGACATGAGATAGGGTGTCAATAGATGAGCTTGGTATGTGAGTGTTAGGTCTTTTATTTCCTTAGGTTGTGCAGTGACATGGTGCATGGAGGGTTGTCTTTTTAGTAAGCAACGATATGACCACGTGATGATATTGCTAAGAGGGATGTCTTCCACGAGATGAGAAGGCTAAGTTACACAAACAACAAATTACGTCCTTACCAATATACTAGACGATATAGCAGAACACACGTAAGTACAAAAAAATAAAAAATAAAAATAAAAATAAAAATAAAATAATAATAATAATAATAATAATAATAATAATAATAATAATAATAATAATAATAATAATAATAATATTCAAAGGGAGTAAATTGCTTTCTGGGCAATCTGGAAGGAAACTATGATGTTACTGGACAAGAATTTAATTGGGTAACACTTTTTAGACGGAGTAACAGTTGTGGCATGTAGCAAGGTAATAGGAAATGATATATAAGAAATAGCCGATGATTGTGGATCTAGGGGGATAGTAGGTGCGTGTAAATATAATCCACTAGAATGAGTAATATAGAGTTGCGGGTGGAGTCAATTTGAATAAAAATATGTATTGTTGGGAAGGCATATTTAAGTACTTCAGTTAGTCTGATAGTGGGATTAGGAGGTTAGAAGAGTATTAAATGAAGGATATCACAAGTCAATACGCAGAAGCTGTTCAAACAAGCTTTGGCAGTGGATATTGGAATAGCTAGGGATTTTTTTCTATATAGTTAAGCGAAGTAACATGGTGCTTGTAAGCGTGATTAGTAATTATGGTTGTGGTTAAATAAGTTCCATAAGGATAAGGAGGTGAAAGTTTGGTTTGTAAGTTGGTTAATTATACTTGTGTTAATGAATGTGGGATAGTAAGATGGGAAATTATAATCTTGGGACTTTAAAGGCGATTGCTATGGTATGGGAAAAATTGAGTGGATTAATTTAAATCGATGATTGATTGCATTTAGTTGAATTTGAATAATTTTGGTGGTGTATGAAAAAAAAAAAAAAGTATTTGATATTGGGAATTAGAGTAAGTTTGTTTTCAGTTTAGGAAGTTTTAATAAAAGAAGAAATCGTCACAATAAATCAGAATATCAACTAATGATTTATGCAAACCTGGTGTTTCTCTCCATGAAGATCCAGTATTGGTAACTCATCAATTAAAATTGACGGTTACTTTAATCAACTTCGAAAGATCAGGATGTTAGATTTTGAGTAGGATATTATCAGTTGGAGGTCAAGGACTATGACGTGGTAAAAACGGTGACCCGATCGAAAGTAGAGAGGAGCATGTCGAACATCTCCCGAATGTGTTACTAAGGCGGTGATTAGTGTAGTAAATATGACTAGTGCTCTTAAGGCATAGCATTCAAGTGCATCCAAAGGGAGTCGAAGTGGTAGATTGACGGAATATGGAGAAGGCCGAGAACATGTGACTGGAATTCGAAACTTTTTGGAACTAGTGGGGATCGTATTCGTTCTAACGTCTACTAATGTATGTGTCAAGTTAAGATCTTTGTAAGTCTATTAGGCAATTGGTCGGATGACCACTCTAATTGAGCTTATAAATATAAGTTGATATTGATCGATTAAATGGTAAAAGCACAGAAGTTAGATGTCCAACTGGAAACGATTAGAGTGGAAGGGAATGAAGATGGTCACAGTGCTGACTATAGTAAATATTTCAGGTCAAACATTGGTGAGTTGATTGCTCATATTAATTTATGGGTTAAGTTGAGGCCCTTGTAAGTCTAGTGGGTGGCTAGTCGAATAGTAACGCTATTCGGTATTGATGTTTACCATAATATAGACATGTAAGGGTAGGATGTCCAGTTAAGAAGGTTTAGCAATGCAATGGAAATTGACCATAGAACAGATTAGCGTGTCTGAAGAAATGATGAAGTTTGGGAATTTGAAATAAAATGTGTAGGGTTGATAATACCAATTTACAGATGAGACCTTAAAAGAGGTACATAGAATAAGATATGTAATACCCCAATAATATTAACTATACTGTAATGGCGTGAGTAGGATTAGTAGATTGGAATGGAAATGGAAAATCGCAGTATTTGTTATTCGGTGATTTGTTAGTCAAGTTAAGGTCGAGAAGTAACGAAATCTCTAGGTGGGCTATTGTAGCCTTGACCTATACCAGAAAAGAAAAGGGAGAGGAGTTCGAGGAATGTTTTCCTGATGCGCATGTCCAATATATATATATATATATATATATATATATTGATGGGATTGTTCGATTGCGTGATGTACCAATTGAATGCAAATATTGAAATTAAGCTGGGACAAGATATTCTTTTAAAATCAAAAGGGATAAGGATTAGTAATTCTAGGAATTTTATTGATCGGTTATTTGAAATCTTGGAGCTGGAATTCTAAAATCATAGGTGTTGTCGCCATATGGTGATACTGGACAATAATTGTTATCAACGTAAAATAGTCGTCAGTGTATGAACAATCCGTGGGGGAAACTGTAGTGTCAGAAGCTGATAGTTATTTGAACATACGGGTTAAAAATTTTCCATACTCCTTTAGTTGCCCAAGTAGGAGTTGATACCTTGTTCCAGTCATGGATCAATGGTTTATCAGGAAATACGATTCAAGTGTTGGAAGATATATAGAGGGGTTGTGTTGTGGAAGTTTCTGGTAAGAAAGGGGATTTTGCAACATTAATAAAATCTGTTTATGCTAATAACTATCTTGTTGTCAATCGTGGTGGCATCGTATAAAGTGTCATATGAAAATGATACAGGATTCCGATCTGATAGACTGAACTGAGATAGGAAAATGGAACTTGCGGGATTTAAAAATAGCTTAATGTGACTACAATTTGACTGGAAATTGGAAGTTATTAAGGTATTACGGGACAAGGAAAATTTAAAATATCCTTGAAATGATATGTATACATGATATAATATTTTACAGTTAGTAACTAGTAATTATTAGAATGTATCAATTTCATTGTGACTGGGGCGTACCTATGTCCTTGGAGTCGTATATATATACATGGATATATGTTTGAAGCATGTTAGGCAGATGAAAACAAACTTGAAGCACGTGACCATGTCAGGGACTTGGTAAAATGTGGAGGCATGAAAGGAATTCTTATAGATTATTTGTTTGATATATCTGAGTTGTAGTTATATGGGTTGGTGATATTTAGGTATTATGAATGATATCGATATGAGTATTAAAGAATTGAGGTAGGTATCGTGGTTAATGATAATTGAGTTATCTGTGTTTATGAGATTGGTGACGATTATAGTTAGATTAGGTGCGGAATGGAAAATATTATTGCAATGGGCGACTAGAAAATGTCGGATGAAATAGATAAGTGTTGGTTACGACGGAATGAAATAGAAATATTTTCAGCAGATAATGTTGTTACTGATTTTGATATTATCAGAGTAGCGCAGTGGAAGCAGTTAGGAACATGAGATTCTTCGATAGTGGGTGGTCTGTGTTAAGTGTAACCGACCAAGTACACCTTGTTGGTTGGATGATTATGATTCAATGAAAAAGTTGGTGGTTGTAAATTTTGGACAATCTGTGATGTTAAGACTATATATAGGAAACAGTTGTTCTAGAATCACATGAGATGAGTATAACTTTGTGATGCGACTTGGACGTATTAGTAGCCTGACGTAAATTTCAGGACGAAATTTCTTTTAGGAGGGAAGAGTTGTAAGACCCCGATTTCTTAGAGATAAATAGTTTTGGTTGCATTTTTATAATATTTCGAAAATAGCAGAGAGGATTTTGAAATCAAAGATGTAATTTAAAAGTTTAAGGGACCAAATTGTAAACTTTTGAAAACATAAAATTAAAACTTGCTTTAATGTATAGACTTAACTAAAATGAAGGGGGTTTAAGTGTAATTATATATATATATATATATATATAACTGTTATAAGGATCGGACCTTCATTTTCTATCAACACACACATATATGTATATATATACATACACGTGCATTCATCCACACGTCAGAGAGGGAAGAAAAGTCGAGAAGAATCAAGAAAACGGAGAAGGGGAGTCGGTGGCCCAAATTTCTAATAATATATATATATATATATACACACACACACACACACACAGCAAATCACAGAGAAAAAAAAAACGAAACAGAATCGAAACAAAATCCGAGAAGACGAAATAGAGGGAGAGGAGAACCGGAGGAGGGAGAGAGGGGATCGACGGGCGTATGTCGTCGTCGGCACAGGTATTTGAGTAACCGTCGTCGCCGTCGGTAAAGGTGGGTATGTTATTCCTCTGTTTACTTTAGTGCCGGTATGCGTGGGTTGGGTTGTTCCGTCGCCGGTGGTGACGATGATCGTGGATACGATGCATGTGTGCTGTCCGTCCAATCAACGGCGGGGTCGTCCACTCCGGTGGGGTGTTGCCAACGGTAGGTTAGAGAGAGAAAGCTTGCCAGCGACGAAAACTCAAAACAGAAAAATTGAAACGCAGCATAGGTAGGTGTTCGGGTTCTTTGTATGAGTGTGTGTCGGTCATGTGGCGTGTGCATGGCGGTATGGGGTGTCGCCGGAATGGAGCGTAGAGAGAGAGAGAGAGATTAGTGGGTATGTGTGTTGGCGTCGGCTGTGTGAGTGTGTGTGTGACCTTTCGGTTGGGTGGTGGGAGCAGGTGATCGGCGGTGAGGGGCCTTCGTCGGCAGCTGAGCAGCAAACCAGAAACAGTAGGCGCAACTGGGATGAGAAAAAAAAAAAATGAGAAAAAGAAAAGAAAAAGGAAAAATTGCAGAAACCACCCCAGGAAAATCCAAAACCCATCTCGTGGTCGCCAAACGTTTCGGAAACAGGTGAAACTTCAATCAATTATTAATTCTGGTTAAATTAAATTTTAGTTAGTGTTACGAATTCAAAAATCATAATAATTTCGTGACGATTAATTAATTTTAAGTACGTGGTACATAAAATTAGTAACCATTCGGAATATAGGGTCTGCATTGCATGATTAGGATGTTTTAAATATTAATTTAGACTCTGCTTCTATTAGGTTCGCAGGCACTGGCGTCCAGATAGAGTGCGGTCAGTGTCAGTGTCGCAAAACGAATATCGAGGTGAGTGTACTGTCTTCTTGCCAAACTATTTTTTTATAAATATATATGATGAAATATGTGATTATTTAAACTGTATGAATAAATGATATGGATCAAGCATGATTTGAATGGGTTGGTAAATTGGATTTCGATAGTTTTCAAAAGGGAAGTTGGAAATGAATTTCCGTTGGATTGGTGGAATTAGACTGTTTTTTTAAAAAGAGAATAGGAAACATCTATTTTTCTAAAAATGACTGGTTTCCAAAAAATAAAAGGGGGGAAAAGTAGTTTTAATAAAATCGGACGTTTTCTTTGAAAGAAAGTGTGAAATATGACTTTTGGATTTAAAAGTTGGTTTTGAAGAAAAGAGGTAGACGTGGTGATTAGACGATATCTATTGAGTTGTGATTCGATGACGCTGTATTGGATTTTGACGATGCCATGGTTGTTATCCCCGTAAGGGGTGTGGTTTATTTCCATGAGATATGGATGTTTCTCCCCGTAAAGGGTGTGGATTATATTTCTCCCCAAAAGGGGTGTGGATATTTCGTAGGAAGGCATTCCTACGGATGTTACGGTACCGTTGCAACTCCCAATCGTGAGGTTAAAACGATCACTATGGCTAGCCAGTGTGTGTGTGTTGTGGTAGAGTGGGGTGTTTGAGATATGTGTTTGAGGTGTCTGTTTGAGGTGTGGTATTTTACTTATATTGGATGATTTATTATTTATTATGGTGATCGGTATGATTTTATACTAGATGGAACTTATCTATATCGCTTAATTTTTACTTCTATATACTTATGCTTGATTCATATTTAATTATGGTAATATTTAGAATGTGTCATTATTTTAAAAATATTTTACTAAGAAGGCAGTATACTCGTAGGTACAACAGCTAGGAGTCAGTCCCCTACTGGCACTAGGTAGAACTATGTGATGGAGTTATATAGGCGATCAATAGAAGCTGTCAAAGGCGAACCTATAAAGGGTTCATGGATAAATACTGTCAGTTCATAAATAACGAGACGGGCGTGTCCCCCGTAATAGACGTTTGTATTACTAAGTGTATGTATAGTTTATTTCATTAGTTTATTTGGGATTATGGTGATGTCATGTTGTAGTCACGCTTGCCTCGGGATGACGGGTGTCCTAGACGGGTTGTGACAATAAGCCACATAGAAATCCATGTCGTGTCGTCCGTGAAATTTTCTCTGGAATAGTATTTCTATCTACGAGGTAATTCGATTTTGCCTCCATTATCCACTGGTGTAAGTAAACCATCTTGGGAATTTCTTTTATATGTTTGACTTTCATGACAACAATGATATAGAAGCATAGTATACCAAATGACTAAACTTTTAAGCACATATAAATGAATCATTTCTCGATTTGGTAGAATACGAATTTCCACCTCTTATCTGGTCTTGAATAATTGCCTAGATAGTAACTTGTTGAGTCACTGCGTTATATTCTTTGCACTACAAAGTACTTTCTCTCTTTCCCGATTTTCTTGTGGACCATGACAAATATTGTATGCATTAAGACTTTAGAGGCATGTTTCTCAAGTGAAATTAAGGAAGTTACGATAACATGTGTTGTATTCATTGTTTCATTATCTTTCCTTGCGTCATTATTACAAATCCTGGACAGTGCGTGATCGTAATCGCAAACAAACTCGTATAATCATAATCGCTGCTTAAGGAATGCATTGAAAAAAGAATTCATACTCTCACAACATTGTGTGCTCTTCATGCCACTGAAAAAATGACCCCATAGATATGATTTGGCCTATCGATACCATCTATGGTAGGTGTTATGCACCTATTTGTTTGACTGTAGACCATATTTCTCAACCACCGTCGCCCACTCGTGCTCAAATTACTTTTGCCTTCCATTCAATGTCATGCACCGCTTGAAGTCCTGGAGGAATTCGGTCGATCGTACGTTTGACATAGCATTACGCTATAAATGCCAGCTGTACAGTCGGTGACATAAGTTTGGTAATACAACTTTTATTGCCTTCGTCATCTCTTTGTCTCCATTAGTCACTACCGCCCTAGGGTGTTTCTTATTCATAGCTATCAACAACGTCTCTAGAACACGTGTGTATGTTTTAACCATCTCATCTGCTAATAATGTACACGCAAATATTGTTGTCTAGTAATGGTGATTCACCCCGGCCAATTTGACAAAGGGTTTCGCTTATGCATTAGTTTGGTATGTAGTGTCGAAAGCAAAAACGTCCCCAAAGTATCTATAATCTGATCGACTAGTCAAATCACTCCAGAATAGTCGAGTCAACATGATTTCATGGTCAATGGTGTACCGGTAGTAGAATGACGGATCACTCTTCTCTTTTGCACAGGTAAGCCAACGCTATCTCAGCATCACCATCTATTATAGATCCATGTCGTGCTTCACTCAAATGGTTGTACAGGTCCTTCTAAGTAAAACCCACGTTGTCAATCCATGATATTTCTACTTCTAGCCCCGGTGCAGGGCATGGATTATCCTACGGGTGGTTGATATATATATATATATATATATATATATATATATATATATATATATATATATATATATATATATATATATATATATATTGTTGTTGTTGTTGTTGTTGTTGATTAACATTATGAAATGGTGGTTTATACCACGTATTGGCTCATACCATTGGAGATATTGAATGACCCTAACATTGATGAAAAACTTAGATTGCATAGTTATATAGGTTACAACACCGTCATAACTCTTGATCGTGAGGTAAACAATCCTACGGCTAGTAGGGAAATATGTTTGTGGTATTTTATTATATAAAAGTGACTTGATCAGTTGATTTATATTCATTTGCTGTATCTTTATGATATCTGTGAGTTTCAATACTGTTCAATATAGTCATATTCTATTTTGGAAAGTATCACTGTGGTTATATTATGCTTTGGAAAGTGTATTCTAACGAATATACTTGATCCATAAATTGCATTTATATCATGAAGACAGCTGTAGACACCACATTTTGTCCCGCTAGGTCTGTGTAAAATTAAGTACAAGTTCAGATATACTTTAAACTTAGGTTTAAAGAGAATAAATTTCTACACGTGGTCATACTGTATAATATACAAAATACCAAAAAAAATGAGAAAAACGCAAAAAACTATTAAATATGACAAAATGCAATTAAGTAAAAGTTTCGGGTCAACCTCGAAAATCTCATAATTTAAGGGGGTCTAAAATGACTTTATTAAAGCTTCATTTTCATTAAATCATCTTTATTATAGATAAAAACTAGCCAATACACTTTAAGTATAGGATATTTCAAACAATTACCTCGGTTACCTACCTTGATCTTGAAATATTTACTATCATTGAATTTTGTCAGTTTAACACCAAAAATATTTATTTGATTTATGCATATTACATCAAATACCATCTAGAACAATCCAAGAGACCTTGATCAAGGCTTGAAAAGGTCATGACAAGCCCTGAATCACCAAGGTGATTAAGGACTTAGGCTTGGTTTGGAATTACACTAAGTCCAAGTTGTCTTGACAAACCACGCTAGGCCCATTGAATCGAGGGCCTACCCATCATTTAAAGGCCTACAAAGGAGCCTTGAAATAACCAAGAAACTAAACCGATTTGATTCTCCACCTAAGTTAGGCATTTAATGAGCATTAAATGCCCATCCCATCAAGCATTAAATGCTTGGGATGACATGGATAGTTTACATTGAAGGTATCTAGATATTTTGATCAAAATATCTTAGAGTTATTCGAAAACCTTGAAGTATGACTACTCGTTACCGAAACCAAACCAAATTGGTTTGCCACCTAGCCAATGCATTAAATGCACATCCCATCAAACATTAAATTCTTAAGAAAGACATGGAATAGGTGGATGCATCGAATCAAGATATTTTCATTAAAAAATCTAGGGGTAGCTAGGAAACTTGAAAACTAACCACCGGTTACAAGGTAAGTTAACCCGATTCGATCCGAAATCTACCGGATGAGTGATGACCAAGTCATGACTCACCATATTGCATTAATTGCCAAGTGACACATCAAGACCATATTAAATGCACGTTGAAAGCATTAATGGCAATTAAACCGAAATAGTGAAACTAACTGGTACTTAGTCCCTAAACCGAACCGGAAGTGTCACATCAAGCCATTAATATACCCATGTGAAACCAATAGGATTGGAGGAGGAGTAATGATTGGTAATGATTTCCAGTCATTAGTAATGATTGCCAATCATTACTAATTATAACCAGATCTTTGAAGATCTTTCCTTGCACCCAAAATTCATTCAAAGCTAATCACAAAAAATCAAGATAGTTGACACACCCCGAAATTTTGATAGTGGAAGAAGTAGAGCATTGGGAAGAAGAGGAAACAAGTTTCATTATTTTTTCTCTAAGTTGTCCAAATCCGTTCATTTTGAAAATAGTTTTTCAATGACTTTTCTAGGCGTCAGTTTAAAAAACTTCTTGGACCAAGATTTTATGTTAAAAATGGAGTCACTACCTAGCACGGGGTTGAATAGTGTGCTAGGTCATCGAGATTTTAGAAATTTATTTTTCCTTTTAAAATGACCCGTGTTTTAACTTCCAAAGGTCTATGTACCAGAGATATTCTTTAAGTTCGGGAGTCAATTATACTTGGGGAAGATTTTATGCACCGCAAGACAGTTGTGCGTAAATAGTACCTTGGTCTAAATAGATATTCACTATTAAAAATATCCAAGCAGTTTTCTTTGATTACTTAAACAAGAATAATTCACTTTATAAATGTTTTTCATCTTTTTATGTATTTTATCATGATGTAACTAGTAAAGGTTATCTATTATGCAACTATAACTGAAAATGAAAATATTTTTGTGTTTTTAACATAATAAAGTAGTAAATATTATACTACATTATATTATTCTAGGCAGTGACAACCCAATAGCAGTTTATAAGAGACATGAATATAAATATGCAAGCTATATGAAATGTAGACTAAGAGTAATTTATTTGGATATGCGACTGAACCCGCACGTGGGCTTACCTATGTATCTTGAATTAATGAGAATCAGTCCTTTACATAGTTCATTTTTGTTAGGGTGAACTGATTTTATTATTATTGGTGAGCGAACCCTTATGTGAGTTGCCTATACGTACTTTGGGTGGTTACTAAAATCAGGTCATACATAGTTCATTCTGGTTAAGGTAAAAATTTATTTTTATTGTTTATGGTAACCAAACCCATATCATGGGTTGCCTATGTACTTTGGGTAGTAACGTAAAATCAGGTCAAACGTATGATGTCCCTCGGATTTCGATAGCAAAAGAAGTACAGAATCGGGAAGAAAAAGAAAACAAGTTTCATCCCTTCATCTTTAAGTTGTCCAAATCTATTCATTTTTTAAAATGGGTTTTCAAGTGCTTTTCTAGGCTTCGATTTTGAAAAACTTCTTGGGCCAAGATTTTATGTTTAAAACGAAGTCATCACCTAGCATAGGGTCAAATGGAATGCTAGGTCACCAGGATTTTGGAATTTCATTTTTCTTTTGAAATGGATATTCACTGTTAAACACTATCCAAGAAGTTTTCTTTGATGACTTAATCAAGAATAATTTCCCTTCTTAAAGTTTTTCTCTTTTTATGGATTTTTAACATGATATAATGGAAAGCAGGTAAATACTACAAAAACACTATCCAAGAAGTTTTCTTTGATTACTTAATCAAGAATAATTCCCCTTCTTAAAGTTTTTCTCTTTTTATGGATTTTTAACATGATATACTGGAAAGCAGGTAAATACTACAACTACTACTAGTAAGCAACACCCAATAATAGTTTATATATAGACAGATATGTAAATATGCAAGCTGTACCAAATGAAATGCAAACGAAGACTAAATTCATTTGGATATATGACTGATCTCGTACGTGGGTTACCTGCTATCATAAATGAAAATCAGGTCTTTATGTAGTTCGTTTTGGTTGGGGTAAAGGATATGGCTTATTATTAAAAGTGTGATCGAACCCTTCTAGATTGCCTACGTACTTTGGATGGTTACCATGGATTAGGTCAGACATAGTTCATTCTTATTAAGTTGAAAACTGGCAGGCTGGGTTGGTTTTAGTTAAATGTTAGCTTGTTTTAGCTAATTTTAGTTGATTATTAGTTAGTTTTGGTTGTGAACAACCTAAATCACAACCTCAATTAGTTTAATTGATTTTAAGTTGTGGACAACCTGAATCACAACATCATATATACAAAACACTCTTTGGTTTTGTCAAGAACACTTTAAACAAACTTTTTTTTTTTTTTTTGTTAGTTTAGTGTTAGTGTGTGATTCATTTAAAAAGAAAAGAAATACCTTATATTTATGCCAATCCTACTCGTAACTAAGGAAAACATGAAGGTTTGTGAAGAAGAATCACACATATTCTTGAAATAATAGAGGCCCTCCTTTTATTCCGAGTTCTTAGTCATAAGGGTCTGTCGGTATAGTGTGTGTGTGTGTGTATAGGTACTAGTCCACATTCCAACCTGACTATAGTCTTGACATTTAGAAGAAAGTAAATTCGGTTATCAACAGTTGTATAGTTAGTATTAACAGTTAGTAAAGAGTCGATCTAATATTCTTGAGAGAATCGTAGAGACCATGCACAACTCATGGTGTGATAGGAGTTTTGTTTGAATCCTCACATGTTCTTAACATGTTCTCAGATGATTTGATGTTCTTGAATGTTTTTTAATATTCTTGAATGTTCTTGAGTGTTCATGAGATGCTAGGACTGATTTTGTATGATTTGAACATGGTTTGGTTAATATAGCAAAAAATTAGTGTTTGTTTGGTTGGTCTTGACAAAATCATGTGTTTGTTTGGTTGTTTATGGGTTTTATGTGTCATGTACATGAAATTAAAGTGTGTTATCTACATGATTATTCTATATACAAGTAATATACACAAGTTTAAACCAAAAGCATAGGGGTTTTTGAAGAAACATACCTACTTAGGGGATATGGTCTTCCCTAAGTGTTTACCTCCTTCTCTTCCTTGATCTTCTTGGTTGGTGGATGATCGATGATCATTGATTCCTCAAGTTCTTAGCCAAGAACTCAATAACACCCTACTTAGGGGATGTGGTCATACCTAAGTCGCTAATCTTCTTTCCTTCCTTGCTCCTCTTGGCTCGGTGTTGATTGATGATAGTCGATCCATCATGTTCTTACTATCGGAACTTCAAGAACACCTTACATGACTGGATTTTAGCATAATAACAATGTGTTATTTGAGAAATATGCTTAATAGGCCTACGACCCGAGAGAGTTACTCGAGTTTATAGAAAGAAGTGCCCTCAAGACTTGCAAAAATGAGAGAAAGGCCAAAGCCCCTATATTTATAGGCCTGGGGGCCTATGCGTTAGCTAATGTGCAGGCCATTATAGTTTTTTCCATAGGGGGTGTTTGGCTTAGGGAACTTATTGTCTTGCTTTGGTCTTGTTTGGCTTGGAACAAATTTAAGATGGAAGGTAGGATTCTCAAAGATTTGGTAATCATTACCCAATCTTTTCAAAGTTATAGTAATGATTGGCAATCGTTAACAATCATTATCCTCCCTCCAATCAAAGGCTTTGCACATGGGTGCATTTATGACTTGATGTGACGCATTTGGTTCAGTTTAGTGGCTAAGTATCGGTTAGTTTCACTCTTTTGGTTCGGTCATCATAAATGCTTCCAAAGTGATTTGAACCTAGTCTTGATGTTTCACTTTGAATTTAATTCTAGGTGATGAGTCATTGCTTGGTAAGCACTCCTACGGTTGGGTTTGGATGGAATTGACGATTGATTTCCAAGTTCTTAGTTAACCCTAAGATATTTTGGTGAAAATGTCTACATCCTTTGAACCTAGCCATTCCATGTCATCCCAATCATTTATTTCTTCATGGGATGTGCATTTAATTCATTTCTAAGAGGCTATACATTCGGTTTGGTTTTCGTAACGGGTCGTCACGTATCAAGGTTTTTGGTTGATTCTAAGATATTTTGCTTAAAATATATAGATACCTTGAATGTGATCATGACATGTCATATCAAGAATTTAATTCTTGATGTTAGGGAAATTCAATGCACATTATATGCCTAACTTATATGGCGAACTGAATCGGTTTAGTTTCGATAACGGTTGGTTACACCCTAAGTGTCTTGGTTCCCTTCCTTAGCCATTTGGTAGGAAACTTATAGGAAGGTTACTTTATTATTTAAAGGCCTTTATGTGGGCCTTAAATTATGGCTAGACCCTTAATCCATTAGACCTAGGGTGGTTTGTCAAGACTACTTGAATTTGGTGTAAATCCAAATAAAGCCCATCCCCTTAATCACCCTAGTGATTTAGGGCTTGTCATGATATTTCCAAGTCTTGATTAAGGTATCTTGGATTATTTTTGGGTGGTATGTTATGTAATCTGTTTAAATGAAATAAATGTTTTTGGTGTTAAACCGTCAAGATTTAGTAGAAGTAAATGATTTAGGGTTAGGGTGGATAACCAACGAAATTGTTTAAAATATCCTATAATTTAAGGGTAGTGGCTAATTTTTATTTATATTAAAGTTTATTTAATGAAAATCAAACTTCAATAAAGTCATTTTAGACCCCCTTAAATTATAGGAATTTCGAAGTTGACCCGAAACTTTTACTGAATTGTATTTTGTTAAATTTTATAGTTTTATATTTTTTTCTCATGTTTTTGGGTATTTTAGTATACTATACAGTGTGATCTCAGGTACAAATTCATTCCCTTTAAACTCAAGTTTAAGGTTTATCTGAACTTGTACTTGATTCGACACTGACTGTGCGAGACAAAATATGGTGCCTACAACGTAGTTCATTCTTATTAAGTTGAAACTGGCAGGCTCGGTTGGTTTTAATTGAAAACTGGTCTAGTTTTAATTAAAGATTGGTTTCGTTATTAGTTGGTTTTAGTTGTGAACAATCTGAATCACAACCTTAATTATGTTTATTATTAATCATTTTTTAAGTTGTGAACAACCTAAATCACAGCATCACATGTACATAACCTCTTTGATTTTGTCAAGAACATTTTAACTGAACTCTTTAATTTTTGGTTAGTTAGTGTTAGTGTATGAGTTGTTAGTTAAAAATGAAAACAAATACCATATTTTTATGCTAGTCCTACTTGTAACTAAGGAAAAACAGGAAGGTTTATGAAGAAGAATCACACATATCCCCGAAAGAATAGAGGCCCTCCCTTTATCCTGAGTTCTTAGTCACAAGGGTCTGTTGGTGTACTGTATAATTGTATATATATATATATATAAGTGCCAGTCCACAAGCTAAATTCAGTTATTAATAGTATATAATTAGATTAACAGTTAGTAAAGAGTCCATTTAAAGTTTTTGAAAGAATCGTAGAGAGGATGCACAACTCGTGGTGTGATTGTAGTTTTGTTTGAATCCTCACATGTTCTTAACATGTTCTTGGATGATTTGGGTCCTTACATGTTGATGAGTGGCTTATTTACCAACAAATCAAGTACTTTTAGATTCAAATATTTGTGTTTTTTTCCAATATTTTTGTTAGTTTAATGTGTTTTTGTGTTGTTTTGTAGGTTTACAAATAAATGGTAAAAACAATTGCAAAATCAGTTACGGTATAGTAACGTCAAGGCCCTTTTGACAATGATTCAATCTGATTTTGGAAAATCTCAAAACATGTATGTTGTATATCTATGTCTTAGCTTTCAATAGGTTTTTGAATCACCTCAATCGGAGTTCGGACGATAACCTTACGGTAAATATACGAATCAGACATCAACACTGCCTTGAGCTCGCTGCATGGCGCAAATGGCAGTGTTTCTGCCTTTAGCTCGCTGTAGCAAGCTTCTGCTTGCTGCAGCACCAACAGTTGGATCTGACACATTAAATAGATATTTTAGGGTTTATTTTGAAGGGAGGAAAGAGAAGAACAAGAGAAGAAGCGATTTTGGAGCTAATTGAGGTGATTTTGAAGGCGAAAACACCAGGTGATGGCGTTTTAATGCGAGATCGATGAAGAAAACATCATTTTTGGCACGTATAGTTGAAGATCCAAAGCCCAAACCTACAATAAGCTTTTCTCTTCCTTTCTCTCTCCCTAATCTTGTGTTTTGAGTATGTATTTGTAATTTTGTGTTCAATATTCTTATATATATATGAATTTATTGAGAATATTAGCTATGGATTTGTCTATATTGTATTTGTAATTTAGATATAGGGCTTGACGTAGTCTCGTTTGAACCACTTTGTGAATATTTTGTCTATTGTTAGATTTAATTCCATTTTATGCACTCCCTAAGCCTAATATGTTTGATTCATGTGGCCAATGATTTAGACAATGTTAGGTTACGAATTTTATACTCGGGAGAGATTAAATTCGTAACCAGATTTGGGAGTACATAACGTAGGTTTTCGTGAATCCGGGAGAAAATCAACACCTAAGTGTTCGAGTTGGGAATTTAGGATCTCATGAGACCAAGCGGTAATCGAGTTCTAAATTGATAAATTAGAATCTCCATTCAATAATGTTTATCATTTTATTACTTCCATTGTATGTTTGTATATGATATTGTGATTGATTTGAGAATACAGGGTTTGATGCTCAGGAGAGGTAACCCCGGATTCGAATTCGGACTAGGATTAAACACAACACAAATTCTAATATTTTGAGAGATTATTAGAACTTGTGTAATCCATAAGGTTGGGGCAAGACACATGTAATCATCTAAACTCTTGATAGGGATATCGATTTTGACGTGGTTACATATTCACTCACTTTACACTCAGGAGAGGTAGTGAGTAAGTTTTAGAGATCTTTATTGTTGAATGAACGAAATTAACTAATAATTGCTTAGTAGGATAACACGAGAATAACAAGATGAAATCAAGCTCCTAGAACATTAGTGCATAGAAACTCCATATTATATTTTATTTTACTTTTTTATTTGTATTTATTTTAGTTATTTTAGTTTTAAAAACCCAAAATTCGATCACCAAAATAAAGTTAAGTTACAATAATTGTGGTACTTAACGACAATTTAAACCAATCCCTACGGATATGACAACCCTACTCTTTCTATACTATTAAAACTTGACTCGTACACTTGCGGTATCGTAGCAATGAAATAATTCTCTACCACATGTTCTTAACATGTTCTCAGATGTTTTTGAAATAGTTTTGTATGAATTGGACATAGTTTGGTTATTATAGAAATAATTAAGTGTTTGTTTGGTTGTTTATAGGATTTTTATGTGTTATGTTTATGAAATTAAAGTGTATAAACTGCATGATTATGCTATGTACAAGAAACATACACAAAATTAAACCAAGAACAAAACGGGTTTAGAAGAAAACATACCTACTTAGGGGGTGTAGTTTTCCCGAAGTGATTGCCTCATTTTCCTCTTTGATCTTCTTGGTTGATCCTCGATCGGTGACCATATTTCTCTTGAGTTCTTGCTCGAAGAACCTCAAGAACACCCTACTTAGAGGAAGTGGTCTTCCTTAACTAGCTATCTCTCTTTCCTCCTTGGTCTCTTTGGATTGACGTTGATCAGTAATTATCTTCCTCTTGAGTTCTTGTTCCAAGAACCTCAAGATTAACCTCCAAGATTGGATTTAGCAGAATAAAGATATGTTATTCAAGAGATTTTCTTGAAAATCCTAGGACCTGAGACTTAGCTCGAGTTTTAGAGAGAGAAGTTAGGCATTCAAAGCTTGAAAAATTAAAGACCCCAACACCCCTATTTATAGGCTGGGTCCTATATATTTATATCTGTGTAGGCCATCCTAGCCTTTTTCTTGAGGGGGGAGTTTTTCCTAGGGGACATACTATCTTGACTTGATCTTGTTTTGTGTGGAACTAATTTTGGGTGGAAAAAAAGAACTTCAAAGATTGGGTAGTCATTACTAAATATTTTCCTAGATTTGGTAATGATTGGAAATCATTACCAATCATTACTTATCCTCCAGTCATATGGGTTGCACATGGGTGCATTAATGGCTTGATGTGACACTTTCAGTTCGGTTTAGGGGCTAAGTTCTAGTCAGTTTTACTATTTCAGGTTAGTTGCCATTAATGCTTTCCAAATGCATTGAACTTAGTCTTGATGTGTCACCATTGCATTTAATGAACCATTATGAGTCATGACGTGGTGATCACTCATCTTGTTCATTTCGGATTGAATCGGGTTAACATGTCCTGTAACCAACGGTTGGTTTTCAAGTTCTTTAGTTACCCTAAGATATTTTGGTGAAAATATCTTGATACTTTTAACCTATCCCCTCCATGTCATCCCAAGCATTTATTTCTTAATCGTATGTGCATTTAATGCATTGGCTAGGTGATAAACCAGTTTGATTTGGTTTCGGTAATGGGTAGTCACAATTCAAGGTTTTCGATTGTACCTAAGATATTTTGCTCAAAATATCTAAATCCCTTGAATGTATCTTATCCATGTCATTAAATGAATTTAATTATTGATTATATGGGCATTCAATTCTTATTAAATGTCTAACTTAGGTGGTGAACCAAATCGGTTTAGTTTCGATAATGATTTATCACATCCTAAGTATCTTGGTTCCCTTCCTTACCGATTTTGTAGGAAACTTCTTGGAAGGTTCCTTGGTCATTTAAAAACCTATTTTTTGGGACTTTAATTATGGATAGGTCCTTAATTCATTGGGCCTAGGGTGGTTTGTCAAGACAACTTGGTTTTGGTTTAAACCCAAACCAAGCCTAAGTCTTTAATCACCTAGGTGATTTAGGGCTTGTTATGACCTTTAAAAGCCTTGATTAAGATCTCTTGGATTTTTTATGGGTGGTATTTTATGTAATATTCATAAATTAAATAAATATTTTTGGTTTTAAACCTACAAGATTCAGTGAAAGTAAATGTTTCATGGTCAGGGTAGGTAACCGAAGTAATTTGTTTGAAATATCCTACAATTTAAGAGTAGTGGATAATTTTTATCTATACTAAATATGATTTAAGAAAAATCAAACTTTATTAAATTCATTTTAGACCCCCTTAAATTATTAGAATTTCAAGGTTGACTCAAAACCTTTACTTAGTTGAATTTAGTCAAATCTAACAGTTTTTGTGTTTTTCTCATATTTTTGGGTATTTTCGTATATTATACAGTGTGATCTCAAGAATAAATTCATTCATTTTGAACCTAAGATTAAATTTTATTTGAACTTATACTTTATTCAACACCGACCACGCGGAACAAACTGCAGTGTCTATAGCGGCCCCTCTTTGTCATGCAAGTTTACTCGTAATGACAAAGAAAGAGACACTAGTATTTTGTCCTGCTAGACATGAAATGTAAAAGACATGTATTTAAATTGATCCTGAAGGATGGAGGCATATATGATCCTTGAGGATTCGATGAGGATGATGATTGATCACTTCTACCATTGTATACTTCAAAGGATGACAAACAATCAACCCTGGAAGATTACTACTGGAAAGATGGTGACATATCTGATTTTTGTCTATCTGCATTCCTGGAGGATAACGATATATCTAATCCTATAGTGCGTGGTGAGGACAACACTTTATACAAGCCCACCTAAGCATTATACTATTATATTATACTATTGGTTGGCCGAAATTTAAAATGTAACTATACTACTGTCGCATTACACTAACTATCGCATTACAGTACTATTGCATTATACTACTCGTTGTATTACACTATTGGTTGCATTACACTACTGGTTGCAGTACACTACGGGTTGTATCATACTACGAGTTGCATTACACTACTATACCTTAGGACGGTGTCACATTACCAGACCCTAGGGTCTCGGTGAGGACGACACTCTGTACTAGCCCTCCCAATAATTATATACCTAAAGGATGATGCGTGGTCTATCCTATAAGATGTGGAGAAGATGATACTCAGTCAATCAACTCCTGGTTATGACCATACCTAAAGGGTTTTCCAACATATCTCAAATTAATAAGAATCAGATCACATATAGTTCTAGCATGTAAAGTAAAACAAGATTGGGTGGAATGGTTCTGGGTTAGAGAAACCAATCTCGGGGTGTCTAGTTAGTCTAAGACTTAGGTCGATGATATATCTAAATATTGATTTTGTGAGCTGGCTTGATCAAACTCCCATGAGGGTGCCTACATATCTCATACTTAACTAAGAATCAAGTCAAATATAGTTCAGACATGTAAAGTACATCAGTATTTGGTGGAACAGATTCTTGGGTCGCCATATCAATACATGATTGAAAATAATTGAGAGAATTCACATGGGTGAAGACCCTCGAGGAAACTCAATGATTAATGGCGTTTTTTAGCCATATCCCACTTGGAACTGCCTGACGAGGATTAGAAAATTTCCTGGGAAAATTTTAACCTCGGATAAAAGATGCCCCAGTCGTAAACTAGGGCTTTGTGATGCTTGTTTATTTCTTGGGTTATGTATTTCAGTTGGTGATTAGTGCGACTCTTATATTGAGAAACTCTTTATGGAGAAGATCTTATATAATGTGGCCCAACTCTAGCTGGGGTGACTTCTATCAAAGAATCTTAACGGAGAAACCAGATATAATATGCCTTAGCTCTAGCTGGGGTGAGTCCCATTACAGATTGTAAATGAAGAAATAGATATAGTGTGGCCCAACTCTATCTGGGGTGTCGGACTATCTCATGAGTGTTCAAAGGATGCGGTAGAGCCCACATAGGTTGCCTTTATATCCTGAACTGAGCATGCGATTGTAGTGTTTGTTTTGGTCGGGTACCCACATTGGATTGTTTATGTATATTGACATTGGGGTTCTGGATGATGATCGCCGGATGACCAAAACCTACCTGGGTTATCTACACACCCTGATTTCCTAGGTTAGGAATCCAATCGAAATGTAGTTTAGCCCTCGCTTTGCTATCTTAAATTATCGAGCGTACCCACAAGGGCATCCTATGTACCTTGGTAATCTACCAAGGCTTAGGTCGATGCGTAGTTCAAGCACAGGTATCCTTAGTTGTCTACTTAATAATAGGATTAGCTTTTTAAGGAAGTCAAGGACTTCTCAAGAGATGAGCCGCAATACAGGGCTAAAAGAATGTCATAATGCAGACATCTCTCTGACTTCGACCAGACCCACTAGGGTTTCCTATGTACCTTGGTAATCTACCAAGGACAGGTTGAAGTACAACTAACTGGAGATGGAGGAATTCTGTTTAAGGTGGCAACCCAACTTATAAAGGTTTTACGTGTTCGGGTATTCACCAGGACTTAGGTCGACACCTAATTGTTCCTTGATTGATTAAAGTTTGATATGGTTTAATCTTGATTGTTGGGTAATCATTATATTTGATATGGTTCAATTCCAATTGATTGGGGGATTTATTATTGAGCAATTTTGTGAGGATTTTATTGTTTGTCATGATTCAATCCCAATTGGCGTGAGATTTTGTTAATGGAGACAAAAGATGGTTTCCTACATATGTTGGTAATTTACTAAGAGTCAGGTCAAAACGTAGTTCGATGCCTTTTGGTTTGTCAACCAAACCTAACAAGGGTTTTCTACGTATCCGGAGCTTCACCAGGTGTCAGGTTGACGCATAGTTCTTGGCTAAGCATCCTCTATTGTTTGGTAAACAATGTGAGTACAAATAGCTTTTCTTAAGAGAGTCAAAGAACTATTCCAAGATATGCGCCTTGGTCTAGGGCTAGGAGAGCTTCGTAAAAATGATACCCCTCTCTCCGTTTTTATTTTAACCGAACCCACTTAAGTTTCTTATGTACCTTGGTGATCTACCAAGGATCTAGTCAAAATGTTACTGGGTATTCTTTGGTTGTTAATCAAACCTTGTAAAGGTTTCCTGGGTATCCCTATTTTCATACAGAATTTAGTTGACGCTAGTTTAATACGCATGGATGGTTTTTATTTTAAAGGGCATGACCGAACCCATATATGGGTTGCCTACATATCTCATATAACTGAAAATCAAGTTAGCATGTAATTTAATGCACATGGTTGGGTAAATTAAGTTTATTATGATCTGGGCATTTCATTTTACGTTATGAGACGAAATGAACACTATTTCCATCGGGAAAACATGAATAGGATGAAATGTGCCCTAGTTATAGATTGGGGCAGTGACTGGATACATTCTGTTGTGGAATCTAATCCGAAACTTCCTATTATACTATTCATGATCACCGATAGTGAGTGTCAGCCTACGGTGAAAAAGAGACTGATTAACTACTATATTATGAAGCTAAATCGATTTGTCTCGCAATTTATGGAAGGTGATGAATTCGGGATTAATGTAAATCCCCGAATACACTTCCCAATTGGTTTATTATTGTATTTATGTATTCTTTGAGAGACTCGGATATCATCTTTTTATTTCACCGGATTGATGGTGTAATTTAATTAGTTATCCCTTGAAATATCATTGTTTGCTCTTATAGTGTATTAATTTTTCAAAGTTTCTCCAAAGTGAGATAGGTTTGTAAATTTTGGTATATTCCTATTTTAGGGGTGGGATTTTTCAACTTGGTTTTCTAAATTATACCTTAATTTTAGTAATAAATAACATGTACTTAAACTAAAGAAGGTAGAATCGCCACCATTGCTCTCAGAGGAATGAACTCAATCCCTTTCCTCTAGTGATTGGCTAGTGATAAATCTTTGGAGATTAGTCACGGCTGTTTATGATTGTTTCTATAGAATAATAGCGGCACTGAGTCCAACATGTCTTCGAAAAGTCACGTAATAATCCTAAAAATTTCAACATATATCCTTAAGTTGAAACCCTAGTGATAAACTTTGACCGTTTCTTTAAGACTACACTATGTTAATCATTGGTTCTTTAGGAGATGGCGGTCATTATCCCTCATGTTCTCATGGGAAGGGCAAATCCCCTGAGAACCCTTTCAGAAGGAATGCTTTAAAATGCTGCCGAGGTCGACGCAAGGCTTTGGCACTTAGGATTTTCAATGACATGCCCACCCTTTCTACTTCTACTGCTGAGGAAACCCTTAGAGCATCTAGAGTCGACGACTCGATGATGCTTGGTTCGTCGGGTGCTCCTTTGTGATGTACCCCAGATTTTGATTAGCGAATAAAGTAGAGAATTGGGAAGAGAATGAAAACAAGTTTCATAACTTCCTCTCTAAGTCGTCCAAATCAGTTCATTTTGAAAATGGTTTTTCAAGGGATTTTCTAGGCATTTGTTTTGAAAAACTTCTTGAGCCAAGATTTTTGTTAAAAATAGAGTCGCCACCTAGTATGGGGTTAAATGGTGTGTTAGGTCACCAGGATTTTAGAAATTCATTTTTCCTTTAGAAATAACTCGTGTTTTGACTTCCATAGGTCTATGTACTAGAGATATTCTTCAAGTTCGAGAGTCAGTTATACTCAGGAAAGGTGTTAGACACCCCAAGACACCCGTCTAAAGACAGTACCTCAGTCTAAATAGATATTCACTATTAAACACTATCCAAGTAGTTTTCTTTGATTTACCTAAACTAAATAATTCTTTTTTTTTTATAGTTTTTTTTTTTTTTTTTTTTTGTTATTTTTTATGTATTTTTGACATGATATAATGGAAATGAGGTAAATACTACAACTACTACTAGTTAGCGATACCCAAAAACAGTTTATAAATAGACAAATATGTAAATATGCAAACTATACTAAATGAAATGTAAACTAAGACTAAGTTGTTTGGATATGCGACCGAACCCGCACATGGGTTGCCTACGTATCTCAAATGAGAATCAGGTCATCATGTAGTTTGTTCTAGTTAGGGTAAACGAAAAGGTTTATTATTAGTGGTGTGACCGAACCCTTATGGGTTGCCAACATTCTTTAGGTGGTTACTAAAGACCAAGTCAGATGTAGTTCATTGTTATCTCGTTGAAAACTGGATTCATTATTAGAGGTGTGACCGAACCCTTATAGGTTGTCTACGTACTTTGGGTGGTTATCAAAGATTAGGTCAAACATAGTTCAGTCTTGTTATGTTTGAAAACTGGGTTGGTTTCGGTTAAAAGCTGAGTTAGTTTAGTTAAAGACTGGTTTGCTCAATTTGTTTTGGTTTATTATCAGTTAGTTTTGGTTGTGAACAAACCTGAGTAACAACTGTTGGCCCATTAGAATACCCAAGAGAGATGGTGAATTGGATAATTAAAAAATAATCAGAATAAAAATTAATAAATCAAATAATTAATTTTATGCCTAAATTAATTATTATCTTTATAATACAACGGAATTAATCAATCAACTAGGTTCACACACAAACAACAAAAATAGACAAATTAAGAAAGCAGCACACCAGAGATTTATACTAGTTCACCAAACTACTCTTGGCTAATCCAGTCCCCCGAGCTCCACGGAGGTCGCACCCACTAAAACCAAGATTCCTTTAAAGGTAGGAACCAAACCCGCACACCGATTATTTTACAAGCCCATAATCAACCTTTACAATTTTCTTTTCAAAGGCTAAGAAATAACCTCTACTTTTTACAGGTTAAAGAATAACCTAATTCTTTTTAACACTTAGGCTCAAGAATCAAAACCTCACCAAAACACTCCAAATATCCTTTTACCCGGTAAGGATTGAACTGTTATAAAATCACTCACAAACACGCAATTTTTATTTAGGAAGAATTACTACCTCAATCTCTTTGCAAGAAGAGACTGAAACCCAACTACCCTTGATTAAATATCCCTAATGATATTTAACCCATCACAACACACCAATACAAAAATTGATAATTAAATCTCACTCGGAGCTTCTACCACCCCAGATATACATAAACTCAATTAATATCCCAACTAGTGATAGAATTATGTGAGATGCAGAAATCTGATTTTAACAATATATGGGTAACAAATTGGAGCACGTAATCAGATTCAAAAAATTGTTTGAAAGAATATTTTCTTTACAAAATCAAAAATAATTTCTAAGATCAATTTTCAAAATATAATAATAAACAAGTAATCACATAATTAATTATGAAAATAATGTAGCTTCAATTCCGGTATCAGCACAAATTGATTGCAGTTGATTATCAGAATCACTCTTAGAACAACTCATAGTATCGTTGAATGATAACTCTTATAAATGCTCTCTCAAAAATATATAAACTGATTTTTTTCTCTTAGAATAATTAGTTCTCTTAGAAAATTCGCAAGTCTATATAAGGGCACATGTAATCAGCCTCCTAACGGTTAGTTTACAAGTGTCATGACAATAAAATACTCTTATAGACCCCTCATAACTTGAGGACTTCATTTAGGTTCAATTTCACTTAATTACAACTTTTAAGACTCTCAATTAAATCCCCAAAGTATTTCTCAATCAAAACAAATAAGTATAGAATCCATTTTAAGTACCAAATTGAGAAACTTTAATACTTAATGAACCATATTGAAAGGATTTAATTAGTATATGAATCATATCTCAAATGTTAAGAATATTCCCGAAATCTCTCTCAAATCATAACCAAAAACGGTTAGTTTTGGATTTAAAATCGGATCAACCAATATCCTGAAACTGCACGTTCAGTCGACTGAAGGATACTGGAAGTAGTCCATGCACTTGATCGGTCGACTCCTCAGTTGACTCGCAGATTCAGAGAGTTTGCCAAGCTTCCACCAGTCGACGGCTCTGTCGACTCTCAAATTCAGAGAGTTTGCCAAGCTTCTATCGGTCGACCGCTCTCTCAACTCGCAGATTCAGAGAGTTTGTCTTCTTTCTCAGGTCGACTCCTCAGTCTACTGCCCCCTCCTGAATCTTTTATCTGATCTCGTTTTTAAATTACTTTATTTTACAATTTTGCCCATTTATCCATATTTATATTCAAATGAACTCCACTAATACTCTTATATTCTATTTATTCTTTTTAATTCACATAAGAGAAAATAAATATACTCAACCAAAACACACATAAAAGATAAAATTCATTTTGTGCCGTGTGTGTGTGTTCCTAAATGGGATATTAAGAGTTTATATTTACCTGGATTGTTTTCTCTAATATCTTCAAACTCTTAATATTTCTTTATCATCTTGATATCTTCATTTAGCATCCATTCACTTTAACATCTTCATTATTGGAACATTAAATCACTGAAACATTTGATCAAACATTAGTTCCACCAAAACATCAATACTTAATTGTTCATTAAAATCTTGGGATCAACAATCTCTCCCTTTTGATGATGACAATTAACTTAATGTTTTCTTTAAAAATAAAACATAACCACACTCCCCCTGAAACTGAGGACGGGTTCTTTAACTCATATAAACATAATAATGAAGATTTTAATAATTTACAATTTAAAAGATACTTAATAAAACACAATTTTTTAAAATTTCTCTTTAACTCATTTAAACATCATAATGAAGATTTCAATAATTTACAATTTAAAAGATACTCAATAAAACACAATTTTTTTAAATTTCTCCCATTTGATTAAAACACAGTTTAAGAATTCTCTCCCTAAATAAAACAAATAAAACATCACCATTTCTCCCCCTTTGTCATCTTCAAAAACAATTTAGGTAGGGAAGGAGAAAACAACAATTATGTAAGTCACTCTAGGCAAACATCATTATAAGCTCTTTTGATCAAATTTTTAAAAGTTTAAAACTTATTTAAATAACTTTTTAAGCCCAAAAATTTTAAACTTATGGATAAATATCACATCTACTCAATCATTTAGCATATCAAAACCATTTTCAACAAATACGATGTGGATCATTACTAAAGATAAAAATCTAACCAATTGGATCAAATCTAGGTACTTCATCAAAATCTAAACACTATTAGTTAATGAAATCCAAAAAACCTAGATATACTATTACAGACCCAAAAAAATGTTGTGGATCATGTTTTTAACAACACAAGGATAAAATCTAAGGAGAGCTCTGTCCAGAGAAATGGTAGTAAAGTCCCATTGGACTAGTGGCTGCCTGCTGTGGATATGGAACACCTGGTTGAATCATTGGTCCAGGAGTCATCTGCTGGTGAAATGGTGTTAAAGGAACTGCTCCCGATGGCCCTACACCTGATGGTCCTGCTTCTTATGGTCCTACTGCAGTAGGTCCTCCGAAGGACTGCTGTGCTCCATACATAGGATGGCCAGCAAAATGTGGCTGAGCACTATATTACTGCGGGTATCCATGGTGAGATGATTGCATATACTGAAACATTTGGTTCAGACTTCCTGTGATTTTTCCAAACCCAGCTTCTATGTTCATATTCATCTGAACCACTTTATTTTCCAGGCCAGCCATCCTCTCATCCATCAAATCGGCATGAATTCTTAAATCATCAATTTGATCATGAAAATAGTCTATCTTCTGATCCATGCTTAACTCTTCTTCTTCTTCTTCTTCCCCTTCTACAACCTGCGCTCTCTACTTTTTTTGAGACCTTTTCTTCACTCATCTATTTCTTTTAAACTCATACCCCATCAATGATGCATTTTGCACATTGATCCACCATGGTGTCATTGTTATAAACCTCTACACATCGGGATCAACTATTAATCCAAAGTTATCAAATATCTTTTGGAGTGCATCTGCATAAGGTTGTATTCCTGAGGATTTGTTAACGTGATGCATCATATGCTCCATCATGATATGGGGTAAGTCCATCTTTCTCCCTTCCACAATCTCATTCATTAAGTACAAATCAAAGTCATTCACATTAGCATGACTTCCTCATCTAGGCACAATTGAATAGGTCAGCACTAAGTGAAGAAATCGATGCTTAATGGATAACGAACCTGTTTTGTCTTCCTTTAAATCAAATTTTTCCATAATTGGCCTTCTATTAAAATTTCTTGAAAGCCAATTAGAAGTATTATATGGAAATACGTCTCCTCTTGGTAATCGTAAAATGTGACTTAACAATATCGCATCGAAACGAATTACAGTTACTTTAACAAAAGATTTAATTTCAAGATCATTGTAGGCCATGTTACTGTAAAACATTCGTACCTATATTGGCTTATACTCTTCTTTTTATTTACAAACTCAATCCATCCCAAATTTCTAAAATATGCTTCAATATCAATGTTTTTCTCTTTTAACTCAACAAAATCAGTAGGCTTGCATCCTAACACCCTTCGATTAACAAATTCATCATTATATCTTCTCTCAGCCTCTTCACTTCGAAAGTGAACAATGTCAAACTTAGGCTTATTCGTACGACTCTTAGTTCTAGTAATTTTTGCACAATCTCAAGCAACCACACTAGAATACTTCAATAAACCAAAGCCAAAACACCCAACTAATCCAAAAATAATCAACAAGCTATGGTCAATCCTCAAGAACAGTTGAAACCCTAGAATGAGAAAAGACCAACCTGTTTTCGCGCAAGAGAGAGCGCTTCTAACAGAAATTCGACCTTAGGTTTGTTGATTCAGCCAAAACTCCTTCAGATCTGAGCCGAAATGGACTGATTTAGTAAGATTTAGGCTTGGGCAAACTTGGGAGATGAGGGGTTTTGAGAGAGAAAGGGTTTTAGGGTTCGGATGAAATGAAATAAAGAAGTGAGGTTTTTATATCTCGACACATTCGATCGACTGTTCAGTCGACTGATAGAGTTATACTGACTCTTGGGATTCCAACCTGAAACCTTCGGTCGACTGATCAGTCGACTGCTCTTTTCTGTTTTGTTTGATTTTATGCATTTAATCCTAATTTGATCTTCTTAGCTCAATTTTTACCTCTTATTTTGATCCACGTATATTTAAGAAATATTTACGCACACTTAAGCGCACACGCACATATTACAAACGTCTAAATTTCAAAATGAACAAGCTCAGTCTCTCTAACAAAATTAATAAACTTGAACTTTAAAATTTTTGACATACCTGGATCATCTTTGGGAGCAAGTGATGTGTGTACCTTAGGTGGATTATTAGTCTCTGATTTTAGGTTCTTTGTCTCCATCAATACTTGATTTTTAACCTTGATCTCCTCTTTCTTAGAAACAACAATTCTTTGAGCTGATTCGGTAAGAACCTTTTTGCATTTGCTAGTTGCTTCATGCATCTTTGGAACAACTTTGTAAATTAATCTTCTCTTGTGCTGGTATTTTGTCGTTTGTTGTGGATAAGTTTTGTCATCTCTCACATATTGAGCTTGTTGCTGCTGTACTCTTGTATTTGGTACGTGCTTATTCTTCTTAATAGATACATTAAACCTTGAATCCTTTTGTGGCATGACATATTCATTGTACCGTCTTGTCTATTCATATCTCCTTGTCGGCACATGGTATTTGTTGTAATTTCTTGTCTGTTCAAATCACCCTAGTCGGTATGTGATATTCATTGTACTTTTGTCTGAATCTCTGATTTGTACCTGCATCAAAATTTTATCTTTTTGGTATCCAGTTATTTCTAGATTCGACAGGCTAACCACGCAATAAATAACAAGAGTTTTCATAGTGATCAAATTTAACACAATAGAAACACTTAATATTGTTAGTACACCTCTTCGAATAGTCAGTGTTTCTTACCGGAGCGTAGAATTTTCAGCAATTTTGAGAAGCAGTTTTAGTAACTATTGGTTTTTCAAAACATTTAGTACTTTCAACATCCTTGAATTTATCCATTGCTTCCTTAAGCTCCTTTTGAGTCTTCTCAAGTAATCGTTCATTGGTGCTAACGTTTACTTGTAGACCAAAATTCTTTTTATGCATAAATTCAAGATCATTCTTAAGAATTTGGCACTCATTTTCAACAGAATGGATTTTCAAACGAGCTCTACCAAGCTCACACCTTGTCTTGTCTAATTCAATACTCAAGGTCTCTTTCAAAGTTTCAAGATTTTTCTTTTAAATTCATTCTTTTGAAACTCATAAAAATCATTTTTCAAAACCTCAGTCTCATCCTCAAGAGACTCATCTTTATCATACGACTTACTAATTTTTGATAAAGTATTTTTAAACTCAATAGTTTCAAAATATTTATCCAAATTCTTTTTCTTGAGGGATTTGATAGTACTAAACTTCTTATTTTCAAGAGTTGCAATCTTTTGCTCTAATTTAAAATTCTCTTTTCCAAAAACATAAGTAAGAGCAATAAGTGTCTCAATAACTTTATTTGCATTCTCATCATTGCAAATAATATCAGACTCATGATCAGAACAATGACTATTAGGAGAGGCAGAATTAACAGTAGCACACATAATATTAGAATCAGGACAATCCATATGATCTTTGTTAGTTAATAAATTCGAGCTAAACCAGCTCTGATACCAATTGTTGGCCCAGTAGAATACCCAAGAGGGGGGGAAATTGGATAATTAAAAAATAATCAGAATAAAAATTAATAAATCAAATAATTAATTTTATGCCTAAATTAATTATTATCTTTATAACACAACGGAATTAATCAATCAACTAGGTGCACACACAAACAGCAAAAATAGATAAATTAAGAAAGCAGCACACCAGAGATTTATACTGGTTCACCAAGCTACTCTTGGCTAATCCAGTCCCCCGAACTCCATGGAGGTCGCACCCACTAAAACCACGATTCCTTTAAAGGTAGGAACCAAACTCGCATACCGATTCTTTTACTGGCTCAGAATCAATCTTTACAATTTCCTTTTCAAAGGCTAAGAAATAACCTCTATTTTTTACAGGTTAAAGAATAACCTAATTCTTTTTAACACTTAGGCTCAAGAATCAAAACCTCATCAAAACACTCCAAATATCCTTTTACCTACTAAGGATTGAACCGTTATAAAATCACTCACAAACACGCAATTTTTATCCAGGAAGAATCACTACCTCAATCTCTTTACAGGAAGAGACTGAAACTCAGTTACCCTTGATTAAATATCCCCAATGATATTTAACCCGTCACAACTCACCAATACAAAAATTGATAAGTAAATCTCACTCGGAGCTTCTACCACTCCAGATATATATAAACTCAATTAATATCCCAACTAGTGATAGAATTATGTGAGATGCAGAAATCTGATTTTAACAATATATGGGTAGTAAATTGGAGCATGTAAGCAGATTCAAAAAATTGTTTGAAAGAATATTTTCTTTAAAAAATAAAAAATAATTTCTAAGATCAATTTCCAAAATATAATAATAAACGAGTAATAATCAATATGGAAAGATCTCACCCGAAATCCATAGAATTAATGATGAAAATAATGTAGCTTTAATTCCGGTATCATCACAAATTGATTGTAGTTGATTATCAGAATCACTCTTAGAACAACTCATAGTATCGTTGAATGATAACTCTTATAAATGCACTCTCAAAAAGATATAAATTGATTTTTTCCTCTTAGAATTGATTAGAATGATTAGTTCTCTAAGAAAATTCGCAGGTCTATATAACGGCACATGTAATCAGCCTCCTAACAGTTAGTTTACAAGTGTCATGACAATAAAATACTCTTATAGACCCTTCATAACTTGAGGACTTTATTTAGGTTCAATTTCACTTAATAACAACTTTTAAGACTCTCAATTAAATCCCCAAAGTATTTCTCAATCAAAACAAATAAGTATAGAATCCATTTTAAGTACCAAATTGAGAAACTTTAATAATTAATGAACTACATTAAAAGGATTTAATTAGTATATGAACCATATCTGAAATGTTAAGTATATCCCCGAAATCTCTCTCAAATCTTAACCAAAAACGGCTACTTTTGGATTTAAAATCGGATCAACTAATATCCTGAAACTGCACATTCAGTCAACTGAAGGATACTGGAAGTAGCCCATGCACTTGATCGGTCGAATCCTCAGTCGACTCGTAGATTCAGAGAGTTTGCCAAGCTTCCACCGGTCGACCGCTCTGTCAACTCTCATATTCAGAGAGTTTGTCCAGCCTCTATCGGTCGACCGCTCTCTCGACTCGCAAATTTAGAGAGTTCGTCTTCTTTCTTCGGTCGACCTCTCAGTCGACTGCCCCCTCCTGAATCTCTTATCTGATCTCGTTTTTAACTTACTTTATTTTACAATTTTGCCCTTTTATCCATATTTATATTCAAATGAACTCCACTAATACTCTTATATTCTATTTATTCTTTTTAATTCACATAGGAACAAATAAATATAATCAACCAAAACATACATAAAAGATAAAATTCATTTTGTGCCGTGTGTGTGTGTTCCTAAATGGGATATTAAGAGTTTATATTTACCTGGGTTGTTTTCTTAATGTCTTCAAACTCTTAATACTTCTTTATCATCTTGATATCTTCATTTAGCATCCATTCACTTTAACATCTTCATTATTGGAACATTAAATCACTGAAACACTTGATCAAACATTAGTTCCACCAAAACATCAATACTTAATTGTTCATCAAAATCTTGGGATCAACAACATTTCTTTGATTTTGTCAAGAACCTTAAACGAACTCCTTTTCTTTGGTTAGTTTAGTGTTTCTGTGTGAGTTGTGAGTTAAAAGTGAATTAGGTGAACTTTTCTTGTAACCACCGGTTGGTTTCCAAGTTGCCTAGTTACCCTTATATATTTTTGTGAAAATATCTAGATTTTTTGAACCTAGCCATGCCATGTCATCCCAAGCATTTAATTCTTGATGGGATGTGCATTTAATGCATTGCTTGGAGGCTACTCATCCGATTTAGTTTTGGTAAGGGGCAGTTAAGATTCAAGACTTTCGGTTGGTGTCTAAGATATTTTACTTAAAATGTCTAGATACCTTGAATATGGTCTTGACATGTCATCCCAAGAATTAAATTCTTGATGGGATGGGCAGTCAATGCCCATTGAATGCCTTACTTAGGTGGTGCATCGAATTGGTTTGGTTTCGATAACAGTTGGTTCTACTCTAAGTGCCTTGTCCTCTTTCTTTTCTATTTGATAAGAAACTTCCAGGAAGGAATCTCATTCATTATAAGGCTTGATTTGTGGTCCTTAAACGATGACCAGGCCCCTTTATTGCTTGGGCCTAGGGTGATTTGTCAAGACTACTTGGATTTGGTGAAAATCCAAGTTAAGCCCAATCCTTAAATCACCTTGTGATCTAGGGATTTGTCATGACCTTTCCAAACCTTGTTTAAGGTACCTTGGATGGTTTTTTGGTAGTACACATAAATGAAATGGATGTTTTTGGTATTAAATTTGATAAGATTCAGGGGTTGTAAATGTTACAAGGTCGGGGTGGATAACTGAGTTGATTATTTAAAATGTCTATAATTTAAGGGTTCTGACTAGGATTTATCTATACTAAAGATGATTTGATGAAAATCAAAATGTAGTAAATTCATTTTAGACCTCCTTAAACTAGTAGAAATTTTGAGTTTGACCCAAAACATATACTTAGCTGTATTTTGTCAAATTCAATATTTTTGCATTTTTGTCTTGTCTTTTGTTGTTTTTGTATATTGCATGGTATGACCTCAGGTAGAAATTCATTCCCTTTAAACCTAAGTTTAAAGTTTATCTGAATTTATACTTGATCCGACACTGACTAGGCCGGACTAAATGTGGTGTCTATACTATGGGTCAGGAGTCTGGTGGCCCTTCTGACAGAGCTGACATGCTCGAGTAGGGCATTTCTGATAATTTCCCAGGAGAAGACTTTGAGCCTGGTAATCCCATTCCTAGACCATTCTGTGATAGAGCCCTTACCTTTGATACGACGCGACTTTAGTCCATAGCTCTAGATGATCAATCCTTAGTAGGAGATCTTCATGATTATCCTTCTATTTACCTCCATTCTATAGGTTCACTATTAAAACCTTTCTTAATTTTCCCCTATTTCTAAAAGAAAAACTTCTTATATTTTTGTGGGTAAATTTTTATAAGTCGACCACCTCTGTAACAGGAGTTTCAGAGAGACATGGTTGACTTTTTACACCTTCTACATGAGGAGGATGTACCTCGACTATTGCCTATTCTTCCAAGGATGTGGCTTCAGGAATTTTCTTACCATTCAGGCCTCTCGCATGGATCATGGGTATCCTAATGCTTTGATTAAGTGCTGGTTTTTTACGATGAATTCTTTGTACTTAGTCTACGGAGAGTTGGTCCCGACACCCCTCAACTGGGCAATGATCACCGATGTTAACTTCTAAGGATGAATTTTTCCTTTGAGAAAGACATCATTAACTGAGATGAAGAAGCTCCTGGGTAGGATACCAGCAGAGACGATGAGCAAAACGTGTATACGACAGAGCAGCTTAGTGCACAAGTCGGTTTTCACACTTCTAACTCCAAAGGATCTGGTGTTGAGGGATCAGCGGTATCGTTCCCTACTACTTCTATTTCTTAGTGGGACCTTCATGGATTCTTCGAGTTCCACTATCTCTCTCCACTTCATAGGGACACTAAGTGATTTGGCCAACTTGGCAAAGATTGACTGGGGTAGCTTCACCTTTGTAGGCTTCTTGGCAGGGATGTACTTTCATGTATTCGCTTGAGTTGGCAGTATCACGGGGTTTTGACAGTGTCTACCTGTGAGTTCATTTTAAATATTTTATCTTTCCTTTATATTTTTCTTTTCTATTACTTAGTTTATTTTCTTCTCTCATTTTTCTTGTAATATTGAGCATATGAGTACCTTCCCTCATGTCGACCCTATTTTACTATAGAGGACTGCTTCCCCTACGAGGCGAAGTGGCATTGCTCCGTACTGGAGGAGGGTTCCTCCTTCCGAGGACACGTTGTGGCCCATACTCAGCTGAGTTCCTAGCGCGTAGAGACATTATCTAGAACCCATACCGTCATGACACTCATTAGGCAGACATGCTTCCTGAGAGGATACTGTTGACTCAGCATCACGTCTTCATAGGTCCGTCTTCTTAGGAGTTATACATAGGCGAGAGAGCGACTCCTCTAATTTTTGGTATATTGTGTTGGCCTCCTATTCCTCCAACGGTACAGTTTGGACCCTATACTAATATTGATCCTGATATGTTAAATCCAGTGGTTCCCACAGATGTGCTGGTTACTCCCTCGATTTCTGAGGATGAGTACCTTCAGTGGTTGTCACATTTGTCGATTGTTACTCAAATGGACATAGCACACTTAGTGGGAGGTATGTTGTTAGGCCACAGGGTGCTAACCTTATGGGCTAGTCACAGCGATAGGGAGGTGGTTCCAGCCTTTGAGCTTACCACTATTAGAGCCAAGAGAGATAATCTTAGATAGGAGTGCGATCAGCATCACCGGTATAGTGAGGACTTACAACGAGAGATCCATAGACTTCACAAGTTATCATTAGATCACTAGACTATGGGTCCTTATTCTAAGGCACGTACAGCTACTCTAGGCACAATAGAGTTCACGGCTGACTTAGAGGCTTCTATCCCCTTTGCTATGCCGACCCCACTGACTGGGGTTTTTGGAAGAGGTATGGACTGACCCATATCAGACCTTTGTTAGGCATAGATATTGCTCTCTTTTGGGATTGGATTATACATTTGTATCTTTTGGGAATATGTATTATAGTGGATAGATTTTGTACTTGTATTATTATTGAATATGTAGTATAGTGGATGTATCATTCATTTTTTTTTTCGGTATTTATTTTTATGGATGTGATTGTATATGTATCTATATGGATGGACATATATTTTTTATTTTCTAATGTATGTTTCTCCCTTTTATTATTGTACTTAATTTATGGGATATACATGTATTATTTTAGTTTTTTTACATTTATTATCAGTGGGGTGACATATTGATAGTGTAGATAGTTAAAAAAAAACTTATCTTTAATTATTAGCATATATTTCTTTGAACATCTTATGCTAATGTTTTCCTAAAACATAAATAAACCTAAATATGATAACAAATTTTATGCACAAATTTTCTTTATCATATCAGGATATTATGTATGATTATTTTGGACGTCATTCATTTTCCTGAGAGAAGGGGAAGAGATCATCCCACCTTTCTACCAGAAAAGGTCGATCGTCCAATCATACTGTCTCTTTCCAAGAGGTGGGGAGACCTAGAAGTATTATAACTTAGTCTGGACAGGTAGTATCACTATAATTTTTTATGTAAAAAGATATACGTGACATACATCAATTGTTTGGCATATTCATGGATGATATTTTCTTTGAGTGAACTTTTTTTCCCATAAGGTTTCTCCAAATTTATTTGATAAGTGGTTTATCTATCAACAAATCAAGTATTTTTGAGTTCAAATATTTGTGAGTTTTCGAATATTTTTGTTAGTTTTTATTGATATTTGATTTTTTTGTAGGACATTAGGAAATGAGACAAATCAAGAGAAAAAAAAGGCCAAGCAACAAGCTCAGGGCTGTATCACCAAAGTGATGGGGCTGTAGTGTGGAATCACCACCGCGTTTTGGCACTACAGCGAGAGTTCAATTCGGGCTGCAACGCCGATTGATGAACTTCAAGCTCATTTTTTACTACGATACAAGCTGATCACGTAGCATCTCAGTTATCCAACAGACTGGGCATCACATTTGGTAGAGATGGTTAGCTCTGGACTAGCATGGACTATGAGGTGTACGATGTTGATTGATATTTACTTGGATTACGTGGAATTGCCTTTTATCCCTCTGTTAGGATTCTAAGGCTGTGTCGCCTACATTCCCAATCAAGTACTCCATCAGTTCAGCAGGACTTAGTATATTTCATTCGTTGATAGCCCGATTGATGCTCATTATACTTTTGAGTTTGGGGACGGGGCTAGAGATACGGTAGCTTATGCTCAGTGGGAGCATTGTCGCTTGACATCTGATAGGATTTCCTTCTCAGCATATCCATCGGCGATGACAATGTATATGATTTAAGTGCACCCTCACTATCATACCGTGGTCTCACAGTTCGTTGAGATATCTATGACCGAGACTCTTTTTTTGTTGGTGGAAGATGCTCCATCTTCCTAAGACTATCCCTCCTCTTTCACGGAGGAGGAGTTTGCCTAGATTTACTCTTGCATAGAGGCTCTGGATTACGTGCGATCCCTCCGCTCGTCCCTTACTCTTTGATTGTATGGTACCGACTACTTTTGATTGGTCTATTTCCATTTAGCTTTGTTTTGTACTTGAAACATTAGTAGTTTTATTTAGTATTTGGTGTGTGAAGCTTTATTACTTGCCATTTATCTTATGTCTGTCTTATGTAAAAGTTTTAGACGGTAATCTTTATCTGGGAATTATTGTATTATTATTGTATATATATGAATTATCATTATCTTTTGTGATTATAATTTACAGAAAGATTAAGTACCCTTTTGCCTTTAGCCATCTTAAAGTAACTTCTACTGTAAAAGAGACGAGTGAAGGTCATCGATGTTTACCTAGGCCTTTTTTCGGGCTCAAGAATCTTGATAACAAGAATGCCTATCTTCCTTTGGATAACATAAACTTGGCTTCCTCATTATTTTTCCTTCTTTTGGTACTCTTTATCCTTCTTTATCTGGTTCTCTGATCTTAGGGGTAGTAGATCATCTTAGGTTGATTTCTATCCTTTTCATTATCCTAGATTCCCTTTAGTTAAAATTTTGGTGTCTCGACTTATAGTCCTTATCACGCCTTTGCGTGTATCCCTCTTTATCTCTTACAGGATTATTTAATTAAAGTATGCTTTTAATTTCCATATTCCGGAATTCAAAAGTTGGGCTGAAATTTAAAATAATCACCTTAGTAGTTTGTTATCCAGAATTATCTAGTATAATTCCACCAAGTTTGATATTTGAAATCATCTAAGAGTGTTATTTAAATTACCTAGGCCCTGAATGCTACCCTTACGTGCTAGATTTATGCATCACTAAATGCGGGCTTATTTTGTCTAAAGTCAACTCAGGTCTTTATACTCTAGCTTTCATAAATCAATTTACTTGTCGCAATTTACACACCACGAATAGTTAAAAATAATGATAACATAATTTCAATACTAAATTAGACCATTATCCAAAGGAAAAGGTTAAAAGAAATGACTTGTTTCAACCAAAGGATGGTGAGATATTGACAAAAAATCTATGAACTTTAGAAAGAAAACCTAAGAGCCCTGATGTGGAATCGTTACACATGTTCCAACCTAGGAATGTCCAAGTAACCACGAAGAAATATAGAAGATCTCCTCAACCAGAACAGAAGGAAGAAATATTCGGAAAATTTTTGATATGAAGAATGATAGATAAAGTCTTGGAACCTGACCTCGCTATAGAAAAATCGGATAGTTGAACAAAAAATGATCAACTAAATATAAACTGACTTATATAGACATAACCAATTCTGAAACACATGGAAATCTACCTAACATAAAAGTAGGAGGAACCTTGTAGAATTAAAGACAACCAAGACTAGAATAAGACAAATAGCCTTATCAAGATAATACTTAATAATGGGGAAAATAACCGGGAAAAGGGAAAATCAATGGAGACCTTAAGATTAACTCAAATTACCCTAATTCTCTAAAAATGTAAAATATTGAAAGTAGGTGTTAAGGGAAAGAAAATAATATGTAAAGACTAGTCTCAGAAAGTTTTTGAACACTAAGTGGTCACACGAAAGCAGTCGGGTGAATCGTGCACTTTATATAATCCGAATATTAAGTCGTAGGGGTGTCTCAACACCTAGTGACTTGGGCAAACTAAACCGGGATCACTACCCAAAGCTCGCTACATAGATTATATAGAAAGTATGACTTCCTACTTGCTGGAGTGAATAAAATAAAAGAAAATTCTCTTAACACTACCAGGACAAAATAACATTTGTTAGTCACCATGAACTAATACTTGTTACTCTGTCACTTCTATTCTCCATCCTCTGAGTCATCTTGGGAAGGCCCATCTAGTTTATCCTCAGTACAAGACAGAAGAAATAAAGTAGAGCCATCGAAGAAATCTCTGGTAGCATATAGGGCCTAGGTAATCTCGATAACAATCTTAGAAAATATCAATATCAGAACTTGATGGAATTGAATTAGACAACCTCGTTACCTAATAACTAAGGATATTTGGTTTAAATTACTAATGAACTTATCGTTATCATAGTTTAGATTAATCCAATGCAAAAATAGCGATAATTATTAAGATGATTGAACATTTGAATATGATTACCTAAGTATAATCTAGTCAAAATAATCTCACGTAAACGTGAAAAGGGAAATATGCATGGCATGTATAGGTATAATGCCTAAAGCATTAAAAATGAACTAGGGAAAGTATGGGAAGGGAAAAAAATAAGCCTTGCTAAATAAGTCATCATTCAAATCCTCTTCCAAAACTCATCCAAAAGTCATTCAAAGCCCAAGCCAAATCAACAGTGATTCCTATTCCGAGCTAGATGTTCCCATTCTAGGAAATTTCGATCTCACCCAAGCGAGACACGAAATAACCCTTCGCCAATCCTACCCAAACCTTTCCATATTGCAACCAAAACCTAGAGACTGTTAGAGGAAAAATCCTGATCAGAAATCCAGTTGCAACATAAGAAGGAGCAAAGAAATTGGAAGCCTATCAGAAGTACTAGTCAGTTTTCCGTATCAGAAATTACATAAAAATAACCAGGGAAGATGGCTAATTGGTAGGGCGTAAAATACACCGCTACTTACTCTCACAAGTATACGAGGTCTAAGTTTTAATATAGTGGATCTTGAAGATCAGATATCGTTCCCACAGAGAAAAGTGTGAATAATTGAATACCGCAATTTACGTAGTCTCATGTTATCCTAACGAATTAAAAACATGATTTAAAATTAAACTAAACTAAACTACAATTAGTGGGTTAATCTTAACTAAGTTGATTAATTAGGGATTGATTTCGTTCACTTAATACATGTTTGATTTCATTTAGTTAACAATAACGGAGTTTAGGTATCCGACAATCTCGGTTCGTAAACTCTTCCGCCACCTTTTCCAAGTGTAAGACGAGGGAATACGCGACTTCGTGCCGACGAAAAGGTCCCCCTCAATGTCTTAACGACTCTAGGCCACGTGAGTCTTCACCCAACGTCATCGATTGCACACTAACTAACGCCCTCTCAGGTCGTTAGGTCGTAACGATATGTTTACCCTAGTCAGAATCTAGGGTTACCTCTCCCGAGTGTCAAACCCTAGTTTCTCAAATCCAACCCTAATACCATTACAAGCATACTAAGATCGTCATCAAATGATAAACACAATCGGATTTAAAAGCAACAACCGTTAAAGAAACGTACATTAAACCAAACGAGTATTTACATAACTACATCAATCTCTAACCAATCTTTAATTAAACTAACATGTTCTTAGCCAATACAACATTAAATCAAAAGGGGATCATCAATATCAACAATAAACATTAAGTACAAAGATGGAAACAAGGGAAGAAAAATCAAATCTCAAAGTGCAGTAATCCACTTTCGCCAAAGAACAATCCTCCCGAGCTTCCTCTTCTCCATTGATGGACTTCCTCTTCTAGCTCTTCCGGAAATGGTCAAGAACACTTCCTAAAACTAATATAATATACTTCCTAAATTATCTAAACCTAACTAAGGTGGCAGGAGCTCTCCAAATATCAACTGGTGCTCTCTAGCGTTCTAGGGTCTTCAACAATTGGGGGAGAAAGGCGTTAAAAAGAAGGATTTGGGGAAATATCTTCAAAATATCTGAAAACAGATATTTCTGCACAGAGTGTCACCACCTAGGCGGTGGCTTGAGTAGGTTAAGTTTCTATCGGATCTTCGCCTAGGCGGTGGCTGCTGGCACAACATTCTGACGTTTTCTTGCCTAGGCGGTGGTTCAATATTTCAGCACTCCAACATTCTGCCTCTTTTCCGCCTAGGTGGTGGAATTTCCACCTAAGCAGTGGTCTTCATGCACTGAAACCCAGTTCTTCACGTTTTGTTTACCGTTTCTCTACCATTTTCGCTTGTTTATCGCCCGTTAACGTCCATTCACCTGTTTTACACTAAAACAAACTAAAACGCAATTAAATATAACTAATACACTTGAAAACTAACAAATTCGGTTTCAAAATAGATAGGTTTTTTACATCTATCACTAATAGCGAAAGATACTTAGTGTAAGCATTCTAGGAGGCATTCTAGGAAAAGATTGGCATCTCTAAATAGATAATGAATTCCCTAAGAAAAAAATTATAGAAATGGGCGTTGTAAAATCATACAATACATAAAGTCAGTATCGAGATACTACACAAAAATAATGCATCACGATTCACTTAGGCATACATAAAATGCATACGCATGAGAAAAATTAGTCAACGTACTTCAAACTAGAGCCTGTAATAATATGCATATCATTTAGCATCAATAAACCATCATTGACACGACACTTACACCCACACACTTTATTTTGGGAGATCTAGTAGGCTAACAGGCAATCCTCGGACATGTAATCTGGTCAAGTAATCTCACCATGTCACCATACCATCATCCGTCCCTGATAATAATTTTCAACCAAATTAGGTTTAGACAAGGAATCAACCTTACATAAAGTGAATCTTGATAATAAACCTTACGCATTCCTAAGAAGTGTCAATGTGTAATTGAGTGTCATTAGAAAGTTGACCTCACTAAGACCTGACATGACCTTCTTAGAATTAAGCAAGTCCTAGAGTCGTACTAAGCCTCCAATCGACCAAAATGAAACAACATAATTTAAATACTTCAATATACTAACCAATCAAAGTTAACGATCGATTTTACCTAGCTAAGGCTTAGACAAAAATTATAGCAAGAAGAACCGATTTATCTTCATAATCCTGTAGCTAATCAGTCTCTTTCCTAGCTCGCAAGCTGGGGCATATTTTACACTGTTAATAATCATGAATCACATGATAGGAAGTGTTAGATTGGATTCCCCAATGGAACTTATCCAATCACTGCCCAAGTTTACGACTGGGGCTCATTTTATCCTATCCATATTTTCTTGATGGAAACACCATTCATTTCGTCTCACGACATAAAATGAAGTCCTCAAATCATAATGAACTTAATTAAATTCATTAAACCAAAAGATATAGGAACTACGTGTCAGCTTGATTCCCGGCAAGTCCAGGATACGTAGGAAACCTTCATGCGTTAGGTTGACAACTTGAGGACTAGGAACTACGTGTCAACCTGATTCCTGGCAACATCCGCGATATGTAGGAAACACTTTGGGGTTTAGTTGATAACCAAAAGAGGATGAACTACGTCCGACCTAATTCTCGGCAAGTCTAGGATACGTAGGAAACATTTTTAAGGTAAAGTCATCAACTTTAAAATTCCTCATCCAAATCAAAGATAAATTATATTTCGACCTGATTTTCAGTTATCTAAGATATGTAGGCAACCCATAATGTGGGTTCGGTCTCCATTAACAAAATTCCCACACCAATTGGGATTCAATCATGTCATCAAATATTAAAAATCCCCATAGAGTCACTCAATAATAAAAATCCCCTAATCAATTGGGATTGAAACATACCAAATATAACAATCACCCATTAATCAAGATTCAATCATATGAACTATAATCAATCAAGAAAGAATTAGGTGTCCACCTAAGTCCTGGTAAATACCAGGATACGTGAAACCTTTATAGCTTGGGTCACTACCTTAAATGAAATTCCTCCATCCTTAGTAGATTGCACTTCGGCTTGTCTTTGGTAAATCACCAAGGTACATAGGAAACCCAAGTGGGTTCGGTCGAAGTCGAAGAGATGTCAGTATTACGATATTCTCTCATCCCTGTATCAAGGCGCATCTCTCGAGAAGTCCCTTGACTTCTTTGAGAAGCTAATTATTTTGTTAAGTAGACAGTAAATGATACCTATGCTCAAACTACACGTCGACCTAATCCTTGGTAGATTACCAAGGTACGTAAAAAACCTTTGTGGATACGGTTAACAATCTGAGATAGCACAACAAGGATCAAACTACATTTCGACTGGATTCTTAACCTAGGAATTCAGTGCATGTAGGTAACCTAGGTGGGTTTCAGTCATCCGATAATCATCATCCAAAACAGTAATATCAACATATACAAACAACCCAAAGGGGTTTCCAGACTAAAACAAACATTACAATCACTCAGTTCAAGATATAGAGACTACCCATGTGGGCTCTACCGCATCCTTTGAATGCTCAGGAGGTAGTCCGATGCCCCAGCTAGATTTGGGGCACATTATATCCGGTTTCTCCATTGAGATTCTATTATAGGAGTTGCCCCAGCTAGGGATGGGGCATATTATATAAGATTTTCTCTGTATAGAGTTTCTTCATATAAGACTCGCACCAATCATAATCAACGCAGAAATTCCTAACTGAAATATATTATCCCTAGAAAGAAACAAGCATCATCAAGCCCCAGTCTACGACTAGGGCACATATTATCCGAGGTTAAATTTTCCCCTGGAAGTTTTCTAGTCCTCATCAGGCAGTCCCAAGCGAGATATGGCTAAGAAACTCCACTAGGTGTTGAGTTTCCCTGAGGGTCTTTGCCTGTGTGAATTCTCTCATTCATTTTTAATCATGTATTGATATGACAACCCAGTAATTAATTTCTTTAACCAAGAACCTGTTCCACCAAATATGGATAACTAAAGAGTCCGAACTACATTTGACCTTATTCTCAATTAAGTCTGAGATATATAGGCGTCCCCATGGGGGTTCGGTCAAGCCAGCTCACGAAAATGAATGGTTAAATATACCGTCGACCTTAGTGTTAGATAGACTAAACACCCTAGAATTAGTTTCTCTAACCCAAAACCATTCCACCCAATATTGAATTTACTTTACATGTTAGAACTACATGTGACCTAATTTTCATTAATTTGAGATATATAGGAGAACCCTTTGCGTACGGTCACAACCAAGAGTCGATTGACTGAGTGCCATATTCTCCACATTCTATAGGATAGATGGTGCATAATCCTCTTGGATTAACATTTTAATTTTAAACAAGACAGCCAGCAAAATAATATTTTAATTTTAAATGAGACATTCAGCTAGACAATATTAAACAAGACAGCTAGTGAGACAGTATTTTAATTTCGTAGTAGTAGAATTTTTACCTGCTAGAACTATATATAACTTGATTCTCATTAATTTGAGATATGTAAGAGAACCCTTTAGTATAGTCACAACCAAGAGTAGATGGACTAAATGTCATCTTCTCCGGGTCCTATAGGATAAACCGCGCATCATCCTTTAGGAATATATCGAGAGGGCTCGCACAGAGTGTCATTCTCACCGAGATTGTAAGGTTAGGTACTGTGATATCATCCTAAGGTATAGTAGTGTAATAGCAACCGGTAGTGTAATACGATAGTAGTATATCATCGAGGACATGTATTAGATTGTCGTCCTCACCAAGACCTTTAGAACTAGGTATGATGTCATTCTAAGGTATAGTAGTGTAGCATATAATCGGGGGGGCTTGAACTAGAGTGTTGTTCTCACCAAGACATTTAGAACTAGGTATGACATCGTTCTAAGGTTTAGTAGTATAGTATATATCATCGGGGGGGCTTGAATAGAGTTTTGTCCTTTACAAGACCTTTAAAACTAGGTATGACTCCGTTCTAAGGCATAATATAGTATAGTTATTAGGAAGGCTTGAACAAAGTGTTGTCTTGACCATGACCTATAGGATCAGGTGTATCTCTATCCTTTAGGAATGCAAATAGGTAGGAATCAAATGTGTCACCATCCTTCCAGTAGTAATCTTCCAAGGTTGATTGTCCGTCATCCTTTGAAATATACAATGGTAGAAGTGGTCAACCGTCATCCTTGTTGAATCCTTAAGGACCAGGTATGTCACAATCATTTAGGATAGATTTAAATACATATATTTATATTTCATGTCTATCAGAACAAAATGTTAGTGTCTTTTTCTTTGTCAATACGAGTAAACTCACATAACAAAGTAGGGCAGTAGTAGACACCGCATTTTGTCTTGTCTGGTTAGTATCGAATCAAGTACAAATTCAGATAAATTTTAAACTTAGGTTTAAAGGGAATGAATTTATACCTAAGATCACACTGTATAATATAAAAAAAAATACCCAAAAACATGAGAAAAATACGAAAAACTGTTAAATTTGACAAAATGCAGTAAAGTAAACGTTTCGGGTCAACCTCGAAATCCCATAATTTGAGGGGGTCTAAAATGAATTTATTAAAGTTTGATTTTAATTAAATAACCTTTAGTATAGATAAAAATTAGCCACCACCCTTTAATTATAGGATATTTCAAACAATTTCCTCGGTTACATTTCCTAACCTTGAAACAATTACTATCACTGATTTTGTCAGTTCAACACCAAAAATATTTATTTTATATATGAATATTACATAAAATACCATCTAGAATAATCCAATATACCTTGATCAAGTCTAGTAAAGGTCATGACAAGCCCTAAATCACCAAGGTGATTAAGGGGGCTTGGTTTAGAATTACACCGAATCCAAGTTGTCTTGACAAACCACCCTAGGCCCAATGAGTCAAGGGCTTGACCATCACATAAATGACCAAGAAACCATTAGATATTCTTTGCACAAATATCTAAGAAAGGAACTAAGACACTTAGGATGTGACCAACCGTTATTGAAACTAAACTGATTCGGTTCGCCTCCTAAGTTAGGAATTTAATGAGAATTAAATGTCCATTCCATCAAGTATTAAATTTTTGGGATGAAATAGATAGTCCAAATTCAAGGTATCAAGATATTTTGATCAAAATACCTTAGAGTTAACAAAAAACCTTGAAATGTGATTACCCGTTACCGAAACCAAACCAAATTGGTTTGCTACCTAGACAAGGCATTAAATGCATATCCCATTAAGCATTAAATAATTAAGGATTACATGGAATGGGTGGATTCATTGAATCTAGATAGTTTCACCAAAATATCTAGGGGTAAATAAGAAACTTGAAAACCAACCATCGGTTACAAGGCATGTTAACCCGATTCGATCCAAAATAAACTAAATGAGTGATCACCAAGTTATGAATCATAATAGTGCATTAATTTCCATGTGACACATCAATACCATGTTTAATGCACCTTGAAAGCATTAATGATAACTAAACCGAAATAGTGAAACTACCCGATACTTAGCCCCTAAACCAAACCGATAGTGTCACATCAAGCCATTAATGCACCCATATGCAACCAATAGGATTGAAGGAGGGGTAATGATTGGTAATCATTGTCAATCATTAGTAATGATCGCCAATAATTTCCAAATCTTTGAAGATATTTCCTTGCACCTAAAATACTTTCAAAGCTAATCACAAACAAATCAAGATAGCAAGCCCCCTAGGACAAATAGTCCCTAAGAGAGAGACTAAATTATCCTACACATTAATTAATGTGCAGGCCCTTGGCCTCTAAATAGTGGGTCCCTGTTTCTTATTTTTACAAGACTTGAAATCTTAGCCCCTTTCTATAAAACTCAAGCCAAGTCTTGGGTGCTAAGATTCTCAAGCAAATTTTTTGAATAACACACCATTATTCTGCTAAAATTCGGTCTCGTATGGTGTTCTTGAGGTTCTTGGAGCAAAGAACTCAAAAGGAAGACGGTCATCGATCAACACCAAGTCAAGAATAGTAAGGAGTAAAGGGAGATAACCACTTAGGGAGGGCTACTTCCCCTAAGTAGGATGTTATTTAGGTTCTTGGAGAAAGAACTCAAGAGATCGATGGTGATTAATCGAGTTCCAACCAAGAAGATCAAAAAAGATATGAACGTTCTTGTTTAGGGAAAGACCACTTCCCTAAACTAGGTATGAGCCTTGAGGTTCCTTGATATTGTCTTAAATTTCCTATATTATTCTTCTAAATATCATAATCATGTAGTTTATACACTTAAATTTCAAGTACATAACTCACATAACCCATAATCAACCAAATAACACCTAATTATTGTTATAATAACCAAACTATGTCCAAATCATACAAAATTATCTCAAAAACATCAACAATATCTGAAAACATGTTAAGACCCAAATCATATGAGAACATGTTAAGAACATGTGAGGATTCAAAAAAACATCTATCACATCATGAGGATTGGATAGTCTCTACGATTCTCTCAAGAACCCCTCAAACCAACTCTTACTAACTATTAATCCAACTATATACTATTAATAATTGAATTTACTTTCTGCTAAATGTCAAGATCACAACCAGGCTAGCTTGTGGACTGGAACATATATATATACTACACCAACATACCCTTATGGCTAAAAAGCCAGGATAAGGGGATGGCCTCTATTCCTTCGAGGATATGTGAGATTCTTCTTCAGAATTCTTCCCACTTTTCTTAGTTACAAGTAGGACTAACATAAATATATGATATTTCTTTTCAATTTCAACTAACAAACTCACACACAAACACTAATTAACCAAAACAAAAGAGTTCGATTAAGGTGTTCTTGACAAAATCAAAGAGGTCATGTCCATATCATGTTGTTCACAACTAATAATCAAATCTAAAATCAACCCAGCTTTCAACTTAAACATGAATGAACTACGTGATGACCTGATCTTTGGTTACCCACCAAAGTACGTAGGCAACCCACATAAGGGTTCAGTCACCTTTAATAAATAAATCATATAGTTTTCACCCTAACACAAATGAACTACGTGAAGACCTGATTCTCATTAATCCGAGATATGTAGGCAACCCATGTGCGGGTTCGGTCACATATCCAAATAATTTAGTCTTAGTTTGCATTTCATATAACTTGCATATTTATATTCCTGTCTCTCATAAACTGCTATTGGGTTGTCGTTGTCTAGAATAATATAGTATAGTATAGAATTTATTACTTTCATTATGTTAAAAACACAAAAATATTTTAATTTCTAGCTGTAGTTGCAAACTAGATAACATTATTGTTTATATCATGTTAAAAATACATAAAAAAGGTAAAAATTTTAAAAAATGAATTTTTTTTTTGCTTAATGAAATCAACGAAAGTTACTCGAGTAATGTTTAATAGTGAATATTCATTTAGACTAAGGTACAATTTATGGACGAGTGTCTTGGGGTGCGTAAAACCTTCCCCGAGTATAACCGACTCCTGAATTTTAAGAATATATCTAGTACATTCCAAATAAAGTCAAAACACTTGTCATTTCAAAGAAAAATGAATTTCTAAAACTTCTAGTGACCTAGCACACCATTTAACTCTATGCTAAATGACAACTCTGTTTTCAACATAAATCCCAGCCCAAGAAGTTTATCAAAACCTACACTTAAAAAATCCCTTGAAAAACTATTTTCAAAATAAACAGATTTGGATGACTTAGAAATGGAGGAATGGAACTTGTTTCCTCTTCTTCTCGATCTCTACTTCTTTCGTTATCAAAATCCAAGATGCGTCAACAGTACACCAAAAATATTTTATCTCAGGTACCTCAGCTAGAGACAAATCCACTAGTAGCACCAGGTAAAGTCAGAGGATGTTGTGATTTTTTGTGTTACTAGGCTATTAGGATAGCTGTTGGAAGCGACTGGATTAGACCTTTTTGTAGTTTTGTTACGGAATAGTCGGTTATGTATAACCACTAAATTTTGAGTTGGTAAATATTTATGGAAATATATGTCCCTTGATAGTTAGTGTATATCTGTTATTAGTTGAGTAACGGCAAGTTGAGGTCAGGCCCAGCCTCGAGCGTGGGGCCTAAGGTGGGGTGTGACACTGAATTTTGTGGAAGGTCGCATAATTTTTCAGAAGTTGTTGAGTGAAACCAGTAGCTCGCTCAAGAATGCGAAAGATTGAGGTTGTCACCAAAAAAGCTAAAGAAGAAATTGAAAAAGAAAATAAAGAAGTTGAAGGCTAAGATTGAGGATATTAAAAAGGAAAAGCACCAATTGAACGAATCCCTTATTGAGGAGGAAGTCCATTGCGCTACACAAGCTGAGAAGCATGCGAATAAGAAACCAGATCTTGAGGAGCATCTTGTTGAGACAGTTGTGCATTCGGTTACACTATCCATAGAAAAGTAACAAAAATACTCCGAACACAAGAAGGAATAGCAGATGTTGAATTCAAGATTTTGATGAGCAATTAAATATTGATATTTTTTGTGGAACTAATGGTTTTATCAAGTGTTTTAGATTTATAATTCCATGCAATTGATTCAGAAGAATAAAACATAAAGGGCGCAAGATGGTATGACAAAGATATATGAAAGAGTTTTGAAGACACTAAAGAAAACAGAGTGAAAACAACTCTTTAATTTTATACTCTTAATGCAACACGAATTAGGATCACGCACAAAACTTAAAATGAAGTAATATTATGTGTATCCTGATAAGAAGTGATAATCTTATGATCCTAAAATGAAGTATTTTATGTGCTCATTATGTGAAATGATTTTGATAGTTGAACTAAAAGAAAAATGTGTTTCAAATATTGTATTTTCGGGTCAATTTGGTTAACCGGCAAAAGGGGTTGGTCGACTTATTGAAACATTGAGGTTTAGGATTTAAAATGGAGTTCTACTGATCCAATCAGTTAATCGAGAAAAGCAATCGGTGAACCGTTTGAAACAATGGCTAAAATAGATGAGGAAGTGAGCACTTTGATCAATTTGGTCAACCAATTGGTTAGGATTAGGTAACCAAATGGTTCAATTGATGAATTGGGTGAAAAAGGTAGAAACTCACTGATCCAATCGATCAACCGACTAGTTTGGCCGGTCATCTAAATGCTACAGTAAAATCAACAACTATTTTGTTGTTTTGGTCAAAACTATTTGTTTTTTATTATTCTAAGAGAAATTTTTGGGGGATTTAAATGTAATTCAAATATATAAAACCTATTATATAATTCCGATTGATATGGTCCATATATTTTGAGATTCTTTTAATTTCAATAATTTAATACTTCCTATTCTTGTGGTTTTAAATTGGGAATAGTTTTATGTTCTTAAATGATAGTTTTAAAGAGTATTTTTAAGTGGAACATACCTATGATGAAAGGTTATGTTTTATGGGGTCTTAGAATATCATTTTATGACATATCTTGGAAAAATTAACCATTGGAGGGCTAGTTTTAGGTCTATTTAATAAGACCTGCGGGATTAAATTTTTTCACATCAAGAACATCAACTTTGAACTTTTATAATAGTGATATTATTGCTGAGATTTCTACGAGAGATTATATTCAAGTTTTTTTATCTAAAGGTCTTATTGTTTGGCATCACCGACTTGTGTTCTAATTGCGATATCATCATTATCTTTAGTGTTTTCCCAGTGAGATCCATCCAAGTTTTATTACTAGCTTTAAAGTTATATTTATATTGATATTGATTGCTTAGTTTAAGATTACTAGAAAATTGGTTTGAACTTAAAAGCCTGAAAAAAAAATTGTAAACGATTTTTGTCTATTTATCTGATTTTGTGCTACCCACTTTATTTATTAATCAAATTTTATTTGCCTCACATTGTATCTATCACTTTGTTGCTGATTGTCTGGCTAGTATTGTTTCACCTAGCCCTTTGTTTTTTCCTGTAAGGAGCCTCTTACCTCACGACATAATTTCTTATGCTCGTGAGGATCAAGAGGCTCTTTCCCGCCTGAGATTGTAACGTTTTCCAATTTATATATAAAGAGTTCATTTTTAAAAAATAAAAATAAAAAAAATTATTGAGGACATTAATTGAGTATATCTGTATTGAGGTAGTAGAAGTTCTTTGTGGGAAGAAACTTATATTTTTTGTGTTTGAGAGGATTAGACATGTTTGGGACAGTATCTAGTTAGGGTATCTAGGTTTTGATCTTTTTCGTATGAAAAAAATTAGGGTTTGATCTTTGTCCTACAAAAAGGTTAAGTTATTCTTTTCCCTTGAAAAGAACTTGGTTTTGATTCTTTCGATAATTGAATTGATTGATTGTAAAGGTTCTTTCTAAACTTGTGAAAAGGATAAGTGATTGATTGTAAATGTTCTTTCGAAACCTACGAAAATGATAAGTGTAAAAGTGTGAGGGTGTAGTAGGTTTGATCTTTAGCCGATTAAAAGGATTAGGTTTTAATTCTTTTTGTAATAGAATTAGGTTAGTCTTGAGTATGGTAAAAAAAAATAGGGTTCTTCCTGAACCTATGAAGAGGATAAATGTAAAGGTTGATTCTAATCCTGTGAAAAGAATCGAGATACTAAGGGTTTGGTTACAACTTGGGAAAGGAATCAGGGGTTTAGTGGATTGCGAATCTCTGTAGAGCTCGAGGAACTGGATATAGGTATGAGTAGCTGACTGAACCGAGATATATTGTTGTATACTGCATTTCTTATTTTCTTATATTGTGTTTGGGTTTGCATTTAGAAGTAAACATATTTTCGCTGCATAATAATATAATATTGATTTAAGTCAATTGATTATTTGTGTTTTAGTCTTTAATTATTAAATTTTAGTAACTACCCAATTCATCCCCCCTCTTGGGTAGCGCTTTGGGCCAACAACATATTTTTACAGTATGGAATTGGAAGATAGAGATGTTGTTATTGTCATAAAAGCGTATGAGATAGCTCATCGTGAAGATCAACCATCAATTTTTTTTGCCAAAATGAGCAATGACCAGACGGGGTACCCATCGAAAGACTTAAACAACAACCCCCATGTCACTTGTAAAAAATATCAAAAGTCGGGTCAGAACATGGAAGACGGGTGAGGGATTTGTTTATGTGTACAAAGTTCCTGTCAAGTGATCATGATGGCTTAAAAAGTCATCTAAAGGAGACATGCCATCATCTACTAACCAAACAAAAGACATTGTGTTATATAGAAGGGAAGCCAGTAAATCCATCATCAATGTCGACGAACCATAAGTGATGCCTTTAAGGAAAAGTGTTGTTGCAAAGATGTTATTCCAACCGAACTGGGACACACTTCAAATGATTTTACAAAATGATGGCTCATCGTAAGTCTCGATTTCCCATTTATTTCTAGCATTTATCATCATTAATATATCACATAATTTGTTATGATCCATCCATTGTTGTCTTTTCATAGCTCCATAAGTATCTTTATTTGGGGAAGTGAATGGACGTATGCACAAGTTCCCGTTGCGGATGTGATCGATATTTTATGCAAACAACAACTAACAAACTTCATGAATCAAAATGATTGTTTTCTTTTTAATATTATGTTGCATGAATTTACCATCAGTGTTGAATGTAATATGCATTACATAATTGTTGTTTTTTATGTGTATTATCGTATTATATTCAACATTTATATACAGTTGTTAAATGTAACATGTACTATTAATTTGTTGAATGTAATATTTCCACACCTTCATTGTAATTCAGGTTTAACTATTAACATATACACGCTTACGTAAAATAGGTTATCAACGATTGTATGGAGATCATGTGGATTGAGCAAACCAAGGTTGCAGATGAGTTAAGATCATTTGGACATGACGTTTCTAATCAATCGTTTTTTATTAATAGTACTTGTTTGGTGACTAAAATTACTTCTTGTTACATTCTTACATGCTCCACACTCCTTGTTGCAACGTTACCTATTATACTCCTAACACTATTAATTTTTTTTAAAATGCTAATCTACAAACATGTATCATTCAATGAGATGCCACCGTCCTTGAAAAAATATTGAACCTTCAAATACTTCGAGCATTCTCTTCTAATTTTGCTATGTTTATTTCTCCATCAACACCGAGGGGCTCACTTCATCAACAGGACATTGGACTTTGGTTGTGTGCGATAAAGAGCAGTTAATTGGGAGACACTACAATTCCGTTAATTTGAGAATAAAAAAGGTCTATTGATCAAATTTTTGAAAACGCCAAACAACTTGTAAGCTTGATTCCTTACATTTGTTTTCTTGATATTGTAACCAACCATCCTTCACATTAGTATCCAACTACAAATTTTGTACGTGGACCAGTTGCTAACAAAATATATTGTAGAACATTGATAGGAAAATCCTAGAGATGATCAAGTGTTGAATGTTGATTAAGTCTCAAATCAAGGTGTCTTAGTGTAAGTAAAATGATTTTTAGTTCTAATAAAAACCGAATTTTATTTCTATACCGTATTCAACAATAAGTAATGTGTTACACGTTTTGTCCAATATTGATTGTGGAGTTGCAATTATGCATGTGATGAAGCAAATATTCAAAGGCCTACCTGTTGTTGTTGACATGGATTTAGATGGTTTCCACAAAGAAAGAGTTACAATCATTCATTACTTTTTGAATGACCCAGTCAAATCGTGGACGCTTGAATCATACGAAGTTAAGACAACGTGTGATGCCAAAAAAAGAATTAGCCCTCATCATCCCTTCATTACTCACTAAAAACATTAACATATGTTCCTTGAATTTGTATTGTGATAATGTGTTTTTTTTGCTTTCTCGACACATCTTTTAGTGCCTCATATTACTTTTTTGACATAATTTTGAAAATTATATGATAACACACGCAGGTGAAGCATTTTTTTTCTTATGCAAATATATACATGTTCTTCTAGACTATGTAAAATGGTCGGTCATGCATGACCAATCATCAAATGTTAAATGTAATATTGTATTGTTATATGTATACAGATTATCCACTCCTATAGGTCATTTGTCGTGTTGAATGTAACACTGACTTGTTGTACTCTAATGTGAGAAACCTTCGTCAATTACAATTTAATGCATGTTAAATATAACTTGGTCTCTTGTATCAATCGTGTTGATTGTAACATGATCAAATGTCTTCTTGTTACAATTTACTGCGTGTTGGATATAACTTGGTCTCTTGTATTAAAAGTGTTGAATGTAACACGGTCAAATATTTTGTTCTTAATAAAATATTGGCAATTTATCCATTATTGAAAATCATCTGCCATTGTTGAATGTAACAAATTCTAGTGTGTTGCATATATCAAATATAACATTCCAACTGTCTTGTTTGTACTTGAACTATTTACATTTCAACGCATCTGTATGTTAAAAATGTAACATCTATGGTGGGCACCTGTTGTTAATTTACTGGGGAAATACAAACAACATGTTTGAATAGGAACCTATTTTTTTTCGAAAAAAAATGCAATCCATTGTGTGTGCATGCATAATGGCACCCCAAAACTTTATTTGTTCCAAACAAAGCTATTTTTTTTTAATGAATCTAAAAAAATACGAAGCGATTATTTTGAAACAAAAAAAATTCAATACCTACAAATGATCTTATTCCATCGGTGCTTTTGCATGATTTTTCTATTATGCCTCCCAAGGTTTCCACATCTTCCACAAAGTCTTTCATTTACCTCACCTCTAGATGAGGTTCTTACTTTCTTAGGTTGCCTCAGTTATTTCTTTTGCAAATGTGGCAACATTAATGTTTCACTCTCCACCCACGTTAGTCGTTCCATTGTTGGTATTGCGTATATATCTCTCGAATATGTCTTGCTGTAAAACTAGCTCTAAAAGTATTCCTTTATGTGCTTGTAAATCGATATTGCACTTTTGTTTGTAACTGCAAATCCATGCACACATAGGAACCCTTTAATCTGCCATTGTCGGCATAAGCATATACGTCCCTCAGTGTCAACTAGAATAGACGGGACAAAATCAACCTCAAAAACTCCATTATCTCATGCGTTGATGTTCCATATTTGTCCTTGATTTATCATTGCGCACATCTTGCTCTCTCACTGTAGGGTGATATCACATCGTAATTTGTTGGTTTCATTTCTTCTCTCCGCCATTAAATCCATTCATCGTATTCTTATATTGTCAATCAACAAAACTGCAGATAAGTAGCGATATACCCACAAATTGAAACACTCCTCCAGATTTCATGACATCTCCCCATATTATTTGCCTTTGAAATACGTATTGATAAATTTTAACGCTAGTAAGTCATGCATAAATCTCTGAACTTTTACATCCTCTTCGTACATTATTTGATCATATAACATCTTATACATATTTAGTGTATGCGCGTATGCCAATGCATTTAGTTTTTGAATTATCATTTTTTTAAATGACGTACTTGTACCAGCCATCGTAACCCTTAAATTCATCTTGAAATACTGGAGACAATATGCATGGTGATAATATGGGAACATATTTCGTACCCCTTTCAATATTCTCTACTGACGATCGGAAATGTATGTTATCACGAGTTCTAGCTTAATAATCCTTTGGAATTCTGATAAAAACCAAAGCCAAATCTTTCTCTACATCAACAATGGCAAAAGCAACAAGGAAAATGCCTCCAAAAAACAAAAAGAAATGTGTTCATATTTTATTACACATGTTAAATGTAACATTGTTATATATAACACAAATATTACAAGTATACCTTGGTTGTCATCCTTCGTTGTTGCTGCTAAAAGATTTTCTTTGTAACAATTGGTAAGAATTATGCCGTCGAGAAGCATCATAGGTCGGTGAAAACAAAAACCATGAATTCATGCGTAGAACGCAATGAATATTCACTTAAAACGCCTTGTGTCCGTGTCATATTCTAGAGCAACATGGTTGCCTGAGTTTATCTCTCTATTTTTCTTGACGTACTATCGTAGCTCATCATATGATGATGAATAGTCCTCAAATACATTGTTTCAAGCTTTTTCTACTTAATTCCACGCATTACGATATGATATTTCTAATCTATATTGTTTCTTAAAATTATCATCAACGTCTCGAGGTCGAGGTTTTGAATTAGCATGCACTTCATCGACCAAACATGCTGATATAATATTTGAATTCAACCCTTTGTTCTTGTTTGCTTGAAAAGTAGCCCCACATGTGTGTTCATTTATCAAGTTTTGAATATAAAAGATAATATTTTTCTCTTCAGACGACCATGCAAAAAGTATGGAAAATTCATTTCCTCTCATAATGAACATGTAGTCGTCACACATACTTTATCGTTTCTCAAATATCGAAAGTTGAACCTCACTTCTACTGCAAATTTCTTCAACATCGTACGAAATTTGCTTGTTTCACTCTTAAATTTTTGCCCCAGGTCCTGAATACCATCAACCCATCTAGTCGATAATAATATTTTATCATTGGTTCTCTGTAATATACACCCATAGGCACTTATATTGTCCATTTCATTATTTCTATCGCCGTTGTCGACACTGTTGATAGGTACAAGTGCACTTGATGAAGCCCCTGTCGATCCACTCGAATTATTTACTCTTTTTTGGACGCATACCTTTAGAATTTCAATCTTCATGTGACCAGTCAACAAAATTATTTCCTCAAAATCATTATGATCATCAAGCGCATGTTGTCGATGTCTCGACAATGAATATGATGACTCAAATTTACCATTACATAGATCTGCCCATTTATTTATAATATTTTGAACCAACTTACTTAAATTGCTCTCACTCCCCACCCTCAATACTCTTGTCATAGCCTCGTACTTGCACATTAATGCCATAGAAACCATTATCATAATTTATGTATCAAACAACAATTCATTATGTTAAATATACCATCAGTTAAATGTTGATAATATCAAAACTGTGTAAAATTGTTATATGTAACATGGCTTGCCGATAACCTGTTTTATAGGTTGAATATAACATTCGACTGTTTTTTTGGTGATGTATATCATAGTGTTGAATGTAACATATATACTTTGATGTTGAATATAACACTAATCATCATAATGATGCGTTGATGTTCCACATCATGTTGAATGTAATGTTTCAATGTTTTTCGATAATGTATATAATCATGTTGAATGTAACCTCACCTAATGATATGTTCATTTATATGTTGAATATAACAATCAATTTCGCATGAAAAAACACTATGATACAATTCTTACAGATATCACTCAAAATTGAAACGAATATGATGATGTGTGTGCATGTTGAATGAAATAACCAAATGCATTAATACGATGAATGTCAAACAATGTTGATTGCAGCGATTCTTCATGAATGTACTATATTTCATTAAGTCAAAGAAATCAATCGTTGCAAAAAAAAAAAAAAAAAAATAAATAAATAAAATAAAAAAAAATCGGCCTTACAAGAGCTGAACGATTTAGAAAACCTAATCCTACCGATGGACACTACCATCAACATATGTCAACTTGTTTTAATTGTGAATGGCTTCACAATATGTGTGTAAAATACTCCTACAGTTCTTCATTTGAAATCTTTGCTCTCTTATGAATTTGAATTTTTGAAATAACCTAACAAACGGAAGCTTTATTTGATTCTTATTTGAATCATCCGTTTCATAGGGCAATTGCAACTAAATAAGGAAGGCTTCAATTGTGTGAATCTCGTAAAGGGCAAATTTGTCATCTAAATTTCGGCATTTTTTGAATTCGGTACTAAACTGTTCATACAATCTATAAAATGGGAATGTTTGGTTAATTTTAAATTAGTTGGAATCAATTGGTAATTTGATACTTAATTTAGACTTGGTAATTTTTCCTTAAAACACAAAGTTATTATAATTAAATTTAATTTGGGACCAACACAATTAATTAATGCAGTACATTATTAAAAGTCAAAATTTTAAAATTACCACTTCGAGTCTTCTAAAATTTCTATCAGCCAAAGACAAAATCATTTTTAATATATTAAATTAGCTAACGGTAAGTTAAAATAATATGTTTAAATTTAAAGCATACCATATATATTGTTATTGTATATAGGCCATATGCATGGGCAAAGGAATCAAAATATTCCCTTGGCCGAAAATAGCTACTGCCGCAAAACAACAACAAAAACCAGGTCGAATATTTTTTTTATTTGTTCGCCCAATTGGGCCAGTTCAACAACCCCTTTCCCATTTGCGGCCCAACCCAATGCACGGCCTGATGATCATGGATCATTGATCTTCTGAACAAAGGCCTAGGAGTAACATTTGCTGCAAGGCTGTCCAGTTGCGGTCAACTGCTCACGGGCCAACAATGAACGGCCTATTAGATCTGTTTCACTATTCACACGGTTGATGGGCAGCTGGTACTGCCTTGGCGCACGGCATTGTCGGCTGCTCTCCGCCACCGTCCAACGACTCTTTTCGGTTTCCTTAATTAAAATCATTCTCATTATTTTAACCCTTAATTTTATAATCTTTTTGATAGAAAAATAAAATTGTGATGCTCCACTACGATTGATGTAAACAGTAAATCCCCTCCAAAAACCTGTCAATCTGCAACACCAAAAGACTAACCATGGTACCAGTGTGATGTCAGCCAAAAAACCTCCAGCGTGAGATATGGTAATTGTCGATAATAACTGTACTAATTTTCCATATATTTATCCCTGCTTTCTCATAATGAACTTTCTTATAGTTCAATCGAATCCGCAAGGCATAAGCAACGCAAGAACTGGCTCCAGTTCAAGAACCTGATAATGGATGCCAATGTTGAGCAGAGGGAGCACCCTTGTCTTCGAATGATGGAAGAGGCGTTCGCTTTGTATTGCATTTAGTTAAATGGATAGTCATGTTTTTTGTTTTACGCTCCTGTTCTTAGTCTCTGTAGTCGTTAGAATTAAAGGACTTTGGTGTTCGCTTAAAATTTAGAACTTTATGCTTAAAAGGAGTCTTATTGAACTATTTTGATCAACAGTTTGAATTGCTTTGATGAATTAAAAATGTTTTAAGGAACAATTCTTGACAAATTGTTTTCATAAAATATTTTCATTTGTTTGAACTATTTTAATGAACAGTTTTTGGCAAAACTGTTTAACGAACAGTTTTGAATGAACTATTTGATAAACTAAACTGTTTAAATAAACAGTTTTGGTGAACTGAACTGTTTTGAGGAACAATTTTGATGAAATGAACTGTTTCGAGGAATAGTTTTATGAACTGAACTGTTTTAATGAACCATTTTGGATGAACTACTTCAAGAAATAGTTTTGATGAACTGAAGTGTTTTAATGAACAATTATTGATGAACTGTTTAGATGAACACTTAAGATGAATTGAACTGAACTATTTTGAAGAACAATTTTGATGAGCTGAACTGTTTTAATGAATAGTTTTAGATGAACTAGTTTGATGATATGAACTGTTTTGAGGAACAATTTTGTTAAACTGAACTGTTTTGATTAACTGAGTTGTTTTAATGAACAAGAGAACTCAATTGTTATAATGATTAGTTTTTTTACCTAAAAAAATCGTACAATGGTGTAAGTGAAATGATAGCTTCATTAATTGAGATTATTACAAAAATATTGAACAATTAATAAAATGAAATATTTTTTAAGGTGTTCGATGTTCCAAGGCCTTGGAATAGGAAAACCCGCTCGATCTTCTAGCGAATACATTCCAAGACGGTTAACCTTTGTAACGCAGTATGGCCCTTCCCAATTTGGAGCTAGTTTTCCCAAATAAGCTTTAGGTCGGTGTGGCATAATTCATCTGTGCACTAAGTCTCTCAATTTGAAGTACCTTATACTGACTGACTGGTTGAAAATTTTCCCTACCTTAGACTTGTATGTTGCCATCCTTAGTTTGGCACCTTCTCTCATTTTCTTAATTGGGTCCAACTCTTATTGTAGAGTTGGCTTATAGTCGACCAAGTCAGTTTTGTCAAAATGTCATGCTGGCAAACCGATCTCGACTTGAACCATTGCCTTCATTTCGAAAGGCAGAGAATACAATTTTTCTCCCATGGGATTTTGGGAGTTGTCTAGTACGACCACAAGATCCTTGGGAGTTCTTCTATCTATTTTCCTTTTGCACCATCAAGCCTCTTTTTAAGTGCTTCCTTGATGGATATGTTCATTACTTTGGATTGGCCATTTGCTTGTGGATGAGCCAAGCTTGATATCCTGTGCCGAATTTTCATTTCTTTGTATATTTTCTCAGTGTTTTCCTTCAATGAAGGGAGTTTCATTATCTGAGATCAAAGTTGCAGGTATTCTGAAATGGTAGATAATATTATTTCAGAGAAAGTTTTTTACTTTGTATTCTCCAACCGTAACATACCCATCCACTTTTATCCATTTTTTAAATTATTCAATGACGATAAGAACATATCTTTTATTTCCCGAAATAGGTGTGAAAGGCCGAGCACATGCATTCCCTCATCGAGACCAATGGGCTTAGGATAGGGGTTTGATTTCGAGGTACTGCTTTGATATCATGCGAGAACCTTTAGCATTTTCCATACCTTCAAACGCAATCTAATTCATTATTCCTTATCAATGGCTAGTGGTAGCCAATCATTAAAGATTTATGCGCCAAAGTACGTCCCACTTGGCAATTGTCGAATATGACCTCATTAATTTCCTACAGTATGTATGTTGCCTCTTGTGGTCCTAGACACAACAACAATTGTTGAATAAGTGACCTGAGGTATAAACTTTTCGTCAAGGATGATGCACCTTGATACTTAGTAGAAACTTTCCTAGTTAAATCCTTGTCACTTGGCAATTGTCCATCCCTGAGGTATTTTACCAAAGGGGACCGACAATCGTCGGACTCACCGAGCTGGCCCAAGTTGTCGCACAAGTTAGTTGAAGATGCAATAGAGAAAAATTGTTGAAATTCTACCATCTTCGAGTTTTGATCTCACCCGATCGAGGAAGCCAACATGGATAACACATCAACTCTCTCATTCTCTGTTCAAATGACTACTTTTAATGAACAATCACCCATTATCATCATTAGCTCATTGACTTTCTATGTGTAAAGCAGGCATTGTTCCTAATTTATTGTGAATGTCCCACTTATTAGTTTACAACCAATTTGAGCCCAATCTGATCAACACATCCCATGCTCCTAAATTTTTTGTTAGGTTCAAACTGATGATAACGACTTCGCATTTTACCTCATTGTTAGAGGTCTTAAATCAGAATTGAACTACACGTTCAATTCGATCTCCTTATGGGGTATCCAATACTACCCCTACTCTGAAACCTTTTATATTGTCTGCTCCTTCTGCCCACAAGTTCCAATGGCTATAGGCTTGTTTTGAGGATTCTCCATCCTTGATTGCTTTATTTCCTCCTGTATTGAGCACAACAATAAAATTACCTACAACTTGCCCTTTGATTGAAGTCCTTGGAAAGTATTTGATGAAAAACTTGTCGATCTCCACCGCCCACTTTATCAGGCGACCTAAAACTTCGGGCCTGTACATCACTGCGCGCAACAGGTACAATAGTATCACGTTAATCGCGTGTGCCTGAAAATACGGCCTTAACTTTTGGGCCGAGATGATCAAAGCTGAGGCCGACTTTTCTAAATTTGTATATCTTATCTCCGCTAGCACCAATGATTTTCTAGCATAAAAGACTGGCCATTACGTCTTTTGTTTTCCTTTCATCAACACATCACTAAGGAGATTATGTGATACTACCAAGTAGAGGTTAAACTCGTCTCCAAAGGATTTTTTTGGCTAGTATTTCTACTGAATTGAGATAGTTTTTTTATGTATTGTACTATGTCGTCACATTTCGTATTCCAAGCAAAAATTGCGTTTGCTTTTAAGAGTTTAAAGAATGGTGCATACTTGTTGGTAAACTTTGAAATAAATTTGTTCAGAGATGCTAACCTGCCGTTGAGGACATGGACCTCCCTTATTGAAGTGGGAGACCTCATGTTCTTGACTACTTTGAGCTATCTTCGTATCCACAAATAGCTTACTCATGGGTCATTAGGTTACCAATGAGTTCATCAAGTGTGTATTTGGTGAGATCCTTGGCTTCCTCGATTGCTGTTACTTTTCGTTCCCATACTTTGGTTAATAATCTCAAAATTTTTCGTACTTTGTCCTGCATAGAATACGGCTTTCCAAGTGCTCCAAGACTGTTATAGATATTGGTAAATCTAGTGTACATCTTTGAAATTGTTTTTGCATCACCCATTCTAAACAGTTCAAATTGATGGACCAAGGCAATGATTTTGGACTATTTCACTTGATTTGTTGTCTCTCATGTGTTACCTGCAATGCATCCCACATTTTTTTTGTCAATTGGCAACCTGAAACCCTGTTATACTTATTTACATTTAAAGAATAAAACAAAATATTTATAACTTGAGCATTAATAGATAACTTTTGTTTATCAGTCGAATCTAGTTGTGCTTTCTTTTTAACTATTTCATTTTCTTTAGGAACATATGAACTATTATCAATAACCGACCAAGCCTCATAGTTGGTGGCTTGTAAGAAGGCAATTATTCTACCTTTCCATAGTACATAATTATCCCCTATAAACAAATGAGGACGATGCATAGATTGTGCTTCAGCTAGTGTATTTATGTGGTGTGTCGTGATCTTTTTAGCTAGAATTTTAAGTCTATCGAGCTAAAGTAACTCTAGTACCAATTGTTGGTACAAATATCTACCCAAGAGGGGGTGAATTGGGTAGTGACAACAAACTTAAACAATTAATTCAAACACAAGTTATCAATGTTTCTATTTGATTATTATTTTGTTAAGTAGCAAAAATGTGTTTAACTAAGTGCATACCCAAACAACAAATATATAACAATGCAGCACATAACGAATTATCCTGATTCAACAAGCTACTCTTACCTACGTCTAGTTCCTTGAGCTCCACAGGGATTTCGTAATTCACTAACCCTTTTGATTCCTTTCCCAAGTAGAACCTAAACCCTTACAATCATGATTCTTTTCGCAGGTTCATAATCAACCTTTATACTCTCACACTATTACACTATTACACTAATCTTCTTTTACAGACTTAGGAAGAACCTTGTCTCGTTCTAATTCTATTACATGAAGAATAAAAACCTAATCTCTTAAAAAGACTAAAGATTAGCCTAATGTTTTTCGCAGACTAAAGACCAAATTCTAATTTTTTTCTCAGGTTAACGATTAATCCTAGCTATCCTAATTAGATACTGTCCCAAATATGTTTAATCTATTCAAACTTACAAAGACAAAAATAAAATCACAAGTTTTTCCTCACAAGAGCTTTTACTACCTCAGATTTCACAAATTAAAACCATTTAAAAAGATTTACACGATATTAGATTTGAAAATGACTTCTCGAAAACACTTAATCTGAGTAATCAAACAAATAATCTAAGAAAACACTTTAATTAACTTAGAAATATCTCACCAGGATTTCTTGAAAACAATTACGATAACTCAGTGAAGAACAAAGACGGATGACCAATTTTATTTTATTTTTGCGCTTCGATCAAGAACTCTTTTAATGATACTATCCTATAAATTTCTCAGCATATAATACTCTCTTATAATAGCAAAAATTGAATGATTTTGATTAATTCATTTGAAAAACGCAAGTCTCTATAAATAAACATTTAACTAGACCTCCAACATTTAGTTTTTAAATTACAAAACCTAAAATGACTCTTTAATACCACATATACCATATACCATCAAAATAGGTATGTTTCATTTAAAAATACTTTTAGAAAAGCTTGATTTGTTTCCCATTTTTTTTTTTTTAGATTCAAAACTCTTAAAGATAGGAAGCAATTTTACCAATTCAAATAAAAGAATAATTTAATATATGGACCAAATAAATAGGATATTAGTAATATATGATATGTAAAAGTAAAATACTCAAATCCCTTAAAAACCTCTTTGAAAATCGTTCAAAACAAGGTGATTTGGCTTAAAAATCAAAATAGTCAAATGTTGATTGTCTGACCTGATCGGTTGACCTACCCATACGTCGGTCGACCGCCCCTGCAACGGTTAACTTTTTGACCATTGCACTGCCTGCGGTCGGTTGACCGATTCGCCCAGTGTGTTTTCTCTTATTTCATCTTTTTGGCTACCGAATTCATTAGTCGACCGACCCAAATCGTTGGTTAACCGAATTTACCAATAAGTTTACCCATTTAACTCTCCTAAGCCACTATTTTCATTAGTCAACCAACCCAAACTGTCGGTTGACCAAATTGACTAGAAAACACATTATTTTATGTGTTAAAACCATTTTTTCACTTAGACACTTTACCAAAAAATATTTTTATGATTTAACACTTTATAAAATCATTTTAAGACCTTAAATTTATCACTTCTTACTATAAAACATATAAGATTATTCATTTTCAAGTGACGCGTGTGATCCTGATTCGTGTTGCATTAAAAGCATAAAAATAATGAGTTATTTTCACTTTAATGTCTTTAATGTCTTCAATACTCTGAAAATCTTCATCTTGCACCCGTCTTGAATTCTTTTGTTTCTTCAAGGATTAATCTTTCCATTCTTTTTCTCATTTCAACTTGTGGAACACTTACTCGGAAACCACCCAAAAAAACCATTAGTTTGATAAAATATAAACATTTAACTATCCATCAAAACATTAGGTTCAACAGGCACATTTAGGAAAAATGTTTAGACTCTTGAATTTATCACTGTTGACCATAACTGATATAGTTTAATTCATTTCTTGAGTATCGTACGTAATCTTAATCGATTTGCATTACAAGCGTAAAAGGTATTGAGTTATTTTTTACCTAGAAATATAAAAAATATTTTCTGCTCTAAAAATCTTCAACATCTTCAACGCAACCATCTTGAATTCTTTATCAAATGATATCTTAAAATCCATAATCAAATGATATATTGAAATCCACCTTTTTTATCATTTACTTAATTTAGAACATTAAACCTGAAATCACTAAATAAAATTATTAGTTTCATAAAAACATCAACGCTAACGTGTCCATCAAAACATTGAGGGATAACACTGTCACTAACCATTATCTCATTCGTACTATGAATTCCAGGGTTTTTCTCGCCTTTCGCCTCATTGTTCTAAATTTTAATTTTGAAATTTTAGGTCTTGTTTTCCATTTCAGAACAAAGAAGCGAAGTATTATAAAGAGCTCCAGACTAATGTAAATGTCACTAAGCGAGCATGTAATCTATGTATTGATGTAAATCTCACTTTGCTGTTTTTTCTTTCAATATTCTTTTTATCTTTAGTCCCTATTTGATTGTTGAGAAAATATGGGAAAATAGAAATTGAGATAAGCTGTTGTTTTTCGGATTTTACGGGATATAATATGAAGTTATGAACATCAAATTCATTCCCTTCAGCACTTCTCCACAGAAATCAAACAGAGCTTATCAGGTAGTTAGAAGAATTTTTAGTTAATTTTTTATTATTATTAATGATTTATCTTTGTAATTTATAATGAATTATAGGTGAAAAGTCTTTGTTCTCTGGTGATGAAGGGATTCTTGAAAAGTGTTAAGACAATTGGAAAGTGGGTAATGAACCATGTATTAATATATTGAAAAAGAAATAAAAGGTTACATGTATTAGGAATATGCAGAATAGAAACTATACATGAGTATTTTTAGGGGAAGTGGGGTTAGTGTTTTGCCCGATGGGCCAAGTGGGCTAAACCCATTATTACACTAACATCCCCCCTCAAACTCAAGGCGGTAAGTGGGAGGTGAACTTGAGTTTAAAAACCGAAGAGTGAAAATGTCCGGGTGGATAAGTCTTAGTGAAAGTGTTTGTTGTCTGATCGGCTGAACTGACGAATTGTAGACGAACTGTATTATGAAGAATGTGATGACGGATGAAGTGACAATCAGTCTCGATGTGTTTTGTACGCTCATGGAATACATCATTGTGGGCGATTTGAATAGCACTCATGTTGTCATAATGTAGGATAGTGGTTGCAGGAGAAGAGATGTTCATGTTAGCTAGTAGTCATCGAAGCCAAAGAAGCTCTTGAGTTGCATCGGCCATGGCACGATATTCAGCTTCAGTACTGGAGCAAGTAACCACAGTTTATTTCTTACTACACTAGAAAATGAGATAATTTCCCAAAAAGAAACAGTAACCAATGGTTGAACGTCTGTCGGTGGGGTCTCTGGCCTAATCGGCATCAGAACAAACTTGTAAGACGGGAGCAAACTGAGCTAAGAAATGATGCCCATAAAATAAGATACCCTTGACATACCGAAGAATGTGAAGAACAACCAAGTAATGAGTGGTCCGAGGAGCGGACAAGAATTGACTAACCTGATGAACGACATAGGTAATGTCAGGGCGAGTGATAGTAATATATACAAGACTTCCAACTAATTGATGATATAGAGTGGCATTCTAAAGAGGTGAACCATTGAGTAGGGTAAGTTTGACATTCGGCTCGAGAAAAGTAGTGGCAGTGGTTGAGTCAATAATCCCAGCCTTGGAAATGAGATCTGAGACATATTTGGCCTGAGAGAGAAAATATCCATCAGAACCAGATGAGACTTCGAGGCCATGAAAATAAGTGAGCACGCCAAGATCTTTCATCTCGAATTGGCCACTGAGAAACTTTTTGAGTTTAGAAATTTCACGTAGATCATCTCCAGTAATAACCATATCATCCACATACAGCAAAAGAAGAATAATACCATTGGTAGTATGGCGAATAAACAGAGCCGAATCATGAGAACTAGGTGTGAACCCAAAACGATGAATAGTAGTGCTAAATTTAGCAAAGCAGGGACGTGGAGCTTGTTTCAAACCATATAGGGCACTGCGAAGGCGAGAAACTTTATTTCTAGGGGTAACCAGGCCAGAAGGTGTATGCATATAGACTTCCTCAAGAATATCACTATTGAGAAATGCATTTTTGACATCCATTTGAAAAAGAGTCCATTTTTAAATGGCGGCGACAACAAGAAGTGTATGGACATATATTAGCCTCACCACTGGAGCAAATGTCTCTTCATAGTTGGTAGCGGAATATTACGTCGCTACTTTCACCGCAAGTGTTTGGGTCAAGTTTTATAGAATAATAAATGAGAATGGTTATTGTATCCACAGGGATTACATTAAATTATCGCTAAGTACCACGATTATTATAACCAAACTTTATTTAGGCGATAAAAAATGGATTTTTGTTTTAAGCATATACTATACTAAATTAATAATTCATTAAACTATAATACTATATATATTATATGAGAGTAGATTATTTAGGGATTAACTTACTTTACTTATACGTGTTTGATCCAATCTAGTTTACATTAACGGTATTCAAACTATCCGACAATCTAGGTATCGAAAACTTACTCACTACCTCTCTCAAGTGTAAAGTGAATGAATATGTGACTCGCGTCGACACCAAAGTCCCCTTCTAGTGTCTATACGACACTTGGTCATGTGAGTCTCGCCCCAACCTAACGGATTGCATACTTTCTAATACTCTCCAGGATCATTAAATCATCGCTTTGTGTTTAAACCTTAGTCCGAATTTTGGGTTACCTCTTCCGAGTGTCAAACCCTGATTTCTCAATATATCTTAATAAGCATATAAATAAAGTGAAAGAACGGTAAACACAATCGAATAAGCAAAAACAACCGTTAACGAAACACGGATTCAAACAAATATCATATATTAGTAAACTACATCAATCCTATACATAATCAACGTTTAGCTCTTGGCCATAACCATATATTCAACAATAATCCATATATACATTATCAAACAACCAAAAACGAGTTAAGAATAAAGAGAGAAACAAGGGAGAATAACCGTTATCTGAAGGTGGCGTCCGTAAAAATCGCTCCGATCTTGTTTCCTCTTCTTCAATTGTGTTCCTTCTCTTTAGTTGGTTGAGAGCTCTCAAAAACACTCCCAAAGTGTTCTACAAAATATGGGAACGAATTGGGAACAAAAAGGGAACAAAACAAATATCTAGAAAACTATCATAAAACACTTTACAGCTAGGGGCTTCATCGCTGTAGTGGTCAAAAGCATCGTTGTAGCGGTGGGTATATCGGCAAGCTCACCACTACAGCGGTGGGATTCACCACTACGGCGGTGGACAGACAGAATGTTTTTTGCATTTTGACCATTGCAGTGGTGGTTTTGACTGCTGCAGCGGTGATGGAAGCAGTGCCCTTTTAGGCTTTGTTTGGCCTTCTTGCTTATTTTCCCATCGTTTCTCCTACCGATTTGCTCGTTTTTCGACCGTTTTCGCTCCTAACCCCTGCTTTGAACAAAAACAAATTAAAACATAATAAAACATAACAAGAATACTAAAATACTACCAAATTCAATTTGAAAATAGATAGATAAGTTTCACCTATCAAACACCCCCAAACTGAGAATTTTGCTAGTCCTCGAGTAAAATACTCACACAATAAAATAAATTACCACAACTATTAATGAATTTAATTACTAAAAACAAAAAACACAAACAAATTAAAAAAAATAACAACGTGTAAGTTTTAAAATTCATTTAACGACTAAAAAGTTTTTCCTCATCAGCCCCTAATCATATCGATTTCAAGAGTAAAATGCATCATGTGGTGTTCTAAAATTTCAACATTCAATAGCAGAAAGCGCCATTCTAGATCATATTCAAGTGTGTGTGTGAAAACTCATTCATACAACTATCTACAGACCGGATTAGAATATCCACCAACAAAGTTCATGACTAAAACCGAAAAGGTATAGGAAATCCGTATGTCAAACTGGGTTCCATTCTCTACTAATGTAGGCTTGGAAATTCAAAACTATCAATAGGATTTGGTTCGGTTTTTGTCAAACGACCAAGGGTATATCAGGAATATAAAAACAGGTTAACGTTATTAGCTTAACGATACCCGAGACACAACGCTTGGCTCAATCACACTCGTAACCCTACACAGATCAATTCAAAACAACCTTGAACATATATTTGAAAACGTAGTACTCACTTGTCAAGACAAAACAAAAATAAAACTATATATATATATATATATATATATATATATATATATATATTTTAACAAACACACCCTCAAACTTATTTGATTTGTTACAATTTGACGGGTGTAGAAATACAATAGAAAAATGACAAGTGAGTACTCAAATACCGAACCAATCAATAGTTCGCCTGAAACCCAACCGCTCACTTCAAGCAGCATAACAAACGCTAACTTAATTTCACTCGATTTGTGCCTTAGGTTTAGCGATAGAGGTTTGGAAAAGCTTTAATTAGCCAGGGTATTTATTACATGTTCAGAATTGAAACGGATTACAAGCTTCGACAAGGTAACGATAGATAAATGATATTACATAGTAGGCTTCAAAGGCTCAAACAATCAAAATGAATGCCTAAATCATATCTCCTAAATTACCTCGCCTAGGATTTCGCCTTGAATTTCCCCCAAATCGAGTTCTAGAATTCCTATTGTCATGAACTTGACTAATGGATAGTCGGCATCAAATTAGTTAGATAGCTATACATTGAGTTTAAGGGCTCGTCCAAGTTAGGATCCATAATAACTTTTACCACACAGAAATGTCAAGCGCACAGAACACACATGAATGGACATTACCCCTGACCTCGAAAAACAACTAGGGGATAATATCATCATCGGGTAATGGCCCAGATGAACTACAAAACTCAACACACACAACAACTACTACAAACAATAACATATTAACTAAACTAAACAAACATGCATACAATTAAACAATAAATTAACTTAAACTATATAACTAACAACAATAAAAAATAATAGCATACTACACATGACCCCCAAACTTAAAATGGGCAGTGTCCATAGTGACCCAATCATCGTTCTCAATAACGAAATATAGCATGCCAACGAAGGGGGTTTAGAACACGTACCTAGGAGGCGAGACAATCTCGCCTCCAAGTGAAGTCGGCGGTGATGGATTGAATTTATTTGAGAGTTGGGTTGCCTCCCAAGAAGCGTTTGGTTTATTATCCTTGGTCTAACACAGAGAATGGCTCGTCAAAAGGCGACTTCCGCCCATAGTATGTGTCATACAACACCACATACGGGTTTTGATTCATAACGCCCTCAAGACTAGCGAGATGTGGCAATGTATGGCTCGAGCTCTCAACGTGACTCGTCTCCTACTCATGTACTTGGTTGGTCGGAATGAACGGTGCTAAAGGCAGTGGAGGACAAATGAGCCACATAGAATCCTCATAGATGTGATCGTCTTAGATCGGTAGTAGCATCACAATGTGGATCTCTAATGGTGAAGAATGAGAATATCCGATCCACACTTGGGTTTTCGTCTTATTCGAATAATCATCATTGAATACTCCTAAGCTCCTCCCGCTTGTATCCGGTTCCTCTTCGTGGCTTTCGATGAATGTGGCTTGTGTGTCTCTCAGTGCCACCACTTCTAACTTGGCCTCAATAAAGCAGATAAGCCGATTGATTTGCTCTGAAGAGACGTTACTATCACATCAATTTCAGCGCAGGTCATCTCAATATTGTCAAGATGATCCTCATACTCGTTGAGCCGGTCATTCATCTCCCTCCAGAAAGCTTGGGTCTCCCCCATAAATTCATTAAATATTTCCTCCAGGGTGGGATAAGACTTCTTTTGTTGGTCTGGAGTGTCAATCCATGGCGTCGAAATGGTACAATTATCCTCAAGCTTTGGTAGCTTGTTGAATAATTCCAACTCTGATAATCAAACTCCGCCATGTCTTCCAATAATCGATAGGCTTCGTCCACGGTTAGTTGGTCGAAAGAGGTGGTACCATTTTCTCCTTCAACCTAATTTCTTGTTGCGGCTAGTAACCCGTCGAGGAAATTCAGTAGTTGACACTCCTTCGGGAAACGATGGTTTGGGAACCGAAACAACAACTCCTTGTATCGATCTCAAGCACAATAAAATGGCTCAGAATTCCGTTGAAATAAATGCAACAATACTTGTTGATCTAACATCTTCAAGTACCCTGCATGAAAAATAAACCTACAAAAAAAAAAATTATAAACAAAATAAATGCCTAAATTAAAATTAAATTACTTACTCACAATATCAACTATAATCTAAAAACCAATCCCGGACAACGGTGCCAAAAATTTGGTAGCAGAATATTACGTCGCTACTTTCACCGTAAGTATACGGGTCAAGTTTTATAGAATGGTGAATGAGAAGGGTTATCGTATTCACATGAATTGAATTAAATTGTCGCTAAGTACTGCAATTATCATAACTGAACTTTATTTAGGCGATAAAAATTGGGTTTTTGTTTTAAGCATATACTATACTAAATTAACAATTAATTAAATTATAATACTAAATATATTATATGAGAATAAATTATCTAGGGATTAACTTTTTTTACTTATACGAGTTTGATCCAATCTAGTTTACATTAACGGTATTCAAACTATCCAACAATCTAGGTATCGAAAACTCACTCACTACCTATCCCGAGTGTAAAGTGAATGAATATGCGATTTTGCATCAACACCGAAGTCCCTCTCTAGCGTCTATATGACACTTGGTCACATGAGTATTGCCCCAACCTCATGGATTGTACACTTTTTGATACCCTCCTGTGTCATTAAATCACCGCGTTGTGTTTAAATCCTAATCCGAATTCGGGGTTACCTCTCCCAAGTATCAAACCCCGATTTCTCAATATATCTTAACAAGCATATAAATTAAGTGAAAGAACGGTAAACACAATCGAATAAGCAAGAACAACCGTTAATGAAACACGGATTCAAACAAACATTGTATATTAGTGAAAGAACGGTAAACAAGCATATAAATTAAGTGAAAGAACGGTAAACACAATCAAATAAGCAAGAACAACCGTTAACGAAACACGGATTCAAACAAACATTGTATATTAGTAAACTATATCAATTCCATAGAAAATTAACGTTTAGCTCTTGGCTATAACCATATATTCAACAATAATCCATATATACATGATCAAAGACCCAAAAACGAGTTAAGAATAAAGAGATAAATAAGGGAGAATAGCCGTTATCAAAAGGTGGCGTCTGTAAAAACTGCTCCGATCTTGTTTTATCTTCTCTAATTGTGTTTCTCCTCTTTGGTTGGTTGAGATCTCTCAAAAACACTCCCAAAGTATTCTACAAAATGTGGGAACAAATTGAGAACAAAAAGGGAACAAAACAAATATCTAGAAAAATATCCTAAAATACTTTATAGTTAGGGGCTTCACCACTATAGTGGTCAAAAGCACCGCTACAACGCTGGGTATGTCGACAGGCTCACTGCTGTAGTGGTGGGAAGTCAATGGCATTCTGCTCTTTTACTGCTGCAGCGATGGGATTTACCACTGCAATGGTGAACAGGCAGAATATTTTCTGTATTTTGACCACTGCAGCGGTGAACACAGTGCCCTTTTATGCTTTGTTTGGTCTTCTTGCTTGTTTTTCCACAGTTTCTCCTACCAATTTGCTCGTTTTTCGACCGTTTTCGCTCCTAACCTTTGCTTTGAATAAAAACAAATAAAAACATAATAAAACTGACAATAATACTTGAAAACTACCAGATTCAGTTTGAAAATAGGTAGATAAATTTCATCTATCAATAGTCAATGTCATATTCTTGAGAAAGAAATACGAGGTTACATGTATTAAGAATATACATAATAGAAACTATACATGAGTATTTATAGGAGAAGTTGGGTTAGGGTTTTGTCCTATGAGCCAAATGGGCTAAGCCCATTATTACACTAACAAAAAGAATAATCAAACTCTGCTTGTTGTTGTAGATTTTGGAGTTCAAGCTTTTATCAGCTTGGCTATTTCTCATTTGCATTGTCTTTTATCCTGAATTATTCCTTTGTTTTTCATTTTATAAGGATATGTTTGGTTGTTTAAATCATCTATTTCCTTATGACTTCGAAGTTATCAAAGTTACTGTATTGCTTCAAAACCATGAGGAAATAGCAGTTAAATTGAAACATGAAATGATTAGCTATCTAACTTTTGTGTGCGTTTTACGGACAAAACATCAAAATACAACGGTTCGTAAATTGACTAACTTAAAAATGGTATAGTTTGCAAATTGGAGGACAACCAAACGAGCCTAATAAGTTTACTTGTTTTTTAACACCGCATTGGATTGAGAGAAAAGAAGAGAGGAGAAAGAATAACAGAGAATGACTCTCTATTGTGTTTGGATAGTTCATTAAAAGAAAAGAGAATAAACTGTTTTTATGTAAGTTGATTTACTATTGTGCCATGTTTTTATAGAAACAATGAAATTTCATAGTCATAAATGCATCTTTTAAACACAAAAACACACACACACCCAAAATATATATATATATATATATATATATATATATGGTCGTCTATTTTTGTCTATTTTTCAGGCGTCCAACTAATCAACAACATCAAAGTTGCTTTACATGGGAGGACAAATTTGACAAGAAAATTCCTCGGGTGGTTTCTTCATAGTTGAAGTGGACAAGAATTTTAATTTTTTTTTTTTGTATGGATGTAACATGATATTGGTTCTTATTTTGTTACTTACATTTCTTTTTATTGTACTCGTTGTTGTATTAAAGTAGAAAAAATCAAATTGAACATCTATTGTGGAATATATACAATGTTTAATATTCAATATGTCAGTATTTTAGATATTTATTTTTAATTAATGTTGTAACTCAATTTAATTTTTTGGAATTTGTTGTAATTTGGTATTTATTGTCACACATTCAAAGAAAAAGGACGAACAATTGTTGGGCAAGAAAATGTTAGTTAGGAAATATGTGTATTTATTGTTATACTTTGAAGAAAAAAAACAAATGTTGCAACCAAACGTGTTTCTCTATTTTTGTGCTCATAAATTAAGGAAACAATTTTAGAATAATGGTCACTACCAAATGTGTTTATCTGTTTTTGTTCTAATAAATTAAAGGAAATAATTTTAGAATAATGGTCATTACCAAATGTGTTTATGTTCCTAGAATGAAATAAAAATTTTATGCCGTCACACCCAATTTATTGTGAGTGGAAGCTAAAAAGTAGAAACACTAACGAAAAGTCACCATTATTACTAACTTTAATATACATATATTATTTCTATAATTTTTGTAATGTTAATCTCCACAATTTTAGCATATTTTTCATATATTATTTCTATAATTTATGATTAAACCCGACACGTACAGAGAGAGAGAGAGAGAGAGAGAGGAGAATTCTAATTTAATGTTAATTAGGGAAATTTAAGAAGTTCTTTCAATTAAAATCTCCCTATTTCTCTCACTTTTTGCTTATATCCAACTCTTATAGAAAGTGAAGAGATAGGAAGATTATAATTTAATGCTAATTAGTGTTTACATATATTTAGTCTTTAATAGTATTTCTTTAATGTAATTTATGTAGATTTAATGTTTCAAAATTATTTTAAGTTAACTATCCATATATTATTTTTACAATTTCTGTAAATTAATGTCCATGATTTGCATAAACTTCCATATATTATTTATAATTTATTTTTTTCTATAAATAGTCCTTCAAATATGCAGTCAAAAATTTATATATATATATATATAGAAAAAAACATACTCTCTCCTCGATTATACAAAAAATTATATATTTTTTTTCAATTAACTATAAGATATATAAGGTTAAATATAAATACACAATTTATATTTATTTTATGTTTTAATTTGATTTGAATCGTTCTTTGTGTCCTCAGATATCAGATGACTGAGTAATATTTAGAGTTCTTATGTTGGTCATGTTTTGTATAATAAATATTCATGAAACTATACCAATGTAGGACTAGGTGGGCCATGATGCTGGCCCAAATTTTTATTATCTAGATTTTATTTGTTTTATATATAGTTTAATTAGTGCAAGAAAAAAGAAATTGTATGATTAATAGTTCCAAAACAGTTGAGTGCAATATAAATTAAGTTGATCAAAATTTGTTAAAGTACAAAAATTGATAAAATTATCTTAATTTATTATTATTTATTGGTCATTTCATAGTAAGTTTTTAAAATTAATCTATTCATACACACTTGCATTTCTTATGTCTATTAACTTATTTTTTAATAATTTTTTTATTTTAATTATTTATTAAACACCCCTACTTTTGTAAAATTTGTGGGTTTACCGTTCAATTATTAGTGTATGCTTAGACCTACAAACCATAAATGAAAATATTATAATAGAGATAGTTGGTATTCATGTAATTCTCTAGACTATTATGAAATAAAGAAAGGGTTAATTACACTTTATACTCCTATGGTTGGACTGTTTTGTACTTTATTATCTGTGTTATTTGCGTCACCACTTTGCCCCCTTTGATTAGATTTTTGTTGTACTTTATCCTTTTTATTAACACTTTGTCCCCTGTAATTAGGCCTATATCCATGGATAAAGTGAAACAAAGTCTAATTACAGAATGAAACAAAATTGTCATCTCATCACATCCTAGTTTATTGGGAGTGAAAATAGAAAAGTAGAAGCACTAACGAAAAATCACCATTATTACTAACTTTAATATGCATATATTATTTCTATAATTTTTGTAAAGTTAATATTCATAATTTTAGCAAAATTTTCATATATTATTTTTATAATTTATAATTAAACCTAACACGTACACAGAGAGAGAGAGAGAAATGAATTCTAATTTAATGTTAATTATGAGAATTTAAGTTCTTACAACTAAAATCTCCCTATTTTTCTCACTTTTTACTTATATCCAATTCTTATAGAAAAGTGACAGAGATAGAGATATTATAATTTAATGCTAATTAGTGTTTATATATATTTACACTTTTATATTATTTATTTAATGTAATTTATGTAAATTTAATGTTTCAATATTATTTTAAGTTTAGTATCCATATATTATTTTTATAATTTTTGTAAATTAATGTCCATAATTTGCATAAACTTTCATATATATATATATAAACTTTCATATATATATATATATATATATAAGGGTTAATTATACTTTATTTTCCTGTGATTTGAATGATTTGTACTTTATCCCTTTATGATCTAAACGTCACCACTTACCCCTCCTGTGATTGTGAACTAAAGTGTAACGATTATAATTAAGAGTAAATTTATCATTTTACTTAGAAATTAAGGGTAATTTTGTCGTTTTACTAAAACTAATTCAATGGATCAATTAAAAGTATCATCTAAATTTTAAGGGTAATTTTTTTTTTCTTCATCATTTTCTTCCCCAAGTAGTCCACCACCCTACGCCGGCCACCGTCAACCTTGCCAGCCACCCTGATTTTAGAGAGAGAGAAAACATGAGCTATATTGCATTTGTTCTTATTTCTATTATTCAAACACTAAACTATTACGTAAATTGATGAATTTTGTCTTCCCCACCCCAACCCGGTTCCCCCGTTCTCCTGAATTTTCTGACACACGGCCACCATCGTCATCGTCGATACAACCGACTACCACCACTATCTTCTTTCACAGCCGAAACAACCAACACCACCACCACCAATTTCGATTAACCCCAAATTTCTGACTCCAAAAAACATTAATTTCTCACTCCACCGCTAGTTTGTCAAACGATTACCCCTAATTCTTTAATGAACTCCAAATCGCAACAGCTCGGAATCCACCTCCAATTCGCTTCAAATTGTCGTAGAAGGAAAAAGCGAGGATGAGACAAGCTAGAGAAGATTCATGAGATAGTGCAACGGCACTACGAAGAACAGGTGCTCAAAAAATCACCACCTAGGTCTGAACATCCACTTCAGATCTGAACAATAGAGGAACAGCCGATTAGATCCAATCTTGATCTCAATTTCACTCAAATGGAACGTCAGCACAGAACGTATCATGAAGGCGGAACTTGAAGACATAAGCAACGGTGCAGAACGAAGCGACCGTGAAGCTTGAAGAAGGCACCAACAGTGCAGAATGGAACGACGACAAATCTTTAAGAAGGCAGTGACGGCAAAGTTTTGAATGACCAGCCGTGAAACCTTAACTATGCTCCACTTTCGAATAGTTAGGAGTGAGAAATTGATGTTTTGTTTTTTTGTTTGTGATGGGGAGTGGTGGTGGTCGCATGGTGGTTCTCTGGGAAAAGCCTCGCCGGAGAGAGAAAGAGAGAGAGAGAGAGAGAGTTCGATCACCAGAAATAGAGAGGTGACGAAGTTGAAAAAGAAAAATATACAATAGTGGAAAAAGGTGAAACAAAAAATATACAATAGTCACTTAAATTTTTTAATATATAAAAATTGTTGACCCACTGAGCTACCTAAGAGGGGGTGAATTGAATAGTATTAAAAATTATCAGATAATAACACTTCAAAATTCAAACAATCAATTTTATCTTAAAATTAATTATTATCTTTATAGCAGCGAATATGTGTTATTAACAATGTGCATACCAAACAATAATATATAAGTAAAGTAAATAGAGCAGCACACCACGATATATCCTGGTTCACCAAGCTACTTTTGGCTAATCCAATCCTCCGAGCCCCATGAAGATTCGCACACACTAATCACTAAGATTCATTTAAACAGGTAGGAACCAAACCTTTATACAATGATTCTTTTCACAGGCTTAGAATCAATCTTTACAAATTCTTTTTCCCAAACTCATGAATAACCTCTTCTTTTTCCCAGGCTCAAGAATAACCTTATCTTTTTACAGGTTAAAGATTAACCTAATCCTTTTATAGGTTAAGGATCAAACCTAATTCTTGTATACCTTAGACTAAGAATCAAACCTCAAAATCACTCAAAGTATCATTTTTTCAAACAATGATGGAATTTTTAAAATTCACTCACAATTGATTCTAATAAGGAAGAATCACACCTAAGCTCTTTTCCAAGGGAAAATAGTAATCTAACATTTTTGTACTCTAGGCAAAGATCAAATCTCAATATCTTTACAGGAAAAGATTGAAACCCAAAGTTACTCCTGATTAGATATTCCCAATAATTTTTAATCTGCACACAATTCACCAATTACAAAAATTAATAAGTTCTTTTCACTCGAAACTTCTATCACCTCAGATTAATTAATACTCAATTAATGTCCCGATACTAGTGATAGAAATAAAATGAGGAAACAAAATCTGATTATAATAAAGAATGCGAGTAGCATAATTAAACACAAAATCAGATTAATACACAAATCATTTTTAAAAGATTTTTATGCTTGTAAAGTTCAAAAATAATTTCTCAAAAAGATCAATTCACCAAACAAGTAATAATAATCAAATACTTAATTAAAGAATAAATTTGGAATGATCTCACCAGAAAAATACCAAACAAATTACACGTAGTATTACAAGACAGCTTAGATCGGTGACGCTAACTCAAATAGTGCTTTAACTCAAGAACTTCTCAATAATCAATCTCCCAATTGATCTCTTAAAATAATATCAAAATGATGACTCTTAGAAAAACTTAGGAACTGAATAGTTCTTGATATTGTGTGTATCTTATGTGAAATCCGCAGGTCTCTGCTCTCAAACTAGACTTCCAACGGCTAATTTTCAAATGTTATGTCAATAAATGACACATATGGACCTCATATATCATATAGATTTATAACAGCTATATTTAACCAACAATATAACTTCTAAATCTCTTAATTTAGTCCTCAAAATAATTTGATCTTAATCAATGAAAATATAGAAAGAATTATATTTAAGTATACGGACTAAATAGTAAGGTAAAAATAAAATCTCTTAAATCTCTCTCATATCTTTGGCCCAAAATATTCTCCACCAAAATAACAATAATTAAACTCAAAATTCACAAGTTTAAATATAAGGATTTCAAAGATATTTTATAACGGCTACTTTTCAAATACTATGTCATTAAATAACACTCCAAGACCACATACATCATATATGTTCAAAATAGATATTTTTCATTTAAAAATATTCTTGGAAAATCTCATTTTGGTTCTTAAACATTTTTAAATCGAAATTCATCAAAATAGAAAGTATTAAAGCACTTTAATTAAAATAATATTTAATTAAATAGACCAAATTTATAGGGATAATAGAATAGATAGTTCATATCTCAATTAAGTTTAGATCCCTAAGATATCTCTCATATCCTAACCATAAAACGACTAGTATTTGAATAAATCCCGAAATTCCACAAATCCTAAAACTGACCATCGATTGATTGGCCAACACCCATCAGTCGACCGCCCAATTCAGGACGTAGCCTAAGAAAAAATTGCTTCGCCATCAGTCGACAGGACAATCCAGAGACTTTCACAAGTCGACCTACCTGTCAACTGGAAGATCCAGAGAGTTCATCTTCTAAGCACATGTCGACTTACCTGTCAACCGGACAATTTAGAGAGTTCCATAAGTCGACTTACCTGTCGACCAAATGATCCAGAAAGTTTTCCTTATAACCACAAGTCGACTTACCTGTCAACCGACCATTGCTGGAACACATCTCCTTAATTCATTTTCATTCAATTTCTTCAACGTTTTTGCCCTTTTAACTGATTTCTTTTCTCGGTTAACTCCACTAAAATCTTAAATTCAATTTTAATCAATTATATTTATTTCTTTTTTAATTACACATAGGAGCAAATAATTTAATTAATTAGGATCCTATAAAAACACACATAATTTTGAAAAATATTTTGTGTCGCGTGTGATCCTAACCGGGATACATTAAGAGTTAAAATTTAACCTGAGTTGTTTTTTTTAAATTTTTCAATTTCTTCAAACTCTTAATCTTTCATCATCTTTGTCATCATCTTTAGCATTATCACAATATTTTCATGATCATTTCATCACTGGAACTAATAAATTGAAACACTTAATAAAATCATTAGTTTCACAAAAAAACATCAATATTTAATTGTCCATCAAAATCTTAGGATCAACAAAAATAATCCTTAATGATATGTTTTAAGGGTATAAATGTAATTTAACACTATGTAACGAATTTTGGTTGATTTTTGTCTATTGACCATTAGAGTGAACGAGAAATCTATCTATTGAACTTTAGTCCACAACCACAGGGAGGTAAGTAATGACATCCAAACTGCAGGGAAGTAAGTTCAAATTGTCCAAATTACAGGTGGTAAAGTATAATTAACCCTAAATATAAATACCCAATATATATTTATGTTATGTTTCAATTTGATCTAGACCGTTCTGTCTCCTAAGACATTAGAGACTAAGAAATATTTAGAACTCTTATGTCAATCATGTTTTATACAACAGATACTTATGGCGCTAGACCAATGTAGGACTCAGGTGGGGCCCGAATCTTGGCCCAAATTTTTATTATTTAGATTTTATTTGTTTTATATTTAGTTTAATTAGTGGACGAAAAAAGAAATTGTATGATTAACAGTTCCAAGAAAATGAGGGCAATATAAATTAAGTCGATCAAAATTTGTGAAAGTACAAAAATGATAAAATTATCTTTTTTCATTATTGTTTAATGTTTATTTCATAGTAATTTTTTAAAATTAATCTATACATACACACTTGGATTTCTTATGTCTATTAACTTATTTTTTTAATAATGTTTTATCTTAAATTATTTATTAAACACCCCCACTCTATAAAATTTCCGGGTCTACCGTTCAATTGTTAGTGTATGTTTAGTCCTACAAGCCATAAATGAAAAATATTATAATAGAGATAGTTGGTATTCATGTGATTCTCCGGACTTTTGTGAAATAAAGAAAAGGGTTAATTACACTTTAACCTTCTATGGTTGGACTATTTCGTACTTTGTCATATGTGTTATTCGCATCACCACTTTGTCTTTTGTGGTTAGCACTTTGCTCCCTATAATTGGCATACATCCCGGGATAAAATACAACAAAGTTTAACTACATTACATGGAACGAATTGGTAATGAAAATATTACTGGAGCCCAAAGTGCAAAACAAACTAACTATAAGGTGATAAGGTGTAATTAACCGTAAAGAAAACGAAAGCCAGGGGCGGGCGGTAGACTAAATCAAAGTGGGTTTTCTTCTGCACCTTGGACACTTGTAGTAGAAGTCTCGTTCCCCACCAGGCGAAAAAAAAAATGTCTCGTGCCTCTCGGCTATCAATTGAGGCCAAAAGCCGTCACCAACTCTATAAAATGCCTTCCACCATTTTTCCCATTTAAAATTGAGGAGGATCCGTTTCCATTTGATCTCCCTCTCCCTCGGCCTCTCCGCTTTGTCGTTCTGGTAAGCAAGCAGGCTCCTCAGAACTCCATAGATCAAGTCACCGCCTAAGCTCTCTGTAAGGAAAACGCGGATCTTTCCCTCGAATCTATTCTATCTCTTTATATGAATCGTCTTTCCCTAATCTATCATGGATTTAATCTGTTTGTTTTAGTTATATGCTTTTGGTAGGGTGATTTACCGTCGGTGGTTTGAATATTTCATCAACCTTTGTTCCATTTCATATAGGATTCTTCAGGTGATTTTTTTTTTTTGGGGGTCAGCTAGGTATTTGTTGATCTGATAGGACTTTCGTGTTTTTGAGCTCTCGATTGGTAAAATTAACATTAAATTAACTCTGTTTGAAGGGTTTAGCTTAAACAATGATTTCTCAATGGATTAGATTAGATGCATATCAGTTTTACAAACCTAATTGGCGAAGTTTCAAATCAAAAGGCTAAACCTGTTTCTGCACCAGACGACAGACAAAGTGCTTTGGTTGTGGAAGTCTTTTCTCTTCTTTTTCTTTACTAGTGTTGATTCTTTTGCTTTTTGATATGTAGCGGTGATGCCATCGCTGGCATGCTTCTGTGTGACGTCCTTGCTCTTTCCACCATGGTTCTCAAAATTTTGGGAAAATTATATTTTTGGTCCCTTGAGTATAGGGTGAGTGTCTATGTGGACCGGTCCTGAAGTTTACTAAATTGCACATTTGGTCTCTCAAATTTCACATTTGTTTCAATCTCACATAATTGAAAATACTTTACATCATTTCGGTCGAAAAACTAATTGGTTGTGGACCTTCTATTTGAGATTTTTTTGTCATTTCATCTCTAATTGAGATATTTTTGTCATTTCATCAATCCACTAAGTCTAAGACGTTTTTTTTCCTAACTTTCTGCTAACGACAATTCGTCTGAAGAACGAGAGAGAAAAATCTGAATAGTTGTTAGAGAAAGTTTAGGGGATTAGATTTAATGTAGTGATGAAATAACGAAAATATGGCCACTAAAAGGTCATGTGCTGAGCACAACTTATTTTTCGTCCAAAATCATTAATAGCGTTTTCAATTTTGCAGGATTGAAACAACTGTAGAACTTGAGCTATCAAATGTGTAATTTGACAAATTCCAGGGTCTACATAGACATGCACCCCATACTTTAAGGACCAAAAATATAATTTTCCCAAAATTTGGTTTACTTTTGTCTTTAAAATGGATCAGAAGAGGGCCTCAGCCTATTCATATTATTTAGTAAAAAACCATTTGTGTTTTGGACATGAAATTTAATTGTCTAGTCAGCAATATGTAGCATGCTTTATAAATTCTCTTTACCTTTTTCATCAATATTTGATGGTAAATTAGTGGACTTTAAGTTTTAAAATGGTTTTGATCACTTGGATGAGCATTAGGCTGATAAATATTTCTTATGGAGATATCCTTTCGAGCCCTTTACCCTTGTATTGTTGTTAGTTAGAATGAGTTTTTGAAAGCTAAGGCCATTTTTGGACTTTTTTGGCATTGTTATTGTATCCATGTTAGATAATCATGTCGACGGTGAGGCTGTCCACCTCATGCATGATCAGAAGTGCACCTTTGAGCCGGAGCACAGCTGCCGTTAACAAGAGCCAGTCCTCTTTTGGATCGTTCAAGAGCATTGTTACTGACAAGAAGTTGGGCTTGAAATCTGCCCCCCGTTTCAGAGTATCAGCCATGGCTGCGTACAAGATCAAGCTTATTACTCCTGAAGGGGAGTGCGAGTTTGAAGCCCCGGACGATGCATACATTCTGGACTCTGCCGAGAATGCCGGAATCGAGCTTCCGTATTCTTGCAGGGCCGGGGCGTGCTCCACCTGTGCTGGAAAATTGGCGTCGGGGAATGTTGATCAGTCTGACGGATCGTTTCTTGATGAAAACCAAATGAAAGAGGGCTACGTGTTGACTTGCATCTCGTACCCCACCTCAGATTGCGTTATCCACACTCACCAGGAATCTGAACTCTACTGAGCCGAGTGTCTTTTGCTTATGCTTCCGAGTTGATGGGTAGGGTTTAGTAGTAGGGTTTGAGGTCTTGCAATCAAGTTTTATTGTTGCTTTTTGTTGCTTTTTATCTGTCTTATTTCTCCGGAAACGTTTCTGCTGAATTTTAGGCACCATTTGATAATGTTTGCTTTAAGTATTTTTAAAAATAAAAAAATTTATTTGACAAAAAAGTGCTTTTTTAAGTTGTAGAGTTAACATGTCAATAGAAGAAATTAGTATGGTAATATAATGAAATAGTCATTACTATTTTTATATCTGGTAACAAAAAAATTTATATGTAGTATTGGAGTGATATCAAATGATAAAATTCCATTCAAATATTTGGTTAGCTTTTGGCTGTCTTTTTTTGCCAATAAATGATTAAAATCTAATTCTTTGAAATTGGAAATAACTAATATCAAGTTTATCTTGATATTGATTAATCTTATTTTTTGTGAAATTAGAGAATTCTTAATAATGAGAATGAGATATAATCTCATGTACCAAATATAAGGATGAAATAACTATTCTTATGATTATTTCAATCTCGTCTCGAATTTCCTATGCCAACCACAACGTTATTGTTATCTTTATGAATAATCTTTTAATTTTTCCCAAAAAGAAAAAAAAAAAAATTTACATAGTTGAAAAAAAGTGAAAACTACTCTAGTCTATCGATTTTTTAAAATATAAAGTAAAAAAAAATTATATTCTATATATATATATATATATATTTTAAGTTATTGCAAATTGTGCTTTTATTTTTTTCTATTATTAAAAGTTTTCTTTTAGTGTAAAAGAAGCTCTATTAAAGTTATTGCAAATTGTGATTTTATTTTTTTCTATTATTAAAAGTTTTCTTTTAGTTTTCTATTATTGAAAGCTTTCTTTTAGTGTAAAAGAAACTCCATTTTCTTTTAGTTTTATTTTACCTGTTTCTATTTTTTTTTTTTTTTTTTTTTCCAATTCAAATTCGCGTGTTTACAATCATGGTATAAAGATTTGTTTGAGTGGTCTCTTCAATATAGAGGCGGTAGGTACTTCCATATGTGTGAGTAGTTTTAAACTAAATTTACTTTTTCGTAGAATTAATATTCCTGAAATCATCCACAAAAGAAGACTAATATTAAATATAAAAATAAATAATTTTTTTTTACACTTTTTAAAATGTTTTTTCATTAGTTGTACTCATAATTTTAAATTACAACAAAAATTATATATCGTAACTGATATTAAATAAGGTTATAAAAATATTATAATAAGTTATAACTGTAATAGTGGTACCTAAAAATAATTATTTTATGTGGCAATCCAAAAGTTTGTAGCCTAGCGATTATCTAGAGTGTCTCCCTTATTAGAGGTTTAGTGGTCGAAGTTCTGTCCCCCAACATTTGTAAAAAAGAAATAAAAAAAAAAAAAATCAAATTATTTCTTATTTGATTGGAATTTTATTGTTTTTTTTTTTTTTTTTGTTTATTATTATTATTGGTGGTATAAAAGAAATTTATATATAAAAACTAATTTTATCATCACTTCAAAATTATAATTTTTGTTAGTAATTTTAGATTTTTTGAATTGTTTTTTATCTAATTGAAACTGCACAAGGTCTACAGATTTGTATGTACAAAATTATTCTATTATCGATTATAGGTAATGTAATTTTAATATGAAGGATTAATTATACTTTGCACCCCATAGTTAGACCTAATTGTACTTTTCACACTTGTGGTATTTATGTTACCATTTACACCCCCTGTACTTAAGACTTAAGTGCGGCGGTTAAAATTTAACAAAATTGAGGGTATTTTTTTCATTTTACTTAAAAAAAATGATAATTTTGTAATTTCCTTTTAACTAATTCAATGGGGTTAATTTGAAAAATCATCTAAAACTGTAGGGGGTTAAAACATTTTTCTTTTTGACTTCTACCTTTTTCGTCTCCCCACCCCCACCCCTGCTCCAACTCTAGCGACGGTGAGCCTCGCCATTCCCCCACCCCCACATAACTTGTTAGTCTCCCCATCCCCATCTCTGCATCGGCTTCGGCGATGGCACCCTCACCCTTGGGTAACATGTTTGCCTCCCCACCCCTACCCTTAATCTAACTCCGGCGACGATGTTCAACCTACCCTTGACCCCTGCTCCAACTCTGGCAACGACGACCCCCCTACCTCCGATTAACCTATTCGCCTCAACACTCCTACCTCCATCGCTGCTCCGACGATAGCGAAAAAAACAGAAGAGAGAGAGAAAGATGGGGGAGAGAGAGTAGGAGTGGTGGTGGTGAGGATGAGCGCCCTTACTGACTTGATCACTATTAGAATTCCAAGTAAGAATGAGCGCCCTTACTCCGTCAAAGAGGACAAAATTTGCCTATTTATTTAGATGTTTGAGTATGGTCTTAGCCTTCCTTTCACTCCATTCCTTCGTGAGCTTTTTCTCCAGTTAGAATCACCCCATCCAATTAATTCCAAATGGGTTTCGATAAATAATGGGTGCCCTAGTTATTTCTAGGGTAAACAATGTCCATCTTTCCATTGAAATTGTGAGAATCATCTGTTCCCTAAAATTTCTTCATATGACTGGTAGGTTATTCTATTAAGACAGAAAGAAGTATTCTTTCATTACCGATCTTTCAACTTCGGTAAAGAGTTGGAAAAGACGATATCTATTTTTCAAGGGTGATTGAGAGTTCTCATCCAAGGAGAAAAAGCATCATTCAGTCGTGTTTAAACAGTTTAATTTTCCAAGTAATATCATTTTTCTTTATTTTATTTTTGTCATTTGGTATGAATTTGGAACATTGAATTTTAAATGAACTCATGTGTACAGGTGATGAAGTTTGTAAGAGTTTTCATCCTATTCCCAAAATGGTGAACGAGCTCTCAAGACTCTTAATTCCAGAGATCTGTTCTTGTAAGGTTTTGACATACAACCCTTCGAACCGGACAAGATGGATGATGAGCCAGTCGAACATGTCAAGAGCCTAGCCCTTGGGAATAAGAGAAAGAGGAAGAGAGTGCCTAAAAAGACTTTTCAACCTACTGCTGCTCAACCCACAGCTCCTCAGCCTGTTGCTCCTTAGCCCACAACTCCTCAGCCCACGGCTCCTCAGCTTGTGCTATTCATGTCTTTAGACTCCGATGACACCTAGCCATTAAGTAGGAGGCGTCGTGGTAGAGTTATTTCAGTGCCAGTCCCACGTGCTCAAGTCCCTACCCCTATTGAAATCTGGAGTATTGAGCTCGTCACTCGCGCTGCTGGGACCCCAATTGCCCATGCTCCCGGGACTTCTGCCCCATGTGTTCGTCCTTTCCCTGCTTCTCCTTCCACGGTATCCAGTCATGGTACCTCTGCCTCTTTGAGCAATCGTGGTGTGTCTTGCGAGCAGATTTTCCAGGTGATGAAGGAGGCAGGTCATTTTGTTTGTGGTATTCAAGAAATCTTAGATGATGTGATCTGCTCCCTCATAAAACAATCTTGGGACAAGCGTCGAGCCAAAATTGGTACCCGCAGTCGTGCTGAGCTCTTTAGAGCTACTGTCTATGTAAACCTCTAGGTATTCCCTCATAAATAATATGATTTGTATCCTTAGTTATTGTGTGAACCTCTGTCTAAGTATGTGTTTGATTTACAGAGTATTCACCTGACCTCAGCATTAGTTGGGAGCTCTGATGATATGGAAGAGTTAAATACCCAACTTATGCACCAGCTAATGGTGTCAAGAAAGCTAGAGGAGGATCTCTGTACCCTTCAGGAACAAAATGTTTGCTTGGAAATTAAGCTTGCGATGGAGAGGTCTTCCAAAGAGAAAGTTGAGGCCGATCTAAGGCCATAAGTGCTCTGTGTTAAAGCTTTTGTCGAGACAACATAAGGCTGATAAGTGAAATAATAAGTTTTTCACTGAGTCTTCAGCTTTGAAGGATGAGGTCTCCATCTTAAAGGTGGAGGTCAATACTCTGAAGGCTAAGGTGAAGACGAAAGACGATGCCCTCTAACGTGCTATGGTGGAGAAGAACTCTTTGCGTGCTAAACTGAGTTTTGAGCAAGTTAAGGCCGCTGTGCTGGGGTTTAGGTCAGTTGGGTTGGCCCATACCATGGATGAGCTCAATAAGGCTATCAAATTGAAGACAGAAGAGAATGATGAGAAGACTAAGAAGATCTAAGAATAGTTTCAAAGTCTCAGGAAGGATCTCCAGGAGATAGGCTTCAAGTTCTACCAAGAACTTGTGAGGAAAGAGCATCCTAAGCTCGACCTCACCTTTTTGGATAAGGCCATAGAGGGTGAAGACAAGGAAAATAAGAACAGTGTGGCTAACGTGGCAGCCCTTCCCCTGGTTACCTCCGAACTTACCTCAACCACTCTTGAGGTGATTGGTACTCTTTTCGAGCCGTGCTCCCTGGTCTTTGAGCTCGTACCAGTTAATGCCGAGGTGATGCCTATTGGCTCCAAGCTGACGACCGTTGGCCCTTTATTGGTCTCATCTTTAAGTTAGCTCGCCGTTGATCCAACTCTTCCAGCCTCAGAAGAGCTCCAGATTGCTGCCCAATTAGATGTTGTAGAGGAGTAGAAGTCATCCTGATCTTTTAGTTGTCTTTTCATTTTTCATATTTTTGTCTTTTTTAGTAATCAGGACAATTTTCTAATTATTAATCTGTTTAAACAGTTACCGTAGTTTTTATTCTTGGAACTCATACACATAATTATAATATTTTTTTCATGTCATCTCATGTCATTAAATGTTACAAGCATTTTGAATGCCTGATGATTTGTTTCTATTTATTTTACCATTTTACTCATTGGTTTGGTTATTTAAAGACAAACTAACTGATATCTTTTCTCTCTCATTCATTCTTCGTCATTCATCCTCTCTTTACTTTCTCAACCTCTAATTTCTTTCTTAAAAAATGTCTATTGCTTTTGACAATATTTAAGCCGAGAAGAAGAAAGAGATAAAAAATGGCTATGACTTTAAAGCACTGATGATGATGGTAAAGACCCTTATTGACTAGCACCCTCGCCGTTGTTGCATAGAAGAAGCTTGTGCTCACTACCAGTCCCTTGATGCGGCTCACTTCAGTGCTTCAGTGTAGTCTCCTAGCTCTAAGATATTCACCTTTGTTTGAAGGAGGCTGACATTGAAATCCACGACCTGAAGGGTCAGGTTCATCTCCACAAAGGCTATGTAAAGATCATGGAGGATAAGAGAAATAAGTTCTGGGAAAATAACGAATAGAAGAAGGAAAAAATCCGTTCTTTGGCACTAGCACTTAGTCAATATGAAGAACAAGGTCTGAGGATTCAGCGGATCTAGGTCCGCTCCCTTCACCGGGATCAAACTTATGGTCTTTCTCCTTCTATTGGCCTTGGTTTTATGAAGAAGTTATATTTTTTATGGTGATGAATAGCTTCACTTATTTTCCTTTTTCTTTAATGAAATTATATTTTGTTGAATATTGTGCCTTTCTCCATTTGTGACTGTCTGTATTAATTTAGGCTTCATGTTTTATTTGTATTTTGTTTGCCTTTGTTTGCATAATGTATGTGTCTTTGCACATATGCATCCTCTATTGTTTTTTGATCCTGAGTTCTCCTAGTCAGATAACTTTTCTAGTCTGTTATGTTCTCATTGTTTTCCCTCCTTCATAACTTGTTTATTCTTTGAAGATGTTATGAACTTGTAGTTGGCTTTTTAGGAGCAAACACAATAGTAATCATGTAGACTAGGTTTGTAAGTAACTTGTCGTACTTTATAATTTTGTTATAATGAGTGATATACTCTGAACTGAATTTACCAACTCATTCATCCTTATTATTCTTAGTAAATTTTGTTAGTAATCTGAAGTGATTTCATCAGTTCTTCACTCGATTCACACTTGGTTTCATTTGTCCTTCTTTTATTTTCACACTTAGAGATTTTTATCACTATTAGTGTTTCTTTCTGATATGATTCTATTAGTTCGCCTCTTACTTTTACACTGAGTGATTTTTATTACTCTTGGTGTGTATTTCCAAACTCATCTCCTTAGTTTGCCATTTATTTTACAGTTAGTGATTCTTATCACTATTAGCGTTTATTTTTGAACTAATATCCTCAGTTCTTTGTTTATTTTTACACCTAGTAATTTTTATCACTATTAGTGTTTATTTCTGAACTGATCTCCTCCGTTCGCCATTTATTTTTATACTTAGTGATTCTTATCACTATTAGTGTTTATTTCCGAACCGATATCCTCAATTCGCCGTTTATTTTTACACCTAATGATTTTTATCAGTATTAGTGTCTATTTTCGGACTGATGCGTTAGTTGGCCATTAGTTTCACGCATGATGATTTTTATCACCGTTTATGTTCATTCTTAATTGATTTATTAGTTCTCCATTCACTTCAACTTGGTGATTTTTATCACCATTTCTGGTTCATTCCGAACTAATCTAAGCAGTTCGTCATTTTCTCTGACACTTAGTGATTTTTAATTTTTTATTTATTTGTTATTATTATTATTATTATTATTTTTTTTTATCATAGTTGGTGATTCTTTTCAAACTAATTCCCTTAGTCTATCAATATACTGAACTGATTTATCAGCTCGCCATTAATTTTTCACTTGGTGATTTTTATCATTATTTGTGACTCTTCTGAACTGATATGTTAGTTTACCATTCATTCTGAATTGATCTATTAGTTCGCCATTGATTTCATACTTTGGCATTTTATCACCATTTGTGATTCATTCCGAACAGATCTGTCAGTTTTTCATTGATCCGAGCTGATTTGTCAGTTCTCCTTTGATTTCACACTTGTTATTTTTTCACCATTTGTGAATACTTGGGAATTGATCTTATCAGTTCGTTGTTGTTCTGAACTAACCTCATCAGTTTGTGTTTCCTTACTTAGTGATTAGTTTACTTTTTCCAACAAACCGTTCTTCCTTTTTGACATTTCGAAACCATTTGTGATTCATTCCGAACAGATCTGTCAGTTTTTCATTGATCCGAGCTAATTTGTCAGTTCTCCTTTGATTTCACACTTGTTATTTTTTCACCATTTGTGAATACTTGCGAACTGATCTTATCAGTTCGTTGTTGTTCTGAACTAACCTCATCAGTTCATGTTTCCTTACTTAGTGATTAGTTGACTTTTTCCAACAAACTGTTCTTCCTTTCTGACATTTCGAAATACTTTAAACGAAAGCAACTTTTATTTATTTACTTTAACACGCAATATATCATACTGAAGGAAAAAAAAAATCAATTTTGAAAAGCATCAAAGAAAAAAAGAAATTCAAACTTCTAAACGAAATACTTTCGTAAGTGTCAAACATTCCAAGGTTGGGGAATTGATACTTCGTCTAAGTCTTCCAACCAGTAGGTCTATTGTCTGTTTATTTTCGTCACTCGGTAGGGTCCTTCCCAATTAGGGTCTAACTTTCCCGCACGTGCTTCTGGATGGTGTGGCTTTTCTCGTCGGAGCACTAGTTCTCCTATCCCAAAGTACCTTGGACGACCTGTCTAGTTGAATATTTTTTGTAACTTTTGACTTGTACACTGCCATTCATAGAGCTGCTTTCTCTCGTCTTTATTCAATCTAGTCCAAGTCTCAATGTAGGGCTATTTTATTTTCAACGAGATTGATTGTGCCATCATGCCTTGAGGGCAATCCGATTTCCACTGGAACTATAACTTCAGTTTCTTATATCATAGAGTATTGTGTTTCCCCTATATTTGTTCTGTGCATAGTCCTATAGGACTATAGGATTCCTGGAAACTCTTCTACCCATTTACCTTTACCTTCATCCAGCCGTTTCTTGAGTGCTTCTTTGATTGATCTGTTTATTACCTCTACTTGTCCATTTGCTTGTGGGTATGCTGGGCTTGATGTTCGATGCTAGATTTTCAGTTCTTTGTACATCCTTCCAACCTTTCTCCCAGTAAATTAGGTTTCGTTGTGATCCCAAAGCGACATATCACATTCTTCCGAATGAAGTTTTTTACTTCGTTCTCTCCCACTATTGCAAATCCTTCTACCCCTACCCACTAGGTGAAATAGTCAATCACAACAAGCACGTATTTTTTTGTTTCATAGTTCTAGGGTTAATGGCCCTAGGACGTCTATTACCTACTGAGCAGAAGGCCACGGGTTGAGGATCGAGGTTCGTTTCTTGGCCGGAACCTTGATATCATTTGAGAACCTTTGACATTTGTCACGCTTCTTGACGTACTCAAGTGCATCATTGCGCATTGACGGCCAGTAATAGGCAATCATAAGTGCCTTGTGTGCTGAGGTTCTTCTTTCTTGGTGGTTCCCACATACTCCTTAGTGTATCTCTTGTAGAACATAGTTGGCCTTTTTTGGTCCCAAGTAGATTAACAACGGTTGTGTAAAAGTTCTCCTGTATAGTTTGTCATTCGTCAAGATGTATCTTAACATCTTATACAGGATTTTTCGGGCTGAATCTCGATTGTAGGGCATAGTCGTTTCCTTTAGATATCTTACTAGAGGAGTCCTCCAATCTTTTTCTTCATTCAGCTCGCCAATGTTGGCACCTAGGTCATTTGATGTTGCAATGGAAGGTTTCTCTTGGAATTCCACAATTTTTTACTTCTAATTTGGTCCAAAAGATGATGCCAATACCGAGAGTGCGTGAACTTTTTCATTCTCTGACCTATGGATTGCTTCCAGCTTGCAACTCTGAAGTATTTTCACCAACTCTTTTATTTTCTCCATATAGAGCCGCAACCTTTCTCATTTATTGAGAACACTCCATTCACCTGGTTACCTACCAATTGGGAGTTATATCTTACTTCAATATCACAAGCTCTTAGGCCTTTTGCTAAAGTTAATTCGAGAATTACTGCTTCGTATTCAACTTTATTGTTAGAATTTTGGAATCTGACCTGAATTGCTCTTTCAATTTGATCTCCTTCAAATGTTTATAGGACTATTCCTATACAACATCCTTTTATGTTTGATGATTCATCAACCTATAACTTCCACAGTCCAGTGGAATGCTCGGAGCATTCTCTATCTTCTACTATGTCTTCTCTAATATGGGTTAGTTTTGCGATGAAATCTGCCACTACTTGCCCCTTAATTATTGTTCATGGCTTGTACGTGATAAAGAATTCTCCAACTTATAACGCCTATTTCATGAGCCGACCTGAAGCTTCAAGATGGTGCATTATTGCTCAGAGGGGGTATATGGTCATCACATTTATCACGTTTCCCTGGAAGTAAGGCCTCAACTTCTGAACTGACGTTACCAATGGCAGAGCGAGCTTCTCTAGCTGACTTACTCACATAAAACACTGGCATCTTCCCTCTTTCATCTTTGTTTACTAGTGCCGCACTAACAGCAACTAAGGTTACCACTAGGTATAAGTAGAGTTCGTCTCTAGGGGACACCTTGGCCAGCGTTTTAACTGAACCGAGGTAGTCCTCGATGGATTACAATGCATCTTCATAGTCCTTATCCAAATGAAAGCTATTACTCCCCTTTAATATTTTGAAGAAGGGAGCACATCTATTAGTGATCTTGGAGATAAAACTGTTCAACGCTGCTAGCCTTCCAATAAGCACTTAAACTTATCTCACAGTGATGGGAGACTTTGTATTCTGAACAACTTCTATCTGTCCAGAGTCCACCATTATCCTTGCTTAATTAACTATAAAGCCTAAGAACTTTCGTGATGTTACTCCAAAGGCATATTTTTTTGGGTTCAACTTTATGTTGAATTTTCGTAGGATAGCAGAGACTTCTTCTAGATGTGCTAAGTGATAATCTCACCTAGTATTTTTGACCAACATATTATCAATGTATACTTCCATTGTTATCCCAATATTTTCTTGGAACATATGATTCACTAGTCATTGATAGGTACCCCGAAACTTAGAATTTTACTAGTCCTCGAGCAAAACACCCACACAATACAAGAAACTACAACGACTAATTACGAAATTGAAATACTAAAAATAAAAAACACAGACAAACTAAAAACAACCACGTGCAAGTTTTGAATTTCATCTAGCCGGCCAAACGGTTTTCCCTCATCGCCCCCTAATTCTATCGAGTTCAAAAATAAAACGCATCATGTGGTGTTCTAGAATTTCAACATTCAATAATAGTAAGCGTCATTCTAGATCTTTTTAAAGTGTGTGTGCAAAAACTCAATCATACAAATATCCACCGGTCGGATTGGATTATCCACTAACAAAGTTCATGACTAAAACCAATAAGGTATAAGAAATCCATATACCCGATAGGGTTCCATTCTCCACTAATGTAGGCTCGAAAATTCAAAAAGATCAATAGGACTTGGTTCGATTTGAAACATTTGGCCAAGGGTATATCAGGAATAGAAAACAGGTTAACATTATTAACTTAACTATACCTAGGGCACATGCTTGGCACTCAATCACTTTCAAACCCCCAAAGATCAAGTAGAAACAACCTTGAACATACATTTAAGAATTTCGTACTCACTTGTCAAAAGAAACGGAAATAGAACGATATTTACATATGTCTTTTTTTTTTTTTTTTTTTTTTTTTTTTTTTTTTATAAACCACACCCCCAAACTTATTCGATTATTACAATTTCACGGGTGTAGTTAAAGCGAAAGAAAAATGACAAGTGAGTACTCGAATACGGAACCAATGAAAAGTTCGCCCTAAACCCAACTACTCACTTCAAGTAGCATACATGAATACTACCTTAATTCACTCAAATTGTGCCTTCAGCTCAATGATATAGGTTTGGGAAAAAGTTTTATCAGCCAGGGTATTTTTTATGTGTTCAGAATTGAAACGGTTTTCCTGCTTCGACAGAGTAACGAGGGATAAACATATAACATGGTAGCTTAAAAGGCTCAAGCGATCAAAATGAATGCCTAAATCATATCTCTTGACCTTTTCGCCTAGGAGTTTGCCTCGAATTTCCCCCAAATCAGGTTCTAGAATCCCTATTGTCATGAACTTGCCTAACGGATAATTGGCGTCAAATCAATTGGATAAATCAATTGGATAAAGGCTCAAGCGATCAAAATGAATGCCTAAATCATATCAATTAGGATCCACAATAACTTTTACTAAAATAAGACGTCAAGCACACAGAACACACATGAATGAGCATTACGCTCGACTTCAATAAACAACTAGGGGAAAGACTTATCATCGGGTAATGGCCCAGATAAAGTATAAAACTCAGCACATGCACAACAACTACCCTTAACAAACATACATAAAATAAAAACAATACAAAACATAACTAACAACATAATAACATACTAAACGTCACCCCCGAACTTAAAACGGGCAATGTCCACAACGACCCATCAGCGATCCCAATGAAAGCATAGAGCATTATAATGAAGACGGGGGTTTAGAACACGTACCTAGGAGACGAGAGAATCTCGCCTCCGAATCAAGTCGGCAGTGACCGATCTAATTTATTTTTGAAACCTTGGGTTGCCTCCCAAGAAGCGCTTGATTTAAGGTCTTTGGCTTGACATGGCGAATGGCTCGTCAAAGAGTGGCTTCCGCCCATAGTAAGTGTCATACAATACTATGTATGAGTCTTGATTTTGTACGCCCTCAAGACTGGCGAGATTTGGCTCTGTTCGGCTCGATCTTTCAACTTGATTCTTCTCTAGATTTTGTGCTTGGGGAGCTTGAATGTGCTGAGCTAGAAACGGGGTGGGATAGGTGAGCCATATAGGATCCTCATAAATATGATCGTCTTGGATCGGGGGTGGAATCACCAATTGGAATTCAAATGGTGAAAAATCACAACTATTAACATGTGATTCTTCATTACCAATCTATACTTGGGTTATCTCAATATTAGTATGATCGTCTTCGATCTCGCCCAAGTTCCTCCCGGTTGCATTCGGTTCCTCACGGTGGCTTTCACACATGGATGTGATTTGCTTCTCTCAATGCCACTACTTCTGACTCAGCCTCAACACAGCAGATAAGTTGACCGATTTGCTTTTGAAGAGACGTTACGGTCGCATCAATTTTGATGCAGCCCGTCTCAATATTGTCAAGACGATCCTGATGCTTATTGATCCGGTCATTCGTTTTCCCCAAGATAATATGAGTTTCCTCTATAACTGTGGTGAACACGTCTTCTAAGGTAGGGGAAGACTCTATATGCTGGTCCGAGATGTCAATCCATGGCACCGAAATGTTGGAACAATTCCCCAAACTTTGGTAACTTGGTGAATAATTCCAACTTTGATAATCAAAACCTACCAATTCCTCCAACGACCTAAGGTCTTCGTCTGCGGTTAGGTTGTAGAAGGAGGTGGTACCGTTTCCTCCTTCTACCCACGTTCTAATTGCGGCTTGTAACCCGTCGAGGAAATTCAGTAATTGACACTCTCTCGGGAATTGATGATTTGGAAACCGATTGAGCAACTCCTTGTATCGATCTTAATCACAATAAAACGGCTCTGAATCTTGTTGAAAGAAATGTAACAATACTTGTTGATCTAGTATCTTCAAGTACTCCACATGAGAAATAAAAATAAAACTACAAAGAAAAAAATTATAAACAAACTAAATGCCTAAATTAAAATCAAGTTATTTACTCACAATATTAACAATAATCTAAAACACGATCACCGACAATGGCGCCAAAAACTTGGTAGCACGTGAATACGTCGCTACTTTCACCGCAAGTGTACAGGTCAAGTTTTAGTATAATAGAAAGAGTAAGAGTTGTCGTATCCACATGGATTGGTTGAGATTATCGTTGAGTACCGTAATTATCATAACCTAACTTTATTTAGGAGATAAAAATATGTTTTGTTTATAAATATAAATACTAAACTAAAATAATAATTAATCTAATTACACTATTTATACTATATTGAGATGTTTAGGGGGAATCTATTATCTAGGGATTAACTTCATTTACTTAAACGTGTTTGTTTTCATTTAGTTAACAATAAAGGTATTCGACCGATCCGACAATCTCAATATCGTAAACTCATTCACTCCCTCTCCCGAGTGTAAAGTGAATGAATATGTGACTTCGTGTTAACGCCAAAGTCCCTCTCTAGCCTTTTTTAGAACACATAGTCACATGAGTCTTGCCCTAACATCATGGATTGCACACTTTCTAACTCCCTCCAGGGTTATTAGATCTTCGCGTTGTGTTTAAACCCTAGTCCGAATCCGGGGTTACCTCTCCCAAGTGTCAAACTGCGATTTCTCAGTATATCTAAACAAGTATATAATGGAAATACAAGAACGGTAAACATAATCGAATAGCGAAGAACAACCATTAAAGAAACATAATTCAAACAAACGATATTTTCATAAATTATGTTAATCCCATAGATAATCCATGTTTAGCCAATGGATGTAACCGTATATACAATAACAAATGAGCTAAACATCCTCAAACAAACTACCAAAGTTAAGAAATAAAGAAAGAAATGAATGAACTTATCCGTTATCCGAAGATCCGATGCTAAAACCACTCCGAGAGCGTTTCTCCTTCTTCGCTCGGTGTTATTCTCCTTTGGTTTGGTTGAGCTCTCTCCAAAACCTCTCAACTCTAACCTATCAATCCTCTAATGAGGTCTAATGGTCGAACGTGGAGGAGGAGGCAAGGATATGAGAACAAAAATATCTCAAAATATCAAAAAAACATACTTTACAGGTGCAGGGTTTACCGCTGCAGCGGTGGGTATGTTGGCAGTGGTCATTGCTACAGCGGTAGCTTGATCACTGCCACGGTGGTTCATCAGTGGGCACTCTGTTGTTTCACCACTGCAGCGGTGTCCTGACCGCTATGGAGGTGAACTTTCTACACTCCCAGTAGTTTCATTACTGTAGCGGTGGCCTAACCGCTGCAGCGGTGGATGTACTGATTTGAATCCTTATTTTTTTTCATCGTTTTTCCACTGCTTTTCCACCTCCGTTCTACCGATTAGGTTGATTTTCAATCGTTTTAGCTCATTTTTGTCCTAAACACCTAATTTATACAAAAACAAATAAAAGCTAATTAAAACAAATTAAAACATGATAAAAATACTCAGAAACTACCAAAATCGGTTTGAAAATAAATGGATAAATTACCCATATCAATAGGTTACCCCTGTATTTCTCAAACTAAATGGCATTATCATGTAACAATACGTACCTCTCAGTGTTATAAACGTTCTTTCCTCTTCATCTCGCTGATCGATCTGGATTTAATTATAACCTGAATACGTGTCCATCATGCTCAACAGTTTATGTCCTGCAGTTGCATCCATCATTTGATATATTCTTGGCATCCGATAGCAATCGTTGGGGTATGCCTAGTTGAGATAAGGGATGTCAACACACATCCTCTACTTTTTGGTATTATTTTTAATGAGCATGAGATTGGTTAACCACCTTAGGTATGTTACCTATCTTATATGCCCTATTGCAAGCAGCATTTTTACCTCTGACTCGATCACCTTCTTCTTCTCCGAACTAAAAGTCATTATTTTCTGCCTGACTGGAGGATAAAATCTTGAGATATCAAGGTGATACACTGCTACCTTGGGATCAATCCCTTCCATATCTTCTAGGGCCTATGTAAACACGTCTAAGCTCTTTGCCAACAATTCTTTTATTTTTTCCATCTCAGGCCAGCTTAATGCCTTGCTATCTTCAACTTCTTCCTTTATTTTTCGAAGGTCATCTCTTGCACTTGCTCTGTCGGCTGAAGAACACTGGGGTATTCTCTGAAATTATTTATTTCTTGAGTTGAGGTATTAGGTGGCGCTTCTTCCTGCTCCGACTTTAATTGCTGTTGGCCTTTTTCTTTCCTCTCATTGCTATTGCAAAGCATTGTTTGGATGCCACCTAATCCCCTTGGATAACTGTTACTACCCCATATTTCATGTAATTAATGCACTTGTGAAAGGTGGACGCCATGGCTCCCATAGAATAAAGCCATCGACGTCCCAATGTCGCATTGTATGGGGATGAAGAGTCCATCACCATGAACTCTGTGGTTTTATTCAGTCGATTATCCTCTTTACTTACCCTGACTGATAGAGTAATTTTTCCCTTGGGAAAGTTGGATCACCATTGAATCCTACTATAACTGTTTGGGTGGATTCGATGTTTAAGCTTAACACTCCTATATGTTTTAAGGTATTTACAAAGATGATATTAGTAGAACTGCCCATATCAATTAAAATCCTTCTTACCTTGAAACTAGAAATCTAAAAGGTTATCACTAGGGCATCCTCGTGAGGATGTACGATCCTCTTATAATCCTTGTTGCTGAATTTGATCACTAGGCCGAGTTTCGCAACCACTACTATAGTTTCACCATAAATTTTCTCCATTGCTGCTTCTCAAATCTTCCTCTTCTGTTCACAATTTTACTCCCCAATTATTGGCTCACTAGGGTTTATCATATAAATCACCTCTGAGCATTACTTAGCCTTTCACCTTTCTGTTTTCTTTTTCGATTCTTGCTTCTACTTTCGCTATCAGATCTCTTTTTGTCTCTTAGTTAATCTTGTAGATAACCACGTAGCTGACCCATGTCTATTAGCCTTTTAATCTATTTTTTTAAATTCCAGCAGTCATCTGTGTCATGTTCATGGTCTTTATGAAATTTACAGTACTTTCCTATACTCTTTTTGTTTTGTTTTGACATGATCTTTTGAGGCCACTGAATAACCTCGAACGATCGGATTTCATGCTAAATTCTGGAGATCGGCATCCATTGCCCAGGGAGGTTAGGATCCAATGAGCTTCTGATCTTGAGCTTGAGTCTGTTGATCGATCTTTTTGGCTGTCTAAGCTACTGTCCTTGGCTCTATTGTGATATTTCTCACTTTGATTAAGACCATGTTTTGACGGTATCCTTCATTCCATCTCGTATTTGACGTCTTTCAACTTCATATAGGCCTTCGCCCTTTCCATCAACTCAGTCATGATGAGATTGGTGTTACATCCCTCAATACATGTTAATTCCTCGTTAAAACGATTTATATACTAATATAGTGATTCTCCTTTTTCCTCCCGTAGAGTCAACAGGTAATCGGGGCCTTTCATTAACCTTTGGCAGGTTAGGAAGCAACTAATGAATTGTTTTCTGAATTCAGTAAATGATGATATGGACCCAGGTAGTAGGTTGTATAACCATTCCAAAGCTGATCCCTTCAGGGAGGTAGCAAATGCTCTGTATAATACTAAATTTCCCGTTCCATAAAGTGCCATAACATGCCCGAATTGGCAGATATGGTCAGTTGAATCCATTTTCTCATTGTACTTTTTGAACTTAGTTGGGTCGAACTTGTCTGGGAATGCCACCTTCGTGACGTTGGAGGTGAAAGAAAGCTCTGTTCCTTCTAGAAGCACTTCCAACTTATCAACTGTCAAGTCACTTTCTTTTTTAACTCTGAGCTCCTGGATAGAGACCATAGTTTTTGATCTGCTGACCACTTTTCTCTCTTCAACTAGGTAACCTCCAATGCCTTCTTGGAACTATCTTTATAGCTTGTGATATAGTCGTCTTTTCATTTTGTGGCTCTTTATCCTTCGAATTTGATGGTTCTTTTCCTATTTCAATTCCTTGGTTCTTTTTCTTAGTCATTATACCTCTATCATTATCATTCAATTTCTTTCTCGACATAAGGGGATTAGATTTCTCAAATACGTCATGCATAGATTCTTCCACGACTAGTCTACGTTTATTATATACTCTATATGCTTTACTATCCGAAACATATCCAAAGAAGATGCCATAATCTGATTTGGCATCAAATTTATCCAAATTATCCTTATCATTTAAAATAAAATATTTACAATAGGATATATTTGGAGGTTTACTATTCCAAATCTCATAAGGGCTTTTACTAAAACCTCTCTGAATGGATACTCTATTAATAACATGACATGAAACACTTACCGCTTTGGCCCATAAGTATTTAGGTAGACTATTCTCATTCAACATAGTCCTAGTCATTACTTGAAGCATCCTGTTCTTTCTTTCCACGACACCATTTTGTTGTGGAGTTCTTGATGTAGAGAAATTGTGAGAATAACCATGTTCATAACAATAACTAATAATATCATCATTTTAAAAGTATATGCCTCTATCACTATGAATATTAATTATCCATCAATGTTTCTCATTTTGCATAGGTTTAAAAAATTTAGAGAAAATAGATGCCACCTCACTTTTCTTAGATAAGAAAAATATCCATGTTAGTCTAAAGTAATCATCAACAATTACAAATGTATAGAATTTTCCTCCTAAACTAGCAATGGCATTATGACCAAAAAGTCTAGATGCAATAATTCAAGACACTTTGATGTGGATATATGCAATTTCTTAATAAATAATGATATAGATTGCTTACCTAATTCACATGTTTCACATACTTTATCTTTAACATATTTTATAGAAGGCAATCTACATATTAGACTTTTATTAGACAAATTAGAAATTAACTCCATACTTGTATACCAACACTTCTATGTCATTCTCATTTTCATTATTATTATTATTATTATTATTATTATTATTATTATTATTATTATTATTATAATTATTATTATTATTATTATTATTATTATTATTATTATTATTATTATGGCGTTATACCCTTTAACACATAATTAACTTATATTAAACAAATTATGTTTAAGACCGTCAACTAATAACATATTTTCAATAGTAGTAGACCCACTACCGATAATCTTACTCTTTGCGTTGTCCACGAAAGTCACATGGCCTCCATCTTTTGGTGTTAAAGATGTAAATTTAGATTTGTACCCGTCATATGCTGAGAGCAACCACTATCCAAGAACTATTTTTCCTTGTTTAATAATGCTTTCAGAATAACTTGCAAGGAGCGGAGCACCTCAAATAGTTTCTAAGTGGTATTCAATCTAAGTGAGTCCGATCTTGTTAGCCGGGATAATTTGAGTTCCTTTAGGAACCCATAATTATTTGTATTTAGATAATCTTTGAAAACTTCGTTTTATAGTATGCCTCACAACGTTATATGTAAAACATCTAACAAAACTTTTAGTTTCATAAAAGAATTTGTGAAATCTTTTTTGTTTAATATTTTTCTGAAAACCAATTCCACTTTTATCAAATATTCTTCTTGAGCTTCCCAAAAGCATTTTCACATTGTTTTTACCACACGTGAATTTGAGAACAATAGAATGTAAATTCGAATTTTGGATTTCAATTCATTATTTTCAGATTCAAATTTAACTACTTGCTTGTTAAGTGTGTTAATTGTACTTTATAGAGCATTTATTTGTGAACACTTGTTTTTATAATCATGCGTTAGTTCTTGATAGACATTAAACAGTTCATCAAAATTTGAAGGACAAAAACTAGAACGTTGTGTTACCTCATCTTCAGTGGCCATTAGAGAAAATATGGATGAATCGTCGCTATTTGATTTTTCAGAACTGCTTGATTCCAAATCATTCTAGGCAATTTTCATTGACTTTTTCTTACTCTTTTCACTTTTTTATTTTCTTTTCTTTTATTATATTTTCCTTCTTTGGCTTGGAATAGTCAGATTGAAAGTGACCAGTTTTGTGACAGTTGTAGCATTCAACTTTATTCACGTTAAAAATTTTCCTTCTACAGAATGTTCATCGGGTCATATTTCTAACATTTTTCGTGAGAAATACCACATTCTTTTCTTGTTCACTATCAAGACTTATATCATCACTGCCATTTTTTTCCTCATTCTTTTGAGCTTTCAATGACAGGGATTTCTTTTTGCTATTTCCCAATCCATCCTTGTATCCTTGAAAAGTTGTCTCATGGGTCACTAGGTTACCAATGAGTTCATCGATAGTGTATTTGGTAAGATCCTAAGCTTCCTCGATTGCAGTAACTTTTGGTTCCCAAACTATGGTCAACGATCTCAAAATCTTTCGTACTTTGTCCTCCATGGAATACGGCTTTCCAAGTTGGCCAAGACTGTTACAAATATTGTTGAATCTCATATACATTTCTTGAATTATTTCTGCATCACCCATTCTAAACAATTCGAATTGATGAATCAAGACATTGATTTTGGATTTTTTCATTAGTTCCCTAATGTGTGATTTGCAATGTATCCCATATTTCTTTAACCGATCTGCAACTTAAAATCCTGCTATGCTCATTTACATCTAAAGATCAAAACAAAATGTTTGTAGCTTGAGCAATAATAGATAACTTTTGTTTATGAGATGGATTCAACTTATTTTTTTTTCTTTTCAACTACTTCATTTTCTTTAAGAATATATAGGGCATCTTCTATGACCAACCAAACATCATAGTTAGTGGCTTGTATAAAGACAATCATTCTATCTTTCTAGAATGAATAGTTATCCCTTGTGAACAAATGAGGACGATGCATAGATTGTCCTAACCTAGAGTATTTACGTAGTGCGCCATGTGATCTGTTTTAGCTAGGATTTTAAACCTATTGAGCTTAACCTGCTCTGATACTAATGGTTGGCCCAAAGATGTACCCAAGAGCGGGGTGATTTGGGTAATTATAAAAATTTAAGTAAATTCAAATTTAAGATATCAATTTTCCTAATTGATTATTATCTTGTTAAACAGAGGAAACACAATTAGCTAAGTGCACACCCAAACAAACACATAGGAAAAAATACAGTATACAAGAATTTATTCTGATTCATCAAGCTAATCTTATCTACATCTAGTCCCCCGAGCTTCACAGGGATTTCACAATCCACTACCCCTTGATTCTTTTCCAAGTAGGAACCAAACCCTTAAAATTTTGATTCTTTCCATAAGCTTAAAATTAACATTTACAACCTTGATTCTTTTCACAGGCTTAGAATCAACCCATTACTCTCTTGAAGCACCTCTTTGTAAAAAGGTTGTGAATAGTGAAATTGAGTTCATCCTTCAAAATCATACATGAAAAATAGTGAATATTCGATCTAGAATAAAACCACTAGGGTGTAAATGTATCTTTAAGAAAAAGATAAAAGCAAATGGATCAATTGATAAACATAAGGCAAGATTTGTAAACTATTTTGATACTTATTCACCAATAATAAGAATCATATCTATACGTATGTCAATAGCAATAACAGCTATACATAATATTGTGATACATCATATGAATGTTAAGACTGCTTTCTTGAATGGCGAATTGGATAAAAAAATTTATATCGAACTCCCAGAAGGGTTTGTGGTCTTGGAAAATAGAATAAAGTATGTTGACTTGTAAAATCCTTGTATGGATTAAAGAAAGCGCCAAAATAATGGCATGAGAATTTTGACAATGTTATGTCGTCAAATAATTTTAAAATCAGTAAATATAACAAGTGTGTCTACATTAAGACAACAAAGTCTTGTTACGTTATTATATGCTTATATGTAGATGACATACTTATTTTTGGTAGTAGTGATAAAATCATAAAATATGTCTAACTAATCTTACAAATATATTTGAGATGAAAGATTTGGAAAAAGTAGATGTCATTCTTGGAATTAAAATTACAAGAACATCTAAATGATTGATTTTATCTCAATCTTAGTATATATGAAGAAGATCCTTGAAAATTTTAACAAGGATGACTCTAGTATAACCAGAACAACAGTAGATGATAACATCTTTTTAAGAATATTGGAGAGAGTATATCTCAGTTGGAGTATTTTTGAATAATAGGCAATTTAATATATATATATATATATATATATATATATATATATATATATATATATATATATATCATTTGAAAATATCTTCTACACATTTTTGGAGGGAGAGGTTTTAGGCCCTTGGATCTCATATCCAATGGCTGAGATACATTAACAAATGTCTAGAGACAATTGACATTTTATAGAATTTTACATGTTTGCCACTTTCAAATGCCAAGATCCTCTTGCGTCTAGCCATCAACCCTTACCTCTAGAGAGACATTTTAATCCCTTAACCCTATTGTGTGATTTCATTCAGTGACCATTCCCTCTCTCTCTACCTCTATCTTGATTGGCGAGGATCTACGGCGATGGCGATGGGCCTGGACGACGTTCGACGATTGTTGAATCTTTGATCTGCGGCCGTAACCTACGCTATGTATGGACGACGACCAACGGTTGTTGAATCTACGATCTGCCACCGTAATCTACACTATCTCCATCGATCCATCGAAGATCCACACGATTTGAGCGAGTGAGGTCCTCGCCACCATCATCTCCACTCCACCCAGTCGCCGTCGTGTCGCAGTGTCTGTCTGTGCCTAGACGTGTCTTTCCATGCTCCCAGGTAAAAATTTCTCCCTTTCACTAAACTCACCTCCATCCCCCTCGATTTCTCACCTCCATCTCCTCGATTCACCTCCACGAACCACCAGGCATTGGCATTGTCATTGTTCGTGAAATCTCTCCTCATCTCACTGCCAATCTCGCCATTCACCGTCGTTGCAGCCACTAATCCAAGTTCACTGTTGATCTCACTGTCGAGGACCAGATCTAGACGGTGGTGGTCGTATTTGAAGATGGTGAAGTTTGGCGACGGTCAGACGTGATTGCCACCTTTGTGATTTGGCCACCTTCATCGTTATTGTGAGTAGATCTATGAAGTCGGTGTGGACAATGGCGGGGGGAGATATATGACAGTGATGAATGCGGCGGTGAGTGGATCTAAAAAGTTGATCACAACGGGAGTGGATATGTGATGTCGGTGGCAAGGAAGAGTGTATTAGGCTATCGGTGATTGGGGAGGAAATGATCTCGGCTGCATGTCGGATGGAAGGAAATGGATTGAGAATAGTGGATATGTTAGGATGATTTGGGAATGGGATTGATTAGTGGAGAACATCAGAGACAATAATAGTGGAGAGAATAGGATTGAGGATAGAGACAAAGTTAACGGCAAATTGTATCTTTCGGACAAGGAGAGAGTTGGTAGGGGCGTGAAACACGCCGCTACTTACACTCGTAAGTGTATGAGATTCAAGTTTTAGTATAGTGTGATCGTTAAGATCGGGTTATCGTATCCACAAGGATTGGTGTCGTTACTATCGAATACCGCGTTTGTCGTGACCTAATTTTATCTACGCGAAAAACAAATGTATTTAATTAATTAAACTAATACTAATATATCCTAAATTAACTACACTAATATGCTAATATGTTTTATGGTGAATAATTGCATAGGGATTAACGTGTTTACAAATACGTATTCGATCTCGATTTACTCTCGTTTACGTTATTCGACCTACTTGACAATCTCGGTATGTAAACTCCACCGCCACCTCTCTCGAGTGTAAGACGGGGGAATACATGATTTCGAGTCAATGAAGAAGTCCCCCTCAACATCTTAACGACCCTAGGTCACGTGAGTCTCGCCCAGCATCATTGATTGCACACAATCCAACTCCCTCCCGGGTTATTGGATCGTCGCGTTGTATTTACCCTATCGACAATCTCCGTTCTAAAACTCCCTCGCCACTTCTCCTGAGTGTAAGACGAGGGATATAACGCAATTTTGAGCCAATGAATAAGTCCCCCTCAACGTCTTAACGACCCTAGGTAGCGTGTGTCTTGCCCCACGTCATCGATTGTTTACGATTCAAACCCCGACCGGGTTATAGAACCGTAGCGTTTGTTTACCTTAATCTGAATCCGGGGTTTTGTCAAAACCCTGTATTCTCCATTTATCAATTCAAGCATAATAAACAAACAATACGATAAACACAATCAAACTACGAAGAACAAACATAAACGAAACACTGAAATAATCCAAACAACGTATTTATAAATATATGTTAATCCCTATTACAATTCATGTTTAACTATGGCCATAGCCGCATTTACAATGAAGTAACGAGCTAAACATGCTCACAAGATCCTAAGATAAAGAAATAAGGAAAAACAATCGAAGAACTTAGCCTCGTCTGAAGATAAACTGCTAAGAACGCTCTACGATCGATTCGCCGTCTTCTCCACTTCGGGATGTGAGCTCCACCTCTAAAACTCCTAACCCTAGGCTTAAATATAGCCTAAGGGGTTAAAAAATCCATGGGGGCAAGAGAGTCACCGGCCAAGGGGGAGGAGAGGCGGTATTTATAGCCAAAATATCTCAAAAATATCTCAAGACTGTGCAGGGCAAATCTGCCTAGGCGGTGGATTCGTCGCCTAGGCAGAGTTAGGTCGGTTCAGTCTGATCGCCTAGGTGGTGAAGTAGGCGGTGGACTGGGAGAACATTCTGTTGGATTTTCGCCTAGGCGAAGAAAACTTCGCCTAGGCGAGCGGCTATCAATAGCCCTTCTTCGTCTTCTGCTGGATTTCCGCCTAGGTGATGGAATCTTCGCCTAAGCGGTCGTCCGTCAGTAACATTTTGCTCTTCTCATCTTCTTCACCGCTTAGGCGGTGGTCTGCACGCCTAAGCGGTAGGCCTGTTTCATCTTTTAGCCTCCGAGCTTGTTTATCCACCGTAACTTTGAACCGCTTTGGTTCGATCTTATCGTTTCAACTCCAGTTTCCTATCTTCTTGCCCCACACACCTGATGTATATAAAAATATAAAACTGATTAAAACATAATAAAAATAACTATAAACGTATTTGAAAACTAACAATTTCGGATTGGAAATAGATAGGTTTTTAACACCTATCAATACCCCCAAACTCGGAATTTGGCTAGTCCTCGAGCCAAACACACACACTAAAATGAAAAATACACAAACTGAAATAAATAAAAAATAACCCAAAAACAATCTAAACATAACAACATGCGAGTTTTAAATTCTTCTAACGGCCTATTTATTTTTGCCCTCAACAACCGCCAGTTATATCGAGTTCAGGCGGTAACACACAACATGTAATGTTCTAGAATTTCGACATGCAATAATGGTGAACGCTATTGTAGATCCTTTAAACGTGTTAGTGCGAGACTCAATAATATAACTATACAACAATTGGATTGGATTATCCACCAACGAAATTCATGACTTAAACCGTGAAGGACTAGGATTTCCATAGGCCTGATTGGGGTCCACTCTCCACTAATGTAGGTTTAGTAGTTCATGAAGATCATTAGGACTTGGTTCGGTTTTGGTATATTTGACCAAGAGTAATTTAGAATAGAAAACGGGTTAACGTTGTTAACTTAACGTTACCCAAGGCTCAACGCTTGGCACATTCGCTCTCGAACCTCCATAGAAAGATTGAAAATAATCCAGAACATGCATTTAAGACCAACGTACTCACTTGTCAAAAGAAACGGAAATAAAAACCGTATTTACATTTGACTTTTTTTTTTTTTCAACGAACACCCCCCCAAACTTATTTGAATGTTACAATTGAAGGGGTGTGTGAAATACAAATGAAAAAAGACAGTGAGTACTCAAATACCAAACCAATTGGAAGTTCTCCCTAAACCCAACCGCTCACATCAAGAAGCCTTTGCAATGGCTAACTTGATTCACTCAAATGTGCCTTTAACTTTAGCGATTTAGGTTTAGAAAAAGATCCACTGGCCATAGTATTAGTTTATCTGTTCTGAATTGAATTTGTATTTAGGCTTCGACAGGGTGACGAGGGATATTCTTATTACATGGTAGGCTTCAAAGGCTCAAGCGACAAAGAGAATGCCTAAATCACGTCTCCTAAACTGCCTCGCCTAGGATTTCGCCTCAAGATTCCCCTAAATCAAGTTCTAGAATCCTTAAATGTGTCATGAATTTGGCTAATCGATAATCGTCCTCAAATCAATTGAATAAAAATACATTGAGTCTATGTGCCCGTGCAAATTAGAATCTACAATAATTTTTACCAAAAAGCATAGTCAAGCACACAGAATCACATATGCATGGGTATTACCCTTGACCTTGAAAACAACTAGGGGTAGTTATCATCATCGGGTAACGGCCCAGATGAATGAAAAACTCAACATATAAACAACAACACAAAAACATAAACACATTCTAACCTAAACACACATGCAATACGGAAAAACGATAACACATAAACTAACATACTACTACATACTACACATCACTTCTGAACTCAAAATGGACAGTGTCCTCAGCGAACCCAATCATCATTCTCAACATATATGAAATTAAAGCATGCTGATGAAGCGTGGTTAGAACACTTATCTGGGAGGCAAGATGATCTCGCCTCCGAATCAAGTCGGATATGACGGATTTAATTTATTTTACCTTGGGTTGCCTCCCAAGAAGCGCCTGGTTTAATGTCCTCGGCCCAACATTTTCAGAACGCCCTCAAGATTGGCGAGGTTTTTCTTTGTTCAGCTCAATCTTTCAACGAAACGCCTCACCGGCTTATGTGCTTGGCTAAGCAACATAAAACAATTTGGAATCCTGTCGAAAGGGATGCATTAATATCCGTCGATCTAATATCAGCAAGTATCCTGCATAAGAAACAAAACAAAACTACAAACGAAAAATTATATACAAAGAAATGCCTAAAGTAAAATTAAGTCATTTATACACAATATCAATAATAACAACTTTGCCAATCCTCGACAATACGAAACACTTGCTTCTCCTATCTAAAACTTCAGTCTCTGGCCGTTACCGTGTTTCTTCGACAATAACATCAAAACAATCCCCGGCAACGACGCCAAAAACTTGGTAAGGGCGTGAAACACGCCGCTACTTACACTTGCAAGTATACGAGGTCTAAGTTTTAGTATAGTGTGATCGTTAAGATCGGGTTATCGTATCCACAGGGATTGGTGTCGTTACTATCGAATACCGCGTTTGTCGTGACCTAATTTTATCTACGTGAAAAACAAATGTATTTAATTAATTAAACTAATACTAATATATCCTAAATTAACTACACTAATATGCTAATATGTTTTAGGGGGAAAAATTGCATAGGGATTAACGTGTTTACAAATACGTGTTTGATCTCGATTTACTCACGTTTACGTTGTTCGACCTATTTGACAATCTCGGTATGTAAACTCCACCACCACCTCTCCCGAGTGTAAGACGGGGGAATACATGACTTCAAGTCAAAGAAGAAGTCCCCCTCAACGTCTTAACGACGCTAGGTTACGTGAGTCTCGCCCAGCGTCATTGATTGCACACAATCTAACTCCCTCCCGGGTTATTGGATCGTCGCGTTGTATTTACCCTATCGACAATCTTCGTTCTAAAACTCCCTCGCCACCTCCCCCGAGTGTAAGACGAGGGATATAACACAATTTTGAGCCAACGAAGAAGTCCCCCTCAACGTCTTAACGACTCTAGGTAGCATGTGTCTTGCCCCACGTCATCGATTGTCTATGATTCAAATCCCGACCGGGTTATAGAATCGTGGCGTTTGTTTACCTTAATCCGAATCCAGGGTTTTGTCAAAACCCTGTATTCTTCATTTATCAATCCAAGCATAATAAACAAACAATACGATAAACACAATCAAACTACGAAGAACAAACATAAACGAAACACCGAAATAATCCAAACAACGTATTTATAAATATATGTTAATCCCTACTACAATCCATATTTAACTATGGCCATAGCTGCATTTACAATGAAGTAACGAGCTAAACATGCTCACAAGCTCCTAAGATAAAGAAATAAGGAAAAACAATCGAAGAACTTATCATCGTCCGAAGATAAACCGCTAAGAACGTTCTACGATCGATTCGCCGTCTTCTGCACTTCGGGATGTGAGCTCCACCTCTAAAACTCCTAACCCTAGGCTTAAATATAGCTTAAGGGGCTCAAAACTCCATGGGGGCAAGAGAGTCACCGGCCAAAATGAAGGAGATGGGGTATTTATAGCCAAAATATCTCAAAAATATCTAAAAATATCTCAAGACTGTGCAGGGCAAATCCGCCTTGGCAGTGGATTCATCGCCTAGGAAGCGTTAGGTCGGTTCGGTCTGATCGCCTAGGCAATGAAGTTGGCGGTGGACTTGGAGAATATTCTGTTGGATTTCTGCCTAGGCAAAGAAAACTTTGCCTAGGCGAGCGACTATCAGTAGCCCTTCTTCGTCTTCTGCTGGATTTCCGCCTAGGTGATGGAATCTTCGCCTAGGCGGTCGTCCATCAGTAACATTTTGCTCTTCTCAACTTCTTCACCGCTTAGGTGGTGGTCTGCACGCCTAAGCGGTGGGCCTGTTTCATCTTTTAGTCTCCGAGCTTGTTTATCCACCGTAACTTCGAACCGCTTTGGTTCGATCTCATTGTTTTAACTCCAGTTTTCTATCTTTTTGCCCCACACACCTGATTTATACAAAAAGATAAAAACTAATTAAAACATAATAAAAATAACTACAAACTTATTCGAAAACTAACAATTTCGGATTGGAAATAGATAGGTTTTTCACACCTATCAAGAGTTATAATAGGGGATATGTTTCTTTTGTTTTCATACAATTTCCCTTCAAAAATAATTCATACAATTTGTTTAATTGACATCCTTTTCTCCATTGCAAGGTTCTCTCCATGCTTATTGTTTTAACAAGAAATTTTTACAAGTTCAATCTCGAGTAGTGCATTGGCCTATTTTCTGTTTGGAAAATCGTCCAGGTAATTAATTACCTTATTTATTTTTAGATTTGATATTAAATTTTTTATGAACAAAAGATTTGCTACTTTTGTTTTTCTTGTTCATGTTAAATCGATTTAGAGATTTCGAATTTTGTACCTCTACTCCCTTATTGAAGAATTTGCACTTCAGTCAAGCAAATTATTTGTTGTTACCTATACCTGAAGTAGCAATATTCATATATGGCTTTTAACATATGAATTTGTGTAGAAAATGCATCCGAGCTCCATCCATATCTTGAATATGGTAAGATTTCAATTTCTTACCATTTGATTTTACATGTGGAGATTTAATTGGAGTTTGGATGTTACATTTGTGTTGAATTCTTGATTGAATAAATTAAATTATTTCAATTACTTATTTATGATTTATTTTATTTATTTTTTTGGGTGAATAATGCTTAATTTAGGCGTAGAATTTTGAATTGTTCTAGTGGACTTGACAAAGCCCTCGATGAGAATTCGGTTGAGTCTTTCGGATTTTCGTTTCTGTTTAGCATTTATGTTCCTGGATTTTTGTTTCTGATTTTCAGAAAATTAGGAACATATATATATATAGTCTTCTGTTATGATCCCGGAACAAAATCAATGTGAACATGAAACAGAAACATGGGAACAAAACATATGGTTCGACCCATCTCTGGACCCCGCTTATAGCAGGAGTTTTGTAGCACCGGGCTACCCTTTTTTTTTATGCTATTTTTGTTTATTTGTTAGTAAAATTCCTTATTTTTATTTCAGATTTTTGTTTCCATTTACAATTGTCATTTTTTTTTCCTGTATGTTTATGTTTCTATTAATATTTTTATTTTTGTTTAAATTTCTATTTTAATTGATATTTATGTTTCTATTTGAAATCTCGAATTTATTATTCTCTTTGCAAGGTAAAATTGTATTTTACCTACTCTTTTTCTCCCCATGAATTTTTATTTTCATTTCAGATTTCTGATTTGGAAATTTGTGTAACTTTTTTTGGTCACTTTGTTTCATTTCATTTTTGTTAATCCTTTTGTATTTTTTCATTATCTATGATGTAGAGAAATTTTATTACATTATCTGGCAGAATGTATTATAGATTCGAAGTTGGTAAATGTTGTTTACAAGACGCTTTTGGGGAGTGTAAGTGACTACTATGCTCACCCTTAAAGTTTGCGATTGACCCAAGGTAGGATTTATAGACACTGACGATCTTATATCCATGAGCAATAGAAATCGCGCAAAAGGACGCCTCGCATGCACCAACGTGGTATTCTCTCAAAAACCTTAGAAATCTCCATCATATCTACATAGATCAAATCAATTTGTCTAATTCCATCATTTTTGTTTTGAGAATGGATCTCAAAGATAGACATTAGAGAGCGAAGCTTGATGAATCAAATTTGTGAATTGATGATTCATTTTTGTTTTTCCTCCTAAAAAAGTACAAAAATATGGTTGGTGGAAAGTAACAATTGCGTTTTGTTTATTTATTTAATGAAAATTGGAAAGAAAATTCCATTTCATGTGGGTGGAAAGTGCTTCCCGTGATTTATTTGGATGCTTATGCCAAAAACAACAAAGATATGGTGTCCGGAAAGTAATAATTGTGTTTTAACCTAAATTAAAATTGGTTGCGGTGAGAATTGTTCTAAGTCATTCTTTATTTTAATTTATGTGTTCTAAATCATTTTTGTTTATTGAACAAATTGGTTCTATTATGTTCCGAATTCTGTGTTCTCTAAAGTATGTTCCAGTAGTCTTGGGTGGTGGACTTAATTATAATGTATATAATTAATTGTTATTATTTGCCGTATTGTTAAAGTTCATTGTGTTAGTTATTGTTGTGTGTGATTGTTATTGGTTGAGTTGATAATTTGGAATGTCAAATAAATAAAGGAGATCATGTCCAATTTTCAAATATTGGAGTGTGTCATATAAACAATGAGGATTATGTCCATATTTTAAATTTCCTATTAGTCGTGTTCGTTGATGTCATGTTTATTACAATACAGGAGTTGATAGTTTGGTAATGTTATTTTTTCTTTGGGTTTTTTTTCTTTTTTGTTTTACACCCGTGCCTGAAACTGAATATTTGTGTTATTTTAATTGTGGTATTATTTTAATAGCTGAATATTTGTTTTATTTTATGCTGATTGTGTTGTATATCCCATTGTACGCGCTCGGATTTAACTACTTTGTTTCCTCCTTGCGGTAATTGGACTACTCGCAAGTGTACGAGATCTAGTTTTAATATAATGGATCTTTTAGGATCGGATATCGTTCCACTGGGAATGGCCGGTAATTCAAGTGAGTATTACGATTTCAATAGTTTTATATTATCTCGACTAATCAAATGTTGTTTGTTTTCTAATTACTATACTAAGATAAATGACAACTATAAGGTTAGTTTTAATTACACTAATTACTTAGGTATAAATTTCTTTCATATAATGCATAACCGATTTCATTTAGTTAGCTATAACGGTTTCTATCTAATCCGACAACCTCTGTATCAATAACTTCTCCGCTACCTCTCCCGAGTGTAAAACGAGGGATTACACGACTTCGTGTCAACGAAGAAGTCCCCTTCAACGCCTTAACAATCCTAGGTCGCGTGAGTTTTGAGCCAACGTCATGGGTTGCATACGTTCTAACGCCCTCCTGGGTCGTTAGAACGTCACGTTGTATTTACCCTAGTCCGAATCCGGGGTTACCTCTCCCGAGTGTCAAGCCCCACACTCTTGGTTTATCAATACAAGCATAATAACAAGAATAACGATGAACACAATCGGATTTAGACAAACTACTCGTTAAAGTAACATAAATTTACTCAACTAAACGGTTACATGATTTTGACTACACCTAAGTAACATTTAACTACTACTACAAGTTCTTAGCCATATACCATACAAAATAAGAGGGATTCAACATTCTTAGATATGAAAAAGTGATTATAAAGAATAAAACAAGAGAGAAACGATCAAATCTGGAAGTGAAACGGTTCACTGTCACTAATGATCGGTCCGCAAGTTATCCTTCTTTATCCGAATGATGAACCTCCTTCTTGATCTTCCAAATATAGCTTAAGAGATCTTTTCTAGGGTTAGGGTTCTTCAACAACCAGTTTCAGACGTGGCCAAGGGGTATTTATAGGCTTAGGGGTTCAAAAATATCTAAACAGATATTTTGACCTATTCTGCGATTTCCGCCTAAGCGGTGGAAATTCCGCTTAGGCAGAGTTTAAGTCAGTTAGAATTTTGCCTAAGCGGTAGAATCTTCGCTTAGGCGGAGGACTAACTTCTTGGATCCTTATCTTTCTGACGGAATTCTGCCTAGGCGGTAGCTACTTCGCCTAGGCGAATTTACAACAGTGCAGCTCTATCCAGCAGTTCAGTACTTCCAGCGTTCTGGTGGATTTCCGCCTAGGCGGTGGAAACTTTGCCTAGGCGGATTCAATACTTCATCCCTTGCAACCTTCTGATGGATTTTTGCCTAGGCGGTGGAAACTTCGCCTACGCGGATTTCAAATCTTCAACATTGCAACTTTCTGATGAATGTCCGCCTAGGCGGTGGAAACTTCGCCTAGGTAGATTTGCTTTGTTATTTGAAACCTCCTTTTTTTCATCTTTTTGGCTACCTCTTTTGCACCATTTTTCTCGGTTTACCAATTGTTTACGTCCCTGCTCCTGACTAATAAAAACAACTAAAACGGTATTCAAACTTCAATAAAATACTCGAAAATTGGCAAATTCGGTTTAGAATTAGATAGGTATTTTACACCTATCAAATACTCTCAAACTTGGAATTTTGCTAGTCCTCGAGCAAAACACCCTAATGCTAAATAACACTAACTACACTAATTAGCTACATCCTAAACTACAGATACGTAATCATTAACAAATAAGATGTACACGCCTGTGAGATTTAAGTTTAGTCAAAGAAACCATGATATTCTTCCCTCAACAACCCGTAATCAAATCCGGTTAAGGAATAACACACACCACGTGGTGTTCCAGATTTTCTATACTCAATATCAGTTCAAATCATTTTAGATCCTATTGAAATGTGTGTGTGTGAGAACTCGGATATATAACAAATCAAAAGCCAGATTGGATTTTTCAATGAATAGATCATGACTTAAACTTGTTAAAACATTAAGGGAAACCATATGCTTGACTGGGCTTAACTATCCACTAATGTAGGTTCGAACATTCACCGAGATCAATAGGGCTTGGTCAGGCTTTGAAGAACGGCCAAGGGTATCGTAGGATTAGAAACTCATTATAATTTTAACGATACCCGAGGTACAAACGCTTGTTGCTAAATCTCTCTCATGACTCCCTTATCTTTGAAGATATTACCCTGAACAGGATTTAGTAAACTTGTATTCACTTGTCAAAACTATTGAATTTAAACACTATATTCACATAGTTTGTTTGTTTTTTTTTTTTTTTTTGGAACACCCCCAAACTTATTCAATTTTATACAATTTTAGGGGTGTTTAGATACAACTAAAAGCTTGACAAGTTAATACTCTTATACTTAACCAAAAATACTGAAACCCCGATTGCCCGCTTCAAGTTAGCATATTCTAATGCTACTTGTTTTCACTCAATTTTTCACTTTTATTCCTAGCGTCAAGTGGTTCTAAAAAATTTACCTAGTTAAAGTATAGAAACAAGTTCAGAAAACAAAAATTTTTATGGCTTCGACAGGAGAATGAGGGAATAACTTTTCAGGTTAGTTTCAAACGGTTCAAGCGATAAAAATGAAGGCCTATATCATGCCTCCAGAATTACCTTACCTATAATTTCGCCTCAAGCCTCCCCCAGTCAAGTTCTAGATTTCTCATTTCTATCATGAACTTAATACTGAATAATCGACGTCCAATCGTTCAATTGATTATACAACGGGTTTATGCAATCGTGCGATTTAGGATAAAAATAATTTTGACCTAATCGACATGCTAAGCACACAAAACACACGTGAATAGCATTACCCTCAACCTTAAAACACAATTTAGGGGGTAATTTTCATCATCGGGACCTGGTTCGGACGAACTCAACAAACTCAGCATGCTTGTACAACTCAATTCATTAACAATTCTACTCTAATTCTACAAACTAATATTACCTATGCTAATTATCTTTACACATGCATAGCTAAACATTACACATGTATAACAAAAAGAATTTCAAAATTTACAAAAATTTTAACATTAATAAATAAATTTGTACAACAAAAAGAATTTTTGTTCCCCTTTACATCAAAAATTTTTCATCCTTCTTATCCCCCCAAGAAAAACAAAAAACTGCAGGCATTACTCCCCCAAACTTGAACGAGGCAGTGTCCCCACTGTCTAAGCAGCGAACCAATAGCAGAATAGAAAAATATGTATTGAAACTGGGGCGGACACATACCTAGGAGGAAAGACATAGAAGTATAACCTCCTACCGTTCATTGTGGTGGAGATGGCGGTGACGGCTCATCCAGCTCGGAAGGCGGCACGGGCGTATAACGCGCCATGTCGATTCCAAGATACTCGAATATAACACGTTGGTTTTGATCTTATTGCCGGATGTATGACTCCATGTAGTTCTCCATCCGAGCCAAATTAGCTTGAAGCTGGCTCACATCGGACTGGAGACTCTCGACATTTCTTGAGATTTGGGTGATCTGGCCTCGGCTGGTTGTAGGCGTTGGTGGTTCGGAAAGACCGTATTTTTCCTCTTCTTGACCCTCCTCTCCTTCTCCTGGTCGGCCTTTCCATAACCTGTTAATCATTGCTAGATCAAGTGGCTTCACAGGTGGAAAGGGGCTTGTGGATGTGATCCAAACTCTGGCTCGTTGAAAGAGCGCAGTGAGAAAGGAGGGAAAATGGAGGCCACCATTTTTCGTCCCTGCAGTATGAAGTATGGAAGAATAAATGTGCCAGCCGACGTTTATGGGGGTCCCTCTATCGATACCGTAGAGCATGAAAGCTCTCTCCTTGGACACGTCAGACACATGGGTCGTCGGGAGCAGATTAGCGCAGATAAATGAGAACTAAATCCTTAGGATCAGTTTTAGAAATCGCGACTTAAAGATTGCTTGGCCCTGCCATGTGTTGGTCTATTGTGCGTTGCCTGTTGTCAAGGCCTGAATCACCGAACTCATGGTTGGTGAGGCAGCATCGTCTAAATCTCTTGAAGCTTCAGGCGCCGTCAACCCTAGCAATTCATTAAAATGATCGGCACTGAATAGGATGGGGATGTTTCGGACCCGTGTTTGAACTCCTGTGGCCTCTGCGATATTTGCATAAAATTCTCGAACTAGGGCCAACTCTCCTGTGGGAGGTGGAGCACAAAACTATTGCCATCGTCTTTGCACAATAACAGTTCTGATTTCTTCAGGAAAGTCATTCAAAGGCCCAAATCCTCTTTAACGGATGCCTGGCCGCTTACTCTCATGCTCTTTATACCGATCCTCCGCCTGCTTAGAAACAAATTTAAGGGAATTGAAGTCCGACACAGACGGAGGTTTGTCTGTTCTTGGATGCTTGGCAGCCCGGCGTTTTGCCATTTTTCCTAAAAATTAAAATCACAACACCAACCAAAATAATAACAATAGAATATGCAATTCAAACCCTAGTCAGCGAACCAACCATACCCTATTTTATCAATCATATGCCAATCAAAACCAAATGATACAAATCTCAATATATATCCTACCAACCATAACCAAATCACATTTTTGTCGCAATGTAGCGCAAACTACATGATTCAAATTGTATATCAACACAAAAATATGATAGGGTTTATCATTTAGCATTCCTCAATCCCATTTAACATGAAAATCGCAAATTAGGGTTCAAAGGGTTTAGGGTTCCAATCAAATCCAATGTTTTGTTGAAATAAATGAGCAAATGAAGCAAATAATTCATCAACTAAGTGAAGAATAGGATCATTGACACTTACTTGTCAAAAAATTTGATCAAATCAGTGAGAAATGGTGATTTCGCACTGTTTCACAGTTCGAACCCTAATTTTCGAGAATGGGTGGAGGAATTCCACGTTTTGAGGAAGATTCTTGGTGAAAATCCAAGTTTTTAGCACTATAGAATGAATCTTTAAAGGGAGGAAGGAATTTGGGATGGTGAAATGGAGAGGTTTCTTAAAATTTTTAGGAGGGAAATGCCGTTTGCGAAGTGGACTGTGCGTTTTAAAAACAGAGTTCATGTAAATTCGCCTAGGCGGTGGTTTTACCGCTTAGGCGGATTAGCGCCTTTTCTTTTTAAAAACTTTATGGTGTAAATCTGCTTAGGCAGTGGTTTTTTCCGCCAGGGCGAGTTTACACCTGTGTGAAACCCTGATTTGGTTGTAAATCCGCTTAGGCGGTGGGTTTTCCGCCTGAGCGAATGTACGCCAGTGTAGGAACTCAACTTTTCTTCATTTTCCACCTAGGCGGTGGTTTTACCGCTTGGGCGAACTTACGGCAGTATAAAATTGAGACTTTTTCTATCCAATTTTCGCCTGGGCGGTGGTTTCTCCGCCTGGGCGAAATTACGCCAAAATGTTTTCTCAGTCTTTTTGTCCAATTTTCGCCTAGGCGGTGGTTTTACCGCTTAGGCGAATTTTTGCTAGTGTGGACCGAAGCTGGATTCCTTCAGGTTTTCACATTGTTTCTCTACACCTCTTATTTCCTCTTCAATCCTCAAATTAGTTTTAGCATGCAAATCAATCCTAAGCATCTAACCTCATCAATTCACCACAAAAAATTAATATAGCGAGATCAATACGATCTCCAAAAAGGTATTTATACAAAAGTTGGGAATATTCGTTACCCTCGATGTCACGTCAAAAAAAATGTTGCTTGGTTTTACGTCCCTAGCATGGACGTTTCAAGAATTCCGTCTTTATCCTTCAACGAGGGAGATGTTCTCCACAACTCGCTCTTTATTTTTGAAGTAATGCTTGAACCGCTCCCCGTTGACTCGGAAAGTACGTCCGTCTTCGGCTTCTAGCTCGATGGCTCCAAATGGATAGATATGCTTGATCCGGAACGGTCCAGACCACCGAGACTTCAACTTTCTAGGAAAGAGCCTCAGCCTTGAATTAAACAATAGGACTTGTTGGCCCAGACTGAACTCCCTCCGGACTATCATTTTGTCATGCCACCTCTTCGTTTTATCTTTGTAGAGCTTGGCATTCTCATAAGCCTCGTGTCGGAATTCCTCTATTTCATTTAATTGGAGGAGACGTTGCACACCAGAAGCTTTTATGTCAAAATTGAGTTTCTTTATCGCCCAGAATGCACGGTGCTCCAATTCAACGGGCAAATGGAAAGCTTTCCCAAACACCAATCGATATGGCGACATGCCGATCGGTGTCTTAAAAGCCGTGCGATACGCCCATAAAGCATCATCAAGCTTTACCGCCCAATCCTTGCGATTTGTATGAACCGTCTTTTCCAGAATGAGCTTGATCTCACGGTTTAAAACTTTCGCTTGGCCATTTGTCTGTGGGTGGTATGGTAGCGCCACCTTGTGCCTCACTTCATACTTTGCCAACAAGGCATTGAGCATTTTGTTACAGAAGTAGGTCCCCTCATCACTAATTAAGGCTCGAGGTGTCCCGAACCGTGTCATGACATTATGTTGAAGGAACTTTAACACCACTTTGGCATCGTTAGTAGGTGTTGCCACGGCCTCGACCCATTTGGACACATAATCCACCGCTAGCAGAATATACTCCTTCCCGAATGAGGGCGGAAGTGGTCCCATGTAATCCAAGCCCCACACATCAAACAACTCAAGCTTAAGAATTTACGTCAGTGGCAACTCATGCCTCCTTGATATGTTACCCACCCTTTGACATCTATCATAGGTTTTTACAAACGTATATGAATCTTTAAACAAAGAGAGCCAGTAAAAACCTGATTGCAGTACCTTTGATGCTGTCCGAGTCGCACCGAAATGGCCGCCACAAGGTGATGAATGGCAATGGTAGAGAATACTAGCCATTTCCTCTTCCGGAACACATCTCCGGATCACCTGATCAACACATTTCTTGAATAGCAATGGCTCGTCCCACAGATAATACTTAGCATCAAAAATAAATTTCTTCCTTTGGGCTCCCGTCAACTCAGGTGGTAACACGCCACATGCAAGATAATTAACAATGTCAGCATACCACAGAAGTGAATTTTCTACTGCAAAGAGTTGTTCGTCAGGGAACACTTCCGTGATATTAGACTCGTCACCAACGTCATCTTGGATCAACCTCGACAAATGGTCGGCCACAACGTTCTCACTCCTCTTTTTGTCCCTTATCTCCGCATCAAACTCTTGTAATAAGAGAATCCACCTAATCAACCTTGGCTTGGCATCTTTCTTAGCAAATAAGTACCGGATAGCCGCGTGATCTGTGTAGACGATCACTTTTGACCCAATGATGTATGAACGGAACTTATCACAAGCAAAGACCACCGCTAGCATTTCTTTCTCCGTTGTGGTGTAATTCTCCTGGGCGTCATTCAATGTTTTGCTTGCATAATAGATCGAGCGGAAGATCTTCTCCTTCCGTTGGCCTAACACCGCGCCAACGGCATAGTTACTCACATCGCACATTATCTCAAATGGCATTTCCTAATCCGGAACGACCATTATTGGAGCCGTGATCAACTTCTCTTTTATCGCCTTAAACGCCTCCATGCAAGTTTCATTGAATTCAAACGAAGTATCCTTCTCAAGAAGGTGACATAACGGCTTCACCGTCTTCAAGAAATCCTTAATAAAGCGCCGGTAAAAGCCGGCATGCCCCAAGAAACTTCGAACTTTTTTCACATTTATTGGTGGCGGAAGCTTCTCAATCGTTTCTATCTTTGCTCGGTCCACCTCAAGCCTCTTGGAAGAGACTCGATGACCTAAGACAATCCCCACTTTAACCATAAAGTGGCACTTCTCCCAATTTAGAACCAAATTCTTCTCTTCACATCGGTCAAGAACAAGCGCTAGATTGTAGAGGCAGTGATCAAAGGGCGATCCAAAGACTGAGAAGTCATCCATAAAGATTTCCATTTTCTCCTCCACGATATCAGAAAATATCGCCATCATACACCGTTGGAAAGTTGTCGGTGCATTGCAAAGGCCAAACGACATACATCGATATGCAAACGTTCCATACGGGCATGTGAAAGTCGTCTTCTCTTGGTTCTCCGGTGCAATGGCTATTTGATTATAACTGGAATAGCCATCAAGAAAGCAGTAGTACTCATAACTGGCTAAACGATCTAGCATTTGATCAATGAAAGGAAGAGGAAAATGATCTTTCCTCGTTACCTTATTTAATCTCTGATAATCAATACATACACGCCACCCTGTGATGGTCCATGTCGGAATAAGGTCATCCTTCTCATTCTTTACTACCGTCATGCCTCCTTTCTTTGGCACCACTTGCACCAGGCTCACCCACTCACTATCGGATATGGCGTATATAATCCCCGCATTCAAGAGCTTCAACATCTCCGCTCTCACCACTTCCTTCATAGCCGAATTTAGCCGCCGTTGATGTTCAATAGAGGGTTTAAACGTATCCTCCATCAAAATCTTATGCATACACACCGACGGACTAATTCCCTTGATATCTGAAATAGACCAAGCAAAAGCGGACCGGTGCCTCTTCAAGATTCTTAGTAACTTACTCTCCTCTTCTTCCATTAGAGTTGATGAGATTATAACTGGATCGGTCAAATTCTCTCCCAAAAAGATATACTGAAGGTGTTCCGGTAATTGTTTGAGTAATAACCGACCGTGAGGTGGATTTGATTTCTTGGGAGAGTCTTCAACTTGTTCAATCTCCGCCACATGAATAAGACAATCTATGTCTTTCGGTTGAGCATCTAGAGCTAGCACGTATTCCACAACATCAAAGTCCGTGGTAGAGCCTCCCTCACCAAAATCCCCCATAGATAAGGAATTTGTGAGACTGTGCTCTAAGGTATCCATATCCATGTTTGTAAGAAAGAACTCTTCCACGCAAGAGTCCACAACATCAACTCGATTGCAATTGGGAGATTCATCCGGAAAGTTCATAGTGTTAAAAATGTTGAACCTTATTTCTTCATCATTCACTCTTAAGGTCAAATTGCCATTATGCACATCTATTAAGGCCTTTCCCGTTGCAAGGAAAGGTCTTCCAAGGATGATCGGGATCTCTCGGTCTTCTTCTATCTCAAGTACCACGAAATCCACCGGGAAAATAAATTTGTCCACTTTCACCAACACATCCTTAATGATCCCCTTAGGATAGGTTAGAGAACGGTCCGCTTTGATACTTGCCTTAGGATAGGTTAGAGAACGGTCCACTTCCGAGTCCTAACTTCCGATAAACGGAAGAAGGCATCAAATTGATACTTTCCCCTAGATCACAAATTACCTTATCAAAATGGGATTTCCCGATAGTACACGGGATTGTAAAACTACCCAGATCCTTCAATTTAGTAGGCAGCTTCCTCTGTAGTATTGCACTACACTCTTCAGTTAGCTTCACCATTTCATAATCCTCCAACTTCCGCTTCTTTGTCATGATATCCTTCAAGAACTTTCCATAATTGGGCATTTGTTCCAAAGCATCCGCAAAGGGAATGTTGATGTGGATTTTCTTGAAGATTTCAAGAAATTTTTCGAATTGAACATCCAACTTCCTCTTTTGGAACCTTTGAGGATATGGAAATGGTGTGACTAGAATCGGCGGATTCTTTGAAAATGTTACTCTTCCCGGTATCACCCTTTCATCTCTTATTCTCTCCTTAACTTTCTCCTTGCTATTACTCCCAATAACGTCTTCTTTACTCAGCTTCTCCTTTCCTTCATCAACCTTTTCCTCAACTTTCTCCTCCGCACTAGTTCTTGGTTCATCATCCGAAAACTCATGACTCATATCCGACTCAGTTTCCATAGGCCTCCTCACTTCCACGTCTCTGCCGCTCCTCAACTTAATCACCTTGCATTCACGAGGGTTGGTTTCCTTGTTGCTTGGAAACTTCCCTTTTTGTTGTTCTTGAATTGCCCTAGCAAGTTGCGCGATTTGAGTCTCAAGAGCCTTCACCGTGGTATTAGTGTTGGTACACGTGGTATCAATAGAGTCCAGCCGTGTTTCATGTTTATTCAGGCGATTATGCGTCTCACGCATCATAGTCTGCGTCTCTTTCATAAATGATCCCAGAACTTCATCCAAATTTGGCTTCGGATTGTGCATTGGCGGTTGTTGCATTTGGCGATTAGCTTGCATTAGATATCCCAAAGATTGAATTCCATACCCCGGAGGTGGCCGCAAAGTATTCTGATTATTCGCATATGAAAAGTTCTCATGATTACGAAGTCCGGGATTGTAGTGAGTTGGAATGTTGGTAGCCGGCCTGAAAGTGTAAGCACGGTTGTTTAGAAAATGGCATTCCTCAAACTCGTTATCCAATCCGGACTGAGAACTACTTGCCGCTATCTCCTCCCCTTGATTCGACAAAGCACCTTTTGTAGATAAAGCGACTAATTGGTCCGAGAGCTTGGACACTTGGGCCGATAATGTCGAAATATGGTCCGATTCATGGCTAGAAGCGACCCGTCTTCCCGTGTTCCTTTCATTTGGCCATTGATAGTTATTAGCCGCCATCTCCTCTAATAACACATTTGCTTCGGTTGGGGTTTTGGGCAACAATGATCCCTCGAAGGCCGCATCGACTATCGTTCTTGTCTGGCCATCCAACCCGTTATAGAATAATTGGGTTTGAAACCAATCTTGATAACCGTGTTGGGGGCACCTTCTCAATAAGTCTTTAAACCTCTCCCACGCTTCAAATAATGGCTCGAAATCTCTCTGACGAAACTGCGCAATTTTGCCTCGGAGTTGAGACGTCTTCGAGGGTGGGAAGAACTTAGTGAGGAACCTTTGTGCAAGGTCCTCCCAAGTGTTAATGCTTCCAGGCTGAATCGATTGAAACCATCCCCTTGTTCTGTCTCGTAAGGAAAATAGAAATAACCTCAGCCTTATCACATCTTCGGCGACTCCGTTGATCTTTACGGTATCACAGATTTCCAAAAAAGTAGCCAAGTGTACGTTGGGATCTTCGTGAAGATTCCCGCCAATTGGTTTTGCTGAACCATGTTGATTAAGGCGGGTTTCAACTCAAAGTTGTTAGCTTGGATCGGCTGCCTCCGGATCCCTGAATAATTGTCCAACATGAGGGGCTGATAATAGTCCCGAAGGACTCGTTGTGGCCTCTCATGCTCCGGAGGCTGGAGTGCTTGCGGCTCTGGTGGTTGCGGAATATTTTCATGTCCACCGGCCATTGATGTAGCTTTTTCTTCTTTTTGCTTAGCAATACGTTTACTCCGCCGCATGCACTGTTCAAATTCAATTGATAAATAAAATAAATAAATGAATTGAATAAAATTTAAAAGCAAAAGAATTATCGTGATTAACATTCAATTACTTAATCACAATATCAACTTAATTGAAAAACACATTGCCGTTCCCCGGCAACGGCCCCAAAAACTTGGTGGACGTTGACGGGAATAGAATTTGACAACAACCAATCCCCGGCAACGGCGCCAAAAACTTGTACGCGCTCGGATTTAACTACTTTGTTTCCTCCTCGCGGTAATTGGACTACTTGCAAGTGTACGAGGTCTAGTTTTAATATAATGGATCTTTTAGGATCGGATATCGTTCCGCTGGGAATGGCCAGTAATTCAAGTGAGTATTGCGATTTCAATAGTTTCATATTATCTCGACTAATCAAATGTTGTTTGTTTTCTAATTACTATACTAAGATAAATGACAACTATAAGGTTAGTTTTAATTACACTAATTACTTAGGTATAAATTTCTTTCATATAATGCATAACCAATTTCATTTAGTTAGCTATAACGGTTTCTATCTAATCCGACAACCTCTGTATCAATAACTCCTCCGCTACCTCTCCCGAGTGTAAAACGAGGGATTACACGACTTCGTGTCAACGAAGAAGTCCCCTTCAACGCCTTAACAACCCTAGGTCGCGTGAGTTTTGAGCCAACGTCATGGGTTGCATATGTTCTAACGCCCTCCCGGGTCGTTAGAAGGTCACGTTGTATTTACCCTAGTCTGAATCCGGGGTTACCTCTCCGAGTGTCAAACCCCGTACTCTCGGTTTATCAATACAAGCATAATAACAAGAATAACGATGAACACAATCGGATTTAGACAAACTACTCATTAAAGTAACATAAATTTACTCAACTAAACGGTTACATTATTTTGACTACACCTAAGTAACATTTAACTACTACTACAAGTTCTTAGCTATATACCATACAAAGTAAGAGGGATTCAACATTCTTAGATATGAAAAAGTTATTACAAAGAATAAAACAAGAGAGAAATGATCAAATCTGGAAGTGAAACGGTTCACTGTCACTAATGATCGGTCCGCAAGTTATCCTTCTTTATCCGAATGATGAACCTCCTTCTTGATCTTCCAAATATAGCTTAAGAGCTCTTTTCTAGGGTTAGGGTTCTTCAACAACCAGTTTCAGACGTGGCCAAGGGGTATTTATAGGCTTAGGGGTTCAAAAATATCTAAACAGATATTTTGACCTGTTCTGCGATTTCCGCCTAAGCGGTGGAAATTTCGCTTAGGCGGAGTTTAAGTCGGTTAGAATTCCGTCTAAGCGGTAGAATCTTCGCTTAGGCGAAGGACTAACTTCTTGACTCCTTATCTTTCTGACGGAATTTTGCCTAGGCGGTAGCTACTTCGCCTAGGCGGATTTACAGCAGTGCAGCTCTATCCAGCAGTTCAGTACTTCCAGCGTTTTGGTGGATTTCCGCCTAGGCGGATTCAATACTTCAGCCCTTGCAACATTCTGATGGATTTTTGCCTAGGCGGTGGAAACTTCGCCTAGGCGGATTTCAAATTTTCAACATTGCAACTTTCTGATAAATGTCCGCCTAGGCTGTGGAAACTTCGCCTAGGCGGATTTGCTTTGTTATTTGAAACCTTATTTTTTTCATCTTTTTGGCTACCCCTTTCGCACCATTTTGCTCAGTTTACCAATTGTTTACGTCCCTGCTCCTGACTAATAAAAACAACTAAAACGATATTCAAACTTCAATAAAATACTCGAAAATTAGCAAATTCGGTTTAGAATTAGATAGGTATTTTACACCTATCACCCATACAACATTTTTTGTTGGTTATTGTTAATTATTGTTGATATTTTAATAAAAATTATGTAGAATGTTGTACATACAGAAGAGATTATTTCAGTGTTTTTTAGGTTCAATATTTTTTACGCCCGTGCTATTTCAGTTTTTTTTAGTTTCAATATTTTTTACACCCGTGCCCTACCCTAGTATATATATGTAATGAATTGTGCAAGACCTTATATTTCTTACGCAGTAAGTAAATTAAGCAAGTTCACTAACAATCTAGGTAGAGAGCTTTGGAAAGCTATAGTGAGACTTTTGTGATATTTAAGATATACTCAAAATTATGGTTTGCATTATATGAGATATCCAACAGTACTTAAAGGGTACAGTGATACAATTAGATATCTGATACTGAAGACACTAAATCCACGAGCCGATATGTCATTGTATTAGGAAGAATTGTTGTGTTATGGAAATTCTATAAGCAAACATGAATTGTTAGATCCACAATAGAATCTAAATTTATTGCCTTAGATAAAGCAATAGAAGAAGCAGAGTGGCTTTGAAAAATTTTGGAAGATATTCCGATATGGACTAAGCATATGCCAGCTATTTGCATACATAGGGATAGTCAATCAGCTATTGGAAGAGCACATAGTAGTATGTATAATAGTAAGTCTCGACATAAACGTCAAAGGCATAATACCATACGTCAGTTAATTTCTAATGGATTTATCTTAATTGATTATATTAAGTCAAAATATAACATTGTAGATCCATTGACCAAAGGTCTTACACGAGATAGAGTAAACTGCTTATGGAGAGGAATGGGTTTAAAGCATATTACGAAATAGTCATCATAATGGCAACCTAACCTAGTTGACTGGAGATCTCAAGATCTAGTTTCAAAAGGACAACTGAATTATGAAGGTGACTCTGGATGTATCACTGAGTAGATAAAATCTACGTCTCATTCCTATGATATAACAGTGATATCTACAATATGGTTAAGGATAAGTATAACTTTTAATAATTTCTATATCTTAAAAATTTCAAGTGGGATATACCAAAATACTCTTTAAAGAATATCACTTATATAAGTGAGAACTGGGCCAGTTCTGGGAGAATGAAAATGCAAAATTCTCTAGGAGCACTCATGAAGTACTAGGGTGTTCAGGGCTAAAATGAATGCAACCATAATACGGAAAGTGCCTAGAAGATAACTACGCATTTTCTATTGTCTTATTTTACACGAAAGACCGAACAATTCAAGTCACCATGTTCACTGGTTGGCTGAGTAAATCTGATGGATTCTTACTAGGAAAGGTTCAAGTCCAAAAACTACTTATCTTGATGTAGCTATTTTCTTTTGACCTCTTTTTTTTTTTTTTTTTTTCTCTCTCTCTCTCTCTCTTATTTTTAAGTTTGCATTTCATATGCATGTTTATACGATCAATTTTTATTCATCTGAGGGACTGTTGTATTAAATAATTTTTTGGGTATTTTGTGACCCAATTATTTGTGGGACCCAATATATACTAATGTGTTCTTCTTGGTGTGGATATGAATGTGGTATATTTATTTGTGTAAAATCATTTAAGAGGTAAATTAAAATTGTTCATTAAAATACTCACTTGAAGACATTGATTGACGTGTAGTGTGGGTTATCCCACATCAGCAACCTAAGAAGATTAAAAGTAATTTATTGAGGCTCAATATACCTCTTATAGGTAAGCCCTCTAGGTCATTGAAAGATATGGACAAAAAGTAGGCTAAATGATATAAAATAAACAAAGCTATATGTGCGCGTGCATGCGTTGCCGTTGCCAACCAATAGACAGACCACCCAGCTCGATCCTGGTCAGGCCAGGGCTGGGTCTTGGGCCTTGGGGCTCCTGGGGAATGCATGGCTTGGACTTGGTATGTTTTGTATTAAATTCAAAAAAATTCAAGTCAAACACAGCCTAATGTACAAATTGTAGGTTTTATAACTTGAGAAAAGTTATAAACCTAAAGATTGTCTATTCAGGTGTGTAACTGCTGAGAGTTACAAAACTTGAAGACTCTTCAGGTGTATAACTATCTGAAAGTTACTGTTGTCCATTGAATGCTTTAAAGTTTCAAACTTTTTCTGGTTGGTTTTTGCTCCCTATAAAATGACATGTATTCTTAGCATTAGTTATCCCCATAAGCTATATTGCATTCTTGTTTTTAGCATAAAGTTTCTTCTTCTTTCATTGTTCTTATTTTTGGCAGAAATCTTGTAAAAGTTCTGCACTTCTCTTATTCGTCTGACTTCTGGTTTCTAGTGTTGATACCAGTACCAGCTTGATCGTTGTATCCTAGGAGGCAACTCTCATTCAACCGTAAGCACCTAGCGAGGATAAATATGTTTTAAGGAGAAACCTGCTTTAAGGAAAAATCTTCAAGCAATTGCCTCGATCTTTTCTTCTGGTATTTCTATTTTTGTTTCTTGTCATTACACAGTAAGTATTATGTATCTGTTTGTTTTATTATTATACAACTATTCTTCTTTCTATTTTTTCCATTCTTAATTGTAATATCTTTTCTTATAATGTCATCTGGAATGTTTCTGTAACAAAGAGTTCAAAACTGTTTCTTCTTTATTTTTATTCTCCAATTAATAATTGATTAAATAATTAATTGTTTAATTATCTAGTTAATATTTTAGCATATTTTACCAACAATATATTTTGTAGTACTTTCTAACATATTTTTTAGTCCTAGTTGATATTAACCATATGAATTTAACATTAAATTGAAATTAAATAAAGAGTTAAATAATTAGTTAATATTACGTGGAGGACTAAAAAAATAAATAAAAAATTACAAGTGGCTTATTTCAAGGATAATCCAATAATTTTTTAAATATTGTTTAATTTTTATTTTTAGAAAGTAATAAATAAATAAAAAGAGAGGGAGAGAGATATATGAGTAACAAACAGTCTTTGTGTTGTTTTGAATTAAAAACAAAGAATAGAGACTTAAAAAATAATTAAAAGAGAAGTGGAGCATTTGGATACATGTCCATTAAAAATAGACATATAGAGAATGAAGCGCACCATCTTGTTTTTGTTTAGGTGAGAATATAATTTTTCTTTTAAATTCAATTTTGATCTTGGTTATTTATTTTTAAATTTAATTTCTAATAACGTCTTTTAAAATGTCGTTTGAAAGTAATTCTTTGGTATTTTGCTACATAGATCACAAATATATATATATATATATATATGTGTGTGTGTGTGTGTGTGTGTGTGTGTGCGTGTGTGTTTTAACCTTAAAGGAATTTAAGTCCTATTTGATGGTTTGATGATCCAATTAACTTGGATGTCTGCTTGGATTAATATATTATTGAAGATATGTTTCCAGAACATTAGTCATGATCAAAGGAGGACCAAGATAATGAATTAATGAATTTAGAAATAGGTATGAATGATCAAGAAGACACCGATGGAAGATACAACAAATGATATATTTTGAAGAATATTTTTTGTATTGCTAAGGTAAAACAACACTCATACTGATAAACTCTTTAGAAACCCGACTATGATTACTCACTGCACATAAAATTTATCTAATATGTAAATATGTGTTTGATTATATGCTTAGGGGTATTTAATTAGTCCCTTAAATGTGTTTCAATGAAAAAGGTAGTTGGACTTGCTTGAACTACGTTTGACGTGATCTTTGGCAACATGCCAAGGTACGTAGGCAACTTTCTAGAGGTTCGAGAACAATATCATCATTTCTCTACTCTATCATGAACATGGGTTGGTCGTATCAAGGAAAATCGACGTGATTTCTCCTCATTTTCAGTTTTTTTGTCTCCCTATTCTAATCCAGAACTTTGGTTAGTATCAAGGAAAGTTGTCGATACTTCTCCTTATTTTTTATTTCTTCGCCTTCTGTTTTAATCCTGAACATGGGCTGGTCGTATCAAGGAAAGTCGCTGAGACTTCTCTTCATTGTTTGTTCTTTTTTGTCTTCCTGATCCAACCATAGATATGGGTTAGTTGTATCACACTTTTTCACTTTCCACGCCAGCAAGCGGTGGAGGTTTTGGTGTTTCAGGGCCCCTAGTGCCTTGGCAATACCATTTTCATTTCCTTAATTTCAAAGTCCAACTTAATCTGACCATGTTTGGTTCTTTCTTTTTTTATCGATCATTTCGGAAAAACAAAATTATGTGTCTCCTGTCTTTGTCATCACGAGTAAACTCGCATGATAAAGAGAAACGGCTGTAGACATCGCATTTGTCCCTCCTGTTTTTTCATTTAATAAAAGTTTCGGGTCTAAAGTGAGAATTCAGACAAACTTTAAACTGATGTTTTAAGAGACAAATTTTTTCCTTAGTAATTTTGCATAACGTTTTAATATAAGAAAATCAACAAAAATCGACAATTTGGATGAATTCCGATGGATTCAAAAGTTTTGGGAAAAAATTAATTTTTTTTAAAGTTAATTATAGGCTAAATTGATTAAATTGGAAGTGGTTTTTCATATAAAATTGCTTTTAAGATGGTTAATTTTGGTTTCCTTCCTTTAATTTTAATAAGTTTTTCTTTTAACAAGTACTTTGCAATTTAACCTCAAAACTGTGTGTTTTTCTATCAATTTCATCAAATTGACAACCAATTGTATTTTAGCTTTAGAAATTGAGCATTTCAATTATATATTGTACATTTTAATTGTATCATTCACAGTATAATTTCATGAATATACTTGATTACGCAGACCTTGCTTAGAAAATTCTAACTTCTAATTCTTCATATGCTATGTTCTTTTATGACTAACATTTTAGTACAGATAAGTCGAAAAGACAAAATGACATAAGAGAAGAGCGATGGAACCAAGACAAATTTGAAAAATTACCATAACCAAATTCTGCGTAAGGATATCTAATTTCATCACCGAACCAACTATACACAACACCTCATATTCCCATGATACACAGCACCTCATATTCCCACGATAGCTGCTAGTAAACAATACAACCTCTCAGGATATTATCCTGTGACCCAAGTTCATTAAGAAGCCACAAAACCATAAAAACACTGCACACCAGAGGACGTCGGGTTTTCAACCATGAGATAAGTACAATATACTTCAAAGACTACCTCTAAGAAGCATCCTTGACAAAAGACGAAGACTATCACCAGACGAAGATCTACCAACTCCCGAAGAAATGAGCCAGTATACACCATCCAGACGACAAGATCGAGGAACGAAGACGGGGTTTTGTTTTCTTCTAACAAAACTTTGACTGAAAAAAATACAGGAAATGGACATGGTTCACCAAAATGCCGGCATACAAAGCTAAAACATTTGAAGCAAAGGGGACTAAACCAAAACGAAGAGGTTCACCTTTCAATTCCGACAAACAAAAAAATATTTAATTAATATAAGGTCCCCCAAAAAACCAAAATCACTTCATGCACACCGCCCAGGAATAAGATGGAGCATTGGATGTAGTTTTGAGAGTTGAAATGGCCGTCTAGGGAGTGCCCCAAGTCATTACCACATATTATACGACTTATGAAGTTGGGTTTTTATAAGTTAACTACTCAATTCCTAAAATAGGAGGTTTAAAATGTCATGATGATGAACTAGGGGTGGCTACCCATCAAATAGGGTGGTTGACGTATAGCCTGTTGGGTCGCGCACTCACTAGAATGCGCGCTCTGGCGAGACTGCGAAAACAGGGTGCCTATAAATTGGCAGCCTTGCTCCTTATTTTTGACACCACGTATTTGATAACTCTCTCTCTCTCTCTCTTTCTTTTTCTCGAGAAACTCTCTTAGGGATAGTCTTTACTCCCCACAAAAAGTATCCAAAACTCTTCATAGAAAAGATCAAAAATAAAAAAAATAAAAATAATAAAAAAGAAGAAAAAGAAAAAGAAGAACAAAGGAAAGAAGGCCTATTCTCTACGCAAGGTAAGTTCTTCTAAAACCCCCTCAAACCTTTTTTTTTTCCTTTTTTAATCGATCTAAAGGACAACCTAAAAATAGACAATAACATAAGAAGACGTTCCCAAGTGAACACTTAAAGAAATATTTTTTTTTATGCATTTATTTTTCAGTCATTTATTTTCTTGCCATTAAATTTCAGTGTTTTACTTTATTGCTCTGCTCCTTTCTGTGCTTTCTTTTTTGTCACTTGCATTTCTACTCTGCGCCTTTTCGTTCTTTACATTTCTGTTATTTAAATTTTTGTCATTTACTTTTCCCGTTTTGTGCCTTTTCGTGCTTTAAATTTTTTGGATTTTTTTTTTTTTTTTGTTATATTTACTTATTATGTTCATAAAAACATAACATAACTAAAAGAAAACAAACAAACAAAAATTTCCTTAATTAAAGGCTGAAAGAGGAGATTCATCTATACCCCATTTCTAGGTTTCTCGACGTGTCAAACTTTAAATGGCGGATTAACAGAGGATCTTTCCTAAAATAGTTATTTTGGTTAAGGTTAACTTGGGAAACAAACAATGTATTTCATTTCCCATAAAATGCCTTTTAAAGGACTTTTTCATAATAAGATTTTCTACATTTTTTTTTCCAAAAAAACTTCTTTAGAAAAAAGATTTTTTTTTAATAATTTGTTTTCACTTAAAAAATGGTTTTTACATAACCAGAACTCTTCAAATTTTTACTTTAAATCACCGGAACTTCCTTATAATAAGTTTTCCCAAAAAATATTATTTTCTAAGGATCTCTTCATCGCAAGAATCCACAAAATTTGTTTTCTTTAAACATTGAATTTTCTTCATACCACAATTTTCTAAAATATTCTTTGTAAACAAATTTTAAATATACTTTATATTTAAGAAACTTCTTTTAAAGGTATTTTTTTTCCAAAAAACTTACTTTTATTTCCCAAGAGAGCTCTTCCCTAGTAAGAACTCTCCAAAAGTATTTTTTTTTTTCAACTTTTGAAACTTCTTTATAATAAGATGATTTCGACTCTCGGATTTTATTCATAAAAAGGGTTTCCAAAAAAATAAATAAAAAGAATTAAAGCTTATTCAAAAAAAAAAAAAGGATTCCAAATATTTTATTTTTAAGAAATTTCTTTCATAATAAGAGCTTTAAAAAATTTCTTAAAAAAATAATAAAATTGTTGGTGATAAATACTGAAATTTCAAAATAAATATTTAAATAATCATAAATAAAACTAATAATAGTTAAACAATATTAATGTGAACATTAACCACGCTTGTATGAGTAGTAAAACCAAATTACGGAAATTCTATGAAGGTTTATAATGTGTATATCAAACCAAAATCGTAACATGAACATTCACAAATATATGCGTGAATACTCACCATTCAGAAACAAAAATAGATTGTATACATGAATGTTCACAGAACAAAAACATAAGCAAAAGTAGATACGGGATGTGAACATTAACATAACAAAAATAGTGAATTAAATTTTAAATAAAGACTTACCTGGATATTCAAATAGTGGATAATAACAAAGTAGATCGAGGCTAGAGTTTGAGTCTATGCCCTTAAATCAGATTCGTAACCTTACACTAGTGCTAATGGTTGAATGGACGTCTGCCTCCTAAGGTATAACGATCTTTAAGTTTCTGATACAAACACTTAAAATAAAAAAGAATTATGCTCCCATGCTAGTGTTAATAGTTGAAAGGACGTTTGTCTCTCAGGGTACAACAATCTTTTAGTTTCTAACATGCACTTGAAATCAAGAACTTCGGCGAACTGAACTTATGCTTGAATTCTCACAGATTTCTATATGTTTTGTACTTCAGTGATGATATGTCGTGATTCAAACCCTTTGAAATGAATGTAAAGTCTCTTATTTATAGAAGACCAAAATATACTATTGAATGAATGCAATTTGGAAAGGAACCTGTTCGCATCAACATTCACATGGAATAGTCACTAATGAATGTTCACGTTTATTCATTGGTACTCTTTCAGGCTTAATTCTCAAGAAGTTGTAGCTGCTTAACTGCCACTATATTTAAATTTAAATATTAAATAAATTGGCCTAATGGGTCAAGATTCGACCCAACCTCGATCCAATCCAAATTTGAATTGGATTGACCCTATCTAAACCCGAACTCGAACCCCAACCGACCCGACACAATTCAGGTTGTATACTTAATGGCTTATCTTTTACTTTCAACTTATAACTTGATATAGGCTCAAGTTCTTTCTCCACAACCAATGTGGGATTGGTTACAACTTATAACTTGATATGGTGCTCAAGTTCTTCCTTTACAATCGACATGATATTGCTTATCCATTTTAGTCTTCAACCAACCTTAAGTGGCTTATTTTGAAAATTAAAATCTCATTCAAATCTTAATTATTTTTTGCATATAAATATACTACATCGATCCCCAAATGACGAGGAATGCATTGGAATACAAACCCGATTAATTTAACTAATGGGTTTCATTTTATTTAATTAATTAAACAAGTCAAAAATTCTAACAAAAATTTCTTCATAAAGCGAATCTTAAATTGCTTTAAAATGTTTTCTTCGTAATAATAATTCTAAATGTTAGCTTTACTTTAAAAAAATAAAAATATTTTCTTCATAATGAGGAACTTTAGATAATAATAAAATAAATAAGAAATATTTCTTTATAACAAGTTATCCCAAAAATATTTTAGTTTGCCAAGATAATGTAAAAAAAAAACCACCTCAAGGGCCAAACTTGTCGATTCGCTTATAATTGATAGGCGGTCTAAAAGAGAAGACATTTTTTTTTTTCATATATTTTTCTTTAAATTTAATAGATAAAAATAAATGTGGAAAAAATCACATTAACCAAATCGAAAGGAAATCCTGGAATTATTTTAATTTTAAAAATATTTCGACAAAAGTATCGTCTTCGGACGGGTGTCTTGAGGTAACTAACACCTTCCCCGAGTATAATAGATCCTCAAACTTTAAAAAATTCTCTAGTTAGGACCTAATATTTAGAGTCAAATTTGGGCCATTTTAAAAATAAAATGAATTTCAAAATCCCAGTGACCTAGCATATCGTTTAAAACCAAAGCTAGGTGGCGACTCAATTTTTTAACAAAAATCGGCCCACAAAACCGTTTTCAAAATCGGGGCCTAGAAAAGCCCCAAAAGAGGATTTCAAATAAACTTATCCAAAGGCATTTAAACAATAAAAGATTCAAAACTTGAGAACATAACAATCGCACTTTTTTTCGTTTTCTTTCTAGGGTTCGTTAAAAGTTGTAAATTTTTAATAACGATAACTCAGAGCATAGAATTATCAATTAATTATTTTAACACGCTCCCCCAAAGTATGGGAAGGGTTCTTCAACCATTTATATATATATATATATATATATATATAAAGAGAATCATCAAGGTATGTGAATCATATAAATATTTTTCGAGATAAGCATAATAAAAACATTTGACAAATAATCATCGGAATATAAAAAATAAGCATATTTTATCTATTTTGATAGGTACCATACAAAATTTTATGAAAATATGTCATGACAAATACTAATACATCATAACGAGGACTGGTAGCACCAGGCCTAAATTATGGTGCCATCAACTATTGAAATGATAAATACTAATTTAACAAAGGACTGTGGTAGCACCGTATGTTGATCCCGAGGTTTTGATGGACAATTAAATGTTAATATTTTTTGTGGAATAATATTTCATAAAAAAGTTCCATATTGTTGAAGACATCATAAAGAAAATGTTAGGGGTGCAAAGATGTATGCAGTGAAGAAATGAAGAGTATTGAAGACCTTGAAGAGTGTTGATGTTTTTTGTGAAACTAATGTATCTATTAAGTATTTCGAAAAAGAGTTCCTTATTACTAAAGACATCATGAAGAAAATGTTAGGGGTGTAAAGATGTATACAGTGAAGAAATGAAGAGTATTGAAGACCTTCAACAAAGTAGGTAAAAACAAATCAATACTCTTATATTCTTAATGCAACTCAAATTAGGATCACAGACGACACTATTAAATGACTTATCTATTGTGTGTTGAAATGATAGAATTTAGTATCCTAATTATTGATTTATCATGTGCCCCTTATGTGAAATTGAAAATAGAAATTGGCCTAATCAAAAATAAGGATTAAAGTATAAAAAGTTGAAGTTTAGGGTCAATTCAGTCAATCAAAAAAAAACAATCAGTTAACTGAATTAAGCAGTAGGTTTTTTTTAGCAAAATTGGTGAATGACATAACCAATCAGCATCAATCAGTCAACTGATTGGAAGAGATCGATCAGCCATTTGAAACAATGAGGTTTTTGAAGCAAGTTGAGTAGTCCCTGCAACAATTAGTCAACCGACCAAAGGAGATCAGGCAATTGATGGGCTTAAGGATCTGGCAGGTGAAGTCTCTAAAACAATCGATTATGGAACAATCAGTCAACCAACTGGATTGAAGTTTGGTAGGAGAAACTATTTGTACCAATCGGTCAACCGACCAAAGGGGAATTGGTTAACCGACAAGAGGGGAATCGGTCAACCGACGGCCAAGGATCGGTCAACCGACTGTTTCCGTTGAGATTTCGAGGAACTTGGTATTTTGGTAAAAAACTAGCCATTTTTTATGATTCCAAGAGAGAATTTCGGGGGATCTGATCTCATTAAAGATATAGTACACATATTTTAATATCTCTATTGATTTGGTCCACATAATTAATGATTTTCTCAATTTAAGTAGTTAAATACTTCATATCTTTATGATTCATAATTGAGAAATATTTTATGAAATTATTTGAGAGTTCTAAAAGATATTTTTAAGTGAATTACATCAGAATTTAATGATTATGTTATATGGGGTCTAAGAGTACTTTTTAGAGACATATCTTTTGAAAAGTAGCCGTTAGATGTCTTGTTATCAGTCTATATATATATCAACCTGTGAAATTTAGATGAAATATATCAAGAACATCAGTTCTTATGCTTTTCTAAGAGATATTATTCTACTAAGATGTTTTCAGAGAGATTTTGTGATAAGTTCTTGATCTAAAGTACTGATTGATTTGGTGTTACCGACTTGTGCTATTTTGCGATTTTGTTTTCATTATTCGGTGTTTTCCTGGTGAGATTTTTTCAAGTTATTATTCTCTACTTTGATTTCATATTATTATTACTTGCTTGGATTTAAGATCATTAGAAAAATCGTTTTCATACGCAAAAACCTGAAAATCTTTTTAAAACGATTTTGTGTGATTATCTGATCACGTGTTTTAATTTGTGCTACCTACACATTGTTTATTAATCAAATATTAATTTGTCTCACATTATATCTATCACGTAATAAATTTCGGGACATTAATTGAGTATATATGTATTGAGGTGATAAAAACTCCTTGTGGAAAAAACTCATATTTTTCTGTATTTATGAGTTTGAGCGGATTAGATACGGTTGGGCTGATGTCTAGTCAGAGTAGCTAAGTTTTGTTCTTTTTCCTGTGAAAAAGATTGAGGTTTGATCTTTGTCCTAAGTATAAAAATGTTAGGTTATTCTCTTCCTTTGAAAAAAACTAAGTTTTGATTCTCCCTAAACTTGAATTAATTTTGAGTGAATTGTAAATGTTTCATCCTTACTTGGGAAAATGATATTTGTGAGTATTGTGAGGTTTTGATTCTCTCTGTAATAGAATTAGGTTAGTCTTTAACCTGCTAAAAAGATAAGGTTCTTCTTTAACTTGGGAAAAAAGAAATTATAAAGGTTAATTATGAATTTAAGAAAAGAATTGTTGTAAGGATTTGGTTCCTACCGTTAAAAGAATCAGGGGTTTAGAGGTTGTGAATCTCCGTGGAGCTTGGGGGACTAAATTAGGCAAGGTTAGCTTGCTGAACCAGGATATATCTTAGTGTGCTACATTTTTTATTTTCATTATATTTTGTTTTGGTGTGCACTTAAAATTAAACACTTATTCTTTGCGTAACGAAGATAATAATTGATTTCAAAAAAATTGATTATTTGATAATTAAATGTTGAAAGATTTATTTTTTAAATTTTTTGTAACTACCTAATTTACCCCCCTGTTGGATAGCTCATTGGGTCAACATCGCTCCTAGATTATGGTGCCACTAAGTATGAGTCATGTTTACAATAAGAAAACATGTAACTAAATGTCAATGGTTTTTTTTTTCTCCAAATGTACTGATTATAGGGATGTGTCGGTTCGGTTTGGTTTCGGGGACAAAAGAAAATAGTAAATTGATGGTCTTGGTTCGGTGATCCTCTGAACACAAACCGATCGGTTCGGTTCATAAACTAAAATAATCGAATCGAGCTTATTCGGTTCGAGGGAGGGGAATAGAACTATGGGAACCAAAATAATTCTAGACAGAAAAATAAAAAATATGGGAATCATAATATGGGAACAGAGATACGGGAATGAGATCTTTGTTCCCATATTTCTATTTCTAACCAGAAATAGGGAACAAAAACATCTACTTGAAAAAGGAATTGAACAAAAACAATATGGAAACAAAAATCAGAAATATGAGTACAAAAATCAGATTTTGAGCAATCAGATGAGAGAGAGTGAAAGATAGAGAGATAGAGAGAAAGAGCATCCCAGTAACAGCGACAACGAAGTTGTGACGGGCTTGACGGCAATGAGCAAGGAAGCATGACTTGCGGTTGAGAATGAGATATGAGAGAGGGTCGAGTCTGCAACTACAAGGATTTGCATATCCAAGCCTCCAAGGATTGCGACGACATTGACGGCGATTGCGAGTTGTGGATGAGAAAGGGAAGAGACTGACGACGATTGTGAGTTGCGTGGAGAGGGAAGAGGTTTTGAATGGTTGGCGACTAGGGTTAGATAAATTAACTGGGGAAAATTTCAACCATATATATATATACGTACTCAAAACTACGTCGTTTTGAGAAAGGCAGTTCGTTTCGGTTTGAAGTGCACCATGCTTTTTGACCAAAATCGAAAACCGAACCAAAGGTTGGGTTTTTTCTTAAGGATTGAACCGAACCGACCGATTTTTCAATGGGGTGTTTATATATATACCTACTCGAAACTATGTCGGTTTGAACCATTCTTTGACCAAAATCGAAAACTGAACCGAAGGTCGGAATTTTTTCGTAAGGACTCAACCGAACCAACGGATTTTTCAATGGGGTGTTCGGTTTTGGTTTTTTTTTTTTTTTTTTTTTTATCGGGTTGGTTCAATTTTTCGATTTGTCTGGTTTCTCCACACCCCTACGCGTATGTTGAAATCGAACGTCAAAACTACCGGACCTCTGATGCTATCAAGTGATTCAAGTCTTATATGCAGCGACAGGCAAGGGCTTTTCGCGTATATTTAGATCAATCAATAGCACAGGAAACAGAGAAAAGTTAAACCTTTTGAAATAACACAAAGAAAAAAGAAAAAAAGAAAAAAAGAAAAAAATAAAATAAAATTGGAAGCGGGCAGCCTCATCCATGTCATAAAGAGCACGAATCCACAGGCGAAGCTTTCAATATATACCCATTAATAAATAGCATCGCTAATAAAGAATCCCCTCTCTTTCCTCACTCTGAGACTACCCCACCCCAAGAGAATAGAAGAGAGGAGTAGCGGCGGAGATTGGCGGCAGGTGATGACCACCTTCTTCCGCCCACTTTTTGTGCTCCTCATTCTTTCAGGTCTATCGTCTACTCTCACTCTTCTTCTCTCTGTACGTGTCTGCATTGGATTTTTCCTCTTCTTTTCTGTTTTGTTTCTGAGAAAAAACTGTACAAAATAAAGAGTTTAAATCTTGTCTGTTGAATGCATAATGATATTCTTCTCAATTGTGATTTTTTTGGCTCCGCCATTATATTTGATTCGTTTCCGCTCTGTTGAGCTGCATATATTGATACATTCATGATTCAAGATCCAAGATTTAATTCTCATCTTTTCAGCCTATTTTCAGCATTTGTAAGTACAGCATCTCTAAGAGAAGAAGAGTTCAATTCTAACAAGTTTCTATTAACATGCATTGCTTCGGATCAGTTTCTGTAGAAATGAGTTCAATAAATAAATCCTTCGGCAATTTTTGATTATTTTTCAGATTTATTTGTTAGCACCTTCTGTGCGGGAGTAGGAATTAACTATGGGCAGATTGCCAACAATCTCCCATCTCCTTCCCGAGTGGCCTTCCTCCTCAGATCTCTCAACATTACCCGAGTTAAACTCTACGACTCCGATCCGAATGTCCTAACGGCATTTTCCAATTCGAATGTCGATTTCGTTATTGGACTCGGAAATGAGTATCTTTTGACAATGACCGACCCTCTCAAAGCTCAAACATGGGTTGAACAGCATGTTCAACCTTACCTTCCCCAAACAAAGATCAGTTGCATCACCGTCGGAAATGAGGTCTTATCCGGTAACGACACTCAGCTAAGTTCCTATCTCCTCCCGGCAATGAAAACCGTATACGGAGCCCTTGTGCATCTAGGACTTGACAAACAAGTCTACGTCACAACCGCCCATTCCTTGGCCATTTTGGGCAATTCATTCCCACCTTCCTCAGGTTCTTTCAGGCAAGACCTCGCCGAATTGGTTCAGCCAATTCTCAATTTTCATTCCCAAGTCGGATCGCCCTTCCTCATAAACGCCTATCCGTTTTTCGCATACAAAGATAACCCAAATCAGGTCTCCCTTGAATACGTCCTTTTCGAGCCTAATCCGGGGATGACTGATCCGAACACGAATTTGAACTATGATAATATGTTGTACGCGCAAATCGATGCTGTTCATTCGGCGATCAGGGCAATGGATCATACGGATATAGTGGTTAAAATTTCAGAAACGGGTTGGCCTTCAAAGGGGGATCCGAATGAGGTAGGAGCTACGCCGGAGAATGCAGGATTGTACAACGGTAATTTAATTCGCCGGATTGAGGAGGGGCAAGGTACTCCGGCGCAGCCGTCGGTGCCGGTAGACATATATGTTTTTGCACTCTTTAATGAGAATATGAAGCCTGGTCCGGCATCAGAAAGGAACTATGGCCTGTACTATCCTGATGGTAGTCCTGTTTATAACATCGGCCTACAGGGTTATCTTCCTCGTATGGATTTTTCAGCTTCCGACAAGAATGTAAGATAGTATTTTCAATTTCTTATCCACAGCCTAAAGATATAGTAATGAATCTGATGTTCTGGTTTCGTGTTCATATTTTGCAGGCCTTGTCTGTATTCTTTCTCATCCTGCTTTCCCTGGAATTCTTGATATTTGCTTGAAAGACGGGTGCACAGGAAATACGGGTCGAAAAGGAGCTCATGAAGGGCTCCAGAACGTTATCCGTATAGATTGGGGGGGAAATGGATCCAGGTGAGAATTTTCTTTTTCTTTTTCCTAAAATCAAATAAATAAATATATAAAGATTTTTCTACAAGAAAAGGCATACGCCATAAATCTGTTGATCCTTTATCTCCATTTGGTTTAATTTGGCGGCTAATTTAAGTAATGAACATAGAAACCGGTAAGGGTCCGTTTGGCTGTGTAAATTATTTCTTATTTTGTGAATTGATTTGTATATTTTTCTATTTACTTACATGTTCCTTGTCTCTAGTTGCAATCATGCCTATGAATTCCACCATTATGAACAAATTTTTCGTCTTAGTAAGGCAAATGATCAAATTGGCTTCTTGCACTATCATCTGAGTCCATCTTTGGCAATTCTCCATCTGTTTTATATGGGAAAAAGCAAGGTGCCCACTTGCTTTACTTTTTTTTTTTTTGAAGCCTATGTCTGAAGGGAATCATCCACTGTCTTTTCACCTCGCTGTATCTGCAAAAGGGAATCATCCTTTGTTGTCAATTTCAAGCTCACTCATTTGCTACTTTTCAATTTCAAGCTCACTCATTTGCTACTTTCGGTGGGGATCTTACAGGCAGATGTGGACCCCCACTAGGTTAAATGGAGCCCAATATTTCGAAGCATAGTCCTTGCCTATATATAGACACCATTGTACATCCTTGTATTCTGTACGCTTAACACTGTTGTATATTCTGTCCCAATATTCGGTCTCTCAATTATTCCAACATGGTATCAAGAACCAATTTTTTCTGAATCATCCATCCAAGCCGCCGTCTCCAACACCCTATACCATCACCCAACACCCAATTCGGCACCACCTCCACACTCGTCTCGAAACACCTAGTCCAACGCCAGTAGAAAGAAGTCGAATTGTCATGTCACGGGCACATACAAGCCTTGAGAAGCCTCACTGACATCGTTAACTTTGTTGATCACTACAGGCTCCACCATTGGTCCTACATCAACATCTAACCTACCATTGGAATTGTCTCGTCGAGATGAATCCAACGCCGACAACTAGAGCCCCAATGGACGTCAGGTGCACCCTCACGTGCCGCTCAAAGCTGTTGCTCCTCCCCTGCAGTTCTCCACGTGCCAGTGCTCAGCCCCGTTAACCCTATGCCACGTAATCTGCCACATGTCTAGAACGTGTCCCCCTGAGTTAGTGCCACATCACTTCCATATCAGTGCTATCACTTGCACACTCGCTACATATCATTGCCATATCAATGATTCAGCGCACAGTCAGTACCATGCCACTACCACGTCTACTGTTGCTTGACTGATTCACCCTCTCTCCCTCTCTTTTGACCGGTTCATAGGGTCTCAGACCTTCTTATTCTATTTTTGGGCTCTATTTTTTCGTTTGTTGCTCACAAAATATAGTTTATGTTATTCGTGTGGTTTTCTCCTCAGTTCACGTTTGTGCTCATGGAGAGATCAGACTCACCACATACCATTAATGTTATTCATGATGAGTCAAACTAAAACTTGTGGACTCAAAAGATTGTAGCTTTTTTCGTTGTCGAAAATTATGGCGCAGTTTGACTTGAGAAATTTCAGCGCCCCCCCAAGGAAAGAAAGAAGATGAGAACAAATTTGTTGAATGTCTCAGGGACTAGAATAGCAAAAATCACTAGATTCTCACTGGTCACGTGCTATGATAATCACATCTATCAAACTTCAGTTGGTAAATTCGAGACCGCTAAAGCAGTTTCGGATCTTTCTCACCAATCGACTTTTTTACACCATGCAGAGCATGTGCTAAGAGCCTGGGCAGTCCATTAACAATTTCCTGTCTCATATGAACGCCATGTGGAATCGGTTGGCTCTTTCTGAGATGGGAGTCTCCTTTTCTGTAACTATTGTTCTCAATTGTGACAATCAGAGTGCTATTGAAATCACCCACAATGATGTTTATACAAGCGCACCAAGCACAGAGACTGATTGCCACTGCATCTGTCATCACATTCTCTAGAATATTGTTCCCCTCCACTCAATGAGCTCTGCCGAATATGTATATATTGCCTTGGCTCATTAGGTTACTTGGAGCCCAATATTGAAAAACTTGAACCATTAGCACCAATGTACATCCTTGTATTATGTAGGCTTAACACATATCAATGCATTGTCGTATATTCTCTCTCAATATACCGTGTGTCAATTATTTTAACATCATTTATCCCTTTATTCTGTAAACTCAAAAATATCTTTTTGGGAAGTTAAGGTTACTCATAGAAGAGACTTTGAAATCATAACGACCTTCAAACTGCTGGAAAATCTTCTTTTTTGACAAACCGGGGCCAGGGGCTCGGCCACCTAATTACCTATAGTTTCCCCAAGTTTTGGAGACCCTTCAAAATTACCCGAATTTATTTTTTTTTATTTTTTTATTTTAGGGATTTTTTTTTTTTATGAAATCATATTCAACAAAAAAAAAATATATATTAAAAATATAAATCTATTAAAAAATTAAATAGATAAAAACCTTTTTTTTTTTCTTTTTCTTTTTTTCCATATTTTGTCTTACCCATCCCTTATCTATTTAGGGTTTTTCTTTCACGGGATTTAAAAGTCAAAATAACATATTTATAAGGATTACTAAAATTAAACTTGTTCAAAAGTAGCAAAATATGTATCATTCCAAAATTATCCTTCCTTTTATGTACACAAATTACACTTAATTTTTAAAATTTCACTAATCCACTTTATATATTAGTAGGAATCCATGCATATTTTCTTTTTAAAATAAGAGTTTTGAACAATGTTTAATTTGTGTGGATGTAAAAAAGTCGTTTTGTTTTAAAATATGATTTTTGGAAGAAAATTCCTTATTTTTTATATTTGAGGTCGTCCGGGTTTTCTGATGGCAATTTTTGACCATTGCTTTGCAGGGAATCAATGGATCAGAGAATCTGTTTCTTTCCTTTTTTGTACCAAATGCATCAGTGGAAATTGTTTACTTTAAGATCAACAAATTTTGAATAGGTAAAATTCATCTTTTTAGAATACGAATCCCCAGCAATAACTGCAACCGTATCAAGGGAAGCGGTCATACGATTCTTTAATAAGGAAAGATTACGGTTATTCATGATTTTAGAAAGATATTGTTTGATTGTGTCGACAAGTACAACCTTTTAGATTTTTATTTTTTTCCGTGTATGCAGAAAGTATACTCTGTTTTGATGGGCGGGTGGTTCAATTTCTAGAATTATACCCGATAGTTCAAGCTCTAATAATCTTTACATTGATATGTCTTTGGAGACTCGAGCTCTAATAATCTTCGATAATCTGATATCTTTGGAATTAAAAACTATAAAAAAAAATCTAGCTAATTTATCCTTGGAAGAACATAACGCTTATCGAAGAAAACTCACGAATAAAATAAAAATGGAAATCGAGTTAGTAGAAGCTATTAGTAAAAAAATAATTACCCGATTTAAATAATATTGAAAATGAATTTGAACAAGTAACTAATAGTCTTGAATTTGATAAAATGCCAAATAGTATTGAATTACCTAAGTTTCGCGATGTATATTTACCCTCTACGTCTATCTTGGGATATCATTTTATAAATTGGTTATGCGTGCATAAAACTGAAACTTGTGAGATAATTTCCTTAGTAAATTATGCTTTAAGTGAATCTAATATTTTGAAAGAGATAAAAGAGCTGATAAAATGGAGGGTGTTAAAAGACTTAAATGATTAATATGCTGAAGAAGCTAAAAAATAATCTGTAGAAAATAAAAGTGATTTTTCAGAAAATATATTTGATGATTACGATTCTGTATACTACTATTTTGATGGACAAATATGACTGAAAAAATTAATGAAGATACTGAGTTACCTAAAGGTTTAGCTATTATGGCTGCTAATCAAGAAAAAATAATTCAAGCCATAAAAAATCGTGAACAAAATATTATACAGAAAACAGATAATAAGTCTCTAATTATTCAAGGAATCTGAGAAATGCCTCCTTATGGTAGAAGCCTAAAAATGTTAAATATTGATGATAATGATGAAACAGCCTCAGTAGACCTTGATGATTCCATTGATATTCTTGAAGAACTTAATGTGCTAATGAATACTGAAGCTAGTAGTGTTAGGCAGGCAGTTGATACACAAGCTGGAACTAGTACTCAAACTGACTAACCTTCTACTAGTGCTAATGCTTCACCACCACAGCCACCCAGAACACAACCTACTGAAAGAGTGATCCAAATGAATTTTTAAAAAATCCTGCTAATTTTACCATACCAGCTGTTTTTTAAACGTTTCTAGAAAAAACAAACAAAGAAGCTACTTTTAAAGATTCCAGGTGCGGAATAGAAGATGCTAGAAGAGAACAATTAAGGCGAAGATTTGCACAACCTAGAACTGAAAATGTTTCTGAATCAGGAATATATTTAAATATTGATAATTATATGGGGAATAAACACATGCCTGAGAAGGTAATTTTAAAATGGGTAAAATCTTTATACTCTGTAGCTTTGTTTAAAAATGTTGTAGGAAGTGATGAGATAACTGTTGATACCTTTTCAAAATGGATACCTATGACTTTCGAAGGAAATGTTAGTAACTGGTGGTCAGGATTAGCTTTATTAGTTAAGAATAGGATTAGAGCTAGAATATTCTCTCAAAACCCAAATATTACACTTGTTGAAGGAGACTCAACGAAAATAATTGGGAGATTTGATTAATCGATTAGAAAGGAATTTCATGGCAATTCTGGATAGAAAATTCTACTGAAACACAAAAGAGAATTCAAATGAATGCTATTAATCACATGATGAATATAAGAATTTGCAATATGTGTTATTTTGAAGAATACACTAATGAATTTACGAAACATTTTTACAAGGTTGATTTTAATGATTTCTAAAGACAGGTCTATTTAGACATGTATTTTGAAAGACTCCCCTTTCCATACTCTAGAAAACTAATGATCGGATATAAATCTTTACCAGATTGGCAAGTTGTCAATTCTATGGGAACTAGAACTGACTATGCCACAAAACAGATTGGAATTTGGTGTGCTGCTGCTAAAAACGGTGAGTTATACAGAAAAGATAATCAGTTAGGACTATGTTGTGAATGAAGCCCCAAAGCAATTTGGATGTGCTAATATTTATTCCTAGCCAAGGCATACTAAAAAGAGTAAATATAAATTAAAGAAATCCTTTAAAAGAAATTTTAGGCCAAGAAAGTCGTTTAAGTCGAAAAAGTTTTTCAGGAAAAAGAAATTTACTAAAAATTCTCAATGGGTAAGAACGACTCAAGAGAAACCTGCTAAGACTTGCAAATGTTGGGCTTGTAATGAAATAGGACATTACGCTAATGAGTGTCCTAATGTTAAGAATAAAAATAGTGCTAAGGTTAAAATGTTTCTTGAACAAAATAAGTCTGATATAAGTGAAACTGAAAGCATCTCTGATATAGATTATGAAGAGGAATTTTATTATCATGAAGAGACGAGCGATGAATCCGAAAACGAGTGCGACTACGGGTTCTGACTACTTTATTGAATCTGTTGAAGATAAAGGTGATTATAGAGCCGATGCTCTAGTTGATCAAAAAATGCTTAAAAAGATTTTAAAGGAAGTATTTTCTTTTAAACATAATGAACTCTTCCGAACAAATTTTGTTGAAAAATTTAATAGGAAAAATATTTACCATTATGGAACCTGTCAATTTGAAGCTGCTCTTAACACTGAAGACTCTAGAGGAAAAATAAATATCCCTTTAATAAATCGTGCTACGATAGATAAACAATTGGGAAAAAATAGGAAAAATAAAGATAAAATTGGTTACATACACATTAGGGGAATACAAATTGTTTTTAAAGCCCTGTTTAGAAAAGGAATGGGTTTTCTAATAAAAGCTATTGTCCTTGATAATAAAATGAAAAACAAATCGGATGCTTTACTAGGTGTTGTTTATGGAAATCTAAACCAAGGAATTCTAGGAATAAAAATCTTTCCTAAATATGCTGTTAGTCTAAAAGAACCACAGATAAATGAAGTCTTTAGTCTCACTCATGAATGTGCTAAAAAGATTTTATGGAAGTTAGAAGATTTCCTTATACTATAACATATCACGTTGGATACTTTCTAAATAATAACCATCATAGTGATAAATTTATAAATCATGAATTTATTGAAATAGACAAGGTCTTCGAACCAATTGCCAATATTTACACACCAAATTTTTTTGATGAAGCGGATTTACCTGTTGAATGGAAATTAGATATTAATAAAAAGCTAGACCTAGATATTGCTAGATTATCTAATGCTAAAAATTTATCTAGTATCAAAAGATTATCTTCCTTAAAAATAACAGGCGGAGAAATAGGAGAATGTTCTATCGATAGGCGAATGATTATTAAGAAAACAGATAATCCCACCTATAAAGTTAAAATTAAATACTTTAATGGAAGTAGATGCTCTAATTAACACCGGTGCTTTTGTTAGTTATATTTCACCAGATAAGCTATCAGTTCAAGTGCCTAGAAGAGAACTTCCTGAACCATATATCTACAAAGATCTTAATGGGTTCAAGCACACTATTACACAAACCGATGATGTTTCACTCATAATTGGAAATAAAGAAATAACTTACCCGATACATATCGATAAGGACGACAAGATGAAACTATTACTCGAAAATAATTTTCTTGATCATTGTTACCCATATAATATTACTTATGATAGAATTATACTTACAATCGAAGAAGAACAAATAAATGTTCCTCGAATTATATGAGAAGTCCCATTATCTTTGAAGTCGGAGTAAAAACTGATAAACAATATATATATATACCATGCTTATTAGATTCAGGAGCTGATATTTGCTTAATGAATAAAAAAGTACTACCATATAAAATGTGGAGAAAAAGTGTCAAATCTGCTATTTAAACTAAAGGTTTTAAAGGAAAACCCTTAGATTTAAGAATCATTGCTAAAAATGTTTTGATAATACTTGGAGATAAATATATTAAAATACCAATAATATATAAACAGAATACTATGGGAATACCTTTACTACTTGGAAACGATTTCATAAACTTCTTTAAGAAAACATGCGTTACTTATAAACTTGTTAAATTTCTCACACCTTACTCATACTGGATAAAAATATCGCGCTTACATAACACAAACATCGTTTGTACGCGAAAACATGGTGATATTTACCTTGCTACAGAAATTTCTATGGAAATCATTGAAAAACTTGCGAATAATTTTGGAGAAAATCCGACTGCACTCTGGGATATTGATAAAATATATGCTAATATTGAGTTAATTAATCCTACTGATATTATTAGAGTTATACCAATGAGATATTCTGATGAAGATATAAAAGAATTCGCTATGCAAATTCAGGAAGTACTTGATTTGAAACTAATTCAAGAAAGGCAGAAATAGGAAAACAAACGATAGAATTTTTAGGATTAATAATTGATGCTACTGGAATAGAAATGCAACCACATATTTGTGAAAAAATAATTGTTTTCCCAGATATTCTTGAAGACAAGAAGCAAGTATAGAGATTCTTGGGAGTTCTAAATTATGCTGAAACATTTATTGAAAGACTAGCTAAACACAGGCAATCCTTCCAAAAGCTATTAAAAAAAAGGTGTTAATTTTGTTTGGACCCAAGAACTTTCTAACAAAATCAAAGAAATTAAAAACTTAACTACTCATCTATCCAGATTAACATTACCAATAGATGAAGATGATTTAATTTTAGAAATGGATGCTTCAAACGCATATTGGGGAGCTATTCTTAAAACCGCTACCGGAAACATTTGCAGATATGCCAGTAGAACTTTTACAGATTCGCAACAGAAATACCATAGTAATATTAAAGAATTACTTGCTATTAAAAAAGGAATTGAAAAGTTTAGATATTTCCTTATTCCTAAAAAGTTTACAGTCATTACTGATAATACTCCAGTTAAAGGATTTATCTTTAACAAACTGCCCGCAAGTCCAAAATATAATAAAATGAATGGTTGGCAAACATTATTTCAGCATTATAATTTTGATATTATACATCGAGCCGGCAAAAATAATATACTGGCTGATTTTTTATCCAAGGAAGGACATGAAAGTTGATAAGGATTCAGTATTAATTCCTAAAAGTGTTATTGAAACAATTAAGAAGCATTGTTCTCAAGGACGTTATTTCTTAAGTACTGTGGAAGAGCTGATTTACTAATATGAAATCAGCAGTGCTAAGGAGTGTGAGAGAAAGGAAGCTGAGACTTCCAGTGCTGATAAAAAGAACGTTTTTTCAATAAACACTGAGGCTTCTAATGCCTTGAAGACTGAGTATTCAAATACTCAGAAGAATTAGATTGTCAATGATCTGCAAAATGCTACTCTTATTCGCTCTCCAAATCAATTTGTTGATAAAATGATGAAAGCCAAGGAGATCCTTACGACTTTTTCCTCCTCTGCTATCCCAAAACTTGTTCATTTCGTAAAAACTCCTTCAAAACCTGTTATACCAGAGAAGAAGTTCTCTGAAATCACTTTTCCTTCATCCAATGTTCAAATTCCTTGCTGAAGATTTTTAGGTTGAATACCTAAAAAATCTTAAATTCGCTTATGAAATTCGTGTTCTTGATGAAGATGCTAACATTTTCCCACTTCTTGAGGGAAGATACCCAAGGATAGTTTGTATGCCAGAAACCATTGCTGATTCGATTAGAAAGATTTTTGATTTTGAATTTCTTGATACCTTAATAACTGATCCTCATACCAGTGCTAAAAAAGGACCCCCGAAAAGGGTGTAAGAAGCTATTAGAAGTTTTAGAGAACAAAGAAGTGTTAAGATGGTTATTGTTAAATGTTTCACTGCTGCACCTGAAAACGGATATGACGCTTATCACATTATCACCCTTTCAAGAAGTCATCCTTAGATAATCCCTATATTCAAACCTGATCAAATTTACAAAGATTATCCTACTCTTGAAAACGCTAATCAAATTGAAGAATACTTAATTTTCAGGCGAAGTCTTAGATTTTTTATTCTTGAAAAGAAGCTGAAAATATTCCTTGCATGAGATAAAGGATATGTCTATCCCATGAGCACTGAAGGGCTGCTGATCCTTACAACAGAATGTAAAGATTTCTATGGTACTGCAAAAATAATGATAATAAGATTAAAATCAAGTGGGGAGAAGAAACCAGTGATGATGACAACGATACATTCCTAATGCTCTAAAACATCACTAAGTGCATCACCAGGGAAAAAGGACCCGAGTCCACTACTAATAAAAAGTTGCTTGTCATTTTACGTCGGCGGATTCCATCAAAATAATGGAGGGACCCACAGGTCATCTTCTGTCAGCCATCAACCACTGTTCGTTTGTCCAAAAGCGTTGGCAAAAAATCTTACTGTTCGTTTTTTACTGCTCACCTTTTGAAAAATTTAATCTTTTATTATTTGCTTTTATAATCAGAATGAATTGTAATATTCGAGTCTATGCCTATATAAACAGCTCATCTGCTTAGAGGATAAACAGACTTGAATACCCAAGATGTTTAACCTCAACATATGCGTGTAATCCTCTGAGAGGAAAGTTTGCTTACTATAAATAAAATGTTTTGAAGTTTCAAAAATAAGTGTTTCGTTTCTTTAGCGTATTTACCCATATCATCTTGTGAGAATTATACTATATCTTCTAGGAGAACCTAGAGAGAAAGAAGCTTAATCTTGTGTCTGGACCTGCTTGCCCTTGTTGCCGTTTATGTTTGTGTTTTAGGCGTTTTGGGGCATTGGTGACACTAAAGGATTGAGGCATCCCAGGAGGGATCTAACCTTTGGTTCGAAGAGAAGACGTGGTGGACCCTTGAAAGGTGTAAGGTAAATTTTCGGTAAATAAAGGTGCACTTATCACGATGCTTTGCATTTTATAAGTAGTAAAGCAAATGAGTACTCTAATCCATACACCATGAACAGACAAAATTTTATAAGACACTTCTTACCTATATTTGATAATATTGAACTTGGTTCACTTCAAAATGTTTATAAATTTCTCGACGAAATTTGTGCTTTGGAGATTGCTTATATTAGAATCATAAATGAATACTCCCAACCAAACGCTCATATGACCTTTATCGAAACTTGGTTTTATAATAGACAAAGACAAAGTGATAGAAGAAAAGTTGAGGGCCCGTTTGGTAACCATTTCTGTTCCCATCCCATGCAGTGGGATGGGAATGGGATGGGATGAGATGAGAATTTTGTTTCATTCTTGGGAGCAGAATCGCGTTTGATAACGACAAATTTTTTTTTAGATCTGGGAACAGAGTCGTGTTTGGTTTTATCCAAGAAATCAAGAACAAATCATAAACCACAAATTTAAGAACAAATCCAAGAACAATTTTAAGAACAAATCCAAGAACAAATCGATGAACAAATCCAAAAATAAATTCGAAACCCTAATCGCCGTTACCCATTTTCAACAGCCGTTCAAGAAATCTGAGAGAAATCCATTCACCGTTCAAGAAATCTGAGAAATCCTATTTCGTTCGCCAAGAAACCCAAATAAAATGTCTATTTCGTTCGCCGTTTAGGGTTTCGATTTTGAAATCGAAACCGAAGGAGACGACGAGCAGCGAACGAGGAAGGAAGACGATGAGCAGCAAACGATTTCGAACGATTTTGAAACCCTATTTCGATTTTTGATTTTGAAATTGAAATCGAAGAAGACGACGAGCAGCGAACGAGGGAGGAAGATGACGAGCAGCGAACAATTTCGAACGATTTTGAAACCCTATTTCGATTTTAAAATCGAAATCGAGGGAGGAAATCGAAATCCATTTCGATTTCGAAATCCTATTTCAATTAGGGTTTCGATTTCGAAATTGAAATCGAAACACGATTTCGATTTCAAACAGGATTTCGAACACGAAGGCAACGAAGACGATGCGGACAATGACGAACGAAGAACCAGACGACGACCGATCGACGACGAGTGAACGACAGCGACGATGGAGAAAGAGGAAGGCAACGACGGAGGATGAAATCGGAGCAGAGACGATGGGTTGATCGACGACGACGATGGAGAAGGTTGATCATGTTTTTTTTTTGTTTTTTTTGGTTGTTCAGATGTTTTTTTGGTTGGAAATGGGATGGGATGAGTTGGGAGTGTTTTTTTTTTGTTTCTCAATCCTTCACAAAAAAATGGGATGGATTCTAATTTGTGCTCATTTGGGAACGGAAATAAAAAAAATAGAATGAATTACCAAACGTTTTGCCCGAAAATCAATCCCAAAAAAGTGGGAATGGAATGGGAAATTTTGGGAAGGAAATGGTTACCAAACACTGCCTGAGTGTCTTACTACTATTAAAAGATGTCTTGAAGAAATAATTAGAAATGATTTCTCTAAAAATGATCTCATTCATGCTGAGTATGCTGCTAGAAGACAACAAAAAAGAATAATAGCTCCCAGAGCTAGTCTGTCTTGTAATTATACTTCTCATAATGAATGACCAAAGCTTTTTGAACAAATTTATGCCTGCTTTTATGAAATTATTATTGGAATTGAAGAAGATTTTTATATATTTTATGATCAAATAAATTCTGTTATAAATGGTATGCAAAATGTGATGAATATAGATTATGCTATTCATGAAAATAATATTATTAATAATGCTTTCATAGAAAAAAAGGTAAAGTGGTATGAAAAAAGTTGAATTATTAAATGTTATTCGTCATAATTTAAGAAATTTAATTACTGGATTCTATGGTAAAAGTGACCCTGATGGGCCTAATCGTGTTAAGAAAGAATTACTTGAAATATAACTTCTTAAAAAATAGGTATTTAGAATCATTTTATTAAAATCAAAATAACTATTATTTTACGCATTTTTTTCACGATTTAATGATATATACAGATTTGTCTTAATAAGATCTTCAAAATGATATCATATTCAATTTTCTTTTTCATTAGCTTTTAGATTCGTGTTACATTCAATATAATATTTTCAGAATTTTCAAATTTCAAATGTTAGATTCAACATGTTATTCAGAACTTTCATAGTTTTTCACATTTTGTTCAATTTATCATGATATTTTTTCATGATTTAACTATATATTCAGATTCATCTAAATAAAATCTTCAAAAAGTTATTACTTTCATAATTTTTTCATCAAAAATTCAGATCATTGTTACATTTAACATGTTATTTTCAGAATTTTCAATTTTCACATTTGTGTTATATTCAACATGCTATTTCGGAACTTTCGAAGTTTTCCACATCATGTTAAATTCAACATGGTATTTTTTTTATAATCTAATTATATATTTAGACTAGTATTAATAAAATTTTCAAAATATATCACGTTCAATTTTTCATTAAAAAATCACATTCGTGTTATATTCATCACTAAATTCACAAGCATGTTGAATTCGACATGGTATTTTTTTCACAGTCTAATTACATAAATATCCGTGCAATATAATATTTTTAGTTGTTTTTTTTATATTGAGAAATTTATTATATGGTCCTTAAGAGATATATAAATCAAAAAATGAATCTCTAACTACTATAATAGATTTTGTAGTCCTAAGAGATTTTTAGAATATAGTCCTCTATTCTTTGTCCATTTTTTTTTTCCATTATTTACGTATATTGTCATTCTGTTAAAAAATCAAGAAGTGGACATTTACATTTTTATTTTGATATTTTTAAACATTTTAATATATTTTAACTTTGATTCTGCTGCTGTGAATATTCCTTGTTCTTTGCGTGAACCAATCAACAAAACACAACCTCAGTTTAAACCTTCACTAAAACCACCAAAAAAAAAATAAAAATTGGAGAAAACTAAAAAAAAAAAAAAAATCAGTTTGAACATTTCATCAATCAACATAAATGTTCACCCAAAAACACCACAAACAACAAAATCAAGACATCAAAAAAACCCTAAGTTCAACAAAAACAAAATGAACATGAACATTCACCAACCACAAATAACATATTCACCCAAAAACTAAATCAAAACAGATCTGGAACATGAACCAGATACGAACATTCCCCAAAAGCCAAAAAAAATCAAAAAAAACCTTAAGATCAACGAGAAACACATCGGTGTGACCATTTCATTGACCCACATGGACATTCACTCAAAACACCGAAGAATAACAAATCAAGATATTAAAAATCCCCTAAGATTAACAAAAACAAAATCAGGTATGAACATTCACCAATCACAAATAACACATCCACTTGAAAACTAAATCAAAATATATTTAAGACCTGTGTGAACATTCATCAAAACACAAATCAAGAACATCAAAAAAACCCTAATGATCAATGAAAAGAAAATTCACGTGAATAAACAAAATTTTACAAAAATCAACAAAATCAAAACAGATCTACCCCAGGTGTAAACATTCACAAAAAAACATTGAAAAAAACCCTAAAATATCGACGAAAAACAAACAACATTCACCAAATCTGAACATCCACAAACCACATAGACAACAGAAATGAAAATTCAGATCTAGAATTTCCTAGATCTGAACCAGAAATGGGGAAGATAAACGAGAGAGAGAGAGAGGATATCGGCTCACTGTTTCAGAAAGAGATAGAGTGGTTCATCGGTTGAGAGAGAGTGAGAGGGCAACAGTTCATTGCCTTAAATTCTCTTTTTACCATTCCCAGAAGTCCGACCCTCCATTGTTTCACCATCAAACAAAGTTGCAACATGGGGCATGTTTGTGAATCTAGAGCCTCCAATAGGGTTAAAAGTGAAAATTATTGTAAACTTGTTGTCATCAAGAAAGTGATTCTCCTTCAAAGCCCCATGCCCGGAAGTCTCTATCATCAAATATGCTTGGATCCCTTGCTTATTCAATTAAACCCCTTTTATCATTCACTTTCTGGTACCTGGCTCATCTATCTCTCTCATGCTTATTGTAAATTGAATGGCAGGATGAACGCGCCAGTGACTACAAGAATTTAATAATTTGTTTTTATTTTTATACAGGGATATCAACATTCACTTACATTTACTTTTTTAACTGTCAATGATCTAAATCTAAGAATGCTCTAAAAATATTTAAATAATAACCTTTTTATTTAAAAGGGTCATTGAGGAAAGAGAGTATGAAATTTGGGCTAAACAATAAAAAATCTTTTTTTTATTTTATACTTATATACTTTTACTCTATTGTTTCTTATTTTATTTTTATTTTGTATTTTTTTATCTCTTTTGTTTTATTTTATTTTATTTTATTTTTTTTTGAAGTTTTTGGTATTGTTTTTGTTGAAAAAAAAAAAAGTAAAAATCTAGAAAAGTAAAAACAAATTTTCATCAAAAATCCATATTCATATTATATTCAATACGAAATTCACTTTCATGTTTTATTCAACATTGCGAAAGGGCAAAATCGTCTGAAGCTAATTTCGAATTTGAAATTGGGACTAATCGATAATATAATTCTGTAAGTTATGGACCATTCCATTCCATTAAAAAATTGATGGATCATTCGGTAGATTTGGACTCTTGTTGAGTTTATTTAGTAATTTTCCTATAATTATATGCAGAACTTATCTACAAACGTATTCAAATGATATAGAAATTAGAAAATGAACCCTCAACTATTATAATAAAGTTTTTAGTGTCCCCGATTTTTTTTTAGAAAATAATCATTTGTTCTTTGCCGTTCTGTAAAACATAACAAGACGTGAACATTCATTTTTTTGTTTGTCATATTTAAATAATTAATACATGTTTATGGGTTGATCTGATTGTGTTGCTGTGAATATTTACAATTTTCATCAAAACATACCGATATGTACTTTCACCAAAACACACTAATTTGAACATTTACCAAAATACATCGATACAAATATTCACAAAGAACAAACAAAATAAGCAAAAGAACAAAAAATCAAACCAACTAGATCTGAATCAATAAATCAAACCATATCGGAGCCGACAAAACGTGTTCCCGATCTAAAATTTTTTCAGATTTGAAAAATTTCTTAGACGCAAACCAACGACAAATCAAAGAACATTTAAAAAAAACTCTAGTATCTACAAAAAACAAATCGGTGCGAACATTCACCAAAACCACAAACGAACATTCACAAAAGATACAATGGTATGAACATTCACAAAAAACTTAATGGTATGAACACTAGAAAAATCCTAGGAGATCTGATCCGGAAAATTGAAGACCATATTTGGAAAAACCAGATTTGGAATTTTCTAGATGAAAGAGAAAGGAGATGTGACGAAGTGAACGGGAAACGATGGAAAACGCAAACTAGAAAAACTAGATTTGGAGATTTGACGAAGCGGCTGGCAACGAACGGCGAAATCCTGAACACAGATCATCGTAAGATCTGGAACACCTGAAACCCTCTGTCACAAGCCATCATCTACCAAACCATCACCACGTCTATTCATCTCTTTTGCCATTCGACACTATTTTCGCCACCACTGTTCGGAAGGAGGCAGACGATAATGGCAACAAACAATAGACGATAATGGCGACGAAAAATAGATGATGAATGGAAGAAAATGGAGAGAAAGAGAGAGATAAGAAATGACTAAAAAATGGAGAGAGGAAGAGGCTACGAGAGAGTGTTTAGAGATGAGGGCTAGGGTTTTAAATTTATATAGGAGTATAACTGTCTGTTCACAATTTTTTAACTGCCAAATGACTAAATATTAAGAGAATAATTAAAAAATAATATTTTTGTTTAAAAGAATCATTGAGAAAAGAGACTTTAAAATTAGCTCTAAACAATAAAAAAAATCCTTTTTTTAGGGTCCCAAAAAAAAAAACATATTTCAAAAAAGTACTAAAATAAAACTTGTGTCAAAAGTACAAAAATAATTATCATTCGAAAATTATAATTTCTTTATTTACATAAATTCCACTAAAAAAAAATTCTAATAAATTTTTATTTAATTATATTTTTTATGAAAAATATTTTTATTTTGTAATATCCACTGAATTTGAATTTTTAATAGAAATTCCACTGCATTTTATATTTTATTCAGAATATGTAATTTTTTTTAAATACCCTAAATATCTATGAAAAACACTTACATAAATCCACTTAATAATTAAGTGGAAATCTACGAGACAAATCAAGTGGAAATCCATTAAAAAAATCAAGTGGAATTCAACTAAAAATTATAAAACCCCAAAATTTAATTTCTGAATCAAAACATTCAAAAATCGAACCACCATCAAACAAGTCATTACCTTACCACATTCTAATAAATAAATCCATCAAAAATCAAATGAAAAATCCAAATCCATTGAATTCAAAAATAAAAAGATAAAAAAAAAATAAAAAAAAAAAATCTACTGAATATTAATTTTCAGTTACATTCGACTGAAACATTGTAACTATGAAAATTAACAATCTAATAACATTTCGTTCATTTGAGTTCAATCACCTAACAATCCGCTAAAAAACTTCAAATGAGAAAGAATTTCAAATTTATAGTTGAAAATATAATTGTAAAATGAGTAGAAGTTCGCTAAAAAAAATTAAATTGAAAATTTAGGAAATCGGTTTAGTTGGAGATGGTTCTTACAGAATTAGAAAAAAAATAAAAAAAATGGATCCAACCTAGATCTAGCCAGGTCAAGACTGGATCTGGTTCTATTTGAGGCTGGAGACAACGGAAAGTAGGTTTAGGCAAGAAAAAGAGAACCGCTGTGAGGGAAAAAGAACATGTGAATAAGAACCCAGTTTGCCTAGAAGATGAATAAGAACCGAGTTCGAATAAGAGTGATTGTAAAAAAGAGGGAGTAGATCTTGGCTAGATTTGGTTGACGAAGAAGATGACGATGATGAATGCAAGAACGACGGCGAAAACAAGAAAGCAACAGCGACGAGTCGTAAGAGAAAGAGAGGTTGTTCAGCAATAGAAGATGGAGACAACTGGCTGTGCAACAATCGCACGAGGCACTACAAGAAAATGACTTTTGCCTACGAAATAAAAATTTCATAGCTAAACATTAGTTTTTCGCAACAAACTGTAAAAGTTGTAACAAAATGTCTTCCTACTAAAATACTTTTGATGCAAATGGTAAAGCTGCAAAATTGATTCGTAGCCAAAAATATTTTTTAATTATTAGTTATGACAAGTATTTTTTCGTCGCAAAAGGACTGTATACACTACGAAATTAAATTTTATAGCAAAAAGTGACTTTTTTTCTTTTTTTTTTGGTGACAATAACAAATTTCGTTACTAAATACATGGATTGTGCGGCAAAATTTTGGATTTGTCGCAAATGGGTATGGTTAGAGTTGGCGCAAAAAAAAAAAAAAAACGAGGAGAGTTTTCCCGCAAATGTTTTGGCTACAAAACATACTCGTAGCAAAAAGTAAATCTCTATGATTAAAGATTTGGTTACAAAACATTTTAGTCGCAAATGGATTAATTGTTAGCATTATTTTGTAGGCAAAGATTAACTTAATATTCTAATCAAGGTTATTTGCCTTTTACCCTCTTATACTTTTCGCTTCTTTTATTTTAATGCATCTACTTTTAAAAGGCTACATTTCACCCGGGCACAAAAATATAATAAAATTAAAATAAAAAAATAATTTTATTTTTTTAGTATAAAGAAGACGACGATGTGCGACAGTTAGGACCGTCAACAAACCAAACCATTCGTGAACTACACAAATTCGGCTCAATAATAACTTGTTCGAAGCTTGTTTATTTAATAAACGAACCAATTAAGCTCAAACTTTTAATTAAGTTCATTTAATTAAATAAATAAACATCATATGTTCAAGCTCGGTTCATTAGTATTCGTGAACAACTCGAATAATATAAAATTAATTTTTTTTTTTTATATTTTTCTTATGAAAAAATAGTAAAATAAACTCTTAAATTTTTTTAATAGCACAATATTACATATCCAATCATTCTAAATATTAATTCAATTCAATTTTAATTTTATAAACACCCATTTAAACTATTTAATTACGTACTGTAATAGATTAATTACCTGTAAATTTATATTGATTCCCTCTTAAATTTAATATTTATAGAAACAATTATAAATAACTAATTTTATGCCAAACGTTATATTATTTATATAGTTCTTATGCATTAAAATTTAATTAATAAATATTTTTTTTTTTAAAAAACTCGCAAATAGTTCGATTATTAAACAAATCAAGCTTGAACATGAGGTTCCAGACTCGGCTCAAACTTGAATAGTATGAAAAATAAATGAACTAAACTTGAATACTTAATACTTGGCTTGGTTCGGCTCGTTAACAACAGTGCAGGCGATGGCAATGCCTACAACAGCATGGGTGGCTGTGATGAATGGCAGCGTGGCGGCGATATTGAGAGATTTGAAGGAGAGCGTGAGAGATGAGAGATTTTAGAGAGAGAGACTGTGAGAGATATGAGAGACAAAAATAAAAATTAGGGTATTTAGGGTTTTTAATACTATGGGTAGTTTAGTCATTAGGTTTTTTAAAATTAATTAAAGCACGTTATTTTTTTAAAAATAATACTATTGAATAAAATTGTATTTGATTAGGTTTTTAGAAAGTTGTTCGATTTTAAAAAGGAATTTATGAAAAAAAATTCCAAATATAATTAGGTTATTCTATGTCGTTAATTTCCCCTCCCTCGTTCTCAATAGGTTAAATTTGGTTTCATATTTTTCTGGTGCAACTAACAACTACCATTTCCGACATAGGAGCCGTTTGGTATTATTTGCTTAGGGTATGTTTGGTAGGTTAAAAAATGAAATGGATAAGAAAATAAAAATAAAAAAAGGATAGGAAAGAAAAATTTATTGTGTTTGGTCAGAGGTGAAAAAAAAAAAAAAAAAAAAAAAAAAAAAAAAAAAAAAAAAAAAGGAAATACAGTGAAAAAAGTTAATTGCCGCCATTTTTTTTATATCCCAAATTTGCGCAGAAAATGAAAGGATGATAGGGAAAAAAAATCCAAAAATACCATTATACCCTTTTGTTTTAAGTGCATATTATTTTTTCTTTTACCATTAATATGTATTAAAGGTAAAATAGTGCATATTATTTTTTTTTTCTTTTATAATTTTTTTTAATACATATAAAATATTATTTTTTTCTCATTTTATATCTTTCCAACCAAACATATAAAGATTTTTTTTTCTTTTTTTCTTTTTTTCTTTTCCATCTTTCCAATCAAACATACTCTCAAGTTAATGTTTGGCTAATTGTTTTGTTTCAATTACCCGAAAAATAAATAAATTAATAATTGTAGAGATCTACTGAGAATCCAAATTCTCCTATGTTCAGAAAAACTTCCTTTTTGCTTATATTCCCATTTCCTAGTTTCTAGGGACAAAAGAAACAGAAAAAGATACAGTAACCTAACGTTCCCTAGTATCCTTTATTATTAATAATATTATAATTTTTTTTTTTGGTAAGCAAATCATATCCCAAATAGCTTTATCCCCAACAATGGTTTGTGGTTTGATTTAGTATATGTGTTCGCCCAGTGATAAATTTGGTAATTATAAAATTTAATTTAAATTATAACATTTGAAAAATCAAATAATTAATTTTATCCTAAATTAATTATTATCTTTATAGTAGTGAATATATGTTATCAACTAGGTGCACACCCAAACAACAAAATATTAATAATATAAAGAAAGCAGTACACCAAAAATTTATACTGGTTTACCAAGTTATTCTTATCTAATTCAATCCTCCGAACTTCACGGAGAGTCGCATCCATTAAACTCAAGATTCCTTTAAACAGATAGGAACCAAACATTTACACAATAATTCTTTTCGCAGGCTCAAAATCAACATTTACAACTTCCTTTTCCTAGGCTCAGGAATAACCTTTTCTTTTTCTCAGGTTCAAGAATAACCTTACTTTTTACAGGTTCAAGACCAATTTAATCCTTTCACAGGCTAAGGATTAACCTAATTCATTTATACTTAGGCTAAGAATCAAACCCCACAAAAACACTCCAAGTATCTTTTTACCCGGTAAGAATTGAACCGTTACAAATTCACTCAAAAATAATTCTAATAAGGAAGAATTACCCCTAATCTTTTTGTACTCTAGGCAAAGATCAAAACCTCAATTTCTTTACAGGAAGATATTGAAACCCAAGGCAACCCCTGATTAGTCACTCATAACAGTATCTAATTTGACACACAACTCACCAATTACAAAATTGATAAATTCTTTTTCCTACTCAAAGCTTTTACTACCCCAGATTAATTTGAACTCAATTAATATCCCGATACTAGTGATAGAAAAATAGTGAGAATTTCAAAATCTGATTTTAAATAAAAACGGGTAGCACACCATTTAGCACGTAATCAGATTTTCACAAGAAATCGTTTCAAAATAATTTTCAAGCAATTTTAAAGTTCAGGAAAACGATTTCAAAGATCAAAATTTCAAGTATTAAATAATAATATCACACAACAAATAATAGCAAAAACTTGGAACGGTCTCACCAGGAATCCACCGAATACGTAAAGTATGATTAGCAATGAAACTTCAAATTAGCAGTAGCAATAATCCACACCAAATATTCTCAAGAACAATTCTCAAGAATAATCTCACAATGCACTCAGTATAAACTCAAAATTACCACTCTCAAAAAACTTGGGATTATTTATTGAAACCTAAAAAACGCAAGTCTATTTATATGGAATTAGAACAAGCCCTCTAACGGCTAGTTCCCATATATCATGACAAATAATTACTCTAATAGACCTCTTATATAATTATGACTTAATCCTGGTATAATTTATTTAATTATAACTTTTAAAATATTCAATTAAATCCCTCAAACATTTTCTCAAACTCAATTAGATACGATAGAAAGTATTACATGACCCAAATTGAGAAATAATACAAAAAACATGAACCACCTCTATAGGGATAACAAAATATCAACCATATATCTTAAATTTTATAAGAAACCTAAGATATCTTTCGTATCCTAACCATAAAATGGCTAGTAACGACTACTTTTTAGATCAAAACCATGAAATTCTCGAATCTTGATTCAGGATGTAGCCCAAGCAAAAAACTCTTCGCCCATAGGTCGACCTCTACTTATTCGTCTGTCGACCGGACGATTCAGTGAGTTTCACAAGTCGACCTCTCCCATTTGTCTGTCAACCTAATGATTTAGAAAGTTTCACTTTTGGTCATAGGTCGACCTAGCTATCGACCTATCGATTCAGAGACTGAATTGTTTCTCCAGCTCATTCTCATCGGTTGACCGATCCGTGTTGGTCAGTTGACCGATCCTGTTGGAATTTTTCTCCTTAATTCGTTTTTAACTCATATCTTCGACGTTTTTACCCCTTTAACCGATTTCTTTTCTCAGTTAACTCCTTAAATCAATTTTAATTTCTAATCTTTCTTAAATCAATATTTCTTCTTCAATTTCACATAGAAGTAAATATGTTTAACTAATTAGGATCCTATAAAAAAAAAACACATATTCATAAAAATATTTTTGTATCGTGTGTGATCCTAATCGGGATACGTTAAGAATAAAAATTAACCTGAGTTGTTTTTTCTTAAATTCTTCAAAGTCTTCGATCTCTTAATATCCATCATCTTTGTCAGTCTCTTTAGCATCCATTTAACATCCATCTAAACTTCTTCATGATAATATCTTCAATGAAACTTGTAAACTGAAATATTCAACAAATCCGTTAGTTCCACAAAAAACATAAATATTTAATTGTCCATCAAAATCTTAAGATCAACAATATTGTTTAATGCATCTAATAAATATGAGACAAATAGCTTGATTCTCTCGTTGTGACCCCATAATGTGATTTTTAGAGAATTCGGTGACTCATTTTCATTTTATTAGTACTCTGATTACCCTTTTTTTAAGAGATTTCAGTATGAAAATATATAAAATGACATGTTTATTCTTGTTATATTTTTTATATTGAAATAGAAAGCTCGTAAGTAAATCAAAATATTTAAAATTTAAAAAAAAATTATATATATATATATATATATATATATATATATATATATATAAAAGAAAATTATAATAACAACAATAATAATATATTACCACCACGGTCAATAACAACACATTATTACATTAAGAACATCACTTTCCAACATATGTATATAGACTTTGTTATGGTTAATTGGACCCGTCAAGGTCCAAATAGATTGTTATTGCCGATTTGAGATTGTTGTGTATGGTGGGCATTTCAAGGTGAACAGTCCACAATCAATGGTCAACGTCCTTAATGTCCAAGCTTGTACATGCACAAAGACCCGTGAGAGTGTGCTCAACGAAATCCCTCCAGCGTGAGAGTAAGAGCTCAGGGAAAAAGAGTATGATATTATCGTAAGTGGATATTCTTAGCCTTTTTTGGATCTTTAGTACCTTATTATTTATAGGAGTGGAATTGGATAACACCTTTCAAATTAAGGCCTTGAGCACGGTTAATTAGTATAATTTGACGGTTGGCCAATGAGTAGGCACGTGGCATGACTTAGACACATGAGTGTTGAGCTTCGGCTCACCAAGAGGAGCCCATGGGTTAACCCACAAGGATTAGGAGGTAAGACTTAACCCATGAGCACCTTGCAGATTATTCTAAAATCATCATTAAGTAAGAAAATATGGTTCTTGGATAGTGTTTTCTCTTGGCACATGACAAGCAACGAATCTAAATTAATGTCTTTAACATCGAAAGACGGAGGCACTACAAGAAAAAGTAGCATTAGTGACAAACTTTAGCAATGAAAATAAAATTTGTCACAGAATGATAGTATTAGGGAAGAAATTTGATTTTCACGCTAAAACTCAATGACTATTGGCCACAACACAAAAAATTCCTCACTGAAAATTAGTTTTAGTAACGAAATATGAATTTCGTTACTAAATTAGTCACAAATACTTTACCGCTATTTTATTTTATTTTAGCAACAAATAAAAAATTATTAGCAACAATTATTTTTTGTGGATAAGAAATTTAAAATATTTAGCAACCAAATAATTCTTCATTAATTATCAAAATATTAGTATAATATATTATATTTATCAAAATGTTAGCATAATAATATACATACACAATTCAAGCCCCATTTTCACGCCTAATTCATCCTCCCATGCCTATACCTCTACAGTTGTTTTCCTTCCCGTTGCTCAATCTCTGAGAGACGACACCTCTATCTAAGTTAAGGCTGTGAACTTCCATCTTTTGTAAATCCTACTTATGCATTTTAAAAATAAAATAAAATAAGTCATTATTATACTAAAATTTCGGTTTGTAAATTATTTTTTTTTTAATTTTTTTATATAAACTTGTGAATAACTTAATGAGTAGATAAAACGAGATGAAAATTTCTCTGCCTTCTACTTAAGCGGTTTAGGTTTAGAAGGGAGATTGCTCCCCTCGATATGTAAATTAATGGACCTAAAATTGAATAAAACTTGAAAGGACGTTCCACTGGAACACTTAAAAAATGGTTTACTTTTCTGCATTTATTTTTTTGTTTAGCGCCTTTTCGTGCTTTTATTTTGTTGTATTTATTTTCTATTATGTGTCTTTCCGCGCTTTTATTTTGTTGTACATATTTTCTATTTGGCGCCTTTCCGCGCTGTTTTTTTTTTTTTTTTTCGCGCCTTTCCGCTTTTATTTCTATGTACTGCACAAAAAACAAATATATATATATAATAAAAAAAAAATGTCTTAACTTAAAACTTGAGATATTAAAACCCCCTGAAGGTCATCCTTATTAAATCATCGATATTTTTTAATCGATCATATCGGGGGAACATTTCAAAATAAAAAAATAAAAATTATTTTTTTCCATTATATTTCATGAAAGTTAAAAAAACGTTTTCTACTTATTTTTTTTATTTTATTTAAAAAAATATATATTTTCTAAGAGGAGATTTCAAAATCAAATAAAATATTCAGATTTAAATTTTGATTGGATTTAATTGGATAAGGTACCGTCTTTAGACGAACGTCTTGGAGTGCCTAACACCTTCTCCTAGCGTAACTGACTCTCGAACTCTTAAAAATGAATCTCTTGTCGGACCGTGCTTTTTGGAGTCAAAATTTTACTTAAGTTATTTTTCAAATTATTTTTTTCAAAAACTAGTGACCTAGCACACCATTTAAAACTCAATACTAGGTGACGACTTATTTTTCTAAAATTGGCTTAAGTACTTTTTACGAGAAAACCGACACTTTAAAAAAAAAAAACCTTCTCCGTTAAGCTTATATTTTATATTTATTCGTATCTTTTTTTGAAAAAATCAGGACGCATCACCAGGTTAAGGAAGAAACTTATCTTTTTACCAGGCTAAAGACTAACTTAATTCTATTATAGGAAGAATCAAAACCTCACCACACTCACAAATATCTTTTTCCTAGGTAAGGATGAAACCTTTAAAATTCACTCAAATTAATTCAATTAAGGAAAAATAAGGACTTAGTTCTTTTCAAGGGAAAAGAATAACTTAACTTTTTTATAATTAGGACAAAGATCAAATCTCAATATTTTTTCCAGGAAAAATATAGAAACCTAACTACCCTGACTAGATATCGGCTCAACCATATCTAATCCACTCAAACTCACAAATACAGAAAACATGAGTTTCTTCCCATAAGGAGCTTCTACCACCTCAATACAGATAAAATCAATTAATGTCCTGAAATTTACTACATGATAGATACATTGTGAGGCAAATTAATATCTGATTAATAATCAATGTGGGTAACACAAATTATTGCACATAATGAGATAAACGCACAAAATCATTTTAAACTTTTTTTTTTGCAGGCTTTAGATTTAAAAACGATTTTCTAATGATTTTAACAACCAAGAAAATAATAACAATATGAAATCACAATTAAGCATAATAGCTTGAAAAGATCTCACCAGGATAACACTGAAAATTGAAAACAGAATCGCAAGATAGCACAAGTAGGTAAAGCCAAATCAATTAGCGCTTTAAATCGAGAATTTAACGCAATATCTTTCTTGAAAAATCTCAGGAAAATAATGATTCTTAGAAAAGTGTAGGAACTGATGTTCTTGATGTAATTTATCTCAATCCCATAGGTCTAAATATATAGACCAATATCAAGCCCTACAACGGCTACTTTTCAAAAGATATGCCTCTAAAAGGCACTCTTAGACCCCATATAATATAATCATTCTTTTTTGGGATAATCCACATTAAAATAACTTTATAGATATCTCAATTAAGCCCATGAAACATTACTCAATTCATAATCACAAAGATATGAAGTATTTATCTACTTAAATTAATAGAATCATGAACTATGTGGACTAACTCAATAGGGATAATTAAATACATGTACCGTATCTTCAGTAGGTTCAAATCCCCAAAATATCTCCCCTGGAATCATAAAAAATGGCTAGTTTTTGACCTAGAGATCAAGTCCATTCAAATCGTAACCGAAACAGTCAGTTGACCGGCCCATAGGATTCGGTTGACTGATTGCGATTGCAGATGTAGTAACTTTAAGTCCAATTTTAGCTACAATGAAATCTGATTTTGGACACACTCAAAATATAAAAGTTGTAGATCTCCTTCTAAGCTTTCTAGATCATCTTGAATCATCTCAATCGGAGTTTGTACAAGAACTTTATAGGTAAAATGAAAACACGTGCATAAACCCAATCGGTTAACCGAATTTTCCATTCGGTTGACCAATCGAAACAACCTCGAAAACAAGCCAAAATTCAATTCCAATGGGTTGATCGATTGATGTAGGGACAACCCATTTTGCTCTGAAAACCTGACTGAATCAAACGGTTAACCAATTCTTTTCAATTGGTTGATCAATTGATGCTGAGTGGTACCGATCGGTGCAGGGACAACCTATTTTGCTCCGAAAACCTCACTGAATCAAACGGTTGACCAATTCTTTTCAATTGGTTGATCGATTGATGTTGGGTGGTCCTTTTCTTCACCAATTCAGCTTTAAAACACACTGTTTGATTCAGTTAACCGATTGATTTTCTCGATTGACTGAATTGACCCTAAAATTCAACTTTCTTTAATCCTTATTTTTAATTAGGTCAATGTTCATTTTCAATTTCACATAAGGAGAACATATTAAATCAATAATTAGGATCCTAAATTTTATCACATCAATACACAAAAAGATAACTCATTTAATAGTGTCGTGTGTGATTCTAATTCAGGTTGCATTAAGAGTATAAAATTATAGAGTTGTTTTCACCTAATTTCTTTATGGTCTTCACAACTCTTCATTTCTTAAATGCGTCCATCTTTGCACCCTTAACGTTTTCTTCATGATGTCTTCAACACAATCAACAATATGAAACTCTTTTCTGAAACACTCAATAAACACATTAATTCCACAAAAAAATCAATATTTAATTGTACATCAAAACCTAGGGATCAACAAGATGTAAGTTTAAAAATGTCCCGCTTAAGAAATAAGTTTGATTTAGTCCCTTATATTGGTTTTCGCTTGAGTTTTAGTCCCGCATGTCCAGGCATTGCAGGGATTGTAGAGAGAACATCAGTGATTAAATTCGTATTATAGTGAATATTAGTTACATGTAACTAATATTAGTTTCAACTTAATAATTAACTATATTTACATATATCTATGTAATATTAGTTAAATGTACTTGTATAAAATTAGTTACACGTTACAAATTACATGTATTTGTGTAATATTTGTTACATTTAACAAATTTTTACATACAAATTAGTTATATTTTACAAAATACACTAATATTTGTTACATCTAACAACAATTTTACACAGAAATTAGTTACATATAACTGCGTGAGTATAGACGCATGCATTGGGTCTTTTGCCTGTTTTTTAGTAGACAAGACTAAAACATTGCTTCCGCCCATGAGACTTTTTTAAAATTAAAAACAAACTAAGGGACTTGCCACCGAATGCCCTTTTATTTTTTATTTTTTTTTTATGTTAGCAAAATGATAAAAATAAACCACACCCCATGTCATATGCATCTCATATGGTTGATTTATATAAAAAATATATATATAATTTTTTTTTTCCATTTTATTACAAATAGTTGATTTATATAAAAAAGTATATATAAAAAATATATACAAAAAAAAAAGTTTTTCCATTTTAAGAAAAAACCAAAAAAAAGTTTTTTTTTAGATTTTGTTTTATGTCCAAAAAAAAAAAATCTTTATAAAAAATTTCATTTTAAAATCGAAATAAAAAAATTGTTTTTCCATTTTATTACAAATAAAATAAAATAAAATAACATGTGTTTTTTCTTTTTTTCGTTTTATTTCCAAAAAAAAATATTTTATAAAAAAAAATTAGTTTAAAAAAATCGAAATAAAAAATGTTTTCCATTTTATTTAAAAATAAATAAAAGAATATTTTTTTTAAAAAAATTATTCTTTAAAAAAAATCAGTTTATAAAAAAACAAAAATATAAAAAAATAATTTGTTTTACTTCAAAAAAATAAAGAAATTTTTCTTTATTTTAAAAAAAATCATTTTAAAATATATATATATATATATATATATATATATATATATATATATATATATATATATAAAAAAAATAATCTTGGAAGATATTTCAAAATAAAATAAAATATTTGGATTTAAATTTTGATTGAACTTATTGGATAAGGTATCATCTTTGGACAGGCGTCTTAGGGTGCCTAACACCTTCCCCAAGCGTAACTGACCCCTCAACCCTTAAAAACGAATCTCTGGTCGAACCGTACTTTTGGAGTTAAAATTTTACTTAAGTCATTTTTCAAAATGTTTTAAAAAAAATCCAGTGACCTAGCACACTATTTAAACTCAATGCTAGGTGGCGACTCCTTTTATCTATAATTGGGTTAAGTTATTTTATGAGAAAATCGGCATTTCAAAAACCCCTCTCATCATTCGTTTTACAATGCTTTAAATTTCTTTTATTTATTCTCTTTGGAAAATCGGGGTGGGTCAGCTGGCGACTCCTTTGAGGACATTTTAGAGGGTCGATCCTACAATATCTGAATAAGTCCTTAAAAATCTAAATCCGAATATTATATTTTACTTTGTAATCTCTTCATTTTTATTTGTAAATAAGTTTTGTTTGCATGTTGGGTTTTATTTTTCTTTTGTGATGTTTATATTTGTTTTTATTTCTCCATATTACTTTTGTACATATATCTGCTCTTTATTTATTATGTTAGTGTTATATTATACACTCTTCCAAGGTATGAGCACAATGCATTGCATCCACATTGATCCCAAATCGTAACCCTGAAAAGGGCCGATAGTAGAAGCTTGGCTACGCGGTCCATCCATGGGTCTGGTCTTGAAACCCTGTAAGATTAGAAAGAGGTTTTGAAGCTCACCTCACTCGAATCACCAATCAATGATGGATGTTCCCTCAGGGAGGATGCCAGATGTTTGAAGATATAGGAATCGAACCTTTAATAGGAGGCATCAGTTGGAAGCCATGAGCCTTATATAGTGATCCTAATTCTAGGCGGCGCCCGAATCTTTGTAGAACACTTGATTCTAGGAAATGGAATAGGACTTTGTTTATTGTGTTTGGATTGATGATATTTTGTTTTTTGGGTCTCAGAACCAAACAAGTTTAAGGTTTCCAATACCGGTTACGAATTCAATGACGAATGAATTTCCATGAGTCTCAAAATGATTGTTATAGAGTCTGTAATTTCATTTCAAGGATGTATTTTGCCGTCCCAGACTGTCTTATAATATTCTTTGAGTTATTCAATATAGTGGTAATATTATATCAAGTCCCTTGAGACAAATGGAAATTATTTTGCCAAATAGTTGTGTCGCCTCGTTAGTCATCACCGGAATCAGAAACCTCAAACTTGAATGGATCTTGGATTTTCTTTAACTCATATATACTAATAATAAGTAACCTAATAATTTGAAGGGAAAAAAAGGCTAGCAAAATTCTCAATGCTTTCCTCCCAAATGAAACAAGCCGATCATAAATGATATCATATTGACCCGTTTTCCCAATTCAAGTGGCATCCTTGAAGTTCGGCCAAAATAAAAAATCGCAAATCAAACCATACTCAGCCAAATATCTTCCAACCTCCCACCCAATACCTTAAATTACTAACTTGACACATGTTCCTAAATCAAGTGGTACCCTAAAATTCTTCCAAAATCAAAACCATACTTCACCCCAATACCTTGAGTTGCCAACTGTAAATACCCACTTTTCATAAGCCTAATTTTTTGCCTTCCACCTCATGGTCCCATCTCATCCACACTAAATGACCATAAATCCTTTGTGCCTTAGCTTCCAAAAGCTTTGTCGATTAAATGAAGAATTTTATCGAACCCACCTGTGATGAAACTTTAATCACTCCGATTTTGAGCCAAAGCCTGACTCTAAGCCTACCATTTGTGAACCTGATTTATACCCCTTGGTGTGTTGCGATTTATTTCTTGATAAAATTGGGAAAAAAAATCTTAAATCCACCTTTCTATCTAGTTAGCCTTCTAGATGGTAGAGGATTTTCTTTATGAATGCTTAAAACTTTTAATAATTGCGACTGTGTTTTCTAAAGAGCGTCTCAAAAGTTTAATGCTTATTTTCAAATATTCCAAAAGTGTCTACATATGATCCATGTGTTGGAAATGAAATTGAGCAAGATAAATATGATTCTGATAATAAGAAAGATTTTAATTTGAAAAGAAGTGAAGCAAGATGACTTGTCTTAACTAGAAAATGAAAATGATTGAAAAATCCTATCCCTGAACCTCGTTGCTAAACTACAAACACTACCAAAAAGCTTTTCTTAAAGCCCAGAATTTTCAGTCATGAAGCAAAGCCACAACCTGAAAATTCATTGCAAAAACAAAAAAAAAATCAATGGCTAGGAAATCCATCATAAAGCAAAGTCATAACCTAAAAAATCCCTTATCCGAAAGGCCATCTTCCAAAAATCCATTCCTCAAACAATCCCATTCAACGGCTAGATAATCCGTCATAAAGCAATGCCACATCTCATAAAAGAATTTATTTTCCAAAGTTTTGTTCACTCAACGGCTAGGCAATCCATCATAAAGAAACGCCACAACCCCAAAAATACATTTTCATGCCTAGAGCTTTGTCTTTCCAACCTTCATAAAGCAAAGCCATTAACCCCAAAACCTTTCGTTGTCACTGAACTTGACCAACATATAAAGATGCTTAAAAACAAATCCAAAAAAAATAATAAAAAATAAAATAAAAATAGAAGCATCTTTATTTCGATTTCTCAAAATTTTATCTTCAGAAAACTTGTTTGAATATGCTTTAGTTAAGGAGGGTCATCTTGTGACACCAATTTTGACAAAGAATCTTAACCATTATCTAAATCATATTTGTCATGCTCAAATCAAAATCAACACAAAAAATCATATTAGGGAAGAATGGATATTTGGGTGAATAAACATTAAAGTTTTGTGTGTGTTTTGGTAATACAGTTGCAAGAGTTAATTGAAATGCAAAGCATATAGGGGTTCTAGATCCTAAGTGTCGAAATTAATCTCAATACCCAAGAAGACCAAGCCAAGTTTATACCAAAAATATCAGATCGAATAACTCTTTTCAGTCCATGCAAAAAGTCAAAAAAAGCTCATTAAGTCAAAAAAGCTCATTAAGTCCAGATGGAGAGAAAGGCCCCATTTTGCAAACACATCCTAAAAAAAAGAATAAAAAATTGTGGTCACTTAAAGATGACCAATATTTAAAATATATATATATAAATTAAAAAAAATAATAATAAAAAAAAAATGTTTCAATACTTGTCTATGTAAAATTCTCACATAGGTCAGTTGTCTCATTCCCATTGGATGAGCATTTTCTTGAGTATTTGTGTTCTGCCTTGAAAGGGGCAATCGGTGAACTACACTAGACTTGATCCTCGGTGTAATGTCGAGGTACGTAGGCAACCTGTTAAGGTTCGGTCATCTAATTGTGACTTTCCATCTAATTCTTCATTCACATCGGGTGAACTATGCTAGACCTGATCCTCAGTGTAATACTAAGGTACGTAGGCAACCTGTTAAGGTTCGATCATCCAAGTGTCAACCCCAGCCATAGGTTGGGGCACATTTTACACCTTGGTCTCTTATTCTCCCCAGTTGTAGGCTGGGGAACATTATGTGGTCTTTACCCATCTCTGGGTCCTAAAATTTGAGCTTGTTAGCCCTAGCCATAGGCTGGGACACATTATGTGATGCCTACCTATTGTCGAGGTTCTGAATTTGTTATTCTCTCCATGAGTGTTTCCTATCTCATAATTGCCTCTCCATAAATGTCATCTGTTTCATATCACCTCCCCATGGGTGCCATCTGTTTCACAAATTGCCTCTCCACGAGTGTTTTTTGTTTCCTCCCAGTGAGTGCATTCTACCATCATCCTTCTAATGATTGCATTTTACCATTACCTCCCAACGAGTGCATTTTGTCATTACCTCCCAGCGAGTGGATCTTGCCATTACTTCCCATATGAGTGTTTTCAATACTCATACTGCAGGTAAGTTAATTTCATCTTGTGTCAGTCCTCCACCGGGGGGTATGCTCATTTTGTCTTGTGTCAGTATTCCCTCTAAACTAACCTTGTTCATCATGAGTCATCTCCATTCCTCTAAACGAACTCTATTCGTCATGAGTTATTTTTATTTCCTCTTAATGAACTTTGTTCGTCTGAGTTGTCTTTTATTCCTCTAAACGGACTTTGTTCATCATGAGTTGTATTGCATTCCTCTAAATGAACTTTGTTCATCATGAGTTGTCTTACATTCCTCTAAACGAACCTTATTCGTTATGAGTCGTCTCTCGCATCTCTAAATGAATTCCATTTCTCATGAGTTATTTTTATTTCCTCTAAACAAACTTTGTTCGTCATGAATTGTCTTCCATTCCTCTAAACAAACTTTGATCGTCATGAGTTATTTTCATTTTCTCTAAATGAACTTTATTCATCATGAGTTGTCTTCAATTATTTTAAACGAACTATGTTCGTCATGAGTTGTCTTTCATTCTTCTAAATGAACTTTGTTCGTCATGAGTTGTCTTCCATTCCTCTAAACGAACTCTATTCGTCATGAGTTATTTTCATTTCCTCTAAACGGACTATGTTCGTCATGAGTTATTTTCATTTCCTCTAAATGAACTTTGTTCATCATGAGTTGTCTTTCATTCCTCTTAACGGACTCTGTTTGTCATAAGTTGTGTTCCATTCCTCTAAACGAACTTTTTTCATCATGGGAGAATTAACATTTTTTCTCGGGCTGCAAATCAAACGAACTAAAGAAGGAATATTTATTAATCAAGCCAAGTACATTAAGCGGTTATTGAAAAGGTATGGTTTGGTGGTGCTAAACAATAAAAAACTCTCATGGCAACGGCTATAAAAATTGAAAAAGACAATACGGGTAAAAATGTTAATGAAAAGATGTATAGAGGTATGATCAATAGATATCATACTTCTAGTAGACTTTACATTATGTTTGGTGTATGTTTGTGTGCGAGATTTCATTCTTGCCCGAAAAAGTCACATTTAAACAACAATTACATGATTTTTGTATTTGTATTAAGGAAGTTCCCATCTATTGTGATAATAAAAGTGTTATATGTTTAAATAAAAATCCAACACAGCACTCACGAACTAAGCAAATATAGATACTTCATCATTTTATTCATGATCATATTTAGAAAAGAGATATTACTATTGAATATGTTGATAATTTCGACCAACTTGATGATATTTTTACTAAACCTCTAGCTGAAAATCAATTTATGAAAATTATTCGGAGTTTAAGAATAGTTAAGCATAATGATGTATACTTAGAATAAATATTTTGATCATTCGTCCCAATTTTTAGAGATGACAAAGGGGAGAAGTTGTATGATGTTTTGAACAGAGTATTTGTTCTCCTAGCATGAAATCATGAGTATAATTAAATAGGGGGAGTAATAACATTTTATGTTTATATTGAATATCTTTTGATAAATGTTTTTCTCATAACGGTTCTTAAACGAGTTAAAAACCTATCTTCATATTCAGGAGGAGCGTGGTTACATTTTTATTGAGAAGGGGGAGATTGTTGAACATAATGTTTTGAGGGACAATTGAATATTGATATTTTATGGAACTAATAGGTTTATTAAGTGATTTTAGATTAGAAGATCCATGTGGTCAAATGAAATAAAGAATGAATCAAAAAATCGTTGAATATTTACAAGACGAATATTTTATGAAGAGATTCAAGATGGGTGCAAAGTGAAGACATTGAAGAATTTTTTGTATTCCTAAGTAAAACAATTCATTACTCTTATACTCTTAATGCAACTCGAATTAAGATCACGCACAACACTTAAAATGAGTAATCTTATGTGTGCAATCGTCAGAAGTGATAAATTCACGATCCTAATAGATTTTATAAATTTTAAAATAATGAAAAAATTTATTACCATGGCCCCAAGGCCCATTACTTTTTCATTCCCTTCCTCATACAATATTATACATTTAGTGAAAAACCCATTGCTCAATCGTGTGTTTCCATTTACCAAGCAAGCGCATGTAGAAGCCAAAGAATAGGTACTGATATTTAGGGAAAAATATGCTATTATTTCCTTCTATGCTTAATTTCATCTTGAATCCAAGAAGATTGCTATGTATATTCATTTCTCGAGCAGTATTTGGTAGCGAATTATTTGTTGCTACAATACCACATGTGTACGGATCAAGTTTTAATAGTATAAGAAGAGTAGGGTTGTCGTATAACCAGGGAATGGTTTAGATCGTCGCTAAATACCGCGATGATCGTAATCTAACTTTATTTAAGCGATAAAATTTTGGATTTATAAAAATAAAACTAAAACAACTAAAATGAATATAAATACAAAAATAAACTAAAATATGGATTTTCTATGCACAAATGTTCTTGGGGGGGGGGGGGGGAGGGGGGGACATCACTTTGCTAAAGTATGCTTTTCCTCTAACTTGTTAATTGAATTCATGCTCAATCATTAACCGTGGGTGTCTAAATTAACCTCACTTCCACCTCTCAAATGTCAAGTGAGAAATTTGTATAATTATTCGAATTAATATCTCTATTCAACTCAAGTAATTATCCAATCTTTAAGCCTTACCCATCAAATGGCTACTCAAATTATATTAACCTCTCGCACTCAATCTAATAAAGGTTGTATTTCTCCGGTCTCAATATGCAAGATTATCTTTTCTCGAATGCCTAATCTTATACATCTATGATATCTAATTTACATCTCGCATAAATTAGCAAATATGCATAAAGAAATACCAATGATCGAGACATGAAATCCAATTAACAAAAACCTAAAGTCCCAAGGCATAATTCCTACAAAACTATTCAAAACCCCTTAGAGAGAAACTTTAAGACAACATAGTGGAATCCATAACTAATATTATCAAGAATTTCATAAATGTAAACATGTGTTCAATACAATATCCCAAATATAAAATTCAAATAATATTAGGGAGAAGATAAAAAATCAAATCTGTTTTGTAGAGAAGTTTTGCTCCAAATCTTCAATCTCGCGCCTTCTCTTTGTCCCGTGCTTGCTCCCCTTCATCTTCTTCCTTCCCTCAAAAATGAGCCAAAAAGGCCCTAAAACGTTTGAGATCAAAACGTTGGCGCTGCAGTACCAAAATAATGGTGCTGCGGCGCCGTTCTTGTGTTAGGGTTTCAAAAACGCTGTAGAAGCACCGCGTTGTACCACCAAAATGCGCTGACTCGCACTGCAATGCAGGTCTTTCCTGCTGCAATGCGAAGCTTCTGAAAAATAGTCATAACTTTCTCGTCAGAACTCTGATTGAGGTAATTCAAAAGGCTATGGAAATCTAAGATACAAATATACAACTTTAATGTTTTAAGTGTATCCAAAATCGGATTAAATCATGATCAAAATCGGCCTTGAAGTTAAACCACTTGCACTTATTTTGCACATTTTCTCCCATTTATTTATAATCCTACAAGAGAACACAAAAACACATCAAACTAACACAAATGCTTGAAAACTCACAAATATTTGAATTTAAAAGTATTTTATTTATTGGTATGTAAACCACTCATCAGTATTCTATCGCCAAATATTCTCCGGTTGCACCTAGGGTTAAAATGAATCGGTTGCATATAAAGTCTTTGGCTGCAACAAATTCGCAACTTGTTCAGTAAAACTATTGTGTCCAGTGGCGATTATGTACCGTCTGTAATGGCAAATTATGATGGTTTGCGACAATGGCGACGATGTATAGTATTGAGGTATGTCTAAGGTTTAAACGTATAATGTAAATATTAAACTCTAGGGTGTTGAGCAACATTCTTACTTAGTAAATGCATATGAACATCAATGGAGGAGAACAACCTGGTTTGATATGAACACTTTAAGATTGAAAGAAAAAGTGTAATGATCTTGTTTCAATTTGTTCATGTTTTGGTTCCAAATTTTATCATATGAACAACAAATATCAAGAACCAAAAACTAATGAACATCTCATTGACCATTGATCAGGAGGGGCGGAGAAATTGCTAAGCAATTAAGGGCAGAAACACATGCAAAGATTAGGATTAGTGACACTGTGCCTCATTGTGACGAGTGAATTGTTACCATTTATAGTTCAAGTGAGGAAACTAATAGCTTTGGAGATTATGGTGACGATTCTATTTCGCCAGTGCAAGATGCTCTCTTCAGGGTGCATGAGAGGATTGTTGCTGTGAAAATTGATGGAAGAAATTTTGAAATGAAAATATGTATTTTACACTAAAAGAAATCTCGAAATATTGGAAACAATGGTTATTGTTGGTCTTGCATTCTTATTAATCTTTGTGAAGAACATCTCATTATGCTTTGGAATTTTGTTGTACAACAATTTTTCTGAAAACATTATTGTACATTATTATTATGTGAACAAAGATTACTGTCCAGTAAAATTTTGTTCTCATTTTTTGTTTTTCGAATTTGTCAATTTTTATTTGATTTTTCTAATTTGAGACAATTCTTTGGATTGTTGAAAATATTTTTAAGGTTCCAACAATGTTTCCTTGTTTGTCAAATATGTCAACTTTCATGGTTTTTTTTTTTTTGTCAAATATGTCAATTTTGGTTTTGATTTTTGCCAAGATGATTCAAATTCTTTGGTTATTGAAAGTAATTTTAGGGCTATTAATACATTGTTCTGTTATTCTCATTCTTTGTAAATAACATCTCATTGTGATTTGAAAAATTATTGCACAACAATTTTTGTAAAAAGTTATTTCGTAGTAAAATTTTGTGAATTATTGCACAACAAATTTTGTTGTACAGTAATATTTGATGTAGGAATTATTAACATTGCATTTTCATGTCAATATGAGGAAAAATAAAATTTAGTGGTGGTGAAAAAAATTTATTGTTGCGCAACAAATATTACTCTCTGCAGTATTCCGGCGCTGCAATTATCACGACGGCGGTTTCATTTTGGCTGTATGTTGGCAACTTTTTTGCAATGGGATTTTCATCAGGGGAAAGTAGCACTAAGTTGCTTAATCATTTTTAGCCATGTTGAGTATTGTTTCAATGTTTTTGCCCAATCTATTATTTCTCGATGATTCAAGTAAGAATCTCATTTTAGTAAATATTGCTTTCGAGTAACTAATATCAGTTTCCTATAAAATTCACACTCATTGTCATTTTTCGTGTGTCAATATTGTATAAAAGTTGCTGCAATTCGATTTTAGTGCATGAATTTTGTATGTGTTTGTGAACAAGAATCGAGGGAATGAATGGCTCATTGGTCAACCAAACTGAGACTGAAACAAGGACATTAAAATTATAAAAATTGTAACATCACATTTTCGAAACAAAATTCAAAATCCAATTTTTTCTACAAAATCATCAAAATACAATTTTTTCTGCAAAATCAATCTATCATTAACATTGTTGCTATATAGTAATTAATCATAAATAATTATATACTTTACATAAAAATTGCACGCAAATGCTAAATAGTTACTGTACAGTAACTTTGTGTGATGATATATTTGATGATAATTGTTATGCAATAGCAATTATTATTGTACGATAATTAATCACTCGAATACGATTATTGTTGTACAATAAGTATTAAATATTGAATGGGATAGTAGTTGATATGCAGTAACATTTGTTATAAAGTAGTAAAGACACACTTTTGCTATCAGTGAAACAAAATTCAAATCTAATTTTTTGCAAAATCAATCCCACCAATACGATTTGTAGATGACATTTTGACCATCGTCCTCAAAAAATTAAATTTTATATTGCAATTTACTTATTTTTATTTTATTTTATTTTGCAAAAAAAAATTAATACAAAAACAAAAAAAAAATGAAAAAAAATAAGAAAAAAAATTAAAATAAAAATAAATATATATATATATATATAAAGAGAGAGAGAGAGAGAGAGAGAGTGTGTGAGAGAGAGTGTAAAACCCCAATCCTTATTTAAAATACATTTTCGCACATTTAAGAAAAATACGAGGGTAGCGTGTGTCATTCATTGTTTAATTTAAATGTTGGGGTTGATTCGTAAATTTTCAAACACATTAAAATGTGAGTTGGGTTTAACTAATATCTCAACTAAAATGAAGGGGAGGATTGTACAAATAAAAATATTATATATATATATATAGAGAGAGAGAGAGAGAGAGAGTTGGTGAAATCGTAGGGAGGAGGGCATGGCCACTTGGTCGGCCATTTGATCTCACACACATATATACATAGGTATACATACATATATTCATACATATCCACACACCTCGGGAAAGAGAGAGAGAAAAATCGACGAGAGAGAGAAAGAAAGAGAGAGAATCAGAGGTGGGTTCGTTGGTGAGTGTCAGTGATCGGTGATCGTTGCAGTCGTCGATGGGGCGTGTGGCGTCGTCAAATTTTAGAGAGAGAGAGAAGGCGGTTCGCTCCGGTGGGTGTGGGATCATCGTTCGTCCGGTGGTGGCGGTGATCGTGAGTGTGTGTTTCGTGTGAGTGTGCTATGTTTTATGTTTTGTATTGACAACGTGTGTGCGTGTGTGTGTTTCGTTCGTGGGTGTGTGTTTGTGTTCTACATGTATGTGTGTGTGTCGCCGTCGGTTATTTGCGCCGACGGTAAGTGAGAGTTAGGGAGAGAGAGAAGTGGGTATGTGATCGGGGGTGTGTGTAAGGGTTTTCTGTGTGTATATGTGTATTCAGATCGCTGAGGATGGGCGGCGAGAGTGATCGTCGCCGTTTTGCTCGACAGTGTAAGTGTGGTTTTTGTCGCATGGTGAGTCGCCGGAGTGGGTAGAAAGAGAGAGGTTCGTTCTGGTGGTGTGGGGGGGTTTTTGATCTATCGTTGCTGCTGAGCGTGTGTGTGTGCGTGATTAGAGTGAGATGGTCGGCGATCAGTGGCATGATTGGAGCTCTTCGTCGATCGGCGGCGGGTTCAAACAAAAACAGGATAGAAAACAGAAACGGGAAAAAGGAAAAGAAAAAGGAAATAAAGAAATTGCACAAACCACCCCACGACAAACATAAATCCAATCTCGCAGTCGGTGGAAAATTCGGGGAAGGTAGAATTCCGCACTTCTTTAATAAATACATTTAATTGTCTTAATATAAAATACATATTATTATTATCGTTGAATTTAGCGTTATATGTTCGCATGAATAAATTCGACAAAGTAAACGGTAACGGAACAATATTAGTTAAATAGACATATTTTATAATAAAAGACGGGGAATAGAAAATTACGGCTGCGTGGCATGATTAGGTTGTTTTTACATAAAATATTAATCTGGGCCCTGTCACTATTAGGTTCGCAAGCAATGGAGTACCGGTAGAGAATAGGCGGTCAAAGTCTTCAAAAATGGATAATCAGGTGAGTGTACTGTCTTCTTGCCACAATATATATGCGTGTAAAATGGTTTTACTTAAACTGGATAGTTTTAAAATTATATAGATCAAGCGGGATTTGAGTGAGATGGTAAACTGGATTTTCAGGAGATTTCAATAGTTTTTAAAAAAGGGAGATTGAAAATGAGTTTTCGTTGGATTTGGTAGTTTTAAAAGAAAGTGGAAAATATGGAGTTTTTCTAAAATTAAGAGTGGAAGAATAGTTTTGTTGAAATTAGACGATTTTCCAACGAAAGTGGAAAAAAATATGATTTTTGGATATAAAAGACGGTTTTGAGATAAAGAGGTAGATGTGGTGATTTAACAATATTAATTTGACTAAAATTTATCGAGTTATGATTTAATGATGTTATATTTGATTTGCCGATATTATATTATTTATCCGCTGAGTGCGAAGTGATGTTATCCGCTGAGCGCAGAGTGAGATTATCCGCTGAGTGCGGAGTGATAAGACATTTATACTGTGCAGTAATTATCTGCTGAGTACGGAGTGATAGGTGTTCGTAGCGAAGGCATATCCTACGGATGGTACGGTACCGTTGCAACTCCCGATCGTGAGGTTAAAACGATCACTATGGCTAGTCAGTGTGTGTTGTGGTTGAGATGTGTATTTGAGATGTGGTGTTTTACATATATTGGGTGATTTATTATTTATTATGGTGATTGGTATGATTTTATACTAGATGGATTGGAATGGAATTTATCTATATCGTTTTATTTCCACTGCTTATATACTGAAGATTTTATGAGCTATGTGGTGTTTATATACTTACGCTTGATCCATTTAGATGTTGTAGAAATGAATTATTATCGTAAAATATTTTTACTAAGAAGACAATACACTCGCAAGTGGAGCAATTTAGGAGTCAATCCCCTACTGGCATTAGATAGAGTTATGCAACGGAATCATATGGGAGGGAATCATATGGGAGTTTCTAAGATGAGCTGTCAGAGGCAAACTAGTGAGAGATTCATGGGTATTTATATTTTGTTGTTACTATTTTGGGGACGGGTGTGTCCCCATATGAGAAGATGTATATGGCCTGTATATGCGATTATATATTTAGGTATGCATAGTGTTATTTTTGAGTTGGTTGGATATTCAGGTAGTGTGGTGTCGACGTCACTCCGGCCCCAGGGTGACGGGTGTCCGGGGTGGGGTGTGGCAGAGAGAGACAGAGGAACGAGAAAGATAGTCTAGAGAGAGAGAAAGGGTGAGGGGGAGCCCACTGAAGATAGACAAAAAGGGGAAATAAATTGGGGCAATGGTGCGTGTGGTAGAGTGTTTTCCTTTTGTGGGTTTTTCTCAAATAAAAAATAATACTTCGATGTTTTATTGTATTGGACCATGGCTCATGAAGCCTATTCTAATTTATTATTTAAAAATTGGTCATTCTCTAAAAAATCCATAATGAAAATATTTTTGATAAAGTATTGACTTGAGAAAATATTTTTAACACATAAAATGAGAAGTTTATGGTTAATTTGGTCAACTGATGAAAATGGTTGGTCAACTAACTAAAGTAGTGGCTTGAAAGAAAATGTCTAAGGAAACTACTGGACAATTCGGTCAACCAACGAAACAGGTCGACCGACTAATGAAACAGTGATTTAAAGAAAATTAAGAAGGAAGATCACGGGCCAAATCAGTTAACCGATCGAAGTGGCGGTCGACTAATAGACTAGGCAACTGTCAGCTTTTGGACCGTTACAGAGGCCAGTCAACAAGTAGGAGGACAGTCAACCGACAAGGTCTGATTGAGTCAACTTGATTGTTTTGTTTCTCATGATCTTTTACCCAAATGCTATGGTTTTAAATGTTGGAAAAAGAGATTTTTTGGGGGATTTAAGTATATTGCTATTATATATCATATATCTTTAAGATCCTATTAATTTGGTTTATATATTAACTGATTCTTTGAATTGAATTAGTAAAACTACTCACTACATTTAAGAGTTTTGAATCTAAAAAGTTTTGGAGACCAAATCAAATTTTTCTAAGAGTATTTTTGAATACCTATTTTCATAGTATATTATATATGGGGTCTTAGAGTATTTTTTTTGGGTCTTATCTTTTGGAAACTAGCCGTTATAGGTTTAGTTTGAATTCTATATAAGGATACCTATGTTTCCAACTTACTTCAATCAAGAACAAAGACATTAAATTGACTTTTGCTTTAAAGAGAGCAAGATTTTGCTGAAGTATTTCTAAGAGAGTTATTTGAAAGAGTTCTTGATCCAAGCGCACACAAGTTGTTACATTACACACACAATGTAAGGAGCCTTGCTACCGGTTTTGTTCTATACTGAGTTATCTCATCTATGTTTAAGAAATCTTGGTGAGATTTTTCGAGTTGATTTAAGTGTTTTTCTTAGATTATCTACTTGATTACTTGGTATATTTGTTTTAGAAAAATTGTTTTCCTATTTGAAAATCTTGCATATCTTAAGAAACGTTTTTTGCCTGCGAAATCTGATTAAATATTATTTGTGTTTTATAGGGATGGAAAAAAAAATCGATGGGTAACCGAGAGAAACTGAACAAAATGGTTAATTTGGTTCAAAACCGACTAAATGGTTTTGGTTTTAAATTTAGAAACCAAAGCGGTTTTGATTTTGGCTTTGGGATAATAATCGCGTAACCGAACAACGTAACTAAACTGTGAGTTGAACCGTATAACCATATAACCGATATATATATATATATATATATATATATATATATATATATATATTATTTATTTAGTATTTACACTTTAATCCATATTTTTATGCAATTGATATTATGCAGTTGATTTTGGAGAATGATTTGGAGACAGTTTGTATTATTTTGAAGTCTGTTTATTATGAAGTTGGTTTTGTAGGATTAAAAATTAATGAATGCGAATGATTTGGACTGTTTGTATTATTTGTGACTATTATCTATGATTTTATTATTGGATTCTATTTATCGTCAGGAATGTTTACAATTAATAGTTTTGTAATTTAATTTTTGTTTTTGGAATTTTTGTTTTATATTTTAGTTGTGTTCTTGTTTGTGTATAAGAAAAAATTGTCCGTGGTTTTGGTTAAAATTAAATGATCTGGTTTTAAAATCGTTTTAAAAAAATCGACGGTTTTGGCTTTGATTTTGGTTTTGGTTTTATATATGTTTAACGGTTTTGGTTTTGGTTTTGTATGAAATAGAGCTAAACCCGGACCGTTGACATCCCTAGTGCTTTAATTAAGTAAATCAGATTTATATCCCACATATTTCTATCACGTACTATTCGGAACATTAATTGAGCATAATTGTTTTAAGGTGGTAGAAGCTCCCGTTGGAAGAAACTTGTGATTTTTTTATTTTTATTTTTATTTTTGTATTTGCGAGTGTAAGTGGATTAGACATATTGGAATAATCTCTAACCAAGGTAGTTAGGGTTTGATTTTTAACCTGTGCAAATGATTAGGTTTGATCTTTAGCCAGTTCAAAAGATTAGGTTTTGATTCTTCCTGTAATAGAATTATGTTAGTCTTTAACCTAAAAAAATGATAAAGTTCTTGCTAAGCCTGTGAAAAGTGAAAAGTGTAAAAGTGAAAAGGTTTGGTTCTGACCTGTGAAAAGAATTAGGTTAGTTATGAATATGTAAAAATAATTGTAAAGATTTGATTCCTAACTGGGAAAAGAATTAGGAGATTAGTAGATTGCGAAAGCCTTGTGGAGCTCAGGGGGACTAGATGTAGGTAAGAGTAGCTTATCGAACCAAGATAAATTCTTGTGTGCTACTAAACTATATTTCTTTCGTTTGGTTATACACTTAGTTAAAAACGTTTTCGTTGTATTACAAGATAATAATTAATTAGAAAAATTGATAATTTACGTGTCTGAGAATTTAATTTTTTAAATTTTTATAACTACTCAATTCACTCTTCCTTCTTGGGTAAATCTGTGGGCCAACAATCATCTACTTTGGCTAAAGAGTTAACTGAATTAAATCATATCTAATCACACAGGCATATATTTTTTTTTATTAAGGGCAATAGATTTTCTATAGCATGTTTGAATGTCTATGTGTATAATTTACTAAACCCAGTGTGTACCTTTAAAATCCATGGAAATGATGTTTCATTTAGCACTATTAAAGTATAAGAACACACATATACAACAAATAGTACCTCAAGTCAAAAGATCACATACATCCTCAAAACTCAAATATTCTATTTTAATACCAAGCAAGGTTATCAACATAGAATGTCATGTATGATCGTATTCAGGTTCTTGTTAGTACTCCTAACAAGTCATGTTTTGGTTGTTATAATATCTCATACTAATAGGTTTGTGATTCACCATTTTCGATAGAGAAAACACTCCACAAGTTAGTTTAACCACTTATTAAGTACCAATTTAGTAATTCCACAAGTAGAAATATTTAGGATATTAGTTATCAACTATCTTCAATGTCACTCTTTCTAATCATCATTAAAAGGTAAGACATTTCAACTAAATATCTATGGTATCTTAACAGTTATATAATACATATGTGATGAGATATAAAATATCAAAATTATTTACTTGAGATTATTTTTCTGAAATAAAGCCAAAATACAACAAATAGGATTGTTTATAGGGCTTTTGCAATCAAAAAAAAAAAAAAATGATGCTCAGCCTTGTTTTACAAGTTATTGATTATCCAAATTCCTTATTAACTTATCATTTACTGAAATAGATTTGGACATCATCACATTCACACGCATATACATACATGGAGAGAGAAATGGTGAAATGAGATGAGATGAGAAAAATAATGAGAGAACCTGAAGAATCAAATATGACTTCCTCGGTGGTGGTGGCCGCCGATGATTAAAGTTGAGGTGGGGAGGTTAAATGGATTGAAGAAAACTGACGAATTGAAGAAAAAAAAAGGGTAATTAATTTTTTAGTCCTCTACAAAAATCCAATAGAGAAAAAAGACCCATTGACATGAACATTTAAGTGTTCAGACCCCACCAAATTTTTAGAAAAAAGTCCTTCATTATGGCCCTCTCTGTTAACATTTATTTACAAGTCTGTCATTTTGTCATTATACAATAAGACAAATTTGGACAATAAAGGGTGTTAACGTTAACGTAACTTGTTCAAATAAATATCATTTACCTATATTACAATATTACATTGGGATTGATGTTAACATTGTTGAATCCATTTTTTTTTTGTTAACGCATCATCTTCCAATATGTCTGTTTTGTATATTACGTTAACATTAATGCATTTTTTTTTGTGTTTCATATTACCGTCTCTTTCATTATTTGTTTTTATGTGTATTAACGTTAACGTATTTGGGTGAGTTTACGTTAACGTTAATGCATATTTTGTTACATCTCTCTATGTTAAACGATAATGCATTTAATGTTGTCCAGAAAATGTGTGAAATAAAAATCACTCACAACACCAACGTTAACGTAAACACACAAGCAATACTCATTGCATATATTCATGTTAAATAGTACATGTTTTGTCTTGTAGCATAGAGTAAATTTGTATTTATTACAGTAATTATGCATTTATTACAAATAGTGCATACTTTGTCTTGTGTGCATTAACGTTAACGCAATTAGTTATGTGGTTGGGTTATAATTGTGTTATCGTTAACGCAAGTAAGTTAAATGGGTTGAATTGTAAATACGTTAACATTAACGCAATTAATTATTAGGCTAAAGTATAATTGCGTTAACATTAACGCAAGTAAGTTATATGTGCTGGTTTGTAATTGCGTTAACGTTAACACAATTAGTTATTGGGGTTGGGATTGTAAATGCGTTAACGTTAATGCAATTAAGTTACATGTGTGGGTTGTAATTGTGTTAACGTTAATGCAAGTAAATTAAATGATTTGGATTGTAAATACGTTAACGTTAACGCAATTAATTATTGGACTGGGGTGTAATTGTGTTAACGTTAATACAAGTAAGTTACATGTACTGGTTGTAATTGCGTTAACGTTAACACAATTAGTTATTGGGGTTGGGATTGTAATTGCGTTAACATTAATGCAATTAGTGAATGTGGGTAAAATTTAGAGAGAGTGTGAGGGTGTGGATCAGACATAAGAGTTAACGTAAATGTAAATGTGATGTTAGGTTTAGAGTGAGAGATAGATCTCCTATGTTAGGTTTAGAGTGAGAGATAGATCTCATTTAGAGTAAATGAGATAGGGGTATATATGTCTTTTTATGTCCTATTTTGTCCTATCTAAGGTCTAAAAATTTAATTGATTGTACTGTTTGGTTTGAATCCTAACCAAACTTATGAAAAGGATTTTTTTTTCTTAATGATCTCTCTATGGGAAACTATGTAATAAAAAACTCAAAAAAAATGGTATTTCTATTAGCATTTGAACTGTAAAATAGTAATTGAATAAAATAATTTCCATTGTTTTTTCAAAATTTGTGTATATAAAAAATTAGGGCATATGTCATTGATTTTCCCTTTCATTTTTTACTATATCAAATACTGCCCCTGTCATTTTGCAAATATCAGATATCTCTCATGTCTTTTTGCTCAAACACCACTTACCTCCCTTTAGACAAAATTGTCCTTAGGTTATTTTAAAAAAAAAATAATCATTCACACCCCTATATTTTTAAAATTATATTTTTTACCCTTACTTTTTAAATAATTATATTTCTCTCTCACCACTGCCCAACTCCCACCACCACCGCCACCGCCTAACTCCCACCACCCATTGCCACTGCCACCTCCTACAGCCGCCGCCACCCACCACCCTCCGCCACGTCCCACCATCGCCACCCAACACCATCTCCCATAGCCGCCACCACCTCCCACCACTGCCCAACTCCCCCGCCACCACCCATCGTCGCCACCACTACCCACCGCCGCCACCACCAATCCCCGCCACCACCGGAGAGAGAGAGAAAATGGTTAATGAAATGGTTAAATTTTTATTATTTTTTTAATGAAATGACTAAAAAAATATATATTTTAAAATGGGGTGGGTAGTGGCGGTGAGAGGTGGTGGGTGGCGGTGGTGGGAGGTGGTGGCGGTACGAGGTGGCGGAGAGTGGCGGCAGCGGTGGGAGGTGGTGTTGGGTGGGTGGTGGCGGTGGGAGGTGGTGGCGGGTGGTTGGTGGTGGCAACGGTAGGAGATGGTAGTGGCGGTGTTTGCGGTGGTAAGAGGTGACGATAAATATATATAAATTAAAGAGTCATTTATGTATTTTAGTTTTTTATTATTTAATTATTTTTTAAAATAGTCAAGGGTAAAATTAGTATTATAATTAAAAAATATATATATTAATTTTTAATCAATAAGGGAAGTAAGTAGTGTTTGAGTAAAAAAACAGGAGATGTATATAGTATTTACAAAATAATAGAGGAGGTATTTGGTATAATGCAAAATGACAGGGAATATAAATGATATATACTCTATAAAATTATCCCTATGTTTTGATGTTCAACATGTGAAATGCCAATAATATTTCTAATATATATTTTTAAAATATACTTTTAATTTATTTTATTTTTTCTAAAAAAAAACAGCCAAGTCGCTGGTTAAAAAATATGTTTCTAGGATCCCATCATTAACCAATGTAATTAACACAATTATCAGTTAATTTGTCTCAATCATATGATATAATAATATAGTTTTATTTATATTTAGAAGTGTGAAGTGTAATTAAATTTTTTATTAGTTGGAGAGCAAAGAAAGAGGTGAATGCTGATGGGGGAAAGAGAGAAGAGAGACAACGGCTGAGATGGGTTAGGGATTTTGGACCACTTGCTTGAACGTGGACTTGATCGAAGGTAGTCGGTTATGAAATGGGTTCAGATCTCATTATAGGTTTTGGGGTTTGGATTGTTGGGCTTGGTTTGTTTTCCTCAATGTGGAGAGGCCCAATATTCCTGCTTATGCCCATGAAAATGTCCAATGGTAAAATAGCCTTTTAATGTTTCAATTTATTTCTTAAACCTTATTGTGCTGAATTTGGTCAGTGTGTGAAAGTGGGAACAAGAAAAACAACCACATAATAGAGAGAGAGAGAGAGAGAGGAAGAGACAAGTTGTCTCAAAATCCTTGGTGTGTTGTTCTTGTCAAACTTCGATTGGAGGACAATCAACCGTTCAATCAGGCTGAAATTTGGATAGCAGGTTCGTGACTCAGTGGTCTACAATCTGAACGGTGAAGATCAGATTCCAAGGTCAGAAGCTACTGTTTTGATGGGACTATTTCAGATTGTGTTTAAACCCGCATTTTGGTGAGATCTTTTCGTTTTGCTCTTGTGTATCTTGTTCCATTACCAAGATTGATTTTTTTCTTGAAGTAATTGTGGTTGTGTACCTCTAGTTGCAACTAGAGAGGATTGTATTCCCATTATTTTGTGATAGTGGAGATTTTGGGTGGACTTCTGTCCCGCAATTTTTTCTCCTCGTCTTAGGAAGGTTTTCCACGTTAAAATTGGTTGCCTCGTGTGATTGTGTTTGTGGTGTGTTGATTCACGTATTACTCAAATTTAATTCCTAATGGTTCACATAAGAACGGGATAAACTTTATTTCCGTTGCGCATTCTTATTCGATTAATTTTTTCGAGTAAGTTGATTTATCTCATCAAAATTGTATCTACAGCAAGGTTGATTTTGTCGAATATCTTGTGTTGAACAATGGAAGAAACGTTGAGGAGAATGATTACTTTGAATGGCTCTAATTATCACACTTGGAGCGGAAAAATGGAAGATCTTCTTTACGTGAATGAACTTCATTTACCGGTGTTTGCTATTGAAAAGCTTGAAAATAAATCCGATGAAGAATAGAACTTGCTACATTGGAAAGTATGTGGATACATTAGACAATGGGTAAATGATAATGTTTTGAATTACATCAATTGGGAGAAACATGCCTGTACACTTTGGACTAAATTTGAGTTGTATGGCAAGAAGACGGGAAACAATAAAATGTATTTGATGCATAAATTGATGAATCTGAGATACCAAGACAGAACTCCACTGACAGATCACTTGAACACAATTCAGAGATTAATTAATCAGCTGAATGGAATGGGCATCAAGTTCGATAAAAAGATTCGTGCGTTATGGTTGCTTGGTACTTTGCCGAGCTCTTGGGAAACGTTCAGAACATCGATTTATAATTTAGCTCCCGACAGCATAATCAATATGAACTTTGCTAAGAGAAATATTTTGAACGAAGAGATGTGAAGAAAATCACATGGTTCTTCTTCAGAGTCGGACATCTTGGTTACAAAAAATAGGGGAAGAAGCAAGAGCAGAGGTCCAAAGAATAGATATCAAACTACAAGCAAGTCCAACAAGTTCGTTAATGTGGAGTGCCATCATTGTAGCGTAAAGAGGCACATCAAGAAATATTGCAGAAAATTGAAGAAAGAGAATAAGGAGAAATGGAATGAGAAAAAAAAAAAAAAAACAATGAAGGAAAGGAGGATGATCGGGTTTCCGCCACTACTACTTCCGAAGACTTTCTTGTTGTTTACGATGACGGTGTTATTAATCTAGCATGTCATGGGTCATTGATAGTCTTGGAGACTAATATTGGTACAATGTTGATCTTGAAAAATGTCAAACACATTCTGGATATCCGCTTAAATTTAATTTCTACAGGCAAGCTTGATGATGAAGGGTTTTGAAACACCTTTAGTATGGTTAATGGAAGCTCACTAAAGGTTCCATGGCTGTGGCTAGAGGGAAGAAGTGTTTTTCTTTGTACTTCATGCAAACAAAGATCTCGAATTGCAACATCAATGCAATGGAAAATGAAGGTACAATTGAGCTTTGGCATAAGAAGCTTTGTCACATGAGTGAAAAAGGTTGATGGTTTTAACCAAGAAGAATCTCCTTTTGAGAATGAAGAATGCACCTTTGAAGAAGTATGCTCATTGCTTGGCGGGAAAGCAAACCAGAGTTGCCTTTAAGTCATCATCTTTTTCAAGAAAACAAGTTATACTTGATTTAGTATATTCCGATGTTTGTGGTCCTATGAAAACAAAAAATCTTGATGGTGATCTCTATTTTGTGACTTTTATAAATGATCACTCAAGGAAGTTGTAGGTTTATACCTTGAAGACTAAAGTGCTAGATGTGTTTAAACAATTTCAAGCTACAGTTGAGAGACAGACTGGGAATAAGCTGAAGTGTATCAGAACAGATAACAGGGGTGAGTATTTGGGTCTCTTTGATGACTACTGCAGACAACAAGGCATTCGTCACCAAAATACACCTCCAAAAACTCCTCAGTTGAATGTTTTGGCATAGAGAATGAACAAAACGCTAGTTGAAAGGGTGAGATGTTTACTTTCACAAGCATAGTTGCCAAGATCTTCTTGGGGTGAGGCTTTGAGCACAGCTGTACATGTGTTGAACCTTACACCGTGTGTTTCCTTAGAGTTTGACGTTCTAGAAAAAGTTTGGTCAGGGAAAGAAGTTACTTACAATCACTTACATGTCTTTGGATGCAAGGGTTTTGTGCATATTCCCCAAGATGAGAGGTCCAAACTTGATGTTAAAACACGACAGTGCATATTTATTGGATATAGCCAAGATGAGTTCGGTTACAAGTTTTATGATCTGGTACAGAAGAAACTTGTAAGAAGCTGAGATGTTGTGTTCATGGAAGACCAGATTATACGAGATATCGAGAAGACAGATGAAACAGTGCCTCAAAACTATGATGACTTGGTTGACTTGGATCCAATTCTTCTGACACAAGTGCTAACGCCTGTTAGAGATGATATTCAGGATAACCAGTTGAGTCCAAGTAATGCTGATACTTCGTTAGAGGATGAGACTAACCATAAGTCTCTTGATCAGCCACAAGTACCAAAAGTATAACAACTCGGTTTTCCAAGGTCGTCACTCGGTTTCTTCTTTTTATTTTTTCGAAGAAATATTGGAAAAACATAAATCACTTCACCGCCACGCTTCTGCTGCGCCACTCTGATAAAATTTAATTTTTTAATTTTTATACGAAGCTGTTTATTTGGTAACAAAACTAAAAAAATATTTTAACCACTCACTCCCAACAACTGTCCTGACAGCCTCCAAAATAAAACTCACTATCTCATTTGACTCTACCTAACGCCAGTAGTGGACTCGTCTCTAGCTGAGGTATCTGAGACTAAATATTTTATCGTTGTACTGTCTTCATAATATAAAAACAATTTATATGGATCAAGCATAATTATCAAATACCACTTTTCAAAATATAACAGATAACCACACATTGAGCCGAAATAAAATTCCACAATTATCATTACAATAAAATAATGCATTAAAATCAACCCATCAAATAATTTGATATATAATTGTTGGCCTAATAAGTTACCCAAGAGGAGGGTGAATTGGGTAGTACAAAAAATTATTCCAAATAATAACACTTCAAAAATCAAATAATTAATTTTATCCTAAAATTAATTATTATCTTTATAGCAGCGGATAAATGTAATAAGCTCTAGGTACACACCCAAATAACACAAGATAAAATAAAGGAAATAAACAATGCAGTACACACCGATATATCCTGGTTCACCAAGCTACTCTTGGCTAATCCAGTCCTCCGAGCCCCATGGAGATTTGCACCCACTAAACTCAAGATTCCTTTATAGATAGGAACCAAACCCTTACAATGATTCTTTTCACAGACTCAGAATCAACTTTTACAAATTCTTTTTCCCAAACTCAGGAATAACCTCTACTTTTTACAAGCTCAATAATAACCTAATTCTATTACAGAGATAATCACAACCTAATTCTTTTTATATCTAAGGCTCAAGAATCAAAACCTCACAAAAACACTCCAACTATCATTTTCCCAGATAATGATGGAACCTTTACAAAATCACTCACAATTAATTCTATAAAGGAATAATTAACACCTCAATCTCTTTACCGGAAAAGATTGAAACCAAGTTACCCCTGATTAGACACTCGCAATAGTATCTAATCTGCACACAACTCACCAATTACAAAAATTGATACGTTCTTCCCACTCGGAACTTCTACCACCTCAAATTAATTAATACTCAATTAATGTCCTAATACTAGTGATAGAAATAAAGTGAGAAAACAAAATATGATTATAATAAAGAATGTAGGTAGCACAATTAAGCACATAATCATATTAATACACAAATCGTTTTAAAAGATTTTTATACTTTTAAAGTTCAAAAACGATTTCTCAAAAAGATCAATTCACCCAGCAAGTAATAATAATCAAATACTAAATTAAAGAATAAACTTGGAATGATCTCACCAGAAAAACAGCAATGGATTGCAAAACAGATCGCTAGACAGCTCAGATTGGTGACGCCAAATAAATTAGCGCTTTAACTCAAGAATTTTAAATCCAGAATAATCTTACAATATTTTTCAGTATAATATCAGAATGATAACTTTTATAAAATCTTAAGAATTGAATAGTTCTTGATATTGTGTGTATTATGTGAAATCCGCAGGTCTCTATATATGGGATTAGAAACAACTCTCTAACAGCTAGTTCTCATTTATCATGACACTTAATTGCTCTCTTAGACCCCTTATATTATTATGACTTCGTTTTGGTTCAATTCACTTAATTATAACTTTTAAATCTCTCAATTAAGTCCCCCAAATATTTCTCAATCTCAATTAAATAGAATAGAAACAATTATATGTACCAAAGTGAGGAATATTCAAACTTAATGAACCAAATCAATAGGAATTAAATAATAGGTGTAGCATATTATAAAATCCTTAAAATCTCTCATAAATCCCAACCAAAAGACTGCTATTTTTAGATATAAATTCGGAATTCCACAATATCCTGAAACTGACACACCAGTCAACTGACCAAGATCAGCAGTCGACCGCTTGATTCATGATGTAGCCAAATCAAAGATTATGTGCCCATTGGTCGACCTATCTATTGACTTAGAGATTCAGAGAGTTCCATTTATCTTCTCAAGTCGACTTAGAGATTCAGAGAGTTCCATTTCTCTTTACCAGTCGACTTACCTGTCAACTTAGAGATACAGAGAGTTCACCTGTTTTGTCCAATCGACTTACCAGTCTACTTAAAGATATTGGATCTCTTTTCTAAACTCGTTTTTAATTCATTATCATTGATATTTTTGCCCCTTTAACCATTTTCTTTTCTTAATTAGCTCTACTAAATACTTAACTTCAATTTTAATCAATTATAAATATTTCTTTTTTAATTACAAATAGAAGCAAATAATTCAATTAATTAGGATCCTATTAAAAACACATATATTTATAAAAATCATTTAAAAATCTTTTTATGTCATGTGTGATCCTAATCGGGATACATTAAGAGTAAAAATTAACCTGAGTTATTATCCCTTAAATTTTTCAAAATCTTCTCTCTCTTAATGTCCATCGTCTTTGTCACTCTCTTTAGCATGCATTCATTACTTGTCATCATATCTTCATTATTGGAACTAATAAACTGAAACACTTAATCAAACCATTAGTTTCACAAAAAACATCAACCTTTAATTGTTCATCAAAATCTTAGGATCAACAATAATAAAATGCTGCACACATATTTCTTTACTAGCTATAGGATCGTTTCACCTTACGATCGGAAGTTATGATGGTTCCGTAACTTGTATAACTAAGCCATCTAAGATGGCTATCAGTGTCAGAGCCATTCAATATCTCTAATAATAGGAGCCAACACGTGGTAAAAACCACCATATCATCATAATAATCATTATCGTGAACAACAACAGATATCAACCACCTGCTGGACTTGTCCTCTGGTCAGGTCACAACATATTGTCCTACAGGACATGCCCTCCTGTTAGAACCAACAACATCTCGTAAGACATGCCCTCTTGCCGGGATCACACTATGGCATAGTTAGATAATAAAAAAACCACGTTCCATATTTAAAAATTTACTTGATCCGTATAACGTTATAAAATAATTCATTTTAATAAACCCATTTTTTTCACATTTTAGTATGAAAATATAATTTGACAAATTACATAGAAGACAGTACACTCACTTCAAATTTTTTTCACTACTAAAAATACTATCGTCAAAATGTCACGTGCTTGGCGTCGCTTTGTGAACCTAAAAACCAAAGCGCCTAAACTAAGAATTTATTTAAAATAAATTTAATATGTAATGCATGACCCTAAAATGCACTATTTCCCATTTCAATTTTTTTTTTGATTATATGAAATTATTTAACGCCTAATTTATTAAGTTAATATTAGTTGTACAAAAATTTCTTTAACAACGACTACAAATTTCTTCCTATTAATAATTTCGGTTGTAGAAAAATATTAATCGACTGTTAAAAATATCATTAGTTGACGAAAAGCTAAAAATTGTTGTTTCAGTAAAATTTAAAATTTATATCTTAAATTATATTCTTCGTAAATTAAATATATTTGTCTAAATAAATATACCCACTATATTTATCGGACCCACGCATACATTTTTGACATATAAATATACGTGTGTACATGTCTATATAAATGGTCCCATAAATTAAACATGATATATATTTTATTTTTGTAATATATATATATATATGTATGTATGTGGGTTTCAGTTTCCACCGCCTTTCCAATTTCTTTTCTTTTTATTTTTTAAATGCCACATGTCCAATTGTCCATAACATATATTTATATACATGTGTGGATGAGAGGCATTGCCTTCCAAAGGAAGGCAACAACTCTCATCCATTTTTTTTTATTTCTTTTATTATTTATTTATTTACACTAATTATCTTTTTTGAAATTAAAAAAAAATTAATTATATCCCAAAAAAATTAAAGTTATATTTTAAATAACTTAATAATCCCTAAAGTTTTAAAAGTCAAAATTACATGTTAATCCCCAAAATTTTTACAATCAAACTTTTAAATACCACAATAACCCTTAAAGTTTTTAAAGTAAAATTTAAATTACACACCGAACCCCATTATTTTTCTAAATGTTCTAAAATATAATTAAAAATATACACATGCAAGATCGAGTCTTACAATCATTCCCCTCTAAAAGAAATTTTGTCCCGAAATTTAGTTACTTTAAATGAATAAATGCGGATAGCATGAAAAATCATGAATATAATGCAGTGCCTAATGCATATGCACTAATCTCCAGTCAAGTAAAAGGATTTCAAACTTACTTCTAAACCGATCTCACAACTCAACTACCTATATTGTGGTCCACTACTGACTGTACAATACTCACCGAGTCTACAGAATCTATAACCTAAGCTCTGATACCAACTGTAAAGACCCGGTTTCCCAAGGCCACCACTCGATTTATCCCTTCTATTTTTATTGAGAAATATTAGAAAAACACAAATCACTCTGCCGCCATGCTTCCGCTGCGCCACTATAATAAAATAATAATAATAATAATAATATTTTTTTTTCAATTTAAAATTTTAGCTTTTATACAAAGCCTTCTATTTTGTAACAAGACTACAAAAATATTTCAACCACTCACTCCCAACAACTGTCCTGACAGCCTCCAAAATAAAACTCACTATCTTCTCTGACTCTACTTAGCGCTAGTAGTGGACCTATTTTTAGCTGAAGTACTTGAGACCAAATATTTTATGGTTGTACTGTCTTTATAATGTAAAAACAATTTATATGGATATAGTATTATTATCAAATACCACTTTTCAAAATATAACAGATAACCACACACTGAGCCAAAATAAAATTCCACAGCTATCATGGCAATAAAATAATGCATTTAAATCAACAAATCAAATAATTTGATATATAATAAAATATTGTACACATATTTTTCTACTAGCCATAGGATCGTTTCACCTCACGATCGGGAGTTACGACGATACCGTAACTTGTACAACTGTGTCATCTAAGGTGGCTATCAGTGTCAGGACCATTCAATATCTCTAATGGTAGGAGCCAACACGTGGTAAAAACTATTGTATCATGATGATAACCATTATCGTCAACGACAACAACAGATATCAATCACATGCTAGACTTGCCCTCTTGTCAGGTTACAATATATTGTCCTACAGGACATGCCCTTTTGTTAGGACCAACAACATCCCGCAAAACATGTCCTCCTGTCGGAATCACACTATGGCATAGTCGGATAATAAAAAAACCACGTTTCACATTTAAAAATTTACTTAATCCGCATAACGTTATAAAATAATTCATTTTAATAAACCTTTTTTTTTTTTTTTTCACATTTTAGTACGAAAAATATAATTTGACAAATTACATAAAAGACAGTACACTCATCTCAATTTTTTGCGCTACTAAAAATACTATCGTCAAAATGTCGTATGGTCAGCGTCGCCTGTGAACCTAACAACCAAAGGGCCTAAAGTAAAAATTTGTTTAAAATAAATTTAATATGTAATGAGTGACCCTAAAATGCAAAATTTTCCATTCCAAATTTTTTTGATAATACGAAATTATTTGACGCCTAATTTCTTAAGTTAATATTAGCTATACAAAATTTTTTATAATAACGACTACAAATTTCTTCCTATTAATAATTTAGGCTGCAGAAAAATTTTAATCGACTATTAAAAATATCATTAGTAGACGAAATGCTAAAAATTATCGTTTTAGTAAAATTTATAATTTTTATTTTAAATTATATTATTCGCAAATTAGATATATCTGTATATATAAATACTCACTATATTTCTCGGACTTACGTATACATTTTTTACATATAAATATATGTGTGGACATGTCCGTATAAATGGTCTCATAAATTAAATGTGATATATGTTTTATTTTTGCAATATATATATATATATATATATATGTGTGTGTGTGTGTGTGTGTGTGTGTGTGTGTGTGTGTTTAAACATATGAAAAAACAATGGGAAATACATGTTCTGTCAATAACTCCTTTGATCTTTTTTTTTTTTTTTTTTTTTTACTAAAACCGCATGATATATAAATAGAAGTTGTGTGTGTGTGTGTGTGTATATATGCGGGTTTCAGTTTCCACCGCCTTTCCAATTTCTTTCTTTTTCTTTTTCTTTTTTTAAATGCCACATGTCCAATTGTCCATAACATATATTTATATATGTGTGTGGATGAGAGGCGTTTCCTTCCAAAGGAAGGCAACAACTCTCATCCATTTTTTTTTTTGTTTTTTTTTTATTTCTTTTATTATTATTATTATTTATTTATTTACACTAATTATCCCTTTTTAAATAAAAAATATTAATTATATCTCAAAATTTTTAAAATTATATTTTAAATAACTTAATAATCCCTAAACTTTTAAAAGTCAAAATTAATATTAACATATTAATCCCTAAAATTTTTATAATCAAACTTTTAAATACCACAATAACCCTTAAAGTTTTTAAAGTAAAATTTAAATTACACAATGAACCCCATTATTTTTTCTAAATGTTCTAAAATATAATTAAAAATATGCACATGCAAGATCGGGTCTTAAACAAACACTAGCAGAAATTCCACTCAGGAGGTCTACTAGAGACCGAAATCCTTCCACTCGGTATTCAGCAGATGCGTATGTGTTGTTGACTGACAGGGGAGAACCTGAGTGTTATGGTGAAACCATGCAAGATGAACATAAAAGAGAGTGGATTGAAGCCATGTAAGATGAGATGTAGTTATTGTATGACAACCACACTTTTGAATTCGTAAAGATACCTAAGAACAAAAGAGTTTTGAAAAACAGGTAGGTTTACAGGGTAAAGCAGGACGAACAAACTTCACAGCCATGATACAAAGCTAGACTAGTTGTCAAAGGATTCAACCAAATGAAAGGCATTGATTTTGAAGAGATTTTTTCTCTAGTTGTGAAAATGTCTTATATTCGTGTTGTTCTTGGCTTAGCAGCTAGCCTAGACTTGGAGATTGAATAAATGGATTTGAAAACTGTTTTTCTCTATGGTGACTTGGAAGAAAAGATTTATATGGAGCAACCAGAGGGCTTCCGGGCAAAAGAAAAAGAGGATCATGTGTGTTGGCTGAAGAAAAGTCTTTATGGTTTGAAACAGGCACCTAGACAATGGTACAAGAAATTTGAGTCAGTTATGGGGGAGCAAGGCTACACGAAGACCACTTCAGATCATTATGTATTTGTGTAGAAATTTAATGATGGTGACTTTATCATCTTATTGCTCTTTGTAAATGACATGTTGATTGTTGGTAAGAATTCCTTGAGAATTGACAAATTGAACAAGCAATTAAGTAGGTCATTTTCTATAAAGGACTTGGGGCCCGCAAAACAGATTCTTGGTATTCGAATTTATCGAGATAGAAAAGAGAATAAGTTGTTTATGTCACATGAACGGCACATTGAAAAACTGTTTGAGATGTTTAATATGAATAAGGCTAAAGTAGTTAGTTCCCCTCTTATTACTTATTTTAAGTTAAGCACTAAGGAGTGTCCTTCTTCAGACAAAGAGAAGGAAAACATGGAAAGAGTTCCATAAACCTCAGCAGTTGGAAGTTTGATGTATGCAATGGTTTACACGACTCTAGATCTAGCTCATACAGTTGGTGTAGTCAGCCGATTTCCTTCAAATCTGGGAAGAGAGCATTGAGATGCGGTAAAATAGATAATGAGGTATCTCCGAGGCACTTTCAAGCTGAGACTCAGTTTTGAAAATGGAAAGCCAGTGTTAGTTGGCTACACAGATACAGATATTGCAGGAGATATGGATGCACGCAGGTCTACTTTGGGTTATTTGATTATTTTTACAGGTGGGGTTGTTTCGTGGCAGTCAAGGTTGGAAAAATGCGTTGCATTTTCTACAACAAAGGCAGAGTTCATTGCAGCTACAGAAGCCTACAAAGAGTTGTTATGGATGAAGAAGTTCTTGATAGAACTTGGCTTCAACCAGGCGCAATACGTTTTATTTTACGATAGTCAAAGTGCTATCCATTTGGCGAAGAACTCTACGTTCCATTCGAGGTCGAAACACATTGACGTCAGGTACCATTGGATAAGAGAAACTCTTAATGACAAGTTGTTAAAATTTGAGAAGATCCACACGGATGATAATGGTGCGTATATGTTAACGAAGGCTCTACCAAAATGAATGTTTGACATTTGTTGCTCGATCGCTGGGACATAGTCGGAAAAGGGGAGATTTGTTGGGCTTGGTTTAATTTCCTCAATGTGGAGAGGCCCAACATTCTTGTTTAGGCCCATGAAAATGTCCAAGGGTAAAATAGTATATTCATGTTTGAGTTTATTTCTTAAACCTTATTGTGCTGAATTTGGTCAGTGTGTGAAAGTGGGAACAAGAAAAACAGCCACACAGTAGAGAGAGAGAGAAAGAGAAAAGTTGTCTCAAAACCATTGGTGTGTTATTCCGATCAAACTTCGATTGGAGGACGAGCAACCGTTTGATCATGCTAAAATTTGGACAGTAGGTTCGCGACTCAATGCTCTACAATCTGAACGGAGGAGATAGGATTATGAGGTTAGCAGCTACTGTGTCAGCAGGACTGTTTTGGGTTGTGTTTAAACCCGCATTTTGGTGAGATATTTCCGTTTTACTCTTGTGTATCTTGTTCCATTGCCAAGATTGTTTTTTATATTGAAGTAATTGTGGTTGTGTACCTTTAGTTGCAATTAAAGAGGATTGTATTCCTATTATTTTGTGCTAGTAGAGATTTTGGGTAGACTTCAGTCCCGTGATTTTTTCTCCTCGCCTTAGGGAGGTTTTCCACGTTAAAATTGGTTGTCTTGTGTGATTGTGTTTGTGGTATGTTGATTCACGTATTACTAAAATTTAATTCTTACTGGTTCACACAAAAACAGGATAAACTTTATTTCTATTGTGCGTTCTTATTCGATTAATATTTTCGAGTAAGTTGATTTATCCCATCATGGATTTGGGAGGATCCATGGTTGTTGTTGCTCTGCTTCCATTGCTCTTTGGAGGGTTTGTTGGAGGTGGGTTTCGTGTCTCTTAAATTTATTTAGAAAATTTCCATAGATACGTAATCAGCTTAAAACCCAGTTTTTCTCCATGTGCAATTTATGTCGTTAGACTCTGAATTGCTTACTGGCTACCATAAAAATGTCACTTTTACAGGGTGGGTGCCAACGGTTTTAGAGGGGGAGGTTACGATGGCGTCCAATTGCAGCAATTTATAGCTATGGTAGGGACACAGGTGGTGGCGTCCAATTGTAGCAATGATTCCAAAGATGAGTTGTTAGCCCAAAAATAGGAGGTTGTGATGGCATTCAATTGTATCGATTGGTGAGTAGTTACACTGTAGGAGGGGGAGGGGGAGGGAGTAAGTTGCGGCAACGACAAATTTCGAAGAAAAATAAGATGATAAAGTGAGGATGACAAAGATAGGTTTGATGTTGGGTCAGAACACGAGATGGGTAGCTTTGCAGCTTATGGAGTTTCAAGTGGAAGAAGAAGGAAATGTTTGCCGAATTTTAAGTCTTTAATATATTATTACTTTTAAACTTTTAAAAAAAAAAAAATGGTACAAATTTTTGTTCTTAAAATAATTTTTATAACTATATTTTTCTAAAATCTTTTCTCTCTACAACTCTCTCTAGTTTTTCTCAATTTATTATTTCATCTATCTATAATTTTTTGTTTATAATTTTTTTTGTGAGATTTTTATAATATTGGAGTAAAATGTTAGTTGTAATATTTAGATATCTTATAATATTAAGTGATAAGTGCTAAAAAAAATAAGTGAATCATACAACACTTAAAATTTTAAAAAATATATATATATTTTAAGTGATTGTTTAATTTTGTTATCAAACACACTTAATTCAATAACTGCATAATCAATTCAATTTTAAGTGCTTAATTGTGTTACCAAACGGGACTGAAGACTCTAATAAATTTATTTAGCAAAATCACGATGGTGGGGTGTTGGATGTAAGCCTATAATCAATCTTGTAATCTTATATTTAAAGTTTGTGTCTGTAAAACGTTTAAATTTCAAATATTAATCAAAGGTATTCATTGATATTATTCTTCTAATCATATCTTTATCGTTGTAGATTTTAAATGTTGAGTAAAATGTTTGACTATTTAATGTGATTAAATAGGAAAAGAATAAAGACATTTGGTATCTCGATTTTCTAAATTATTCATTGTCTGTATTGGATTATTGAAAAGGGCTTTCAACAATATAGGCTAGCTTGATCTAATGTTATCTCCTTGAGAATGGTGAGTTTCAATCCATCAATATGAGATACAGGAACATCTGCAAGAAGACTTACTAAGTGGTAGTAAGAGATCAAACATGATCATCCTTGATATCATACATTGTACTTTTACTCGAGTGAAAATAGGATAACTGTGGACTTTTGTACTTGAGATATACATGTATGGGTTGTTATGCTCTGATAATACTTAGTGTTGTTCTCTAAATATGAAACTTAAAATATATTCATTAGATATAGTGGGGGCATGTATGGTAATATAAGAATATGCAAGAAATGATCTATCAATCTTGGTAAAAAGAGAAGTGACCCATGGGATTCATTTTAATATCATTCATCCAAACCTCTAGTCAGAGCAATGTAATGATTATGATGAAATTTTGATAAAGTATCACAAGGAAATATTATCAATCAAATAAATATGATTCGACTAAGGTTTTTTACTTAACCATATCATGTCATCTTTTCGAGTACACATATAGAGAGATCATGAAATACACACATGAGGGGATTTATTTGGTTTAATTCCTGCCAACTGAGCATAGCTGTGATATGGGAGATGACATCAATCACAATCGGAGAAAAACCTTAAGGAGAAAATCTTTTTCTTCTAGATAGGCAAAATTGAAAATGTTCCATTTTTTATTAGTTAATTTATTATTAAAATAATTAATTAATTATTTTCACCATCCAGCCTTTGGTATGAACATAATGGGCCATAGAAAAATAGAGAATCGAGGGTAGAAGAGTCCTTGAAAAAAAAAAAAGAATAGATATTAATACTAAACTTGAGAAGATTAGGGACTGAAGTGCAATTAGGGAAAAATTGTATTTATAAGGAAAGAAGACTAGAGTGGCCACCCTCTATGCTCAGAATCGATCAGGCCACTTTGGTCGTCCTTCCTCTCTTAGTTCTCTCAGCTTTCTTTGTCTGTGAGATATGTTTCCTAATCTACACTACTAGTTTTGAATCCGGCTATCTCCTACATTCAAAATCAATACTATTTTAGATTCTTGGTATTAGGTTTGATCTTATATGTCTCAAGAATACTCTTCTTTCTAGAGATTCTTTATGTGGGTACTGTTAGAAGTGAGACATGTACACGTGTGTCACCTCTAAGAGAATTAGCCTTCTGACATTACTTGTACGTGATTGTTCATGTTCAAACATTTTTTGAAGAGTCTACTCAAATCATGCCTCGGGACCTACCGACTTTGAGGCTGAAGCATCATAAGAGATATATATTTAAAAGTTTTAATATTATTTGTCTTTATTGTTTTAATTTTAATACGGTTATGTTTAGATTTAATTTTTAATATTCTGTTGCTTAGATATGATAGTTTTAATATATTATCCTTTTCAAGTGATATTAGAGCTACCTCGTAATTAACTTAAAACAATTTTAATTATATTTTATGAATTATTGGATCATAAGGAATGTTGATGTTTTCGATTTCTTGTAAATCTGAAAGAGTGTTTGAAATTATTTTTATAAAATTATTTTTCTAAATATTTTAAAAAAATAAAAAATAGGGGTATTCAAGGGAACGGCGTCATGGTTAAAACCATGATGCCAGTGGCAAATGTCAGTTGAGGCGACGGAACAACGCGCACTGTCGGCTGTGACGGTGCCCCACCATGGCACGTTGCCAACATTATTGGCAACACACTACCAATATGGCGGCATGCAGCCATTAGTTCATTTTTACATGGAAGCAAGCACTGCCACTATGATGCCCACCACTGCAGTGACACGACAGCCTGATATTTCCTAAGCTCGGTGTTTCGTTTTTGTTCTGGAAAAGTTTCAAATTGCTTGTGATTTTGCGGATTCTGTAAGATTTAGTCTTTCGAATATTTAGGAAAAAAAGTCAAACATTGACTGGGCATTTTAATTTGAATTTTAAATGTTACTTGTATCAAATTTAATATCTTTTAGAAAGTATATCAATTCAAATTTGAAATATTTAAAATAAATTTTAAAACTTCCAAATTGAATATCATTTTAAATTATTATCAGATAATATTTTATAAATAGTGATTCTTATTAATTATTTAAATTTTATAATTATCCATATTTTTTTTATTAAAATTATTTTTTAAATTTTATTTATTAGATAAATATTTTAAAAATTCTAAATATGAAATAATTTTCAAAACGTACACATTTATCAAATAATTTCATTTTAATGTTATGACATAATTTTAATGAATATGGAATTTGAGTAATTCAATATTTAAATTGAATTCTATTATAATCTGTATGCGATGAATCATCCTAGATACAAAATTTAATTTAATTTGAACTAGTATTCTTATACGATAAGAATTATTTTCTAATCCATTAGGAAGCATCATTATTTATCAAGTCAATCTAATTTCATAATAGGATTAACCAGTTATTGTATATTTGACATGTGATTTATTACATATGTTAGTTAGGGGATGATCATAGACAAATCGTTTGAGCTCTGTGATTGGTTTGTGGATTAGTTGTAATTTTATAGATTGGTCTTTTAAATCTAATCAGGGTCGTAATTAATTGTTTTAGGGTTTTTTCAAGGGTTTGCATGCTCTTCTTCATTTTTCTGTTGCATTAATCTTCTTCTGGATACCCCTTTCTTCCTTCGAAATGTATCTCTTTCTTTATATTATTTTAATTGTATTTATATTTTTTAGAAGACGAAGAGGAGGCCTGACAGTGATTGAAAACTGAGGAACCCAATCTGGAGCATAAATCAATGGAGGCCTAGAAATTGAAAGCCCAAGAAGGAGGCCCAATTGGAGTCATCTTTAGTTTAATTAATTGGATAACTAAATTAAACCTAAAGATTTGGCCCAGTGGCTCAGGCTGGATTGACCTGCAAGTCCATGATCATCCTGTACCATTTATATGAGTATATGGGACAATTTATTTTATGCTACTTTATTTTGGCCTAATTAGCATGTGCGTATGGGATATTTATTTATTTTGTTATATGTATATGGTGTATGTTTAACAAAATAAATACTTAAAAGATGAGATCTAAATAAATATCCCTTAAAGCATATATTAAGTTATAAGTAGGAGCATATGAGATACCTTGGGAATTTGTTCGGGTAAGACTTCCATAAGCCTAAAGTTAGGACTTAACTTTTGGACTATATCGTGTCTTGGAAATCAATCTCATGGTAAAATTATATTTATTAAAACATGCAAATATTATACTAGTATGCTTTCTTAATTGTTGAGCGTTATGCATATTAGGACAAGTTTGGACCATGTTGGGTTGGTGTAACTTAATTTACAAGATATATCCTTAGCTGTTGGGTGGGCTATGATCAAACTAAAGACCGAACATAAATTGAATCTTACTCACAAGGTAAGAGGCATGAATTATCAGTCCCCAAGTACGGTAGTTTATTAGCTATCAGGCAAACGCTATCGATGAGAAGGGATTATTTAATTTTCCACTAGTAACATTTGGAATGTACCTGTTTCTCCATAAAGAAGTGAGATTCAAAAAAATTAGTAGGAGTACATTTAAATTCATAAAAAACCTTTGATCTAAAATTTATATGCACTACTTTTCCTCTTAACTTATACGGTGTATTTACTTTCTTTGTATATTTCATTATGTCGAAATACAAACTGTTCTTGAGAAAAGTCTTTTTGATGGATCGTCCATTTCTGATTGGCTGAGAGTGCTCAAAATTAATTTGAATACTCACCTTGATGTTTACAATTTAATCGTGTCTAATGTAAATAGTTTAGGAGTCTCTCTTACATGGGCTATTAATCTATTAAGTACACATGTCGAGGCCTTAGATAATTCAAAGAGCTTGTTGCCTATAGTGGATGGGGCTTCAACGTTAGAAGAGAAGAACAAAGAAAATAAAAGAAGAAACCCAATTCTTTTTTTAAGCAAACAAAAGAATGAAGAAAAGAAAAGTTTCCAACAAAGAGAAATGCCTTTCCACTGTGGCCAACAAGGGCATTGGAAAAGGAACTGTCTTCAGTATCTGAGTTCTAAGGACAAACCTTCTAAAAGTATGTTAGATTTGCTCGTTGTTATTTGTTGTTTGATAACCTATTATGTTTCGGATTGGATGTTGGAATCTGGTACTAGTTCACACATGTGTAATATTATGCAGGGTCTAAAAGGAAGCATAATATCGAGTAAATGAGGCATCTCGCATCTCGCTACATGTGGAAATGGAGCAAAGTTATTGCATTAGTGATGGAAAACCTTCACTTTGACCAACCATCAATGCACATTTAAAATTTAAAAGATTATTTATTTATGCCCAAAATTTTTAGAAATATTATTTTTATTCATTGTTTGATAAAATACGGTTATTTAGTTGTTTTTAAGAATAATAAATGTATTATTTATTTCCATTCAAAGTTGGTTAGCTTGGGCATATATTATAACAATCTTTATTATTTGAAAACATGTGATAAAATTAACAATATGGCAAATGAAAATATAACAAACAAAAGATTGAGAGATGAAACTTCTACCTACTTGTGGCATCTAAGACTATGTCATATTAATGAGAAAAGAATCAACAGGATGGTTAAATATGGACTCTTGGGCCCATTTAGCTTGGAGGCATTACCAACTTGTAAATCTTGTCTCATGGGTAAGATGACCAAGTCATTATTTTTTGGACATTAGGAATGAACGACTAACATACTAGGTCTTATACATACTAATGTGTATAGGCCCATGAGTTCCAAATCTCGAGGCGAGTTTTAATTCTTCATTTTCTTTACCGACGATCACTCAAGGTATGATTTTGTGTATCTCATGAGACACAAGTCTCATGTATTTAAAATGTTTAAAGAATTTAGAAATGATGTAGAGAAAAAAAAAAAAAAAAAGTATTAAGACACTCTAATACTTATCCCTATCTCTCTCTCTTTCTTCTCATTCTACTTTGAAATAGGAACAACAAGAAGGTGGCATACACGAGTGATGCTAGTACAAATGTTGCATCTACATTCAAAAATAGGTCTTATGATTTGGGCACAACAGTTTCTTGGGCTTTGCAGCCTGCAAAAAGAGTTGCTCTTGTCCCTTCAACGCTAGTACGACGGTAAAGTGACCGAATGTCACTTAAGAGTTGTTAAGTTATAATGAAGCAAACAACAAAAGCAACGCAGGGTAGGCGCTAGGAACACTAATGTGCGGCAGTAGTTCAAGCAATGCATACCTGTTGACTTTTCACTACTCTATTGGTCACTAGACTCACTATAGTAGTCCATCCGCACAACCTTTGACTGTTTGCTTGCTGACACCTTTTTTTTTTTGTTAAGCATAGTTCGTCTAATAAGGCATGGGACCCATAGATTCATTTAAAGCTATCTCATTTTTTCCCTTTTCTTATCTTATCCAAGTTTCTCTTACGAGTTTAACCTTTCACTTTCCTCTCCCAATCTGGTACACTACCACTATTTGGTTCGGTACAACTAATTTTGAGGAAGTGGCCATATAGGTGCGAAAGAGATGGGGAGAAGTACAAGAATAGAAGCCTTTCTTTTACTTGAGTAGCATATTTCTACAACAGGATAACGGGATATTTTTTCTTTTTAAAAAAAATAAGAAAATAAAGAAAGAATCTTTCAAAGCCTATATTGATCAACACTCTATGAATAGGTAAATTCTCCCAAGACCTATCAAAAGCAAAAAAGAAAGTCTATTTGATATTTAGCGAGGGTTTCTAAACCAATCCTGTAATTGATGAACGAATAAACTTGGGATTCTGAGATGGATTAGTTAACGAAGCAACCAACACATCAAAGAGAAGTCTGATATGCATTTTGAGCATGGTACCAGTAGCCAAGCCTGAACGATGGAAGTGGAAAGACACTAAGGGAGATGGAGATACTCATTTTAGCTATCGCCAAACCAAGATCATAAATCAAAAAAATGCAGGCTTTGGGCGTATAAAGTCAGTAATATGGTCAGAGAATCCTTGGAGTTGGGAATGTCTTCCAGGTAGGTTCCCATGGAATTTTCTGGAAAAAATGAATGGTGGAAAGATCTGGAAGATACCAATCGAACAAGGCATGACCCCCTCCGTTACTTCTTTCATTGTATACCCCCTTCATCTTTCAGAGGTGGTGGAATCGGTTATAAGGTGTGTCTGAGGTTGTCCTATTCGCGTAGTACTCAATATTAGAGGATTTGGCAGATGTATTAAAAATCCCTCTTCAAGGGACTACTTGAGTGCACCCCCTCCCCGATACCTCGCATTTCTGAAATCACTATTCCTATTCCAAAAATCACAAACAATATGTTATATACCTAGGAGCCCTGATTGGGGTTACATAGAGAGACTGAGGGAAGACTTCTCTCGTAGGATTGGTGCAAAATATTGTAAAAAGAAGGAAAATCCATAGACCGAAATCCCTAGGTTCGGCTTTTTAGGGAGTGAATGAGTTTGTTGAGTTTGACTTGAAGTGAATCTCTCCAGATTTGTTCTTAGTTTCAAGCAACATAGCACAACACCATGGTACCATTTGAGGTACCACAACTACTCATAAACCCAAGCCCAGAGGAGGGAACAGTCTCTTTTCAGGAGAAAAAGTGAGTTACTGCTATCCAACTTAACTGGACGATTTCGCCAGCATCCCTTAGTAAAGGAAAATAGTTAATTCAGTTGTTCACTCATCTTTCTATGCGTTTTCATTTTCCTTGTTTCGATTAAGGTGGCGAATACTTTCACAGTAGATTCTTCCTTTTACTCCACAATTAAAGAGTATATCGGAAAGGAAAAATTGGACCTTATTATATATGGTGAGATCGAAAAATGAGTTGCACTGGTTTGCCTATTTTTTTTTTTGGTATATGCCTTAACTCATTTGCTGAACAAGGTTCCAACTAAGTCTATGCTAGAGGCACCACATGATATGTGGAAAAGAAGGAAACTGAGTCTTAAGTATATTAAGATTTGGAGATGTCAAGTTCATGTCAAAAGAATTGAGGCATACTAGTTGGAATTTAGGACTTACATTTGTAGATTTGTGGGGTACCTTAGGAAAATCGTAGGATACTTCTTCTATCACCTAGAAGAATAAAGAGTATTTGTTGCTAGAAATACAAAAATTTTAGACATTATTTCTCGAAGAATCCAGCATTGGGCAAAAGATAGACTTGGTAGAAGTGTTGGACACTAAGTAAACTAAGAACTAACCACAGTAAATGCATCCAATACACAAGTTCTTCGTAGATCTAGTGGAACCTCTGCTCCTTCTTATAGATATCTAGAATATCTTGGATAAAAGAACAAATATTAACTACTTCTAGTAGGAAGTAACGATCCCATAAACTATGAGAAAACGATGTTAGACATCGGCAATGAGAAGTGGCGAACAATAATATAATCTCGAAATAGACTCCATGTAAACTAATCGAGTTTAGATTCTTGTGGATTCATGTAAGGGAATCGTTCATATTGGGTGTAAATGGATTTATAATAGAAAACTAGATTCAGATGGTAAAGTGGATGTGTTCAAGGTCAGATTGGTGGCAAAAATATATATTCATCATTAAGGTATTGACTATGAGAAGGCCTTTTTTCCGGTCGCCATGTTGAAGTCTATTGGGATTTAATTAGAAATAATTGCATACCACAATTATGAAATCTGGAAGATGGATATAGAGGAAGATATTTACATGCATCAACCAAAGGGCTTCATAGCGGAAGGCAAAAGCCATAAGATATGCAAAATACAGAAGTGTATTTATGGACTTAATCAAGCTTCTAAGACCTGGAAAGTCCATTTAGATGAGGCAATCAAATTTTTTGGTTACCTCCAAAACGTGAATGATCCATGCTTGTACAAGCAAAGGGGTAGAAAGCAAATATGTTTCCAAGTGTTGTGCATTGACGATATTCTACTGATTGAAAATGATGTAGGAATATTATTAATTATAAGAGTTTGGTTTTCTCAAACTTCCTCCTTTAAGGATTTAGGAGAAGCATCCTATATAGTGGATATAAAGGTCTATTAAGATAGATATAAAAAGATGTTTGGTTTATCCTAATACGGGTACATAAATAAAGTGTTGGAGAAATTCATCATAAAAAATTCCAAAAGAACTATTGATAGATTTCTAAGTAGTCCTCCTAAGTTTTTGCGTTTCATTTTAAATCCTCTACGTATGACCACAGTTTTAAAGGTTCTTCAATTAGATTTTCCATCCAAACTAACTGAATTAAGGAGCAAAATTGTAATTTTTTAAATTAAATTTTCTTTCTTTCTTCTTTTTTTTTTCTTCTCTTTCACCGGTGAAGTTCTCTCTTTTCTTCTCCTCCATCTTTACCAAACCATTCTCTCATCTCTATTACCTTGGAGAGGAAGCTTGGGGAGGTCATCATTTAGCTAGTTTCGAATAAGCAAAACCTTTGACCTATACTCTAAGAGTCCTTTGTGCATGCTGCCCATGAATCGCTGCGGAGTCTGATCTTCAACGCGAGGAAGAGAAATAGCAGCCACTATGACCGATAACGTAACCACCATCAAACTCCATGAATAGGGTAGTTTTTCAAAATTCAGAGGTGGCACAAGATCGTTGTTAAACTTGGAGAGGATGGAAAAAGTCCTACTGGATTTCCTTATAAGTTATTCTAAATCTTTATCTTGTAGCTTTCTTCTTCTTTCGATTAAATGATTAGTAACCTTGCTTTTCTTGACGATGGTTCGAGGCAGTTCCTCATCGCCTTCGAGTTTCAACACGTAAGGGTTAAGATCCAACTTCGGGCTTGAGTTAGTGGTACCATTTGTTGTGAACTTCTTGAAGATTTTGACCCCGAATTTGACAAATTTCACCAAAGGGTTGAAGAAGAGAGAGACGATGAACTTGATTCTCTACGCACATCCAAAGAAGTAGATTTCTGGTGTGCTAAATGAGTTTGTTGCTTTTATAGACTCCAAATCTTAAAGGTAATGGCCTTTCATTCCAGTCGTGTACCCTCTCGACCCAGTACTTCTCTCCTTTGAACATGGTCTTAAACATGGTTTTGAAGTCAGCGCGTTTGTTGCCGGAGTACTTCCATAAGGTGGATGACCATCTGGAAAAAAGAAGAATGCTCCCTACAACTATACCGATGGTCTAAATCACTAGGATGATAGCAGTTGATGATTTGTATTCAGAGTCACACAATGGGTAGCTATCGAACTCAAATATCAATTCAAACAACCCCAAAACAAAAAATAAAAAAAATACGCTAGAAAACATGAATAAAGAAATCCAGGTTGGGGAATGTGCAATCACAAACTGGTCATCAGCAGTGGCTTCCATCATACAATATTTTCTCATGTCTTCTTCAAGTTTGGTGGCTGAGGACGCCTCCAAAATAATGGATTGTTGCATTTCACTAAAACAACGGTAACATGGGGTGAACCACCCCTTGTTACGACCTGTTACAGGGGTGATTCCCTGTAACAGTGGATGATTCACCCTCTATTACGGAGGTGGCGGCAATGACGTCTGTGGTGGCAGTGGAAAAAGTGGTGGAGAAAGAGGGAATGGTTCAGTGAAGAGGGGGGAGAGAGATAGAGAGAGCTTCACTAGTGAAGAGAAGAGAAAAACAGAAAAAAAAAATAGAAGATTATGATTTGGTCTTTTAATTCTATTAGTTTGGATGAAAAATCTAACGGAATGACCTTTTAAAACCACCTTCATACTTAGAGGGTTTAAACTAAAACAAAAAAACTTATTGGACTATATAGAAATGTGTCAATAGTTAGAGGGTTGAAAAATCTATTTTACCCATTGTAAAAGTATGGTTTTCTCAAACTTTCTCCTTTAAGGATTTAGGAAAAGCATCCTATATATTAGATATGAAGGTCTATAGAGATAGATATAAAAGGATGTTTGGTTTATCCCAATATGAGTACATAAAAAAGTGTTGGAGCAATTCAACATGAAAAATTCCAAAAGAAGCTTCCTAAGAGTCTGACTTGGAATTCGTCTCCCTAAGAAGATGAGTCCTCAATCTTCTGAAGATAAGATTGTGATGAGTGAAGTTCCATATACGTTTGCAGTTCGAAGGCTCATGTATGTATGCTATATACTAGAACTTATATCAATCACGTTGTTGGATTGACCAACAGATATCAAGAGGAACCAACTTTCAAACACTGGAAGGTTGTGAAATGTATCCTCAAGTATTTGAGAAATAATAAGGATAAATATATAATCTATGGAGGAAGGAAATTGGTACTTGAAGGTTATATTGATTCGAATTTTCAAACTGATGTAAATTACCATATATCAACTTTAGGATATGTATTTATCTTAAGTAGAGGGATAGTTAACTATAGGAGTTGTAAGCAATCTACAACTGTAGATTCCATTACTAAGGCCTAGTATTTTGCCACTACCAATGCAGTTAAGGAAGGTGTATAGATTAAGAAGTTTATTTATAGACTTTAGGTGGTTCCAACCATTGAGTCGCCGATACATTTGTATTGTGACAATAATAATGCTATAGCTCAAGGAAAGGAACAAACATCTCATAATAAATCTAAACACAAAGAGTAGCACTTCTATTTGATTCGTGAAATAATCGGGAGGAATGATGTTGACACTAGGAAAGTAGACATAGTAGATCCACTCACTAAGGCTTGAACTTTGTAGCACTTAAATAGGCATATTCTAAAGATGGGTATTATATATTGTCCTAATTGGATGTAGTGCTAGTGGAAGATTATTATATGTAATCTCTATAGTCAATCTTATAATCTTATATTTAAGAGTTATGTCTATAAAACATTTCAATATCTAGTATTAATAAACGATATTTATTGATATTATTCTTGTAATTATATCTTTATCGCTATAGACCTTCAATGTTGAGTAGAATGTATGACTACTTAATGTGATTAAATAGGAGGAGACCAAAAATATTTGGTATCTCGATAATATAAATTGTTCCCAGTCGATATTTGATTGTTGAAAAGGTACTTCAACAATCTAGGCTAGCATGATTGATAGGTGTAATTTACCTATCTATTTCCAAACCGAACTTGTTAGTTTTCGAGTGTTATAATAGTATTTTAATATGTTTTAATATATTTTTATTCTTTTTGTATTAAAACAGGTGTGTGGGGTGAAAAAGGATGAATACAGATCATAAACGATCAAATCGGTTTAAGAACGATGGAAAACGGCAGAAAAACAAGCATAGAGGAAAAAATTATGAAAAGCAGCCCACTGCCGCGGCGGTCAATATGCAGAGAAGGGCCTAAAATTGCTAAAAGCCCATCGTCGAGGCAGTGAAACTGCAAAGAGGTCTCTGCTTCCACCGCTGAGTCCACCCCCTAGGCCGTGACCTTAACTGACATACCCACCACCGCGGCGGTGACTCTGCACACAATCTAGATATTTATTTAGATATTTTTTAGCCCTATATCTTCCACATCTTCTTTATTTTGGCCATTAGAGAGCTCCTAGGGTTAGAATAGGGTTGAGAGGTTTTTGGGGAATGCTCCACCAAATCCAAATGAGAAGATTACAAGGCGAAGAAGGAGAAGTGATCTTGGAATGATTTTCATGCCAAATCTTCGGACTACGGCTAGTTTCTCTTGTTTCTTTCTTTATTTCTTAACTTCGGATTATGGTTTGAGTATGTTTAGCTCGTTTGTCATTGTATAAACGGTTATGGCCGTTAGCTAAACGGATATTGTCTAGAGATTACTATAATTTATGAATATGTGATTTTGAAATCGGTGTTTCGTTAATAGTTGTTCTTCTTTATTTGATTATGTTTGTCGTTTCTCCTTGTTTATTATGATTGTTATAATATACTGAGAATACGGGGTTTTACACTCAGGAGAGGTAATCCTGGATTCAAACTAGGGTTTAAACACAACGCGACGATCTAATAACCCAGCAGGGAGTTAGAGAGTGTGCAATCAATGACGTTGGGGCAAGACTCATGTGACTATGTGTTCTAAAAAATGCTAAAGGGGGACTTTGGTGTTAACGCGAAGTCACATATTCGCTCGCTTTACACTCGGGAGAAGGAGTGAGCGAATTTACGATACAAAGATTGTTAAATAAGTCAAACACTGTTAGCATAATTCAAACGAGATCAAATGCGTATTTGTACACAAAGTTAATCCCCAGATAATCTATTCCCTTAAACATCTCATATTAGTAATATAGTATAATTAGATAAATTAGTATTTAATATTAATATATTATTAATTATAAACTTCATTTTCTATTACCTAGATAAAATTAGGTTATGATAATTATGGTACTCGACAATATTCTCAACCAATCCCTGTGGAAACGATAATCCTTACTCTTTCCACTCTACTAAAACTTGACCCGTACACTTGCGGTGAAAGTGACTACGTAAAATTCCGCCACCAATGATCCAAAGTTATATCTTTGAGAATGGTGAGCCTGAATCCACCAGTATAAGATATTAGAACATCTACAAGGGGTCTTAGTAAGTGGTAGTAAGAGACCGAACTTGATCATCTTTGATATTCTATATAGTAGTTTTTCTCAAGACAAAATAAGATATGTGAGGAAAAAAAGTATTTTGTGGACTTTTGTACTTGATGTACGATATATTACATGTATGGGTAGACATGCTTTGATAATACTTAGTGTTGTTCTCTAACTATGGGACTTAAAAGGTATCCATTGGGTATAGTGGGATATGTATGATATATATGAATATGAAAGAAATGGATCTATCACTTTTAGCAAAAAGAAGCATGACCCATGTGATTCGATTTAATAGAAATCACCCAAACATCTGGCTAGAGCAGTGTGATGATTGGAATAAGATTGCTATCTAGTATCACAAGGAATTATATTATTGATCAAATACATATTATTTGACTAGGGTTTTTTACTTAACCATAAAATGTTGGTCTTTTCGGATACACAGAGAAATCGTGGAATACACAACTATACGGGAAATTACATCAATCATAATCGGAGAAAAGCCTTAAGGAGAAAATCATTTTTTTCTAGTAGGGAAAAATTAGAATTATTCCAATTTTTATTTATATATTAGTAAATTAATTAATTATGTTTACTATCCAGACTTTGGTATGAACCTAATGGGCCACACAAAAACTGGGAATTGAGGTTAGAAGAGTCCTTGAAAGAGGAATAAGTAGTAATGTTGAGCTTGAGAAGTTCAAGAGTCATGTTCAATTAGGGAAAGAAAGAGTTCAGAGTTTTGAACCCTAGACTGTATTTATAAGGAAAGAAGACCAAAGTGGTCGACCCTTAAGCTCAGAATCAACCAGTTCACTTTGGTCACCCATCCTCGCTTAATTCTTTCATCTTTCTTTGTTTGTGAGATAAGTTTCCAAATCTGCACTATTTTTTTGAATCCAACTATCTCTTAGATTCAAAATTAGTGTTGTTTTAGATTCTTAGGATTATATCTGATCTTATATATCCCAAGAACACTCTTCTTTATGGAGATTCTCTATATAAATATTGTTAGAGGTGAGACATGTATGTCACTTCTAAGATAATCAACCTCTTGTAGCTGTTGGTACATGATTGTTCATGTTCCAACATCCTTAAAGGATCCTACTTGGATCATGCCTTGGGAAATAAAGGGTTTGAAGATGAAGCACAAAAGATATATATATATATATATATATATATATATATATATATATTTAAAAGAGTTTTCATATTACTTGTTGTTGGCCCAAAGAGTTACTCAAGAGGGGGACTGAATTGGGTAGTTACAAAAATTTAACAAGCAAAAACTTAAACACAAATAATTAATTTTTCTAAATCAATTATTATCTTTATACGCAGCGGATATGTGTTTAATACTAAGCGCACACCCAAACACAAGATAGAAAATAAATCAATGCAGCATACAAGAATTTATCTTGGATCGATCAAGCTAATCTTGCCTACGTCTAGTCCCCCGAGTTCCATAGAGATTCGCAATCCACTAAACCCCTTGATTCCTTTATTAGGTAGGAACCAAACCCTTACAACACACGATTCTTTTACAGACACAGAATCAACCTTTATAATTTACCCTTTTCACAGGCTAAGGATGAACCCTATCTTTTTACCAGCCTAAAGATAAACCTAACACTCTCTCACTTATCCTTTTTACATGGAATGATGAACCTTTACAAATCACTCAAAAAATAATTCAATTGCAGGATGATTCAAAACCTTATTCTTTTCAAGGGAAACGAATAACCTAACATTTTTACCAGGGAAAAGATCAAACCTTAATCGTTTTCACAGAAAAAATATTGAAACCCAACTACACTGACTAGACATCATCCCAAACGTGTCTAATCTACTTAAACTCACAAATACAAAAAAAAAAAAATTATGAGTTTCTTCCCTCAAGGAGATTCTACTATCTCAATATGAATATACTCATTTAATGTCTCGAATAAGTACTACATGATAGATATAATGTGAGGCAATTCAAATCTGATTAATAAAAATGTGGGTAGCACAAATTTAGCACGTAATCAAATAAATAGGCAACAATCGCTTAAAAAGATTTTTATTTCTAGCAATCCTATGCCAAGCAATCAATATGAATAAAACTTAAAAGCGAATTAAAAAGATTGTATAGATCTCACCAGGAAAACATCGAAGGCAATGACAATGTATAAAGAAGAACTCAAATCGGTGATGCCAAACAACAAGCGCTTTAAATCAAGAACTTATAGCAAATCTCTCGTAAAAATCTCAGTGTAAATCTTACTCTTATAAAAGCTCCAATTAATTATTCTTGATGTACTAAACTCAATTCTCATAGGTCTATATTAATAGACCATTAACTAGGCCTCTAACGGTTAGTTTTTCAAACATCTGTCATAAAATGACACTTTAAGACCCTATATATCATTAACTTTCATTTTAACTCCAAAACTCATTGTTTGATTTAATTGACCGATTACTTTTCTCGGTTGACCGAATTGGCCCGAAAACTTAACTTGTTATACTTTAAAACATATTTTTCAATTAGGTCAATTATCAAAATCATTTCACATAAGGAGCATATACAATATCTCACTTTAGGATCTTAAAATTATCACTTTTTATTATGACACCCATAGAATTAACTCATTTTAAATGTCGTGTGTGATCCTAATTCTGGTTGAATTAAAAGTATAAAAATAAAGAGTTGTTTTCACATTTTTTTTTTCAAAGTCTTCAAAACTCCTCACATCCCCATTGCGTCCGTCTTGAACCCTTTATGTTTTCTTCATCTGATCTTCTTCTTAAGCATATAATACTTTTATTATCACAATAAATAGGGATATCCTCCATACATATTCCAAAATCATATAATTGTTACTTAATATATAGACTATAAACGCAACAATTACCATCTACCATATACTCTGCCTCAGTCTTAGATAAGGCAATTCAGTTATGTTTCTTGCTAGACCAAGAAACCAAAGCATATCCTAAAAAGTGACATGACCTGCTTGTGGTTTTACGCTCAACTTTGCATCGAGTAAAATCAGCATCGGAGTAACTAGTTAACTTAAAGTCACTCCCCCTAGGATACCATAATCCTATATCACTTGTCTCTTTCAAATATCAAAAGACTCGCTTGACCACAGTTAGATGCAATTCTTTAGGGCAAGACTAAAATCTATCACACAAGCATACACTAAATATTATGTCAGATCTACTAGCAGTAAGATACAACAAGTTACCAATTATATCTCGATACATTTTCTCATTGATGTCTTTACTCGTATCATACTTTTCTATTTTTGTAGCTGTTACCATAGAGGTGTACTATTTAGCGCCATTCAAGCCATACTTTTTTAATAACTCTTTTGTGTACTTGGCTTGATTAATGAAAATTCTCTTTTTGGTTTGCTTGATTTGCAACCCAAGAAAGAAAGTTAACTCTCTCATCATATTTATTTCAAACTCAACCTGCATAATCTTGGCCAACTTTTGACAAAAATCCTCCTTAATAGATCGAATATTATATCATCAACATACATCTATACTAATAGGATATTTGACTCATTCTGCTTAATAAATAGTGTAATATCACTAAGACCCCGTCGAAAACCACTTTCGATCAAATATCGGTTAAGTCTCTCATACCAAGCTTGCGGAGTTTGTTTGAGTCTATACAAAGCCTTCTGAAATTTAAACACATGATCGGAAAGTTTATCACTCTCAAATCCAATCGGTTGTTCGATATAAACTTCATCTAATAGAAAGACATTCAATAATGCACTCTTTACATCCATTTGATATAGTTTAAAATTACGTGAACAAGCAAATGTTAGTAACATTTTAATAGCTTCTAATCTAGCCAAAGGTGCATACGTCTCATCATAATCAATTTCTTCTTCTTGATTATAGCCATGTGCTACCAAACTTGCTTTATTTCTAATTACCATACACGTTTCATCTTTTTTATTATGATAGACCTATTTAGTACGAATTACAGGATGGAAATCTGGTCTAGAAACTAGAGACCACACTTTATTAAGTTCAAATTGAACTAACTTTGCTTGCATCACAAAAATCTAATATTCATCAGTTAATGCCACATTAATATTCTTAGGCTCAATTTGAGACAAAAAAACAAGATTAACTATATCCGTAAGAGATGATTTTGTACTTATACTTTTCTCGAAATCACCAATAATTTCTTTTACCGAATGTCCCAACATTATTTTTATAGAACATGGTAAAGTCGTCTCTTCATCTTTAGACTCCTCATTCTTGGAAAATTGTGGTTCATTGATAGGTGTAAATTACCTATATATTTCCAATCCGAACGTTGTTAGTTTTCGAGTATGTTCAGTACGTTTTAATATGTTTTTAAGTGTTTTTGTCTAAATTAGGTGTTTTAGGTGAAAAGATATGTAAACGGATCAAAAACAATCAAATCAGATCAAGAACGGTGGAAAAATGGCGAAAATGTGCAAAGCCAATATAGGTGCTGTAACTTCAAGGAAATTTTGGACTATAATTTAATCCGATTTTGGAAACACTCAAAACATAAAAGTTGTATATATGTTTCTTAGCATTCCAAAGGTTTTTGAATCATCTCAATCGGAGTTCGGATGAAGAAGTTACAGTCAAAACAAAATACAAACCTGCAGTTTTTTGGCCTAGGAGGAAAATTCTACCGCCTAGGCGAAAATCCAGCAGAAAGTTAACCAACCTACCTGCAGTAAATTCGCCTAGGCGAAAACCTTTGCGCTAGTTTAGATATTATTTTAGATATTTTAGGATATTTTGAGCCAAATTTTCTTCTCCTCTCCTCTCCATTAGGCTAAGAGACCCCTTAGAACATATAAAGGGATATTTAGAGAGGTTTTGGGAGTGCTCAACCAATTCCGAAGGAGAAGATCACGTTGCGATAAAGCAGAAGCGATCTTGAAGCGTTTTTAGTGACAAATCTGCGGACTAGGCTAAGTTTCTTTCGTTTCTTCTTTTATTTCTTAACTCCGGTAGTTAGTTGAGCATGTTTAGATTTGTTTTCATTATATAACCAACTATGACCATGAGCTAAACGGGTTTTTGTTTAGGGATTAAAATATATTTATAAAAGTGTTGTTTTGTTGAGTTTGTGTTTGGTTAGCGGTTGTTCTTCGTTATTTTGATTGTGTTTGCCGTATTGTTTGTTTATTATACTTAGCTTTACATATCAAGAATACGGGGTTTGAAAAATTCCGGATTCGGATTAGAATAAACAAATGCCACGATTCTATAACCCGGTCGGGGTTTGGATTGTGGACAATCAATGACGTTGGGGCAAGACTCGCGTGACCTAGGGTCGTTAAGACGTTAGGGGGACTTCTTCGTTGACTCAAAGTCGCGTATTCCCTCGTCTTACACTCGGAAAAGATGGCAAGGGAGTTTTAGAACGGAGATTGTCGATAGGGTAAATACAACGCGACGATCCAATAACCCAAGAGGGAGTTGGATTGTGTGCAATCAATGACGTTGGAGCGAGACTCACGTGACCTAAGATCGTTAAGACATTGATGGGGACTTCTTCGTTGACACGAAGTCGCATTATATCCCTCGTCTTACACTCGGGAAAGGTGGCGAGAGAGTTTACAAACTGAGATTATCGGATAAGTCGAACGCCGTTAATGTAAACTAAAACAAGACCGAACACATTTTTGTAAACAAAAGTTAATCCCTAGGCAATACTTTCCCTAAACATCTCATAGTAATATTAGTATAGTTAATTTAATTAGATTAATTAACTTAGTATTAGTATAATTAATTTTATTCAATTTATCTTCGCCTAGATAAAATTAGGTCATGATAAACGCGGTATTCAATTATAGTCAAAACCAATCCCTGTGGACGCGATAACCCTAACTCTCCCGATCTATACTAAAACTTGAACTCGTATACGTGCGAGTAAAAGTAGCGGCGTATTTACGCGCTACTATTCATTTATCGTATCAACTCCTTGGTTTTGACTATTTTGTGTACCTGCATCATCATCATCCAAAACCTTTCTCGACACAAGTGGATCAGATTCCTCAAATACGACATGCATAGATTCTTCCACTACTAAGGTATGTTTATTATATATTCTATAAGCTTTACTATTAGAAGCGTACCCGAGAAAAATACCATAATCAGATTCAGCATCAAATTTAATCAAATTATCCTTATAGTTTAAGATAAAACATTTGCAACCAAAAACTTTAAAGTATGATATATTTGAAGTCTTACCATTCTAAATTTCATAAGGGGTTTTGTTAAAACCTCTTCGAATAGAAACCTTGTTTACAACATCCAATGCACTACTTACAGTTTCAGCCCAGAAGTATTTAGGAAGACGATTCTCATTTAGCATCGTTTTGTCCATTTCCTGAAACGTTCTGGTTTTCCTCTCAATAACACCATTTTATTGTGGCGTTCTCGATGCAGAAAAATTATGAGCATATCCGTACTCATCACAATAGCTTATTATCTTATCATTCTTAACCACCCTACCTCTATTACTACGGATGTTAATAATGCAACATTGCTTCTTATTTTGAACACGTTTACAAAACTTAGGTTGCGTAAGTAAGGGATTTGGAAAATCCAAGGGATTTGTAAAATGATGGAATTTCGAAATCTAGGATTTCCAAATCCCGTCATTTAAAAATCTCCTTGTTTGGGTAAAATAGATAACACTGAAAACAAAAATCATACCCATCCAAGAACAAAAACCATAGCAAAATCGAGAACAAAGACTAGCAAAATTGAGAACAAAGACCAGCGATGCACAACAGAGGGAAGGATTTGAAGATGACGAACATGGAAAAATTGGAACAAACCAGATAGAACCACATTAACAAAATAACAAACATGATGGAACCACATTAACAAATTACACTTTGGGCATGCACATACCAAATTAGAAAACTAGAACTGGAAGATGTATTGTGTTGCGAATCACGAGCTTCCAAAACGATTGCAAGCTGAGGTGTTGAATTAGGAATACTTGCAACTGGAAGATGTTGAATTAGGGTATTGAATTAGGAAGACTTGCTACTTTCGATTACGAGATGAGGTGTTGCGATTTACAAATTGCGATTGCAACTTGCGAGTTAAATTAGGGTTTTAGGATGCTGCGATTTGCAAGCTTCCAAAATGCCGACTTAAAGAACCCTCGATGACGACTAAATCCGACAGATGACGACGACGAAAGACGAAGAAGAAGACGAACAGATGAGCTTCAGGTGCAAAGAGTGAAGGGCAAAATGACGATTAACGACGAAGAACCGTTGACGATGACCAATTCGACGACGAAGAACGAAGAAGAATAAGAAACGACGATGACCAAATCGAAGGGCGATGAACGAAGGGTGCTTCAAGTGCAAAGATCGAAGAATAGATTTCACAAATTCAATCTGTTTCAAACAGATTTCAAAATCCCTTTTCTACTCATTTTTTTAAGTTTGAAGGATTTGACAAATCCCTCCCTCCTAAAATCTAAACAAGGGATTTGACAAAAAAGGATTTTAAAATCCTCTAACCAAATGAAATCTCCCCTAGAAATCAGTTACCCAAACAAACCTTAGAGAATATAGAAGCAACTTCACTCTTCTTATCTAGGAAAAATACCCATGTAAATCTAAAATAATCATCCACAAATAAGAATGCATAAAATTTACCTCCTAAACTAGCAATGGCATTCAAACCAAATAAATCAAGATGCAATAATTCAAGACATTTAGATGTGGATGTATGCAATTTCTTCTAAAAAAAATCATCTAGATTTCTTACCTAGTTGACATGCATCACATACTTTATCTTTCACATACTTCAATGCAGGTAATCCACGTACAAGACTCTTCTTAAATAGATTTGAAATTAAATCCATGCTAGCATGCCCAAGTCATCGATGCCAGAACCAACTATTCTCCAATAATGCATTTAAACATGATAAATTTTGAGAGGAAAAGTCATCAAAAGAACATGTATAAACATTTTTAAATCGTAATGCAACAAGTAATATGCTACTATCATACCCATTCTTAATAATACATCTATCATGATAAAAAAAAAAAAAAAAAAAAAACTACGTTATAACCTTTATCACATAATTAACTAATGCTAAGCAGGTTATGTTTAAGACCATCTACCAAGTGAACATATTTAATGGATTAGAAGTGACTGTTCTTGTAATAGTTGAAGCATTCCACATTACTCATGTTGAAATTTTTTTTCCACGGAATGTTCATCGAGTCATTTTTCTGAAATTTTTCGTGAGAAGTGCCACATCCTTTTCTTGCTCATTGTCAAGGCTAATGTCATCACTATCATCTTCTTCTTCATTTTTCTGAACTTTCAATGCCAAGGACTTCTTTTTATCTTTCATGTTTCTTCCTCATATCCTCGTATAGTCGTCTCATAGGTCATTAGGTTGCCAATAAACTCATCAATGGTGTAAACTGTGAGATCTTTAGCTTCCTTTATTATAATTACATTTGGCTCCCAGACTTTTGTTAATGATCTTAAAATATTTCGTACTTTGTCCTTCATATTATAATGCTTTCTGAGTTAACCAAGGTTATTGCAGATATTATTGAATCTCGTGTACATTTTCAAAATTGATTCTTCTTCATCCATTCAAAATAGCTCAAATTAACGAACTAAGGCATTGATCTTGGATTGTTTCACCTGATTTATCCCTACTTGGTTGATTTTCTTTAGATAATACACAACTTGAGACCCTCGTATATTCATTAGCATCTAAATAACAAAACATAATATTAATAGCTTGAGAATTATTAGACAATTTCTATGTATCAAAGGAGCTCAGCTGTTTTTTCTTCTTAATCACTCCATTCTCCTTAGGAATGAATGGATTATCTTCAATGGATAGCCACACATCATAATTAGTGGCTTGAAGAAAAGCAATCATTTTATCCTTCCAGAATGAATAGTTATCGCCTGCAAACAAATATGGACAGTGCATAGACTACTCCTCACCTAAAGTGCTTATGGGTGTGCCATTTGATCTTTCATAGATAGGATTTTAAGCCAAATGAGCTAAACCAGTTCTAGTACCAATTGTTGGCCCAAAGAGCTACCCAAGAAGGGGTGAATTGGGTAGTTACAAAAATTTAACAATCAAACACTTAAGCACAAATAATTGATTTACCTAAATCAATTATTATCTTTATACGCAACGAATAAGTGTTTACTACTAAGTGCACACCTAAATACAAAATAAAAAATAAATTAATACAGTACACAATAATTTATCCAGGTTAGGTCAAGCTAATCGTGCCTACATCCAGTCCTTTGAGCTCTATGGAGATTCGCAATCCATTAAATCCCTTGATTCCTTTACCAGGTAGGAACCAAACCCTTACAATGCACGATTCTTTTACAGGCACAGAATCAACCTTTACAATTTACCATTTTCACAAACCAAGAATGAACCCTATCTTTTTACTAAGTTAAAGATAAACCTAATACTCTCTCACTTATCCTTTTCACATGGAAGGATAAACTTTTAAAAACCACTCAAAAAACAATTCAATTGCAGGATGAATCAAAGCTTAATTCTTTTCAAGGGAAAAAAATAACCTAACATTTTTATCAGGATAAAGATCAAACTCTCATCTTTTTCACAGGAAAAAAAATCAAAATTTAGCTACCTTGACTAGACACTGTATCAAATGTGTCTAATCCACTCAAACAAACATATACAAAAAAATATGAGTTTCTTCCCACAAGGAGTTTCTACCACCTCAATCCGAATATACTCAATTAATGTTCCAAATAATTATTATATGATAGATACAATGTGAGGTAATTCAAATCTGATTAATAAATAATGTGAGTAGTTAGCACATAATTAGATAAATAGGCAAAAATCGCTTAAAAAGATTTTCAAGCTTTTAAGTTCAAAAACGATTTTTCTAACAATCCTATGCTAAGAAATAAATATGAATAAAACTTAAAAGCGAATTAAAAAGCTTGGATAGATATCACCATGAAAATATCGAAGGCAATAAAAATATAGATAGTAGATGTTGATCCTAAGATTTTGATGGACAATTAAATATTGATGTTTTTATGGAACTAATAAGTCTATTAAATGTTTCAGTGTAAGAGTTCCATTGAGGATAGTCTCACGAAGAAATGGTTAAGGATGCAAAGAGACTAACAAAGAGACAAGCATTAAGAGAATGAAGATTTTGAAGAATCTAGGTGAAAACAACTCAAGTTAATTTTTACTCTTAATGTATCCCAATTAGGATTACAGACAACACAAAAATAAATTTATATTTATGTGTGTTTTTAGTAGGATCCTAATTAGTTAATATATTTGCTCCAATGTGAAATTGAAGAAGAAATATTGACCGAAAAAAGATTAGTGCTTAAAATTGATTAATAAGTGTCAATTAAGTTAACCGAGAAAAAAAATCGGTTAAAGGGATAAAAACGTCGAAGATTAGAGTGGAAATGAACTAAGGAAAAGTTGTTCCAGCTTTGATCGGTCAACCGACTAAGTAGGATTGGTCAACTGATGGGTGCAGGCTGGAAAATGGTGTAGTCTCTAGATCGATCAGTCAACTAACTGATGAGAGATCGGTCAACCTATGGCTGATACACGAACTCTCTGAATCGATCAGTCGATAGATCATGGAGGATCGGTCGATCGACTATGGCCGAGAAATGGCTCGGGGAGTATCCTGAATCAATCGGTCAACCAATACATGGAGGAGAGGTTGACCTACTAGCGAGTAATTTTGGCTTGGGCTACAACTTGAATCGATCGGTCAACTGGTGATGTTTGGTCAATCAACCGATGGTACTGTTTCAGGATTGGAGGGTTTCGTGGATTTGATTAAAAAGTAGTTGTTTATAGCTGTTTTATGTTAAAATCTTAGAGATATCTTAGGGATTTGATATTATTTAAGATATATGGTTCTTATTTTGATGTCCCTAAAGATATGGTTCACATATTTTAAATATTTCTCAAAATGGTACATTTAATTCTTTCCATCCTATCTATTTGAGATTGAGAAATATTTGAGGGAGTAAATTGAATAATTTAAAAAGCTATAATTAAGTGAATTGAACTAGGATTGATTCATATCAATATAAAGGATCTATAAGAGCAATTAAATGTCATGATATGTGAAAACTAGCCGTTAGAGAGCCCGTTTCAAATCCTTATATATAGACCTGCGTTTTTTCATTTAGAGTGATCTCAATCAATTGTTTTTTAAGAGCTATTTAGTTCTTGAGCTTTCTGAGAGTTTTTATTCTAAAATTATACTGAGAGTATTGTGAGATTATCTTTGAGAAAAGTTCTTGAATAAGTGTGCGGAAATTGTTGTTATCACCGATCTAAAGTTTCATTGCAATTTAATTTTCAATCATTTTGTGGCATTCTGGTGAGCTCGTTCCAAGCTTGAGTTTTTGTTGCTACTTGATATTATTATTTATTGCTTGGAATTTTAGATCTTTCAAATCATTTTTCTAAACTTAAATTGCTTGAAAATAATTTGAAACGATTTCTTGTGAAAATCTGATTGGGTGCTAAATTGTGTGCTACCTATTTATTTAGAATCATATTTAGAAATTCTCACTTTATTTCTCTTACTAGTATTTATCGGAACATTAATTGAGTTTAAATTAATCTAAGATGGTAGAAGCTCCGAGTGGGAAAAACTTATCAATTTGTGTAATTGGTGAGTTGTGTGCGGATTAGATATTATTAGGAATATCTAATCAGTGGCAGCTGGGTTTCAATCTCTTCCGGTAAAGATATTGAAGTTTGATCTTTTCCTAAAGTATAAAAAAGATTAGATTACTCTTTTCCCGTGAAAAGAGATAGGCATAATTCTTCCTTACTAGAATTAGATTTTGAGTGAATTTGTAACGGTTTCATCCTTACAGGGTAAAAGGATACTTAGAGTGATTTTGTGAGGTTTAATTCTTAAGCTTAAGGTATAAAAAGGATTAGGTCGTGATTCTCTCTGTAATAGAATTAGGTTAATCTTTAGCTTGATAAAAAGATAGAGGTTCTTCCTTAACCTGTGAAAATGAAAATTGTAAAGGTTGATTCTGAGCTTGTGAAAAGAATCATGTTGTAAAAGTTTGGTTCCTACCTAATTAAAGAAATTATAGTGATTAGTGGGTGTGATTCTCCGTGGGGCTCGGAGGATTGAATTAGCCAAGAGTAGCTTGGTGAACCAGTATAAATTTTGGTGTGCAACTATTTTACTTTATTTACTTTCAGTTGTTTGGGAGTGCACCTAATTTATATAAAACTTATCTGTTGCTATAAAGATAATAATTAATTTAGTATAAACTTAAGTATTTGATTTTTCAAGTGTTATAAGTTGATAATTTGCTTTAAATTTTATAAATATCTAATTCACCCCCCCTCTTGGATAGATCATTGGGCTAATAATAGAACTCAAATTGGTGATACCAAACAACAAGTGCTTTGCATCAAGAACTTATAGCAAATCTCTCGTAAAAATCTCAGCGTAAATCTCACTCTTATAAAAGTTCAAACTGATTTTTCTTGATGTACTAAACTCAATTCTCGCAGGTCTATATTAATAGACCAAGAACTAGCCCTCCAACGACTAATTTTTCAAAGATAAACCATAAAATGACACTTTAAGATCCTATATATTATTACCTTTCATTTCAGCTATGTTCTACGTAAAAATAACTTTCAAATATCTCATTTAAGTCCATAAAACTATGCTCAATTTAAAACCTTAGAAATAGGAAGTATTAAATCATTTAAACTTGGAGAATCTCAAAATATATAGACCATATCAATAGGGATAACATAATAGGTTGTTAATATCTCATTTATATTCAAATCCCCCAAATCCCTTTCGTAGAATCATAACAAAAAAAAAGTTTTTTACCAAGAGGTCAAATCAACCGAAATCTTAATTGAAACGTCGATTAACCAATTCATACCAGTCAGTTGACTAACTTGTGCCAGCTTCCAATTAGTCGTTGGCACTACACCAATTGATTGACCTTTTTCATTCGGTTGACCGACTGGATCAATAGTACTTTATCTTAACTCCAAAACTCACTGTTTGATTCAGTTGACTGATTATTTTTCTCGGTTAACCGAATTGACCCGAAAACTCAACTTTTTATACATCAAAACATATTTTTCAATTAGGTCAATTATTAAAATCATTTCACATAAGGAGCATATACAATATATCACTTTAAGATCTTAAACTTATCACTTCTAATTATAACACACATAGAATTAACTCATTTTAAGTATCGTCTGTGATCCTAATTTGTGTGGCATTAAGAGTATATAAGTAAAGAGTTGTTTTCACCTATTTTTCTTCAAAATATTCAAAACTCTTCACATCTTCATTGCATCCATATTGCACCCTTTATGTTTTCTTCATCTAATCTTCTTCTTAATCACATGCATGGAAATATAAATCTGAAACACTCAATAATTTTGAAATTCATAGTTTTGAGATGATTTTAGGGTTTAGAACCCCTTATTTTCCCTAGAAATAGAGACCCTCTTCTATTATTTTGGGGGAAATTTGTAGAAGAAATTCATTTAAGGAGCCATTTGGTAGAGAAGAATTCCTCTTTTGGAAGCCAAATCAACGAGAAAATCTCTTAGGAGCAAATTTACAAGATTTGTTTTTTTTTTTTGAAAATAAAAACATTTTTTAGAGACAAAAATTAAGAGAATCCATATTCATTTGAGAGAAAAGTATATATTTTCTTTTTCTTAGATTTGTTCAACGATTTTTTTCCAGAAAGAAGATTAAAAGATATGGTACATTTCTTTTTTCAAAATTATTACTATTATTTCTTTATACACTCTCAGCATCTATCAACGAGCTTTTCTTTAGCCTCTTCTTTTGCATTTAATCTAAGTTTTCTAGATCTCAAGTTTTTAAAAATATTTATTTTTAATTTTGCTATGCCCAAATGAATCCAATCAATTGCGATGAAAATGGGACATTATTTCACTTGATTTTTTCCCATTTGAACAATAAGATAATGGGTTAAAAAAATATTTTATTTCTTCGATTTTAGGGAAAAAAAAAATTGCGTTTTCTCTATATTTCAATCCAATAAAATGATGGAGAAGATGTAAAAAAGATCGTTTAGCATTTTTATTTTTTTTATATCTCTGTATTTCAAATCATGAGATATCAAGGGTACGTAAGAAGAATCTAAAATTTTCTATATTTTGATTCGATGAGATAATGGAGTATTCTTAAAAAAAAAAATATTGTTCGCGCTCTTCTATACCTCGATCTCTTGAGATGATAGGGGAATGTAAATATTAAAAATAAAATATATAGAACTCTCCATATTTCAATTCAATGAGATAATGGCGGATTCTTGAAAAAAACATATTATTTTGTTCCAAATATGTTAAATAAAAAATCTCAAAAAATATTTTCTTACAAAAATCAATTTCAAATTATTTTCAAAATTAAAAAAAAAAAATCAACTTCAAATTATTTTTAGAAAAATTGTGTTTCAATCCATTGAAATAATGGAGAAGATGTAAAAACAATCATTTTGCAATTTTTTTTTTTATTTCTCTATATTTCAAATCACGAGATATTGGTGGGTGGGATTAAAAAAACTAGAATTCTTTATATTTTCATTCAATGAGATAGTAGAGGATTCTTTTATATATATATATATATATATATATATATATATATATATATATATATATATATATATATATATATATATATATATATATATATATATATTGTTTGTGTTCTTCTATATCTCGATCTCAAAAGATAGTAGTCGAATGTAAATATAAAAAAATCTAGAATTCTCTATATTTCAATTCAATGATATAATGAACGATTCTTGAAAAAAAATTATTATTTTTGTTCCAAATATGTTACATAAAAATGTCAAAAATATTTTCTTAATAAAATTGATTTCAAATTATTTTGAACAAATTTGTAAATTAGTAAGTTAATGGAACAATACCATTTTTATTCCCCAAAAGGTGTGACTTTTTGACATGGTGAGTTTAGGAGATCACTTTCCCAAACAAGCTTTTTGACAAATTTGACCAACTAAATTGAAAAATAAATACTTATGATTTTATATATTTCAATCTAATGAAGTAATGGAGAAATATAAATGAACAAATATTTTTTCTTTATATTTCAACCAAATTAGATAATGGAGAGAAAAAAAAATTTAAGAAAAATATTTTTTCGTATTTCGGTTCAATTAGATATTGGAGGAATATAAATAAATACCCCCCATGGATCAATCTTACCAATTGTATATATTTCACAAGTGATCATGAATGGGAACATTTTTGACAAAAATATTATACAAATTATCATTCATTCTTTTCTTTTTTTCTACTAGAATAATTATACTCAAATGGACATTAGGTAACCAATTTTAATTGGATGTGATTCCCAACACCTTCCATGAGTATAGTCAAACTCCTTAATCATTTTGAATTCCGGGTTTAGACAAGTTTATTTAGGAGTTCTTATAGTTAATATTCTTTGTTGCCATAAGTAAACTCATTTCTCCTTTATTTACTGTATATTTCTTTTTTCATTGTTTGTTTGTTTTTTTCTCCTTTGGAACTTGAGGATGTCCACGATTGGAGGGATGGCACCAAATGTGACTATTTCTGATCTTATTTCTAATTGTTATTAACAGAAAAATTAAAATTAGTAGGGTAGTGGTTGTTAGGAACGAGAGGGGTTTGAAATTAAAGCAATTATATCCAGTTTCATTTATCATCATGAATTCAAAATTTGATGCCATTTACCACCAATCTATATAAATTGGTTTGGCAAAACAAAGATGGCCAATATGTGAATATTCAAATTGGTATGAATATAAAGCTGCATTTTTTAGGGGTATGAATATTGTTGTATAGCTACGTTTAAGCTTGTTGTGTTGTCCTGGTTTTCAATATTGTTGTACAATAATTTTTAATATTTCCTAGTTTGAATATTACAAAAAATTGAGGGTTCAATTCCTAGTTCAATGTCGCTATATTTTTTAGGGATATGAATATTGTTGTACAACAATTTTTAAGTTTGTTGCATTCCTCCTGGTTTGAATATTGCTATACAGCAAATATCAAAACAACAACATAGAGGAGGATTGGGGGATACATGATGCAATTGTTTGCTATACAGCAACAGTGTACAAACATGTTTGACATAAACTGCTGGCGGTAACATTTTTTTCCTTTCTGTATGTCCAATCTCCCTATCCCTCACAAACAAAAAAAACTTAGTGTTTTATTTACACAATTCAATTGTTTCCCAATTTGCTTGATTTGGTTTTTGATGTTTTTTTATCGTTTCTCCATTGTTGATTTGCACCCCATGGATTTTGACTAAAAATCCACTTTTGGTCCCAAATGGTTAAAATATTGTTGTACAACATTATTTTAAATAATATTGTACAACAACAAACTAACCACCAACATGGGGGGATTTGGGGGATACAGGATGCAAATGTTTACTGTACAGCAATAGTGTCTAATTGTAAAGTATGTTACTATACAATAATAATTGGTAAACTATCACAATATGTTTTGCACTTTTACCATCGTTTATATGCGTTACTGATAATTAAATGCATTGTATTTTTATTTTAACTAGGAAATGGAAAATTAGACTAACATCATACTTGTGTCTAAACGCATGGGTACTACACACATTTTTTTGTATTAATAGCTCATCAACCATTGAGGATTTATATAACCACGTGTGCGATAAGTACACGGGTCTGCGCATGGGAAATTTTAAATTGTCTTATTCAATCCCAAACTATCCGAATTGTTATTTAGGAGACATGGAGTCATTATGTAATCTCTGTAAGATTTCAAAAAGTCTTAATTTGGAATGTATTAATTTATCCATACAGTTAACGCATGTTGGAGAGAGTAGCGGAGATGTAGTTGAAACTAACACTAACTATTCAGCGAAAATTTTGAAAGTGATGAAGCTGAAAATATGTTGGTACCATACAGCCCAAAAAAGTCAACAACAATGTCTGCTGATTAGATGTATTTAATTCGTAAGGAATGACAAGTTTTTAAAGGTGGGGTTAATAATTTTAGGAATTACTGAGCAAAATATTCCATTGAAATCGAGTTTAAATTTGATTACTATAAAAATGAACCATGTCTGGTCGTGGCATTTTGTGCATATAAGTTTGAGCGCAGATGCAAATGGTTCATACGTGCGAGCAACAATAGTAAGAATCGATATTTTTACAACAAGAAAATAAACAACGTTCACACGTGTGTTGTTGTATTCTGAACCAGAAAAAATAGTAGGATTAATTCTAAAGTTGTGTCGAGTTCTATAAAAAAACATATTAAAGGTTTAGCCACTAAAGCGTAAGGTTCACATCATCAAAGAATTTAAAAATAACTATAGGTTGGACATAAGTTATCACCATACATGGTGGGGAGTTAAAAAGGCTAGAGAAGATGTATTTGTGGATTATCGTAGTGGATATGATGTAAGACCCCGATTTAGCATGTATGTCATTTTAGTTGCATTTTAGAGTGATTGGAAAATTCAGAGAAAAAGTTTGTTAATTAATATTCAAATTAAAAGTTTAGGGGTCAAATTGGAAAAATTAGAAACATTAAATCTAAACTTGAGATTTCAAATTTGTCATTAAATTTCAAGAATTTCAATATGTTAAGGGTGAAAGTACAATTTGAGATAATCATGAAGATTGGACTAAAATGAACATTTAAAGGAAGTTAGGGGAGAAATGAGTAATTAAACAAAAACTTTTCTTTAGATAAACATATATATATATATATATATATATATATATATGTTGTGTGTGTGACGAGAAATCAAACCGGCCGGCAGGGAAAGATAGAGCAGGCGACGTGGCTTCATGAGATCAAACCTATCCACTAAATTCATGCAATATATATATATGTGCATGCAGAAGAAATAATCAAGATCTCAAAATCAAAAATTTAGAAGAAAAAAAATCAGAGAGAGAGAAAAAAAAAATCGGAGGGGGGGCCGTGGGTGTTCGTGATCGCCGGTAGGAGGAGAGGCTGTTCTGATCGGCCAACGATTGTGGGTGAGAGAGGGTGTGATTATTGTTGTTGTGTTCAGGCTATGAGCGTGTGTGTGTTCTTCATACCGTTGCCGTTTGGTATGCTCTGTTTCCTTGCATAGTCACGTGGGTATGTGCTCTACTCAGAATTGTCCAGCGATGTGTGGAATGATCAACGTGCGTATGTGTGTGGCGGGTTGAGTGTGTTCTATTCTCTGTTCATCGTCGATCCTCCGGTGATCGTGGGATGGGTTGATCGTCGTCGTTCGGTGTGTGTCCGTCGTACATCTAGGTATGTGTTCTATTCTGTTTCATTGTCGTGCGTGGGTGTGTTCTCTGATATTTTGTGTGTACATGTGTGTATAGTTAGTCAAGTGAGATCAATTCTATTTCGTTGGTTGGTTTGTCGTAATTTTTGTGGGGGTGTGTGCGTTGCAGCGTGTGCGTGTATGTGTGTGTGAGCTTGGTGGTTTTGTGGGTAGGCGTGTTCGGTTGTGGGGTGGCCAGTGGTAGTTGTTGATTAGTGGTGTGGGGTGTGTAGGATCGGCGATGAGAATCGGCGAGGCATGGGAAACCATTGGTGGTCAACAATAGTAGAGAGAGAAGGGGGCGCCGGTGGGACGGGAACTGAACCAAAACAGAAAAAGAAAAAAAAAAGAAAAGAAAAAGGAAAACTACACGAATAACCCCAACAAAATTTAAAATCCATCTCGCGACCCATGAACGGTTCGGAATGGGTAACGTTTTTCATTAAGTTTATTTTAGTTTTGTTAACTTAAATTACTAGTGTAAAAAACGTCGAAATGGTGATAATAAATACTGAGACCGTTCACAAGAATAAATTTTATTCAGTAATTTGTAACGGAGCGAAATTAACCGAATAATAATTTTCATAAATAAAATGTGGGGAATAGGAAATTACGGAGCTTAGGCCCTGCATTGCACGATTAGATTATTTTGCATAAAATATTAATTTAGGCCCTATCATTATTAGGTTCGCAGGCACCGGAGTCTCGGTAGGGAGTAGTCAGTGAAAGTTTTGCGGAGCGGATAGTCAGGTTAGTGTACTGTCTTCTTGCCAAACTATATATATATATATATGATGGAAAATAGTTGTAGTTAAATTAAATGATTTCAAAATGATATGGATCAAGTAGGTTTCTAGGTGAGTTGAGAAAATGGATTTTCGATGAATTGTGTTGGTTTCAAAAGGAAGTTGAAAATGGTTTTTCGCTAGAATTTGGTGGTTTTAAAAGAGAGTGGAAAATATCTGCTTTTCTAAATATGTATGGTTTTCAAAAAAAAAAAAAAAGTGATTTTGGTAAAATCAAGCGTTTCCTTTTAAAAGAAAGTGAGAAATATGATTTTCGGATAAAAAATCGATTTTTGGAAAAGAAAGGTGGATGTGTGATCTGACGATGTTGATTAGATGATATCATTACGTTGTGATTTGATGATGATGTTATTAATTTGACGATATTTTTGATTAGACGATGCTATTGATTCGTAATTTGACAATATTATTGACTTCACGATACTATAGTATTTATCTGTTTCGGCAAAGTGATGATTATCTGCTTCGGTAGAATGATGGTATTGATTTGACGATATTATTGATTTGACAATGCCATAGTATTTATTCACTTCGGCGGAGTGATGTTATCAGCTTCGGCGGAGTGATGTTTATCTGCTTCGGCAAAGTGATGTTAGACGTTTATACTACGCAGTGATTATCCACTTCGGCGGAGTGATGGGTATCCGTTAGGAAGGTAAATCCTACGGGTGGTACGGTACCGTTGCAACTCCCGATCGTGAGGTTAAAACGATCACTAGGGCTGGCCAGTGTGTGTTTGAGTTGTGTGCTTAAAAAGTGTGCTTGAGATGTGGTGTTTTACGTATATTGGCTGATTTGATATTTATTATAATGGTGATTAGTATGATTTTTATATTAGTTGGATTTGAATGGAACTTAATTATGTCGCTTTATTTTTCCTATTTTTTTACTGGGGATTTTACGAGCTATGTGGTATTTATGAACTTACGCTTGATTCATTTATATGTTGTAAAATAAGTTTTTATTATTCAAGATGTTTTTACTAAGAATGCAGTACACTCGCAGGTGAAGCCGCTAGGAGTCGGTCCCCTACTGGCGCTAGGTAGAGTCCTATGGTGGAGTCGTGTGGAGGGTTGAGATGAACTTTCTGAGGTGAACCTGTGAGGGGTTTATGGTATTATATTTTGTTGAGGAACGGGTGTGTTCCCATAACAGAATTATGTATAGCTTCATATAGATGATGGTTTATTTATATATATGCATATTGTAATGTAATAGATGGTTGGTTGGTTGTTTTCGGTGATGTCATTATGTTGTCACGCCAGCCCGGGATGTCGGGATTTTAGGATGGGTTGTGACATTTGACGAGTTGAGATGGTATAAAGAAGTGTGCATTGATCCCGGGCAGTTGTTTTGAAATTGAATATGATTTGAGTACTGGTTATTTTAAGCAACTTTTTGTTTCATTCAGTGCTAGCATGGCTGGTTTTAAATATGTACGCCTCTATTATTTCTCGATAGGACGTTTTTTAAAGCAAAGTATAAAGGCACGCTTCTTAGCGCAACTGGAAAATACAGGAATAATGGTAAGTGGGGTAAAAAATCTAGTTGTATTTGACACGTTAATCATTTATTTGTTATTATATCCCATGTCACAATTGTTGTCGAGTGACAATGCAATTATTAATGTCATTTAAACGTAATATTTGTTGTACAGTAAACATTTCAATTGTTACTGTATAGATAGGTGTCAAACACCTAATCACTAATGTTATTACCAATCTAAATAACTAAAGTTCATGTCATTTCTAACAGGTATATATCCATTGGCCATTGGAATCATGGACTCTGAAATGGAATTTCACTAGGAATGGTTTCTAAAACAACTAATTAATCTTATACCACCAGAATGAGTCACGACGTTCGTATCAGATTGACATGTTGGGCTAATAAAAGCTGTGAAGAAAGTATTCCCAGCATTCCATTCTGTTGACCCCTAGGTTATGATGAACAATTAAGTGTTGATGTTTTTGGAACTAATGTGTTTGTTGAGTGTTTCAGAAAAAGGGTTCCATTTATTGATTGTGTTGAAGAAATCATGAAGAAAATGTTAAGGGTGCAAAGATGGACAAAGTGAAGAAATGAAGAATGTTGAAGATCTTGAAGAAATTAAGTGAAAACAACTCAATATTCTTATACTCTTAATACAACCCGAATTATGATCACTCACGACACTACTAAATGAGTTATATTTTTGTGTGTTGATATGATAGAAGTTTAGGATCCTGATTATTGATTAATTATGTGCTCCTTATGTGAAATAATTGAAAATCAACATTAAAGTATAAAAAGTTAAAGTTTCGGGTCAAATCAGTCAACTGAGAAAAGTAATTTGTTAACTGAATCAAAATAGTGGATTGTGAAGTAGAAATTAGGGAAGAAATTAATCAACCAATATGAATCGGTCAATTGATTAGAAAGGATCGGTCAACCATTGGAAACAGTAAGGTTTTCGAGCCAAAATGTGAAGTTCCTGAAGCAATCGGTCAACTGACCAAAGGTGATCGGTCAACCGGTGGGCTTAAAGGTGAAAAAGTGGAACTCTTTGAACTAATTAGTCAACCAATTAGGACTCAATCGGTCAATCGATTGTGCTGGAGCTTGATAGGAAAAATTTCCTAAACCAATCGGTCAACCGATAGAAGGGGGATCGATCAACCGACGAGTAGTTTGGTTTTGGCTTGGTTTCTATGCTGAATCAATCATTCAACCGATGGCTAGGGTTTGGTCACTCGATTATTTTAGTTGAGATTTCGAGAAATTTGGGATTTCGATAAAAAGCTAGTCGTTTTTTATGATTCCAAGGGAGAATTTCGGGAGATTTGAACCTAATGAAGATATGGTACATGTATTTTGATATATCTATTAATTTGGTCCATGTAATTAAAGATTCTCTCAATTTTGTTAACTAAATACTTCCTATCTTTGCGATTGATAGTTGAGAAAAAATTTATGGACTTATTTGAGAGTTTTGAAAGTTATTTTTAAGTGAATTACACCAAAATAAAATGATTATGTTATATGGGGTCTAAATGTGCATTTTAGAGGCATATCTTTTGAAAACTAACCGTTGGAGGACTCGATATCAATCTATATACATATAGACCTTCAAAAATAGGATGAGATAGATCAAGAACTATTAGTTCCTACATTTTTCTAAGAGTTATCATTCTGCTGAGATCATTCGAGAGAGATTTTGTGTTAAAAGTTCTTGAGTTAAATGGCTTATTGATTAGCGTCACCAACTTGAGCTATCTTGCGATTTTGTTTTCATTCTTCGGTATTTTCCTGGTGAGATCTTTCCAAGTTATTATTCTTAATTTTGATTTCATATTATTTTTTATTGCTTGGTGTTAAGATCATTAGAAAATCATTTTCAAACTTAAGAGTCTAAAAAAAATCAAAATAATTTTGTGTGATTATCTTATTATGTGCTTTAATTTGTGCTACCTACGCTTGTTTATTAATCATATATTAATTTTCCTCACTTTGAATTATCACGTAATAAATTTTGGGACATTAATTGAGTATAACTATATTGAGGTGGTAGAAGCTCTTTATGGGAAGAAACTCATATTTTTCTATATTTATGAGTTTGAGTAGATTAGACACAGTTGGGCCGGTGTCTGGTCAAGGTAGCTAGGTTTCAATATTTTCTAGTGAAAAATATTGAGGTGCAATCTTTCTCCTAAGTATAAAAAGGTTAGGTTATTCTTTTCCCTTGAAAAGAATTAGATCTTGATTTTTCCTGAATTGAATTAAGTGAATTGTAAATGTTTCATCCTAACCTGTGAAAAAAATACTTGTGAGAGTTGTGAGGTTTGATCTTTCGCCTGTTAAAAAGGATTAGGTTTGATCTTTAGCCTGTAAAACGATTAAGTTTTGATTCTTCCTGTAATAGAATTAGATTAGTATTTAGCCTGGTAAAAAGATAAGGTTCTTCTTAAGCCTAAGAAAAGGAAAATTGTAAAGGTTGATTCTAAGCTTGGGAAAAGAATCGTTGTAAGGGTTTGGTTCCTACCGTTAAAGGAATCAAGGGTTTAGAGGTTGCAAATTTCCTTCGAGCTCGGAGGACTGGATTAGTCAAGGCTAACTTGCTAAACCAGAATATATCTTAGTGTGTTGCATTATTATTATTCTTTACATTTTGTTTAGGTGTGCACCTAGATATAAACACTTATCTGCTGCGTAACGAAAATAATAATTGATTTGGAAAAAATTTATTATTTGATAATTAAGTGTTGAAAGATTTATTTGTTTAAATTTTTATAACTACCCAATTCACCCCCTTTCTTGGGTAGCTCACTGGGCCAATAATTGCCATCAGAGCTGGTTTTAGCTCAATAGGCTTATTCCTAGTTAAATTGATCACCTGGCATACACCATAGAAAATATTTTTTGTGTATCCTCTCTTAAAAGTGATAGATTCGTATATGATAATGTAATTTATGATTCTTATAACACTAGTGGTAGTGATAAAGATGATGATAATGAAAATGTTCATATTGTCATGGAAAAATTACTTTATCTGACACATCTTTTTGCTAAAGAAAACTTGAGTTTAAAAAGAAAAATTGATTCTTTTGAAAATGGAAGAAAAAGTGTTCAGAAATCTAAAGTGCATCTGGATGACTATTGTAGAACAAAAGAGTTTTCAGATGTAGTTTTTGAAATAAATAATTTTCTTTCTAAAGTGGATTTTCTTGAAAATGAAAATAGAATTTTAAAAAATGGTTTTGACATGATTTCCAAGCAAATGTCAGAGCTTGAATTAAATATTGATTTACTTAAAAAAAAATTTGAAAAATCAAAATCCGACCTCAAATCTATTTCAAGAGCTTCTGAAAATATTTCATTATCTCTTGAAACAATCTATGGAAGTGGATATGGTTCATCGTCTCATCCTTGATCACAAGCCAATGATTGTAATTTTTCTATTGTTAGAAATGATTCATGTTTTACTTCTCGTGTTATCTATGATAATCAATCGAAGTTGAGATGTTATTATTGCAATAGGGTTAGACATTTTAAAGTATCATATCTTTTCAGGAACCCTAAGTTTATTTCTAACATGAATGGATCCAAAATGAAATGGATACCCAAGAGCGCTACGCAAATATCTTATGCAGAGTTATATAATATCGGGACTGGAATGAATGGAACAATCAAAAAGGATATATCAAAGCCAAGATAGAAAGTCACCAAGAATTCACAAATGACACGAACAAATTAGAAATATATACCAAAGCCAAGATTGGAGGTTACCAAGAAGCCACAAGCGACACATGTAAATAGAAAAGATTTACCAAAGCTAAGATGGGATATCACCAAGAAGTCACAAGTGACACGTGCAAATGAAAATATCATTGAATCAAATGGTAACATTCAAAGGCTTAGAGGATACAAACAACTAAGAGAAATTGTGCATCCAAATCAATCATTGGTACAAATGATGTAAAAAGATAAGTCGTCCCAAAATATATAAGAGGTACTCCTAACCCTTCGCAGTTTAAATTTATTAAAGAGTGAGGTGTCCGACTTGCTAAATAGGTAAGTTGACAATAGTTTCTAAGACTTAAACTAAATGATGTGCTTATTTGTTATCTTAGAAATAGTGCATGGTGATTCTGAGAATCACATTTAGTTAACGTCTTTTAACATGTTTTTATGATGTGCTTATATCAAGTAGTGATTATGTGTTTAATTTTGAAACATGTTACGTGATTTAGAAAATGAATCAAGTGTTTGTGCACTCGCTAAGTATTGTTAATGACTTAGCGCATATTAGCAAGACCCTTTGTATAATGTGCTCTTATTCATGAATATATCTTTTATACAAATGTGTTGAATTGAGCTGATGTTTTATGTATCTTGAAATGATATCTTGATTCATTATAATACATAATATCATGATCTATTTGATATATTAAAGTTTTTTCAAATGATTAAATAACAATTTAATTGATACATTTATATGATTTAAATTGATCATCACATTGATAAAACTTGTATGGATAATATTAGGTTATTAAAGCATGATAATTCTTTTCGATACCATATATATGATCAGTTGAATACATGACATATCAATATGTGCTTAGTATTTTAAGTTGATATTTTTTGCACGTGGATATATTTATAAGCATTAAGTACCTAACTATATGCATGATAATATGATCTTCTCATACCATTCATGTTTTTTTATTTTTTAAATGATTATTATTTTGGAAGAGATCTAGAATGTTATGAGATAACATCTTTAATATGCATGTTATTATTGAGATATGATTCATGTTCTTGTGCGTTAACGATTATATGATTTTGATTCAATCCTAAGGGATGTTGGAAAATGAGATTGTAAAATATTGAGCTATTTGAAAATATATGTTGATGATATTATTTTCATTATACTAAAGAGAATTTTTGTCAAGAGTTCACCAAGATAATACAGGTCGAAATTGAGATGAATATGATGGGGGAGTTAACCTTCTTCCTTGGGTTACAAATCAAGCAAATCAAAGAAGGGATTTTTATTTATCAAGCTAAATGCACTTAAGAGTTGTTGAAAAGGTATCGCTTGGATGGCGCTAAAGAGTATAAAACTCCCTTAGCAACAGCTACGAAAATAAACAAAGACGATACGAGCAAAAAATTAAACGAGAAAATGTATTGAGGTATGATTGGTAGCTTGTTGTATCTTATTGCTAGTAGACCTGATATAATGTTTAGTGTTTGTTTGTGTACTAGATTTTAGTCTTACCCTAAAGAATCGCATTTAATTGCGGTTAAGCGAATCTTTCGATATTTGAGGGTAAAAGCACAAGTGGGTTATGTCACTTTTTATGATACGCCTTAGTTTCTTGGTCTAGCAAGAAACAGAACTAATTTCCTTATCTACTACGGAGCCTAAGTATATGACATTTGATAATTGCTGCGCTCAAATTCTATATATTAAGAAACAATTAAATGATTTTGGAATATGTATGGAGGAAGTCCCTATTTATTGTGATAATAAGAGTGTTATATGCTTAAGTAAGAATCTGACACAACACTCATGAACTAAGCACATAGAAATTAGACATCATTTCATTCGTGATCACATTCAAAAAAAGGATGTTACTATTGAGTATATTGATACCTCCAATCAGCTTGCCAATATCTTTACCAAACCCCTATAGGAAAATGAATTTGTGAAAATTATTCGAAGTTTAGGTATGGCTAGGCATAATGAAGTTTTCCTAGAATGATGATTTTGAATCTTCATCCCCACTTTTTGAGATGACAAAGGGAGAGAAATGGTTTGATATTTAAATGAGTTAAATAATGTTTAGAAATTTATTCGCCTAAGCATACTGATTAACGAGATATCTAAGTTGAATCGATGATATTAAGTTTTATTGAATATCATTATTGTTATATTGATTTTTGGGCTTATGTTGAATATTCGTTGAATTATTTAAATTTGTCTTCATGATTATGCTTATATGAGTTAAATACCCTTCCTCAAATTTAGGGGGAGCGTAGTTATATTTTTATTTTTATTTTGAAGAAAACATCAAAGTTAATTATCATCATCAAAAAAAGGGGAGACTGTTGATCCCTTGGTTTTGATGGACAATTAAATGTTGATATTTTTGGAACTTGTGTGTTTGTTGAGTATTTAAAAAAAAAATCTATTTATTGATTGTGTTGAAGATATCATGAAGAAAATGTTAAGGGTGTAAAGATGGACAAAGTAAAGAAATGAAGAGTGTTGAAGTTCTTAAAAAAATTTGGTAAAAACAACTCAATACTCTTATACTCTTAATACAACCCGAATTAGGATCACTCACGACACTACTAAATGAGTTATATTTTTGTGTGTTGATATGATAGACGTTTAGGATCCTGATTATTGATTAATTATGTGCTCTTTGTGTGAAATAATTGAAAATCATGATTAAAGTATAAAAAGTTAAAGTTTATGGTCAAATCAGTCAACCGAGAAAAATAATCTGTTAACTGAATCAAAACAGTGGATTGTAGAGCAGCAATTGGGGAATAAATTGACCAACTAGCATTAATCGGTCAATTGATTAGAAATGATCGATCAACCGTTTGAAACAGTGAGGTTTTCAGAGTAAAATGTGAAGTTCCTGAAGCAATCGGTCAACTAACCAAAGGTGATCGGTCAACCGGTGGACTTAAGGGTGAAAAAGTGGAACTCTCTAAACTAATCGGTCAACTGATTGGAACTCAATAGATCAATTGACTGTGCTGGAGCTTGGCAAGGAAAACTCCCTGAACTAATTGGTCAATCGACCGAAGGGGGATAGGTCAACTGACTGGCAGTTTGGTTTTGGCTTAGTTTCTATGCTGAATCAATCGATCAACCGATGGCCAGAGTTCGGTCAATCGACTGTTTCAGTTGAGATTTCGAGGAATTTCGGATTTCAGTTAAAAACTAGCCGTTTTTTAGGATTACAAGGGAGAATTTCAGGGGATTTGAACCTACTGAAGATATGGTACATGTATTTTGATATCCCTATTGATTTGGTCCATGTAATTAAAGATTTTCTTAATTTTAACAACTAAATATTTTCTATCTTTGCGATTGATAATTAAGAAATATTTGTTTAGGTGTGCACCTTGATATAAACACTTATCCGGTGCATAACGAAGATAATAATTGATTTAGAAAAAGTTGATTATTTAATAATTAAGTGTTGAAAGATTTATTTGTTTAAATTTTTATATCTACCCAATTCACCCCATCCCTCCCTCTTGGGTAGCTCATTGGGCCAACACATTCATTTTATTTGAACCAATTAATAATGAATTTAAAGGGAAAAACCTAAGCTCGCGCACTGGTGGTAAAAGAACGATTGTTGTGGCTGTTTCGTGAGTATTACACATCAAAAAACAGAGTTCAACTTTTACATACACTTAGCAGAACTGAAAACTGAGGGTTCCAAGTGTATTTCTTATTGGGTTGATGATTTGCCTCAAGAGAATTAAACAAATGCTTTTTTTAAGGGTCGAATGTATGGTGAATTGACATCCAACGCTATAGATACATTCAATGGATGGATCGTTGAAGCCAGACACTTACCAATTCAGAAGATCGTTGATCAAATTCGTGTTGACCTAGTGGAACAACAGACAAAACGACGTAACATGGCGTCTGGGGTGAACAATATTCTTTGTGAAACAATCGAGATGTAAATGTTAAAAAGATTGAAAGAATGCAGGACATAAGTGGTGTGCAAATCTGTAAATAGAGTATTTGAAGTTTAGTTAGATCCTTTTGTACTTGTGGACCTAAAAAACCATATGTGTTCTTGCTTTGATTGGAAGGACAACGGATACCATGTGTACACGCTTGCGCTGCAATTATAATGACCAATTGAGATTTGAACTCATACGTAGAGGAGTACTTCCACATGTCATTTTACCATTCAAGTTATAAGGATGAAATTTTTGTTGTGCCAACTGCAAAAAAAAAAAAAAAAAAAAAGATATTCTAATATTGCCGCCAGTTAAAAACCACCTAGGGGACGCCCAAAGAAAACGAGGATTCCATCAAAAGGAGAGTTCAATCAGAGAAAATTGAAATGCAGTTGTTACAGTGGGAAATGACACAACAGAAAAATATACAAAGAACCCATATGAGATGACAACATTTATTAGACTTTTATTGTATTTTTTTGCAGAAACCTTTATATTGTTTTTGAACAATTCTACATCTTTTGGACGTTTAATGACGTGAATGATTTTATTAATTGATATTACATTTTTCTAGGTTGTTACGCTAATTTTATGTTTGGTTATATTCTTGTGACAACTCAAACAAAAAATGTGAAATGACGTATCGATTTTTTCACCAAAACATGCAATATTATACTAATTTTACAACGTAGAATGCTTTGAGATACATAATTGTTGCATAGCAACATAGTGGTTGTTTTTAACAAAACACGTGAATATTACTGCACAGTAAATTTATGCGATAAGTGATTATTGATACACAATAACTTTTTGAATAAACACAGTTTTGTGTCCGAGAATATTTTTGTTTTGTTACAACTATGAAAACTTGTATCATTAAAGTTTTACTCATCTGAGACATTTCATGCAAGTTTATTCGTACGTAACAAGAAACACACCGACATGAAGAGGATTAATCATGAACTACATTCATCCTAAAATTACAAACATCAAATAAATTAAGAAATAAGTAAATCATTAAATCAAAATAATATAACAAAAGTTGGAACCAATAATCCCTTGAAACTTTATTTTTCTTAAGAATTGAAAAAACAAGAAAGAAAACATAGTGTCGCCCAACTCATCTTACTCAACTGCTTTGTGCATAAAATGTATCGAAGACCAAACTACCATATTTTTCATTTATTATGTCCTTAACAAGGTCTGTCTTTTCCACAATTAATATTATGTCATTGCCTTCGCGCTTGATGTTTTCTTATCGCCCCAGGACAAACTGCCTTATTAGATATGTAACAATTACTTCACAATCAGACTGAGCAAAAAAATATAAAACATTCTAATATGTCAATGCATTTACTTATAAAATCAATACAAATCCAAAATCTCACTTATTGGGTTTTCTTTTGCTGAGGTGTGTCAAAAATAGGCTCCAACGTTATTGATCTTTCTTGAGTCGAAGCGCTCAACTCAGTGGTATACCGATTAAAGTAATTAGTAATATAATCCCTCTAAATTTTGCAAACCATGAAATCACTAGTTAATAATAAACACATAATAATGCCAAACAACGTAACATAGTAAGATGTGGGATAGTGAACTTTGATGAACCGCAACAATAAAAACAGCAGCATATGATATTAGACTTGGGGGCGAGGACGGGGGTAAAATTTCAAAGCATGATAATAACACGTGTTTTGGGAGGAATTGGAGTAAATATTATTATATAGTAACAAACGAAATAGTAACACAGTGGGGGAATGAGGGGATATGAGATACAAATGTTGTTGTACAACAATAATGTCGTAAACACAGTAACTAGGCAATTATAGCTCTACAACAACTCTGAAAAAATATGAGGGTGATGGGAGCAAATATTGTTGTACAGTAACAAAGAAATAGTAACATAGTGGGGGAATAGGGAGATACGGGATGCGAAAGTTGGTGTACAACAATAATGTCGCAAACAGAATAACTAGGCAATTATAAATGTACAACAACTTCGCAAGAACGTGCAGCAAGCATTATAGAGTTATTAGTATCAACTCACAACCAATTAATGCGCAAAACATATAAAATCTTACTATAAGCTTAGCGTTTTCAAAATGTGGATAATGTGAATTAAAACTGTATAGCAAGTTGTAGTAATTTAATGTCTCTCGAAGGCAAGTAATGTCCAGTGCGACAGATTAGATTTCTCTCCAAGTGTGTTTATCGGGAACATTATCGTCTCATATCTCCCAACAATACCTTTATGAAAATTTTTGTCCAATTGTTCCCAAATGATTGCGTCTTTTTTCTATTTAACAATAGTCTATCATCAAAATCAATACATAATTTAATATGCACTCAAACTACAGCAAGACAATACACCAAAATATTCACAGATCAATCAAATCGGCAAATGAAGTTACCCAAGAAAGACTAGGCACAATAAAGACTCTATGTAGAGTGTTAGCATTTGTTCCATCATTACAAAGTTCAAATTGGCAATGGTACATTATCTCGACAAACATATATATCACCGACAAAAAAATGAGGCAAAAAAAATAAAATTGATATATTTATTAAAATATACGAAAATATAGTATATTTTCTTACTCTACAAGACAATTGTTGCTGAAATGGATGCCAAGGAAGCCGTCCAATCCAATCCATACCAAGTCACTGCAAGAAAAAAATTAAATTCAAATATTGTATTACGACTTGAAGAAAAAAGTACAAAATGAATCGAAGTAAGTATAAGGAATATATACGCATCATCTTGTGCTTCATGTATGAATTTTATTTTATCCCAAGCACTTTTGTCAAGTAATTTGGCCACCGCGCAACTGTTTTTGTTTGAGAGTTTTTCTGACTTTTTTCTAGTGATTCGATGTATTAACGGGAAATCATCCACATCAACCACTACCCAATCCCAACCCTTTTTGCTTTGTTTTTTAGCTCCTTCGTACACGTAATCTGACTTTTGTCTGAGTTTTCTTTTGTGCGCCTTGTATTTTGGCATGTTCAGGACCTTTAATAATTGGAGATAGAACTAATTCGGCAACGAATTTTTTGTCACGTAATAATTTGGCATCAATAATGGTTGTCTATTTTCTCAAACCATCCAATTGTGTCCTCAATGATGAAATCAACTTATCATGAGTCTTCAACTCAGATCGAATATGCATATTTTTGGCAACCAACTTACTATTATGACTTAACGTGTCATCCAACAGTTTTTTTATTTCACTGATCTCGTTGGGGGTATTGTCCATGAGGAAGTAGGTCAACTACTACTGTAGGCTGGACCTCGAACACATGAATTTCTTCTATGGCTAATGGCACTAGATCATCGAAGATTATTTGAAACATTATAGCACACAACATAATATACAGGAACAATCAAGCAATGCTGGAAGATAAATATTTCTACCAAAAAATTGATAGCAATTTAAATGCACAGTAATCAATCACATAACATGAGGCACATGTTACTATACAGCAACATATGTATCAACAATGAGTCAATAATTATCGACGCATATCAAGTTTCTAAAAAATATATTAAATGAGAACACATGATAAATATTGCTGCACATTAATAATTCTGCCAACAAACCCTTCGGTGACAAACAAATAATGTTATAAAGATACAATAGGCACTAACATGATCTCCACTCAGTTCATCAACCCCATAAAGTACGTTTTTTAGAGAATGTAAATTTCACCTGGTGAAATGTGGAATGTCGATCCATCTCATGTCCTCCCCACCATTAGCACTCCTTGATGATTGTAGTCTGGATTTAATAGGATTAAACACTCACAAAACATATCCTAAGAGTAGCATATAGAAATTAGAAAAAATTACTATATTAATAAATAGGAAGATATACAACAATTGTTATTGTAACTATAGACAACTTACCAATATAGCGATTACGCAGCTACAAATCATGTAGGGGTTCTTGCTTTTATTATGGATAGACTCATTTAGCTCTTTTGCAATAGCATCAGCCCATGTGTATTCAAACATTGCACGGATGTCCTCCACCATATGCACAAATGACCATTGGAAGTTTGTACCTGTGGTTGCAAAGAAACACGTCACAAAAGTATATATACATATCAATCTTACAACGTGGTTCTGATCTGTCCAATCAATAATCTCATCAATTGTCTCCAATATCACTCTGGTGGAGACTTGGTCCACTTCAGCAAAGCATCGTTAAACAAATGGACTTACAATCTCCTTTGTGTACTTGTGTTCAACTACTTTAGTCTTGTTGTTTATCTCAAAAATTAATGATATATCCCTTGAACTCAAAGTAATACATTTGTCACCAAACACAAAAGCACACCTACATTTGCAAAAACACAATGTCAACAAAACAATAAAACAATATTTAGGAAATTAAAATTAAACAGTAAATATCACTCAACAGAATTTTATCGAGATGAATAGTACAAATTTTACAAATTGTAATACTTGAGTAGCATCAAGATTTCATGGTTGCTCTTAGTACATTGCTGGACCACAACATTACCATCAACGAAAGCCCTAAAGAACAGCCAAAATATAGTGGCTAACATAACATTAGTGTGTGTTGGACGAAACTTCCTTTGAATTTTTTGCATTATATCGCAAAAGCTTCGTAAATTACATCTATTCTGTTTACCCCTAGCTTGCTTATGTGATACTAGATCGTTGTCGTATTTTGTATGTCACTCATACAAATCGTTAGATGCACCCGCCATTATCTGAGAAACAATTACGATGCAACAAAAAATTTAATGCACAATAAATTTTGAAGACAATTATAATGAAGCAAACTTTTCAAACCACGGTTAACCATATTTCAACCCAAAACTTATTAGTGAACAATAAACTTTTTCACAAAATGTTAACGTACAGTAAAAAACGAAAAAGAAACATATGGGTGGATAGGGGGATATGGATTCGAATGTTGCTGTACAGCAACAATGTCGAAATAGCAACGATTTTTTCGGTACATTCAACAAAAAAACCAATGATGGGTTGCAAGTTGTCAATAAATTTTATTGTACAATAACCTTTTTACAAAATCTTACTGAATGAGCTTGTATCACCATCTACAAGTTGCATAAGCAACTATTTTGTGTTCTAATAGCACCATGAAAATGCAAATGCAATGAGTGAAATTTATGGTATAGGGGGTTGTGTCTTCTAGCATGCAACGCCTAAAAGGAACAAAATGGTATCATGCCAACATCCACAAATAAAGCATCAAACAGTGTGCCCAATAAGTAGTTATCAACCTTTTTTACGGTGGCCACTATTATTACTCTCAAATCAGATCAATGAAAGCTTGATAACAAGCTGCCCATCATTACTTCTTTGTACAATGAAAGCTTGATAATAAAGAAAAAATAAAAAGACAATTCCCATTACAATTCTTATAACAGTCAAGATTAAAGTATAAACACAAAAGCACCAAGGAGGAAAAAAAATCCCCATATTGGATTGTTGCTAAACAGTAACTGTCTTAACAACTCAAATATCAACAATAAAAAGGAAGAAGAGGGAAATTCAAATTAGGACTTCAAGTTTGGATTTTTGCTAGACAGTAACAAATTTAGCAACTCAAACATCAACAATGAAAAGGAAGAAGCGGAAAATTCAAAACAAGACTTCAATATTGCTACACAGTAATTATCTCAACAACTCAAACATCACCAATGAAACAGAACTAGGGGGAAATTCAAAACAAGACTTCAATATTTGATTTTTGCTGTACAATAATTGTCTCAACAACTCAAACATCAACATTGAAAAGGAAAAATAGGGAAATTCAAAGCTAGACTTTTGGATTTTTGCTACACAATAATTGATTCAACAACTCAAACATCAACAATGAAAAAGGAACAAAACGACAATTTAAAACAGGACTTCAATATTCGATTTTTACTACACAGTAACTATCTCAAGAACTCAAACATCACGAACGAAAAGGAACCAAAGAAAAATTCAAAAACAAGACTTCAATATTGGATTTTTGCTACACATTAACCATCTCAACAACCCAAACATCAATAGTGAAAAGGAAGAAGAGGAAAATTCAAAAACAAGACTTCAATATTAGATTTTTGTTACAAGTAATTATCTCAACAACTCAAATATCACCAACAAAAAGGAACCAGAAAGAAATTCAAAAATTGAACTTCAATATGGGATTTTTGCTACACATTAACTATCTCAACAACTCAAACATCAACAATGAAAAGAAAGAAGAGAAAAATTCAAAACAACTCATTGAAATTAGTTGTTAGGGTTTTTATTACCTTTTTGTTCGCCTTTGAAATTGAATACAACCAATTGAAATTGGGTTGCTACGAGAGACCACACCAGTGAGAGACTGTTATGATGTGCCGTCGGACATAGCTACCTCGAAGACGTCGTTGAATGCAACTGAGACTATGGTCGCCGCCGCTTGGATCTGATTCTTCGCCGCCGATGATAGATAGGGTTTCGCAGACGACAGTGAAGGGAATAGAAGACGACAGCGAAGGGAAGGAAAGAAGTCGATGCTTTGAAATCATAAAGGTTGCTCAAATATGGAAGGTGTTTATTTTGTTTTTTTCCCCCTCAAAAACTATTACCATGTATACACACACATCACATGCTTTTCTAAGGGGTTGAAAGACATAGGATGTTTTTGGGGTTTTTACTAAATAGAAATGATGAATGGAGATATCATCAATATAATAGTGGGCCTTGGGGCCCATATTAAAAACCGAAAAAAAGATAGGGGAACCCGTGTGGACAATTGTCCTCGAAGCTTGTAGGACAAGCCAGCGGGGGCGCGTGATGCGCGCCTTCTCCAAAAACAAATGGCAGCCGGTCACATACTTAGGATTGTAGAATTCATAGTTTCAAGAGGAGTTTTAGGGTTTTGAACCCCCTATCTTTCCCTATAAACAAGGACCCATCTATTTTTTTTTTTTTTGGGGGGGGGGGGAGGGGGGGGATATGTAGGCAGAAACTAATTTGTGAGATTTTTTTAGAAAACAAAACCACTTTTGAGAGAGAGAAATTGAGGTGGCGTTTGCTAACCATTTCTCTTCCCATGCCATGCAATGGGATGGGAATTGGATGGAATAAGATGAGAATTTTGTTTCCTTCTTGAAAGTAGAATCGCGTTTGGTAACGATAATTTTATTTTATTTTGGGAACAAAATCGCGTTTTGGGAACAAAATCGTAGGTCGCTGACGGTGGCCGGCGTCCGGTGCCGGAAGTTGCCGAACGGTGGTCGAACGGTGGGCGGCCGGCGATGCCGGAGGTGACCGGCGACGGTTGCCGGCGGCGGACGGTGGCCGACCAGCCGCAGACGGCGGATGAACAATAGCGATGGCCCTCTTTAATTTTTGGAAATCGAATGAGAATAATGAGAAACAACTTTTTTTTGTTTCTCATTTCTTAAGAAAAAAGTGGGCACAATTCTCAAATAGAAACGGGAACAAAAATTACCAAACGCTATTCTCAAACAGAAATCTCAAAAATCTAGGAATGGGATGGAAATTTCTGGGATAGAGTACGGTTACCAAAGGGGGCCCGAAAGAATATTTATTTGGGAGGAAAAAAAGTACTTGCTTTTTTCCTAGATTTGTTCAAAAAAAAAAATCGCGAAGATGAAATAATAGTTCTTTTCTTTTTTTTTTAATTTTTGAATTCATTATTTTTTTCTTTATATACTCTCTATTCATCTGTCAATACCCTTTCTTCAGCCTCTTCTTTTTTAATTTAGATATCATGTTTTTTATATTATTTGTTTTTAATTTTACCAAGCCAAATGAATCAAATCAATTGCGATGAAAAGGGGACATTATTTCACTTGATTTTTTCTATTGAGAAAAGCAGATGATGGGTTAAAAATGTTTCATTTTTTTTATTACAAATAAAAAATTGTTTGCATTTTCTTTATATTTCAATCCAATGAAATATTAGAGAAGATGTCAAAAAAATCATTCTGCATTTCTTTTTTTCTTCTTCGTATTTCAAATCATGAGATATTGGGTATATAATTCTTTATATTTCGATTAGATAATGGAGGATTTTTAAATTCTTCTATATATCGATCTCATCAAGTAGCGAGGAAATATAAATATATAAAAAAATCTAGAATTATCTATATTTCAATTTTTTTGAGATCCTGGAAGATTCTTGATTTTTATTTATTTATTTATTTATTTATTCCATTTTTGTTATAAATTTGTGTAATAAAAATCTCAAAAAAAAACTTACAAAAAATTATTTCAAATAATTTTAAACAAATATTAATTAGTAAATCAAGGGAGAGATCTCTATATTACTATTTTTATTTTTCAAATATAGTGGAATTTTGACACAGCAGGTTTAGGAGATCACTTCTCTAAACCCGCTTTTCAAAATAATTGACAAAATAATAATATTTTATTTTTATATTTCTCTACATTTAATATATTGAAATAATGGATAAACGTAAATAAATAAATAAATAAAAAAATCTTCATATTTAACCCAATGGAATAAAAAATAAAAATACCAAAAAAAAAAGGCAAAATTTTTTTTCTCATATTTCAATTCAATGAGATATTATAGAAATATAAATAAATACCCTCTAGGATTAATCTTATTATTTTTACATATTTGGAAAGTGACTATGTGGGGGGACATTTTTAACAAAAAAAAATGTTCAATTTTTCGTTCTTTTTTTTTTTTTTTTGTTTTTCTTTTTCTTACAACTAATTAGATTAATTATACCTAATGGATATTAGTTAACCAATTTTAATTGGATATCTCAGGTTGTCTAACACTTTCACCGTGCATAACCGAATCCCAAAAATATTTTGAACTCTTGGTTTTGACTATTTTATTTAAGAATCATTTTTAAATAATTTGGGCTATTAAAAAAATAATAAAAATAATTTTTTTCAATAAATTAGGTGACCTAACAGACCTATTTAAATCCAATGTTGGATGGTGACGCTGTTTTCTTTTTATAAAAATCCTACCCAAATTTCCTTTAAGAAAATTGACACATTTAAGGCCCTTTTTTTTTTTAATAAAAATCCAAACACATTTCTAAAATTTCAATTATTTTCCCAAAAAATAAATAAAAATGTTGTTCTGGATTTTTCGGGACACGTCAATTTTGTTTGGCATAACATCCTGGAAACTTCTGTTAGAGGAAAATGATTTTTCTAGTTACTTGTTTTTTTTTTTTCCAGTTTTGTTGTCTAATGTTTCAATAAAATTGTTCATTTATCAAAAGAAAAAATTAATAATTACGAACATTACTCTATGTATAACTAATTGATACATTTTGTTTATTTTTATTTTTTAAACAATAAATTTTGATTAATAACAAAGGGTAGTTAAGTAATTGATTCATTTGGTTTATTTTTACTAGTTAAGCAATAAATCTAATATCTAATGTTAATACCTAAAATTGGAAGGCAACGACTTGGAATTAACTATGGCTAAGTACTGGCAATCTCTCTCATCTCCTTACTCCTATCACAATGGACGATCAAGATCTATTATTTCTTACTACTAATGTAATATCTCAATAATTTATATTTATGAAAATAATATTTTATTAAAATTATTTTTAAAAGGTTATTTTGTGTATTACGGAAATTCTAGGATGCTAGTGAATATTACAATATTTTAGAGGAATAAAAGTATAAAATAATATATTAAATAATTAACATTTTTGTATGATTGTATGTGTTTGTCTTCGTGTGTGAAGGAAAAACCAAAGGATAAAAAAAAAAAAAAAAAAAAAAAAAAAAAAAAAAGAAAGGTGGTGTCATGTAGGCATGTAGGGTTAAGTGGACATGTATCCTGTGTCATGCCATGGGCATGTATCTTTGCCATATTAATCCAGCAAATGGTATGTGTTAATTAATCAAGCAAAAGAAACCATTAAAAAAATAATAAAACAAAAAAACAAAAACATGTGGGTGCCACTAAATTACTCATGTGTGTGTGTGTTGGGGATTTAGGGCATTTGATAAGAGTAAACAGTATGAACAAAGAAGAATTAGGGAGAATATGAAGGAAGAAAGAAATAAGAAAAATAAATTGAAAAAAATGATAAGTTTATGTGGTGCCAATTATCAATTTTGGATTTGAGGTAGAATTCTTAATATTTTTATATTGTGTTTAATCTCTTCATTTATTGTATATTTTATATTATAGCCGTTGTTTAATTATAACTATTGATATGCATGGATTATTTATAAACATGTAGTATGTGGCAATTATGTGATATACATGTTAACATGTTATTTGTTAGATTGTTTAAATACACGTACTAAAGAGATTAAAATTCTACTGGGTGTTGCCTCATACCCCTACAGTATTTATTGCAGGATCTACGAAAAAGAAGCTGCGAAAGAAATTATATTTGGATTTGTAATTAATTTTGTAATTTTTGTATTTATTGTTTATTATTGTAAGATTAATTAGATTAATTGGTATTTATTAATATTGACATAGTTGAAGACGGTCCCAGTTAAATTTATGATCGTCGTTGTAATAATATTAAATCAAGAAAAAAATAAAGTAGCTGTTGGATTATTTACTATTATAAAATTATCATATTTATAGGTGTTGAAGTATTTATGGGAAAATTTTAGTTTAATTCTCTTTAGGAGAAACTAAGTGGCTTCCCTGGGAAACATGATCGTTAAAAGTGGTATCATAGCTTCGGTTGTAGATTTTATACACTTGGTGAGTTTTGTGTCAGTAATGGACAATAAGATAGGTTGTTGAGTTAAAGAAAAAAAATGGTCGATTTAAAGGTGAGTATATTGTCTTCTATTAAATTGCTAAATTATATTTTCGTACTAAATTCTGAAGAAAAAAAAATTATTAAAATGGATGGTTTTATAACATTAGATGTGTTGATCCCGATGTTTTGATAGACAATTAAGTGTTGATATTTTTTGTGGAACTATCGTGTTTGTTGAGTGTTTTAGTTTAAGAGTTTCATTCAAGATCAAATCATGAAGTAATTATGAAGAATGTAGAGACGGACATTAAAGAGTATTGAAAATTCTGAAGATACTAGTTGAAAACAACTTAAATCTATTTTACTTTTAATGTATCCCGATTAGGATCACACACGACATATTTTAATGATTAATATTTATGTATGTTCAATTTGATAAAATTAAGGTCCTAATTTGTGTTCAATTATTTGCTCTAATGTGAAATTGAAAAATAAAAATTGACTTAAGCAAGATTAGTATTTAAAATTGAATATTAATGTGAATTAAGTTAATTGAGAAAAGAAATCGGTTAAAGAGTGTAAAATGTTGAAGTTTGGTGTTGAAATAATTTGAGAGTAGGATGTCCCAACATTGATCGGTCAACTGACCATCAAATGATCAGTCAACCGATGGGCATGGGCTGGAAAAAGGATGAGTCTCTGAATCAATCGGTCAACTGACTAAGAGAGATCAGTCAACCGATGAACCGAAATGAAACTTTATGTATCGATCAGTCAACCAACCATAGGTGATCGGTCAATCGACCTTTGTTTGAGAAATGGCTTGGGCTACAACCTGAATCGATCGATCGACTGATGGCCTATGATCGATCAACCGACTATGTAGTTACAGGTTGGAGGATTTTCAAATTTTGCTCAAAATTAGCCATTTTTGGCTTACCTAAATTTGTTATTTTGGGGATTTTGATATATTGAAGATATAACACTCCTATTTCAGTATCCATATAGATATGGTAAACATAATTAAAGTGTTTCTCAATTTGGTTCATTTAATACTTCCTATCTATCCAATTTGAGATTAAGAATTAATGTAGGGACTAAATTGAATGTTTTAAAAGCCATATCTAAGTGAATTAGACCAGGAATGAATGGTGTTGATATATAGGGTCTATAGGTGCATTTAAATGTCATATCTTTAGGAAACTAACCGTTAGATGGCCTGTTTCAAAATAGCTTAAATAGACTTATATTTTTTGAGATCAATATCACTTAGATCAAGAACTTTCAGTTCCTGAGCTTTCTAAGAGTTGTTATTCTAATATTATATCTAGAGATCAATCTTATGAAAAGTTGTTGAGTTAAAGCACTAATTGTTTTGGTGTCACCGATCTAAACTATCTAGCGATTCAATTTTCAATCTTTCGGTGGTATTTTGGTGAGATCTTTCCAAACTATTTACTCTTTATCGTGAAATCACATTCTTATTATTGCTTAGTTGATAAGATCTTGTTAAAATAGTTTTTTAACTTTAAAGAGCATAAAAATTCTTTTAAAATGATTTTTTTATGATTATCTAATTATGTGCTTAATTAATGTGCTACCCACACTTTATATAATCGGATATTGAATTCCTCACATAAATTCTATCACTAGTGATTTCAGGACATTAATTGAGTTTAATTGATTGAGGTGGTAGAAGTTCCGAGTGGAAAGAAATTCATTGATTTTTATAATTGATAAGTTTGTGCGGATTAGATACTATTGGGAGTATCTAATCAGGGATAACTTGGGTTTCATTCTTTTTTGGAAAAAATATTGAGGTTTGATCTTTGCCTAAGGTACAAAAATGTTAGGTTATTCTTTTCCCTTGAAAAGAATTAGACTTGATTCTTCCTAATTAGAATTATTTGTGAGTGAATTGTAATAGTTTCATCTTTACCGGTGAAAATGATACTTAGAGTGTTTTGTGAGGTTTGATCCTTAGCATGTGAAAGGATTAGGTTAGTCTTGAGCCTGGTAAAAAAATAAGGTTATTTATGTGCTTGGGAAAAGGATTAGGTGGTGATTCCAACTTAATAGAATTAGGTTAGTCATTAGCCTGGTAAAAAGATGAGGTTCTTGCTTAGCTTGGGAAAATGATAATTGTAAAGATTGATTTTAAGTCTGGTAAAAGAATCATTGTGAGAGTTTAGTTTCTACCTAGTAAAGGGATCAAGTGGTTTAGTGGGTGCTAATCTCTATGGGGCTCGGAGGACTGAATTAGCCAAGAGTAGCTTGGTGAACCAAGATATATCCTTGTGTGCTGCTTTATTTACTTTATTTATATTTTATTGTTTGGGTGTGCACCTAGATTAAATACACTTATCCGCTGCATTATAAAGATAATAATTTATTTAGGGTAAATCAATTATTTGATTAATTAAGTGTTGAGAAGATAAGAAATTTATTTAAATTTTTTATAACTACCCAATTCAACTCCCCTCTTGGGTAGCTCATTGGGCCAACAAGATGGATCAAGTAAAATGTTGAATGTGAAAACTTATTTTTATTATTATTATACTACTATCCCATAGTTATGTCATGACAGAATGACATATCCTACAAGATGTTGTTGAATATGTTGTTGATATGTTGTATGGAGACCTGACAAGAGTAGTTGAACATAATGTTGATTACCAGTATGATGGAGTTGAATATGTCATTGACTATCAGTATAATAGGGTTGAGCATGTTTTTGACTATGAGCATAATGTGGTGAGATCTGACAAGATGGCAAGTCCTGCAGGTAGTTGAATATGTTGTTAATTATCAGTACAATGTGATGGTTTATACCACGTGATTGATATATTGTTGTTGATCAGTTGATATATTATTGTTGATTATTAGTATGATATGGTAGTTTATACCACATATGTGCTCCTACCATTGGAGATATTGAATGGTTCTGACACTAGCAATCTTAGATTGCACAAATGTGCAGATCATAGTACAGTACTGTCATAACTCTTGTACGCGCAAGGATTTCATCGTCTTCCTCGCGGTATTGACTACTCGCAAGTATACGAGATCTAGTTTTAATATAATGGATCTTGTAAGATCGGATATCGTTCCATTGGGAAGTACGTGTAATTCGGTTGAATATTGTGATTAAAATAGTTTCATATTATCTCGACTAATCAAAATTTGTTTATATTCTATTTAATCTACTAAGATAAATGACAACTATTAGGTTAGTTCTAATTACACTAATTACTTAGGTATTGATTTCTTTCACATAATGCATAATTGATGTCATTAAGTTAGTTATGACGGTTTTTATCTATTCCGACAATCTCTGTATCGATAATTCCTCCGCTACCTCTCCCGAGTGTAAGACGGGGTATCACACGACTTCGTGTCAACGAAGAAGTCCCCCTCAATGCCTTAACGACCCGAGGTCGTATGAGTCTTAAGCCAACGTCATGGATTGCATACGTTCTAACACCCTCCCAGGTCGTTAGAACGTCACGTTGCATTTACCCTAGTCCTAATGCAGGGTTACCTCTCCCAAGTGTCAAACCCCGTATTCTCGGTTTATCAATACAAGCATAATATCAAGAATAACGGTAAACACAATCGGATTTAGACAAACAACACGTTAAAGTAACATTAATTCATTCAACGTAACATTTATATGATTTCAACTACACCTAAGTAACATTTAACTAATACTACAAGATCTTAGCCATATATCATACAAAATAAGAGGGATTTAACATTATTAGATATGAAAAAGTAATTACAAGGATAAAAACAAGAGAAGAACGATCAAATCTGAAAGTAAAACGATCCACTGTCGCTAATGATCGATCCGCAAGTGATTCGTCTTTGCCCAAATGATGAATCTCCTCCTTGATCTCTAAAATATAGCTTAAGAACTCTCTACTAGAGTTAGGGTTCATCAACAACCTTTTTCAGACGTGGGAAAGGGGTATAAATAGGCTAAAGGTTTCAAAAATATCTAAACAGATATTTTGGTCTGTTCTGCGAAATGCACCTAGGCGGTAGAATCTTCGCCTAGGCGGAGTTTAAGTCGGTTAGAAATCCTCCTAAGCGATGGTTTATTCGCCTAGGTGGAGGACTAACTTCCTCGTCTTCTTTCATTCTGACTGATTTCTGCCTAGGCGGTAGAAACTTCGCCTAGGCAGATTTCAGCATTTCAGCACTTCCAGCATTCTGACAGAATTCCGCCTAGGCGGTGGAAACTTTGCCTAGGCGGATTTCAACATTTTAGCTTTTCCAACTTTCTGACGGATTTCCTCCTAGGCGGTAGAAACTTCGCCTAGGCGGATTTCTACATTTTAGCATTTCATCCTTCTGACGGATTTCTTCCTAGGCGGATTTCCGCTGTTCTTGAAACCTCCATCTTTTTTATCTTTCAGCTACCATTTTTTCCACCATTTCACTCAGTTTGTCGATTGTTTATGTCCCTACTCCTGACTTATAAAAACAGCTAAAAAGATATTAAAACTTTAATAAAATACTCGAAAACTGGCAAAATCGATTTAGAATTAGATAGGTATTTTACACCTATCAAATATCCCCAAACTTGGAATTTTGCTAGTTCTCGAGCAAAACACCCTAATACTAAATAACACTAACTACACTAATTAGCTAATTTCTAAACTAAAAATAAATAATTATTAACAAATAAGAAGTAAACACCTGTAAGATTTAAGTTCAATCAAAGAGACCATGCGATTCTTCCCTCAACAACCTGTAATCAGATTCGGTTAAGGAATAACACACACCACGTGGTGCTCTAGAATTTCAACACTCAATATTAGTTAAAATCATTTTAGATCCAATTGAAATGTCTGTGTGTGAGAACTCAGATATATAACTAATCAAACACCGGATTGGATTATTCAATGAATAAGGTCATGACTTAAACTTGTTAAAGCATTCAGGAAAGCCATATGCTTGACTGGGCTCAACTATCCACTAATGTAGGTTCGAACATTCACAGAGATCAATAGGGCTTGGCTTGGCTTTGAAGAACGACCAAGGGTATCGTAGAAATAAAAACTCGTTATAATTTTAACGATACCCGAGGTACAAACGCTTGTTGCTAAATCTCTCTCGTAACCCCCTATCTTTGAAGATATAACCCTGAACAATATTACATAAACTGGTATTCACTTGTCACAACAACCGAGATTAAACACTATATTCACATAGTGGTCTTTTTTTTTTTCTTTTTTTTTTCTTTTCTTTTTTGTAGTAACACACACACCCAAACTTATTCAATTTTGTACAATTTTAGGGGCGTGTAAATACAACTAAAGGATTGACAAGTGAATACGCTTATACTTAACCAAAAACATTTAAACTGATACCTCGATTGTCCGCTTCAAGTTAGCATAATCTAATGCTACTTGATTTTACTCAATTTTTACTTTTATTCTTAGCGACAAAGGTTTTGAAAGATTTACTTGGTTAAAGTATAGAAACAAGTTCAGAATTGAAAAGTTTATGGCTTCGACAGGAGAACGAGGGAATAAATTTTCAGGTTAGTTTCAAACAGTTCAAGCGATAAAAATGAAGGCCTATATCATGCCTCCGGAATTACCTTACCTATAATTTTGCCTCAAGCCTCCCCCAATCAAGTTCTAGATTCCTCATTTCTGTCATGAACTTATTACTAAATAATCGGCGTCAAATCGTTTAACTAATTATACAATGAGTTTATGCGATCGTGCGATTTAGGATCAAAATAATGTTTACCTAATCGACATGCTAAGCACACAAAACACACGTGAATGGCATTACCCCCGATCTCAATATTCAATTTAGGGGATAATTTTTATTATCGGGACATGGTTCGGACGAACTCAAAAACTCAGCATGCACGTACAACTATATTCATTAACATATCTACTCTAATTCTACAAACTAACATTACTTATGCTAATGATACTTACACATGCATAACTAATCATTACACATGCATAACAAAAAGAATCTCAAAATTTACAAAAATTAAACATTAATATCATTATAATAAAAAATTTGTCCACAAAAAGAATTTTGTCCCATTCACATCAAAAAAATTTCATCCTTCATATCCTAAAAAACAAAAACAAAAACTACATGCTTGCATGTTTAATACCCCCAAACTTGAACGAGGCAGTGTCCTCACTACCTAGGCAACGAACCCAATAACAGAATAGAAATCTAAGTATTGAAAATTGGGTCGGACACATACCTAGGAGGGAAGACATACAAGTCTAACCTCCTACCGTTCATTGGGGAGGAGATGGTGGTTGCAGCTCATCGGTCTCGAAAGGCGGCATGGGCATATAACGCATCATATCGATTCCGAGGTGCTCAAATAAAACCCATTGATTTTGATCTTGCTGCCAAATGTAGTTATCCATGTAAATCTCTATTCGAGAAAAATTATTTTGAAGTTGGCTCATGTCGGATTGTAGACTATGGATATCTCGCGAAATCTGGGTTAGTTGGTCACGGCGGGTTGTGGGCGTTGGTGGCTCCGAAGGGCCGGCTTCTTCCTCGTCAGGACCCTCTTCTCCCTCAATTGGTCCTCCCTTCCACAATATGTTAATCATTGAAAAATCAAGCGGTTTTTTAGGTGGCAAGGGGCTTGTTGACATGACACGAACTCCGGCATGCAGAAATAGAGCGGTTAGGAAGGAAGGAAAAGGAAGGCCACTTTTCGTCGTCCTGGCAGTATGAAGTATTGAAGAGTAGATGTGCCAACCGACATTAACGGGGGTCCCTCTATCGATTCCATATAGCATAAAAGCTCGCTCCTTGGAAACATCGGAAACGTGGGAGGTGGGGAGCAGATTGGTGCACATAAATTGATGCCATATCTTCAGGATTGGTTTGAGAAACTACGCCTTAAAGATGTCCTAACCCTTCCATGTATTTTTTCATTGGACATTACCCGTAGTTAGGGTCTGAATTATAGCATTCATCGTTGGTGTGGCAGCTTTGAATAAATCTCGCGAGGCTTCCGGCCCCGTCAAACCCAGCAACTCATTGAAGTGGTCTACATTGAACAAAATTGGGATGTTTCAAACCCTAGTCTGAAAGTCAGTAGCCTTGGTAATGTTCGCGTAGAACTCGCGTGCCAGGGCTAACTCCCCTGGTGGGGGTGAAGCACAGAACTGTTCCCATTTTCGACGTTGAATGACTGTCTTGAATTATTCATGGAGTTCTTGCAAAGGTCTGAACCCTCTTTGGCGAATGCCGGGACGCCCATTTTCATGTTTGTTGAAATGGTCCTCGGCTTGCTTGGAAACGAATTTTAGGGAGTTGTAATCTGAGGCAGCCGAAGATTCTTCTGTGCGTGGTTGCTTAGATGCTCGACGCTTCGCCATTTTGCCTATAAATCACAATCACAACATAATCCACAACAATAACAATAGAACACACAATTTAAACCATTGTCAGCGAACACACAATGCCCTTTTAACAAACACATACCAACCAAAAACCAAACTACAAATTTCACAAGATATCATACCAACCAAAACCAAATCACATTTATTTTCCGCAATGTAACCTAAAATAAACGATTCTCATTGTGTATCTACACATAAACATGATAGGTTTTACCAAAAATCATTCCTAAATCCCTAATAGCATGAAAAACTCAATCCTAGGGTTTAAAAGGGTTTAGGGTTCTAGCCAAATCCAAGGTTTTTTTTTTTTTGAAATGAATGTGAAAATGAAGCAAAGATTTCAACAATTTAATGAAAAATAGGATCATTGATACTTACTTGTTGAAAAATTTCGGTCAAATCACTTGAAGATGGCGATTTCGCATTGTTCACCGCTTAAACCCTAGATTTCCGAAATCGGAAGAGAAATCCAATGCTTGGATGAAGATTCTTGGTGGAATTTGAATTTTTTCGCTATTTAGGATGAATTTTCAAAGGGAGGGAATGATTTGGGATGGTGAAATTGAGAGGTTCTTGAAAATTTTAGGAGGGAAGTACCGTTTGCGAAGAGGAAGACTGCGATTTAAAACAGGGTTGTCCTGAATTCGCCTAAGCGAAGGTTTTTTTGCCTAGGCAAAGTAGTGCCTTTTGTTTTTTTAAAAGACCTCCTGACGTTAATTCGCCTAGGCGGAGGTTTTTCCGCCTGGGCGAATTTACGCCAGTGTGAAACCCTTCGAGTCTGTTGTTAATCCGCCTAGGCGAATTTACGCCAGTATAGAAACTCAGCTCCTTTTTCCGCCTAAGCGGTGGTTTTTCCGCCTAGGCGAAGTTACGCCAGTGTGGACTTTGGCTGAATTCCTTCATGTTTTCACAATTTTCTCTACACATCTTGCTTTCATTTTGTTCCTCAAACGATTTCTAGCATGCAATTCAACCCTAAGTATTTAGCCTCATCAATTCACTACAAAAAAAATAATATTCCGAGATCAATACAATCTCCAAAAAGTAATTTATACAAAAGTTGGGAATGTTCGTTACCCTCGATGACATATCAAAAGATGTTGCTTGGTTTTATGTCCCTAGCTGGACGTGTATGAATTCCGGATTTATCCTTCAACAAGGGAGAGGTTCTCCACAACTCACTCTCCATCCTTGAAGTAGTGCTTGATCCGCTACCCATTGACTCGGAAAGTTCGTCCGTCTTCGCTTTCTAACTCGATAGCACCAAATGGATAAATATGTTTGATCCGGAACGGTCCAGACCACCGGGACTTCAACTTTCCGGGAAAGAGTCTCAGCCTTGAGTTAAACAACAGAACTTGTTGGCCCGGACTGAACTCCCTCCGGACTATCATTTTATCATGCCACTTCTTCGTTTTATCTTTATAAAGCTTGGCATTCTCATAAGCCTCGTGTCGGAATTCCTCAATTTCATTAAATTGGAGGAGATGTTGCGCACCAGAAGCTTTTAGGTCAAAGTTGAGTTTCTTAATCACCCAGAATGCACGGTGCTCTAATTCAATGGGCAAATGACACGCTTTCCCAAACACCAATCAATACGGTGACATGTCAATCAGTGTCTTAAAAGCCGTGCGGTACGCCCATAAATCATCATCAAGCTCCACCGCCCAATCCTTACGATTAGTATGAACCGTTTTCTCTAGAATTAACTTAATTTCTCGGTTTGAAATTTCAGCTTGGCCATTTTTCTGTGGGTGGTATGGTAAAGACACCTTGTGTCTAACCCCATACTTTGCCAACAAAGCACTAAGCATTTTGTTACAGAAGTGGGTTCCCTCATCGCTGATTAAAGCTCGAGGTGTCCCAAACCGTGTCATGACATTTTGTTGAAGGAACTTTAAAACCACTTTGGCATCATTGGTAGGTGTTTCCATGGCCTCGACCCATTTGGACACATAATCCACCGCTAACAGAATATACTCTTTGCCAAATGATGGCGGAAATGGCCCCATGAAATCTATGCCCCACACATCAAACAACTCAAGCTCAAGAATAGACGTCAATGGCAATTCATGCTTTCTCGATATGTTTCCCACCCTTTGACATCTATCACAAGTTTTCACAAACATACACTAATCTTTAAACAAAGAAGGCCAGTAAAAACTTGATTGAAGTACTTTTGATGCAGTCCGAGTCACACCAAAATGGTCGCCACAAGGTGATGAATGGCAATGGTAGAGAATACTAGCCATTTCCTCCTTCGGAACACTTCTCCGGATCACCTGATCAACATATTTCTTGAATAGAAATGGCTCATCCCACAAATAATACTTTACATCAAAAAGAAATTTCTTCCGTTAGGCTCTCGCCAAATCAGGTGGTAACACATTACAAGCAAGATAGTTCACAATGTCCGCATACCAAGGAAGTGCATTTTCAACTGAAAATAGTTGTTCGTCAGGGAACACTTCTGTGATGCCAGACTCCTTACCAGCGTCTTCTTGAATTAACCTTGACAAATGGTCGGCAACAACGTTCTCACTCCCCTTTTTATCCCTTATTTCAGCATCAAACTCTTGCAATAGAAGAATCCACCTTATCAATCTCGGCTTGGCTTCTTTCTTTGTAAACAAGTACCGAATAGCCACGTGATCTGCGTAGACGATCACTTTTGACCCAATGATATAAGACCGAAACTTAACACAAGCAAAAACAACAACTAGCATTTCTTTCTCAGTCGTGGTGTAATTCTCCTGGGCATCATTCAATGTCCTACTTGCATAATAGATTGAGCGGAAGATCTTCTCCTTCCGTTGGCCTAACATCGCGCCAACGGCATAGTCACTCGCATCGCACATAATCTCAAATAGCATCTCCCAGTCCGGAGTAACCATTATTGGAGCTGTGATCAACTTCTCCTTTATCGCCTTAAAAGCCTCCATGCAAGCCTCATTGAATTCAAATGAAGTATCATTCTCAAGAGGGTGACATAATGGCTTCACTGTCTTCGAGAAGTCCTTAATAAAGCGCCGGTAAAATCCGGCATGCCCCAAGAAACTTCGAACTCCTTTCACATTAATCAATGGCAGAAGTTTCTCAATCATTTCAATCTTTGCTCGGTCTACCTTAAGCCCCTTAGAAGAGACTCGATGACCCAAAACAATCCCCTCTTTAACCATAAAGTGGCACTTCTCCCAATTAAAAACTAAATTTTTCTCCTCACATCGGTCAAGAACAAGCGCCAAATTTTATAGACAGTGATCAAAAGACAACCCAAAGACTGAGAAGTCATTCATGAAGATTTTCATTTTCTCTTCCACCATATCAGAAAATATTGCCATCATACACCGTTGAAAGGTTGTCGGTGCATTGCAAAGAAGCAAACGTCCCATATGGGCATGTGAAAGTAGTCTTTTCTTGGTCCTCTGGTGCAATGGCTATTTGATTGTAACCTAAATAGCCGTCAAGAATGCAATAGTACTCATATCCGGCTAATCGATCCAGCATTTGGTTAATGAAAGGGAGAGAAAAATGATCCTTCCTCGTCACCTTATTCAATCTTCCATAATCAATACACACACGCCATCCCGTGATGGTCCGTGTAGGAATAAGGTCATCCTTATCATTCTTCACCACCGTTATACCTCATTTCTTGGGCACCACTTGCACCAGGCTAACCCACTCACTATCAGATATAGCATATATAATTCCCGCATTCAAGAGCTTCAACACCTCAGCTCTCACCACTTCTTTCATAGCCGGATTTAGCCGTCATTGATGTTCAATTGAGGGTTTGAATGCATCCTCTATCAAAATCTTATGCATGCAAACTGAATGGCTAATTCCTTTGATATCTGATATAGACCAAGAAAAAGCGGATCGATGCCTCTTCAAGATTCTTAGCAACTTACTTTTCTCTTTTTCTGTCAAAGATGATAAAATTATAACCGGATTGGCTAAATTCTCTCCCAAAAAGATGTACCGAAGATGTTCCGGTAATTGCTTGAGTAATAATCCACCGTGAGGCGGATTTGATTTCTCGGGAGAGTTTTCAACTTCTTCAATCTCCGCCACATAAAGAGGATCCTCTACGTCTTTAGATTGAGCATCCAAAGTCAGCACGTAGTCTACAACATCAAGTTCTATGGTAGAGCCTTCCTCACCAAGATCCCCCACAGATAAGAAATTTGTGAGAGTATGCTCTAACGAATCCGTCTCTATATTTGCAAGAAAGAACTCCCTCACGCAAGAGTCCACAACATCAACTCGATTGCAATTGGGAAGTTCATCCAAAAAGTTCATAATTTTAAAAATGTTGAACCTTATCTCTTCATCATTCACTCTTAACGTCAGATTTCCATTATGCACATCAATTAAGGCCTTTCCCGTTGCAAGGAAAGGTCTTCCTAGGATGATAGGGATTTCTCTAACTTCTTCCATTTCTAGCACAACGAAATCCACCGGAAATATGAATTTGTCTACCTTCACTAGCACATCCTCAATGATACTTTTAGGATAGATTAACGAACGATCCACCATTTGAAGAGAGATCATTGTCGACTTTGTACTCCCAAGTCCTAACTTCCGATAAATGGAATAAGTCATCAAATTAATACTCGCCCCAAGATCACAAAGAGTCTTATCAAAATGAGATTTTTCGATAGTGTACGGAATTGTGAAACTACCCGGATCCTTCAATTTGGTAGGCAACTTCCTTTGTAGTATTGTACTACACTCCTCCATTAGCTTTACCATTTCGTACTCCTCCAACTTTCTCTTATTTATCATAATGTCCTTCAAGAACTTGTCATAGTTGGGCATTTGCTCCAATGCATCCGCAAAAGAAATGTTGATGCGAATTTTCTTGAAAATTTTAAGAAATTTTTCAAATTGGGCATCCAACTTCCTCTTTTGGAATCTTTGAGGATATGGAAATTGGGTTACTAGAATTGGTAGATTCTCTGAAAATGTTACTCGCCCCGGCATCACCCTTTCATCTCTTCTTCTCTCTTCGACTTTCTCTTGGTTCTTATCCTCATTCAAGTCTTCACTCGACTTCTCCTTTCTTTCATCGATTTTTACTTCAACTTTCTCCTCTGCAATTGTTCTTGGTTCATAATGATGAAACTCATGACTCACTTCCGGCTCGATTTCCATAGGCTTGCTCACCTCCACTTCTCTTTTGCTCCTTAACTTAATCGCCTTACATTACCTAGGGTTGGTTTCCGTGTTACTTGAAAACTTTCCCTTTTGTTGCTCTTGGATGGACCTAGCAAGCTGTGCGATTTGAGTTTCTAAAGACTTCACCATGGCATTGGTGTTTGTACAAGTTGTATCGATTGAGTCAAGTCGTGTTTCATGTTTGTTCAGCTGGTTATGCGACTCACGCATCATAGTCTGAGTCTCCTTCATAAACGAACCCAAGAATTCATCCAAATTTGATTTTGGATTATGCATTGGTGGTTGTTGCATTTGACGATTGGATTGCATCGGATATCCCGAAGCTTGATTTCCATATCCCGGAGGTGGCCGCAAAGAGTTCTGATTGTTCGCATATGAGAAGTTTTTATGTTTGCGAAGTCTAGGATTGTAATAAGTTGGAATGTTGGTAGCGGGCCTGAAAGTATAGGCTCGATTGTTTAGAAAGTGGCATTCCTCAAACTCATTATCCAATCCAGATTGAGAACAACTTGCTGCAATCTCCTCTCCTTGACTTGACAAAGCGCCTTTTGTAGACATGGCGACCAATTGATCCGAGAGCTTGGACACTTGGGCTGATAACATTGCAATATGGTCAGATTCTTGGATAGAAGAGACCCGTCTTCCCGTGTTTCTCTCATTCAGCCATTGATAATTGTTAGCCGCTATTTTTTTCCAATAGTGCATTAGCTTCGATCAGGGTTTTGGACAACAACGATCCCCCTGAGGCAGCATCAATGATCGTTCTGGTTTGTCCATCCAACTCGTTGTAAAATAATTAGGTTTAAAACTAATCCTGATACCCGTGTTGGGGGCACCTTCGCAATAGATCCTTGAATCTCTCTCATGCCTCTAACAACGGCTCAAAGTCTCTCTGGCGAAACTGCGCAATCTCACCTCGGAGTTGAGAAGTCTTTGAAGGTGGAAAGAACTTAGTGAGAAACCTTTGTACAAGGTCCTCCCAAGTACTAATGCTCCCCGGTTGGATCGACTAAAACCAACCCCTTGCTCTATCTCGTAAAGAGAAATGAAATAACCTCAACCGTATGACATCTTCGGCAACACCATTTATCTTGACAGTGTCACAAATCTCAAGAAAGGTTTCTAAGTGGACGTTGGGGTCTTCATGAAGATTCCCGCCATACTGGTTTTGCTGAACCATGTTAATTAGGGCGGGCTTCAACTCAAAACTATTTGCTTGGATCAGCTGCCTCCGGATCCCTGAATAGTTATCCAATATTAAAGGTCGATAATAATCCTTAAGGACTCGTTGTGGTCGCTCCTGCTCCGGAGGCTGGAGTGCGTGCTACTCTGGCGGTTGCGGAATATTTTCACGTCCCCCGGCCATAGTGGTAGCTTTCTCCTTTTTCTATTTACCAATGCGTTGATTACGCCGCATGCACTACTTAGTTCAAATAAATAAATCAAATAAACAAATGAATTGAATGAAATTAAAAGTAAAAGAATTATCGTGATTAACATTCAACTACTTGATCACAATATCAACTCAATTAAAACACACCGTGCATCCCCAGCAACGGCGCCAAAAACTTGTACGCGCGAGGATTTCAATGTCTTCCTCGCGGTATTGACTACTCGCAAGTATATGAGGTCTAGTTTTAATATAATGGATCTTGTAAGATCGGATATCGTTCCACTGGGAAGTACGTGTAATTCGGTTGAATATTGTGATTAAAATAGTTTCATATTATCTCGACTAATCAAAATTTGTTTGTATTCTATTTAATCTACTAAGATAAATGACAACTATTAGGTTAGTTTTAATTACACTAATTACTTATGTATTGATTTCTTTCACATAATGCATAATTGATGTCATTAAGTTAGCTATGACGGTTTTTATCTATTCCGACAATCTCTGTATCAATAATTCCTCCGCTACCTCTCCCGAGTGTAAGACGGGGGATTACACGACTTCGTGTTAATGAAGAAGTCCCCCTCAATGCCTTAACAACCCGAGGTCGTGTGAGTCTTAAGCCAACGTCATGGATTGCATACGTTCTAACGCCCTCCCGGGTCGTTAGAACGTCACGTTGCATTTACCCTAGTCCTAATGCAGGGTTACCTCTCCCGAGTGTCAAACCTCGTATTCCCGGTTTATCAATACAAGCATAATATCAAGAATAACGGTAAACACAATCGGATTTAGACAAACAACACGTTAAAGTAACATTAATTCATTCAACGTAATATTTACATGATTTCAACTATACCTAAGTAACATTTAACTAATACTACAAGATATTAGCCATATACCATACAAAATAAGAGGGATTTAACATTATTAGATATGAAAAAGTAATTACAAAGATAAACACAAGAGAAGAACGATCAAATCTGAAAGTAAAACGATCCACCGTCGCTAATGATCAATCCACAAGTGATTCGTCTTTGCCCGAATGATGAATCTCTTCCTTGATCTCCAAAATATAGCTTAAGAACTCTCTACTAGTATTAGGGTTCATCAACAACCTTTTTCAGACGTGGGAAAGGGGTATAAATAGGCCAAAGGTTTCAAAAATATCTAAACAGATATTTTACCCTGTTTTGCGACATGCGCCTAGGCGGTAGAATCTTCACCTAGGCGGAGTTTAAGTCGGTTAGAAATCTGCCTAGGCTATGGTTTATTCACCTAGGCGGAAGACTAACTTCCTTGTCTTCTTTCATTCTGACTGATTTCCGCCTAGGCAGTAGAAACTTCTCCTAGGCAGATTTTAGCATTTCAGCACTTCTAGCGGTTCAGCACTTCCAGCATTCTGACGGAATTCCGCCTAGGCGGTGGAAACTTCGCCTAGGCGGATTTCAATATTTCAGCTCTTCCAACCTTCTAACGGATTTCCGCCTAGGCGGTGGAAACTTCGCCTAGGCAGATTTCTACATTTTAGCATTTCATCCTTCTGACAGATTTCCGCCTAGGCGGTGGAAACTTCGCCTAGGCAAATTTTCGTTGTTCTTGAAACCTCCATCTTTTTTATCTTTTGGCTACCATTTTTTCCACCATTTTGCTCAGTTTGTCGATTGTTTACGTCCCTACTCCTGACTTATAAAAACAGCTAAAAAGATATTAAAACTTTAATAAAATACTCGAAAACTGGCAAATTCGGTTTAGAATTAAATAGGTATTTTACACCTATCAACTCTCAATCGTGAGGTGAAACGATCTTATGGTTAGTAAGGAAGTATGTGTGTATTTTATTACATAAAAGTAAAAAAAAATATTAAATTGGTTTAAAATCTAGTTGTTCTATTTTGATGATATTTGTGGGATTATTTTTATACCGCTCGATGTGTGACTATATTTTGTTAGAAATGGATTCTGAAAAAACAAAATACTTGATCCATAAATTATTTTTATATTATGAAAACAGTACACTAATAAAATATTTTATCTCAAGTAATTCAAATAGATATTGGTCAACTATTAGCGTTAGAAAGAGTCGGAGTGTGGGGCGATTTTTTAGACTATTGGGGCTAGTTGTTGACAAAATAGAAGTTTGACCTTTTGTGATATAAAAGTTGTATACATATATTTAGTATATTTTGATTGACCAAATGTGATTAGACTGACAATTTTGGTATAAAAATTTAAGGGGTTAATAGGTCAAATTTAATTTCACTTTTAAAATTTAAGGGGTGCAGTTGTCATTTTGAAATGTTAAGCTTAATTTTTTTTTTTTCTTTTAGAAACTGAAATGGAGGGCTTTGTGTAAATTATTTCATAAGAAAAATGGAATGTGTAAATCCCATTGGATAAGGCTAAGAAAATTAATAATAATAATAATAATAATAATAATAATAATAATAATAATAATAATAATAATAATAATAATAATAATAATAATAATAATAATAATAATAATAATAATACTTTTTATGATATATTTTGAATACATGTGTGTTGCAAGTTAATTACGTGGACAAAATATTATTGTGATTTTCATGCAAAGATTTCTAGCACAACTTGCCATCAATAACTGTATTTTTTTATGTGATGTAAGTGTCAAATTTGTTTTGACACATAAGCATGCAATAGAAATTGGAGGATTAAATTATTTGTGCATCTATCATTTTGTCGTTAAAGATAATAATATATTTTCTTATTTTTAGAGAATCTCATTATTGGAAACCTGTGTTAATATTTGATTTAATGAATATGGTTACGAGCTTATAAAATTAAATTCAGAATAAAAAATAAAATCAAATTATGGATCTGTTAGCATCGAAATAGACCCAATTCAAGTGAGACTACCATGATCTATTAAAAATATATATATTTATTCATTTAAAAATATATTATTATTATTATTATTATTATTATTATTATTATTATTATGCGCAACGAAAATATTTAGAAATATAAGATTCTTTGACAATTAATTATTTCTATTAAAAGTTACCAACAAAGGGCACATATTGTGTGTTTTGTTGAATCCAGTATGGGCCACCGCAAATGCGGAAGTGACGAGGTGTAGCATGGATTTTGTAAGTTATGAATTGTTAGTGACTTTTGGTTATGGGACCCTACATAGAGAACAGTTGTCCTAGAATCGAGTGTGAAGTGGTCGTGCGATTTTAAATTATTATTTTTCAAACAAATTTTGAGGACACAATTTATTTAAAGGGGTAGATTGTAATACTCCAAAAATTTATATTTTTAAAAATAATATTTCATTAAAAATAAGCTAAAAAAACATTTAGAGATAATTTTGTATATTACGAAAATTCTAGGATGTTAGTGAATATTAATATATTTTAGAGGAATACAAGTGTAAAATGATATATTAAATTATTAACATTGTGTATGATTGTATGTGTGTGTGTATGTCTTTGTGTGAAAGAAAAACCAAATGACAATGGAAAAAAAAAAAAAAAAAAAAACAAAGGACAATGGAAAAAAAAAAAAAAAAAAAAAAGACAGGTCTCATGTGGGTTGAGTGGATATGTGTCATGTGTCCTTGGCATATTATGCCAACAAATGGGATGGTGTCAATTAATCAAGCAAAAGAAATCATTAAAAAAAAAAAAAAGATAATAAAAGAAATAAAAAAAATCATGTGGGTTCCACTAAGTTACTTATATATATATGTGTGTGTGTGTGTGCGCGCGCGCGTGTGTGTTGGTGTTGGTGTTGGTGTTCGTGTTGGGAGTTTAGGGGAATTGATAAGAGTAAATAGAGACAAGCAAACAAAAACAATTGATGAACAAAGAAGAATTAGGGAGAATATCAAGGAAGAAAGAAATAAAAAAAGTAAATTGGAGAAATTATAATTTTTATGTGGTGTCAATTATCAATTTTGGATTTCAGGTAGAACTATTAATCTTTTTAATATTGTGTTTAATCTCTTCATTTATTGTATATTTTATACTATAATGGTTGTTTAATTATAACTATTGATATGCATGGGTTATTTATAAAAATGTATTATGTGACAATTATGTGAGATACATATCAAAGTGTTATTTTTTAGATTGGTTAGATACATTTATTAAAGAGGTTAAAATTCTATTAAGCATTTGTCCATACCCCAATAAAAGTTATTATAGGATCCACGAAAAATGAGTTACGCTAGAAATTATATTTAGATTTGTAATTAATTTTGTAATGTTTGTATTTATTGTTTATTGTTGTAAGATTAATTAGATCAATTGGTATTTATTAATATTGGCATAGTCCAAGATGATCCAATCAAATTTATGGTCGTCGTTGTAATAATATTAAATCAAGTAAAAAATAAAGTAGTAGTTAGTTTCTTTACTATTGTAAAATTATTAGATTTATAGGTTTTGAAATATTTATCTAGAATTTTAGTTTAATTCTCTTTAGGAGAAATCGAGTGGCGACCTTGGGAAACCAGGTCGTTTCAACTAATATTCTAACCCTAATTCAGGGCCTCTTTCCCAAATCCCATTTTTCCAAAAACGACTTCACCTCCTATGCCATAGATTATCGTACTTTCTCAACACTATTCTCTCTAGCATTTGATGTCCGATTTGGAAACTTAACATGGAGGCAAGGACAAAAGCAGTGTAGAGAAACTACAGAAACCCGACGCTCGATCACTCTTGGCACATAAAGCCGTCGCTAATGAATCCAGCAAGTTGAGACAGTGAGGGTGATGATTTCCACTCATGATAATGACACCAACAATTCCCACTCGCAACGAAGAAGGCAACACCTCAGTTTAACCATCTTAATTATCCTAATCATTGATTCATCACCCATCCATCACCATAAACACTAAAAGTTCATCTCTTTCTCCCTCTCTCTCATCTGGTTGTCTCCTTAAAAACCTAAATTGTTGCTCAATTAAGCAAAATATAAGTTTGATTTCTCCAGATCTATCCTCGATTTATTTAGATCTAATTTTGAATCGTATAGATCTGACCCCAATTTTTGTAGATCTGACTATATTGTGTAACCACCTCTTTCCACGCTCGATCTCATTTCTCATGTGACTTTTTGAGACAACGCAAAGGGTAAGAATATCAGTATAGGTAATATCTATAATGGGTCTATTACTATTGAAGATGTGATATTAGTATACAGTCTTAAATATAATTTGCTTAGTATAAGTCAATTATGTGATAAGAGATGTAATGTTATATTTGATAATAATAGATGCAATATTAAGAATTAGCATAATAATAGTATATTACTTATTGCATCACGCGTTGAAAATATTTACACATGTTCATTTGAGGATTTCTCGGCACAATATTTATCATGTTTAAATATTTTATCTGAAAATAGTTGGTTATGGCATAGACGTCTTAGGCATGAAAGTATAGAGTTAATATCCAATTTGTTTAAGAAGAGTCTAATACATGGATTGCATGCATTAAAATATGTTAAAAATAAAGAATATGATGCATGTCGTTTAAGAAGAAATTGCATACATCGACATCGAAGTGCCTTGAACTCTTGCATCTCGACTTGTTCGGTCCTTATGCCATTGCTAGTTTAGGAGAAAAATTATATGCGTTCGTAGTTGTTGATGATTACTCTAAACTAACATGGGTATTTTTCTTATCTAAAAAAAATAAGACAGTATTTATTTTCTCTAAATTTTGTAAACGTGTGCAGATTGAGAAACAGTCATGCATAATTAATATTCGTAGTAATAGAGGTGGAGAATTTAAAAATGATGAGATCATCAATTATTACGATGAACATGGATATGCTCACAATTTTTCTGCACCAAGAACACCATAACAAAATGTTGTCGAAAGAACGAATAGGATGCTTCAGGAAATAGCTAGGATTATGCTGAATAAGAATAATCTTCCTAAATATTTATAGCCCGAAGTGATAATTATTGCATGTCACGTTATTAATAGAGTATCTATTCGAATAGGTTTCAATAAAAACCCTTATGAGATTTGGAATGACAAAACTCCAAATATATCTTATTTTAAAGTTTTTAGATGTAAATGTTTCATTTTAAATGATAAGAATAATTTGGGTAAATTTAATGTCAAATCATATTATGGTATTTTTCTTGTATGCTTCGGATAGTAAAACATGTAGAATAGTACATTAGTTGTGGAAAAATCTATGCATGTTGTATTTGAGGTATATGATCCACTTGTGTCAAGAAAAGATTTGGATGATGATGATTCAAGCACAATGACTAAATAAAACAACCAGAGAGTTATTAAAAAAGTATGACTTGGATGGTGCTAAAAAAAATACAAAACTCCCATGGCAACAGATGCAAAAATTATAAAAGATGATATGGGCAAAAACATCAATGAAAAAAATATATTGATGTATGATTGGTAGCTTACTGTATCTTGCTGCTAGTAGACCTGATATCATGTTAGTGTATGTTTGTATGCAAGATTTTAATATTGTCTGAAAGAATCTCATCTAACAGTTTTTTTTCGATATTTAAAGGAAACAAGTAATCTAAGAGTATGGTATCCTAAGGAGAGTGATTTTAAACTGATTAGTTACTCCGATGTTGATTTTACTAAATGCAAAATTGAGCGTAAAAGCACAAGCGGTTCATGTCACTTTTTTGGGCATGCTTTAGTTTCTTGGTCTAGCAAGAAACATAATTCAATTACCTTATCTACAACTGAGGCAGAGTATATGGCAGCTAGTAATTGTTGTGCTCAAATTTTATATATTAAACAACAATTATATGTTTTTGAAATATGTATGGAATAAGTACCTATCTACTGTGATATTAATAGTACTATTTGCTTCAGTAAGAATCCAACACAACACTCATGAATTAAGCACATAGAAATTCAACATCATTTTATTTATGATCATATTCAAAAAGGAGATGTAACTATTGAATATGTTGATACTTCCAATCCGCTCGTTGATATCTTTACCAAACCTCTAGCTAAAGATCAATTTATCAAAATTATTCGAGATTTAGGTATGGCTAGATATAATGATGTATGCTTAGAGTAATGTTTTGAACCTCTGTCCCCACTTTTTGAGATGATAAAAGGGAAGAAGTTATGAAATGTTTAGGGTATTTGTTCGCCTAAGCGTTGAAATTATATAGGAGAAGAAATTTATTTTCGAGTTTTTGAAACATTTCTCATTAACAATGCTTAAATGAGTTAAAAAAACATCCTCAGATTTAGGGAAAGAGATTGTTAAACATAATATTTTGATGAACAATTAAACGTTGATGTTTTGTGGACCTAATGTTTTTATTGAGTGGTTTAAGATCTAAGTTCCATATATTTTATCGAGAAGGAGAATCATTGAAGAATTTATAATGGGTGTAAAATGAAGGCAATTGAGATATGAAAAATATTGAAGACAATTAGGTGAAAACAACTCATTGCTTTTGTACTCTTAATGCAACCTGAATTGAGATTACGCACAACACTTGAAAATGAATTAGTCTTATGTATGTAGTGATAATTTTAGAGTTCTAATATGTTTTTATGAAGTGTTAAGTCATAAAAATATTTTTGGTTAAGTGCCTAATTGAAAAAATGGTTTAACACTTAAAATGGTAATTTTTCGGGTCAATTCGGTCAATCGACGAGTAGGGTCAGTTGACTAATGATTCCATTAGCCAAAACGAAAGAAAAAGGGAAAGCTTTTGGATGAATCGGCCAACTGATCAAGGCAGTACATCGGTTAGAATATGGACTATTGCAGAGGGGCAGTCGATCGGCAATAGACTCAGTCAATCGGCAGAGATAGAACAGTCTTTTGACTATTTTGGTTTTTTGAGTCAAATCTCCTAGTTTTTAAAGTGATTTGAATGTTTACTTATATATATCTTATATTATTTGTTTTTTATATATATTTATGTATTCTCTTAATTGAATTGATAAAATACTTCCTATTCTAAAGGATTTTGATTTGAAAAAGTTTTAAGGACCAAATCGATTTTTCTAAAAGTATTTATTAATGAAACATACTTATTTTGAAGGTATATGATATATGGGATCTTAATGTGCCATTTAAAGCCATAACTTTTGAAAACTAGTCGTTGTAGATCTAGTTCTAGGTCTATTAATAGAGAATTATGGGACTCAAATACAGTAATCAAGAACATCAGCTTTTTGGCTATTCTAAGAGAGATTTTTTCATTGAAATTCATACGTGAGATCTTTCCAAGCTATTCTATTTTTGGTCACCAGTTTGTATTTTGCTATTGAGGTATTGTGATCATTTTCGACAAATTCCGGTGAGATCTTTCCAAGTTATTTATTTTGTTTTCTTAGATAATTTGATTAATTGTTTGAATTATTTGTTTCTGAAAAATCGTTTTCAAATCTTATTTCGTGAAAATCTTTCAAAGCGGTTTTTATTTAAGAAATTTAATTATTTGATATTTGTGCTTAAATTGTTTAAAATCATATTTGTGCCTTAAATTGAATCTATCACTTAGTATTTTGAGACATTAATTGAGTATAATTGTATTGAGGTGGTAGAAACTCATTGTGGGAAGAAACTAGTAAATCTTTTGTATTTGCGAGTTTGAGCGGATTGGATACGTTTGGGTCGGTGTCTAATCAGGGTAGTTAGGTTTTGATCTTTAGCTTGTGAAAAAATTTAGGGTTTAATATTTTAGCCTAAGAAAAGGATTAGGGTTTGATCTTTAGCCTACGAAAAATATTAGGTTAATATTTATCATTTTAAAAGATTAGAGTGAGACAAGGTTCTTCCTAATCCTGCGAAAATGATAAGTGTAATAGTGTGAGAGTGTGATAGGTTGGTTCTGAATCTGTGAAAAAAATCAGTGTTGTAAATGTTGATTCTGAGCCTGTGAAAAGAATCAGTGTTGCAAAGGTTGATTCTAATCCTGTGAAAAGAATCAGGATTGTAATGATTTGATTCCTACCTGGGAAAGGAATCAAAGGGTTAGTGGATTGTGAAATACCTGTGAAGCTCAGGGGATTGAACGTAGGTAAGATTAGCTTGTCAAACTCGTATAAATTCTTGTGTGCTGCATTGTTACTTTTCAGTTTGTTTGGGTGTGCACTTAGCTAAATATATTTTCGATGTTTAATAAGATAATAATCAATTAGAGAAATTTATATCTTGAAGTTGAATTTATTGTTTAAATTTTTATAACTACCAAATTCACCATCCGTCTTGAGTAGATCTTTGGATCAACAGGTATACTTATTTCTGACTGTGTTCAATTTCCAGTGTCCTGACAATATCTGTGCGGTTTTCTTTTTGGTGTTCTAAAGGTATACTGATTTCTACGTTGTTTGGACTTAAAAATATATTTTTAGATCGTCGATGTTCGAATTTTGGATGATGTAGGCTTTCACGTATGAAAGAAATGAGGTACTTTTTTTTTTTTTTTTTTTTCTAATTTTCTAATTTTTATTTCTAGATTAATGGTCAGTTTGTGTTAGTTTGAAAAAAAATGAAGATTTTATTATTTTATTTTTTTCGGTTTGTTTTTTAATTGCCAGATTTTTTTTGTTATATTGTGAGTTCTTATCAATCACTAATTTTTGATACTGTACTTTTATGTTACTGTTACCAAATTATTGTTTTGTTCTGCTTATATTCTCAAGTTACTTATTTCTAATTTTGTTCATTTTTCGGTGTCCTAACAATATCTGTACATTTTTCTTTTCAATGCTCTAAAGTTGTACTGATTTCTGATCAATTATTTGGACTTAAAAATATACTATTAAATTGCCTATGTTTAGTGTTTGGTGTTTTAAAATAAAGTTGTTCTTGAGTAGTCCTAAAGTATATTGTTAGAGCACCAATTTCTTGAGCACCCATTTCCGAACGACAAACTATTAGAGCACCCATTTCTCGAGCTAAAGTTTATCTATTCTTGAGATAAAATTCGTTTATTCTTGAGTTAAATTTCAACACATTTAATTGAAGTTGTTTTGTTCCCATATTTATGTTACCTATTGAAATTGTTGTTTTGAAATTTCAATGAACAACATGTTTCAACACATTTTCCTTTTTTGAGTTAAATTTCATTGAACAACACATTTTGAGTTAAATGTCATTCAACAACACATGTTCTTCAGTTAAATTTCATTTGTTCTTGCTTTAAGTTTAAATACATTTAACTAAAGTAGTTCTTGAGATAGCCTTCAACACAGTTTTTGTTTTGAAATTCAATTGAACAACACATTTCAACAAATTTTCCTTGCAAAATATGTCAAATTTAAAATCAAATTGGAAGGGATTCAAGATGAAGATTATTCTCTTACGAAAACTGCTTGAGTCTTCAAAAAGCGAAGAAAAAAAAAGCAACCATGTAGCCTTTTTTTTATCCAGTACCCAACAAGTTACATGAATTTTTGTTCACAACCTATTGTTTATGTTCTTCTCATTTCTTTTTTTGTAATTTTATCATTTAGGAGTCTTCATTATTGTTTTGTAATTAGGTTTATGTGAGATTTCTGTGCAACAATGGAGATGTTATTAGACAATTTTCACAGTGTATGGGCTTCATTATTACAATTTCTTCCCCCATGCTAGACAACGTCTTTCTTTCCCTTAATTGTGTTGTACATTGGAGTTATTCAAGGTCTTTATTTTATCTGCTTACCTGTTCCAATCCGTGTAAATAATCTTTTAGTGGGTTTTTGTTTATCGCTCAATTTTGCAACCAAATCTGGTCATCGTGTTGTATTCTCTTCATGTCTCTTCTGTAGCTGTTGACTATATCTCTAATTTACAAATACAAAGATTAACCAATTTTTCCCAAAGCCCCCTCATGAATTATTGTGATATATTATTGTATACTGCATTCTAATGGTTTTCATCCTTTTATTTGTTCTTCTGTATTACATATCAATTTTGCAACCAAATAATGTTTATTATGTGTTCTTTTTTGTTGTTGTATCTTTTGATGTTACTGAAAGAGATTTGGTTGTGTTTGACATTTTACTATACAGACATGATTCTGATATTTATATTATGTGTTTAATTTAAAAATGTAATACCATGGTAAAAATTTATAAATTTTTGTTCAAGCATGTTTCATTAAACTATGGATTTATTGTCCATTACAAAAAAAATAAGGATATGTAACAGGATATGATTAGTCTTTGTTAGTTAAGAAATATGTACTTTTTTTTTTCCTGAAATCTTATTTATCTAATAAATTTTGTATTAATATATGTCAATCTCTTTTCAGGTCTTTTGAGGGGTTGAGGAGATCGATAGTATCTTATGTGTCATCTCAATTAGTTTTTGGAACATTTTGGGGCTTCTTGATTTTGGTTGCAACTTGCCTTTTTTAGTCATTTTGTCAACCAAGAATAAAGACAAGGGTAAACCGATAAGAAAACCAATTTATATCTAACAATTTATGTGTAGCAATTATGAGTTCAGACGATATTGATACAATTGGTTGTTGCTGTTGAGAAATTAACAAGCCACTTAAAAGTGGTGCTCCATTGCAATAACTATATCTTTATGTGTCAATATTTGTGGATACTGGTATTCAATGGAAAGTGGCACAATAAGACTTATTTTTTTCTAAAATGAATGGGAATTAATAATGTTGATTGTGGAGTTATTCTGGTTTCTTTTTGTGTTGGTTATATGTGAATTGGTCATTTGGATGGGTTGTGATATGTATTTTGGATCCACAAATCATTTTAACCATAATAAATGTGCGTTGGGTTGCATAGATCAATTTATTCGTCATTTGTAGGATGTATATATTATGGTTCTTAGAGAGTAATGAGAACAAATGTAGAGTGATGAGATATGATATATTTTGTTCAGTTTGTACTCCTACCCACATGTGCATAAGTATTTTTTTTTTTGAAAAATGTTGAACATTCAACATTGGAGTGTCATGGGGACATCAAACCTCAAATTTTATTTGTGTGTTTATATGATTATTGTTCCCCTATTTAGTTTTTGGTCACACTGTTGAAGATGTATCAATAATTTTCATATCTGTATAATTAATTTTAGCGGAATATAAATAATGTGAAATTTTTGTTTCTTTTTTGGTTATTATTAAAAAGTTAGGTCATATTAGCAACCAATAACTTTTTTATCCTGATGACATTATCTGAAATTTTGGGGGTTAATTTTGAAGTAGTTTTTTATGAGTCTAAATTTATTATAAATATCATTCCTATTAGTTGCTCTATATTGGAATTTTGATGTATAACTACATTTTTTTAGATGGTGTGTTAGATTTTTTTTGTATTTTTTTGTTTCCAATAAAGCTCGGTAATCAGTATTTCATGACAAAATTGCGGGAGTGTTGTAAAAACATATATTTTTTTTCTTTTTCGTTTTTGTTCTGTCATTTTTTGGAATAAAAAGTAAAATAAGAAACAAAAAATTCTAACCTAAAATGCCATCCCGACAAATCTTTTATTACGTCTCATATATCTAAATCTTAGTCAATTTACATATTTGTATTTAAGAAATATAGCATGACTTGAATTGATTTTTAATTAGTATATATTGATTTTGTTAGGAGTTTTAAATAGAGGAAGAAAAATATAATTTTTATTACTTATTTTTGCATTATGACCAATAAATCCAATTTTTTATTATTGAAAATATCACCAAACTCCCGCATATTGCGAGTGGGTCTAAAACTAATTTTGGTTAAAAATCAAGGATAGTTAAGTGCAATTATGTTACAAATGTTAATGGTCATTTCACGTGAAGCTGATAAGGTAAAATGTCAAATGTATGTTTCTAAACTAAATGGGTGTAAAGTGATGATGGGAAGGTAAAATGGGTGTTTTGAATGCAATTAACTATATGCATAGTTGCATACAAATGCTGCAGCTGAAGGACCATCTCGGTCTGATCTGTGATTTGGCGAGAGAAGGAAGTTGAAGAATCTCGATTCCAATCTACTATAAATCAGCAAATTAATAGTACATTAACGAAAGTGGCATGGAAGATGGGTTTAGAGCAGCAGATCTGTCGACGATCGGTGGAATTGCCACGGTTTCGCTATTGCACTCCTTCATACCTACCCATTGGCTCCCTTTCTCCATTGTCGGCCGCGCCCAGAAATGGACCCTTTCCCGCACTCTCCTCGTAAGTAAGTTCTCTCGCTCTCGCTCTCGCTCTCTCACCATTAACGCACTTGCGCACAAAAAAATGTAGCTCTTCAAATTTTGTTGCTGTCGTGTTCTTATCAATTGTGTTTGGCCGAGAGATGGGATAAGAGATATAGATTGATAAGAAGAACATGTGTGTGTTTCACGAGATTGATTGCTGGTCACGCGATTAGCACATTTCCCCTTTTATGGCATTTGCTAGAAATGGTAACGTATATTAGGGCTTACTGCTGTTATTTTTAACCTATGAAAGCACGAATGAATGCTAAAATTCGAATAGTGCTCTAATTTTGGGACCGAGAAAGCATATTGGTAAATTAAAAATCGGATGTATAAGTGTATACTTATTTTTATTTGTGTAATTTACTGTTCTTTTTGTTGATATCTGAAAATAGACAAACGGTTCGAGCAGAATTTTAAGCAGCAAGAAATCAAAGCAGTGACATTTGACATGCACACTAGAGTCGATATGCCAAGATAAAACTTGATGGGTTTACTAAGAGATATTGGCATGGTGTCCAAAGAAACATGGAACAAAAAGGGAAGACAACTATAATCCGGTGGGGGGACATGTAACATAGATCGAAAGAAAAGTAACTTTTGACATGCTATATGCAACAATTATCCAAGCACTTAATCTTAAACAACTGCCCTCTACTGTGTCTGATTATGTAGTTAATTTGAGAAACTAATGTTAAAGGGGTGATACTGAGGATGAAGCTAACTAGATAGTGGAATCTTTAGAACCGTCTGAAAAAGGCAAAGAACTAGGGGACGAGCGTAAAAACACTCACTTCATTGTTATGAGATATATCATTATCACTGTAGTAAATTTTGATGCTTGGTAGTTGGGAGCATATCAGTATTTTTCACAATTATGAAAGAGGGTGGGAATTTAGTTTGTAATTTTGTTAGATGGGGGAAGTTCGATGAATGTGGAATCCAAGTCCATTGTGGATTGGTTAAAGCTCAAAACTGACCCACACCCTCACTTATATAGGTGACTTGGCATGTCGTTGTCCATGTTGAACTTGGCCATAGGTGTTGAAGCAATAGAACCCTAATATGAGGATGAAGCTAACTAGATAGTGGAACCTTTGGAACCGTTTGAAAAAGGACTGGGGGCCGAGTGTAAAATCACTCACTTCAATGTTATGAGATGTATCATTATCACCCTATTAAAATTTTATGCTTGGTACTTGGGAGCATACCGGTATTTTCACACTTACGAAAAAGTGTGGGAATTTAGTCTCTAAGTTTGTAAGATAGGGAAGTTCAATGAACGTGGAATCCAAGTCTATCGTGGATAGATTAAAGCTCGAAAACAACCCATACCCTCACTTATATAGGGTTTCCTGTGTGGATAAGACCTCCTTACTTGCTTCAGAGACTTTCTTTGTACTGATTAAGAGGCTTGACTATTCCAAATAGATTAAAAAAAAGGGCAGCCCGGTGCTACAAAGCTCCCATTATACGCAGGGTCCGGGGAAGGGTCGGACCATTTAGGTCTCTTGTACGCAGCCTTAACCTATTTTTTTTGCAAGAGGTTGTTTTCATGACTCGAACCTATGACCTCCAGGTCACATGACGACAACTCTTACCGTTGCGCCAAGGCTCCCCTTCATTCCAAATAGATTATATGTGACATTTTAATCATCTTCTCCTAGGTCGCCATGGCTCTATGATGTGGATGCCAGAAACTTCGGTAGGGATGATACTTCTGTTTTTCAATATGTTAGGAGAAAATTCATTTGAAAACCAGCCAAACGCAATCCAAAAGAAAAGTAAAACAACAAAAATTAAGCTATTTTCTCTAACAAACTGTAAGATTAAGGTAATTTATCACTTGGTGGTGAGAAGTTCAATACCCAATATATACTTTTAACAATATAAACATCCAAATATGATGATTGCTAAATTAAAATGTGATAACTAATTAAATTACTATTTCGTTCGCTAATTGACCAAGACAACCAAGACAACCCGAGGACATATCACTATACAATACAATCTCCTATAGCAAAGAATGGAAGATCCCGAGGACATATCACTATGCAATACAATCTCCTATAGCAAAGAATGGAAGATTCAAATCCTGTCAAAGTTGAAGGAGTTTCAGTCTTGAGATTCACCAAACAAAGGGCTGCCAAAATCTATATCTATAGAAAGTAAAACAGAAGCAGAAATGAGTAAACATAAAATATGACTTGACATGTGGTATGAAATAAATCTATTTTAAAGTGTTTAATACATAAAAACTTAAGAAGTTATTCTGAATTAACAAAATAAATAAATAAATTAATAATAATAATAATTAAGAAAAGGAGGTTATTTGGCCATTTATAGTAATGATGGCAGTGACATTTATTAAATTTGTTTTGATATCAAGTTGATTAGGTGAAAAGGACATTCTTCTTAAGAGTTTCCTTTTTTTTTCCCCTCTAGAAATGTTGCAGGCATGTTGAGCTTTATATTAATGATTGCTGTGACATTTCTGAAATTTGTTTTGATGTCAAGTGATTTGGTGAAAAGGACAATTCTTCTTAAAAATATGCCTCTTATCCATGTTCCTCTTTACACATTTTTATGCAGCTGCACTTGGAGGGGTTTTGCATGTATTGTCAACTTCGCTTCTCGGCATAACAGCTATCACCATCTCAAATACTATTGCTGGGGAAGAAACTGTGCACAAACTTGCTTCACTGTTGCTTATAGTTCTTGGTGGTAGTTATATAATACTGTTTCTGTCTGGAAAGGGTGGTCATAGCCATTCCCACAACCAACCCATGGAAAAAGCGGCTGTGGCTGGGCTCGTCCTTGTTCCTGCATTGTCTCCTTGCGCAACTACTCTTCCTGTGTTTCTTGCTGTTGGCGGTTCTAAATCCATGATGATGCTTGCTATCATTGTTTTGCTATTCAGGTATTGCCACATCATCTATTGAATTTCTGATGCTGTTTTTTATTTAATCATTTGAAGTATTGGAAGTTTGTAACAGTTGTTACTATAGATTTCTCTTTGCTTTTTTCTTTCTTTTATTTTTCCTTTTATCTATAAAATGTAAAATTCATTAAGGCTATGAAATTGAAGCAGCGCTTTGCATCTTAAGGGCTGTTTGCAAACTGAAAACATTTAGTACTTATTCAATTACGTACATTTAAAAAAAAAAAATTATAGCAACTACTTGAAATGAGTATCATTTAAATATGGGTAAAACATTTAAATGATGTGCTTCTCACTTATCACTTATCACTTATCACTTATAATTAGTAAATTTTTACTAGCACAATCATTATTAAAACTATCACCATTAAAAAATACAGAGAACAATGTGTAACTAGAATTTTAGAGAAAGTACAACAACTATAACAACAATTAAGCCTTTGTCCCACTTAAGTAGGGTCGCCTACATGAATCTGTTTACGCCATAATGAACGATCAAGGGCCCATTGTTATTTAAGGCGCGAGGCGCATTGAGGCACAATGACCCCCGAGGCGCGAGGCGCAAGGCGAGACGCGGGCTTCTTTGAAGCGAGGCGCACATTTTAAATATGTGTTTTTCTATTGTCATGGACGTGGAAAGTATTCAAATGTCACTAAAATAAAATATATATTGCATGTTTAGTAATAAAAAAACACTTCGAACTAGTTTCATGTAATATTGCACTTCAAATCGAACTCCAAGGACCAATACTTGAACATAAGTTAAAAAACAACACTCGAAAAATCAAAATCAAAATCAATCACACAGTAAACATTAAAATCAATTCGTTAACAAACATAGCATTAAAACAAGGGCTGTTTATGCAATAAATATAATTTACAGAGGGAGATAAGGAACAAAACAGGGGCCGTTTGTGCCCTGTTTCTGTGCACAAAACAGCCCTGTTTTTTGCACAAAACAGCCTCTGTTTTTTATGCAAAACATTGCGACTTTGTGAGAGAGAAGGAACAAAACAGGGGCCCTTTTTTGCACAAAACAATCCCTTTTTTGTGCAAACATTGTGATACAAAAGGGAAAAAAAAAGAAAGGAGTTAAGTGTTATTAAGGGGCAAAACAGGGGCTGTTTCATGCCCCCGTTCTTCTGCTAAAAATAGGGTTTTTTTCCTTACCTGTTCTGAAAAAAAAAAAAAATTCAAAGAAGAAGAAGAAGAAGAGAGGGAGAAAAGGGAAGAAAATTGAAAGAAGATATGAAAAATAAGAATAAAAAGAGAAGACAAGCCAAGAAGAAGAAGAAAAAGAAAAACAAGATTTTTTTTAAAAAAAGGCTCACTTCAAAGAGGCACGCCTCACCTCTAAGGCGTGCACCTCTTTGAAGTTGCCTTGCCTCGCCTCGTGCGCCTCAGGCGCACCTTTCACAACAATGCAATGGCCATCCGCTTAGTTAGGTTCAATGTCATCAAATCAATTCTAATAGTCTTGTCCCAAGTCTTCTTAGGCTGACCTCTTCCTTTAGTAGCCCCTCGTGCTTGAACTAAATCGCATTTTCTCACTGGTGTTTCTATGGGTCTTCTATGCACATGTCCAAACCACCGTAAACGATTTTCTCTCATCTTCTATTCGATGGGTGCTATTCCTAAATTCTCTGTAATAGTTTCATTCTTAATTTTATCCATTCTCGTCTTCCCACTCATCCATCGTAGTATCCTCATTTCTGTTACACCAATTTTCTGAACATATTTTGTTTTTACAGCCCAACATTCTGAATCATACAGAAGCGCCGGTCTTATTGCAGTTTTGTAGAAGTTTCTTTTGAGTTTCAGTGGTACTTGACGATCGCATATCACCCTAATTGCACTTCTCCACTTTAACTATCCTGCCTTGACTCTACGAGTAGTATCCTCATCGATTTTGCCATTACTCTGAATCATTGAACCTAAATATCTAAAATGATCCATCTTTGGAACCTCCTCATGTCCAATTTTGACCGCACCATAATTTCTTCGGGCATTACTAAAATTACAGTACATGTGTTCCGTTGTGCTTCTGCTAACCTTTAAGCCTTTCGACTCTAAGGCTTCTTTACATCTTTCTAACTTAGTATTAAGACCTGTTCTATTTTAATCAATTAGTACCATGTCATCCGCAAATAACATACTCTAAAGTGCTCCATCTTGGATATATTTTGTTAGCTATTTGATGAAGGAGCGCAATTGAAAAGAATAAAATAAAAACTAATAATAAAAAAAATGATTCTTGCTCAAATAACTCAATAATCAAAAGTTTTTTTCTAATACAATAAAGCCTCATTGTATAGGCCAACAATAACGGCTACTTGCCAAAATAAGAATAACGGCTACTTTATTAGGTATAAATATAATTAACTACTACATGAAAAAGGACTAATGATTTTTCTGTGTTCGCCGTACATAAGTTCGAAGCGGGGTCCTTGCATCCCCATCAATTCTCCCTAGCTAAAAAGAACTCGCCTCCGGAGAGTTGTAAGAATGGTACTGCTCTAAGAGGTCAGGTGCAAGTCGCTTGAACTCCTCGTCTAGAATCCATGTAGCATCTGAGAGTGGTCGACCATTCCATTTGACAAGATACCTTTGATATCCACCTTGTGACGAACCAATGATCTCGTTTTCTAACACCTCTTCAATTTGATCATCTTTATATGGTGGCAGACGGGGTAGCTTTGGTGTTGGCGTCGACGAATTAACATTTGTCCCAGGAAGAGTATCTATAGAAAAAATAGGAGGCTTGAATGTGCCTCGATAAGGTAGCAAGCCTTCCACATTGAAAACATGACTAATATGTATTTGAGATGGTAAATCAAGTAAATAAGCATTAAGTCCAAGTCTACGGAGAATACAGTGTGGCCCCGTAGTTGTAGCATTCAGTTTTTTAAGAGTGTTTTGGGTATTGTTCAGGGCAAACTCAAGCCATTACGCACTCACCCTTCTTAAATTCTACATTCTTATGATGCAAATCAGCATCAAGCTTGTAGTTTTCATTACTCATAGCTATTTTGCGGTTAATGTTAGCATGAAGATAACGAATATGTTGGGCAAATGATTCAACAATCTCAGAAGGGAGAGAATCAGGGGGCAAGAGAATAAGGTTGACAGGTTGGTGGGGGGAAAACCCATGCACAATCTCAAAAGAGAACGATTGACCGAATTATTATAAACAAATTCCGCAGTAGGCTACAATAAATCGCAATTACCAAGCTTATCACCCACTAGACAACGTAGGAAATTACCTAGACTACGATTGTCGACCTCAGTTTGCCCATCAGTCTGGGGGTGGAAAGCTGATGAGAATTTCAGAGTACTACCAAAAAGCTTCCAAAGTGTCTTCCAAAAATAACCGACAAACTTGACATCCTGATCTGACACAATAGAAGTAGGTAATCCATGTAATTGTACAACTTCCCTAAAAAACAATTTGGCCACATGTGACGCGTCAGTCGACTTGTTGCAAGGGATAAAATGGGCTATTTTAGAAAATCTATCCACGACAACCATCACCGAATCATGACCTTAAACTGTCCAAGGTAGTCCAAGGACAAAGTCCATGCTTAAATCCTTCCATGGCATGTGAGGAATAGGCAAAGGGGTGTACATGCTTGTGTTATTTTTCCTAGCCTTGGCTAATTGGCAAGTTCGACACTATGACACAATTTTGGAGACATCCTTTTTCAAGCTAGGCCAATAAAATCTATCCTCCACCAAAGCAATGGCTTTGTCACTACCAAATTGTCTCGTGAGCCTCCCAGCGTGTAATTCCCAAACTAAAAAGTCACGAAGAGATGTGCGAGGGATGGACAAGGATTTTTAGTAAATTTCTTTTTTCTGAAAAACTTTTTCAACTTAAATGGCTTTCTTGGCCTAAAATTTCTTTTGAAGGATTTCTTTAATTTATATTTACTCTTTTTAGTATGCCTTGGCTGGGAATAAATATTAGCGCATTCAAATTGATTTGGGGCTTCACTTTGGTTATCACAACATAAACCTAATTGATTATCTTTCCTGTATAACTCAACATTTTTAGCAACAGCACACCAGATTCCAATCTGTTTTGTAGCATAGTCAGTTCTAGTTCCCATAGAATCGATTAATTGCCAATCTAGTAAAGTTTTATATCCGATCGTTAGTTCTCTAGAGTAGGGAAAGGGTAGTCTTTCAAAATACATGTCTAGGTAGACTTGTCTTTCAAAATCATTAAATTCAGCCTTGTAAAAATGTTTTGTAAATTCATTAGTGTATTCTTCAAAATAACACATATTACAAATTCTTATATTCATTTGGTGATTAATAGCATTCATTCGAATTTTTTTTTTTTTTTTTTTTTTTGTTTCATTAGCATTTTCTATCCAGAATTGCCCTAGAAATTCCTTGCTAATCGAGTCATCAAATCTCCCAATTATTTTCTCAGAGTCTGCTTCAACAAGTGTAATATTTGGGTTTTGAGAGAATACTTCAGTTCTAATCCTATTCTTAACTGATAAAGCTAATCCTGACCACCAGTTACTAACGTTTCCTTCGAAAGTCATAGGTATCCATTTTGAAAAGGCATCAGCAGTTATCTTATCACTTCCTACAACATTTTTAAACAAAGCTATAGAGTATAAAGATTTTACCCATTTTGCAATTACCTTCTCAAGCATGTGTTTATTCCCCATATAATTATCAATATTTAAATATATTCCTGATTCAGAAACATTTTCAGTCCTTGGTTCAGCAAATCTCCGCCTTAATTGTTCCCTTCTAACGTCTTCTATTTCTCGCATGGAATCTTTAAAAGCGGCTTCTCTATTCGTTCTTTCAAGGAAAGTTTCAAAAACAATTGGTATGGTAAAATTAGCAGGATTTCTTAAAAATTCATTTGGGGTTACTCTTTTAGTAGGTTGTGTTCTAGGTGGAGTATTAGTACTTGTAGAGGGTTGGTCAGTTTGAGTACTAGTTCCAGCTTGTGTATCAGCTGGTTGTCTAACACCACTAGCTTCAGTATTCATTAGTACATTAAGTTCTTCTAGGATTTCAATAGCATCTTCAGGGTCTACCGAGGTTGTTTCATCATCATCAATATTTAACATTCGTAGGCTTCTACCATAAGGAGGCATTTCTCTGATTCCTTGAATAATTGGAGACTTATTATCTATTTTCTAAATAATATTTTGTTCACTATTTTTTATGCCTTGAATTATTTTTTCTTGATTAGCAGCAATAATTGCTAAGCCTTTAGGTAACTCAGGCCTCGTTTGGTAACCGTTTCCATTCCAGAATTTCCCATTCCATTCTCAGATTTTTGGGAATTCTGTTTGGGAATAGCGTTTGATAATTTTTGTTTTCATTTCCATTCTATTCCCATTTGAGAATTGTGCCAATTTTTTTCTTAAGAAATGAGAAACAAAAAAAAGTTGTTTCTCATAATTCCCATTTCATTCCCAAAACCATTTGTTACTGTTTATCCGCCAGCCACCGTCCGCTGGCCATCTCCGACGACCGTCGCCGGTCACCTCCGGCAACGCCGACCGCCCACTGTCCGGCCGTCCGGCACCGTCACCCCCACCGCCACTGCCGTCAACGTTGCCGCGCCGTCCGGCCAAAAAAAAAATCTAAAAAAAAAAAGAATGATTTTAGGATAAAATTGTTACCAAACGCGATTCTCTTCCCAAAACAAAAAAAAAATTATCGTTACCAAACGCGATTCTACTCCAAAGAAGGAAACAAAATTCTCATCCCATCCCATCCCATTCCCATCCCACTGCTGGAATGGAAACAGAAACGGTTACCAAATGCCACCTCAGTATCTTCATTAATTTTTTCAGTCATATTGATCCATCAAAATAGTAGTATACAGAATCGCAATCATCAAATATATTTTCTGAAAAATCACTTTTATTTTCTTCAGATTCTTTTTTAGCTTCTTCAGCATATTGATCATTTAAGCCTTTTAATACCATCCATTTTATCAGTTCTTTTATCTCTTTCAAAATATTAGATTCACTTAAAGTATAATTTACTAAGGAAATTATCTCACACGTTTTAGTTTTATGCACACATAACCAATTTATAGAATGATATCCCAAGATAGACGTAGAGGGTAAATAGACATCGCGAAATTTTGGTAATCCAATACAATTTGGCATTTTATCAAATTCAGAACTATTGATTACTTGTTCCAATTCATTATCCATATTATTAAATCGGGTAATTGCTTTTTACTAACAGCTTCTACTAGCTCGATTTCCATTTTAATTTTATTCGTAACTCTTCTTCGATAAGCGTTCTGTTTTTCCAAAGATAAATTAGCTAGATTTTTTTTATAGTTTTTAGATCTAAAGATATCAGGTTATCGAAGATTATTAGAGCTTGAACCTCCAAAGACATCAATTTAAAGGACATCAATTTAAAGGTTATTAGAGCTTGAACTATCAGGTGTAGTTCTAGAAATTAAACCACCCGCTCTGATACCACTCTGCGGGTCAGAATAGCCAACAACGGAAAATTCAACAAGCAATTCTTTCTTAACACGATTTGGCCCATCAGGGTCACTTTTACCATAGAATCCAATAATTAAGTTTCTTAAATTATGACGAATAACATATAATAATTCAAGTTTTCTCATATCACTTAACTGTTTTTCTATGAAAGCATTATTAATAATACTATTTTCATGAATAGCATAATCCATATCCATCATATTTTGCATACCATTTATAGCAAAATTTATTTGATCATAAAATATATAAACATCTTCTTCAGATCCAATAATAATTTCATCAAAAACAGGTATAAATTTGTTTAAAAAGTTTGATTATTCATTATGAGAAGTATAATTTCAAGACCGACTAGCACTGGGAGTCGTCCTTCTATTTTGTTGTCTTCTACCAGCATACTCAGCATGAATGTGATTATTTTCAGAAAAATCATTTCTAATTATTTCTTCAAGACATCTTTTAATAGTAGTGAGACATTCAACTTTTCTTTTATCACTTTGTCTCTGTCTATTGTAAAACTAGGTTTTGATAAAGGTCATATAAGTATTTGGTTGCTGGTATTCATTTATGATTCTAGTATAAGCAGTTTCTAAAGCACAAATTTCTTCGAGAAATTTATAAACATGTTGAAGTGAACCAAGTTCAATATCATCAAATATAGGTAAGAATTTTTTTATAAAATTTTGTCTGTTCATGGTGTATGGATTAGAGTACTCATTTCCTTTACTACTCATAAAATGCAAAGCTTCGTGATAAATGCACCTTTCTTTACCGAAAATTTACCTTATACCTTTCAAGGGTCCACCACGTCTTCTCTTCGAACCAAAGGTTATATCCCTCTTGGAACGCTATAATCCTCCAATGTCAACCTCTAGCGCCCAAAAATGCCTACAAACACAAATGGCAACACAGGCAAGCAAGGCTCCAGACCCAAGATCAAGCTTCTACCTCTCCAGGTTCTTATAGAAGATATAGTATAACACTCAAAGATGATATGGGTAAACACGCTAAAGAAACGAACACTTATGTTTGAAAACTTCAAAGCATTTTATTCATAGTAGGCAAACTTTCCTCAGAGAGGATTACACACATATCTGAGGTTAAACATCTTGGGTATTCAAGTCTGTCTATCCTGTAAGCAGATAAGCCGTTTATATAGGCACGGACTCGAATATTACAATTCATTTTGATTATACAAGCAAACAGTAAAAGATTACATTTTTCAAAAGGTGAGCAATAAAAACGAATAGTAAGATTATGTGCCGACACTTCTGGACAAGCGAACAGTAGTTGATGGATGACAGAAGATGACCTGTGGGTCCCTCCATTTTTTTGGTGGAATCCGCCGATGCAAAATGACAAGCAACTTTTTATTAGCAGTGGACATGGGTCACGGGTTCTTACATCGTGATGGTCCTTTTTCCCTGGTGACGTACTCAGTGACGTTTTAGAGCATTAGGAATGTATCGTTGTCGTCATCACTGGTTTCTTCTCCCCACTTGATTTTAATCTTATTATCATTATTTCTGCACTATTGGCCACTTCCTGGTTCGTGTTTTATTAGTTTGCAGACATTTTTCTTTACTTCTTCACTAGCAGCAAACTTCAAGGCTTTGATTTTTTGAAGCAGGCTCTCAGCGCTTCGTTTCGCAGCACAATAGAATTCTTTACATTCTGTTGTAAGGATCAGTAGTCCTTCAGTGTTCATGGGATAGACATATCCTTTGTCCCATGCAAGGAATTTTTTCAGCTTCTTTTCAAGAACAAAAAATCCAAGACTTCGCCTGAAAATTACGAATTCTTCAATTTGATTAGTGTTTTCAAGAGTAGGATAATCTTTGTAAATTTGATCAGGTTTGAATATAGGAATTATCTAAGGATGACTTCTTGAAAGGGTGATAATGTGATAAGCGTCATATCCTTTTTCAGGTGCAGCAGTGAAACATTTAACAATAACGTCTTAACACTTCTTTGTTCTCTAAAACTTTTAATAGCTTCTTGCACTCTTTTTGGGAGTCCTTTTTCAGCATTGATATGAGGATCAGTTATTAAGGTATCAAGAAATCCAAAATCCAAAATTCAAAATCTTTCTGATCGAATCAGCAGTGGTTTCTAGCATACAAGCCATCCTTGGGTATCTTCCCTCATGAAGTGGGAAAATGTTAGCATCTTCATCAAGAACACGAATTTCATAAGCGAATTTAAGATTTTTTAGGTATTCAGCATAAAAATCTTCAGCAAGGAATTTGAATATTGATTTTCGAACATCGGATGAAGGAGAAGCGATTTTAGAGAACTTCTCTGGTGTAACAGGTTTTGAAGAAATTTTTACGAAAGGAACAAGTTTTGGAATAGTAGAGGAGGAAGGAGTCGTAAGGATCTCCTTGGCTTTCATCATTTGATCAATGAATTGATTTGGAGAGTGCGAATAAGAGTAGCATTTTGCAGATCATTGACAATCTGATTCTTCTGTGCATTTGAATACTCAGTCTTCAAGGCATTAGAAGCCTCAGCGTTTATTGAAAAAGCGTTCTTTTTATCGACACTGGAAGTCTCAGCTTCCTTTCTCTCACACTCTTTAGCACTGTTGATTTCATATTTGTAAATCAGCTCTTCCACAGCACTTTAGAAATAATGTCCCTGAGAACAGTACTTTTTAATTGCTTCAATAACACTTTTAGGAATTAATACTGAATCCTTATCAGCTTCCATGTCCTTCCCTGGATAAAAAATCATCCAGTATATTATTTTTGTCGGCTCGATGTATAATATCAAAATTATAATGCTGAAAGAATGTTTGCCAACCATTCATTTTATTATATTTTGGACTTGAGGATAGCTTGTTAAAGATAAATCCTTTAACTTGAGTATTATCAATAATAACTGTAAACTTTTTAGGAATAAGGAAATATCTAAATTTTTCAATTCTTTTTTTAATAGCAAATAATTCTTTAAGATTACAATGGTATCTCTGTTGCGTATCAGTAAAAGTTCCACTGTCATATCTGCAAATTTTTCCGGTAGCAGTTTTAAGAATAGCACCCCAATATGCGTTTGAAGCATCCATTTCTAAAATTAAATCATCTTCATCTGTTGGTAATGTTAATCTGGGTAGATGATCAGTTAGGTTTTTAATTTCTCTGATTTTGTTAGAAAGTTCTTTGGTTCAGACAAAATTAACACCTTTTTTTAATAGCTTTTGGAAAGGTTGCATGTGTTTAGCTAATCCTTCAATAAATGTTTCAGCATAATTTAGAACTCCCAAGAATCTTTGTACTTGCTTCTTGTCTTCAAGAATATTTGGGAATGCAGTTATTTTTTCACAAATATGAGGTTGCATTTCTATTCCAGTAGCATCAATTATTAATCCTAAAAATTTTATCTTTTATTTTCCTATTTCTGCCTTTTTCTTAGAAAGTAGGATTCCATGCTTCTTACATAAATCTGCAAAAACCATAAGATGCTTTAGATGATCTTTTTCATTATCAGAGAATATAAGTATATCATTGACATAAACAATACAAAATTCAGGTATCTTACCAAACACTTTATCCATTCTTCGCTAGAATATTTGATGAGCATTTTTTAATTCGAAGGGCATCACCATCAGCAAAAACAAACAGCGAATAACAGCTAAGAACAGATCTGTCATCGCCTCCTCGCAAACTGCAATCGATGAAGACGAATAACGAACCACCATCGAAGAATAGATTTGTCGTTGCCTCCTCGCGAACCACCATCGAAGATGAAACGGCAAACCACCATCTGAAATTCCAGATCTAATGTGAATGTTTGAGCATGAGATCTAATGTGAATGTTCGTCTCGATTCGGCGAAGACGAACAACGAACCAGATCTAGGGTTGTGACGAACGACGAATTCGATTCGACGAAAACAAGGATGAACAACTCATCGCCCTAGAGGGAGATTTGGAAAATTCCAGATCTGGAAACTTACCACCCTCATTGCCAACGTCATCACTGCGCCTTTCGTTGTCTTCCGTGCTCGCCGTTCGTTTTTCAGATCATCCCCCAAGAGCATCTGAAAAAATCTATATCTGGAAAATTACCACTGCCATCGCCAATGTTGTTGCAGCGTGTTCACCGTCTTTGAGGCGGAGGAGGTGGCAGTCGCACTGTTTGTCGTCATCATGAACGTTATCGTCATCGTCGCGTTGATCATCAGAGGGTGGTGGCAGAGAGATGGTGAACGGAGGTGGTAGAGGAGAGAATGGGAGACAATCGGCTGAAATTAAAGAGAGAGAGTTTAGAGATAGGAGGGTTGAAGCACATTAGGGTTTCCTATATTTATTACAAGGATATAAACGTCCATTCACCATTTTTTGTTAACTGTGAAGGACTATACACTAAGAATATTTTGAAAAGGGACTAAATTACAACACAAATGTTTGAAAGGTTTCTTTACTAAACAAACTCTTAAATAAGGGTTAAACAATAAAAAAACTCCTATATATATATATATATATATATATATATATATATATATATATATATATATATATATATATATATAATTAGTTGTATTGACGGGCACTAATGTACGACGGTTTCACCCCAACTGTTAACAATCCGCAAGTTAAATGAGACCAACTATTTAAATTGATCCAAACCTATGAAAGTAGTTCTTACCGGACAAGGGAAATACCGTCATCTTATGGAATCTGCCCTGGCACAAGATGATAAAAAATATAAGGAGTGGAGTCAAGTTGATGCACAAATTATATCGATGTTGTGAGACCTATTCACGAGTTTTGCATAGCACTAATAGGGAAAGTGTTTTTAGCTCCAGTTCATCGAAGCCATCTGAGCATTTGACCCTCGTTAAACAGATACCTCCATGGGATCATGGTAATCAGCCTAGTGGTGGTGGTGGTGGTCTCTCTCGTGGTGGTGGTCCTCGGGGTGGCCGCAGTGGTCTTGGCCCACATTGTCAGTGCTAGTTTTGTCGTAAGAAGAATCATACCGGAGAAAATTGTTGGGACTTAGTTGACCTTCCACCTAAATTGGCCAATGTAGTGACATCTGATCCAAATAATCTTGCTTTAATTCTAGAGTCTCAAGCGGCTAAGGACATCTCTGATGAGGAATAATATGCTCACTTCCTTTAGCAAAAGGCATCATATCATGCATCTCTCTCCATTGCTTGTTTAGATCAACGAGGTACTTCCACCGCTTGTCTTTTGATTTGTTTTTCCCCTCGCATACTCTGAGTCATAGATTTGCTGTCATCGATCACATGTCAGGTACCTCTCCCCTATTTACAAATATTCAGCCATCCCCTTCGTTGTCTTCTGTTGCTGTTGTTGACGGTTCCACAGTCTATATTCATGGTATTGACACCGTGGACACCTTACCCTTTTTCTCTCTATCCTGTCTTGTATATTCTTTTATTTTCTTTTAATTTGATATCAGTCAGCAAGCTTACTAAATATTTTAATTGCTTTGTTTCATTTTTCCTCGATTCTATCATTATCCAAGATTTGAAGGCGTAGAAGACAATTGGCACAGGGCGTGAGGAAAATGACATTTACTACTTTGACGATCACGACGAGAATCCTACTATCCCACCTATTGCTCGTCCTGCTGTTGCGTTGGTCCATCAGATTTATTGTCGCCAAGGTCATCCCTGCCTTGTCAACCTCAAGTTACTTGTTCCTGATTTACGTTATTTGTCTACCTTAGATTGTGAAACCTCAAGTTACTTGTTCTTGATTTACATCATTTGTCTATCTTAGACTGAGTCTTATTAGTTAGGACAACATAATCGTAGTTCATTTGCATCCCAGGCTCATATTTGAGCATTAAGTCCTTTTAGTTTAGTTTATTCAGATGTTTGGGGTCTTTCTCGTGTTACTTCTACATTAGGTTTCATTACTTTGTTACTTTTATGGATGATTTTTCCAGAGTTACATGGCTCTATTTATTGAAAGACCGTTCTGAATTATTCTCCATTTTTCGTGACTTTTGTGTTGAAATTAAAACTCAATTTAATGTAGCAAGACGTATACTTCGAAGTGATAATGCTCGGAATATTTTTTCAACCCTTTACTTCCTTTATGTGGCACTCGGGCATCCTGCATCAGTTCTCTTGTCCTCACACACTGTGGCAAAATGGAGTAGCTCGTAAGAATTGATATCCCGTGGAAGTGACTTGTACTCTTCCTTTTGAGATGAATGTTCATGAACACTTCTGAGGTGATGCAGTTCTTATAATTTGCTTCCTAATCAATAGGGTACCGTCTTCCACCCTACATGGCAAAATTCCTATTCAATTCTTTTTTCCCATTCCTCCTTGTTTGGTTTATCTCCCCATATCTTTGGATGTGTCTATTTTGTGCATTTGTTCATGTTTGGTAAGGACATGTTACCCCTCTTCCTTAAAATGTCGCTTCTTCAATTATTCTCGTACCCAAAAAGGTTATCGTTGTTATAGTCCATCTTTACGTCGTTCATTTGTGCGTGCTAATGTTACCTTCTTTGAATTCACCCTTTACTTTTTGTCCCATCCTTTCAGGGTGATATGAATGTTACACTTCCTTTGCCAAGCCTCCCAACCCCTCCCCCATCTCCCTCCGCTCTGGACCCATCCCGCCCAGTCATTCACCACCTCCTTTGTAGGTATACTTTCGTCGCCAGAAGGTAGCTTCGTCCCTATTTCCTCGGAGTCTTCTCCAATTTATCTATTCAATTTCGATTTGGACAATGCCCATTGTTGTCCTAAAGAGTAAGAGCTCATGTACTTATTATTCTATTTCTGACTTTGTCTCGCATGCACACTTATAGTTAAGTGCAAAATCTAAATACACAACGATGCCACCTGTCGCTAACATGGTCAAAATACTTGTTGGATGAACTTGAATTTGAACACTCTTTACCCTTGGACCTATTATATGATAATCAAGCTGCACTTCACATTGCATCAAATCCAGTCTTTCCCCTAGAGAACGAAATACATAGAAGTTAATTGTCACTTCGTACGAGGTTTTTTTTTTCAGAATTTGATTGAGACTAGATTTGTAAACTCTGATGATCAGTTAGCTGATTTATTTACTAAATCGTTAGGAGGCTCTAGTGTAAAATACATTTGTAACAAGTTAGGAGCATATAATATACATGCTCTAGTTTAATTGGGAGTGTTAAAGGGTATTTTTGTCATTCCTAGTGTTTAGTGTTTTTTGTATTGTTCTCTATTTTTTATTATAAATAGAGGGGAGAGATTGATGCATTAGTTAAGGCGGCCCATTCTTCTTTTGTTGTTTCCTTAACTTCAACACCTACAATATGCATTTTTTTTCTCTGGTAACTTGTTTGATAACAAAATTTAGCATTTAAAACTAAATAAATTATAAACTTAATTAATTAAGTGCATTTGATTAAAAAAAAAAGTAAAACAATCACTTAAAATATTATTAAAAGAAAAAGTGTTTTGTAGGCTTGATACCCATGTGATCTCAACATGGAAGTTATTTGTTGAAAACACCTGTGGATTTTTCCTAAAATATGCATTTTTTTTTCTTATGGATTTGCTTCATAACACAATTCAACACTTTTAATACATTAAGAATTTATTTAATTATGGGTTTTGGTAAAAAGTAAAACAATCACATAAAATATTATCAATAAAAAATTGAGAGAAAATTGAAAAGAATTTTGAAAGAGCAAGTTAAAAATTTCAATAGAAAGTTGTATAGATATGAACTTGTTCGGATAGAAAATATTGAATATAAAAGTACTTAATAAATTCATCAGTTCAGTTTCATCAACGGGCCCTTAATGCTGTGTCAATTTTATTGATTAAATTATAAACAAATTTTAATGGAAGTTAGTATAGTGCTGAAAGTAATTAACAATTCTGGTTCCAGGTCAGTTCCGTTTAAACTTTAAATTCACCATGTATTAGTTTTCACTTTATCTGGCGGTTCGAAGGGGGCTAAGTGATACATGGTGTGTGAAATATTTGACCAATAAGGCCTAAAATTGTAGCAACTATGGCTTGGCCTGGTGACACAATTTTTAATTTGGACAAATACACTTTTAGTCCTCGAACTTATAAGATGTTTATGTGGCCCTTTAATTTGAGATCTGTGAGGGGTTTCAAAAATGGGTTCTATTATCATTGGAGAAGATTTCTTGTTCTTATTGGAAGCTTCTTGTTTCACTTTGGAGAGGTCTTCAAACGTGAGGTCCTAGACCTAGCCCGCTCCCTCATTACCTCCCTAGCTAAGCTGCTTCTTTCTTAATTTTGTGGTGGAGATCTCTTCTTAGTTGTGTTGGGGGGAGGGAGAGAGAGAGAAGGAGAGACTTACAGGGTGACCGGGCCGTTGGGGTGGGGGGATGTGCTTTTGGGTTTAGGGTTCTCTCTCTCTCTCTCTTTTTTTTTTTTTTTTAAATACGATAATTGCATTTTACCCCCTTGTATTGAGGTTCATTTTTAATTTACCCCCCTATACTTCAATTAGGCAGTTCACCCCCTTGTACTTGCCCTTTATGGAAATGAATGCAATGACCATTTTCACCCTATCTATTTCCTTTATTTTATTCGGATTAATTATTGAAACCCTAATTATATTTTTCCGGGACCATTTCCGCACCCATTAGAACTTCATGTGTCAAAATGTAATTTTCTTTCCCTTCTCCTTTGTAAGAAATCCCTGCTCCTCTGTCTCTGCAAGTTTGACTGGTGAGCAAATTGGTGAGCGTTTCACCTACTTTGGTTTTTGACGGTTCTCTGGCTGGCATTGTCCGGATTTGGCAAAGAGAAATAGAACTATGATGTTCTTGAGCTCATGGATCTTGAACAGTTTCACTAGGTCACATATCGATGGTACAACATCGCCGTAGTTCTCTGTGATTTCACATAACCAAGTCGAAAATGTCCATTTGTTGGTGAATTTTGTTGTTTGGAGACTGATTTTCTCGAGAAAGTGATCAAAGAATGGAAGTGAAGTGAGAAAATTAAGGCCATGTTTGGTAACCATTCCCATCTCAAAACCAAGAACCATTCCCATTTTTTCTTAAGAAGTGAGAAACAATTTTTTTTTGTTTCTCATAATTCCCATCCCATTCCCAAACCAAAAAAGGACAAGGCCGCTGTTAACAAAATTGTTAATGAGATTTGACTTTCAACTCTTGTAAGCCTTTTTTTTTTTTCTTCATTTTCCTTCTTCATGTTCTTCGCGCCTGGTGTTGTCCTTCTCCCTCTGTCCTCCTCCTCCTTCTCGTCGTTGTCCTCCTCCGTCCTCCACCTCCTTCTCGTCGCCACTGCTGTTCATCATCATCATCGTCGCCATCTCCATCACCACTGCCGTTTGATCCATTGTTGTTCTTCGATTTCGCTCCAACTTCATTGTCTTCGCTCGTCGCCCCCAAAAAATTAGGGTTTCAACTTCGGTTTCACTCGTTGTCACTCCACTACTGTTCGTCGATTTTGCTCCAACTCCATAGCGATTTCGAATACGAAATTAGGGTTTTGATTTCGATTTCACTCGACAACTTCTGTTAGGGTTTCGATTTCGATTGGGGTTTAGGATTTTGATTTCGAAATCAATTTCGATTGGGGTTTAGGATTTCGATTTCGATTTTCAGATGGATTTCGATTGGGGTTTAGGATTTAAATTTCGATTTCGATTGGGATTTAGGATTTCGATTTTGATTGTGATTTAGGATTAGTTCTTGATTTCTAGGATAATATCGTTACCAAACGCGATTCTGTTAAAAAAAAATTATCCTTACCAAATGCGATTCTGCTCCCAAAAAGAAAACAAAATTTTCATCTCATCCCATCCCACTGCATGGAATGAGCACGAAACGGTTATCAAACGGGCCCTAAGGTTTGTCAGAAAGAAATCTAGCGCGCATGTAGAACTTTTTATTTTTTTTTGAATTGCAAGGCTTGATTGGTCTTTGAATTGTTGTTGGAGGACCTTGCATTGATGACCAATGTGGAGAGGGAGGAGCTGTGGTGGTTTTCTGGCGGTGCACATGGTGTAGATGAAGGAGCTGAATATTATTTTTGCCTTTTCTTTTTGAGTTTTTTTATATTAATTCTATATATTATGTTTGTGATTGTTAATTTTTTAATTAAAAAGGAAGGTGAAGCGAAAAAGATTGGAAAAAAATAAAAAAACCGAAAGGAATTAAAAAGCAATGAAAAAAGTACATAAATAGAAAGGAAAAAAAAAATTGCAATATGCCTCCGTTATACTTTAATACTTTGACATTATAAGTAATCAAGGCAATTTTGGAAATTAAAAAGTTTGTTTAATTCATTTTGACACTGTTTCCGTGCAATTTTTCGTGAGTCATTTAATTTAATTTTATTTTTCTTTCGTCTCCTCCAAATCCAACCTCTAACAAAGAAGGAAAAATTAATGGAAGGTGTAACAGAATGGCCAAACATAATTTTTGAAAAAGTTGGAGGGTTTGATTGCTGAGATCTCGAGTTAAACTTACAATTTTGAGGATACATGTGTAATTTTCCCTTTTTTATTTTTCTTTATTTGTTATTATCCCTTATCTTTGCAAAGCCTCATCATTCACAAGGCAAATTGTTCATTCTTCCATCATCCACATATGAACCCAAAGTTAGCCAATTATGCTTTGGTTTTATGGAATCTGACTGTTGGAATTTGAAACAAGCCACTGAGTACAAGCATTGGCTTTCAATTCCAATTCCATTTCGAAGGCTCCAGACCAAATCTATACAACCATATACCAACTCCGTTGTCTTGCAGGTCACAGCATTTAGAGCCTCCGACAGGGGACAGGGACTTGCACACAAGTAGCTTAGGGTTGACGGCACCTGGATTTTATTTTTTGTTTTTGGTTTTCGTTTTTACGTATTGGATAGTCTGACTTATGGAAGGCTGATGATGAATTTTTGCAGCACTATAACTGTAATGACTTCGTTGGTGGCGCTGTCATTCTATGGGGCAAGCCAGCTCAAGTTTCACTGGGTAGAACGCTACGACAAGCTCCTTGTTGGTTCAGTGCTTTCTCTAGTAGGGGTTTTGACACTTGTGTTTCATGATCATGAACATGGTGGTGAACTTGGGGAGCATTTGCATAGGAAACTTGTTCAGTGACTGTGACTGCAATTGTAACTACAATAACGATAATACTCAAATTCTCCGTTTTGTTTTAAATGCATTTTTTCCCCACGGCAATGCACTCTTCTACGTAGTAAGTGTATTTCTGCGTGAGTTTGCACAGGTTTTAATGTTTTGGTATCTTCACTAGGGCGTGGAATCGGTGGTCAAAGACTTGAATCTTTTGCTCTCTTTGATAAAAATGGCTCTAATGGGGAAAATTGTAACTACAATAACGATAATACTCAAATTCTCCGTTTTGATTTTAAATGCATTTTTTCCCCACGGCAATGCACTCTTCTACGTAGTAAGTGTATTTCTGCGTGAGTTTGCACAGGTTTTAATGTTTTGGTATCTTCACTAGGGCGTGGAATCGGTGGTCAAAGACTTGAATCTTTTGCTCTCTTTGATAAAAATGGCTCTAATGGGGAAAATCACTTCTAATGGAAAATGAATTTGTTAGTTTTCATCAAAATATACCTTTTTTAACAAAAATTACCAATTTTTTATTCGAGGCCCAATTTACGGTATGAGAAAAGTTGTTTCCTCAGAGTCACAAGAGGCCATACGGTGGAACTGCATGGGGTTGCTAGAGAAATCATTACTTTAGAATTTTTTGGTACATAATATTACATTTGTACGACTGATAATGAAATATTGTAATTAAAAAATAAGCATTCTAGGTTAAAGAAACATTATTCAAGCCCACCACGTTACATTATTCATATTATGCATGGGGTTATATAATTCAGGCTCATTGTTTTTTGTTCGTTATATCAACTTCCTAGATCATGGGTAAACCACCCTTATCATTTGCCACTTTGACTTTTTGACGTGATTGACAAAAACGAGAAGTTAAATCCAGACTCCTACGCTGTAAGTATCATTTCATCATCTTCTTCTAGGTTATTCTTAGTTTGTCATTTGTGCTTTTACTGTTCGTCTTCCTTCATCGTTCATTTCTACTATTTAATTCCATGGTTGAAGTAGGAAATCAAGTAGAAATCATTCCTGTTGGTTCTGCTACTATGGAGGATGCCTCTTCCCATGATATCTCCCTAACCTGGATTGACCATGGTGTTTCCTTTTTTCCACAAAATTCTCTAGCTTCGTTTTGTAGGGATTTCAACATTTTTTCTTCAATTGTCATTAGGGTTTCTGAAAAAGATGAGCGCCCCCACACTCCTCGTAATGGCGAAATTTGCCTTTACACTTGGATGTTCGATTTTAGTCTTCGTCTCCCTTTTCTTCCTCTCCTTTGTGAATTCTTCTATTCATATAACATCTGCCCTCTGCTCAGCCTCTGCATATAGTTTGCGTCAACTCCTTGGAGGTATTTTTCTTTCTCAATTAACCAAGTTCCTCTTACCTTGAGGATGGTGAAAGGTCTTTCTTCTCTTAAATACAAAAAAAGACAGAAACCTCTTCTACCTCTCCATTCTTACTAGTAACCAATTTTTGACTGACCTACCCAAATTTGTGAGAGATTGGAAAAATTGATATCTATTCTTTAGTGGTGACTAGAAATTCTCCTCAGCAGAAAGGGGATTGGTTCCGATTGTTCCTCGAAGCTTCCATTTCCAAGTAATTTTTTTTCATTAATGATTTTAGGTTAACACTTTGGTGCTTCATCTTATTTTCTCTTAGAACCTTAAAGAAAGGGTGACACTTATCTATAACTTTTAAAATGAAATGATGTAATGCAACTAACCTCCCAGTTAACATCTGCACTCCTGTAACGCTTGTCAGGGACTTTATCTTCATGATAGCATCCATCTGCTCTGGATAATATTTGATTCCAAATTGGTCTACCACGTACCCTTAAAAGTTTCCAGAGGATATATACCCCTAAAATACATTTTTTTTTGGGTTTAGCTTTATCTTGTGCTTCTCTCAAATGCTTGACGTGATTGATCATCTTTACTAGCGTATCGTCAATATAGACTTCCATTGTATCTCCGATCTGTTCTTGGAACATGCGGTTTATTAATTTCTGGTACGTTTTCCCTACATTCTGTAAACTAAATGGCACACCTTGTAGCAGTAAGTTCCCTTATGAATATAAATGTCTTTTTGTCTTCATCGAGAGTGTTAACCCAAAAGGAATTCAAGTCCTATTTGATAGTTTAGATGGTCCAATTAACTTTGATGTTTGGCTGACTAATGTTGTTATTGAAGATGTGTTTACAGAAAAATAGTTAGGATCAAAGGAGGATTGAGTTAATCAGTTGAAAAAATTAGAAACATCCATGAATAATCGAAATGATTGTAAACATCATATTTTGTAATGCTCGTTTTAATTTTGAAACATATTGGGTCTAAAGTGCAAAATCGGACAAACATAAAACCAAGGTTTAGAGGGACGAATTTTCGCCTTAGATTACGCTTTAATATCATCAAAAGATTCTCCTCGTACGATGAAAAATACACGGAACTAGAGAAAACCTGTTGCGCATTAGCCTGGACTGCTCAAAGGTTACGTCACTATTTGTTATACTTTACTACTCACTTGATTGCTAAAATGGATCATCTCAAGTAAATATTTGAGAAGTATGTGCTCACCGGAAGAATATCCAAATGGCTAATGCTGCTGACTGAGTTCGACATTGTATATGTAACTCAGAAAGTAGTCAAAGGCCAAGCAATTGTCGACCATCTTGCTGATAACCCAAGAGACGATAAAAGGTCCATGGAGACTGCGTTTCCCGGTGAACCTATTACATTACTAACTAGCGATAAGGATAAGCATATATGGCAAATGTATTTCGATGGAGCTAGCAACTCGAAAGGGGTCGGCATCGGTACCATCCTAATTTCTCTGCAAGGCTAGCACTTTACAGTTGCAGCTAAGCTAAAGTTCACCAATACCAACAATATCACCGAGTACGAAGCTTGTATCATGGGTTTAGAGTTGGCCAAGAACTTGAAAATCAAAAAACTTATAGTATATGGGAACTCAGAGCTGATTATAAACCAGATTATCAACAAATACGCGACGAAAGATACCAAACTGATCTGGTACAACAATCACTTACTCTACCTTTGTGAAGCTTTCTCAAAAATCGAGTTCGAGCACGTAGCACGGCTTAAGAACGATTTCGCTGATGCCCTTGCAACGTTAGCCTCAATGATATCGGTGATCAATGAAGAAGATGAAAAGATTCCCGTAATTATCAATATATATCAGAAACCAGCTCATTGTAACCAGGTAGAGGCTGAAGAAAATGAAGAACCTTGGTATGTAGATATCCTAAGATTCTTAAGAAATCAAGAATATCCTAAAGGAGCCGATGGCCTGATTCAGAGAACCTTGCAAAGACTAGTGGGCCAATTATTTCTTAGCGGCAGCACCTTATATAAGAGATCACCAAACTTGGGTCTCTTAAGTTGTGTAGGTGCTTGAGAAGCAATATAACTCATGAAAAAGGTTCATAGCGAAGTGTACGGACCACACATGAGCGGATTCATGTGATCCAAGAAGATCCTACGAACTGGCCACTTTTGTTTAACCATGGAGGGTGATTGCATAAACTTTGTGAGAAGGTGTTGGAGATGCCAAGTGCATGGTGACCAAATCTATTTATCCCCAACAGACTTGCATTGCCTAGCAGCCCTGTGGCGTTTCTCAATGTGGGGAATGGACGTCATAGGTCCAATAATGCCAATGGCACTAAGCGGACACCGATTCATCCTAGTGGTTATATACTACTTCACTAAGTGGGTGGAAGTTGTTTCGCTTACTTACATTACCTAGAGGACTATAACGAGGTTCTTCAAAGAGAATATAATGTCACTCTACAAAGTACCACAAGCCTTAATCTCTGACAACGCCCAAAACCTGAAAGGAGGTACGATGAAATCCATTTGCACTCAATTCAAGGTAGAACACAGGAATTTCGTGCCCTACCGGCCGAAAATGAATGAAGCAGTAGAGGCCGCCAACAAGAATATTAAGACTATCCTGAGGAAGATGATAGATAACCACAAGGAATGGGATGAGATGCTCTTGTTTACCTTAATGGCCTATCGAACATCGGTCAGAACATCAACCGGAGCCACACCATATTCATTAGTATATGGAACAGAAGTTGTGATCCCAGCAAAGGTAGAAATTCCCTTTTTTATTATTTTAGCGAAAGCCGAGTTAGATGAAGTTGAATGGGTGCCGTAGAGACTTGATTAACCATGTCGGATAGATGAAAAGAAACTCATTGCTATATGCCACGGGCAATGTTATCAAAAGAAAATGGCTAGAGCTTACAACAAGAAGGTTCGTCCGAGAATTTATACTACATGTGAGTTGGTACTAAAGAAGATCTTCCCATTCCAAAACGAAGCTAAAGGAAAATTCGCGCTAAAATGGGAAGGACCATTCATCGTCAAGATAATGTTAGGGCACGGGGCCTTAATACATCAGGAGACGACTAGAGAGAAGTTCCCAGAACCCATTAATGCTGATACGATAAAGAAGTTCTATTCCTAGAAAAGATAAACCCAGACTCACAACTGAAATAAAGTGAGAGCAAAAAAAAGTATAAAATTAGTATGAGCTTAGGGCGTAGTGAAAACCCAAAAGGACGCTACGGGAAAAAAAGTAGAGATCATAGCAAGATACAAATCCACTTATCCAATGAAAACCTGAAAGGGTGCTGAGGTACAAAAATGTGGTAGCCGACCTTAGAGACAACTTGAAAGTGAGCTAAGGGAAAAAAATGGCAAACATAAACAATAAGAAACAACAATAGGAGACATCAGATTTCGGCCAAAACTTTGTGGTTTTGGATTCGTCTAGAGAACACCATACTACAACTAGGTCGACTAAATTGAAGAATTCAACTGGTAATTCTACCGACTTTTGGATTCAAAAGAAGACGGGTTGGAAGCTGCTAGAGATCTTGAAGCCTCTGATAAATGGCCAAGTCTAAGTTTGTACTCCGAAGGAAGAAAGAACTTCCAAAAAAGAATAATATACTTGACGACCATGTAGACTCTGTTTAGTAAACTCTAATTTCTGATTTTCATGACTAACATTTTAGTACAGATAAGTAAAAAAGACATACGACATAAGAGCAAATCAATGAAGCAAAACAAAGCTTGCAAAATTACCCTTAACCTAATTCCACGTAAGGATATCTGACGTCATCACCGAACCAACTATAATCAACACCTCAAATTCCCATGATAGCTGGCGTTAACAATACAACCTTATGGATACTATCTTGTGATCCAAATTCATTAAGAAACCACAAAACTAGAAAACCATCGTGCACCATAGAATGCTTGATTTTCAACTACGAGACAATTGTGGTACACTTTAAAGATTACCTCCAGCAAAGATATTTGACAAAAGAAGGAGACTATTGCCAAACGAAGATTTGCCAACTCACTGGAAAAAAAAAAAAAAAAAAAACCCAGTATACACCGTTCATGCAACAAGATCAAGGAAGGCAGATGGGGATTCGTTTTCCTCTAACAATACTTAAACTGACAAAATGTAGGAAATAAGACACAGTTTGTCAATATGCCGACATACAAAGCTAAAACATTTGAAGTGAAGAGAACTAAGCCAAGAGGAGAAGGTTCACCTTTCAATTCCAACAAACAATTTGTAAGCCTTGACAATACAAGTAATTACTCTTATCAACTCATAACTAGATATAATACACAAAATTGCATGGCCACGAGGGCAAACTAGATATGAACCTCACATTTAAACAATATAATAATGAATCTATCAGCCATGTATATTTTGGGATTTTAATCAATAAAATCTTGAATTCATCACCCCGACAAATAGCGAGACGAACCGATTTAGTTTCATAATCCTGTAGCTAATCAGTATCATCCCCAACCCACAAGCTGGGGCATACTTTACATTGTTAATTATCACAAATTTCGCGATAGGAAGTGTCAGATTCAATTTCCCAAGGAACTTATCCAGTTGCTGCTCCAGACTACGACTAAGGTATATTTCATCTTATCATGTTTTCCTAATGGAAACAACATCCATTTCGTCTCACGACGTGAAATGAAATGCCTGAATCCTAATGAACTTAATTAATTCATTAAACCAAAAAACGTAGGAACTACGTGTCAACCTGATTCCCGGCAACGTTTGGGATACGTAGGAAACCCTTGCGGGTTCGGTTAATAAATTTAAAGTCATCAATTACATACGAACTACGTGTCAGCCTGATTCCTGGCATAGCCCAAAATATGTAGGAAACCCTCGCAGGTCCGGTTGACAAACTTAAGCCCAACTATGTGTGATGAACTACGTACCGACCTGATTCTCAATTATCTGAGATACGTAGGAAACCCATAATACGGGTTTGGGCACATTATATCAGATCTTATATGTAAGAAGTTTCTTGATATATGACTCACACCAATCACCAACTAAACTATAATCCTAGATATAAACAAACATTACAGAGCCCCAGTCTACGACTGGGGCACATTTTACCTGAGGTTAAACTTCCCCCAGGAAGTTTTCTAGTCTTCGTCAGGCAGTCCCAAGTGAGGATGTGGCCAAGAAACTCCACTAGGTGTTGAGTTTCCCCGAGAGTCTTCGCCTGTGTGAATTTTCTCAGTTATTTTCAATCATATATTGATATGACGACCCATGAATCGGTTTCTCTAACCAAGAACATGTTCTACCAAATATTGATATACTTCACAAATCTAAACTACACTTGACCAAGAGACGATTGACTAGACGTCATTCTTATCACTTGACTAGGAGACGATTTACCAAGCATCACCTTTCTCACCATCACTATCAGGAGACGATTAACCGAACGTCATCCTTCTCACTATCACTACCAGGAGATGTGACCAGGCGTCATCTTTCTCACTTGACCAGGAGACAATTGACCGAGCGTCATCCTCCTCACTATCACTACCAAGAAATGATTGACCAGGCGTCATCCTCCTTACTTGACCAGGAGACGATTGACAGAGTGTCATTCTCTTTACTATTACGACTAGGAGATGATTGACAGAGCATCATCCTCCTCACTATCACTGCTAGAAGTCAATTAATTGAGCATTATCATCTTCACTACTAGAAGACGATTGACCTAGCGTCATTCTCCTCACAACCAGGAGTCGATTGACCGAGCGTCATCTTTCTTACTTGACCAGGAGACGATTAACAGAGTATCATCCTCCTCACTATTACTACCTGGAACCGATTGACTAAGTGTTATCCTCTACACTACTAGGAGCCGATTAACCGAGTGTCATCCTTCCCACTACCAGGAGATGATTGATCGAGCATCATTCTACTCACTTGACCAGGAGACGATTGACCGAGTGTCATTCTTCTCACAACCGAGAGATGATTGACCGAGCGTCATCCTCTTCACCCGACCAGGATCCAATTGACTTAGAGTCATCCTCCTCGCTTGACCAGGAAAAGATTAATTGAGTGTTATCCTTGTTATTACCTAGAGACAATTGGCCGAGTGTCATCCTCCTTACTTGACCAAGAGTCGATTGATCGAGTGTCATCCTCCTCGCGACCAGAAGTCAATTGACCAAGTGTCATCCTCCCTACTACCAGGAGCCGATTAACCGAGTGTTATCATCTTCGCTTCTCATAGGATTGGTCGCGCATCATCCTTTAGGAGCAATATTTTCTTTTTTAATGAGATAATCAATGAGACATTTTTTAACGAGATAATCAACGAGACATTATTAAACGAGACAACCAACGAGACATTATTAAATGAGACAACCAGCGAGACAATACTAAGCAGGACAACCAACGAAATAATATTAAACGAGACAAACAATAAGACGGTATTTTAATTTCATTGTATTAAAATTTACTCTATATGCTAGAACTACAAGTGATCTGATTCTCATTAATTTGAGATATGTAGGAGAACCCTTTGGGTACGGCCACAACCAGGAGTCTATTATCCAAGTGTCATTCTTCCCGTAACCAGGAGTTGATTGACCAAGTGTCTTCTTCTCCGCATTCTATAGGATTGACCATGTATCATCCGTTAGCAATATATCCGAAGGGCTCGTACAGAGTGTTGTCCTCACCGAGACCTTAGGGCTAGGTATTGTGAACAACGTTGTTAATTCTAAGATTTTGATGAATAATTAAAAGTTGATGTTTTTGGTGGAACTAATGATTTGATTAAGTGTTTCAATTTATTAGTTCCAATGATGAAGATATGATGATAAGTAATGAATGCATGCTAAAGAGACTGACAAAGACAGTAGACATTAAGGGACCGAAGATTTTGAAGAATCTAAGGGAAAACAACTCAGGTTAATTTTTACTCTTAATGTATTCCGATTAAAATCACACATGACACAAAAAGTTTTTAAATTTATGTGTGTTTTGATAGGATCCTAATTAGTGAAATTATATGCTCCTATGTGTAATTGAAAAAGAAATATTGATAATTAATTAAAATTGAATTTAAGAATTTAGTGGAGCTAATTGAGAAAATAAATCAGTTAAAAGGGAGAAAACGTTGAAGAAAATGAATTAAAAACGAATTTAGAAGAGGTTCCCAGCATTGACAAGTCGATAAGTAAGTCGATCGGAGCATAGAAGAAGAAGTCTCTGAATCTCCCAGTCAACAGGTAGGTCGACCTATGCTTAAAAGATGAATTCTCTGAATCATCTGGTCGACAGATGATGGATGGGCGGTCAATCGATAGGTGAAGGAATTTTGGCTTAGCTAGTATCCTGAATCGAGTAGTCGACTTATGGGTGTTGGTTGGTCGATTGATAAGTTTGTTTCAGGTTTAAGGAATTTCGAGGATTCTAATCAAACAATAACCGTTACTAGCCGTTTATGGTTGAGATATGAGAGAAATTTTAGGGATATGATAGTATTAAAGATATATCACTGATATTTTGTCATCCCTATAGATATGGTTCATAAATTTTGGTTACTTCTCAAATTGGTTCGTATAATTCTCTCTATCCTATCGATTTGAGTTTGAGAAATATTTAAGGGACTAATTTGAATGTTTTGAAAGCTATAATTAAGTCAAATATACCTAAAATGAAAGATAATGATAAGTATCTAAAAAGCACCTATAAACCCCATATATCATTATCTTTCATTTTAGGTATATTTGACTTAATTATAGCTTTCAAAACATTCAAATTAGTCCCTCAAAATTTCTCAAACTCAAATTGATAGGATAAAAAGAATTATATGAACTAATTTGAGAAATAACCAAAATATATGAACCATATCTATAGGGATAACAAAATATCAATGAAATATCTTTAATACTATCATATCTTTAAAATTTCTCTTATATCTCAACCATAAACGGCTAGTAACGGCTACTGTTTGATCAGAATTCTTGAAATCCTCTAAACCTGAAACAGACTCATCAGTCGACTGACCAACACCCATAAATCGACCACTCGATTCAGGATACTAGCCAAGCCAAAATCGACTGCCCATCCATCATCTGTCGATTAGACGATTAAGAGAATTCATTTTTTAAGCATAGGTTGACCTACCTGTCGACTGGAAGATTTAGAGACTTCTTTTTCTATGCTCCAGTCGACTTACATGTCGACTTGTCAATGCTGGGAACCTCTTCTAAATTCGTTTTTAATTAATTTTCTTCAACGTTTTTGCCCTTTTAACTGATTTCTTTTTTCAATTAGCTCCACTAAATTATTAAATTCAATTTTAATTAATTATCAATATTTCTTTTTCAATTACACATAGGAGCATATAATTTCACTAATTAGGATCCTATCAAAACACACATAAATTAAAAAAAAAAATTGTGTCATGTGTGATCCTAATCGGGATACATTAAGAGTAAAAATTAACCTGAGTTGTTTTTCCTTAAATTCTTCAAAATATTTGGTCCCTTAATATCTACCGTCTTTGTTAGTCTCTTTAACATGCATTCATTACTTGTCATCATATCTTCATCATTGGAACTAATAAACTAAAACAATTAATCAAATCGTTAGTTCCATCAAAAACATCAATCTTTAATTGTTCATCAAAATATTAGGATCAACAATCTCCCCATTTTTTATGATAACAATTAATTTTGATATTTTCTTCAAAACAATAATGTAACCACACTCCCCCTAAATCCGAGGACGGGTTCTTTAACTCATTAAAGCAAAGTAATGAAGATAATCAAAAGATTTTCAATCAAAGAACAAATTTCAATATACAATAAACTCTCCCTTAAAATATTCAACAAAATATCAACTAATTCTCCCATTTTGTCATCTCAAAAAATTGGAGAGGGGCGAACATAAAAAAAACACTACTCTAGGCAAATATCATTATGCCTAGGCTATACAAAAAATATCATTCTAAGAATACAATCTTCCTCTATATAATTAAAAATGAGCAAATTCATGCATATGTGAATAATCATAACATTTCAGCAATGTAGCATGATATCAATTAATATCTTCCTAGAATCTAGAAATATGTGATCTTTAATGCACTAGAATAGTAAATATATCTCAAGAATAATTTATCGATCATAAATCTAGTGTACGCATAACCATGGATAAGTGCATATTTCTCTCATAAAATATCAACTCCCTTTTTGAACAATAATCATTGACGCCCAAAAACATGAATCATATCTCAATCAATAATAATGTTATCTCATATCATTCTAGATCCCTATATATAAACCTGCGGATTTCACATAACAAAGACACAATATTAAGAACTATTTAGTTTCTAAGTTTTTCTAAGAGTTATCATTCTTATATTATACTGAAAAATATTGTGAGATTATTCTGGAGTTAAAGTTCTTGAGTTAAAGTACTAATTTATTTGGCGTCACCAATCTTAGTTGTCTAACGATCTGTTTTGCAATCCATTGGTGTTTTCCTAGTAAGATCATTCTAAGCTTATTCTTTAATTTAGTATTTGATTATTATTACCTGCTTGGTGAATTGATCTTTTTGAGAAATCGTTTTTGAACTTTAAAAGCATAACAATCTTTTAAAACGATTTGTGTATTAATCTGATTATGTGCTTAATTGTGCTACCCGCATTCTTTATTATAATCAGATTTTGTTTCCTCACTTTATTTCTATCACTAGTATCGGGACATTAATTGAGTATTAATTAATCTAAGGTGGTAGAAGCTCCGAGTGGGAAGAACTTATCAATTTTTGTAATTGGTGAGTTGTGTGCGGATTAGATACTATTGGGAGTGTCTAATCAATGGTAGCTTGGTTTCAATCTCTTCCGGTAAAGAGATTGAGGTGTTAATTCTTCCTTTATAGAATTAATTGTGAGTGATTTGTAAATGTTCCATCCTTACCTAGGAAAATGATAGTTGGAGCGTTTCTATGAGGTTTTGATTCTTGAGAGTAAGGTATAAAAAGAATTAGGTTGTGATTATCCCTGTAATAGAATTAGGTTATTCTTAAACTTGTAAAAAGTAGAGGTTATTCCTGAGCTTGGAAAAAAGAATTTGTAAAGGTTGATTCTGTGCCTGTAAAATAATCTTTGTGAGGGTTTGGTTTCTAACTTTAAAGGAATCTTGAGTTTAGTGGGTGTGAATCTCCGTGGGGCTCGGAGGATTGGATTAGCCAAGAGTAACTTGATGAACCAGGATATATCGGTGTGTACTGCATTGTTTATTTCCTTCATTTTATCTTGTGTTATTTAAGTGTGTACCTAGAGCTTATTACACTTATACGCTACTATAAAGATAAAAATTAATTTTAGGATAAAATTAATTATTTGATTTTTGAAGTGTTATTATTTTGATTAATTTTTTAATACTACCCAATTCACCCCTCTTGAGTAGCTCACTGGGCCAACAAACGTCCTAAAGAACAATACTATATTAGCAACCATTACTATGACAACAACCATTCCTATAATGGCAACCATTACCATAATAGCAACCAAACCAATACTATACTAACAACCAATACCATGATAACAACCAGTACTATAACGACCACCAATAATGTAACAACTACCAAAACTACAGTAGCAACCAATACTATAATAGCAGCCAATACTATAATAGCAACCAAATACTGTAATAACAACCAATACTGTAATTACAACCAAAACTGTAATAGCAATCAACAATATAATACCACAATAGCATAATCATTGAGAGGGCTCGTATAGAGTGTCATCCTTACCATGCCCTATAGGATCAGGTGCATCGCTATCCTTCAGGAGTGCAGATAGACAGGAATCAAATGTGTCGCCATTCTTCTAGTGGTAGTCTTCCAAGGTTGATTGTTCGTCAACCTATGAAGTATATAATGGTAGAAGTGACCAATCGCCATCCTCGTCAAATCCTCAAGGAACAGGTATGTCTGCATCCTTTAGGATAGATTTAAATACATCTCTTTATATTGCATGCCTAGTGAAACAAAATGTCAGTGTCTTCTTCTTTGTCATTACGAGTAAACTAGCATGACAAAGAGGGGCAACTGTGGACACCACATTTTGTCCCGCCCAATTAGTGTCGGATCGAGTATAAGTTTAGATAAACTTTAAACTTAGGTTTAAATGGAATGAATTTATACCTAAGATCACACTATATACTATACAAAAATACCAAAAAACATGACAAAACTCAAAATTGTTAAATTTGACAAAATATAGCTATGTAAAAGTTTCGAGTCAACCTCAAAATTCCTAATATTTAACGAGGTCTAAAATGACTTTATTAAAGTTTGATTTTCATTAAATCATCTTTAGCTGCCACTGCCCTTAAATTATAAGACATTTCAAACAATTACCTCAGTTACCTACCCCGACTTTGAAACATTTACAACCACTGAATCTTGTTGATTTAACAACAAAAACAATTGCTTCATTTATGCATACCACATCAAACACTACACCAAAACATCTAAGAAACCTTAATAAAAGGTTGAGAAAAGGTCATGACAAAACCCTAAATCACTAAGGTGATTTAAGGATTAGGCTTGATTTGGATTTACAGCAGATTCAAGTAGTCTTGTGAAACTACCCTAGGCCTAATGCATTAAGGGACTAGCCATCATTAAAGGCCCAAAAATTAGTCCTTGAAATGATCAGGGAACCTTCTTAGAAGTTGCTTACCAAATGGCTAATGAAGGGAACCAAGACACTTAGGGTACAACCAACCATTATCGAAACTAAACCGATTTGGTTTCCACCTAAGTTAAGCATTCAATGAGCAATGAATGCCCATCCCATAAAACATTAAATGCTTGGGATGACATGGAATTACTAGGTTCAAAGGACGTAGATATGTTCACCAAAATATCATAGGGTTAACTAAGAACTTTAAAACCAACTGTCGGTTACAAGGTAAGTTAACCCGTTTCCATCCAAAATGAATCGAATGTATGGTATCCAAGTAATGACTCATTATCTAGCAATAAATGCAAAGTGACGCTTCAAGACTAGGTTCATTGCACCTTGGAAGCATTTATGACAATTTATACGAAATAGTGAAACTAACCGATACTTAGCCCCTAAACCGAACCGGATGCATCATATCAAGCCACTAATATGCCCATGTGCAAGGAATATGATTGGTGGGAGGGTAATAATTGGTAATGATTTCCAAATCTTTGAGAATCCTACATTCCATCCTAAATCCGTTCAAAGAAAAATAAGACCAAAGCAAGACAACAAGTCCCCTAGGCTAAACACCCCCCAAGGAAGAGGTTGGATCGGCCTGCTCATTGCCCAATGCGCAGGCCCCAACCTATATATAGAGGTGCTTGGTTTTCATTTTTTTCAAGCCTTGAATGCTTAGCTTCTCTCTTTAAGCTCAAGCAACTCTCTCGGGTGCTAGGATTCTCAAGTATATTTCTCAAATAACACGTCAATATTCTGCTGAAATTCGGTCCTCGAAGGTGTTCTTGAAGTTCTTGGAGCAAAAGCTCAAGAGATCGACGACCACCAATCAACACCAAGCTAAGAAGATGAAGGAGGAAAAAAGATTAGCTACTTAGGGACTATCACATCCCCTAAGTAGGGTGTTCTTGAGTTCTTGGCTAAGAACTCGAGGGACAGACGATCACAGATCAACCACCAACCAAGAAGATCAATGAGGACAATGAGGTAATCACTTAGGGATGACTACATCCCCTAAATAGGTATGTTTTTTAAAAAAAACCTATGATTTTGGTTTAAACTTGTATATATTGTTTGTACATAGCATAATCATGTAGATAACACACTTTAATTTCATGTACATAACATATAAAACCTACAAACAACCAAACAAACACTTAAATAACCAAACAAGCACTTGATTTTGTCAAGAACAACCAAACAAACATTTAATTTTTAACTATAACAACCAAACTATGCTTAAATCATACAAAACCATTCCAAGCATCTCAAGAACATCAAGAACATTCGAGAACATGTGAGGACTCAAATCAAGTCATCCGAGAATGTGTTAAGAACATATAAGGATTCAAGCAAAACTTTAATCACAACATGAGTTCTACATACTCTCTTCAAATTCTCTCAAGAACATTACATTGACTCTTTACTAACTATACAACTACTAATAACCAGATTTGCTTTCTGCTAGACGTCAAGACCACCGCCAAATTGGCTTGTGGACTGACACCTATACGTATATACACTTATATACTACACCGACAGACCCTTGTGGCTAAACTTGAGATAAAGGGAGGGTCTCTATTCCTTTGGGGATATGTGTGATTTTTTTTCAGAAACTTTCCCGCATTCCTTAGTTATGAGTAGGACTAGCATAAATATAAGGTATTTATTTTCCTTTTTAACTAAACAACTCACGCACTAACACTAAACTAACCAAAACAAAATAGTTTGTTTAAGGTGTTCTTGACAAAATCAAAGAGTGTTATGTACATATCATGTTGTGATTTAGGTTGTTCACAACTTAAAAGCAACTAATAATAAACCTAATTAAGGTTGTGATTCAGGTTGTTCACAACTTTAAAAAAATTGTTAATAATAGCTAATTAAGGTTGTGATTGTTCACAATCAAAACTAACTAATAATCAACTAAAATTAATAAAACTAGTTTTACAACTAAAACCAAACCAGTCTTTAATTAAAACCAACCCAGCTTTCAACGTGATAAGCATGAACTACGTTTGACCTGATCTTTGGTAACTACCCATGTACGTAAGCAACCTATAAGGGTTCGGTCACACCTTTAACGACACAAACTGTTGGCCCAGTGAGCTTTCCAAGAAGGGGGATGAATTGGGTAGTTATAACAAATTATGAAATACTTAGTACTTCAAAAATCAAATAATTAACTTTATCCTAAAGTAATTATTATCTTTATAGCAATGAATATATATACATACTAGCGATATCTTGTGCCTAAAGGCATGAATGTAACTGTTGATGTCTAATTTTAAATTTAACATACATATAATAACAAGTATATATTGTTTTACTTAAATTAATTTTCTTCTCTTTAGTTAGAGTTGAACCAAATTATCCTTATGTTAAAATTAATGGTCTAAAATTAAAAATGAGAAAACGTTAAGGGTATAATTGCAATCAGTGTCTTTATTTCCTCATCTTTAGTTAGAACCCAAATCAAATTATCATTAAATTAAAATTAGAGGGCTAAAATATAATGAGTTAGAAAACTTTATGGGTATAATTGTAATTGGTAATTGTACCTCTCATGTTATTTTTCAATTTTTCTATTTTTTTATGTTAGGGTTAATAAGGGCAAAATAGGCAATTTATTAAAAAAAAACTCAGGCAGGGGGTCGCCGCGGTAATTTCGAAAATTAGGGGGGTGTATGTGGAATATCACTATAATTGAAGGGGCGTAAATAAAATTATCCCGACCTATAACCATCTCACCTATTTCTAAGCAAACAGTTATTCCTAAATAGCAGAGTAAATCTGAGCTATTCATTCTTTCAAAATTCATTCCGGACCGTCAAGATGTCTCAGTCAGCAAAAACCTTCCTGATTTATTAATATATATATATATATTCAATTAGGTGCACACCAAATAATATAAATAAAGTAAAGAAAGTAGCACACCAGAAATTTATACTGGTTCACCAAGTTATTCTTAGCTAATCTAGTCTCCCGAGCTCCACGGAGAGTCGCACCCACTAATCACTAAGATTCTTTTAAACAGGTAGGAACCAAACATTTACACAATGATTCTTTTCCCAGGTTCAGAATCAACATTTATAATTGCTTTTTCCAAACTTAGGAATAACCTATTCTTTTTCAGGCTCAAGACTAACCTAATCCTTTCACAAGCTAAGGATCAAACCTAATTCTTTTATACCTTAGGCTAAGAATTAAATCTCACAATTACTCAAAGTATCATTTTTCCAGGTAAGGATGAAACCTTTACAATTTACTCACAATTGATCCTAATTAGGAAGAATCACACCTAACTCTTTTTAAGGAAAAAAAAATAACCTAACATTTTTGTATTTAGACAAAGATCAAACCTCAATCTCTTTACTGGAAGAGATTAAAACCCAAAACTACCCCTGATTAGATACTTCCAATAGTATCTAATCTGACACACAACTCACCAAGTATAATAAAATTGATAAGTTCTTCCAACTTGGAACTTCTATCACCTCAAATCAATTTAAACTCAATTAATATCCCAATAATTACTAGTGATAGAATTAAATGGGGAAACAAAAAATCTAATTATAAAAATAATACGGGTAGCAAAAAATTGAGCACATAATCAGATTACTACCGAAATCGTTTTAAAATATTTTTATACTTTTAAAGTTCAAAAACGATTTCTCAAAAAAATCAATTCACCAAGCAAGTAATAATAATAATAAAAAAAAATTCAATCAAAGAATAAACTTGGAGCGATCTCACCTGGAAAACATCGAATAGATTGCACGTAGTATTGCAAGACAGCTTAGATCGGTGACGCTAACTCAAATGGCCCTTTAGCTCAAGAATTTCAAGAACATAATAATCTCACAATAATCTCTCAGTATAATATTAGAATGATAACTCTCAGAATAGCTCAGGAACTGATTATTCTTGATGTTATATGTTTATTATATGAAAATTCACAGGTCTATATATAGGGAATTGAAATAAGCCCTCCAACGGCTAGTTTTCAAATGATAAGTATCTAAAAAGCACCTATAGACCCCATATATCATTATATTTTATTTTAGGAATAATTTACTTAAATATAGCTTTCAAAACATTCAATTGAGTCCCTCAAAAAAATTTCAAACTCAAATCAACAAGATAAGAAATATTAAAAGGACCAATTTGAGAAACACTTTAATTTCATGTACTATATCTATAGGGATATTCAAATAGGAGTATTATGTCTTTAATATATCCATATCCCTAAGATCTCTCAATCAAGTAAACAAATTATGGCTAGTCAACGGCTAGTTTTTTGAATAAATCCCAAAATTCCACAAATTCTGAAACTGTCCATCGGTTGACCGACCAGAAGATATAAGTCGACCGCCCGATTCAGGACGTAGCCCAAGCCAAAATCTCTTTGCTATAGGTCGACCGCCCCTTATGTTTCTATTGACTGGAAGATTCAGAGACTTTCATAGGTTGATCGCCCTGTCGACCTAATGATTCAAAGAGTTCATATTTTAGCCAAAGGTAGACCTAACTGTCGACCGAGCAATTCAGAGTCTGAATCATTTTCTCGGCTCCTTCTCATCGGTTGACCGATCAACATTGGTCGGTTGACCGATCCTGCTGGAACTTCTCTCTTTAAATAATTTTTTACTAAATTTCTTCGACGTTTTTGCCCCTTTAACTGATTTCTTTTCTTGATTAACTCCATTAAATCCTTAAATTCAATTTTAATAAATTATCTTTCTTAAATCAATGTTTCTTCTTCAATTACACACAGAAACAAGTATGTTAGCTAATTAGAATCCTATTAAAAACACACATAATAGTAAAAACATTTTGTGTCCTGTGTAATCCTAATCGAGATACATTAATAGTAAAAATTTAACTTGAGTTGTTTCTCCCTAGGTTCTTCAAAGTCTTAGATCTCTTAATGTCCATCATCTTTGTCAGTCTCTTTACTATCCATTTAGCATTCATCTCAACTTCTTCATGATAATATCTTCAATGGAGCTTATAAACTGAAACACTCAATAAATCCGTTAGTTCCACAAAAAAAATCAATATTTAATTGTCCATCAAAATCTTAGGATCAACACAAACCATATTCCTTTAAATGTGACAAGAATGAACTACGTTTAACCTGATCTTTGAACCACCCAAAGTACGTAGGCAGCCCATGATCCAGGTTCGGTTACTATAAACAATAAAAAACAGTTTGCTACCCTAACCAAAACGAACTACATAAAGATCAGATTCTAATTCGAGATACGTAGAGAACCCACGTGTGGGTTTAATCGTATATCCAAACAACTTAGTCTTAGTTTACATTTCATTTAGTGTAGCTTACATATTTACATTTCTGTGTACATATAAACTGTTGTTGGGTGTCGCTGACTAGTATTATCTATAATCTTTACCTGCTTTACATTATACCATGCAAAACAACATAAAAAGATGAAAAAATTTTAGAAAGAGAATTATTTTTGTTTAAGCAATCAAAGAAAACTAGTTGGATACCGTTTAGTAGTGAATATCTATTTAGACAAAGGTACCGTTTACGGACGGATGTCTTGGGGTGCGTAAAATCTTCTCCAAACATAACCAACTCCTGAATTTAAAGAATATCTCTAGTACATAGACTTATGGAAGTCAAAACACGGGGTATTTCAGAAGAAAAAATGAATTTCCAAAATCCCGATAATCTAGCACACTATTTAACTCCATGCAGGTGGTAACTCCATTTTTAACGTAAAATCTCAGCCCAATAAGTTTTTCAAAACCGATGCCTAGAACAACTCTTGAAAAACTATTTTCAAAATGAACGGATTTGGACAAGAGAAGAAGGAATGAAACTTGTTTTCATTCTCTTCCTGATTCTCTATTTCTTTCGCTATCAAAATCCGGAGTGCGTCAGCTGCTGATGCAGGCTACTCAAGAATTGTGATTGAGACAGATGTCGCGGAGGTGGTAATAGATGTAAATGAGGAGTGCCCAATCAATCACAACTTCAGAGTTTGGATACAAGATTGCAAATGGATAATGAGAAAAAAGGGTATATGCCATTCAATTGATCCCAATAAAGAGGAATTGATATGCAAACTTTTTAGCTAATTTAAGATATGAGAGATAACCAATCTTGTGCTTGAGATGAGGGATATTTTTTTCAGTCTCGATTTTTTTCTTTTGTACCCAAAAAAAAAAAAAAAAAAAAAAAAAGTTGGAGAAAATCAATTTATATTTATATTTATCAAAAACAAAAATCAGTATCATTGATTCATATCCATCTATATATTTGCATTTCTTCCGTTTTTTTTATCCATTCTTCCGGAGCATCAAGGCTCAAAGACCCAACCACCACCATAAAAAAATGGTCCACCAGAATGGTAAGCGCCCGTTGAAAATCGACACGCACACAACTTGCAACCAGTCTCTCTCTCTCTCCTCTCTCTCGCTCTCTGGCCCCCCCCCCCCCCCCCCCCCCCCCCGCGGGGCACCCACACCCACACCCACACACACAGTAAGCCTGCTTCTTCAACGCTTCATGGTAGACCCAGTTCAATGCCAGAAGATAAAATCGCAATAAAAATAACCACTTCATGATTCTCACGTCCTATCCTTATCGAACCAGCCCTTTACCGTTTCTTCAATCCAACTCTAGCCTTTTTCAAAATCTTCCCTCGAGTTCCCTCTTGAATTTTTCTCCAACCAAACACCTAGTCACCATCAAATCCACCTCTTTTTCTTTCTTTATTGGCCAATCCAAATCTCAAATATTATTTCTTTAATCAAATCGTACAAAACCCAATTTTACAATTCACAGCCGCGATGACAGAGGTCCTCCATTCCTCCCCCTCGCCCTCTTCCTCTTCTTCATTTTCATCTACCCACAACGATACATTATTCAGTGCGCAGTCGTTTGTAGAGGAGGAAGAGAAAGAGGGGGGTTCTGGGGTCACTGACGGTGATAGAAAGGAAAGAGACAAGGACAAGGAGCAGCTGTCTCTATTGGCTCTTTTGCTGACTCTGTTACGCAGGTCTTTCTCAGCTGCTTGCAAGACGGATAGGGAAAATCTTTCTGGTATGGAAATCAGCTGGCCCAGTAATGTGCGCCATGTTGCGCATGTCACGTTTGATAGGTTCAATGGTTTCTTGGGTTTGCCTGTGGAGTTTGAACCTGAAGTGTCCAGGAGGGCACCTAGTGCAAGGTATAATCAAATCTTGGTAGATTGTTGAATTTCATTGTTAGTTGTGAAAATGTGGAATTCTTGAATTTTGATTTGTTGAATCATACAGCGCGGGTTTTAAATTCTTCCATTGTCATTATGCTGCTAAATATTTGTGTTTTTGTTTTTGCGGATCTGAGAAATAGATCTGCTTTTTATGACATAATAGCTTGTTCGAGTCATGGGATTGCAATTTTGTTATCCGATTGACTTCAAATGTTCTCTAATGCAATTGTGGATTTGCCATCAACTATGGAGGACAGTTTTTCCTTTAGTATCTGAATATTGCTTCTAGTTTTCGGTTGGTTTTTTCTTCTTCAACTTGGCGGTGTGGAAATCTGGCTTTATGGCAGAGGGTGCTTTTGCAATGTTCTCTTTTCCCTTCTTGATTTGCTAGTAAACCAAGAAAGGGAAATAGAACATGCGTTCATTTCTAATTCTAATTCTTAAGTTTCGATTAGATGCTACCAAAGGCTACCTTAGTTTTTGGTGATGAGTAGTTGTCTAAACCCGACATCAAATTATAGCATTGTGAAACTTTGAAATATCTTAAGTTATCTAGCATGGAACAAGTCATTTATGGGTTGAATTTCTTTCGTTACTTGACAACTTTGCGGTTGAAGAGTTACACGTCTTATCTATCGATTATTTTTTTTGTGTGGCTTGTTTCGCTTCAAAGTTGGTTGTTATATGCATTCTGCCAATAATGAAAATATAGTTCGTGTATGCTGACTTTCTTTGATGGATTAAAGATACAATTCGGCAGTTATCATATCCTATGCTGATACGCAAACTGTCGGGGAAAGAGTTGAACTTTTTCGAGTTTTATCACACAAGAAATACACACAGACATGATTCTCTTATTTGAAGGCCATACTTTCAGCATGTAAAGTTGAATTTTGTCTCTTTGGGAACCTTTCTTATCGTTTTATACATGTACTTACATACTCACCTTAGTATTGTCCCCTTTTATTTTCATGAAGTTGGCAAGAAGCAACTTTTGTATCCTAAGGATCAAGTAAAAAGAGAGAACCTATTCATTATTGGAGACCAAAAAAAAATAGTGGAATCTCTGAAACTTGTACCATTTTTTTTTATGCAATGCTTACATTTTGTTTATAACACCCTTGAGAACCCCTACGAGTGAAATTTTTCTTGGATATTATTTGTTACTTAATATTATTCTCCATTTGTGGGGATGTATATAGTATATTGTGCATATGCCTAATAAATATTATAATTGTATTCCATGGTATCATGCCATCTAAAATTTTCCCTTCCCCTGCCTTCTTCTGGCCACTTCCCCATTCTTCCTTTGAGTTATCTCCGAGTTTGAGCTTTCTTGAAATTTTGTTCTTGTTAGTCGAACCAAAATATATATATATCCCAAATATAATAATTAATATGCGAATGATAAGTTAGAAAAACTATTTCCTATGAATTTTAACGTGTTTTGATGCTCAGAGAATTTTTCATTGACCCTTAATTCAACATTTAGAAGTGACCGATTGAATATCACCGAACTGGACTGAGTTATGTGTTATTTAGATAGCCTGCCGAACTGAAGATGCTGGTTGACTGACCATTCATTATTTTTGTATGCTTTAGCTTCATGCCGACTTTTCCCTTGGGCCTATTTGCCTTGGAGAGGTCTTACGATCCAACGTCAATAGTCAATATGCCTACCGTGTACATCCCTACCTATTATACCTCCAACTTCGGCAGCTCTAGAGGCTGACTGGACATACGTGGTGCCCAGTCTTTTTAGGACTTCTCCCAGGATCATCACAGGCGCTTAATGTTTGCCCTTTTTTTGGCGTTCTGTGCCTATAGATGGTTCGCCTTCTTAGTTTGATCCGACTTCAAGATCTATTTTGACTTGATTGATGGCCGTTGGCCATACGGGATCGTTCATGGGCCAAACTTTGTTGATTCATCGGTCGAGTTACCCTGGTTACGGTTCTTTATTTTATTGTGTATCCCTGGTTACAGGTTTCATTATGTACTTAGGGATTCTTAGCCGTTACTGTACGTTTGGTACAACAGAGTCAATCAATCGAGGGTTTATGTCCCTATAGATACATTTAGTTTGACCGAAACCAGAAGAGAATAGAACATCAGAAGAGAACATAACATCTGGGGATTTACCCTTGAGGTACCCGAGCACGGCCGAATTGAAACATAGTATGTAGGGATTTATTACTTGACGTACTGAAGTATACTGAATCGATGCAGAACAATTGGGGATTTCTCTCTTGAGGCACTCGAGTTCGGACTGAAATAAAACATTTGGAGGTTTCTCCTACTTGAGTATAGCGGAATCAGAATCGGACATTTGGAGATTTGTTACCCCTATCTAAAACGTAGAGCATATATTATATATCCACATTGTATAATAAAATGATAAACGTAGTGTGTCACATTCGGTATGGTCATATAAATCAATATGATACAGAAAAATAATGGCAGCGTCCTGTGTATATTTCTTCTTTTGTTAGCACACTTAATCACCGATTGAAATTCGTATATCAACATGAACATCAAACTCATCAACATAATGGCCGAGTATTATGTCTGTCATTTGAGGAATGAATATGCTCTTCCCTCAAAGTATTATTATTGCCTAGGCGTCACTTTAACCATTATGTTCGAGACAGATTAAAAACCTAATGCATGTGGGATGGGTATTTTTGCTGCTCCTACAACAGTTGAAACCCAGAAATCATCAGTAATATCCTCGAGCATGCCCCCAAAATAATTAATAATATCCTCTATTATACCCTAAAATTTATCGATAAATTCCTCGAAGAAATCTCATTGCCTAAGTCATTCTTGGCCTCATCTGACCCACTTTCTCCAAAAACTTCTTATTTGGGACTAACCACCAGTACTATTTTATTTCTACTTCTAATGCTTTTAACACCTAAATCAGTAATCCAATTAATAAATAATAAATAGTCGATTCAAGAGTGCATAAATTATATTTTATTGTAAAACGTAGCCAATTTGTCTAGTCAAATTTGTGTTTTAGTGAAATTGTGTGTTTGAATTCAATTCCTTAATATCAATCTTTGAACAGATTCTACTAACCTAGGCAGGCGTATTTTGTAATTAAAGGGTACTATCCTCAAGTAATCATAATATTATTCAAGAGCAAAATAGATCTGCTAAGAAATATAAATCCAAGATTCAATAAATAAAATCCACAGGTATGATTGATAATTTTATTATTACCTTGCGGTTTTAAAGCATTTAATGTTATGTGACTTAAATCAGTTGCCTTGCGGTAATGGAGGAAACGTCAGACGACCCATTAGTTCCTGACCTGCTTATGGTGCCAGGGGAAATCAAAGAAGTCCTTGAGGAGTTCAAGGACGTTATGCCAAAAAAGCTACTTGTCATGGATTTACTTTTTCCAAAGTAACCGTGCGACATTTAGCCTCGATTCCAACACCTTGGAACTTGGAAGTGCTAAGTAAGCCTTGACAAAATTATCAACCAAACAAGGAAGCATGGAAGGTTACGAAAAAGCTAGAAAGCTTATAAGAGATAGAGAGTAAGAGAGCTTGGGAAAACGAGAGGCTTGTATTGCTATTCTGAACTTGGTGAGGAGCAAATGAGCTCCCTTCCCTTTATAAAGGTCAATGACTTACAATGGATGGTTTAGATCGATTCGGTCTAACCGCTACAGTCAAGTATCTAAATTATTCCTACTAGATATTTACAAGGAAGATTTTAGAATAGGAATTGTCTAGAAGGTTGAGGAAGACTATGGTGTGATTTAGGGTGCTTCAGAATTCTCTATAATATCCTAGAATATTCTATAAACTTTACAGTCTCCAAGATGACCCTCTTTCCTAACCCTATATATACAAGACTTTTCCTCCACACTTAGGGAATTTTTCAAAACGGGCGCCAACTGCGGTAATAACCTCTTTTGACGAAGAGGTTGATTGCATGCTAGCTGATCAGGTCATTTAGAGGAGAGGTGTGCCAAACTACCATGAGTATTTAGTCAAGTGGAAGAACCTTCCGGATAGCGAAGCAAGTTGGTAGCGTGAAAACCTATTGCTGCAATTCTCGGATCATATCCAGAGGTTCAAGGATAAAGGCACAACGAGGGTGTCGCGAAAATAGGTGGGGGAGAATGCCTCCCCTACACCTTGGCATCCTTACTTGAGAAATTCTCTAAGTATGGAGGCCAAGTCTTTTATACAGGGTTAGGGAAGAGGGTCATCTTGGAGGCTCTAAAGTTTCTAGAATATTTTAGGATATTGTAGAGAATTTTGGAGCACCGTAGTTCACTCCTTAGCCTTCCCCAACCTTTTAGACAATTCCTATTCTAGAATCTTCTTTGTAAATATCTAGTAACAATAATCTAGATGTTTGATTGTAGCCGTTAGATCGAATCAATCTAGACCATCCATTGTAAGGCTTTGGCCTATATAATGGGGAGAGAGATCATTTGCTCCTCGCCAAGTTTAAAATAGCAATACAAGCCTCTCATTCTCCCAAGCTCTCTTACTCTCTCTCTCTCTCCCAAGCTCTCTTACTCTCTCTCTCTTATAAGTTTTTTAGCTTTACCGTAGCCTTCCTTGCTTCTTTCTTTTCTACACTTTGTTAGGTTGATAGTCTTGGCAAGGCTTACTTAGCACTTCCAATTGGTTGGAATTTAGGCTAAGTGCCACATGGTTACTTTGGAGAAAGTAAGTCCACGACAGCTGATGGTCTTCCCTTTGTTGGCGATCAACATGCGCAACCCCATCTAAGTCCATCTTCATTTCATTGAATTTGGCGATTCGCAAACCAAGTCTGCATCCTAGCGAGTATCAAATGTACCTCCTCCCTTATCCATCAAAACTTGTCTGTCAAGAGAGCAACACATATTCAACATCTGTCCTTTCCGTTTTCCCTTGGTCTCTCTAGAGCATGGGGTGAATTATCTCCACCAATGTTATTTCCCGAGTGAAGAACATCTAAAATTTTGGATGGACTTGAGTGAGTCTAGTGTGAGTAGATGAACATCGGCTTGGGTACATCGGGTTCGCGATTGGTGACTGATATGGCGGGCAGTGGACCTGGGGATGTCGAGGAAGGATATGAGGTCAGTGCGGTGGTTAAGTTGTTGCTTCAATGGAGTAGCCGTCAACATTGCTGCAGAGGATGCACCGATGAGCGTTGAGGTGGAGCACCACCACAAAAATGATGACGGGAAGGGACAGAGCAGATTTGATGTTGCTCCTATGTTTTTTCAATCATTTGTTTCCTGCAGATTGCAACAATTGTAGTACATAGAATTACAATTGGAAAGCCCCTTTCTCTTTTTAGCTTGGTCAAATGTCCCCTTTCTCATGGGTCATGTTCTTTGTATTTATATTACCCTAATGCTAGATACTTTCCCTGTATATGTCTCCATTACTGTCCCTAACATTTGGATACTGTTAATGGCTTCGTACAACTGGACTGACCTTGTAAATTTTGGTGGCCCTTGGACCTTCTATTGCTGGTTCGGGCTCGGGTCAAAGACTTCGGGCTTAGGACCATTTCTTTGTGTGCCTCTATTATGATTTGGGTCGCCAGAGAAGTGGCGGAAATTTTCTAAAGTTCTTCCTCCCGCACTAATAAAAAATTAGTACTTTTAATTGATAAGTCAGAAGCACATCACTTCAAATTTTTACTCTTTTTTAAGTAGCTTCATTTTTTTATCACACACAATAATATTGCTGAATTGTGAATTGTGTTATCAAATGGGTGAGCTAGCCATTCCATTTTGAGGTTGACCTGCAGCAGAAATAGAGGCTGCTTCCCGAAAAATGGACAAATTTGATTTGGAACACATAAAATAAAAGATTCATCACGCCCTTTTGACTTTCTTTCAATTTCAAGTTATAGTGGTGAATTGTCATTTGAAAAGGTTGGAAGATCTATTCATTCGATTGTTGTGCCATGGATTGTGGAGGAAAAGCCAATGAACATAACCTCATGCAACGGGAGTCCGGTCAAAAGAGTCCGACTTTGGTAAGCTTACAACTAGCGTTCTTTTTGAGCCAGGATAACCTCAGTGCGGAGTAGAGTAGTTTGGTAGCTCGCAAGGCTCATTACCTTGAGGTCACGGGTTCAAATCTTGTCTCCGGCTTTATGAAAAATAAAATAGATAGTGTAGCCTCTTTCTCATGGGCCCCATGATTAAACTTATGCTAGAATTACCTCATCTTCCTTTTCCCTCTTAAAGGTAGAGAATTGTGGCATGTGGCATATATATATGTGTGTGTGTGTATGTAATATTTTTTGCTTGCTTAGTCAAATGATGGAAGAGGATTTCATTTTCAATCCAATGCTTTCTCGCGTTTAATGTATCTCGTAGGTCATCCATGTTTATTAGCATTTAGTGTGAAAGATTACTAGAAATCCAATTAATGAGCATCCTCTCCAAAAGGAGGGCCTAAACCACCAGAATCAACAACAAACTGTTTGTCCCATTTAGTAGGCTACATGAATCCTTTTGCACCATAAAGATTGTTTTAGGCCCTTCCTGGTCGAATTCACGTCACAAGAGTTCTGACAAAATTTTACATCGATTGTTGTTTGCTACATAAAAGAATCCTCCTCTAACTTTGGTCTGGTTACGAAAACGAATAAGATACTGACAGTTGGAGTTAAAAGAGGGCTCAACCAACAAAGTAAATATATAAATGTCCAAGAAGAAAATAACCTAATAAGCCCACCCGTAACAAAATAAAAAACAAAAATTTAAGAGAAGCTACAATTTTCTCCATACGTGCCTCTGATTTGGGATAGCTGCCTTTGATGCCTCTGATTTTGGATAGCTTCCTTTGATGCCTCTGATTTGGGATTTCATTTGCAGTACCACTGTTTTTGGAGTTTCCACGAACTCCATGCAGTTATCGTATGATTCCAGAGGGAACAGTGTTCCAACAATTCTCCTGCTGATGCAAAGGTGTTTGTATGCTCATGGAGGTTTGCAGGTGCAATATTGTTTGTTCCATTTTCTCTCTCTTTCGCACACAACAAATTCTAACTTAGGTTGTGTTAGAACCTTTCCTTAATTTTTTTGAAGATATTTTGTAGTTGCTTCGTTCTTGTTTCAATACGATTTATGTAGCAACTTGTGAACCGCGGTGTCATGTGCAGGCTGAAGGAATTTTCAGGATTAATGCCGAAAACAGCCAGGAAGAGTATGTAAGGGACCAATTAAACAGTGGAGAGGTTCCCGAAGGAATTGACGTGCACTGTTTGGCAGGTCTCATCAAGGTATGGATTTGCAACCCGTGTTATAGTTGTTTGTTTGATGATTATAATTTGTTCACCAAGTTAGCTGTGACAAACATAATTACATAATGACTTATATTCCTTGATTAATTTACAAGTTTTCAACTCATCTTCAAATTCTAATTGTTGAATTAGTTAGTAGATGCCTGTGGAGAAGCAATCGAAAAGAGAAAAAAAAAAATCATCACCCAAATTAATTTGTTATATGAGGGAGAAAGGAAATGAAAGAAAAGAGAAAGATTGTCATTTTTATGTCCGAAAGTTTTATTTAGATAGGCGTTTGTATATTGTTGAAATTGATGAGAAAAGAAACTAGACAGGAAATGAATGAAATGAAATGGAGAAATATTATATATTGAGAAAGATTTTAATGGACGACATTGTGTATGTCTTCTCACATATGTTATATTACAATAGAGGTCTCCACAAGGGAAATTACCTAAGAAATAGTCAACATGTATTAAATGCTAATTAGGTGGAAGATACATGTTAAATGGATTTAACATAGGTGGAAGATAGATGTTAAATGCTAATTAGGTGGAAATTAGATATTTCAACACTCACCCTTAAACTCAAGGTGGTAGAATGAATACCAAATTGAGTTTGAAAAAGAAAGTTGAAAAATTTCTCGTGGATAGATGCACTGGGATAGGAAGCCGCTAGCTCGAACATTGCCGCGACACAAAGGGCTGTGAACTCAGAAAGCAGCGGGACAAAGAGGCTGCGAACTTAGACAGCCGTGAGACAAATGGCTGTGAGCTTGGACACCGCATCGGGATAGGATGACACGAGCTCGAACATTCTAACAGCACAAAGGGTTGCGAGCTTAAACATCGTCACGGGACAAAGGGCCGTGAACTCAAGAGGCCGTGGGACAAAAGGGCCATGAGCTTGAAAAGCTGCGGGACAAAGAGGCCGCGAACTTGGACAACCATGAGACAAAAGGCCGCGAGCTTGAACATGGTCTCGTGACAAAGGGGGCCGCATGCTTGAAAAGTCGATGACTAAGGGGCCGCGGGATAGGGGGTGCAACTTGGACAACCGCGGGACAGAGGGCCACAGACTTGGGCAATTGCGGGACAAAGGGGCTGTAGTCTCGAACACCGCTGCAGGACAAGGGGTTGTGAAGCTGCCACTGCAGACAGACGGTGACAATTTGAAGGTCAGGCGACCAACGGCGACAACTGAAACGCCGGGCAACCAGCGGCGACAACTGGAATGCCGAGGACATACGGTGACAACTAGAAGGCCGGGTGACAAATGGTGACAATTGGAATGCCGGGCGACAAGGGCAGAGCAATGAGACAACAACGAGATAGTTGCAGGACAGCCACAGGATAGCAATAAGAAAACAGCGGCAAGGCAACTACGGGCAGTGGCGGGACAACCGCTGGAGCAGGAAAACCGCTGAACAGCCACTAAACAACAGCAGAGACCACGAGAAAGCAGTTGGAAGACAGCTCCTAGATGGCTATAAAGCCGCGGGATAATGGTGGGGCAACTGCGGGAGTAGGAAAGCCGCTGGACAGCAGCGACACCTGCATGGAAGGGCAGCAGTGAGGCTGGATCAGTGGAGCAATACTGGAAACAACAGAACTTGCCGATTGACGGCGTAAAACAGAAGAGATAAAATTGGCAACAAAACTCACCGTTACGAAAGAGAAGAACTGAACAAATATCATGAGCGGAAACAAATGAAAATTAGGAAGGATCAATAAGCTTTTGATACTATGTTGAAATTGATGGGGAAAGAAACTAAAAAAGATATGAATGAAACGAAATGGAAAAATATTATATATTGAGAAGGATTTTAATGAGCCATATTGTGTACGTTATCTCACATCTGTTATATTATGATAGAGGTCTTCACATTCCATTATGCATGGTGTGAAAGGTTCGAATTTCACCTATAATTTTTCGCACCAGTGATGGCCTAGTTGCACACCAACTATGGTTCTTGGATAACCACTGTCACACCCACCCAAATGCACACACATGCACCAGATACGGTATGAACACACAACGTTTACAGTCACAACCAACCGTGTTTTATTACTCAGTGAAAACAAGGAAACACATACACAGTTTCTAGCTAAGGGTGGCATGAACTTCAACTCACTGCTCTAACCCTTTACAAAATCCAAAATGCACATATATGTAGGCAACAAATGCAGTTGACAACTCCAGCTGAGGCAAACATGCACAAAATTGCTCCATATCTACTGGACACGTGGTTGGACAAGTGTCTAGGCAGTTACTTGGCCAATATTCTGGCCAAGACCCATAACTACCCTCAAATGCTTGACACATGCCCCATAAACTACCACCCTTAACTGATTTTCGCTTATTAGCTAAGCCCCAGCTGCCTAGCTCAGTCTGTCGTTTGGTTGCATCTTGTTGTGTCGTTGTGCCCAATCACTTGCCCCCGTTGTATGCACTTTTCGCACCAGAATGTACCGTAGCGCCTAAAGGTGCGTCATGCCGCCCACATAACATTACTCACAACGTAGCGTTGTGCTTACGTTCTGCTGCCTTACCTTGGTACCGCACCAAGGTCTTCCGTTGGTTCCACCTAGCACCATTTGCCAAAGCAGCCAATGTGCGTTCACATTGTCCAACGCACCATTTTGCCAACGTGTGCCCAACGCCTGGTCCAATGCCGCCCCGTTCATCCAATGTGTGCTGCCACATATCGACACTCATTGCCTTGGCCATGTGCCAAAGTCTTGCCCGTTGCTATGCCACTCACATGTCACCGATCCTAGCATTGCGCCTAAGAATACCATCACAATGCCCAACACCCGTGTTGTGCCACGACGTCACTATCTGTTGATGCGCCATGCCTCGGTTTGTGCCTCAAACTGATATTATTGGGCAAGCTTTACCCCAAGCTTCTCATTATGTGTAAGCCATGCCTTACACCTTGTCTTGCCGTGCCGACACCCTACAACACGCCTTGTCTTGCCTTGGATCTGGAGGGAGGGGAACCCCCCTTATAATACTTTAAGCAAAATAACTGGAGTGACAGCAGTAAACATTAAAAATGTCCGAGGAGTCGTAATGGAGTCAACAGTGAGCCCCTGCCCACGGTTGACTCCTTGGTTTAGCCATACACCCATGTTTTGTGCCATGTTACCCCAACTTGACCATGCCGACGTTATGCCAATCGAGACATGTCCTCTGCCTAACATTTGTCTTCCCTTGAATTTGAGTCAACCTCTGTGCATTCCATGCCAACCCTGTTGTTTGGCGCCGCGTGCGCTATATTCAATTAGAAATATGCACCAAGTTGGTGCTTTTGTTGTCAATGCCTTCATTTGAACCACATGCACCACGTCCAATTGCAAAGTGCACGAAGTCCGTGCCAATTCGTCCTCTAGCTTATTCAGGGGCTAACACAAGGAAACAACCTAAGAAAATGTCAACATCTATTAAATGCTATTTAGGTGGAAGATAGATATAAATGCTAATTAGGTGGAAGATATATATTTCAACATATACAAACGGAAAAGATACCCATAGGGCCGAGACTATATAAAACTCAATATTCCAACATCTATCATTCTCCCAAAGTTGGTACATAGATATCTCTCGTGATGAACTTACAAAACATTGTAAGAAAGCGTTTCGTATCTAGCCCCTTTGTGAAAAATCTCTCACCTGGTCTTCCCACCTCACTAAAGGAGTACATATTAAGCTCCTTGATTAGATGTCATTCAGTTTTTATCTTTTTGGTCTGATAATATGCTAAATTGGGTTATGAGCAATATCTACAACCACTGTATTATCGCACCATAGCTTCTTTGTCCTTCGCAAGGCATCAAGAGGTCTCTTGGTAAAATTTGTAGCCACAAGAGATCACAAATTCTTATGTGTCATAGCCTTGATTTTTGCTTTTGTACTTGATCTAGCACAACTCTCAACTTCTTACTCACCAAGTCGCTGGATTTTTCACCCAAAAATGTACAATAGTCTGATGTCAATTGTCTATCATCAACTTGACTTGCTCAAATCTGCATCAGTAAAGGCTTCAAGTTTCAAATTTCCATGACGATAGAACAATACTCCCTTCCCTTTGGCTGACTTTACGACCTCAAGATATGATAACACAGTCAAGATGGGTTGATCATGCATGTATTTATTCACATTCCCATGTCAGAGGCAATGTCGGCCATGCAAGGGAAATATATGTAAACTCTTCTTCGAGAGTTCACTTCACTTGACAAGTAAAAAATGTCATCACCATATTTGGCAGCCTCAATTTCGAGAAAGCGTCTTAGTTGTTGGCAAATTTTTAATTTAAAATTCTTCGGTGAAATGAAACTTGGTGTCTAAATACATCCTCCATATCATGGCCTATTCTAACTATGTTAAGGTCATCCGCAATAAGAGCAATGATCTTATTATTCACCTGCTTGGTGAACAATGTGAGATCTTTGCGACTCTGTTTATACCCAATTCAACATAGCCCTGAGAAATCGGGAGAACCATGCTCTTGATGGTGTTGAAGTCAATAAATTGCCTGTTTAAACTTAAATCCTTTCCCTTCGTGATTGACATAAAAAACCCAAGGCAATCGCCTTGTGCATTTCCTTCTTTCTGACAACCATGAAGTAAGATTTATTTAATCTAATTATTGTATGCTCCATCCAAGATTTATTACAAAAGGTAGAAGTGTACAAATGGAATTCATCTTTATTACAGGGTCGAAAGTCTCTCCGTAATCAATAGGGAATGTATCTGTAAATCCCCCTAGCAACCAATCTCACCTTGAATCTTCATACTTCTGCCTAATAATGAACACCTTTTTGCAACCCACACAATCCTTTCCTAGGGAAGAAAGGCCAAATCCCAGGATCCATTATTTCCTAATGCTCTAATTTCTTTTCACCTTAGATTTTATCCACAACGGGTCATATGTGCTGCCTTAAGGAAAAGACGCATAAGACAGAGAAGAAACCAGGGTGTGATTGGATGAAGTCAAGCGTCATGAAATGAAACTAGCAATAAGATGATGAATACAAGTCCAAATTCCTTCCTAAAAGCAATAGTTTGATCCAAGTCATAGCCGAACTATCTACGAAGGAAGGAATGGATTGATCTGTGAAGGACAACATAGAATTATCTTCAAAGGAAGGAATAATAGAAGGCTCATCACATGATGAGATGTATGAAAGTGAAAGAATTCAATTGGGATGGAGGCACATAACAACTTGGTTCTTTCTGATGCATCAAATAAGTTTTAAATTATCTATGTTGAGTTTTTCACAGAATATATTATGCTCACAAGAAGCCTGCTTCTCCCTTTGAGTAGTAATTAGGAAATGTAAGAGGAAATAGAAAGAACATCTCCTCACGAGTGTTGTATGATGTCCAGTGAGGTCGCTGGTGGTTTCATCTGACTCGACAAAGTCAGGTGATGACGGGATATGTTATATACTATATCCAAGTCATCAAGTTCGGGTGATGCTTGGAACTTGGCCCAATGAGATTGTAGGTGGTTGGCAACAGCACAAGAGGATTGAAGCAGGGGGCGGCAAAGTTTGAGAGAGGTTGATGCTAGAATTGAGGGTTTGGACAGCAGTGGCGAATGTCAGGAAAGCTCTAATGGTGGTCGGTAATGGCCTGGGAGCATTGGTGAAGCTCCCATTATTTGTGATTCGGCTTGGTCCTTGCTGAATCTGAGGTTTATTGAATCTGAGTTGGATCTTCTTGTTCATTTGTTTTTTAAGTGAATGAATGTAGGAAGGAAAAAATATCGGAAAACAAAACTATGGAATTATTTTTCCATTTGTACCTGCTCTAATAGCATGTTAAAGTAAGACAAGAATAATGAAAGTATGAGAAGGCTTGACCACTATTGTTAGCCTCCCGTTTTATTTATAATGAGAAAGAGCAATACAAGAAACCTAAATGCATGCTAATATAAGGAATCAGTTTGTTCCATCTCGGCAAACAAAGCTTCTACTTCAATTTCAAGATTGTTATTAGGAAACCTCTTCTTGCCCCAAAGAAACTCGAACATAGATTCCACAAGGATCTGGATCTGAGAGAGTAGGGAGAAGTTGAAGTTTCTTACCTTGAGGGAACCGCCTAATGTAGCTGGAGCAAAAGCAACCGTCACATCTAGTCCCAACAGGCCGCGGTGATCATTCTTGCACTTGGGAAATCCCCAAGCCTTAATCAAAAGAGCACCAGTTACAGCTGAGTCTGACAGGGGGTAGTTACAATCATCATCTTTGAACAAAGCTATGGGCCAAAAGAGGTATAGTTAGGAAAACAAAAAGGACAAGGAAAATAGGCCAAATCCATATGAATGTGAAAACAAATTGGTTCACCTGGATACCTAAGTTTCTGAGGAACTTGAAAATATTGAGCACCTTTATTCGAGCCAAACTCCCAGTTTTCTTTCAGGATTTTCATTATATTATTTAAACCCTTGTCAGAGGAAGGAAGATTCTTAACCAGTGCCTGGCTTGAACTGAGAGGACAAATACCAATAACCCTTCTGAGGACTTCTGGCATAAAGGAGTAATATTGACGAATTTCATTGAAACTATGGGGAATTAATTCAATTGGAACCTTAAACACATTGGAAGAACATTGCAAAAGACAAACCCTAAAATAGCTAAGGACTTATCTGACCCGATGGGTGAAAGGCACTGCTACACGAACATCAATGACATACCAACTGTGAAGAACTATTTCATCCTTCTATAGTTTCTCAGGGTATTCGAGATTGAAAGAAACCAAAATATCATTAGGAGTACGAAATTTTGAATGAAATGCATCAATCTTCTCTATGAAGTCAGTCCTACCTTTCTGGTCATGTCTATGGACATAAGCTGAGTAAAAGTAAATAAGGAGGAAGAGGTAAAGTTACCGATGTGCCAAGAAATCCGAGGTTTTCTACCGGAGAAGATGGTGAGATTGGTCAAAATATCAGTGCAGGAGATGGAATGGAGGAGAAATAGATTCTCCTTTTTATGATCCACACTTATGCTAAAGCTCTTCGCCCCCAAAACATATTGGGGCTTAAAGAGGGGAGAATTTGTTTTGGGGGGTGGGGATTTTGCAAATGGGGTCTAGAAGAGAGCCAAGTCATCAACTAGGGAGGGCCCACATGCTGGCGTTATAGAAGTATTTGAAATGAACGTGCCATACAGAGGCAATAGATCCCGACTAGAAAGATGAACTCCATTTGGTTGCGAAGGATAAAGAAGATCCTCTACGAATTGGGGAAGACAGTAACACAGACAGAGGTGTTGAAACATCTATAAATACCAAGGATAAATGTAGAAAAGGTACACTACATTTTTTGTTATTCAACACAAAAATACTCTTGTGATATTTGTCTAACTCAAGCGTGTTGTTGATGGTGGTGATTCCTACCTCCACTGATTGCAAGTGTGGTTCCTCGGCACTTCTAGATATGATTGTGCATAAGTCAACTCTCAAATGCTACCTGTTGGAGATTGAATTCTAGACATGATTGTTAATAATATTAAGTCAACTTTCCAATGCTAGCTGTTGGAGATTGAATATGCTTAAGGACCATGATTATAGTTACCCAATGTATCTAACGCAGGTTTGGGCACCTAACTTACAGTCAGATGCTTATAGAAAAAAGTCAAATGGTGTTCGATGGGGGTTAACTTTGATATTGCCAATTGCGTGGGTTTGGATTGAACCTCGTAATTATATTTTAAGTTTTACTTGGAAAGAAAACGTTTATTTGAAAACATTGAACAGGAAGGGAACCTATCAAATACTCTGAATTGTGTGGCACACATGGGTAGAATTCTACACATAAAAGATAAAAATTGTGCAACTTATATGAAAAGGCTTTGGATCAATGTGTTACCAGCAACTTATCTAAGTGAATTTGTTTTTCCTCTTCTACATGGAAACCGTTTTTTATTTTTTTTTGTTATTCGTTTGTGTGTGCATTCTTACTAGCAATTGTATGGTCTGTCAGTCTTAATGATCTTATTCAGAACTTTATATTTAGTGAATGCCTTCTATTATTCCATGGTATCCTCTGTCAAAAGTTAAAGACTAGCTGATGGGACTTCACCATCTTGTATACTCAAATTAGTGATCCTAGAATTTGTTTGGATAGCTTATGGTTGACAATGCTAAAAATAAGGGCTTCCTAGAATTTGTGCCCACATACGACGAAGGAATATAAGATGAACCCACCATTTGATGTCACGAGTTCTTTTTTTGCCTTGTGCTTAAATCAAGCTGGCTAGGGACACCACTAACGACCCTACATTTTTGTTGAATGTTTTGCTTATGCTTCCTTCAAAATTCTGATTCCAATCAAGCATAACGTGATTTCAGTTTAATCGCTAAAAGATATACATTGAACTAAATAAAATTGCATTTTGAATGTCTCTCCTCTTTCCTTTTGTATTGTATTACTAGTGTCTATCTATTGCATCTGAACGTAATTTAGAGATTAAGGTGGTGTTTGGTTTAGAAAAAAGAATCTGACAACAGAACAGAAAACAATTGCTTTTGTAGGAACAGAAACAAAAAAGACAGAACACTAACCAAGTGCCACCTAAAAAGCCCTTCCTCACTCCCCTGTTCTCTCCATTGGATCTGGTGAATGTCATTAGATTATTTTATTATACTTTTGTTTAGCATAAACTAAATGTAGGTAATATAATTTTTCATATATGGCCGAGGTAAATTCCCCTTGTATATATAATTCTAATTACATGTTAAGGAAGGAAACAAGAAATCACCCTAATAATAAAGTATAAAAACGAAATAAAATATTGGGCAATATGAGCCCCAAAAATAAATCTCTAAGAAAGGAAAATAATAAAGAGAGAAAGATATTCCAATTTCCAACACTCCCTGTCAGGATGAGGCAAAGATACTAATGAGCCCCAACTTGACAAGTGATGACTATAGTAGACATGGAACAATAGATTCAGTGAACATGTTGGTATTGAATGTTGAGACAAAGCTTGGTGCAATAACTCCTGAGTGTAGTGTCTCTCGATTAAAGTGAATATCAACTTCTATGTGTTTCGTTCACTCATGAAGGATTGAATCAAAGGATATCATAATGACAGACTTACTATCTCATAAAATAGTACAGATGAGTCCATCAATGGGAATCCTAACGCAATCAGAAGTGAACGAAGCTGAAGGAGCTCACATGTAGTGAGACGTCCCACAAGTCACTAATTAGGTGGCAAATCCATCGATTCTGCTTTAAGCCTAAGATTTGGGTCTATAGGAGCAGAGGTTAGCCTGCACCCAATCATTCCTATATCTTGAAGCAGATCAAGAGTATACTTCCGTTGGGATTGGAATATTATCTTGGCATGACCGAACAACCTGAATGCCCATAAAATATCTAAGAGGACCCAAATCCTTACTATCGAAAAAACTTCCGGAAGTCACTTGGACAATACCTGGTGGATCATCTCTAGTGATAATGATGTCCTCTACATCAATGGAAATCAACCTTGAGGATGAAAACAAATGAAGCATGTACGATTAGAGTGATATCGAACGAATCCCATGGAATAAACCACATCACTGAAGTGGCTAAACCATGCTTAAGGAGATTACTTAAGCCCATAGAGGGATTATCGAAGGTGACACTTTCCTTGAATATACTCCCCTTGAGCCTGAAAGTCTGGTGGAGGATCCATGTATATAGTTTCTGACAAACACCATTGAGGAACACATTCTTAGCATCCAGTTGATGAAGTGGCCAAGAGGAGGACGTAGCAAGTGAGGCGAAAAAACGAGCTGTGGTTAATTTAGCAATTGGAGCAAAGGTAGCACAAAAGTCCTTGCCCAGTACCTAAGGGAATCCTTTTGTTAAAAGGCGGGCTTCATAACAACCAATTGTACCATCCACTAAATATTTCACACAAAACCTACTTACAACCAACAATCCACTCACCAGTCAGGAGATCAACCAACTCATAAGTCTAACTTTGCTGAAGGACATCCATTTCTGCTTCATACCAGCCACCCATTTAAGATTCAAGAGAGCCTCATGAATGGGGCGAGGAAGAGAGATTGAATCAACCTGGCCAAGGAAGAGCTGTACTGATTGGAGAAACCCTGGTAAGAAATATACCTCGCAATATGACGATTAGACTACTTCGAAGATGGTAACAGAAAGGGAGGCGATGTTCAAGGGTAGGATAGCAAGGAGGAATAGGATGAGAAACCAAATGAGAGGGTTTGTTACTTGAGTAAGGAGAAGAAGTTAGCAGGGGATCTTGCGAGCGTGGGTGACCGGAGTGGACCTGTATGGGTACAGTGGTAGAGAACAAAGGCAAGGACCTACTAGAGGATGTAGTGGAGGATGGTAAAGAAGGTTCAAGTATAGGAATGAGACGCAAAAGCATGGATCTATACTCCACGGGAGTCTCCTTAGTAGGTTCTTACATGGGAATGGTACTTGAAGAAAAGGGAACAATTTCTAAAACAGTAACTTCTAGGGAGTGGTAGAAGTGTCGAGATCATAGCACTTATATCCCTTGCACATAGATGAATATCCTAAGAAGACACACTGAACGGTCTTATCGTGAAGATTTGTATGGTTAGGGTTGCGATTTTGGACAAAGCAAGTACACTCGAAGACACTGGGTAAGATAGGATAGAGGGTGTTTTCAAGCTAAAGGATGTGAATGAGTGCCTTGCCTTACAACACTCGACTGGGAGTGTGATTTATATGTGGTTGTGAGGACATTCATGTGCCAAAAATATTTGGGAGCACCCACACTACTTAAGAGAGACATTGAACCACATACATGATAGCTACTTGTGGACAACAGGCCCAGATGGTGAGTCTTCCTTGGTTTGGGGCTAGCTCTCGCTTATCATCAATGAATGTGACATAATAATGGTGTTGTGATAGGGTTGTGACATGGGAAAGCTGCACACATCAGAGTGAATGAGATCAAAGGCATTGGGTGCACAATGCACGTAGGGCATATAGGTAGTACGGGTATGTTTTGACAATTCACAAACCGTACATTGAAACTTAAAATCCTTGCAAGCTTTATTCAAATATAGAAATATAAAAGTTTTCATGTCCTAAACTGGTAGGCACAAGTGTAAGGTTTTGAAAGAACAAACAAAAGAATAAAAATTTGGCAAAACATAAGCTTGCATACTACATGGATACACTATAGGAGGTAGAGGGTCGCTAGAATAGAGTCCATTGTGCATTCCTTGCCTAAAAATTTATTCGAAATCAGTTCCTGCAAGAAACAACGGTCGGGTAAGCAAGACGATTAAGAAACAAAAGATTATAGACAAAGTTTGGAACATAATAAACCGAATGCATGGTAATGTTTAAAGACGGACAAACATTTCCTTGACTTTGAATGAGAATGAAGGACCTATTGGTAATATACACAGATTGATTAATGGAAGTAATAGGAGAGGTGAAAGTAGATAACTCACTAAAAATGTGATTATTGGTTCCGCAATCCAGAATTCAAGTGGGATGGTCTGGCTTGCATGAAAGGCGGTAGGAGTAGTTGTACCAATAGTAAATAATGATGCCAAAAACTAGATCGTCAGGAATGGTCTCTTGAGATTCAAAATGTTACCTTAAGTTTTGGGTTCTTGTAAAACAATGCATCGCAGGTGACCGTGCTAACATTGTATCTCTGATGTGAGAATTAGTAGAGTTTTCTAAGAGGATTTTGGCAGTGCAATGGCTAAGAATTAGTAAACATAGTTGGCTAGACCCCCCTCTAGTATTTATAGGGGATGAAAGACTTGTGGCAGGTCTTCCATAAATCTTGGTCCATTCCCATTAAGGTTACGAATTTGGTGGGATATGGAATAATGGACCGTTATATTCGTATTAAAACAACACATTCCATAAAGAGTGGGTAATTATAACGCCTCTTGAACACGAGGTGCCCGCCGAGCTAGGTGCACCATAAATCTTTCTGGGTGAGACAGTGGCTGGTTCATGGCGTGACCCAGGTTTATATCCCGGAGCAGGGTTCAACTTGCTGGTTTCATGTCTTTTGTAGTCTCCTTGGATATCGGGCAATATTCTCGGTTATTAGTGGTGATTTTGAGTTCATGTGCCTAGTCACATGATTTGGAGCTTATGCGTGTCGCACGCGAGTTTATTTTTACATGTGGTAGCTTCTGGAGATGGTAAGGAAAATCCCTCATCATATGCACCCTATTCATTAGTCTGAAGACGAATGTGGGTTTGGAAAATATTCATTAGTTAGGATCCCGAGAATGCTGCACGGTAAAATCAAGGAGACGGAAGAAGGGGTGTCTTGTCAACTCCCAGGTGGCAGCTGACATTTCTCTGTCACAAAGGGCCTCTCCTATTTAAGTAGAGGGCCCCATTTTTGGGACCCTTCTACAAACTTTAAATTTCTTGCCTTCCACTGAAAGAAACCCTTTTCCGGTGACTTCGTTTTATATGCCAATAGCAGTTCCTCTTGATTCCGGTAAGATCTCACGTTTTTTGATTCGTCCATACTTCCCATTTTCGATTATCTTTATTTTTACTCATGTAGAGTTTAGTTTAGGTTTGTTTTTCCTTTTTCTTTCTTTCTTTGCCCTTTTTTGGTTCTCTATTCTTTTTTCTCCCTTTTCCAGTTATCTTCTACGGTGATGCCTAGGAAGCATGTTTTCATACCAGGGCCAACTCTAATTGTGTCTAAGCTTACGTATAAAGCCTTGGAATATTTTGAAATAACCGGATATTTTTTGAAATTATTCACTCGCCGTTTCTAATCGCAATTATTTTACAGATCCGCTTCTCGAACTGCAAGGTCACTACTCTCTTCTGCTTCCAAGCACACCTTTCATGTCCTCGCCGCCTGTACTCTCTCTCTCTATTCCTGTTTTTCGTTATTTTACGAGTTTAGATGATCAGTTGTATGTTATCCGAGCATTTTTGTGGCGTTGGATTGTGGATCCGTTGCTTGTTTCTATTTTCTCTTAGTTATATCAATCGCTTTCAATTGTTCACTTGTTTTCTTCGTTAGTTTAGACGTCTAATCTCTCTATGCAATTTTGAATCGTTCAACCGAGCCTTATCTTTCCAATCCTTGTTATTGTAGCTCACATCTTATGTGTAGTTCATAGTGATGAGTGGATTTTGAAATTTGCTTTGGTTTATGTGTTCTGATGTTCATCTGTAGTTTGTGGAGTTCACAAAGGCCAACTTTTACTCTCTGGCATGGGATAGCTTCGGGTGGAAAAGATAGGACCCTGAGCAAATGATCCATGCCCATGGTGGCCATTCGCGAGCCCCCGACAAATAAGGCTAGGGATATTGTTTCCAAGGTGAGGGGCAAGGGCAAATAGAAAGTTGGGGAAGCTCCTTGAGCTCCTGTCCAGTATTTAACTGAGGATGTGGAGGATGATCAATCCCTTGTCTGGGTGCCCTAACGCCAGCCAACCGTATTCTCTCGGGCTATGCTGCCATGGACCCTCGGGAGGGGAGTTTAACATTGAAGCCTCGGTCTTGGAATCCCTGGGGACTGCCAATACATGGGCTAAGGCTCATCTGTCGCCTCGGGACTATGACTTAATCGAGCGGTGGAAAAGCCTGAAAAGTTTTGTGGCTTTTTCTGGATGTGTAGAGGTAATGTCTCTCTTATACTTATTTCCACTTGGTTGATTCAATTATTTATTTTTCCATCTATACTAAACCCTTTGGAGTAGGAATGTGTTGACCTTCTTCGCTCGGTCAGTGATCAAAAGTCTCTCAAGCTTTGAGCTTGGGGACAGGGCTAAGGCGTTGAAGGGGTCTGAATTGGCTTGGGTTCAAGTCTAAGGGCGTTGTGAAGTGGAAGTCCTCGTAGGACTTCAATGATTTTGAGTAGGAGTTTCAGGGCACATACGTAAGTATGGGCTCCAAGATGCGAAGATGCGGGTGTTGGCCAAATATCCTAAGGTGGATTTCTCAGATATCCATTGTCTCGGGGTTAACGCATCCCAATCACTTTGCAAGGATGAAATAACAACTACTTGGGAGAATAAAGTGGGGAGCAGTCGTCAGGTAAATCACCGAGTACCTTGGAGTTGGCGATTACGATGCTCCTGATGCGCCTTCTTCCGAAGATTTGAACAAGCTACCCCCGAGGTCGCGGTGCCCGCCCCCGCCCCCTTCGTTGCTTCTTCAGTTCACCAAGCTTAAGTTTAGTTTTCTTTTTGTACTTGTAGTAGTAGCAGCTTTTATACTCTTAATTCTTTTTTTAATCACCCGAGGGGCCATGATGCAATGCTTTCGGGCTTTTCCACTTAATGAAAATTTCATTTCCTTCCCTGGTTTGCTTGCCACTATGCTGCTGAGGAACATTTTGGACTAAGAACTTTGAAGACCGACTATCATCCAATACCTTGTGAATTTTTTGAACTTTTTTCACCTTATCTTTTTTCCTCGGTTCATTTCTCATAACATTAGTGATTCCCAATAGTTTTTAGGAAAAATGCTGAAGTGTAGAAGATTTGTAGAAAAACTATGTAGAAAACTCATAGAACATAACCAGTGCATGTCCTCCTCATCCTAGCCCCTTGTTTGGGTTATCCCGTTCGTTGGATCACACCTGAACGTGAGAGTTGTTCCCAAAGGGTTTTTTAGGTCATTACTGTACCCCACCTCTTGAGGTTTAGAGTCGGTCTGCGGAGTTCGTTCCATTGTCCTGGTCGATCACTCCAACTTACTTGATTAACACTAGGCTTGGTCAGATGGGCGATATGCCCAATTCCCGCGTGTAGAGTATTGTAGATTTCACACTTAGTGAAACAATAGAATTTGTAGAAATAACAATTTTATTCATTGTAGAAGTCAAGTACAACACTTTGAGGTTTTGACAACGGAATTTCATCGGTAGTACGTTTTCAAATGTTCAACATTTAGGAATTACACAATGGTCGTCCTTCCATGTCTTCCGGCTCATATGTACTTTGTCACATAATCTTAGTGACATTATAAGGCCATTCCTAGTTCAGTTCGAGCTTCCCTTCTGTTCGGTGTGATTTGATTGCGAGAGATTTGGGTGAGAAACTGTAATTGAACTCTTGATATCAACCTCCTTTCCTGTAGCCATGAATTGAGGTTACGGAATACAATGGATGGTATGGCTAAAAAAGATGGGACTCCATCCACAGCCAACAGAATCGGCTGAAATGACAAGGCAATTGGCATTTGATTACTTGGACGAGAGATGAAGAGACTGAGAGTTCTTCTCGTACATTAGGAGTGGCCCCAACATAGGAGGAGGAGGGGAAACTGAGGGTTGTCTGTCGACTCGCTGCAGAGCCTGGGAATGCCGTGGCTTGGAGATGTCTCAACCGGGCCTGGGCATTTTTCGCCGGTTGGGGCTGTGGTTGGCGAGTTGTATTGACGCTGGCCAAGGCTGTGGCTGGAAGGTTATGGATGGATAACCGCGTATAGAAAGTCGCAGTCAAGTTCCGCGGTTGGAGTTGGTGGTTATGTTGGTGGAGGTCCGTGGTTGGAGGAGCCATGTCGTCTTGGTTGGCTGAGGCTGCGATTGACATTTGGCTCTAACACCAAATCAAATGTAGGGATCTAATTTTTCATATAGAAAAGGGCAAACTAGTACACGAAAAATCCCGCCATTGTGGGTTCTAGGAGGATCAGATTTATGCAATCATACCCTTTCATATTGATAGGTTATTTTCAAGATTTGAACTCTGGACCTCCAAATCACAACGGAACAAACTTACCATTGTATCTAAAGTTCACACTCATGATTTTTCTCATATGACCGTGGTAAATTCCCTTATATATAGCCTTAATTGTAATCTGAAGAAGGAAGCAAGAATCACTCATAATGGAGTGTAATAGCGGAATAAAATATTGGTCAGCATGACCCAAAAATAAAACTAGAAAGAGAAATAATAAAGGGAAAAAGATGATTCCAACAATATGCAATATGACTAGATTTTTTTTGGCTTTAATCTGATTTAGCTTCAGGATTTTGGGTTGTAAGTGTTTTTTTTTTTTTTTCTTTTTTTCTTTTTTTGGCTTGATTGCATGTATATGTACCTCCTAAGAACTTCATCCATGTTAACTTATATTGCGGTAAGACCGTGCTTTATATGGCAAGACATCATATATGTTTGTGTGTGTTCGTATAGTAAATCTTTGTGCTGTCTTTGGGCAAAATTCTTGCTCCGCATCTGGCAATGGATGAACCAATTTCTCCTCAATTTGTGTAATTTAGTGCTTATCATTATGCGATTCTACAGGCTTGGTTCAGGGAACTCCCAGCTGGGGTTTTGGATACTCTTTCGCCAGAGCAGGTGATGCAGTGCCAATCAGAGGATGACTGTACCTCGCTTGTTAGGCTTCTGCCCCCAGCGGAAGGTGCCTTATTGGACTGGGCCATTAACTTGATGGCAGATGTTGTTCAACATGAACATCTAAATAAGATGAATGCACGCAACATCGCTATGGTTTTCGCCCCAAACATGACTCAGGTGTGTTTCGCTGGATATTTAGGGTATGTTTGGTTTAGGTTTCGAATACATACTCTGTTTTTGAAAATAAAAAAATTCACCTACATTTCTTTAGACAACAGAACTCAAAAACTGTTCTCCAAAACTATTTTCGTAATTCTCAATTCATCACAGCACAATGTTTCAAGTATCATATTTGTCATTTTATTATTTTATTACTCTGTTTTCAACTGTTTAATTTTTTATCCTCTGGCATTTCTCTCTGTCTTTTCTCTCTCAGGCACATTTTGAATCAGTCATATCACCCTCTCTGTTTTCAATGAATGATATCAGTTTGCTTCTACTTCTATGTTATGATACATAATAAATATGGACTCTGTTTTGGGAAATTTTCTTTAGCCAAACCAAATTAGTTTCCACAAATTTCAAAAGTAGTTTTCAAAAAATAGATTTTGGAAAAAAAGAAAATGGGCAGCCCAGTGCACGAAGGCTCCCGCCATTGCGGGGTCTGGGGACTGGGGAACGTAAGGTGTATGCAGCCTTACCCCTGTTTATGTTTACAGAGAGGTTGTTTTACAATGGAATAACCTTACTATTGTACTCAAGGCTCACAATCTGTTTCCGAAAAATAGATTCTGTTAAAAATTGTTGTTTTGAAATTTGCTACTTAAATTACTTCTTTATTGGTAATACCCCTTTCAAGTTTTCAATCTAGTAGAAATAATGAGCAGAAACTAAAAAAATTAGAAGTTCATTTACAATCTTCATCAAATTCATGAGAAGATAAGGGAGTGTTTCAAGGTTTAAGATCATCCACTTTCAATTGAATATAATCTGTTTGTCATCACATCACTGCTCAATTGCATAGAGACATGCATCAGCTTCAATGCATGTTTATCAATCCGACACCCCGTTCTTCTGTTTTTTAACAGATGGCAGATCCATTGACAGCATTGATGTACGCAGTCCAAGTGATGAACTTCCTCAAGACCCTTATTGAAAAGACACTACGGGAAAGAGAAGACTTCATGGTAGATTCATCTTGTAGTCCTAGAGTAGGGCCTTCGGATGAGGATGGTCATCAGAATCTTTCATGGGTGGATAAGGAAGATAATGACAGAGCAACCCAAGAAACAGAGCCGACCTTTGTTGCCCAAACATCCAGCTTCGATACTGCATCCGATTCCATTCAAGATGAAGAATATCTCAGCTATTATACATCTACCGACGAATCTGAAGGAGGTGAGACTTGTGAATCTCCAACTCATGCAAGTGTAACAAATGCTCCCACAACTCAGATTGATGAGAACACTGACGGTAGCAGTTTAGGCCAACCCAGTGATTTTGACATGAAAATGGGTCCTGAGAAGATCAAAAAGCACCAAAATTTGGTCACGTGTTTTGGTTATGATGATAAGAGCAAGGGAATTAGCAATTTGAGTCGTATCGATCCAAGAACAGAGCGTATTGAAGCTTGGCGGTGAAGAAATCTGATTCTATGGCATAATGTTGATTGTGAATTGTTTTTCCTTGTTTGAGATGTGAAACCTGTTGTTTTTTCATGTTTTGTGGGTGATTTGCTTAACCTGTTGATGTACAATATTTTCATGGGTAGAAAGACTAGCAGTCTCTGGATTTAATGTGAAGATCCTTGTTGAACTATTAATGTCTAAAATGCTCTCTGTCTTTCATTATTATTACCAAATTGTGTGGAAACGTCAATAAAGATGTTTGTCATGGCAACTCTTTCACTCTTCCATGTCACCTCTCTCGCTCTTACAACAAAATGTGTGGAAGAGACAACAAACGCGTGTTGTCATATCAAAAAGTTATAAAAGGTGTATTTTTCTTTAAAAAATATTATTTAAAAATTAAAGTTCATCCAAGATCTATTTAATGTTTATTTAAAAATTGAATTTAAAAAAAAAAGAAAAAATTATAATTATATGGTCAAGACGATCAATTCAAAATTTATATTTTTATATTTTGAGTCGTTTTATAGATTTTAATTTTTACCAAAAGTGTAGTTGAAATCAACTTCTTAGCTAAAATCAACTATCAAAACTTTTGAAAAATCTCCAGTTTTAGTAACTAGCTGTTAGCCCCTAACAACGTTGGAAAACCAAACAATACCGACTTGGTGTACTTTGCTACCGGACACGGTGCATGCGGCACAAAGGAGGTCGTTGGTAAGGAAGACACCAACTTGGTGCATGTTGGTGGGCAATGGCGTTGTGGCACAACACCAGCGGGTGTTGGGCAGTGAGAAAAGACCTTGGTGCGGCACTGAGGCAAGGTGGCACAATATAGGCGCAATGCTACGTTGTGGACAATATCATGTATGCGACATGACAAATTATTGGGAACGACAGTGTATTTTGGTGCGGAAAATGCATACAACTTTGGGAAGTCATTGGGCGCAACAACGCAACGAGACAGAACGTCGACGCAAGACGCGTTTTGGTCATGCAGGCGGTATGGCAAGGCGTTGGTGAACGTTGACATGATTATGGGACGAGATGACAACAGGCAGAACGTTGCACGATGCAAAAACATTGGAATGAAACTGAGCTCATGGTGAGCTAATGGACTAGTAGTTACCAGACATGTGCAAGACATGTGGGTGCAGTCTGGACAGTTTTCTGTGGCGATTTTGGGTAGTTTTGAAAACTACCTCATATGGGCTGGACAAGTGTTCGATTGGTGTCGGTTGTCTGCCTAGGCAATTGGGGGGTGTCAACTGTTGTTTTTCCCTGTATATAGCCATGTTTTAGGTCTGTTTCTGGGTAGTGAATGTATAGTTGTGGATTTTTCAAACCGTTGCTGTAATCAGTTCTTTATAACTTGAGTTATATAATACAAGGTTGGGTTTTTTCATAAACGTTGTTGTGCCATTGCGTGCTTGCGTTTCTGGTACTCTATTTCGGTGTGTACTTTGTTGTATAACGTTGCAGGAACGTGTGTGTTTTACATATTGTTGGTATATTTCCGTTGCATAGCAGGACATTCACGGGGCTAACTAGTTGTCAGTGCAACTAGACCATCATTCGGTTATAATTTTTGCGGTGAAAATTTAACCCCATAACAGTAGGTATCAGAGCAAGGCTACGAAATGGCTCTTGCGTCGAGTGTGAGCAATCGACTGCAAGCGTTGGAAGACTATGTCGGTGCACCACCGACGGGTGGTAAAGTGAACCTGTCTGTCTAGAACGCTAAACTGAGGGTCGACGTTGTAAATCTTCGAATCTCATTTGAAGAATTCCGTACCGATACATCGGCCAGAATCAAGTCCATGGCGGAGGACATGATTTGAATTGATTGATGTCTTGAAAGACAACCTCAAAGGCGTGGATGAAGAAGTTGTTGTTCTGAAGAAGGCCGTTGCTGGGCAGAGCACATCGCGAGACAGTCCAACACGGTTGAAAGTGCCTGAGCCAAAGGCATTTTCAGGCACGCGGAGTGCCAAAGAATTAGAGAATTTCCGACGTGAAGCAATATTTTCGCATTGCTCATGTTCTTAACGATGAGTAAGTATCCATGTCGAGTATGTACATGGCTGGAGATGTGAAGTTGTGGTGGCGAATGCGTGTGGCAGACAACGCACGTCCGACGATAACAATGTGGGTTGATTTGAAGAAAGAATTGAGGGAGCAATTCCTATCGACGAACTCGAGTTGGATGGCTCGAGATCAGTTGCGGAGACTCAAGAACATGAACTCGGTGTGTGAGTATGTGAAAGAATTACATCCTTGTTGTTGGATGTGAAAAATATGTCAAAAGAGGACAAGCTCTTCAATTTTACCTCAGGCTTGCAACCGTGGGCACAAGCTAAATTGGGACGGCAGGGCGTGCGAGACCTGTAGACAGCCATGGCGGCAGTAGATAGCCTGATCGACTACAACCTGATGCGAGACGGTAGCAGATCAGACCAAAAGTCAGGTAAGAAAGACAAGGAAAAGATGAACGGGGGCACAAAGGAATGGAAGAACAAAGGCATGGAGGCCAATGTTTCCGAGGGTCCCTATTTGAAATCACAACCGACGATGGCTGCGGGTAAAAGTTGAGGTTGTTTTATATGCGACGGTCCTCACCAAGCGAGGGACTGTCCAAAGAAATAGAAACTAAAGGCGTTTGTTCGGGAGGAATTAGATGATGAAGGCTCTGAAAGGGAGATGATGTGTGTTAGTACGATGTTGTTGGTGGACAACGAACAGACTGGGTGCGGTTTGAAAATGGGTGAGTAATAAACCTTACTTGGGATGTAGGTTGCTAGAAACTGTCCTATGTCCTGTACTGAAATATAACTAGAGGCGGTTGGTTATCGTGGGTTTCCAAACAAGGTTGCTGTGGGAGCAAAATGGCTGGTGGTCAGTCCGATCACGGAGACGTTTTGTGGCGAGCAACGAGTTGCAACGGACCGGTGGAAATACTGCGAGCAGATTGAGAATACTGTGGCAGTACCGTTGGCATAGTGTATGCCAAAACCAATGATTTGAGTTGGGATTGATCCGACGAGGACGTCAGATTCTTTTGGTGGGGGTGGTTTGTTAGCCCCTAATAACGTTGGAGGACCAAACAATACCGATTTGGTGCATTTTGCTATCGGACACGGTGCATGTGACACAAAGGAGGTCGTTGGCAAGGAAGACACCGACTTGGTGCACGTCGGTGGGCAGTGGCGTTGTCGCACAACACCAGCGGGTGTTGGGCAGTGAGAAAAGATCTTGGTGCGATACCAAGGCAAGGTGGCACAACGTAGGCGTAATGCTACATTGTGGAAAGTGTTATGTGCGCAGTGTCACGGTCTTAGCTTGTCCAGTGCTTGTTCTCGCACATGGCCGCTTATCCGTGACCCTTTTCATTTGTTTTCTAGATTAGTTTAACTTAGATTAGCTTAGTTTAGTTTATTTCTTTCATTTCTTATAGAAAGACATCATTATGACTCCTCGAGCATAATGATGTCTATTGTGGTCACTTGTATTTCTTTTACTTAAATTACTATGTGGGAGGACATGCTCTTGAAGTCATTTAAGCCTTTCACACTTTGTAGCCTTTGATATTAATACAATTGTTGTTGTTATTGTAATTGTATTCTTCTCTACATTGCCAGCATGTGTTGTTGTAGGAAAACTTGTTGCTATTGAAACTGCTTCTGCTATTTAAGATCTTATGATTTTCAGGCTTGCTACTAGGTGATCCCCTAGTTAGCGCTGCATGGTCCACTTTCTAGCCTCAAAAGGCTTGGCCCGTGACAGTTCGTATCAGAGCAACGGACCGATCCGTTGCCTGACCACGTTGGTGAAATACCATGTCGACGAAAGATCGTCTCGACGCGCTTGAACAAAGCGTTTCCCGCATTGACGCTGCTCTAGCTCTTTTGCGAAGCCCCGATGCTAATGGGGAGGGGACATCTCAGAACCCCCAAATCGATCACCTGATCGAACGGATGGGCCTAGTTGCCGCGACATCCGCTGGCCATCATGCTCAGATGGAACAGTCAGTCCTTGATCTCCGAAGCGAGTTGGACGACTTGAAGAACATTGTGTACCAAGCTCTTGCTAGAGACTCCAAACAACCTACTTTGAGGGTTCACCTACCCAAACCTCAATCCTATGATGGTTCAAGTGACGCCAAGGAGCTTGAAAACTTTCTCTTTGATGTGGAGCAATACTTTCGGGGCACCGAAGTAACCTCCGAGGAAGAAAAGGTGACAATAGCTTCCATGTATTTTTGTGGTGATGCTAAATTATGGTGGCGAACCAAATATGCAGATATCCTGGAGGGAAGCTGCACTATCAATACCTGGGAAGACCTTAAAGGTGAACTTAAGGTATAATTCCTTCCAGTAAATGTCGAGTACACGGCTCGACGACGACTGAGAGAACTGAAACAGACTGGATACGTCCGAGACTATGTCAAGACATTTATGGCTCTCATGCTGGACATTCGTACAATGTCCCAAGATGATAAGTTGTTTTGGTTCCTATATGGCTTGAAAGATTGGGTACGTCAGGAAATACAAAGACAACATCTTGCTGATTTATCTGCTGCCGTTGCTGCTGCAGAAAGAGTAACTGATTACTCTCTTGAATCTACTACTAACCATGACAAGAGGAAAGACAAGAATGTCTTCCACTATGATGGAAGTGGAGATAAATCATCTCGGGGAAGCCCACCAAGACGTTGGAGCAATCCCAACTCAAATTCTAATTCAAGGAGTCCGCGCCGAGGTTAACACTCAAAATCTGACTAATCGTTCAACAACTCAGGGGCATCATTGGGTTTGGAAAACCAAAAGCCTTATTGGGGGGCAGACAGGCCCATAAAAATCCAACTCCTTGCGTCTTGTGCAACAAGAATCATGATGAATCCGATTGTCCACATAAACATGCTTTGTCCGCGCTGCAAGTATCGATTCAGGAAGAAAAGGAACGTCGGGAAAAATATATTGTAGAGCAGGAGGAGGAAAGTTCAGACGAGTTTGATGCTCATCAAATGGGTACAATTCGTGTCTGTTGAATGCCATGAAGCGACAACCGGTCGCAAAGAAGAAGGTTATGAAGAAAAACCTCATGTTCGTGGACCTTCGAATTAATGGGCGGAATTCTTGTGCTTTAGTTGACACTGGTGCTACACACAATTTTATGTCCGATAAGGAAGCTAATCGGTTGGGCTTACGTGTTGAAAAGTACTCAGGGAGATTGAAGGCCATGAATTCTGAAGCACGTCCCATGTTTGGAGTCGCCAACACAATACACACAAAGATTACTCCGTGGGATGGGTTCCTCACCTTCACCATTACTCCCATGGATGATTTTCAAGTGGTATTGGGGTTGGAGTTCTTTATGGACACTAAGGAGGTCCCAATGCCTTTTGCAGATTCGCTTTGTATGATGGGAGATCGATCGTGTGTTATTCCTACAATGCCTTATTCGATTGAAGACAGATCCGTTTTGGCTCTGCAGCTTGAACTGGAGGAATATCAAGACGACCTTCTAGTGCTTAGTGGGGGAGAAACTAACCCACAAGTGCTACCTTTGATTTCAGCAAAAGGGTTGTTTGACTATGTTCGAATTGCTTCTCCAAGAGAACTTCCAGCAGAGTTTTCCTCTCATTCGGATGGGGAAAAATCTACAGATATTAAGTTCCCACTGGGCCAATCCGCTTTCATGTTAGCCAGCAGTGCGAAGACCCACTTGCTTTCGGTGGGACTACATCCAGAAAGACGGAAGTACCGACTTTGTGTGCCGAGGGTCAAAAATTCGGGGAACAAAGGTACAACAGTTGTAGTAGTGGATAAAGCATTGAGTTCTACAACCTTATATCCAGCACTTCAATTCCAATATTCCAAGGACATCGCCGGACAAGTTCTCAAGCATGATACTCAGTTGTGGAATGTTCCGAGGGGTATTGATTCGTGCTTCAATCTACACAAGTGCTTTGATGTCAACTTGGGATCTAGTGAGATTGTCACAGACCAGCCACTGTACCCTCATTCAGTGGATAAGTTCTACAAAGCCAACATATCTGGAAGATAGCAGAAGACGTTACAGCCGCAGACCAAATCAGAAGCATTATCAGAAGAAGTCTACGAGGACGTCGACAACTCAAGTGGGGGGAGAATGTCATGGTTTTAGCTTGTCCAGCGCTTGTTCTCGCACATGGCCGCTTGTCCGTGACCCTTTTCATTTATTTTCTAGACTAGTTTAGCTTAGTTTAGTTTATTTCTTTCATTTCTTGTAGAAAGACACCATTATAACACCACGAGCATAATGATGTCTATTGTGGTCACTTGTATTTTTTTACTTAAAGTACTCTGTGGGAGGACATTCTCATGAAGTCATTCAAGACTTTCACACCTTGTAGCCTTTGATATTAATACAATTGTTGTTGTTATTGTAATTGTATTCTTCTCTACATTGCCGACCTGTGTTGTTGTAGGGAAACTCGTTGCTATTGAAACCGCTTCCGCTATTTAAGATCCTCTGATCTTCAGGCTTGCTACTAGGTGATCTCCTAGTTAGCGCTGCACGGTCCACTTTCTAGCCTCAAAAGGCTTGGCCCGTGACACGCAACATGACAGACTGTTGGGAACGACGGTGCATTTTGTTGTGAAAAATGCATACAGCGTTGGGAAGTTGTTGGGCGTAACAACGTAATGAGACAGAACGTGGGTGCAAGATGTGTTTTGGCCATGTAGGCGGCATGACAAGGCATTAACGAACGTCGACATGACTATGGGACGAGATGACAACAGGCAGAACGTTGCACAATACAAAAATGCTAAAATAAAACTGAACTCATGGTGAGCTGATGGGCTGGTAGTACCAGACATATGGTTGAAGTCTAGACAGTTTTCTGTAGTGATTTTGGGTAGTTTTTAGACAGGAAAACTATCTCCTATGGGCTGGACACGTGTCCAGCGGGTGTCGGTTGTCTGCCTAGGCAGTTGGTACTGTCAACTACTGTTTTTCCTTATATATAGTCATCTTTTGAGTCTCTTTTTGGGTAGTGAATGTATAGCTGCGAATCTTCAGACCGTTGTTGTAATCAGTTCCTTGTAACTTGAGTTATATAATACAAGGTTATGTTTTCTTGTAAATGTTGTTGTGCCGTTGCGTGAGTGCGTTTCTGGTACTCTGTTTCGGTGTATACTCTGTTGTATAACGTTGCAAGAACGTGTGTGTTTTACATACTGTCGGTGTATTTCCGTTGCGTAGCAAGACATTCACGGGGTTGACTAGTTATCGACGCAACTAGGTCATCACTCGGTTATAATTTTTGCAGTTAAAATTTAACCCTGTGAGACTAGCCTAGATGTATGTAAGTGTGAATTGGGAAATTAAATTTACATCATCTGGTACCAATAACCTACCATTTAAATATTTTATTTATTTATTTTAATCTTGTTTAAGATATTTAAATTATAAACACAAGATTAAAATATATCACCACAAGAGAAATATAAAATGCGAAAGTATAAAAGAGGATGACACAAATTTTTACGTGGAAATTCCAAAAAAAGGCAAAAACCATGGTGTCGCTTTACGAACCGAGTAATTTAGGCCCCGTTTGGTTAGTGTTTCCAACCCAACCCAACCCAACTCAACTCAAAAATTCTGGGATTGATTTTTGGGAACGCGTTTGGCAAACACAAAACTCAACCCAACCCAACCCTAAAAATGGGAATTGATTCTTAAAATGCTAAGGAAATGAGAAACAAAAAAAACTTTTTTTTTTTTTTTTATGCCCAAAAAACTCAACCCAAACTGAAGGACACGCTTGGTATTTTTTTAATTCTTAATGAGGAGCTGTTCGACCGACCATCTTCTGCTTTCTTGATTTGAACAGATTGAACTGCATCGCTGACCATGCCATCGTCGATCCAAGCCGGCCATCGTCGATGTCTTATCTCTGCTCCAAGCCGGCTATCGTCATCACCAAAGTTCCTGATCACACAATCTCGTCTTGCCATCGTCTTTGCTATCTTCATCTTGCTGTCATCACGAAATCGAAATCGATTTCGCTTTTCGATTTCGAAATCGAAAAGCAAAATCGATATCGATTTCGAAACGAAATCGATTTTCGATTGTCGTTCGATTTTCGATTTCAATTGTCATTCGATTTTCATTTTGATTTTTGATTTTGAAATCCAAATCGATTTCGTTTTTTATTTCATCACTAATTTCAATTTAGTTTTTGAAATCGATTTAGGGTTCGAACACGAAATCGATTTCGATTTCGTTACTAAAATTGATTTAGGGTTTGGTTCTTGAGAAATCGCTTGTTCCTTGTTCATGTAATCGCTTGTTCGTTGTTCATTCACAATCGTTGTTCGTTGTGCTGGTTCGTTGTTCGTTCATTGTTCATTCACAGTGAAAGTGCTGGTTCGTTGTTCATTCACAGTGAAGATGATGAAGACAAAGGAAAAGTAGAAGAAAAAAGAAAAAGAAAAAAATAAAAATTTATGAGGAAATAATTCTAGGATAATATCGTTACCAAACACAATTCTGTTCTCAGTACAAAAAAAAAAATTACCGTTACCAAACGCAATTCTGTTCCCAGTAGGAAACAGAATTCTCAACCCAACTCAACCCAACCCATCTCAGTTGGGTTGAGAAAAGTGGGAACACTAACCAAACACCACCTTAGTAACGAAGCCGAATGTTATATAATTTCAACGACTATTCACTTCAAGTTTCACGTGCAAATCGATTCCACTTGAAGGCTTACATATACGACCTTCTTTATGTATTTGGTTGTCCACTTCCCCGCCTTGCTAAACTCCTTTCCCATATTATGCCATTGACATGTTCTTAGCTCATCACTTGTGAACTTTATTAGTTGCTCAACTTCACAAAACTGTGATTAAGCACAACGTGCACTATGATTGTTGCCACATGGTCAAATTTTCACCGTGAAAATCATAACCAAGTAATAGCCTAGGTGCACCGACAATTAGGCAGCCGCTCGTACGGTTCCCGAACAGCCCACTATCAAACCCACCAAGACGCACACGCATGTCCCAAAAAACTGCATAAAACACAACGTTTACAGCCGTAGCCAACCTCGTTTTATCATTCTATTAAAGTAAGGAAACACACAATACAAAATTCTGGCCTAAGGTAGGCAGGAACATCATAACTGTAAAACCTAAATCGTAAAACGTACGTCATAAATAATTGCCAATTAGAAATTAAAAATTGAAAATGTTAGGGATCAAATTACAATTTTAGAAACTTATAAATGTTAAGTTGAACTCATAAAGAAGGCTTTAAGGAATTAGAGGGGGGAAAGAGTAATTAAAAAAAAAAAAAAAAAACTTAAACACACGCGACGCCGTGCGTGTGAGACCGTCGGAATGGGAGAAGAACGAAGGGGAAACGTGGTAGGCTAGGAGGGTTCTCCACCACTATATCCATGCAATATATACCCCTTTTGTGCATGGGCACTGATCAAACAGCTCCGTTGAGTTCGAAATTAGAAAAAAATTCTAGAGAGAGAGAGAGAGGATCGGAGGAGGACGTCGAGGTTCTGTGATCGGCATTCCGCCGGTGAGAGAGCAAAGCGTGTATCTCGTGGCTGCATGTGTGTGTTCCTGTGGCCGCTGCTTTAAAGCGATCGTGTGAATTTTCGGTGGTTCGCTCGGCGGCCGTGGGGGTAAGATCGTCAACGGTGTGATGGATCGCCGTCCGTCTCCATTATCTGGTGAGTATTTATGAGTATTTTTCTCTACTTTTGGTGGGTGTATGCATGCATGAGGATTTTGAGTTGGTCGGTAAAGGTTCGGCCGGGGGGGGGGGGGTCGGTGACGTATACCCGGCGATTGTCATGGTGGTGTCAGTGGTGGGATATTTTGGTACATTGTAGGTGTAATTTTAGTGTGCATGTACCAGTGGAGTTTGTGATCGTGTGAGTTTCGGTGTGTGGGTGATCGGCCGTTGGTCGCCAGCCGACGGTGGTACTGTGTGCATGGGTGTGTACTGTTCATCAGGGGGTAGGTGTGGGGGTCGTTGGCCGCACTGTTGGGTCGCCAGCGGAGTGAGTGTGTGCGTGTGAGGACCGTGTGCGTGCGTTTGTTCAGCTCGCCGGTGACGGTTGCAGACGGTGGCGATGGTCGGCGCTGTTGCTGCGTTCGTGTTGACGTGAGTGTGTGTGTGTGTGTGTATGTGTGTGTGTGTGTGTGTGTGTGTATGTGTGTGTTTGTTCGTTCAGCCCTGTAGCGTGTGAGTGTTTCCTTGCGTGTGCGAGTGGTCGGCGGTCTGACATCAAACAGAAAACGGAAACAGGAAAAAAAAAGAAAGAAGGAAGAAGAAAAAAAAAAAAAAAAAGAAAAAGGCAAAAAGAAGAAGAAGAAGAAGAATTTGCATAGACCACCTCGAAAAGAATTAAAAACCTATTTCTTGGCCCATGAACGATTCGGGATGAGTAACGTTTTCCGTTAAGTTTATTCTAGGTTATTGACTTGAATTCTAACATCAAAATTTCGGAATCGGAATGATAAATTGGGACCGTATGTATCACTAAATTTTAGGCAATTATTTTAATGAGATAAAAATTACCCAAAACAGTAATTTTCATAAGTAAAATGGGAGAAATGGGAAATTTCGGAACTTAGGGTCTGCATGGCACGATTTGATTATTTTGCGTAAAATATTAATTTAGGCCCTATCATTACTAGGTTCGCAAACGCCAGCATCCCGGTAGGCTTTGGACGGTACAGTTATTGTAGCATAAGAAGCGAGGTGAGTGTACTGTCTTCTTGCCAAACTGTTTTCTGTATATATATATAATGACATATGTGTTTGCTTATACTGTACGATTTCATAAATGATGTGGATCAAGTAGGGTTTTTGGAATTGTATTGGTTTCTAAAGAAGACTTAAAAATAATTTTCTTTAGATACGAGTGAATTATATTTCTCCCCGTAAGGGGTGTGGATTATGTTTCTCCCCAAAAAAAGGTGTGGATATTTCGTAGGAAGGCATTCCTACGAATGTTACGGTACCGTTGCAATTCCCGATCGTGAGGTTAAAACTATCACTATGGCTAGCCAGTATGTGCTGTGGTAGAGTGGTGGTTTGAGATGTGATGTTTATTTATACTGGGTGGTTTATTATTTTATTGTGATGATCAGTAGGATATTTATACTAGATAGTTTTGAAATGGAACTTATAAATATTGCTTTATTTTCACTACATATATTGTGAAGACTTTTACACGCTATGTGACATCTAGATATTTGTGCTTGATTCATATTTAAATGATGTATTATTTAGAATGTATTATTATGTAAGGAATATTTTATTAAAAGAAGGCAGTACACTCGCAGGCGAAATAGCTAGGAGTCGGTCCCCTACTGGCACTGGGTAGAGTTTGTCGGCGGTTTAGCGAAGGGGAATTTCGGGAGGTGCGGCCTGAGGCGAACCTAGCAGAGGTTCATTGTCGTTTTTACCTCTTGCTGTATTTAAAATATCAGGGGCGGGTGTGTCCCTAGTTAAAGAAGCTGTTTTATGACCTGATTTTGTGATTGTATAATTATGAATGTATTCTGTCACCTTCTAGTTTTGGTTTGTCGCCCAGGTGATGTCGTGTCGACGTCACGTCGGCCCCATGGGTGACGGGTGCCCGGGGTAGGAGGGTGACAATAACACACCGCTCTACCCATAACGAAACCAAAATTACAACATTTATAGACAAAAACAATAGTTAACAGCCCTTAACTGCTAGGCGAAACAGTACCACAGAATCTGGACACTTGGCACAGTAGTTTACATGTGCAGTTTTGTGTCCAACTAACAAAACTGCTCCATTATTGATCCACATGACTAACACATACCACAAAACTGCTTCCCTTAACTAAAATTCGCCCATCAGCTAAGCCCTAGCTGCCCAGCACAATTCTGCTGTTCCGTTGCATGTGCTGCGTCGTTGTGCCCAACGATTGCCTATGTCGGTATGCATTTTCAGCACCAGAATGCACCGCCATCCAACGGTGTGTCATGTCCCGCACATGACTGCCCACAATGTAGTATTGCACCATTTTTCTTTGGTACCGCACCAAGGTCTTCCGTTGGTCCCGTGACTCCCCATGAAAACCATTTTCGGCATCCTCTGAGAATGCCGCCAATGTGCATCCACATTGCCCAACGACGCACCATTTTACTAACGACTGCCAACAGCTTGGTCCAACACCTCCCCGTTCCTCCAACGCATGCTGCCGCGTCTTGGCCCTCGTTGCCTTGGCCGTGTACCAAGGTCTTGTTCATTGCTATGCACCCACATAGCACCGATCCTAGCATTGCACCTAGGATTGCCCAACACCAGTTGATGTTGTGCCGCAATGTTGTCTACCGAGTTGCACCAGGTTGGTGCCTTTGTTGGCAACACCCTCATTTGTGCTGCACGAACCACGTCTGGTAGCAAAGTGCACCATGTTCGTGCCAACTGGTTCTCCAGCCTTGTTAGGGGCTAACAATTGTGTATTGGGTGGGTGATGATTTTCAAGCTTTGAAATTCCAATGATAAAGTATAAATCAAGGAAAGAGTTTTTCCAAAAGATTTCGAATATATTTCTCGATAATTCCGAATGGTATAGTATAAATCTCAAGGGATATTTAGCTGCTAGAAGCTTGTTCAAAACGTGTTCTTGCCTAATTTATCTTTTTTAGTTAATTGTTTTTTTTTTTTTTTTTTTGAGTTAGCATTGATTGCTAAATCAACTAAGTTGGAATGCTAGGGTTTGTTTAAATAGGCATTATTCGCAAAATTCTAGTCTTCCAAATCTATCAGGATACGTAAAAGGAAGGAATAAAGAAGAGAATCCCACACAATCGTCGAGGTGACACATTTGTCGACTGGATGCTTGTTAGAACTATCTGAATGGTTTCTAGGCAAAAGGAAGGACTGTTAGGATGACTAACTAGACCGTTTGGATAAGTGTTCGTTTGCCTGAGAACTGCTCAAAAGCCTATAATGGGTGTCTGGATGCACGTAGTGCCTCTTTTTTCTTTTTTTTTTTTTTTTTTTTTTTTTTTTTTTTTTTTTTCAGAAAAAAAAAATATATATGAAAAAATCATTTTAAAATTATTTTAGATTTGTAAAACTGTGTTAGGTTGTGTAGGTGTTTCTTAGTCTGTGCAACGATAAACAATACTTCGTTTGAATTAATTGGAATACTCGAATCTCTTTGAAAGCGACAACAATTGGAGTCTTGATATTTTGATGGAAATTACACACTAAGACCTCTATAACCTTTCATGATTGAAAAATTATCCAACCAAAAAACCTAGGGACATGATAATCTCCCCATTTGGTAATTTTGTTCACAAAACAAATGTATGTACAAATAATCTAATCTATCTAGAAAATCACCAAAAGTGACACATGAGATTATGAGTACTTGTTTAGATTCTCCTAATCTAGATTTTACCATGTTGATCCGGGATAGAGTCTGACAGTCTGTACATGAAATACTTAATAAACACAACACTGCATCGAGATATAGAAATAATTAATTTTGAATAATGAATATTAAAGATTTAATTTATTTTCCTTAATCCCTTAATTAATGAATATTAAAAATAATCAAACTTACCCTTCATTTATGCATTTTAATTGTATTCTGCCTTGATCCTATAGAAAGATTTTTAATTTAAGACAATTATTTGTCCCTTTTTTCCTCACGAAACCTAAGATAGATATATCAATAAAGAACAAGGATACAAGAGAGAACGTGGGAAATAAATTGATGTTTTATTTATTAAAAAATAAATACCAATGACTAAGCAAATAAATAATGTCAAATTTCAAGGAAAAGAAAATCATTGAACTACTCATTATTGATGATTTCTTCATCCTTAATCCTCACAACAACTTAAAACCGAGTTAATGGAATAGAAGCGAAATTAGCACAGAATAATCACCACCGGTAAAGCTCATAATAGTAGATTTACGAGGGAAATATGGGGGGATCGAATTTCCGAACAAATAACTTGGATATTCAACAATATAAATGTTCGGAATGGAAGAGATGATTTGAGAAAAGATCTTAATTATTGGGAATATGCTTTATATACAGCCCTAGTTGTCATATTTTGGGTTTATTTCAAAAAATAATCTCAACTAAATAAAGAGTGAATGAGCGTAATTTTTTGTATGTTATATATCACCACGTATATATTATATATAACTGTTAAGATACCATTAACATTTAGTTAAAATGTCGTACTTTTTAATCGTGATTAAGAGGAGTGAGATCATAAACATTTGGTAACTGATATCTTAAATGTTTCCAACCGTAGAATTATTTAATTTATACTTAATATTTCAATTAGAATCGGTTGAGTGTTCTCTCTATTGAGAATTGTAAATCTCATAGCCATTAGTATAAGATAGTAGAACAACTACATGGAGACTTGTTATCGCTAACAGGGGCTAAATATGATAATACTTAATATTCTATGCTGGTAAACTTGCTTAATAACTAAATGAATATCTGAGTCGTGATCCTTTGATTGAAGATAATGATTGTTATGTATATAAATTCCCATACTTTGATAGTGTTAAGTCATGTGTTCTAGCCATGGATCTTGAAAGGTACTCATTGGGTGTAGTGAATCATGTGTATAGGCCTTTGAGTATGCAATAGATGATTTATCGCCCTTTAACAAAAAGAGAAATGTCCTATAAGATTTGATATGATTTAATTCAATTAATTCTTTGGACAAAGAAGTTTGATGATACGAGTTAGATTCTAACTCATATCAAAAGTGAATTATATCATTAATCGGCACATATGATTGAATTGGGGGTCTTTACTTTATCCACACCATGCTTAGTTCTTCCTACATATGAAGATGGAGACATCGAATTTCATGAGAATTAAAATAAAATGGTTCTCTAATTAGATTCTTAACAAATGGATACAATTATGGCATGCAACTGGACATTAAATGTAATTAGTGGGAATGTCATAAAAATAATTTCTTTATAGGGACAAAAGTGAAATAATTCTAATTATTTAATTAATGCATAAAACTATTAAGTAAGTTTCACAGCTTAGCTTGTGATATGAATCTAATGGGTCACACAAAAGAAAGATATTGAGGCCTTAGTGGTCTTTTTGAAAAAATAATGCCGAATAACTTAAAATATTTAGGGTCAAAGTGTGATATAGAAAAAAGAGAAGTGTAGGGATTTTAACTTAGATAGTATATATGGCCTTAGAGGCTATAGTGGTGGCTCACCTCATTTGGTGTAGTTGTTCGTGTCCCTTCCTCGTTTTTGATTGTTTGCTATCACAGGCAATCGAATATACACATTTCTTAGCCTTCTTCATTTCTTTAGATCAAAAGATTGTAGGAGTTTTGAAGTATTACCATTAAGGTCAATAGATATTTCTACGGATAACATTAGAGGTAAGACATTTGTGTTGCTATTTGGAGAGTAAGAAAATCTGAAGATCGTGCCCAAGAGATCTACGAAGGGAAAAAAGATGTAACACCGATGGACAATCAGCTATATGTCGAATAAATATTCAAAGGTATTAATCTATCCATCTAGATTAATTATTTTATTATTTCATATACATCATATATTGATTTAGGAATAGAAAAGTAATTTGTGAAAAATAAAAATAAAAATTTTAAATTTTGCTCCGTTCACATTGATGTTGTTGGAAAATGGCAACACTATGAATTTATGAGTTTGTCCTTGAAGGTCTCTATCCTGCTTTCTCCAGAGTGGTTCCTGCACAAATCCTTAAGACCGGGGAGAAGAGGGGTGATCTCGGCAAAGGACTTCTGGCGTAAGAGTAAGTATACGGTGGAGAATAATATAAAGCTGAATATCTTTGCTAAATGTCGTGTGAACTTGTGTAATATTGCATTTTTCACCATACCTAAGCCCGTACGTCACCCGAGTATTTATATGGTCCCTGGCTTGGTCTGGAGAGAGCACGGAGTACCTCGTCACGAAATTGGTTATGGTGTAATGATTGTCTTGTTATTTGCAAGTCCTTCACGCTAGGCGAATATTCTCAGTTGATTTGGTGGTGACTCATCCCTTAGCGGTTAGCGCCGTACTTCAGCTTTACTCACGGACCCGATCCCTATCGCAGATGGGTCACATGCTTCTCCCATGGCATCACTCTTCCTTCAGGGATTCGACCCACTGACGGTGATAGGCCTGGGTCCAGTATGGGCACAACTTGGGCCTTTTTTAGTAGGTCCCCTGGGATCTTAGAGTGGGCTAGCCAAGACCAAATGCACCACCATTAGTAGGCCTCCCAGACTCCTAGGTCAGGTGGTTCTATCCTAGGAGTCTTCTGGTGCAAGCTTTCTAGTGGTGACACTCTTCTTTAGCTTCATATTGTCCTTCCTTGGTGCCTTTTTCGATGACTCTTCTATTTTGCAAAAGTGAACTTATGGATTTCTTGGATTCATTTTCCTTCTGAAAAGATTGAATGGTGAAACTAAATATAAGAGCGTTAGATCCTCCTACGTTGTCCGCATATGCTAGAGGTAAGAGGATCATCTATGTCGTTTAATTCTCATGCCCTGCGACATGGAGTCTTTGCGGAGAGTTGACCCACACGTGGTAAACAAGTTTTTCGTGTCTTACGCTATGCAGCTTCTTTAAGAGGCAATTTTTCTGTGCTTTTGTTGTGGCAAGGAGGTAGAGTTAAGGAGGCAAGCGTAGACACCGGATTTTATCTCGCTCATTTAAATTTTCAAAAGTATCGGGTCTAAAGTGAAAATTCGGATAAACTTTAAATTGAGGTTTAAAGGAAACAAATTTGCACCTTAGATAACATTTGATACTACAAAAAAAATAAAAATAATAATAATAAAAAAAAATCGTCAATTTGAACGAAATTCGGTATAAAAACAAATTTCGGGTCAATTTCGAAATTCTTAAAGTTAATGGAGACTAAAATGACAATATTGAAAGTAGATTTTCTATGAATATAAATTTTAATATGTTTAAATTAGTTTTAGTTTAGGAAAATTTTAACAATTACCTTCACTTCCTAGTTTGACCCTGAGATTTTTATTTTCACCGATTTTGTCTGATTGACAATAAAAATATTTGTTTAATTTTCTTGTTTGAAGTACTAATCTCTTAAAACAAGCAAAGAAGCCTTGATTAGGCCAAAGTGGTGCTCAAAACACCAAGATTATTAAAGACACCCTCCGAAGTTTAGAAAAAGCATTGAATTCTTCCACCGGTATATCCTTAGCAATTTGACATTAAATTCAAGCATTTAATGATGTATCTTATGGAAAGGTCTCATCCATAAGAAAACCATCATTTGCTAGGAAAGTCATAATGCCTACATTAGTAAGAATTAGCTTGCCATCATTAATGACATTAAATGAATTATTAAATGTAGCATTAAATGATGTCTTAAATGACATTAAATGAAGAGATATCATAAAGAATTTGGTGCATGAACCATCTCATGATGATAAAATACCATCATTACATAGGTAATTAGTGCCTAAACATAGTCTAAAGCTAACCAAATTAACTTCCATCGTGACTAAACATGGCATTAAATGACAATAAATGATGCATTTAATGAATACATTAAATGACATTTAAGAAAAAAATCTTTTGGAAAGATTTTCTTGCAAAAAACTCATGATGGAACCAAGTGGCGTAAAGTAATTAAGTGTCTACAAACGTAATTAACCTAGCCTCCATCATGACAAACATTCAATACCCATCGAATCATGCATTCAATAGCATTAAACGGGTGCATTTAGTGGCATTTCATGATAAGATTTTGCAAGATTTGGTTAATCATTACAAAATCTTCATCATTACCTACAAGGCTAGGTGAAATCTTGATCATATACATAAGGTTCTAGCCATAAATAACATTTAATGGCCTTAAATAACATTAAATGGCCATTGAAAATAGGCTGGCAATGCCTGCACACTCCCCAATGCACAGGCATGCAGTTGCCTATAAAAGGCAGTCTGTTTTCATTTGGAACCATCCATGGCCAGACCCCTTATCTCTCTAGGCTCAAAGTTCTCTCTGGGGTCCTTGGATTCCTTAAGGTTTTTATTCCTTAAATATACATCAACCTTCCAAAAAGACTCCTAGAAGGTGCTCTTTACAGTCTTTTAACAAGAGTTCAAGAGGTTGTTGAATAACAACCAAGAAAAAAGAATAAAATAGTAAAGAAGGAGAAGAAGGAAAAACACTTAGGGAAAGACTACTTCCCTAAGTTAAATAAGTTTATCTTAAATTCCTCTTTAATTTTGGTTGTTTAGTACCTTTATATTGTTTGTACATAGTCTTTTTTTGTTTGTTCTTTAGCATCTTAAATCATGTACATTAGTGTCAAGAAGAATAAGAACATTATGGTATTTGCATAACATCTTTGCCTTTGTAAAAAACACATGAAACCGAATTCCAATGAACTTAAAATAAACCATCGATGATGGACTACTAACTGCTAACTACTAACAACTAATATTTATTTTTCCCCCTCTGCGCCTTTCCATGCTAGCCTAGATCACAACCTGGCCCTACGTCTCAGGCTTGTTGACTGACACCCTTATATATATATATAAGCCTAGATCATGAACTGGCCTTATGTCTCAGATTATGGACTGGTACTCTTTATATATTATTAAGTTTAGACCCTTGTGGCTCAAGGTTGGAATAAAGGGATAACTTCTATTCCTTCGGGGATAAGTGTGCACATTCTTCATAAATGTTTCCTTCTTCTTAGTTATGAGTAGAACTAACACTTATATTATATATTTTGCTTCTCTTTTGGACTAACAAAGTCCCTAAAATTAAACTTGCCTAAGCAAGTAGGTTCGGTTGGAGTATTCTTGACAAATTTAAACGTGTATATCCACTTACCATTTGTGCCATGTCATGTTCTTACTTTTCTTAGATAAATAAAAAATAAATAAAAAATAAAAATAAAAAATTGTTTTTTCACATAAGAGGTTTCAATATGAAAATATTGAAACCTTGTCTAAAAAATTAAACCTTGTCTTTGCAAAATATTTTCATAAATAAATGTTTTATACACTTTATCTTAAATAAGTGTTTTTGTAGAACTTTACTTGTTTGTTATACTTAAAAAATGGTTTTCCACATTTCTATAAAAATGTGTTTTAAAAAAATATTTTACTATTTAAAAAATAAATAAATTAAATGAAATAGTTTTGTTGAGTTATGTGTCTCAATAAAAATCCCCCTGGGGCTAAATTTGTTGATTCTTTCACAATTAACAGACGGTCTAAAAGAGGAACAATTGTTCTTTTCATTTAATCAGTTTTATGTGTTACTGCTTTTAATAAATAAAATTATCTTACTTTCTTACATAAAAAAAATTAGGTTAATAGTACTTTACCCCTTGTGGTTTGCCCGATTTGCACTTACCCTCCTGTGATTTTTTTCTTGGCACTTTACCCCCATATGGTCATGGACTTAACTACAATAGTAACGTTTTTCATCCAATTTGCACCTCACGCGCCATTTGTAAAAGTGGGATACTTTTTTGTGTTTTTTTCTTCCAAAATACACAATTGTTATTCCTATTTTACCCTTAAAAAATTGATATAACTTCTTTTAATATTAATCCAAAAGTTAGGGGCCAAAATGTATTTGTTTTTTTTTTTTCTTTCAACCATCTTCTTCCACCATGCATCGGACACCAGCATGTAGGTTGGGAAAGAAGAGAGAGCCATCACTGGTAGGTTGGGAGTCACCGTCGCCAGTGGGTTGGGAGTTGCTGTCACTGATAACTAGAAGAAATAACAAAAAATGGTGGGATGGATTTGAGATTGATTTTCCATTTAGAGAGATAAACTGAGGAATTATAGAGAGAAAATGGAAGAGGAGAATGAGACGGCGATGGTGATTTATAAATAGGAGAGGACGATGACGAACGACCACCACCACCGCTCTGATGACGAACCACCACGACGCTCTCTCTCTCTCCCCGACGAGAATTCTCTGATTACTCACTCGCACACCACCACACCATGCCCACCACAAGACAAACCCAGATCGACAGATCAACGATAGTGGATGACGACGAACCACCACCACCACTGCCGCAATGACCTACCACCACCGCTGCTCCAATGACGAACCACCACCACGTTCTTTTTCTCTATGTTGTATCGGCAGTGGCGGTGGTGGCCGTGTGTTTAGAAAATCCAGGAGAACAGGGAACTGGGGGGGTGTTTAGATCCTTAGACCCAGCGACAGTGAACTGTCGCTGTCACCGGCAAACCCAACGACATCCTAAACTTGTTCCCAGTGGAACCTCTGTCATTTATTTAGCTCAAATTCTACCAAGATTGTTCAAACGACAAGAAGAAATTTGAAGTTTCTAATACAATAAAAAACACTCATGGCAAGATTAGATCACCATCCACAAACAAATGGACACAAGAAAATGGTGGTATGTCATTCGAGATTTGAACGAAGAATAATCGGATACATTGTAGTGAAATAGATTGGATTCTAATTGGAAATCAAACACTACGAAATTCAAAAGACTAATAAAATCTAATCCTTATAATATAGTAATATACATCCAAATCTAACGCTAACTTGCTCAACTGTCGAAACCATAGAGAGTCCTTTCCTGTCTTTTCAGAGCGTAGACGACGTCCGTAGCGGTCACCGTCTTCCTCCTAGCATGCTCGGTGTAGGTGACGGCGTTGCGGATCACGTTCTCGAGAAATATCTTGAGGACTTCGCAAGTCTCCTTGCAGATGAGGCTCCTGATACGCTTGACTCCGCCTCTCCTGTCCAGACGAAGAATCACCGGTTTCGTGATTCCGTAGATGTTATCTCGGAGGACCTTACAGTGCTGCTTCATACCTCATTTTCCTAGTCCCTTGCCTCACTTTCCACGGGCAGACGTTGTCGAAAGTTGTTCGGAGAAATTCTCCGGAGATTGAAAACCATAGATAGAGCAGAAGACTGAATTGCGGAGCAATTAACTCGTTCCTCCACAAGCAGACTTGGATTTGGGTTTCGAGATGTTCTTCAGACGTCGGATCTGGGTTTCAGGCACAATCTGGGCATGATTGGTTGTCGAATTCCACACTACGATGAACAATGACGTTGATTAATTGAAGGCTGAGCAAAGAGCATTGATTGATCAATCGATGGCGAGGACGAGAAGGACGGTAATGGAGATGGCACGGTAGTGCTCCAGGTGTAGTGGCTCTGGTGTTAGGGTTTATGGGGAGTGGCGGCGGTGGCCTCCAAATCGGAGATTAGTTCAGATAAGGATGAGCCATAGAGAGAAGCGAGAGCGTGGGAGTGAGAGAGACCACATTGGGGTTAATTTCACTTTACTCCTATGTGGCTTGGACCTTTTGAATTTCCACCCAAATAAGTGTTAATAATTAAAGAATGGTCATTTCACATTTTCCGTTAACCGAGTTACGGTTGTACTTTAATCCAAGACCACAGGGGGTAAGTGCCAAGAAAAAAAATCACAGGGAGTACGTACAAATTGGCCAAACCACAAGGGGATAAAGTGCTATTAATCGTAAAAAATACATGAAAGGACAAAAATATCAAAAAATGGGAATTAGTGTGTTAGCCAAAACCAAAGGAAATTACATAGACTTGCTTAAACATAAAGATCATTAAACTTAGGTGCTTTATTCGGTCGGGTGTCTTACAATGCTTAACACATTCCCCGAGCATAACGAACCCCCGAACTTCAAATAAATCTTTGGTGAAGACCTAGTATTTTTTCGAGTCAAAACTTGGGTCTTTTTCTTAAAATAACAATGATTTTCAAAATCCTAATAACCTAGCACACCATTTAACTTAATTTTAGGTGGCGACTCTTTTTTTCACATAAATTCCGGTCTAAAGAAAGTTTTCAAAACTAGCACCTAGAAAAATCCTTGAAATTGTATTTTATAAAATGAACAGATTTTTAGGATTTCGTGAGGAAGGAAACCAAAACCTTGTTTTCCTCTTCCTCTCGTTCTCTTCTCATCTTTTTCCAAAATCCGGGGTGCGTTAACTAGCAACTCTATTAGAGATTTTTGAAGATCAACCCTAGTTAGAGTTTAGATTTATTTTTACGATTAAATAAAGTCCAAGAAATATGTCTTTGGGTTCTAAACATAAATAATTCCCTTTTATAACAAAAAAAAAAAAAAGTTCTTTTATTTCACTTATTATATGTTTCTTATTTACATATTGCATTCATTTATATAATATGAAAAAAATGTTGTTTTATGTCACTTGTTATATGTTTCTTATTTACATATTGCATTCATTTATATACTATGGAAAAAAATGTTCTTATATTTCACTTACTATATGTTTCTTATTTACATATTGTATTCATTTATATATTGTCTTTACTACACCACAATTACTTAACCATCTTTAAATTTATACATTTTACTTTCCGTAAACTCTCTTTAAGGCATGAACATCACTTTGCATTTGCATATCATAAGAAAAACACAATGCCCTAAACCTCATCCGGAGGCTGGCAGTAGGGGTTAAAGTCATGCGATTTCATCACGCCGATATAAGTCCCGATATCTAGTTAGTAGGATTTAGAAAGAGAAGTCATTAGAAGTAAGACCATGTGGTATATCTGTTGGGATCCGACTTTGAAACTCGCCTCGCTCGGATTACCAACCAACGATAGATATTCTCCTAGGGAGGACACCAGAGGTTTGAAGATTTGGGAATCGAACATTTCTAGGATGCGTTAGTAGAAAATCCGTGAACCACATATAGTGAGCCTTTGATAGAATGGTACGCCAAATCTTGTTGTATTTAGGACACTAGCTTGGAGAGAGAGATTTTATCTTGCTTTATATATTTTTTGTCAGTATATATTTTGCCTTGAAACCATACAAAAAAGATCTCTAGGACTAGTAAAGAACATAATAGCCAACTAAGAATTTTTGTTTTCCCTTACTTCTATGAGCTTGATCACAGTCAAAATACATTTCAAAATTTGACTGTTGAACAAGCTATAGGAGGGGTAATGAGAATCATTTCTTTGACTATACAATGCTTTATTAGACTCGAAAACTTCGTTTTGTCCGGATTTAGGCCATGCTTTAGTTTGAGGTCGCTAGTGACAAAGAATTGATATGAGATTTCCATTCGTCCAAATAAAAAGTGTCAATTGAGTCTGTAAATTCAAAAAAATGACACCCCGTCTGTGGGGTAGTCATGTAAAAATTTGATATGGTATTTTGTGTGTACTGTGTTGCAGTTGAGTTCTTTCCGTTCAAACAACATCAATTGACTTTGACAATGATATTTTGTGATAACCATCATCTACATGAAATGTTCATGTTTTGTAGTTTAAAGTTTACTACATTTAATTTTAATTTTTAAATAATTTAAGTAATTAGTTTGTGATAACCATCATCTACATGAAATTGTTTCGTATTAGGGTTATATTCGGAATCGTTCCTTTAGACACGGGGTATAACTAGTATTACTAAAAATGACTTGACATTAGGACACATCATTAAAAAAATCATGTAAATTAAAAGAAGCAAATGATGAAACTAACAATCCACTACATTTTTTCAGTTACATATCAAAAAACACAGATTAAAAGTGATGGACTGCACAAAACTATTTTTTTTTTCCAATTCATAAAAACTGTGCAACAATGGTTAAAATTAATAAGTATCACTTCTTTGAATCTTCGTACATCTTAGGAAATAAATTTACATTTTATTTTGGAAATAAAACAGTATCACTTCTTTGTTGCTCCATAAGTTAATCTCAAAAGTAGAATTGCATTCAGAGAATGTCGCAATTTTTGTCTTTCGATGTATACATTTTTTAGTCTTTTAATTTTAATTTTAATAACAGTCTATATATATCTTTAAGGGTACGCTTGTTGTGTGACAGTATTTACCAACTTATATATTTTTTTTAATTTCTTTTAATTTCTTTTAGAGCTTATCTTAAAATATTCTGTCCAACATAAATTATTATTACCAGAGTCAATTGAAGTGAAATTTATTTATTTTTTGCCCGATAAGCGCACAATAATCTCAATTTCAAGTTTGACGCCAATAAAATTGAGAATGACAGAAAGTTTAAATCAAATGCTGTGAATTTAATATTGAAGAATTTTTTTCTATTGGATTTTGAATTTCTTCGAATACAGTCCTAATGTATAATAAACACTCGTTATTATCCTTAAATTGGTAGAATTGGGCGTCTTAAATACTGGACCAAATGTTTAAACTTAATTAACTGTAGCATTTGTTATATTTTGCAGTTGAGCTCTTTCTGTTCAAACAACATCAATTGACTTCGACAATGATATTTTGTGATGACGAGCATCTACATGTAATATTCATGTTTTGTAGCCTAAATTTAGTACATTTTATTTTAATTTTTAAAAAATTAATGTAATTGGTTTGTGGTTGCGCTTAAGTATAGTTTGCTTGATTCATATTTATTTTTCTTTACTGTGTTCGATATTCAGTGGTTCTGGTATATCTTTTTTGTGGCATTAAAGGTTATTTGAATTCTAAATTGATTCAATTTTATACTTTACTTGATTTAATTCACAATTTTTTTCTTTCTAAAATTTTCTATTCCATGTGCTCAACTTTGGTGTTTGTATTGAAATTGCCAACAAAAAAGATAAGAGGAATGATTTTTCATGTACTTCTCATATTCTATTTTTTTGATTTTTTTTTCAATTAGTTTATTTTTGGAATTTTACTTTTACTTCTCAGACATACATGCATGGATTATTATTTCCTATTATTTTTACTTGTACATAATCTGTGCTTGAACGCATACCCACAAAAACAAAACAAAACTATGCATTGTTTCATATTAGAGTTATTATTCAGAATCGTTCCTTCAGACACGGAGCATAACTAGTATTACTAAAAATGTGTTGACATTAGGACACATCGTTAAAAAAATCATGTAAATTAAAATATGCAAATGATGAAACTAACAATCAACTACTTTTGTTTTTAGTTAAATATCGAGAAACACATATTAAATGTTATGGACTACACAAAACTATTTTTTTTCCAGTTCATAAAAACTGTGCAACAAAGGTCAAAATTAGTAAAACAGTATCACTTCTTTGAGTCTTTAAACATATTAGGAAATAAATTTACATTTTATTTAGGATGTTTTGAGGGCAGGTCCTTGATTTTACCATTAACTAAAATAGTTCTCTGATCAATTGTAACTTGTATTTTATTCTCGTGTATTAAAAAATAGGGATTTCGGTCACAAGTCCCTTATTTCACCCTCAATTTTAAAAGAAATCCCAGATGCGGAAGTAATTCTGTTTTTGTCCTGCCTATTTAAAAAAGAAGGAAACCCAATACACGCGCCTTTACACTCGCAGTTACATGTAATTATTTTGTGTGTAAATTTTTATTGGATGTAACAAATATTACTATATTTTATAACATGTAATCAATTTGTGTGTGAAAATTTGTTAGACGTAACAAAAATTACACAAAAAACATGTAAGTAGTTACATGTAACTAAATGTACACGAATATATGTAACTGATATTAAACTAATTTCTATCTGTAATATCCGTTAAAAGTCACAAACATGACACAAATACTTGTAATTTGTAACGTGTAACTAACATTACATAAGTACATGTAACAAAAAATACACAAATATATGTAATATATAATAATTATTACATTATAACTAATATTCACTACAATACGAATTTACTCACCAAAGTTTTCTCTACAATTCCTACAATACCTGCACAAGCGAAACTAAAACTCAAGCCAAACCCAACTTCAAGGATTAAATCAAAACTTATGTCTTATGCAGATACTTTTTTAAAATTAGATCTGTTATTTGGAAATGATGACCCATTACCCCTTAAATAAAAAAAAAAACAGAAGGCCCTTTGCACTTGCTTGCACCTTCGCATGTAGGGATATTTTTTATGTGCTAACATTAATTGAATTAATTGTTTTAGAAAAACGGATGAATAGTCTATTATTTAAGTAGCCCAAGTAATCATTGTTCATATTTTGATTTGGGTTGTAACGTCTTTTATGTAGAAGCCTAGTTAAGTGGTAAGTGTAAGTTTAAGGTTTCGTTGAAGCCTACTATGGGAGGGCCCAACGAGAAACCCGTTATGGGAGGGCCTAACGGGAAATCCTAGTATATATAACTAGGTCCCCTCCCTAGTCTATTTTAAGAGTTTCTTCCTATTGAGAGCATCCACCACGAAATCTAGATCATAGGAAAAAAGACCTAGTTAGTAATCTGCTGCGACAGATTCAATCTCCTGCGATGGCCGAGATAGGTATGCTTTCGATTACCTTTCTTCATTGTTGTGTCCTAATAATCATGTGTGCTTTAAATTATTGTTTAATTTTGTTTTATTGTGATTATGAGATATAATGTACATGTGGTATCAGAGCCTACATACATGATTTAGGATCTATAATTAGTTTTTGAAATTTTCTTTAGTTTCTGTCCATTCACGAAACCGAAACTTGCGGCCATGATTTCATGAGATTTTTTTATTTCAATGAACTGTGAAACATTAGGGATTTTATTTCGATAGATTCAATCTTTAAATTGATATATTATACGTGCAATTTGGTTGTGTAATCAGAGACAATTTCGACATTGAAGTTTCGACTACGAACTCTAGAAAACTTCCGAAATCGAAACTTGGGGCCGTAAATTCATGTACTTTTTTGCTTCTATTGACTGTAAAATATTAGGAATTTTGATTCCTATTGATTCAAATTTTAATTTGATATATTATACATGCTATTTTGTTGGGTAATCTGTGAGTATTTCAACTTTGAAATTTCGGCCAATAAATCTAGAAAATCGAGATTTTTTTTTTTTTTTTTTAAATTGATGAAGATTGATGACTTTTTGTTTCAATTAAATGTTGTAGATAGTTTTTAAATTAATATAAGGTGTAAACACATATAAAATTTAATTGAAATAAGGGCTAATATCGAGTTTTAGGTTTTGGCCATGGAGGGGAGAGAAAACCTAAAAACCACGAATTGTTCTTCATGTTTGGGGATGATTTTAAATTTTTTCCTTCAATTAATTGTCATATAAATATTAGAAAAACATAAATCTACATAAACCCATAAAAAGTTGGAGAAAATAGCGTGTTTTTAGGGTTTTTCCATAACTGGGCCAAAACCGGGTCAAGTTGACCCGGTTTAGACCCGACTGGAGGTTGAAGACAACCTCCAGCCCTGGTCCACAATTTCCACTCTCAGCCCATGCGCATGATGGCACGTGAAGCCTCTTCTGTGACCCGTTTTGGGTCCCCTTTCTTCCTGTGCACTTGTTTTCATGCCCTTTAATTTTCTATAAAATTTATTTTATTTTTTTAGGGTTAAAAATATTTTTTAATTAATTATTCCTTATTATGTGATTTGATTATTTTAAAATTATTTTTAGGCATGATTTCTATTGAAAATTTTACAGAAATTATATTGGTTGATTTGGAATAGGATTGCAGTACTTACTTTATCTAGATTAAGATTTATTTATGTGTACTCTCCTAGTTAGTTTTAAATCACATAAAACTAGTTTAATGATTAGTTTAAAAATATAGTGAAATTGTTATTCAAATTCTAGCAAGTATAATTGATCGTTGATAACTGAAAGTACATTTTGTGACGTACTTTATATTGTTTTGATCATAAGCATATATGTCGCCAATATGCGCTGTTGTGATTAGGTAATGTAGTTTAATTTTTCCAATTTGGAATGGATGCTGGTGAATTGTTGAGGTTATTTTACCAAAGTGATTTAACCGACATAATTTGCAAGTTTTCGAGTTCCTATTTTGTTGATGGAAAAATTTCAGATTAATTTGTATATTTACATGCCCAAAGGGGATTATTGTATAGATTAATTTAATTGTTGAACAACATTATTTAATTTTTTCATTTTGGAACGGTTGCTTGTGAATTGTTGAAATTATTTTACCAAAGTGATTTAACCAACATAATTTGTAAGTTTTCGAGTTTCTATTTTTTTGAATCTCATATTTGTGAAAAATACTTGATGATTAATGAATATTTATTTTATTTTAACTATTAATTTAATTTTTTAAGGAAAAAAATACTTTTTTTATTTTGATTAATTGAGTGACACTTGGCTTAAATCAAGCACAACCTCTTTAGCCTATAAATAACATGCATCCTGTTGATCATAAGATTTTGATGAACAATTAAGTGTTAATATTTTGGTGGAACTAATGGTTTAATTGAGTGTTTCAATTGTTTAAGTTCAAGTGGTAAAGAAGATGCGATGACAAATGGATGCTAAATGATGATGACAAAGATGATGAAGAATTAAGAATTTGAAAAAATTAGGGAAAACAACTCAGGTGAGTTTCAACTCTTAATATCCCAATTAGGAACACACACGGCACCAATTTTTTTTTATTGTTTATGTGTATTTTGATAAGATGGAATTATTTACTCCTATGTGTTATTGAAAAGAAATATTTATAAATGACTAAAATGGAATTTAAGAAGTTGGTGGAGCTTATTTAGAAAAGAAAATTGTTAAAGGGGCAAAAACGTAAATGAGAATGAGTTAAAAACGAGTTTAAAAAAAATTCCAACATAGTGGGTGGACAGGTAGGTCGACCTATGTCCAAAGGTGAAAGTCTCTGAATTGGTAAGTTGACTGACAGGTCGACCTATGAAACTCTCTAGATTAGTAAGTCGACAGATAGGTCGACCTATGACACTGTTTCAGGATCTTGTGCATTCCGAAATCATATCTAAAAGTAGCCGTTTTTGGTTGGAATTTGTGAGAGATTTCAGGGATTTGATAATATTTAAGATAAGCTTCATCTATTATTTAAATCCTATTGATTTGGTTCATTAAGTTTTAATATTTCTTAATTTGGTACTTAGAAATTGTTTTTATTCTAATTAATTGGGATTGAGAAATATTTGGGGGACTTAATTGAAAGATTTAAAGGCTATTATTAAGTGAATTGAATCAAAATGAAGTAATAATGATATATGAGGTCTAAGAGAGCATTTAATTGTTATGACACATTGGAACTAGCCGTTAGAAGGCTGATTTCATTCTCCTTCAAATAGATCTGCGAATTTCTTATTTCATTAACAGCAAGAAAAATCATATCATATCATAAGAGTGAGCTTTTCTAAGAGTTATCTTTCTGAGAGTTTGTGAGCTATTCTAAAAGACGATATTGAAGATCAATTGCGACTAATCTGTGTGGCTACTGGATTTGAAGTAACATCATTCTAATTATTATTTATGTGGATTCCGGGTGAGATCTTTCCAATTGTATTCTATCATTGCATTACTTGTTTATCTTTTGAAAATTGATCTTAGAAATTGTTTATGATTTTTATTGGAGAAAATTTTTACAAACAAATTCTTGAATCTGATTACGTACTCAATTATTTGCTACCCATATCTTGTTTAAAATCATATTTCAATCTCACATTTTTCTATCACTAGACTTGGGATATTAATTGAGTTATTATTAATTTGGGGTGGTAGAAACTCCGAGTGAGATATCCTGCTTATCAATTTATATTGGTGAGTAGTGTGATAGATTAAATACTGTTGGGGGTATTTAATTAAAGGGTAGCTGAGTTTCAGTCTTTTCTTGTAAAGAGATTGAGGTAGTGATTCTTCTTGGATAGAATTGCGTTTCGAGTGAAATTTATAACGGTTCAATCCTTACCGGGTAAAAGGATATTTGGAGTGATTGGTGAGGTTTTGATTCTTTGGCCTTAGTGTTAAAAAGAATTAAGTTATTATTTAGCCTGTAAAAAGTAGAGGTTCTTCCTTAACTTGGGAAAAGGATATTGTAAAGGTTGATTATGAGCTTGTGAAAGAATCGGTGTGAGGGTTTGGTTATTACCTTTAAAGAGATCTTGAGAATTAGTTGGTGTAAATCTCCGTGGGACTCGGAAGACTGGACTAGCCAAGAGTAGCTTGGTGAACCAGGATATATCTTGGTGTGGTGCAACATTTACTTTGTATATTTTTGCTGTTTGGTGTACACCTAGTTGATTATTTGATTTCGCTGTGATATAAAGATAGTAATTAATTTAGGGTTAAAATTAATTATTTGATTTATTGAAGTATTATTTTGATAAATTTTTTATTACCCAATTTTCCCTTCCTCTTGGGTATTCTACTGGGCCAACACATTCATTTATCCATATCATTACTACAGATTACCACAACAAAATCCTCTTTATTTACACTTTCTCCCCCCCCCACCCCACCCCACCCCACCCCCCAAGCCAGTACCCCATTTATCATCACGACTTTTGTTATTAAAAACTACTGCCCTTTGGAACTTGGGGTTGTGCCCGGGTTTGAGTTTCAAAAAAATAAAATAAAATGAGTCGTATACTCGGGGTCGGTAACCTCGAGTTTTAGTACCCGAGGTTACTAACACCGGGTGGCTTGTGCTGTGTAAATAAGTTGGAGAAGGCCTATTTTCAGTTTTTTTTTTTAAATGGTATTTATTTGGTAAACAACTCAACTAAAGAAGAGATTTTTATTAATCAAGACAAGTACATTAAAGAATTATTGAAAAAGTATGGTTCGGATAGCGCTAAAGAGCACAAAACACCCATGGCAACAGCTAAGAAAATAGACAAATACGATACGGGTAAAAACGTAAATGAGAAATTATATCGATGTATGATTGGTATCTTATTGTATCTTACTACTAGTATACTTGACATAATGTTTAGTGTATGCTTGTGTGCTTGATTGCAGTCTTATCCTAAAGAATCGCATTTAACTATAGTTAAGCGAATCTTTCGAAATTTGAAAGGAATGAGTGACCTAAGATTATGGTATCCTAGGGGGAGTGACTTTAAATTAATTAGTTACTCCACGGTGATTTTGCCGGATGCAAAGTTGAGTTTAAAAGCACAAGCGGGTCATGTCACTTTTTAGGACATGCTTTGGTTTTTTGGTCTAGTAAGAAACAAAACTCAATTACCTTATCCACTAATGAGGCTGAGTATATGGCAGCTGGTAATTGTTACGCTCAAATTCTATATATTAAGCAATAATTTTATGATTTTGGAATATGTATAGAGGAAATCCCTATCTATTGTGATAATAAAAATGTTATATGCTTAATTAAGAATCCGATACAACACTCATAAACTAAGCACATAGAGATTAAATATCATTGTATTCGTGATCACATTCAGAAAAATGGATGTAACTATTGAGTAAGTTGATACATCCGATCAGCTTGTCGATATCTTTACTAAACCTCTAGCGGAAGATCAATTCATAAAAATTATTTGAGGTTTAAGTATGGCTAGGCATAATGATATATGCCTAGAGTGATATTTTTGGGTCTCCGCCCCCAATTTTTGAAATGATAAAGGAGGAAAAGTTGATGTTTAAATGAGTTAGTTGACATTTAGGAATTTGTTTGCCTAAGCGTTGCATTGTTTGTGTTTTCATAATTATGCTTAAATGAGTTTAAATATCTATCCTCGGATTTATGAAAAGCGTGATTACATTCTTTATTGAATAAAAATCAAAGTTAATTATCATCATAAAAAAGGGGGAGATTGTTGAATCCAAGATTTTGATAGACAATTAAATATTGATATTTTTAGTGGGACTAATGATTTTATCAAGTGTTTAAAATTTATAAGTTCAAGGCATGTGATTAAGAAGAAGGTCTCATGAAGAAAACATAAAGGGTGTAAGATGGACGTAATGAAGATATGAAGAGTTTTGAAGACCTTAAAGAAAAATAGGTAAAAGTAATTTTTTAATTATAAACTCTTAATGCAACCCGAATTAGGATCACACACGATACTTCAAATGAGTTATTTTCATGTATGAATTTATATAAAATGATAGAGTTTAAGATCTTAATTTAAGATAATGAATGTGCTTCTTATGTGAAATGAAACTGATAATTAACCTAAATAAAAAACATGTTTTCAAGAATAAAAAGTGAAGTAATCTGGTCAGCTTGGTTAACAGAGAAAAGCAATCGGTCAAGTGAATTAAACAGTGAGTTTTGAAGCTGAAATGAGGTACTACTGATCCAGTTGGTCATCCGTTTGATACAGTGGCTAAATTGGCGAAACAAGTGAGCACACTGATCCAGTTAGTCAACCAAATAAAATAAGTCAGTCAACCATTTGAGTCAGTAGGTAAATCGAAGAGAAATTGGAATAACTTGAACCAATCGGTCAATCAACTGGCCCACGAGCAACAACTGTATTTTGGCTCTAGACAGGTTGGTTAACCGACCTGTGGGGCTCGGTCAACCAACTGAGGCAGTTGGGAATTTAAGAGATTTGGTCTCTTGGTCAAGATCTATCCATTTTTTAGGATTCCAAGGAACAAATTTTGGGGATTTGAGTGGAAGGTTTGATATTTGTCTATTATTTGGGACTCATGGCCAATTATCCCTTAAAAAAAAAAAAAGAGCAGAAGGCCCAGTGTACGTATCTGAACCCCCGCAGTCTTACTGAACTGGCGCATTTGTCGTATGGTTAAGTCAGAACCGTGCTATCCATGATAATATCTCCATGTCTGATAAAAATATTATTTCCAAAGTTAGGAACTGGGTTAGTACGCTGAGCTTTATGATTATCTCTAAGTCGGTCTCCTCTTCTTTTGGGGTCCATTCTCTGGCTCTATTGGGTTTCTTGATCAAGCAGGTTATTCGTCGTCGGCCGCTGGTTTGCTGTTGGTCCCGTCCGCCTGAGGGATTTTTCAAGCTAAATGTGGATGAAGCTTTGAAACGGGGGACAATGACATTCTCTTGTGGTGGGGTTGTTCGCGACAATACTGGAGCTGTTAGTTGGTCTTTCTTCTGCCCCCTAACGGTTAGTTCGAGTTTCCTAGCTGAGTTTCACGGGTTGTTCTTGGGGATTCAGGAAGCTCTGCGTTTGGGCCAACTCCCCTTGCTGGTGGAAAGCGATTCATTAGCTTTGGTTCATTTTATAAGGAATGATAGTCCAGCCTGGTTGATTGCCCAACTTTGGAACACAGTTCGGTTTTGGTTTCTATCATTTCACATTTAGATTGCTTATGTTCATCGAGAATGTAATTTTGTTGCCGATAGTCTAGCTAATATTGTTTCGAATATCCTTTTATTTTTTTTCCTATATATAGCCCATTACCTCACGACGTTCTTTCTTACATTCATGAGGATCAAGAGGGTTTTCCACGTCTTAGATTGTAATTTTCCCGCTATTTCAATATAGAGTTCATTTTTTTTTTTTAAAAAAAAAAAAAGTCATAGTACACAAGTACACGTGATATTGTCACATGTAATTATTAAATTGTAACTAATTTTAATCACATGTAACTAATATTCACTCTAACATGGATACTCACCAAGCTCTCTTTACGCTCCGCATACAATGTGTAAGCACGAGCGGGACTAATACGGAACCCAAAACAAAATTAAGGGACTACATCTAAACTTATGTTTTAAATAACATACTAGTTTTAGACCCGCATAATATGCGGGTCTAGAAAAAAAATATTTGTGTATATATATATATTTGTAATTTGAATATGTTATAATTTTGATTCTTGATCTACATATAATATAAAACATATAGTATTTTGTAAAGGATAATTTTTTTAAAAGTTCAATTGGAATTTATATAAATTAGAGGATGAGTCCATGAAATTTTAAATATTCTAATTGATTTTTTCTAAAAATAAAGGGGTGAAAATATATATTTTCAAAAATGAAATAATATTTGTACAAATTATTTTTTAAATAAAATACTATAAAATAACACACATGGGCATAAATTAGGATTCAATTTTTGTATATCTAACAAATGCTAATTTAATTAATTTATATCTAATCGAATTTCATTTTGGGTAGAAATAATTTTTCATTTACACTTTATTTTTTAAATAATTTAAAATGTGGATCAAAAAATTTAATCATATATTTTGGTATAAATAAGGAAAAAATAAATTTACTAAAATAAAAAGGATTAAAAAAATTAAATGAGGGCACCATTATTTGATATATTAAAAAACAAAACAAAATTGTAAGGAACATATTTAAAAAAACAAAAAAACAAAGAATAACTAATAATTAAAAAAAATGAAGACCTTTGGAATTTATTGTAGGAGATGAAGATGATGGTGGAGATCAACGGCAATGAATTAAGAATGAAGGAGATGAAGAAGATTAGGAATACTAAATATAATGACATGTCTTCTGATTTTATATAGAGTATAAGATTACGCCCGCTACGCGGGACAAATTGCGGATTATCCCTTTTATTTATGCAAAATTAATAATTATTTTTTATTTTTAAAAAGATGTTTAATTTCGTTGAAGAAAATTAAATAAAATACCCGGTTAAATAAAAGCAGAAAAGAAAATGTCAACCTTTTGGGGACTTGACTTGCTCCAAGTTATTGTTTGATGTAAAATACAAATACCACCCCCTGTAGTCATCACATAAGACCCAATACCGTTTCCTTTCCTTTTGGGGAATATTGAGTGGAGAATTAAAAAAGCAAATCCATCTGTCCGTGAATGAATGACTTCTTCAAGTCATGGTCTTCTTGATTCATTTACGCGGCCATCACCTTTTATTCGAAAATGCATGCCATGTTTCCGAAGCCCATAAATACCGAACACCCCATGGTTCTTCTCTTCATTCATCGCAAACAATCAAAGGAGGAAAAATATATATTACAATGGCCTCAGCTACATACATATAAATGTGCTTCTTCGTCTTTCTTTTCATCACCCCTTCTTCCGTTCATTCCGTACAATTTAGAAGGCTCTCATTGCCATCTCCCGGTCCCGAATCTTTTGTATTTGATGTGAATGGAGAAGGACCCTATACGAGCATCTCCGATGGTAGAATTGTAAAATTCGATAGAAGCAAAGTTGGCTTTGTCGACTTCGGCTTCATTGCTCCGAATAGGTCCAAGGCAATGTGTGACGGCACTAATGACATAAGTTTGGGAAACCGTTGCGGGAGACCCTTAGGTCTTGGATACTATCGCCGTAAAGGCGAAATATACATTGCCGATGCTTATTACGGGCTCTGTGTTATTGGGCCTAATGGCGGACTTGCGAAACAACTCGCCACCGGGGCTGAAGGTGTGCCCTTTAAATTTCCAGATGGCACTGATATTGATCAAAGTACCGGTGTTGTATACATGACGGATGCTAGTTCTGTATACGGATTAGAGTACGTACATTTCTCTGTATTTCACTATGATTTATTATTGTGTTACAGGGATGGATTGGATGATGTTACTTACAATTATACTCTATATACAAATGTGTTTTGCAGTGAAGCCGATCTTGTGCTTTCTCGCCGTGATGAAACAGGAGGATTAATAAGATATGATCCGAGAACAAAACAAGTTACAGTTTTGATGAGGGGACTTTCTAGTGCAGCTGGGATGACAGTCAGTCAAGATGGTTCTTTTATCATTGTCTCTGAATATGTCATTCAAAGACTTCAAAAGTATTGGCTAAGAGGTCCTAAAGCAAATACGGCTGAAATTTTGTTGAACCTCCCAGGCCGTCCAAATAAGATCGTGAGAACAAAAACTGGAGACTTTTGGGTGGCAGTGACTGTCGATAGACAAAACACCACCATACTCACTGGGTACAAGATAAACGGAGATGGCATCATTCTACGTACCCAAACTTTTACTCCACAATTTAATACTACATTGATAACTGAAGTCCACGAACACAGAGGTGCTCTCTATTTAGGATCTTTGTATTCTAACCATGTGGGTGTGCAACGGACCTTTAAGCAGTTCTAATAAATATCGATTGACTACGATCAATCGATATTAGAAAATATCATTCATTTGTAAATCTGCACACAAAAATCTTCTTTTTAAACATTTATTGTATTCAAATTTCTTTATTTTTTCATAAGCACGGTGTCACAAGGCTCCTCAAATTTTGTATATAATGTTGATTTGTATACTAAAATCTATCATCTCTCAATAAAAGTTATTTGATTTCGTACTTTACCCCTTATTAGTTTTAAATTCCATTAACTTGTTAAAAATTCGATCATCTACGGTTTCTCTTTTACAGTGTTGTTTTATGAGTCATTTAATGTGTATAACATGTTGCCATAGCTACTATTTTCTCAATGAAATACGAAATTGAATGTAGATATTGAGAAAACAAAAGTCGTTCGTGTAACCTATATTTTGGTATCCATATATCCAATGGAATGTTGCAAACTAGTGCCACGGATATTGTTTTTGGTTACAAATTTTGAGTTAGTTGATTATTTTTTGAAAAATAATTATACTGTAATTCATCTTCAACTTGGTCCCAAAATTTTTGTTTCAAAAATTGAAGGCATTCCATTATTTTGCAAATATTTTCAGAATTTTCCGTATCTCTTTTGGTAGCTACGAGAAGTTATTTTTGTTCCAATTATATTTTTGCACTAACACATCCCCTAGTTGTGGACAACCAAATTTTATGCTCCTATATTTCCATGAAAATTCAATAAAAAAATATTCTAAATATAATAAAAGTGTTATAAAAATCATGAGGGCCTCATGTACAAAATTAAGAATTTTAGTTGAATTTTTTTTCTAAAATACGTGGGTAATGTTTTTTCTTACCATAACTCAATTCTAGATTTATAAAAATCAAATGGGATTTATATAAAAATAGTTTTTATTCTCGGCTATTTAATACAATATTTATAAAGATCAAAAGGGATTTAAATATATCTAAGAATTGTAATTGAATTTTTGTTGAAGTATAAGGAAACATTTTCATTCTCAATTAATTATGAGATTTATGAGCACAAGAAATGGTTTGGAAAGAAAAACTAGTTCTTATAACTGCTACAAGAGGCAATGACGCGAGAAATAACAAAAATATCCTGAAAGTAATTTATTTTGCCTAATTTCATGATAAGAAATTCAACTGTATAGATGTGAAGAAAAATTCCAATAGAGATTGTAATAGATTATTTGTTGGTTTTAATAGAGTTTGTGGTATATTATTTTAATTTTGATTTTAAGAGAATAGTGAGAGATTTACCCAAGAGTGAGATAATTGGGTAAAATCATAACGATAGAGTGTGAAATTTGGTTGCTCTCAAGTAATCATTACCCGAAAAGTATGGCTACTATTTAGTTACTTTTGGTTCCTCTAATTTTTCCTTTTCAATTGGGGCTACATGAGAAATTATTTTCTTCAAAAGTAAGACTGCATTTAGAGAATTTTGCATTTTTTTTTTTTGTCTTTCAATGTTTTTATTGTTTTAATTTTAATTTAAATAATAGTCTATACATATCTTTAATGGTACGCTTGTGGTGCGACAGTATTTACCAACTTATATTTTATTTAATTTCTTTTAGAGCTTCTCTTAAAATATTCTCTCCAATTGAAATTAATATTACTAGAGTCAATTGAAGTACAATTTTTTATTTTTTATTTTGGCACGATAAGCACACAAATAATCTCAATGTCAAGTTTAACACCAATGAAATTGAGAATGACGGAAAGTGTCGCACCTCACCCCGGACACCCGTCACTTGTGGGGCCGGCGTGACGTCGACAGGACATTACTCAGGCGATAGACCAACTAGAAAGCGACGATATGCATTCATAATTATACAAATAATCAAAATACAAGTCATAAACATCTTTCCAAGCCAGAGACACACCCGTCCCTGCAATCCGTTCTAGAACAGCAAGAGGAAAAAAAACAAACGATAAACCTTTCCTAGGTTCGCCTCAGGTGGCACTTCCCGAAAATTTTAACTCCTTGCTATACCATCGACGGACTCTACCCCGTGCCAGTAGGGAACCGACTCCTTGCCATTTCACCTGCGAGTATAGTGCCTTCTTAATAAAAGCATTCTTATTTAATAATAATAGTACCTTCTAGATAACACAACATTTACACATGGATTCAGCATAAGCACCATATATGCAGTAAAAATGAAGTAATATATACATAAGTTCCATTTTCATAACCATGCAGTATAAATATCATACCAATCGCCTGAAATAATAATAAATTACCCAATATAGACAAAACATCACACCCCAAACCCCAACGCACACTGGCTAGCCATGGTGATCGTTTTAACCTCACGATCGGGAGTTTGCAACGGTACCGTACCATCTGTAGGATATGCCTTCCTACGAACACCTATCACTCCGCCGAAGCGGATAATCACTGCACAGCACAAACGTCTAACATCACTCTACCGAAGCGGATCAACCTCACTCAATAATAGTGTCTAATCCCCACATAATTTTTCTAAAAGATTCTAATTTAAATACAACCAGTTTCCATCATATATATATATATATATATACAAATAATTCGGCGAGAAGACAGTACACTCACCTCGTTTCTGACGCTACTAAAATCTCACTGTCCAAAGCTTACCGAGGTGTTGGCGTTTGTGAACCTAGCAATTATAGGGTCTAAGTTAATATTTCATGTAAAATCACCTAGATATGTAAAACAGGCCCTAAGTTCCGCATTTTCCATTCCCCATATTTTATCTATGAGATTTGTTATTATTCTTAATAATTTTATTCCATTATTTATTACATAAGAAATCCCGTAATATGAATGATCCCACAATTATTACTCTGGTTACAAAGATTTTAGGCTAAGATTGAATTTTAACAAATTAAAATAAATTTAACGGCAAATGAGATCCTTTCCGAGTTATTCACGGGCCGCAAAAAGGGTTTTCATTTGAAGTGGAATTTTTCCCTTTTTCTGGGGTCAGTTGTGCAATTTTTCTTTTTCTTTTTTTTTTTTTTTTTTTTTTTTTTTTTTTTTTTTTTTTTTTTTTTTCGGTTCTCCCCGGCGGCCGGTCTCTCTCTCTCTACCGCTGTCGATCGCCGATGGCTTCTCCCTCCTTGCCGTCTCACCTGTCAACCCTCGCACCACCCACGACGTCCATCCGACACCCCCTCCGGCCATCTCAGCAGCTCCACCACATACCCAGCCGCTACTGTTCACGCACCTAAGCACCCTGCGACACCCAGCCACCCAGCCACCCATGCATGCAACCATGCTTGCAGGCCACTGCCGACGGCACGTCACAAGACCAACGATCCCTGCTGACGGAGTCCCACAAACACACAGCGGCACATCCCAGCCACAACCAACCCACCACCACCACCACCACGGTGATCGTCCTATCTCCATCTCGATTTTTTCCCTTCCCTTTTAGCCGGATTCTCGTCGTCGTGCCCTACATTTCACACACACGCACACTCACACATAGTAGCCGAAAAAATCTAAACACACACACACCAACCCACATGCAGCCGGAAAATGAAAACCGAGCACACGGCTGGAAACTTACCGACCCAACTTGTTACGCTCATGCATGCATACAACCATCAATTAATTGGAGAAATACATATAAATACTCACCTACCCGACGATTGTCGATGGTCGAACGGCGATCCGCAACTCCGCTCACCGGCGATGCTAACACGCGCACGGCCACTCCGTCGACGAACCATGCCACCGGCCGCGCCAATCTTTCTCTCTCTCCCTGGAATTGTTTACACTGCCCACACGACCACGCTGCCGGAGGAACGTCGATCCAAGAAAAACCGATGACCCCTCCGTTTCGGTTCTCTCTCTCTCTCTCTCTAGAATTTTCGAGTTTTCCTTTCTTCTCCGATTTTCCTCACTTCAATGCATGTAGGAGGGTTTTTAACGCATGAAATTAGTGGCTAAACAAATTCTGAGCTTGCCACGTCGTCCCTCGATCTCCCCTCCTTGGCCGGTGGATCGCCATCCGTTTGCCGTGTGGGTATAGACATTTATATATAAAAAAAGGTTTAAATTACACTTTCCTCTCCTCATTTTCTTTAGGTTTCTTATTTTGATAAGTCTAAGTTTTAAAAGTTCCAAAATTATAATTTTGCCCGTAACATTTTTACTTTTGATTTCTAATTGCCACTTTAAATCTCAAGTTTAAATTTTTGCGTTTCTAAATTCCCAATTTGACCCCCAACTTTTAATTTGGGTTTTTATCAATAAAATGTTTACCCTAAAATTCTCTAACGTTCTATAATGCGGTTATTTATGACGTACGTTCTACAATTTAGGCTTTACAACTCTTCCCTCCTAAAAGAAATTTTGTCCCGAAATTTTATTTATCTATTTATTATTATTATTATTATTATTTATATATATATATATACCTTAGTCAAACGAATGCGGGTATTTGCTCCTCATTTCTTCCTCTCGCTCCCATATCGCCTCCTCCACCGCATGACTGCGCTACAACACTTTGACTAACGGAATCGTCCTCGTTCGCAACACTTGATCTTTACGGCCTAGGATTTGGATCGGCTTCTCAACGTAAGACAAATCAGCTTCTAATTCAATCGGTTGCGAAGTCAACACATGAGAAGGGTCTGACACATATTTTCGGAGCATCGATACATGGAAAACATCGTGCAGTCGAGATAACTCTGGCAATAGCGCGAGTCTATACGCTGTCGTGCCAACCCGCTCTAGAATTTCATATGGTCCGACGTATCTTGGACTCAACTTCCCTTTCTTTCCAAACCTCATTATGCCTTTCCACGGAGAAATTCGCAAGAACACATGATCCCCTACCTCGAACTCTAACTCCCGCCGGTTCTTGTCTGCATAACTCTTCTGTCGACTCTGAGCGATTTTCAACTTTTCTCGAATCACTTCTACTTTGTCTGCTGTCAGCTGGGCTAAGTCCGACATCAACAACTTACGTTCACCCACTTCAGTCCAACAAACGGGGGTTCTGCATCTCCTACCATACAATGCCTCATACGGAGCCATCTCAATTGCCGAGTAATAGCTGTTGTTGTAAGCGAATTCCATCAACGGCAAGTGATCGTCCCAGTTTCCCGGGAATTCCAGAACACATCCCCTCAACATATCTTCCAATGTCTGAATCATACGCTCTGACTGGCCGTCCGTCTGAGGATGGAAAGCGGTGCTAAATTTCAGTTTGGTACCTAAAGCAGTTTGGAGACTCGGCCAGAACCTCGAAGTAAATCTCGGATCTCTATCCGATACTATAGAAACCGGTGCGCCTTGGGCGGACTTGGTAAGCCTATCAATGATCACCCAGATGGAATTATACCCTTTTTGAGTACGGGGTAATCCCGAAACAAAATCCATCGTGATATGCTCCCACTTCCACTCTGGAATGGGTAGGGGTTGCAGCAACCCACCTGGACGCTGATGCTCGATCTTTACTTGTTGGCAAATAAGGCACTTGGTCACAAATTATGTGATCTCCCGTTTCATCCCAGTCCACCAATAATGTTCACGCAAGTCCCGATACATTTTAGTGCTCCCCGGATGCATTGCGTATGCGGAGCTATGCGTCTCTTCCAAGATATCTTTTTTCAAATTGACATCGTTAGGCACACACAGCCTATTTCCACACATCAAAGCTTCGTCCCTTCCCCTGATATGATAATCAGTTCTGTGACCGTTTTTTACCTCATCTCGGATCCTTTCCAATTGAATGTCTGACTTTTAAGCTTCAATAATGCGGTCAATCAACGTTGGTCTCAAAGTCAAAGTTGCAAGCAGTGCTGCCGTCTGACCAACCGCTATCTGAACTCACATTGATCTCAATTCTACATACAGGTTAGCATGGGCAACACGAAGGTGGGCAACCGAGCTTGCCAATTTCTGACTTAGAGCATCTGCTACAACATTAGCCTTTCTTGGATGGTAATGGATGGTGCAATCGTAGTCCTTGATCAACTCCATCCAACGCCTCTACCTCAGATTTAATTCATTCTGAGTAAAAAAATACTTCAAACTTTGATGGTCGGTATATATTTCACATGTCTCACCATACAGGTAGTGCCTCCAAATCTTCAGGGCGAACACAATTGCAGCCAACTCCAAATCGTGCGTCGGGTAATTACGCTCATGGTTCTTTAGTTGCCGGGACGCATATGCGATCACGTGACCATACTGCATCAGAACACATCCCAGCCCTTGGTGTGACACGTCGCTATAAATTACGAAACCACCCCCTTCGGACGGGAGGGACAATATTGGTGCCGATATCAACCTACTCTTCAATTCCTGGAAACTCTACTAACATTCATCGGTCCACTCAAATTTGGATTCCTTGCGAGTCAATCGGGTCAACGGGGTAGCTACCACGGAAAATCCTTGCACAAATCATCGATAGTAACTTGCCAACCCTAAAAAGCTTCGAACTTCAGTCACATTTTTCGGTCTTTCCTACTGAACGACAACTTCAACTTTCTTCGGGTCTACCTGAATACCATTTCCTGAAATGACATGACCCAAAAATACCACATGATCTAACCAAAATTCAAATTTACTAAGTTTCGTATACAATCGCTTCTCCCGCAACGTTTGCAATACAATCCGGAGATGTTTCGTATGCTCTTGTCCAGTTTGCGAATAGACCAAAATATCATCAATGAACACTATAAGGAATTGGTCCAGATAAGGTTGAAAGATACAGTTCATGAAATCCATGAAAGCCGCAGGGGCATTTGTCAATCCAAAGGGCATAACCAGGAATTCATAGTGTCCGTATCTCGTACGGAATGCTGTTTTTGCTACATCACTCTCTCGGACCTTCAGTTGGTGATACCCCGATCGAAGATCTATCTTGGAGAATACTTTAGCTTTCTGAAGTTGGTCAAACAAGTCATTAATCCTTGGTAACGGATAGTTATTGCGAACCGTCACCTTATTCAGTTGCCGATAGTCAATGCACATTCTCAACGTACCATCCTTCTTCTTTACGAACAACACTGGGGCACCCCATGGGGAGACACTGGGCCTGATGAATCCCCGCTCTAATAAATCTTGCAACTTCACCTTTAACTCTTTCAACTCAGTAGGTGCCATACGATAAGGTGGAATCGATATAGGAGTAGTGCCTGGAATTAACTCGATCGTGAATTCCATTTCCCTATCGACGGGCAACCCTGACAATTCTTCCGGGAATATGTCAAGAAAATCTCGGACTACGGGAATATCTGCCACCGGAGTTTCTCTCTGCCTGTTGTCAATTATGTGCGCAAGATATCCCTGACAACCTTTCTTTAATAATTTTCGGGCTTCTAACACTGAAATTAAACTGACAGGAGTGATAATTCTATCACCAGTAAACACAAATTCTGGCTCGCCTGAAATTCGAAATATCACTTCCTTCTTGAAACAGTCCCCCGTGGCATGATATCCAGATAGCAAATCCATACCCAGTATTATATCGAAATCGTGAATACTCAGGGGTAACAGATCTGCTAATAACTCTCTATCACCAAACCGGAGTGGACTGTCCTTATACACCCTATCGATCTATACCGACTCACCCACTGGAGTAGAAATAACAATACGGTAGGATAAAGAAATGGAAAATCTGCCTACTTGCATCATAAAGGTTACCGAAACAAAAGAATGCGTAGAACCGGGATCAATAAGCACACGAGCATCTTCAGCATGTAAAGATATGATATATGTGACCACCTCGGGAGTAGCCTGAGCATCCTGTCGAGTAGTAGCAAAAACACGGCCTTGCGTTGGAGGTCTACTCGGCGATCCTCTACCAAGTCCCTGGGCGGTACTAGGACCCGTACTACCCATATTGCTCGCTGGAGGTATGAATGTAGAAGCAAGTTTCGGACAATTTATAGATTTATGACCTGGCGCATGACAGTGGAAACATATCGGGACTCCCACAGGACAGTCTCTAGCAAAGTGACCCGTAGCTCCATAGTGATAACATTTATCCCCCCCAGCCCGACTCGATGGCTGATTCCATTCTTGCCTCTGCGGACTAGCACTAGCTTCCAATACACTTTGTTGTTGCCTAGGATAGGATTGCCGGGAACCACGGTTCCTGGTGGATTGGCCAAATGATGAGGCCCGAGCAATTGGCGGTCGAACTACCGTCCCCCGCCAAATGCCACCCAAAAATCTGCTAGGCGACTCAAATATGCTTTTCTTGTACTGCTCTCGACTCTCGGCGGTTTCCTGCACATCCTTCTCTACTAGCTTTGCCGTATTCACCAACTCTGCATAATTCTTAATTTGCTTGCTTGTCAGCCTGAAGCGAATCTCTAACTGAAGTCCTTTCTGGAAACGTCTGCATTTTTCCTCCTCCGTTTTTACCAGATCAGGGGCAAAACGTGATAAAGCATCAAATTTAACTTCATACTGCTGAACCGTCATCTTTCCCTGCTTCAGGACTATAAATTCCTCCTCCATTTGGAAACGATAAGACTCGGGAAAGTACTTCTCATTAAACACGGCGACGAAACGGTCCCATGTGATCTCCTCACCAAAATCGATAATCAGTCTTTTTATTTCCTCCCACCAGTGCTCGGCTTCCTTCCTCAACTGAAAAGTGGCAAGGGGAACTCGACTATCGTCAACAATCCCCATTGCCTCAAATACGTGCCCGACGCCTCTGATCCAATTCTCCGCATCAGCTGGACCCGCTGTCCCGATGAAAGCCGGAGGGTCTAACTCCTTAAACCTCTTCAATCGTACCGCCTGAGATGTGGCGGTATCACCTTGGGCCTTCTGACTTTCCATAATCCTCGCTTGCTGCTCCGTTAGCTGGGCAGCGGCCCGCAAAATTCTTTCGACCGCATCTAAACTTCCCTGCAACCTGTCACCTTGCGTGTGGGATCCTACAATCTGCAAACTTTCCTGCTCCCTATCTCTCTGTTCCTGAGGTTCCACTTGCCTCGGGGGTTCCTCCTGTCTCTGGGGTCCCACACTCCCAGAGGTTTCACCTTCTCCTTCCATACCTGTTATCAGTCATAAAATCCAATTCAACAACTAACTAGGTCAACCAGAGAAATGCCAATGATTAACATACATTAATTAACTATTTCGCGAGTATTAAAAGCTTCCACTAACACCTTATCTTAAGGTCCCCTACTGACTAGACGACTGACACGTTTCTCATCCCATGATCCTCTACGGGCACGACACTTGACAAGTCTACAGAACCTATAACCTAGGTTCTGATACCAAAAATTGTCACACCCCACCCCGGACACCCGTCACTTGTGGGGCTGGTGTGACGTCGACACGACATTACTCAGGCGACAAACCAACTAGAAAGTGACGATATGCATTCATAATTATACAAATAATCAAAATACAAGTCATAAACATCTTTCCAAGCCAGAGACATACCCGTCCCTGCAATCCCTTCTAAAACAGCAAGAGGAAAAAAAACAAACGATAAACCTTTCCTAGGTTCACCTCAGGCGGCACTTCCCAAAAATTTTAACTCATTGCTATACCATCGACGGACTCTACCCCGTGCCAGTAGGGAACCGACTCTTAGCCATTTCACCTGCGAGTGTATTGCCTTCTCAATAAAATCATTCTTATTTAATAATAATAGTACCTTCTAGATAACACAACATTTACACATGGATTCAGCATAAGCACCATATATGCAGTAAAAATGAAGTAATATATACATAAGTTCCATTTTCATAACCATGCAGTATAAATATCGTACCAATCGCCTGAAATAATAATAAATTACCCAATATAAACAAAACATCACATCCCAAACCCCAACGCACACTGGCTAGCTATGGTGATCATTTTAACCTCACGATCGGGAGTTTGCAACAGTACCGTACCATCCGTAGGATATGCCTTCCTACGAACACCCATCACACCGCCAAAGCGGATAATCACTGCGCAGTACAAACATCTAACATCACTCCGCCAAAGCGGATCAACATCACTCCGCCGAAGCGGATCAACATCACTCAATAATAGTGTCTAATCCCCACATAATTTTTCTCAAAGCTTCTAATTTAAATACAACCTGTTTCCATCATATATATATATATATATATATATATACAAACAATTCGGCGAGAAGACAGTACACTCACCTCGTTTCTGGCGCTACTAAAACCTCACTGTCCAAAGCTTACCGAGGTGTTGGCGTTTGCGAACCTAGCAATGATAGGGTCTAAGTTAATATTTCATGTAAAATCACCTAGGCATGTAAGACAGGCCCTAAGTTCCGCATTTTCCATTCCCCATATTTTATCTATGAGATTTGTTATTATTCTAAATAATTTTATTCCATTATTTATTACATAAGAAATCCCATAATATGAATGATTCCACATTTATTACTCCGGTTACAAAGATTTTAGGCTAAGATTGAATTTTAACAAACTAAAATAAATTTAACGGCAAATGAGATCCTTTCTGAGTTATTCACGGGCCGTGAAAAGGGTTTTCATTTGAAGTGGAATTTTCCCCTTTTTCTGGGGTCAGTTGTGCAATTTTTCCTTTTTTTTTTTTTTTTTTTTTCTATTCTGTTTTCGGTTCTCCCCGACGGCCGGTCTCTCTCTCTCTACCGCTGCCGACCGTCGGTGGCTTCTCCCTCCTTGCCGTCTAACCTGTCAACCCCCGCACCACCCACGACGTCCATCCAACACCCCCTCCGGCCATCTCAGCAGCTCCACCACATACCCAGCCGCTATTGTTCACGCACCTAAGCACCCTGCGACACAAACACACCCAGCCACCCATGCATGCAACCATGCTTGCATGCCACTGTCGACGGCACGCCACGGGACTAACGATCCCTGCCGACGGAGTCCTCCACACACACAACGGCATATCCCAGCCGCAACCAACCCCCCACCACCACCACCACGGTGATCGTTCTCTCTCCACCTCGGTTTTTTCCCTTCCCTTTTTGTCGGATTCTCGTTGTTGTACCCTACATTTCACACACACGCACACTCACACATAGTCGCCGGAAAAATCCAAACACACACACGCCAACCCACATATAGCCGAAAAAACGAAAACCGAGCACACCACCGGAAACTTACCGACCCAACTCGTTACGCTCATGCATGCATACAACCATCAATTAATTGGAGAAATACATATAAATACTCACCTGCCCGACGATCGTTGATGGTCGAACGGCGATCCGCAACTTCGCTCACCGGCGATGCTAACACGCGCACGGCCACTCCGTCGACGAACCACGCCACCGGCCACGCCAATCTCTCTCTCTCTCCCTGGAATTGTTTACACTGCCCACACGACCACACTGCCGGAAGAACGTCGATCCAAGAAAAACCGACGACCCCTCCGCTCCGATTCTCTCTCTCTCTAGAATTTTCGGGTTTTCCTTTCTTCTCCGATTTTCCTCACTTCAGTGCATGTAGGAGGGTTTTTAACGCATGAAATTAGTGTCTAAACAAATTCTGAGCTTGCCACGTCGTCCCTCGATCTCCCCTCCTTGGCCGGTGGATCGCCGTCCGTTTGCCGTGTGGGTATAGACATTTATATATAAAAAAAAGTTTAAATTACACTTTCCTCCCCTCATTTTCTTTAGGTTTCTTATTTTGATAAGTCTAAGTTTTAAAAGTTCCAAAATTATAATTTTGCCCGTAACGTTTTTACTTTTGATTTCTAATTGCCACTTTAAATCTCAAGTTTAAATTTTTGCGTTTCTAAATTCCCAATTTGACCCCCAACTTTTAATTTGAGTTTTCATCAATAAAATTTTTACCCTAAAATTCTCTAACGTTCTATAATGCGGTTAGTTATGACATACGTTCTACAACTTATGTTTTACAGAAAGTTTAAATCAAATGCTGCGAATTTAATACAGATGAATATTTTTGCTCTTGGATTTTGAATTTCTTCGAATCCAATCGTGATGTATAATAAACACTAATTATTATCCTTAAATTGGTAGAATTGCGTGTCTTAAATAGTGGACCAAATGTTTAAACTTAATTAACTGCAGCATTTGTTATAGTTTGCAGTTGGGTTCTTTCCGTTCAAACAACATCAATTGACTTCAACAATGATATTTTGTTATAACCGTCATCTACATGAAATGTTCATGTTTTGTAGTTTAAAATTTACTACATTTAATTTTAGTTTTTAAATAATTTAAGTAATTGGTTTGTGGTTGCTTTTAAGTATAGTTTGCTTGATTCAAATTTATTTTTCTTTACTATGTTTGATTTTAAGTGGTGATGGTATATATTTTCTTCGACATTAAAGCTTATTAGAATTTTGAATTACATCTATTTTATACTTTACTTGATTTCGTTCACATTTTTTTTTCTATCTAAAATTTTCTATTCTTTGTGCTTAACTTTCCTACAAATAATTACTGAGAATCGTAACACCGTCTTTGGTGTTTGTATTTAAATTGACAATAAAAATGACAAGAGAAAAGACTTTTCATGTACTTTTCATATTCCATTTTTTTTTAATTAGACTATTTTTGGAATTTTAGTTTTACATCTCATGTATACATGCATGGATTATTATTTCCCATATATTATTTTTAAAGTTTTTTACTTGTGCATAATTCGTGTCTGAACGCATACCCACACAAAAAAACTTTGAATTGTTTTATATTAGGGTTATTATTCAGAATCGTTCCTTCAGACACAGGGTATAACTAGTATTACTAAAATTGTGATGACATTAGGACACATCATTAAAACAATCATGTAAATTAAAATAAGCAAATGATGAAACTAACAATCCACTACATTTTTTGAGTTAGATATCAAAAAACACAGATTAAAAGTTATGGACTACACAAAACTATTTTCTTTTTTTCAATTCATAAAAACTGTACAACGAAGGTTAAAATTAATAAAACTGTATCACTTCTTTGAATCTTCATACATATTAGGAAATAAATTTACATTTATTTAGGGTGTTTTGACGGTAGGTCCCTAATTTTACATTTAACTAAAATAGTTCCCTAACCAATTGTAACTTGTATTTTAGTCCTGGATTAAAAAAAATGGGAATTTAGGTGGCAAGTCCCTTATTTCACATTTAATTTTAAAAAAATCCCAAAGGCGGAAGTAATTGTGTTTTTGTCCCGCCTATTTAAAAAATGAGGAAGCCCAATACACGCGCCTTTACGCTCACAGTTACATGTAATTATTTTGTGTGTAAATGTTTCTTGGATGTAACAAATATTACTATATTTTGTAACATGTAACCCATTTGGGTGTGAAAATTTGTTAGACGTAACAAAAATTACACAAAAAACATGTAAGTAGTTACGTGTAACTAAATGTTCACGAATACATGTAACTGATATTAAACTAATTTCTATGCGTAATATCTGTTAAAAGTAATAAATACTACATAAATACATGTAATTTATAACGTGTAATTAATATTACATAAGTACATGTAACAAAAAATACACAGACATACTTAATATATAATAATTATCAAATTGTAACGAATATTCACTACAACACGAATTTATTCACCAAAGTTTTCTCTACAATCCAAGTAATCTCTGCACTTTCGGGACTTAAACTCATGCGAAACCCAACTAAAAGGATTAAACCAAAACTTATGTGTCATGCAGGCACTTTTTTAAAATTAGATCTGTTATTTGGGACTCATGGCCAATTATCCCTTAAAAAAAAAAAAAAAAAAAAAGGCAGACGGCCCAGTGTACGCGTCTGCACCCCCGCAGTCTTACTGAACTAACGCATTTGTCGTATGTGTCAAATTTGTGCATAAATAGTTGTTTGATGTAAAAATAAACGATTTTAACCTAAAAACACAACATGTACAAGATTTTCTCGATTTTTTTGTAAATAATCATGCTTACATGCAATTAATATTAATGATTTGGTCTTTAATACTAGAGATACAAATGATTGTAGTTGTTTCCTGCATAAAGATAGTTACCCGTAAGTCATATTACACAAGTACACGTGATATTGTCATATGTAATTATTAAATTGTAACTAATTTTAGTCGCATGTAACTAATATTCACTCTAACACAGATACTCGCCAAGCTCTCTTTACGCTCCGCATACAATGTGTGAGCATGCACGGGACTAATACGGAACCGAAAACAAAATTAAGGGACTACATCTAAACTTATGTTTTAAATAACATACTAGTTTTAGACCCGCATAATATGCAGGTCTAGAAAAAAAATAAATATTTGCATATATATATATATTTTATTTTATTTTGTAATTTGAATACTTTTATGTTATAATTTTGATTCTTGATATACATATAATATAAAACATATAGCATTTTGTAAAGGATAATTTGTTTAAGAGTTCACTTGGAATTTATATAAATTAGAGGATGAGTGCATGAAATTTTAAATATTCTAATTGATTTTTTCTAAAAACAAAGGGGTGAAAATATATATTTTCAAAAGTGAAATAATGTATGTACAAATTATTTTTTTTAATAAAATACTATAAAATAACACACAAATTGGCATAAATTAGGATTCAATTTTTGTATATCTAACAAATGCTAATTTAATTCATTTATATCTAATCGAATTTCATTTTGGTAGAAATAATTTTTCATTTACACTTTATTTTTTAAATAATTTAAAATGTGGATCAGAAAAGTTAATCATATATTTTGGTATAAAGAAGGAAAAATTTTTTTACTAAAATAAAAAGGATTAAAAAAATTAAATGAGGGCACCCATTATTTGATATATTAAAAAACAAAACAAAATTGTAAGGAACATATTTAAAAAAACAAAAAAACAAAGAATAACTAATAATTAAAAAAAAATGAAGACCTTTGAAATTTATTGGAGGAGATGAAGATGATGGTGGAGATCAACGGCAATGAATTAAGAATGAAGGAGATGAAGAAGATTAGGAATACTAAATATAATGACATGTCTTCTGCTTTTATGTATAGTATAAGATTACGCCCGCTATGCGGGACAAATTGCGGATTATCCCATTTATTTATGCAAAATTAATAATTATTTTTTATTTTTAAAAAGATGTTTAATTTCGTTGAAGAAAATTAAATAAAATACCCGGTTAAATAAAAGCAGAAAAGAAAATGTCAACCTTTTGGGGACTTGACTTGCTCCAAGTTATTGTTTGATGTAAAATACAAATACCACCCCCTGTAGTCATCACATAAGACCCAATACCGTTTCCTTTCCTTTTGGGGAATATTGAGTGGAGAATTAAAAAAGCAAATCCATCTGTCCGTGAATGAATGACTTCTTCAAGTCATGGTCTTCTTGATTCATTTACGCGCCCATCACCTTTTATTCGAAAATGCATGCCATGTTTCCGAAGCCCATAAATACCGAACACCCCATGGTTCTTCTCTTCATTCATCGCAAACAATCAAAGGAGGAAAAATATATATTACAATGGCCTCAGCTACATACATATACATGTGCTTCTTCGTCTTTCTTTTCATCACCCCTTCTTCCGTTCATTCCGTACAATTTAGAAGGCTTTCATTGCCATCTCCCGGTCCCGAATCTTTTGTATTTGATGTGAATGGAGAAGGACCCTATACGAGCATCTCCGATGGTAGAATTGTAAAATTCGATAGAAGCAAAGTTGGCTTTGTCGACTTCGGCTTCATTGCTCCGAATAGGTCCAAGGCAATGTGTGACGGCACTAATGACATAAGTTTGGGAAACCGTTGCGGGAGACCCTTAGGTCTTGGATACTATCGCCGTAAAGGCGAAATATACATTGCCGATGCTTATTACGGGCTCTGTGTTATTGGGCCTAATGGCGGACTTGCGAAACAACTCGCCACCGGGGCTGAAGGTGTGCCCTTTAAATTTCCAGATGGCACTGATATTGATCAAAGTACCGGTGTTGTATACATGACGGATGCTAGTTCTGTATACGGATTAGAGTACGTACATTTCTCTGTATTTCACTATGATTTATTATTGTGTTACAGGGATGGATTGGATGATGTTACTTACAATTATACTCTATACACAAATGTGTTTTGCAGTGAAGCCGATCTTGTGCTTTCTCGCCGTGATGCAACAGGAAGATTAATAAGATATGATCCGAGGACAAAACAAGTTACGGTTTTGATGAGGGGACTTTCTGGTGCAGCTGGGATGGCAGTCAGTCAAGATGGTTCCTTTATCATTGTCTCTGAATATGTCATTCAAAGACTTCAAAAGTATTGGCTAAGAGGTCCTAAAGCAAATACGGCTGAAATTTTGTTGAACCTCCCAGGCCGTCCAAATAAGATCGTGAGAACAAAAACTGGAGACTTTTGGGTGGCAGTGACTGTCGATAGACAAAACACCACCACACTCACTGGGTACAAGATAAACGGAGATGGCATCATTCTACGAACCCAAACTTTTACTCCACAATTTAATACTACATTGATAACTGAAGTCCACGAACACAGAGGTGCTCTCTATTTAGGATCTTTGTATTCTGACCATGTGGGTGTGCAACGGACCTTTAAGCAGTTCTAATAAATGTCGATTGACTACGATCAATCGATATTAGAAAATATCATTCATTTGTAAATCTGCACACAAAAATATTCTTTTTACACATTTATTGTATTCAAATTTCTTTATTTTTTCATAAGTACGGTGTCACAAGGCTCCTCGAATTTTGTATATAATGTTGATTTGTATACTAAAATCTATCATCTCTCAATAAAAGTTATTTGATTTCGTACTTTACCCCTTATTAATTTTAGATTCTATTAACTTGTTAAAAATTCGATCATCTACGGTTTCTCTTTTATATTACAATGTCGTTTTGTGAGTCATTTAATGTGTATAACATGTTGCCGTAGCTACTATTTTCTCAATGAAATACGAAATTGAATGTAGATATTGAGAAAACAAAAGTCGTTCATGTCACCTATATTTTGGTATCCATATATCCAATGGAATGTTGCAAACTAGTGCCACGGATATTGTTTTTGGTTACAAATTTTGAGTTAGTTGATTATTTTTTGAAAAATAATTATATTGTAATTAATCTTCAACTTGGTCCCAAAATTTTTGTTTCAAAAATTGAAGGCATTCCATTATTTTGCAAATATTTTCGGAATTTTCCGTCTCTCTCTTTTGGTAGTTACGAGATGTTATTTTTGTTCCAATTATGTTTTTGCACTCACACATCCCCTAGTTGTGGAGAACCAAATTTTATGCTCCTATATTTCCATGAAAATTCAATAAAAAATATTCTAAATATAAAAAAAGTGTTATAAAAATCGTCAGGGCCTCATGTACAAAATTTTGAATTTTAGTTGAATTTTTTTTTCTAAAATACGTGGGTAATGTTTTTTTTTTTTTTACCATAACTCAATTCTAGATTTATAAAAATCAAATGGGATTTATATAAAAATAGTTTTTATTCTCGGTGATAGGTGTGAAAAACCTATTTATTTCCAATCCGAATTTGTTAGTTTTTGAATACGTTTATAGTTATTTTTATTATGTTTTAATTAGTTTTTATCTTTTTGTATAAATCAGGTGTGTGGGGCAAAAAGATAGGAAACTGGAGTTAAAACGATGAGATCGAACCAAAGCGGTTCAAAGTTACGGTGGATAAACAAGCTCGGAGGCTAAAAGATGAAACAGGCCCACCGCTTAGGCGTCCAGACCACCGCCTAAGCGGTGAAGATGCTGAGAAGAGCAAAATGTTACGACGGACGACCGCCTAAGCGAAGATTCTATCACCTAGGCGGAAATCCACTTGAAGATGCAGAAGGGCGACTGACAGCCGCTCGCCTAGGCAAAGTTTTCTTCGCCTAGGCGGAAATCCAACAAAATGTTCTCTCAGGTCCACCGCCTACTTCGCCGCCTAGGCGATCAGACCGAACCGACCTAACTCTGCCTAGGCGAAGAATCCACCGCCTAGGCGGATTTGCCCTGCATAGTCTTGAGATAGTTTTAGATATTTTTGCGATATTTTTGCTATAAATACCCTCTCTCCTCCCCCTTGGCCGGTTACTCTCTTGCCCACAAGGATTTTTGAGCCCCTTAGGCTATATCTAAGGGTATAGTTAGGGATTTTAGGTGTGGAGCTCACATCCCGAAGTGGAGAAGACGGTGAATTGATCGTAGAGCGTTTTTAGCAGTTTATCTTCGGACGAGGCTAAGTTCTTCGATTGTTTTTCCTTATTTCTTTATCTTAGGATCATGTGAGCATGTTTATCTCGTTATTTCATTGTAAATGCGGCTATGGCCATAGTTAAACATGGATTGTAGTAAGGATTAACACTATATTTATAAATACGTTGTTTGAATGATTTCGGTGTTTCGTTTGTGAATGTTCTTCGTAGTTTGATTGTATTTATCGTATTGTTTGTTTATTACGCTTAGAATGGTAAATGGAGAATACGGGGTTTTGACAAACCCCGGATTCGGATTAAGGTAAACAAACTCCACGATTCTATAACCCGGTCGGGGTTTGAATCATGGACAATCGATGACGTGGGGTAAGACACACGCTACCTAGGGTCGTTAAGATGTTGAGAGGGACTTCTTCGTTGACTCTAAGTTGCATTATATCCCTCGTCTTACACTCGGAAGAGGTGGCGAGGGAGTTTTAGAACGGAGATTGTCGATAGGGTAAATACAACGCGACGATCTAATAACCCGGGAGGGAGTTGGATTGTGTGCAATCAATGACGCTGGGAAAGACTCACATGTCCTAGGGTCGTTAAGACGTTGATGGGGACTTCTTCGTTAACTCAAAGTCATGTATTCCCCCGTCTTACACTTGGAAGAGGTGGCGGTGGAGTTTACGTACCGATATTGTCAACTAGGTCGAATACCATAAACGTGAGTAAATCGAGATCGAACACGTATTTGTAAACACGTTAATCCCCAGGAAATTCTTGACCCTAAAACATATTAGCATATTAGTGTAGTTAATTTAGGTTATATTAGTATTAGTTAAACTAATTAAATACATTTGTTTTCACCCAGATAAAGTTAGGTCACGACAAACGCGGTATTCGATAGTAACAACATCAATCCCTATGGATACGATAACCCGATCTTAATGATCACACTATACTAAAACTTAGACCTCGTATACTTGCGAGTATAAGTAGTAGCGTGTTTCACGATCCTACCCCTCAGCTATTTAATACAATATTTATAAAAATCAAAAAGGGATTTATATAAATCTAAGAATTTTAATTGAATTTTTGTTTAAGTATAAGGAAATTTTTTCATTCTCAATTAAGTATGAGATGATATATGAGCACAAGAAATGGTTTGGAAAGAAAAACAAGTTCTTATAACGGCTACAAGAGGCAATGACGCGAGAAATAACAAAAATATCCTGAAAATAATTTATTTTGCCTAATTTCATGAATTTAATTTATTTTCGGAATTTTACTTTTACTTCTCAGACATACATGCATGGATTATTATTTCCTATTATTTTTAATTTTTTTTACTAGTACATAATCCGTGCTTGAACGCATACTCAAAAAAAAAAACTTTTAATTGTTTCTTATTAGGATTATTATTCAGAATCGTTCCTTCGGACATGGGGTATAACTAGTATTACTAAAAATGTGTTGACATTAGGACACATCATTAAAAAAATCATGTAAATTAAAATATGCGAAGGATGAAACTAACAATCAACTACTCTTTTTTTTTTCTTTTTTTTTTCCAATTAAATATAAAAAAACACATATTAAAAGTTATGGACTGCACAAAACTATTTTTTTTTTCCAGTTCATAAAAAGTGTGCAACAAAGGTCAAAATTAGTAAAACAGTATCACTTCTTTGAATCTTCAAACATATTAGGAAATAAATTTACATTTTATTTAGGATGTTTTGAGGGTATGTCCCTGATTTTACCCTAATTTCATGAATTTAATTTATTTTCGGAATTTTACTTTTACTTCTCAGACATACATGCATGGATTATTATTTCCTATTATTTTTAATTTTTTTTACTAGTACATAATCCGTGCTTGAACGCATACTCAAAAAAAAAAAAAAACTTTTAATTGTTTCTTATTAGGATTATTATTCAGAATCGTTCCTTCGGACATGGGGTATAACTAGTATTAATAAAAATGTGTTGACATTAGGACACATCATTAAAAAAATCATGTAAATTAAAATATGCGAAGGATGAAACTAACAATCAACTACTCTTTTTTTTTTCTTTTTTTTTTCCAATTAAATATAAAAAAACACATATTAAAAGTTATAGACTGCACAAAACTATTTTTTTTTTCCAGTTCATAAAAAGTGTGCAACAAAGGTCAAAATTAGTAAAACAGTATCACTTTTTTGAATCTTCAAACATATTAGGAAATAAATTTACATTTTATTTAGGATGTTTTGAGGGCATGTCCCTGATTTTACCCTTTAACTAAAATAGTTCCCTGACCAATCGTAACTTGAGTTTTAGTTTTGCGCATTAAAAAATGGGGAATTCGGTCACAAGTCCCTTATTTCACCCTTAATTTAAAAAAAAAAATCACAGAGGCGGAAGTAATTCTGTTTTTGTTCTGCCTATCTAAAAAGAAGGAAACCCAATACACGCGCCTTCACACTCGCAGTTACATGTAATTATTTTGTGCTTAAATTTTTATTGGATGTAACAAATATTGCTATATTTTGTAACATGTAATCAATTTGTGTATGAAAATTTGTTAGACATAAGAAAAATTACACAAAAAAATGTAAGTAGTTACATGTAACTAAATGTACGCCAATACATGTAACTGATATTAAACTAATTTCTATGCATAATATCTATTAAAAGTTATAAATATTACACAAATACATGTAATTTATAACGTGTATCTAATATTAAATAAGTACATGTAACCAAAAATACACAGATATATGTAATATATAATAATTATTACATTATAATTAATATTCACTACAATACGAATTTACTCACCAAAGTTTTCTCTACAATTCCTGCAATACCTGCACAAGTGAAACTAAAACTCAAGCCAAACCCAACTTAAAGGATTAAATCAAAACTTATGTCTTATGCGGATACTTTTTTAAAATTAAATCTGTTATTTGGGAATGATGGCCAACTACCCCTTAAATAAAAAAAAAAAAAAACCGGCAGAAGGCCCTATGCACTTGCTTGCACTCCCGCATGTAGGAATATTTTTTATGGGCTAACAATAATTGAATTAATTGTTTTACAAAAATGGGTTAATGAATAGTATATCATTTAAGCAGCTCAAATGATCAGTGATCATATTTTGATTTGGGTTGTAGCGTCTTTTATGTAGAAGCCCAGTTAAGTGGCAAGTGTAAGTTTAAGATTTCGCTGAAGCCTGCTATGGGAGGGCCCAACGAGAAACCCGTTATGGGAGGGCCTAACGAGAAATTCTAGTATATATAACTAGGTCCCCTCCCTAATCTATTTTAAGAGTTTCTTCCCATTGAGAGCATCCACCACGAAATCTAGATCATAGGAAGGAAGACCGAATTAGTAATTCACTGCGACAGATTCAATCTCCTGCGATAGCCGAGACAGGTACGCTTTCGATGACCATTCTTTATTGTTGTGTCCTAATAATCATGTATGCTTTAAATTATTGTTTAATTTCGTTTTATTGTGATTATGAGATATAATGTACATGTCGTATCAGGGCCTATATACATGATTTAGAATCTATAATTAGTTTTTGAAATTTTCTTTAGGTTTTGTCCATTCACGAAACCGAAACTTGCGGCCATGATTTCATGAGATTTTTTATTTCAATTAACTGTGAAACATTAGGGATTTTATTCCTATAGATTCAATCTTTAAATTGATATATCATACGTGCAATTTAATTGTGTAATCAGAGAGAATTTTGACGTTGAAATTTCGGCTACGAACTCTAGAAAACTTCTGAAACCAAAACTTGGGGCCGTGATTTCATGTACTTTTTTGCTTCTATTGATTGTAAAACGTTAGGAATTTTATTCCTATTGATTCAAATTTTAATTTGATATATTGTACATGCTATTTAGTTGGGTAATCTGTGAGTATTTCAACTTCGAAATTTCGGCCAAGAACCCTAGAAAACCGAGACTCTTTTTTAAAAACAAAATTGATGAAGATTGATAATTTTTTGGTTCAATTAAACGTTGTAGATAGTTTTTAAATTAATATAAGGTGTAAACCCATATAAAATTTATTAGAAATAAGGGTTAATATCGAGTTTTAGGTTTTGGTTATGGAGGAGAGAGAAAACCTAAAAACTACGAATTTTTCTTCATGTTTGGAGATGATTTTATAACTTTTCCTTCTATTAATTTTAATAGGAATATTAGAAAAACATAAATCTACATAAACCCATAAAAAATTGGAGAAAACGGAACGTTTTTAGGGTTTTTCCACAACCAGGTCAAAATCGGGTCGAGTTGACCCGGTTCAGGCCCGGATGGTGGTTGAAGACAACCTCCAACCTTGGTCCGCATTTCCCACTCTCATCCCATGCGCGTGATGGCACGTGAAGCCCTTTCCGTAACCCGTTTTGGGTCCCCTTTTTTCCTGTGCACTTGTTTTCATGCCCTTTAATTTTCTATAAAAAAATTTTATTTTTTGAGGATTAAAATTATTTTTTAATTAATTATTACTTATTATGTGATTTAATTATTTTAAAACTATTTTTAGGCATGATTTTCTATTGAAAATTTTACAAAAATTATATTGAATAATTTGGAACAAGATTGCAGTACTCACTCTATCTAAATTAAGATTTATTTATGTGTACTCCCATAGTTTTAAATCACATAAAACTAGTTTAATAATTAGTTTAAAAATATAGTGAAATTGTTATTCAAATTCTTACAACTATAATTGATCATTGATCACTGAAAGTACATTTTGTGACGTTCTTTATATTATTTTGATCATAAGCATATATGTCGCTAATATGCACTGTTGTGATTGGGCAATATAGTTTAATTTTTTCAATTTGGAACAGATGCTTGTGAATTGTTGAAATTATTTTACCAAAGTGATTTAACCAATATAGTTTGCAAGTTTTTGAGTTCCTACTTTGTTGATGAAAAAAATTTAGATTTATTTGTACATTCTCCTACCCAAATGAGGTTATTGTGCAGATTAATTTAATTATTAGGTAATATAGTTTAATTTTTCCAATTTGGAACAGTTGCTTATGAATTGTTAAGGTTATTTTACCAAAGTGATTTAACCGATATTGTTTGCAAGTTTTCGAGTTCCTATTTTGTTGATGGCAAAATTTCAGATTAATTTGTATATTTACCTGTCCAAAGAGAATTATTGTACAGATTAATTTAATTGTTGGACAATATTGTTTAATTTTTCCAATTTGGAACAGTTGCTTGTGAATTGTTGAAGTTATTTTACCAAAGTGATTTAACCAATATAGTTTGCAAGTTTTCGAGTTCCTATTTTGTTGAATCTCATATTTGTTAAAAATACTTGATGACTAATGAATATTTATTTTATTTTAACTACTAATTTAAATTTTTAAGGAAAAAAATACTTTTTTTTTTTTTTTTTTGATTAATTGAGTGACACTTGGCTTAAATCAAGCACAACCTTTCTAACCTATAAATAGCATGCATCCTGTTGATCCTAAGATTTTGATGAACAATTAAATGTTGATATTTTGATAGAACTAATGGTTTAATTGAGTGTTTCAATTGTTTAAGTTCCAGTGGTAAAGAAGATGCGATGACAAATTGATGCTAAATAATGATGACAAAGATGATGAAGAATTAAGAGTTTGAAGAAATTAGAGAAAATAACTCAGGTGAATTTCAACTCTTAATATCCCAATTAGGAACACACACGACACAAAAAGTTTTTATTGTTTGTGTGTTTTGATAAGATAAAATTATTTGCTCCTATGTGTTATTGAAAAGTAATATTTATAAATGACTAAAATGGAATTTAAGAAATTAGTGGAGCTTATATAAAAAATAAAATGGTTGAAGGGGCGAAAACGTAAATAAGAATGAGTTAAAAACGAGTTTAGAAACAATTCCAGTATAGTCGGTCGACAGGTAGGTCGACCTTTGTCCAAAGGTGAAAGTCTTTAAATTGGTAAGTTGACTGACAGGTCGACCTATGAAACTCTCTGCATTGGTAAGTTGACTGAAAGGTTGACTTATGAAACTCTCTAGATTGGTAAGTCGACAGACAGGTCGACCTATGGCACTGTTTCAAGATCTTGTGCATTCCGAAATCATATCTAAAAGTAGTCATTTTTTGTTGGGATTTGTGAGAGATTTCAGGGATTTGATGATATTTAAGATATGCTTCATCTATTATTTAAATCATATTGATTTGGTTCATTAAGTTTTAATATTTATCAATTTGGTACTTAGAAATTGTTTCTATTCTAATTAGTTGGGATTGAGAAATATTTGGGGGACTTAATTGAAAGATTTAAAAGTCATTATTAAGTGAATTGAACCAAAATGAAGTAATAATGATATATGGGGTCTAAGAGAGTATTTAATTATCATGACACATTGGAACTAGTCGTTAGAAGGCTGATTTCATTCTCCTTTAAATAGATCTGCGAATTTCTTATATCATTAACAGCAAGAGAAATCATATCATATCATAAGAGTGAGATTTTCTAAGAGTTATCTTTCTGAGAGTTTGTGAGCTATTCTAAGAGACGATCTTGAAGATCAATTGCGACTAATCTTTGCTGCTACTGGATTTGAAGTTACATCGTTCTAATTATTATTTATATGGATTCCGGGTGAGATATTTCTAATTGTATTCTATCATTGCATTACTTGTTTATCTTTTGGAAATTAATCTTAGAAATTGTATGTGATTTTTATTGAAGAAAATTTTTACAAACAAATTTTTGAATCTGATTACTTGCTCAATTATTTGCTATCCATATCTTATTTAAAATTAGATTTCAATCTCACATTTTTTTATCATTAGACTTGGGATATTAATTGAGTTATTATTTATTTGGGGTGGTAGAAGTTCCGAGTGAGATATTCTGCTTATCAATTTGTATTGGTGAGTAGTGTGATGGATTAAATACTGTTGGGGGTATTTAATCGAAGGGTAGCTGGGTTTCAGTCTCTTCTTGTAAAGAGATTGAGATAGTGATTCTTCTTGGATAGAATTGCGTTTCGAGTTAAATTTGTAACGGTATCCTTACCGGGTAAAAGGATATTTGGAGTGATTGGTGAGGTTTTGATTCTTTGGCCTTAGTGTTAAAAAGAATTAGGTTATTATTTAGCTTGTAAAAAGTAGAGGTTCTTCCTTAGTCTGGGAAAATGATATTGTAAATGTTGATTATGAGCTTGTGAAAGAATCGGTGTAAGGGTTTGGTTCCTACCTTTAAAGGGATCTTGAGAATTAGTGGGTGCAAATCTCTGTGGGGCTTGGAGGACTAGACTAGCCAAAAGTAGCTTGGTGAACTAGGATATATCTTGGTGTGCTGCAACATTAATTTGTTTATTTTTGTTATTTGGTGTGCACCTAGTTGATTATTTGATTTCGCTGTGATATAAAGATAATAATTAATTTAGAATTAAAATTAAGGATTTTTTAATTAGACATCCAATTCTTATCTTGATATTTGAATGGGCCCCAAACACTTCAGCCCATAACATTAAACACCCAAACAATTAGTTTAATTTTGAGAAAACCCCACTTCTACATCCACAAGACTCACGCGCGGCTTGCTTTTGCTATTGCTATTTAGGTATTTTTGGAAAATGGCATCAAGCTAAATAAGGCAAATCCAAGCAATCAAACCTTTGAAGCTATGAAAATGGAAGATTTTAAAACTGCTATTACCATATTCCATGCCATAAATCGCAATGGAGGTGAGGGCGAAGGTGAGGACGATGATAGGAAAATCCCTAAATCGCGAAACCCATTCCCACGTCGGCCGGCGGTAACGACGGCGACGAATCGGCGGCGACGACAGCAACTTCGGTGACAAAGGCAGCAACTTCGGCGACGACAGCGATTTCGGTGGCGACGGTAGCGATTTCGGTGGCGACGACAACAACTTCAGCAACAGGAGCAACTTCGGAGACGGCAGCGATTTCGGCGGCGACGGCAGCGATTTTGGTGGCGACGGCAACAGATCGAACGGCGTGGTTGAGTAGCAACGCAAGACATACAAGTTTCGATCTTTAATCACTTTCCTCTTTCAAACTTGTTTCGAATTTTGAAAAATTAGAAACATAAAACAAAGACCATTTCTCGATTTTTGCTTTTGCTACTGGTTGGATTATTTTTTTGAAATCATGAACACCATCTTCTTCATTATTAGTCTATATAGACATTGACAGTGTTTATATTGGTTTTCCCTGTTTTTAGAATAAATCACTAGAATCATTAAGATTAATTTAGTTGCAGTTTTTTGTTAGTTTGTGGAGCTTGATTATCAAAATATTTAACTACGTTATTTGGCCAAGATATAGCTATCCGTAGCATAGGCCCAACGCGCCCGCACGTGAACATATTAATGTACAGTTTATAATTTGGTTCAATATTGCTATACATTTATAATTGACTGAATTTTTACTATTCAATTATAATTGTTTGAATTGTTTGTTAAATAATTGACTGATTGGGAATGTTGCTGTACAGTTATAATTGACGAATTGGTTCAATGTTGTTGTACATTTATAATTGATTGAATATTTACTGAACAGTTATAATTGAGTTATTTTTACTGCACATATTTCATGAATTGAATATTGATGTGCAGTTTTAATCAGTTGTATAGTTGTTGTGCAACTTACAATTGGGTATTTGTTTTTGGCCTTTTTACTCTTTTTTTTGGGTGGGGTTTTTTGTTACTTTTAACGGGGCTATATGAATTAATATTTACTGCACAATTACAATCAGTTGAATAATTGATATACAACTTATAATTGGTTAATTGTTTTGATATACAGATATAATTGTTGAATATTTTCTTATCTTGATCAGGAAATAGAAAATTGGACGACCACACTTGTGGCTAAACACATGGGGACTACACACGTTTTTGATATTGATGACACTTCAACCATTGAGGATCTATTTAACCGCGTGTGTGATAAGTATTCGGGGTTGCGCATAAGGAATTTCAAGTTGTCTTATTCAATCCCCAACCACCCTAATTGTTATTTAGGAGATATAGAGCCATTATATAATCTTCGAAAGATTTCAAAAAGTCTTAAATTGGAATGTATTGAATTATCTATACAGTTGATGCAAGTTGGACAGAGTAGCGGAGATGCAGTAGGATCTAGCACTGAATATTACAGCGAAAATCCAGGGAGCGACGAAGATGAAAGTGTGTTGGTACCATACTGCCCAAACAAGTCGACAACAATGTCTACTGATTGGAGGTATTTAATTCGTGATGTAGGGCAAGTTTTTAAAGGTGGGGTTAATGATTTTAGAGATTGCTTGGTAAAATATTCCATTGAAATTGGTTTTAAATTTGATTACCATAAGAACGAACCATCTCGCATTGTTGCATACTGCGCATATAAAGGTGAGCGGGGATGTGAATGGTTCGTACGTGCGAGCATTGATAGTAAGAATGGATATTTTTACATCAAGAAAATAAACAATATTCACACATGCGGTGTTGCATTCCGTACCAGAAAAAATGGTAGGCTTAATTCCCAAGTTGTGTCGAGTTGTATAAAAAACACTTTAAAAGTTCAACCACTAAAACGTCCTATTGACGTTGTCAAAGAATTTAAAAATAACTATGGATTGGACGTAAGTTATCACCATGCATGGTGGGGGGTTGAAAAGGCGAGAGAATATGTTTATGGAGATTATCGTAGTGGTTATGACAAGTTGAGATGGTACAAGGAAGCATGCATTGAGACAAACCCCGGAACACGTTTCGAAATTGAATATGATATGAGTACTAGTTGTTTTAACCGACTGTTTGTTTCATTTGGGGCTAGCATAGCTGGTTTTAAATATGTACGACCTATGTTATTTCTTGACGGAACGTTTCTGAAAGTAAAGTATAAAGGCACCCTGCTTGGCGCAACCGGCAAAGATGGTAATAACGGTAAGCTGGGTAAAAATTCTAGTCATTTTTTTACGTGTTAATCAATTATTTTTTGCATTGTATCTAACGTAATTTTTACTGTACAGCGACAACTGTAATTATTACTGTCTTTTGTACTCATATTTTCCAATGTACAGTAAATAACGCAATCTGAATGATTAAAGTTTTGTCATTTTTCTGACAGGTATATATCCGTTAGCTTTTGGAATCGTTGACTCTGAAACGGAAGTCCACTGGGAATGGTTTCTAAATCAACTAGTTAACGTTATCCCACCGGAACAAATCATGACATTCATATCTGATCGACATGCTGGATTAATAAAAGCTGTGAAAAAGGTATTCCCAGATGCATTCCATTCATTTTGCTTGAACCACTTAACAATGAATTTGAAGGAAAAAATTGGAGCTCGGTCACCAGTGGTAAAACAACGGTTGATTTGGTTGTTCCGTGAGTGTTACAAAGCAAAAACAGAGTTCGACTTTTATGCATTATTGGCAGAACTAAAAACCAAGGGATCCAAGTATATTTCTAATTGGGTGGATGATTTTCCGCGAGAGAATTGGACAAACGCGTTCTTCAAAGGTCGAAGATATGGTGAATTGACATCAAACGCTGTAGAGACATTCAATGGATGGATTGCGGAAGCCAAGCACCTGCCAATTCACAAAATTGTTAATTGAATCCGTGTTGACCTAATGGAACAACGGACAAAACGACGAAACATGGCATCAGGGGTAAAGAATATTCTTTGTGAGACAATCGAGAGACAAATGCTAAAAAGATTGGAAGAATGCAGGGCATGGGTGGTGTGCGAATCTGTGAATGGAGTCTTTGAAGTTCAATCGGACCATTCTGTACTTGTAGACTTAAAAAACCGAACATGTTCTTGTTTCGATTGGAGGGACAATGGGATATCGTGTTCACACGCTTGTGCTGCTATTACAAAGACCGGTGAAGATTTGAACTCATATGTAGAGGATTACGTCCACATGTCATTTTATCGTCTAAGTTACGAGGATGGAATTTTTGCTGTGCCAACTGTAGGAAAAAAAAAGACGAAACAAGAAGACATTGTAATACTACCACCAGTTACCAAACGACCTAGAGGACGACCGAAGAAAACGAGGATCCCATCAAAGGGAGAGTTCAAGAAAGGAACATTGAAGTGCAGTCGCTGCGATGGGAAAGGACACAACAGGAAAACATGCAAAGAACCCATTTGAGATGACATCATTTATTAGACTTTCATTATATTTTTTGGAGCAACAGTTTCTATTCATTTTTGAAAAAGTCAACATTCTTTGTGGATGTTTTCATGACTAGAATTGTTTTATCAATAGGATTCATTTTTTCTAGTTTGTTATGTTAATTTTATGTTTTGGTTATATTCTTTAAGTAAATCAAACATGAAGTAATAGATGAATATTACTTCACAGTAATGTTTATTGTAGCGAAATAATTAATACACAGTAATTTGTTATTCAACTCGAATTCCAGAAGACCCCCATAGATAGATGTCCATCCATATCCGATGAAATTAGGATATTTCTCCACGAACTCCTTTTAAAATAATACATGAATCAAACCCATCTATAGGCTTCAACCTCAGTATCTTAAAAAAAAAAATACACAAATCAATCAACTAAATTATTAAAAAACAAATAAGACCCCTAAACAACATCCAAAATCCAAACAGACCATCAATTTTATTTGCTACACTTGGAGAGAACCATTTAACCAACAAATTGGAAATCAACTCAAAAGAATACCAGCTCATTCATAATAAATGACGATTATTACACAGTAATATTCATTGTATCGGAATAATTAATGCATAGTAACAGTAATTATTTATTCAACTCGAACTTAGGAAGATCCCCATAGATAGATGTGTATCCATATGGACCTGTTAAAAGTAACAGACAACCCAACCCAAAAAAAAAGTAAATGGCTCTCCATCATTTAACTAGTGTTAAATGATATATATATATATATATATATATATATATATATATATATATATATATATATATATATATATATATATACATATGAAGATGCAAAATAATATCAGCTCACAACAATTATTATGAATATTAATTCACAGTAATTTTTACTGCACCAGGAACATTAATGTACAATAATTTAATAGAACAAATAAGTGTGTCCGATGCCATTATTCGACTTAGACGTTTCATGCACGAACTTGATTACGTAACAAGAAATACACCCACACATCGAGATTAGTCATGAACCACATCCATCATAAAATGTCAAAAAGTTTAGAAACAAGTAAATCGTTTAATCAAAATAATATAAAAAAAAAAAATTAAACATTTTGTCCACGAACCCACCCCGCTCAACTGTTCTGTGCATGAAATGAATCAAAAGCCCAACAGCCATGTTTGTAATTTATAATGTCCTTGATAAGATCCGTTCTTTCTACCGTTGCTATTCTGGCTTTGCATTCACGGTTGACGTTTGCTCGTTGCCCAAGGACGAACTGCCCCATTATATACGTAACAATTACTCCACAGTCAGGTCTGCTAAAAAAAATGTACAAATTTCTAGTATGATATCGCATATTCTTACAAACCTAATACAAATCAAAATCCAAACTTACCGATCAACCCTTTGCTGAGGTGTGTCATAAATAGGTTCCAAAGTGTGATCGATCGGTCTTGTGTAAAAGCGCTTGACGAAGTCGCATACCGAGTGAAATAGTTGTTGACATAGTCCACCTATATTTAGCAAACAATGAAATCACCAGTTAAAATAAAACAAATAATAACAGTAAATTAATGTAAGCGAGTGCAATTGTCATGTAGGATTATTATTGTAAACTCATAATCAATTAATTCGTAACATATCTAAAATCTTACTATAAGTTTGGCGTCCTCTAAATGCGGATCATGTGAATTAAGACTATACAACGAGTTGTAGTGATTTAATGTTCGATGCTCTATCTCGAAAGCAAGTAATGTCCAATGCGATGGTGTAGATTTCCTCCCAGGAGTGTTTATTGGGAACATTATCGTCTCGTATTTCCCAGCAACACCTATATTGAATTGTTTGTCCATTTGTCCCCGAATGATTGCCTCTTTAGTCTCTTTGATGTAAGTCTATCATCAAAATCAGCACAAAATTTAATATGCACTCAAAGACTAGAATTACAAATGCGCCAAAATATTAAAAGTTCAAATACCGTGGCAAAGGAAGTTACCCAAGAAAGACTAGGCATAACAAATACTCCATGGAGAGTATCAACAATTGAACTGCCATTAAAAATTTCTATTTGGCGATGGTGTATTATCTCGGCAAACGTATCTATCACCTACAAAAGAACGAGGCCAAAAAAAATCAAGTTTATGTGTTCATTAAATACATGACATCCAGTATATTTTCTTACCCTACTAGATAATTGGTCGCCTTTTAGGAGATCGATAATGTCACCAAAACGGACGCCAAGGAAGCCATCCAATCCAATCCATGCTAGGTCACTGCAGGACGAAAAATTAAATCAAAAAAGTGAATAAGGAAATTAAGAAAAAGTACAAATTGATTCCAAGTAAATATAACGAATATATACGCATCATCATGTGTTTCATGTATGGATTTTATTTTATCCCAATCACTTTCGTCTTGTAATTTGGCCACCGTGCATCTTTTTTTGCTTGGAAGTTTTTCGGGTTTCCTTCTAGTCATTCGATGTATCAACGGGATCTCATCCACATCAATCACTACCTGAACACACCCCTTCTTACTTCGCTTTTTAACCCTCTCATACACGAAATCTGACTTTCGTGCGGGTTTTCTTTTTTGCCGTTTAATCTCCCTTACCATAGAAGTTTGCAATTTGGCATGTTCAAGAGTTTTAATACTTGGAGATGTAGCTATTTCGGCAACGCATTTTTTTTCGCGTAATTGTTCCGCATCAATGATGGTCGTCTGTTCCACTAAATCATCTAATTGTTTCATCAACGATGTTATCAACTCGGCACGCGTTTTCAGCTCAGATCGAAGATGGACATTCTTCGTAACCAACTCACTATTTTGATTCAACGAACACTCCAATTGCTTCTTGATTTCAGTGAGCTCGTCGGGGGATTGTTGCTCGGGGGGAGGGAAGCCAGCTGATGTTGCCGTTGGTTGGGCCCCGAATACATACAACTCTTCCATAGCTGATGGCACCAGATCGTCAGAAATTATCTGAAACAGTAGAACACGCAACTTAAATTAACAATCTTATAAAACACGTAATTATTGATGCACTTTTAAAAAAAAACTGTGCCATTTTAAAAGAAACCATGCAATTATCGATGCACATTAAATGTCTCTGTGCAACAACATTTCTTACTTATAAATGATACAAATAATAAGCCACCATTTTTTGCTCTTGTTTTTTCAAGCTTTAATCTAATTTTTCTGTTTTTTTTTTTTAGATTTGGTAATGAAAGTTCAATTTTGAAAGGAGGGGGTAACAAAACCGTTGTTATTCAGTCATATAAACACCCCCTCAAAACATGATCTAGCGCATGGTGGAATACCATTAATAGTCAATATGCAGTAACATTCTTATAAATGACACAACACACGTAATTTTTGCTATGCAGTAAAATTCTAATAAATTATACAACCAGCCATTTAATGACATACATATAATATTTCAAAGATACTATTGGCACTAACCTGATTTTCACTGAGTTCATTCACCCCATGCAACACGTTCTTTAAAGAAGACAAATTCCAACGGGTGAATCGAGGAATGCCGATCCAACTGACATCACCGCCCACTGGCATAGCTTGGTGATTGTAGTCTGGATCTAACAAGGTTGAACGCTCGCAAAACATATACTAAGAGTAATAATATATAGAAATTAGAAAAAATTATTACACCACCAAAAGAGAATATATACAACATTTTTCATTGCACCTATAAACAACTTACCAATATAGCGATGATGCAGCCACGAATCGCATATGGTTTGTCAATGTTATTAAGGATAGAATCATTTACCCCCTTCGCAATAGCATCAACTTATGCGTATTCAGACATTGCATGCAAGTCCTCTACCATTTGCACAAACGGCCATCCGATATTTGTACCAGTAGTTGCAAAAAAGCAAGTCACAAAAGCGTACAAACACATCAACCTTACGACATCCTCAACGTCATCGTGATCGTTCCGATCAATAATCGTGTCGATCGTCTATAATATCACTCTCGTTGAGACTTGGTCCACTCCAGCAAAACGTCGTTGAATAAATGGACTCATAATCTTCTTCTCATACGTGTGTTCAACTACTTTGGTTCCATTTTTTATTCCAAAGAATAACGATATATCTCTCGAACTCAAAGAAATACTCTTGCCGCCAAACACAAAAGCTTTCCTGCCTTTGCCCAATACCCAAGACAATAAAAAAATGTTCAGAAAATTATAGTTAGACAGTAAATATCATTGCAACATAATTTATCGATATGATATGTAACAATTTTTACCGATTATAATACTTCAACAGCGCAAAGATGTCCTGGTCACTTTTAGTGCATTGTTGGACCACGACATTGCCGTCAACGAATGCCTTAAAGAAAGGCCAAAGCAGAGTGGACGACATCACATCAATATGGGCAGGACAAAACTTCCTTCGATTTTTTCCCATTAAATCACAGAAGCTACGCAAATTACATCGATACTGTTTACCCCTAGATTGATTATGGGATATTGGATCGCTGTCAGATGCACGCGTCATTACCTGAGAAACAATTCCGGTGTCGGACAAAAATTCAACATCTAAACATTAACAATGTAGAGGACGAACGGTATAATTCAAAAACAAGTTTTTAATTGTTGAATTTTGCTTCACAATTTCAATCTCTATTAACCAAATATCAATTTTTGCTACACATTAAATACACATTAATTTTTACACCACAGTAACGGTTGATCAACACCACAAATCAACAGTGAAAAAGTCTCAAATTGTGTATCTAAAACAAGTCTTCACTTCATGTTTTTCGCTACACATTAATAATCTATATAAATCGAACATATTTTTTTTATATACACCAATTAAATATCAAATATTACACCACAGTAACAATTCGATACAAATCCCACATGAACAGTGAAACTTAACAAATTATCAATCCAAAACAAGTCTTTTAATTTGTGATTTTTGCTACATAGTAAACTACCTCAAGATTGGTGGCTACACATTAACTATTCAAACAATTTGCCATTGGAAATAGAAATTGATAACAGGAACAATGGCCATCTCTATTTGTGATGAAACCAAAAGCGAAATTCAAGAACACAACTGCACATACGTAATTTTGCTACACATCAACAATTTAACAACCCGAACAGTAAATATTTCAAGAACTCAAGTACCAACACCCAAAATATCAACAATGCAAGGGGAGATAGATTTTCTGCTTTACATTAACATTCATAAGAACTCAAAATTCAAGAACACAACAACAACATATAATTTTTACAGCACATGACAACCCAAAGTCAATAACACAACAACCAATATATGATTATTAATGTGCATTCACCATATCAACACCAAAAATTTTGATTTTGGTTTCTCCACATTCCTAAACCTAATTTTGAATTAAATTCCAATCAACAAGCAAGCAAGAATCAGAATTCTGTTATTGAGATGGCCGAAATATGAACAATGCAGGGGGGAGATGGATTTTTGCTATGCATTAACATTCCTAACAACCCAAATTCAAGAACACAACAAACAATATATAATTGTTACTGTGCATTCAACATCTCAACACCAAGCCAGATTTGGACTACACGACTACTCAGTGTTCGTATCACCCAAACCCTAGACAATCAAACAACTTTAATTGAGATGAAACTTACAGAAATGGAAACCGACGGCTTCAAATTGACGGCGACGGCGGCTGTATTTGAATGGCGACGACGCTTGAACGGCAATGGTGAGGCAAGATCAAGCTACTGTTGCGGCGACGATACACTACCAACGTGTCGGCGACGTTTACGGCGACAACAACGACTACGGTAGGTGACTGCGACGGCGACTGTAGGCGGCGATGGATGAATCTGGTGTGTGACATAGTCAGTGCGCCGTGATTACTGCAGAGAAGCGACGAACGGGTGGGAAGGAAATTGGGGTTTGCAATTTTTTTGGGGAAGAATGTGAATATCAACTTTCTATAGCAAGATTCTGAGCATGAATCAGAGGATGGAAGGTTCGAATATGGAATTTTGAGAAAGAACGCTTACCATATAGCTTCACCTTTCACGCGCTTCTTCCCACGAGTTCATTGCACGGAATAAACATGGGTTTTGTGTTAAATAAAAGATATGGATGGGGATATGTATAATATATTAGTGGGACTTGGGGCCCATATTAAAATCCCCTAAAATTAATTATTTAATTTATTGAAGTATTATTCTGATAAATTTTTAATTACCCAATTCACCCTCCCTCTTAGGTATTCCACTGGGCCAACACATCCATTTATCCATATCATTACTACAGATTACCACAATAAAATCTTCTTTATTTACACTTTCTCCCCCCCCACCCCACCCCCCAAGCTAGTACCCCATTTATCATCATGGATTTTGTTCTTAAAAACCACTGCCCTTTAGAACCCGGGGTTGTGCTCGGGTTTGAGTTTCAAAAAAAATAAAATAAAATGAGTCATATTCCCAAGGTCAGTACCCCGAGTTTTAATACCCGGGGTTACTAACACCAGGTGGCTTGTGAAGTTGGAGAAGGCCTATTTTTTATTTTTTTTTATTTTTTTAAATGGTATTTATTTGGTAAACAACTCAACTAAAGAAGATATTTTCATTAATCAAGCCAAGTAAATTAAATAATTATTGAAAAAATATGGTTTGCATAGCGCTAAAGAGCACAGAACTCCCATGGCAACAGCTAAGAAAATCGACAAATACGATACAGGTAAAAACGTAAATGAGAAATTATATCGAGGTATGATTGGTAGCTTACTGTATCTTACTACTAGTATACTTGACATAATGTTTAGTGTATGCTTGTGTGCTAGATTTCAGTCTTGTCCTAAAGAATCACATTTAACTATAGTTAAGCTAATCTTTCGAAATTTGAAAGCAACAAGTGACCTAAGATTATGGTATCCTAGGGGGAGTGACTTTAAATTAATTAGTTACTCCGCGGTGATTTTGCCAGATACAAAGTTGAGCTTAAAAGTACAAGCGGGTCATGTCACTTTTTAGGACATGCTTTGGTTTTTTGGTCTAGTAAGAAACAAAACTCAATTGCCTTATCCACTACTGAGGCTAAATATATGGCAGCTGATAATTGTTACGCTCAAATTCTATATATTAAACAATAATTATATGATTTTGGAATATGTATAGAGGAAATCTCTATTTATTGTGATAATAAAAGTGTTATACGCTTAAGTAAGAATCCGACACAATACTCACAAACTAAGCACACAGAGATTAGATATCATTATATTCGTGATCATATTCAGAAAATTGATGTAAGTATTGAGTAAGTTGATACATCTGATCAGCTTGTCCATATCTTTACTAAACCTCTAGCGGAAGATCAATTCATAAAAATTATTTGAGGTTTAAGTATGGCTAGGCATAATGATATATGACTAGAGTAATATTTTTGGGTCTCCACCCCCAATTTTTGAGATGATAAAGGGGGAAAAGTTGATGTTTAAATGAGTTAGTTGACGTTTAGGAATTTGTTTGCCTAAGCGTTGCATTGTTTGTGTTTTCATAATTATGCTTAAATGAGTTTAAATGTCCATTCTCGGATTTATGGGGAGCATCATTACATTCTTTATCGAATAAAAATCAAAGTTAATTGTCATCATAAAAAATGGAGAGATTGTTGAATACAAGGCTTTGATAAATAATTAAATATTGATGTTTTTTTGTGGGACTAATGATTTTATCAAGTGTTTCAGATTTATAAGTTTGAGGCATATGATTAAGAAGAAAATCTCATGAAGAAAACATAAAGAATGTAAGATGGATGTAATGAAGATATGAAGAGTTTTGAAGACCTTAAAGAAAAATAAGTAAAAGCAATTTTTTAATTATAAACTCTTAATGCAACCCGAATTAGGATCACACACGACACTTCAAATGAGTTATTTTTATGTATGAATTTATATAAAATGATAGAGTTTAAGATCTTAATTTAAGATATTAAATGTGCTCCTTTTGTGAAATGAAACTAACAATTAACCTAAATAAAAAAAATGTTTTAAAGAATAAAAAGTGAAGTAATCTGGTCACATCGGTTAATAGAGAAAATCAACTGAATTAAACAGTGAGTTTTGAAGCTGAAATGAGGTACTACTGATCCAATCGGTCATCCGTTTGAAACAGTGGCTGAATTGGCAAAAGAAGTGAGCACACTGATCCAATCAGTCAACCAAATAAAATAAGTCGGTCAACCATTTGAGTCGGTAGGTAAATCAAAGAGAAATTGGAACAACTTGAACCAATCGGTCAATTAACTAGCCTATGAGCAACGATTGTATTTTGGCTCTAGACAGGTTGGTTAACCAACCTGTGGGGCTCGGTCAACCGACTGAGGCAGTTGGGAATTCAAGAGATTTGGTCTCTTGGTCAAATCTATCCATTTTTTAGGATTCCAAGGGACAGATTTTGGGGATTTGAACATAATTGAGATATTATCTATCTATTCTATTATCTCTATTGATTTGGTCCATATACTTTGAGATTCTCCTAATTTAAATGGATTAATGATTCCTATCTTTATGGTTTTAAATTGAGAATAGTCTTGTGGACTTATTTGAGAGAATTGAAATATATTTTAATATGGAATACACCTGACATAAAAGGTACGGTTATATGGGGTTTAAGAGTATCTTTTAGAGGCATATCTTTGAAAAAGTAGTCATTGGAAAGTTTGATATTTGTTTATTAATATAGACCTGCGGGAATTGAAATCAACACGTCAAGAACAATCAGTTCAAGCTTTTCTAAGAGTTATATTTACGCTGAGATTTTTGTGAGAGATTTATTCTTTGTTCTTGATCTAAAGCGCTTATGATTTGGCGTCACCAACTTGTGCTTAATTGCGATTCTATCATTATCTTCAGTGTTTCCTAGTGAGATCTTTCCAAACTTTGTTATTTACTTTGAAGTTATATTATTATTGCTTTCTTGGTTTAAGATTGTTTAGAAAATTGTTTTAAACTTAAAAGTCTAAAAATCTTTTCAAACAACCTTATTTGATTATCTGATTACGTGCTTTAAATTGTGCTACCCATATTATTTATTAATCAGATTTTATTTGCCTCACATTTTATCTATCACGTTGTAATTATTCGGGACATTGATCGAATATATTTGTATTGAGGTTTTAGAAACTCTTTGTGGGAGGAAACCTATATTTTTTGTATTTGTGAGTTTGAACAGATTAGACATGTTTGGGGCAGCGTCTAGTCAGGGTAGCTAGGTTTCGATATTTTTCATGTGAAAAATATTAGAGTTTGATCTTTGTCCAACAAAAATGTTAGATTATTCTTTTCCCTTAAAAAGAATTAGGTTTTAATTCTTCTGGTAATTGAATTGTTATTTTGAGTGAATTATAAAGGTTCATCATTCCTTGTGAAAAAAATAAGTGAGAGAGTGTTAGGTTAATCTTTGGTCTGGTAAGAAGATAAAGTTCATTCTTAACCTGAGAAAAGGGTAATTAGTAAATGTTGATTATGTGCATATAAAATAATCAATGTAAGGGTTTGGTTCTTACTTGGTAAAGAGATGAAAGGGGTTTGTGGATTGTGAATTTCCGTGGAGCTCGAGGGGACTGGAAGTAGGCAAGGCTCTCTTGACCGAACTAAGATATATAATTGTGTGTTGTATTGTTTATTTTCTATTATATTATGTTTGGGTGTACACTTAATATTAAACATATATCCGCTGCATGACTAAAATAATAATTAATTTAGAAAAAATAATTATTTGATATTAAGTATTTAAAGGAATTAATTGTTTAAATTTTGTAACTACCTAATTCACCCTCCTCTCTTGGGTAACTCTTTAGGCTAACACTTTCTACTATTACTGCGCTTCTTTGAAGCTCCCTCTAGACGAGATCCTCCCTCTCCTTGATCATTCTTTTTAGATCCGCGTTTGTTGTGCTACTTGGAGTTGCCTCTGCTTTTGTTGGTATAGAGCGTTTCTCCCTCAGCCTTCAATGAGACTCATCCCATTTGCTTAGCCATAGCTTCTTGATCGGCAAGCAAATTTTCAAACTTAACAAGTGATGGTTGTGTCGGCCATCCTTGTACTGCAACAATGAAACCTCGGTATTTAGGGTCTCAAACCATGGATAATTATTCTCTTTGTCCTGGTTTCCCCAATAGAAGTTGTCAGATTCAACTCTGAAATTTTGCGGCATATCGATTTCACCTAGTGAAAGTACTGGGCAATCGTTATGTCGCGTTATGCCATCGATAGCAGCTCGTTCTCGAGAAGTTATAGTCTTGTGTCATTCTTCTTTGAAAAGAGTGTAACAAACATGCTTCTTTCGGTGTTTCGTTGTCACAGATGTGCTCCAACATTTCTTCTTCAATTGTGGCCTTTAAGGCAAATATCGTTTTACCCACTTTAATCTCCATTTTTGCAAGGTGTCATTGGTGTCTTCCTCTGGTTGTGTAACTTCATTACTGCCAACAACTTCCCAAAGGTCAAGACCTGTTGTTCATATGTTGTAACTTTGGTTGTTGAGTTTCTTGATTCCTCCAACTATTTGAAGATCTCCCATTATGTCGGCAAGACTTCGACTCCACCGAACAAGCTCTCTTTCAAACTTGCAGAGTACTAAACTCCTCATGACTCAAGATAGCTCCATCAAGAACGATTCCTAACCATTTTGCTTTTGATACCAATTGTTGAGAAATTTAGAGTACACAACTCTAATTTTACCACTCAAAAAAGAAATTCACTCAATATTAGAGACACAATAAAAGACTTTAGATATATGTATGACTAGTAGTTTTCTTCACTTCTCAATACATTACAAGGTTTGAGAACTTGGGTATTTATATATGAAATACACACCACTCATTTAATTAAAACAATTAATTGACTAAAAATAATAAAAGTCTAATTCAATATATCCACACAAGGTGACATTAAATTCAATGTATTTGAATTTAGGCTTGATTATTTGTATTTGGATTTAAGCTCGAGCTCCGATTAAGTTGCTGGTCCTAGGTCTTTTTTCTGTAACTTTGACGATCTTTAGTATATCAATTTTTGGGTCCTTAGGTCAGCAAATAGTCCAACTTGAGTTTTAGCAAGCCCATCAAGCCTTCGGCTATAGGTCTAGCAAAAAATTTGGTATTGACAAATTATCCCCTCGTCATACTTCAATTTAAACTTTAAGGTGTAAAGTGTAATCAAAACCTCTTGTCAACAGAGACATGTGACGAGGTGGAGTCCAAATATTTATTTTTTTTAAAAAATAAATATAATCCAATTAGAAGTTAGCACATAATTAATAATTAAAAAAATCAAAACTCTAGAAACTTAGAATTTAACCCTTCACACTCCATTAGTTATATAGATTGACTAACGTATAACCCATGCATGAAAGTACGAACTATTGAAATTAACATTTTAATTTAAAAGAAAAAATAACTTTAATATTTAGACAATAAAATAAATAAATAAAAAATCAACTTTAATATTCAATTGACTATGGTATAAAAAATATCTTTTGAGATTATAGTTTATATCTTATACTCTTTCATATTCATATAGATATCTAATAGTCAAATTTGTTATTTGTTAAAAGAATAATTACTACTTGTTAGACCCTACATACTTTCCATTAAAATATTTTTCATTAATTTACTTGTAGTAATTTTCCATAATTATTGATTAAAATATGGAGGCATGCAAAACTAAAATTGAAGAGTAAAAATAATTTTCACTTGTAAGTTTCTAAAATTGAACCGTAAATTTTAGCTATGCTATTCCAAGAAAAATGAAATAACAAACTGAACTTGTCAATGAAGCAAACTAAACGGTGGCACAATAAATTTTAAGCGAAGGAATAAAAACTTGAATTATTCGAGTATAGTAGTTTAACAACACGTCTGACCAAGACATTGACACAATGAAGATGAAACAAGACTATGTAAACCTGTGAAAACAAAAAACAATATAAACTTAGTAGGTTGAAAATAATAGAAAACCGAATTCAAATAACCGTGACCCAAACTCAATACAGCCAAACACAACCTAAAAATTAAAGGATATAGGGAAAGAAGAAAATTATATTGATAATTTTGTACATACAGAATGAGTCTTATTCTCCTAATTATATAGCCGCAGGAGCAGACTAAATTAGGAAGAATATTATTGAAATAAATGGACTTAATATAGCCCTACAATAAAGATACCAAAAATATAAATTAACGCATAAATATAATATTTCAACACTCCCCCTCAAGCTGGGGCAAAAATGTTGATGAGCCCTAACTTGCTAATAGCTGATTGAAGAAGAGATGGTCATGTAGACTTTGTGAACATATCAGCAGCCTGTTCTAAAGATGGGACGAAGGCTGGTGTGATGATTCCCGATTGGACTTTTTCACGAATGAAGTGGATATCCACCTCAATATGTTTCGTTCTCTCATGAAGAACTGAATCTGAGGATAACATTATGGCAGATTTGTTGTCACAGAACAACTTAGATGAGTTTCCAAAAAGAGTCCTAACTCGGTCAAAAGGGAACGAAGCCAAAGAAGTTCACATGTTCCTTGAGCCATAGCGAGATACTCAGCTTCGGCAGAAGATCGGGAAACAACGGATTGCTTCTTACTCTTCCACGAGATTAGGTGTCTTCCGTTAAAGGTGCACAGACCAGAGGTCGAACGTCTATCGTCCTTCGATCCTGCAAAATCAGCATCTGTAAAGCAGGAGAGTCCCTCTTGTATCCCTGTCATGTAGAAGAGACCCAAACCGGGGCATGTTTTGAGGTACCGAAAGATATGGTAGACAGCATCCAGGTGTGATGTACGTGGTGAGTGCATAAATTGGCTTACAACACTGACAGCATACGTAAGATCTAGCCTTGTATTAGTCAAATAGATGAGGCGTCCCACAAGTCGTTGATATATTGATGGATCTGATAATAATTCTCCCGAGTCTGTTGTTAACTTAAGGTTCGGATCTATGGGAGTGGAGGCTGGTCTACATCCAAGCATCCCAGTGTCTTGAAGAAGATCAAGAGCGTATTTTCGCTAGAAGAGAGAGATACCTTTCCGAGACCGAGCAACCTCAATATCGAGAAAGTAGCGGAGATGACCCAAATCCTTGAGGTCAAAAATCTGTCTGAGTTCTTTCTTTACCTACTGAATGCCAGGTGCGTCGTCTCCTGTGATAATAATATCATCCACATAGACTGAGATAATGATGCACCGTCCCTGGTGTTGGCGACGGATGAATGCAAGTATGATCTGAGTGACACTAGATAAATCCTATAGTGAGGATGGCTTCGCTGAATCGACGGAACCATGCACGAGGAGACTGCTTAAGTCCATAGAGGGATTTTCGGAGTCGACAAACTTTACCTGAATACTCCCCCTGAGGCCGAAATCCCGGTGGAGGCTCCATATAGATAGTCTCAGTTAGGTCACCATTAAGGAATGCATTCTTGACATCCAACTGGTGCAGAGGCCAAGAATGAGATGCAGCCAACGAAATAAGAAATCGGACAGTAGTCAATTTAGCAACCAGGGCAAAGGTGGCACCGAAGTCTTTACCCGGGATTTGTGTGTAGCCCTTAGCAACAAGCTGGGCTTTGTACCGATCAATTGAACCATCAGCTAGATATTTCACACTGAAGACCCACTTACAACCAACCGACCGTTCACCAGCTGGCAAATCAACCAAGTCCTATGTTTGATTCCATTGTAGGGCATCCATATCTGCTTGCATAGCGGCAACCCACTGTGGATTCTGGAGGGCCTCATGAACACAGCGAGGAATGACAATCGAATCAATTTGTCCAATGAAGGATTTAATTGATCTGAGAGACCCTGAAAAGACAAATACTTGGAAATCAGATGATTAGTAGAACATGAAAGAAGGTAGCAGGATGGTGGATGACGTTGCCGAGTCGGGTAACGGCGGGGAACAGGGTCAAAGATAATGGGAGAGAAAAGTATACCTGATTCTGGAGAAGATGTTGGTAGGGGATGTGAGACACGTGGATGACGAGAGTAGACTCGTAAGGGGGTGGGTGAGGTATCCGGTGGTGGATGTGATGTGGGCGGGAAAGATATATCTAAGACAGGAATAGGACGCGGAAGTGGAGTATGATCCCCAGTAGTGGGTGCCTGAATAGGTGGAAAAGATACAATACCAGAAAAATAGGGTACAGTCTCGAGAAACGTAACATCGAGAGAGTGGTAAGTACGGTAGGTAACTGGATCATAGTACCTATATCCTTTTGACATGGAAGAATAGCCGAGAAAAACACACCGGATAGATTTATCATCTAACTTAGTGCGAGTAGGGCTCCGGTTCTGGACAAAACACGTACAACCAAAGACACGGGGTAAGATAGGAAAAAGGGTGCTAGTGGGTTGCAATATATGAAAGGGGATTTTACCAGTAAGGACACGGCTCGGGGTGCGATTAATGAGATAGGCAATAGTAAGAACAGCCGTGTGCCAAAAAGATTTGGGAACATTTATTCCACGCAAAAGACAACGGACGACAGACATGATATGACGGTTCTTACGTTCCGCCACACCATTCTGCTCAGGGGTGTAGGGGCAGGTAAGTTGCTGAATGATACCTTGCTTATTAAGCTCAGCTCGAAATTCATCGGATAAGTATTCTCGGCCATTATCAGACCTGATATTGCACACAATGGTTTTATATTGGGTTTTTATCATTTGAAGGAAGTGGGTAAAGTGAGTGTAAACCTCGGATTTGTGCTTCATCAAATAAACCCAAGTACACCGACTATAATCATCTATAAAGGTGACATAGTAGCGGTGTTTGAAAATGGTTGTAATAGGAGAGGTTCCCCAAATATCAGAATGGATAAGATCAAATGCTTGGGGGGCACGGTGCATGCGAGGAATATAAGAGGTACGTTTGTGTTTAGACAATTCACAAACTACACATTGAAATTTAAAGTCTTTGCAAGCTTTATTAATAAACGGAAACAACCAACACAAATACTGAAAGTTTGCATGTCCTAAACGAGCATGCCACAAGTTTAAACTTTTGAAAGAACACATAGAGGAATCAAAAACAGGTAGTTCAGAAGCTTGCATACTAAAAGGTGGAACAGGTGGAGGTGGAGGGCTGCCAAAGTAGTAGAGGCCATCGCGTTCATATCCCCTGCCAAAAATCTTCCTCGTAGTCAGGTCCTGCAAGAGGCAACGATCAGGTAAGAACACAACGGCACAGTTAAGATTTTTTGCAAGACAACTAACAGATAGAAGATTATAGGCAAATTTAGGAATATAATAAACAGAGTGAAGAGTGATATCAGGGGACAAGCAAGCATTTCCCTGACAACGAATAGGGATAGAGGTACCATCGACAATGCATACAGACTTGTTAATAGGTGACACAGGGGAGGTGATGGTAGAAATCTCACCAGTCATGTGATTGTTAGCCCTGAAATCCAGAATCCAAGTAGGGCGGCCAGACTTACCATGAAGCGCAGTAGGAGTACCGGAGGCAAGAGCAGCCGTGGGGCCGGAAGACGATGCCAAAATGGTTAACTGAGCCTGAAGTTGGGCAAGTTGGGCCTGGACATGGGAAATATCCAGCGAAGCTGATGGAGAATTTTCTGAACCAGGGACAATATCGGTAATAACACCAGTACGTGGTCCTCCTTTTCCTTTTCGCCCTCCTAGGTTTCGGGGTTTCAATTCAGGATGAAGATTGTAACAACGATTAATGGTGTGACCAGGCTTTCGGCAGTGCTGACAGTATGGCCTCGTGCCTAATGGGCGAGGACCGGAGGGGGCCGGAAAGGCTATCTGTAGACCAGAAAGAGCCGAAAAAGTCATCTGCTCAGGGACTGAAGGAGGGACTTCAGGTGAGAGAAGGAGCCGACGTTTGGAATCATTGTCAACAGTAGAGAATGCATTGTATAGATTCGACATCGGTGAAGTGTTCAAAATCTGAGTGCGAAGATTCTCGTACTCTGGATTTAAACCCATCAAGAAATGGTATGTGTGTCGACGATCCTGGCACTTGGCTTCGATCTTAGTAGCATCTTCAGGGAATTCACTCAGAGGTTCATACTGCGCAAGTTCTTCCCACCGAGATTGAAGGTAACCAAAGTAATCTACAACTGAAAGTCCTAAGGATGCCTGGGAGGCGTGGGAAATCTCACGGTAGAGCTCAAAAATTTGTGATTCATTGCGAGAATGAGCATACATCTTCATAAGAGCAGACCATAATCCACTGACCGTCTCGTAAAACATGAAGATGTTATAGATCCGTTCCTCCATAGAGTTGAAGATCCACCCGAGGATGGTACAATTATCAGCGTCCCATTGAGCAAACTTGGGATCGTTGATATCTGGTTTTGGCTCAGTGTCGTTGAGCCATCCGGTCTTACATTTTCCACCAATGTAGAGACAGAGAGAGCGGGACCAGGCAGGAAAATTCGCTCCATTGAGTAAGACGGTGGTAACACGTTACACCGTGGCCTCAGGGGTACGAGTAGAATCCAAGCGAGCGGATAACTGTGGAGCATGAACGATCCGAGATGGGACGTCACCTTCTCTTTCGGATACCATGAATACAGATTTGATGAGTCCGTAGCAATAAAATACACAGACAAAATGCTACGGAAGACTGATCTGACTCCGGAGAGAGAAAGCACAATTTGAGAAGCGAACTTGAGACAGAGTTACCCAATCATTCAGGAAATCAAAGAGGCGGCCATGTATTTAGAACAGCCAGAATACCAACAACTGGAGAACAATCCGCAATTGGCAGCAGGGGCAGAAGCGAAGATCGTGGGTCGCGAAGATCGGTGGTTCGCGAAATCGCAGCTGGGGGTCGCGAAGATGGCGAGGTCGCGAAATCGCAGCTGGGGTTTTGGTGGCGAGGCTGGTGGCGAACTGATTTAGCTTCAGGTGAAGTTGGTTGCAATCGATTCGAAGGGTTAAGGTTGCGGTGGTGGCTGGTTTTGCAGGCTAGGGTTTCGGTGGCGGTTTCGGTGGCGAGGCGGAGATGCATAGGGTGAGGGTTTGTCTAGCGACGGCGAGCTAGGGTTTTGGTGGGTTGGTTGCGATCGGTTCGAAGGGTTAGGGTTGCGGTGGTGGCTGGTTTTGCAGGCTAGGGTTTCGTGATTGGAGGCGGAGGCGGCTTGGTGGTGGTAAACAGTAAAGTCAACGGCTTTTAGGGTGGAGAAAAAAAAATATTGGCTCTAGATACCATAAAGGATATAGGGAAAGAAGAAAATTATATTGATAATTTTGTACATACAGAATGAGTCTTATTCTCCTAATTATATAGCCGCAAGAGCAGACTAAATTAGGAAGAATATTATTGAAATAAATGAGCTTAATATAGCCCTACAATAAAGATACCAAAAATATAAATTAACGCATAAATATATAAAATTTCAATAAAAATAAACAAATCCAATCGAGAATCGTACCTGGAAGCAAAAACCTAGAAACGGTGAAGGACTCCAAAAGGCTGAAATTAGAGATTGAATCGACGACGAATTGAGGGTTTCGGCGACCAATCCTGGTGTGACTGAAGTTGGTGATGTTCATCATGATGACTCTACCACTCCAGTATTGTCCAATTTTATTGGCCACTCTCTTAGTCTAAGCCCCAACGACTATCTGAGCTAAAGCAAAGCCAATCATAACTACCTACAATTGTATGTAAATCAACTCTACTAAGAACATATTAAAAGACACACACACACACACACACACACACAAAAAAAAAAAAAAAAAAAAAGCAAGAGAGATTAGAGTGTAGGAATTGCCTTAGGAGAGAACTAGATTTCACTTGAAGATTGAATTAAGGCTGCATTTGCACAATCCGAAGAAAATCATGTTAAATCAAGAAAACAGTAAACAAATTTGAATTAGGACATTCAAAATCTTAAATCTGAACAAATAAGATGTTAAATTAAGAAAAAATAAAGATAACCCAAACAACACAGATTTGAACAGGACATTCAGCGAGAGTGAGACTGAGAGAGGATATATTTGGGAGGAGAATTAAAGGAAAATAATCAATGGATGAGGGAGAGAGGAAGAGAGAAAGGAGAGAATGGACTGGATTGGTAGGAAATGATTTACAGAATGAGTATGAGAGAGCGATAAAATCTATTGGGTTAGCTAGATGGAGTGGCCGCAAGAATTGAAAATCCTATAGAAGAGGGAGGTAGAGTTTGATGGTTATTAGAAGATAAAAATGGAGAGAAAGATTGAGTGAAAAATTTTAATTCTCAAGTACAAGAAGCATCTATTTATAGGCATAATAAGGAAGCAAACTAACAGACTTTAACAAACTTCAACAATCTAACAATTTAACCAACTTTTCATCTAGAAGCATAAGAATCTTCTATGGAAGATATTCTTTCAATTTCTAATACTCTCCCATCAAGATGGAGAGTATATATTATGAACTCCCATCTTGCCAAGAATAAATCGGAACTGATACAGATGAAGAGCCTTGGTTAATATGTCAGCAAGTTGATTGTGAGTGGTAACGTGCAAAGTCTTCCGCAAGCCAGTTTGAATCTTCTCACGGATGATATGACATTCTATCTCGATATGTTTGGTACGCTCATGATAAACTAGATTTGCTACAAGAGCAGCTTGATTATCACAAAATAATAGAGCTGGTCCAGTGACCCTGAAGTCTTTGAGCAAGGCAAGTAACCACACAATTTCACAAGTAGTGTTCACCATGGAACGATATTCAACTTCGACGGAAGAACAAGAGATAGTATGTTGTTTCTTGGACTTCCAAGACACAAGAGAAGTTCCAAGAAAAACACAAAATCCACTGATTGAGCGTCGTGAGTCTGGGCATGTAGCCCAATCTGAGTCAATAAAAGCTTTAAGTTGAATGGTGAGGCTACTGGAAAAGAAAAGGCCTTGCCTTGGAGTACCCTTTATATATTGAAAGATATGAACAACAACCTTCAAATGGGGTTCCCGTGGTGATTGCATGAACTGGCTAATGCAATTGAAGGCATAGCAAATATCAGGACGAGTGATAGTTAAATACAAAAGTTTCCCAATCAATTGTCTATAGCTGGTAGGATCTTTAAGTAACTCCTCATCATCTTGAGACAATTTCATGTTTGCTTCCATTGGTATAGGTGCAGGTTTAGAACCTATGTAACCAATTTCCGAAAGTAGTTCCAAAGCATATTTTCGTTGACAAACAAAGATCCATGATTGAGATCTAGCCACTTTAAGGCCTAAGAAATACTTAAGTTCCCCCAAATCTTTAAGTTAGAACCAATCATGAAGAAAATCTTTCAAATCGGTGACTACCTTTTGATCGTTGATAGCAACAATTATATCATCGATATAAACCAAGAGTGCCAAGAAGACATGGCCAGTGTTTTTGATAAACAGAGAATGATCATTGGCTGACTGTGAGAAACTTTCCTGTAGTAACACACTAGAAAACTTGGAAAACCATTGTCGACAAGCTTGTTTAAGCCATATAAGGATTTATGCAATCGGCAAACATGGTAACACATGCAACATAATGCATTTAATTCTTTATGGCATATACATTGATGGATAAAAAATAATCTAAACTAATGCCAACTTCATTAAACTAATTCAAATGTCAATTTTAGAAAAGTGGCATATAAACCCAATATTTTTAGAGACTTCCTTATTGTTACGGACAGGGAGGTATTTCTCAGCCTTGACTCTAAGGGGATGTTTGGTTTGAAGGGTAGAAAAGAAAAAGAAAAAGACAAATAAAAAAATAATTTTTTTTTATCCTTTATAGAGAAAAAATCATTTTCCTTAGTATATTTGGTTGGAAGGATATAAAAGGAGGTGAAATAATATTTTGTGTCTATTAAAAAAAGAAAAAAATAATATATTTTTTGTTTAATTTACTATTTTACCCTTCCTATAAATGAAATAGGTATTTGTTATATAAAATAAAGAGGCAAAATTGTAATTTTGACTTTTTTTTTACCTTCTTTTCATTTTCTCCCCAAATTTGGGAGGGAAAAAAATGGATCATTTCACCCCCTATTTTGATTTCTCTTTTCCTTTTCACCTCCAACCAAACACACTCGCGGGGGGGGAGGGGGGGAATGGGTCATTTCACCTCTTATTTTCATTTTTCTTTCATTTTTCACCTCCAACCAAACATACCCTAAATGAATTACGTTCGTCATGGGTACCTTCCTTCAGAGTGTGTGTGCCCCTCAATCTCTTTTCTATCAATTTGATATGGAACTCAAGAACAAGCCCTAAGGGCTTTCTAGAGTGCTAGATTGTATCTTCAGGTACGTCTATTGGTGGATTCCTCATTCGATTCCCAAAATGTGAGATTTTCCAGGCTAATCTTCATCATTAATGAATTTCTAGGAAACGTTTCGTAACATTTATATTAAAAGAAGAAAGGACTTTTATTATACCTTTTCCACATTCTCGGCCTTAGCATGGGCAAGTCGATATTCAACAAGTTCCCAACACAATTTACCCTGCCACAAGCTAGGGGTATATTTGATTTTTATCATTTGAGTCCAATCATCTGTGGCAAAAGACCAAGAGGAATCAATCCTCTTTGGCACAAGCTGTGGGGTATGTTAGATTTTATCTTGAGTCAATCCTCCTTACCACAAGTGGGGGGATGTTTGATTTTTGTCATTTGAGTCCAATCCTCTTGGGCCGAGAGGTATCAATCCTCCTTACCACATACTAAGGAGTATGTTTGATTTTATCTTGAGTCAAATCCTCTCATGCCATAGGCTGGGACCTATCTTAATTTACATCATGTATTCCATTTCATTCCTCTACGGCAATAGGTCGAGAAGTATCAATCCCCCTGACACAGACCGAGAGGTATTTTTCAGCCTTAACTCTAAATGAACTATATTCGTCATAAGTGCCTTCCTTCTGAGTGCTTGAGCCCCGCGAAGGGCATTAGTTGAACTACGCGTGACCTGATTCTTGAAGATGTCAAGATACGTTGGTGACCCTGTTAGGGTTTGGTTACAATTCATCCATATTTTGTTCTCATATTTTTCTGTCTCGTCTCGAAAGGGGAATTTTTGGAACCGCGTCTCTGACCTGATTCACTGTGGGATACGTAGGCATCTCATCTCGAGTTCGGTTATAAAATTTTAAAAAATCAAGTGCCTTGAAAAATATTTTAAAAAATGTGATGACAATCAAAATGACGTAGTCTCTTATCTTTGTCAAGTGCATGAAACTCGTATGATAAAAAGGGACAGCTGTAGACATGGTATTTTTGCCTCCCAAAAAAAGAATTTTAATTTTAATTTTTGTAATTTATTTTTGCCGCCCAAAAAGAGAAAAAGAAAGAAGAAAAAAAGAAAAAAGAAAAGAGAGATGAGAGGAAAAAAAGAGGGAATAAAGGAAAAAAAAAAAAACAAATTAAAAGTTTTAAAAATATGAAAGCTGCAAGAGTTGAACCTTTACCTAGGATCTAATTATTAAAGACATATGCTACAATTTACCACTTACCCAATATTTATTTTTTTATTTTTTTTTAACTTCTTTATTTATATTGGTCGAAAAAAGGAAAAAAAAATTACCGAGTGATCCCAATTTAAGTATGAAATCACCAGTTGATTCCAACTATTTGAAAATGAACCAAACAATCTCAGGTACAGATTTTTTGAACCGTCTAGTCCAAAATTTAAAAATGCAAAAAGTACATGACAAATTTGCCCTTGCGAGATGCACGGGATTGAGATTTTTCATATTTAACGAGTTTACAATAAAATTATTTTATTAAAACCAAAATAACTATTATTGTACACATTTTTTTTTTCACGGACTATCTATATATTCAAATTCGTTTAAATAAGATCTTCAAAATTATATCACATTTATTATTTTTTTCATTAGTTTCAGATTGGTACATTCATGTTACATTCAACATGATACTTTTTGAATTTTCAGTTTACACATTTGTGTTACATTTAACATGGTCTTATACATTATAAAAACACACTTGAGTGTTACATTCAACATCAAAAATATATTTATCAATAAGTCATGTTACATTCAACACGTTCATATAATTTGTGCTATATATTATCAACATTACTTGATGTTATTTCTATTATATTGGATGTTAGATTCAACACTCATAAGGACATACAGATTGTAGTAATGTTATATATAATATTAACATCATAGTTAATGTTATATATAACATTCACATGCATAATAATCCAAAACTCAAAAAAAAAATTAATTAATATCTCATTTTGAAGATAATAATTTATAGATCAAAGTGATGTAAAAAAAAATAATTGAACAACAATTACAATTGGGAGAGATCGTAGCTTTTGTTTTTGCTTCATTGGTAGTTCATTACCATATTTTAATCTATGTTTTTAGGGGTGACAATGTGTATGAAGGGTAACGGTTCATAAACAGGGACAAATTAGTGTACGAAATGCCAATAGGAGTAATCGGTGGAAAAAAAAAAAGTCAATTGGATTCATTTGGTAGTTTTCACACTAATTTAGGAGTTGATGGTAAGCATAAAAAAAAAAAAAAAAAAAAAACGCGCAGACAATTGTTAGGTGTGGACAATTGTCCACACGGAAACAGGGGGTGCCTGAAAATAAAAAAATTAAAAAAAGAGAAAAATAAGTGGCGGCCATTTTTAGAGCTTTTGGTGTTTGTTCACCTCTATGTTTCTCTATAAATAGGATACCCATTTTCACTTGTTAGAGGCCAAAAATCTTTGAGAGGCCAAGAAAAAAAAATTGAGAGAAGAAGAAAAACTGTGAGGAGAAAAAAAATTAGGAGACAAACTTTCATGAAAAAAAAAAACTTTTGAGAAAAAAAAAAAAAACCCTAGGGAAGGAGAATTTTTTTAAGAGGAACATTTGAGAAAAAAAATTGGATATATGACTTTGAGAGGCAATGTACATTTTCTTTAACTGTTAACCTTTTTTATTTTTATTTATTGTTCGTTATTCTCTTCATCTCTTAGGCCTTTCTCACTTCCATTCTTCTCTTTTGTGCCAAAAAAAATTAAATAAAAAATGAAAGAGAATCTTCAAATATTTTCTTTAAAAAAATAAAAATATCCTATAAAAAACATTTTTTTCTTCAAAAAGAGCCAAAAATATTTTTATTTTTAAATATTTTCTGTTGGCCCAGTGAGCTAACCAAGAGGGGGATAAATTGGGTAGATAAAATTTAATCCAAATTTATAACACTTGAAAATTTAAATAATTAATTTTAATCCTAAATTAATTATTATCTTTATGTAACAGTAGAAATATAATATCAACTAGGTGTATACCAAATAACAAAAATAAATAATAAAAAATAGCAGCACACCAGAAATTTATACTGGTTCACCAAGCAACTCTTAGCTAATCCAGTCTTCCGAGCTCCATGGAGAATCGCACCCACTAAACTCAAGATTTCTTTAAAGGTAGGAACCAAACTCTCACAATAATTCTTTTCGCAGACTCAGAATCAACCTTTACAAATTCATTTTCTCTGGCTCAGGAATAACCTCTACTTTTTACAGGCTCAAAAATAACCTAATTTTTTTTTGTACCTTGGGCTAAAGAATCAAAACCTCACAAACACTCAAAATATCCTTTTACCTGGTAAGGATTGAACCGTTACAAAATTGCTCACAAATCAATTCACTCAAGGAAGAATTAACACCTAATCTTTTTATACTCTCGGGAAAGTTCAAAACCTCAATCTCTTTACCGAAAGAGATTGAAACCAGCTACCCTTGATTAAACAGTCCTAATAGTATCTAATCCGCACACAACTCACCAAAAATTGATAAGTTCTTCCCACTCGGAGCTTCTACCACCTCAGATTAATTAATACTCAATTAATGTCCTGATACTAGTGATAGAAATAAAGTGAGGAAACAAAATCTGATTATAATAAAGAATGCAGGTAGCACAATTAAGCACGTAATCAGATTAACACACAAATCATTTTAAAAGATTTTTATACTTTTAAAGTTCAAAAACGATTTCTCAAAAAGATCAATTCACCAAGCAAGTAATAATAGTCAAATACTCAATTAAAGAATAATCTTGGAATGATCTTACCAGGAAAACACCAATGGATTGCAAAACAGATCGCTAGACAGTTCAGATTGGTGACGCCAAATAAATTAGCGCTTTAACTTAAGAACTTTAACTCCAAAATAATCGCACAATATTTTTCAGTATAATATCAGAATGATAACTCTTAGAAAAATTTAGGAATTGAATAGTTCTTGATATTGTGTCTTTGTTATGTGAAATCCGCAGGTTTATATATAGGGAATTGAAATAAGCCCTCCAACAGCTAGTTTTTAAATGATAAGTATCTAAAAAGCACCTATAGATCCCATATATTATTATCTTTCATTTTAGGTATATTTGACTTAATTATAGCTTTCAAAACATTCAAATTAGTCCCTCAAATATTTCTCAAACTCAAATCAATAGGATAGAAAGAATTATATGAACCAATTTGAGAAATAACCAAAATATATGAATCATATCTATAGGGATGACAAAATATCAATGATATATCTTTAATTCTATCATATCCCTAAAATTTCTCTCATATCTCAACCATAAACGGCTAGTAATAGCTACTGTTTGATTAGAATCCTCGAAATCCTCAAAACCTAAAAAAGACTCATCAGTCGACCGACCAATACCCATAAGTCAACCGCTCGATTCAGGATACTAGCCAGGCTAAAATTCCTTCACTCATCAATCGACCGTCCATCCATTATCTGTCGACCGAACGATTCAGAGAGTCTCTCAAGTCGATCTATCTGTCAACCTAGAGATTCAAAGACTTCTTGTTTTAAGCTCAAGTCGACCTACCTGTCGACCAAGAGATTCAACAACTTCATATTCTATACATCGGTCGACTTACCAATGCTGAAATCCTCTCCTTAATTCGTTTTGAATTTATTCTCATCGACGTTATTGCCCCTTTAACCGATTTAAAACACACATAAATTTAAAAAAAAAAATTGTGTCGTGTGTGATCCTAATTGGGATACATTAAGAGTAAAAATTAATCTGCATTGTTTTCCCCTAGATTCTTCAAAATATACGGTCTCTTAATGTCCATCGTCTTTATCAGTTTCTTTAGCATGCATAACTCTATTTACTCAATTTTTTAGGATAAATCATCAATGGAACTTTAATACTGAAACACTCAATAAAATCGTTAATTTCACAAAAAATATCAACATTTAATTGTCCATCAAAATCTTAAGATCAACAATCTCCCCATTTTTAATGATGACATTTAACTTTGATATTTTCTTCAAAACAATAATGTAACCACACTCTCCCTAAATCCGAGGATGGGTTCTTTAACTCATTAAAGCAAAGTAATTAAGATAATCATAAGATTTTCAACATAGCATAAATTTCAGTATACTCCCCCTTAAGATATTCAATTAAAACATCAACTAATTCTCCTCATTTGTTATCTCAAAAAAAAATTGGGGAGGGGGGAACCAAAAACATCACTTAGGAATGTAATCTCCCCCTAAGGCAATCAAAACATCTTAGTAATGTAGCCTGATATCAATTTTTCACAAGCATATTAAGCACAGATTAATATGTCATGTATTCAAATACTCATATGTATGATATCAAAAAGAATTTTCCTGCTTTCATATTAATATTAACCATACAAGTCATATCAATATCATAATCAAATTAAATAATTCTTTAATCATTTAATTCACCTCAATATAAAATATCATGCATTTTAATAAATCAAGATTAATAAAAATTCAGCTCAATTTAACTTATTTGTATAAAAGTATATAACGTGAATGACAACACATTATACAAATAATCTTTCTAAAATGCATACATAATAAGTTATTAACACTAATTAGTGGGAGCTCAAACACTTAATTCATTTTTTTTTAACTCACGTAACATGTTTTAAAATTAACACATGATCATTACTCGATATAGGTACATAAAAAACATGTTAATACCCCTTAACTTAATGTGATTTTCATAATCACCCTACATTGTTTCTAAGACAACAAATAAGCACATCATTTAGTATAAGTCTTAGAAACCATCACCAACTTACCTATTTGGAAAGTCGAGCACCTCCCTCTTTAACAAATTTAATAAATTTAAACTGCGAGGGGTTAGGAATACCTTTTATATGTTTCGGGGAAACTTTACTCTTTACCTCATTTGTACTGGTGATTGATTTGGGTGCATCATTCTTCTTAGCATGTCCGTATCCTCTCTGCCTTTGATTATTTCAATTTGATTTATTGTTGATTCCCTTTGCACATATCGCTTGTGGTTTCTTGATGAAATCCCATCTTCGCTTTGGCACAACTTTTCTCTTCGCACATGTCCCTTGTGGCTTCTTTGCAACTTCATTTCTTGTCTTTAGTGTATCTTTTCGCTTTGTATGTATCGCTTATGGATCCTCGGTGACTTCCTGACTTGGCTTTCACTACAAGAAAAAAGGTTTTTTATCACGGTTAAAAACCGTGATAAAAAGCTTTTTATCACAGTTTTTTGCTCCAAAACTGACCGTGATAGTATGCAGTGTGATTAAAAGTAGACTTTTTATTAAAGTTAAAAACCAAGATGGTATATTTTTTATCACAGTTAACAAACGAGATGATTAGTCCATCTAACACCTCATTTTTCAAATGTAATTAAAAAGATCATATTTATATGATCAAATTGAAAAACCGTGATTGTTTAGATGATATTTATCTCAGTTTTGAATCAAACTGAGATGTTTACTCTCTTTTATCACATTTAAAAAATGTGATTATTTTTCTTATTTTATTTTTAAAAAAAATACAATAACAATACCCTACTATTTAATAAAAAAATATTGTCAGGAATGGGCATACATAAATTTCCAAAACTGAACATCACAAGAATTTTACATCACCAAATAAAATACAAATAACATTGTTTTTCAATACAAAAATCATAAACTTAATTGTTCTTGTGCATAAATATCTAAAAAGGTGATAGCACAATACCCATATCATGAACTTCATTTTCTTCTTCATCAAATGTAGAGATGTAATCAGCTGAAATTTAGAAAAACAACAATGAGAATTTCAAATTGCAAGTACTCATATAACAAGAAGCCAAAAAAAAAAAAAAAAAAAAAAAAACAGGAAATCCACCACAACTGAATTTTGTTGTTTTGCTGAATTTTGTTGTTTTGCAATTGAATTTTGCTGTTTTTGGAGCAAAATAGAGCACCTTTGCTGCAAAAAAAAAAAAACAAAAAACAAATGCAAATTAAAATAGTAGAAATATGACAACAGAATAGAAACAATTAGCCAAATGAAATAAGACTGTATATCGAAATTTTCTATTTATACAAAATTCTACACTTGTTCTATTAACAAAGAGAAAAAAATGAAAAGTGAAAAATGAAAAAAAAAATCACCATGCATTTGCACTAATCAACCTTGTTCAACATAAATCCATTTTAGTTGGACATTGGTTTTGTAACAGCCGCCACATCGACATAAAATAGACAACAAAGTGAAAATTGCAAAGACAAATAAGTCTTTTAACAACCACTTTGAACCCCTCATTATTTGTGTCACTGAATAGGTCTCCCAAATTTCTGTTTATGTTACCAGTTCATTCTGCTCCCAAATTTTAGAGAACAAATTTCTGTTTCTGCTAAGTATTTTTTTTTAGTAACAGAAACAGAAATAACAAAATGTCTCTTGGTTAGATCCCAGGATCTTATCTTATGCCCCTAAAATGGAAGTATTGGGTAAGGTAGAGTTTGGTTAGGTGGCTTTTGCAAGTGTTTCTGTTCTAAAATTTCTGTTAGAACAGAAATATAAATACGACAACACAAAAATATGTTATTGTTCTGCTCCCAGAAATTTGTTCCAAAAATGGGGAACATAACCAGTACTCTTGGACCAATTCTTTTTCTTCAAACACAAGAAACAGAACGGGAAACAAAAATACTAAACAAAGGCCACCTTATTCATGTTTTTGCTCCCATATTGCTGTTTCTTTTTCAAGTTTTCTGGGAACAGAAACATAAAAAGGGAAACAGGAACACATACCATAAATGTAAATTTGATCCCACATAAAAAGATTAAGACAATAAATAAAGATACTCACTGTGTAAATGCTCGAAAAGTGTTCCATTTGGAGCATATTCAAACACCACCATTTTGGTGAAAGGCTTATCTTCTTTACAGTATCCAATTAGGTTCACAAAATTCTTGTGATTCACCTTTGATAATTTGTCAATCTGGAAAAACCCATTACCAAACAAAACGCAAATGAGTTGAATTTAAACAAAAAAAAAGCCTAAACTTAATCATATTAGCAAAGTTACATTTGTTACTAACATAATCGGTATTAGAAAAAAATGTAAAAGAAGATATTTTGTATATTAGTTTTTTGTGCCTAAATGGTAAAAGTTGGACATCATAATAACTGGAACGACATCATGCATTATTAATCAAAGAAAATATCGTCATTATTATTGCCTATCACTATAATAATGCATTATAATTATCATGAAGTCGGAACTAACCTGGAAATAGTTAAATGAACTCTTGCCAACGTCGTCTTCTGGTGCCTGTAAACAAACACAAACTCAGCTCAAGAAGAAAGGCAAAGATAACCCCTCTTCCCGACTTCATTCTAATCAAACTTTTAATGTTCAGAAACAGTAACAGGACAGAAACAGAAGCAGGAACAGAACGGGAATAGGCAGAGCAGCGTCTGGATGTTTGGAAACCAAAACACAAATTTGAAAATTCTACACAAAGAATAAATTCCACAATGGAAACTAATAAAAATTGCACAAAGAAAAAATCAAGCTTTGAAGTGATGATGTTTCCAAATGGACTCTTTCTATGTATGAAAAGGAGAAACTCTCCCCTGGCAGCCATAAAAGGTATATACAACTGTAAAAACCAACTTCATCTACTGGCAACTAAAAGCATCAAGCTCAAACTCAATGTTCATAAGCAAAATTGAAGAAGAAATGTCCGAATATGAAGGAATATCCACAGATTCTTGATGTTCATGAATAAAATTAGAAATCAAAACAACAAATAATCATAAATCAAGGAAACCGAAAGTTACCGCAATGGAGGGAGAGAGAAACTCTGAGATTTCCCAGTTGTCGCCTTCGTCGTCCTTGTGATTAGGGCTTCTTCCGCCGCCGATTCAATTTCTAGGTTGGCTAGGCAGTGGAGGTACTGCGACGTGGGACGATTTTCGCTTGAGGGTTTTGTCGAGGGTCAGATCTGAGATTTTGAGTGTTCGATTCTTGTCGTTCTCGATCTAAACGTCAGATTTGAGGAGCCTTCAGTGGCGATTTGGTTCCAGGTCGTCGATTAGGGGGTTGGCTAGGCAGTGGAGGCTCGTTTCGATTTTTGGTTTGCAACTGGTTCGTTCGTTCGTTCGTTCAAGAGAGAGAGAACAGACGAGAGACGATCGATTAGGAGATGGAAGCCCTAAATGTTCAGGAAAGAGCGCGAACACGAAAGACAATGGAGCGCGAACACGAAATTAGATCCACCGCCTTTTTTTTCGTTTTGTTTTAAGCTCCGCAGCGCTAGAATTCTCTATTGACCAATTAATCACAGTTATAAATAATAAACGTGATAAAAACTACACCCAATTATCACGGTTTATTAAAATAATGAGATAAAAAAAAATCAAATAATAAATTTTAAGCGAGATTATATCTCATTCATTTTGTTACAATCACGGTTTATTCAAAAAACGAGATGAATTATATTTACTAAGCGTGATAAAAAGTCTTTTTTCTTGTAGTGTTTGATATAACTTCTTTGTTTGTTTCTTCGGGTCCACTTCTGACATTATGTAACTCTGCACAAGACATTCCAACAGTTCTCTTCGGTATCCATTTTATTTTGGATCCGTCTTTGGTAGACATAAACTTAGGGTTCCTGAATGAACATGACACTTTAAAATGCCTAACCCTATTGCAATAATAATATCTCAAATCTGATTTATCATAGAAAGCACGAGATGTAAAATATAAATCATTTCTAACAATAGAAATATAACTATCACTGGCATGTGATGAAAGATAAGTTGGTAAAGCATATCCACTTCCTAGAAAAATCATTCTCAGAATATCTTGAAACAGTCTTAAGGTCGAATTTTGATTTTTCAAAAATTTTCTTAAGTAAATAAATTTTAGAAACAAAATTTGACCTATGCTTGGAAATCATATCAAAATTATTTTTTAAAACTCTATTTTCATTTTCAAAAGAATCTACTTTAGAGAGCAAATTATTAATTTCAAAAATAACATCCGAAAATTCTTTTGTACCACAATAATCATCCAAATACGCTTTAGATTTTCGAACACTTTTTCCACTATTTTCGAAAGAATCGATTTTTCTTTTTAAACTCAAGCTCTCTTTAGCAAATAATGTGAAAGAAAGTAATTTTTCCATAACAATATGGACATTTTCATTATCATCATCTCCATCACTACCACAAGCATCACAAGAAGCATAAACCACATTTTCATATACGCATTTACCACTATCAAAAGAGGATACACAAAACACATCATCCATGGTATGTGCACATGACCGGTTTAGCAAGGATATTAAGCCTAATCAAGCTCAAACCAGCTCTAATGTCAATTATTGGTCCAATGAGCTACCCAAGAGAGGGGTGAATTGGGTAGATAAAATTTAATCCAAATTTATAACACTTGAAAAAATAAATAATTAATTTTAATCCTAAATTAATTATTATCTTTATATAACAGTGAAAATATAATATCAACTAAGTGCATACCGAACAACAAAAATAAATAATGAAAAATAGCAGCACACCAGAAATTTATATTGGTTCACTAAACTACTATTGGCTAATCTAGTCCTCCGAGCTCCACAGAAAGTCACACCCACTAAACTCAAGATTCCTTTAAAGGTAGGCACCAAACCCTCACAATGATTCTTTTTACGGGTTCAAAATCAACCTTTACAAATTCATTTTCCCTGGCTCATGAATAACCTCTACTTTTTACAGGCTCAAGAATAACCTTTTTTTTTTGTACCTTAGGCTAAAGAATTAAAACCTTAAAAATACTCCAAATATTCTTTTACCCGGTAAGGATTGAACCGTTACAAAATTACTCACAAACCAATTCAATCAAGGAAGAATTAACATCTAATCTTTTTATACTCTCAGGAAATATCAAAACCACAATCTCTTTATTGGAAGAGATTGAAACCAGCTACCCCTGATTAAACACTCCCAATAGTATCTAATCCGCACACAACTCACCAATTAAAAAAATTGATAAGTTCTTCTCACTCGGAACTTCTACCACCTCAGATTAATTAATACTCAATTAATGTCCTGATACTAGTGATAGAAATAAAGTGAGGAAACAAAATCTGATTATAATAAAGAATGCAGGTAGCACAATTAAGCACGTAATTAGATTAACACACAAATCGTTTTAAAAAAAATTATGCTTTTAAAGTTCAAAAACGATTTCTCAAAAAGATCAATTCACCAAGCAAGTAATAATAATTAAATATTCAATTAAAGAATAAGCTTGGAATGATTTTACCAGGAAATTACCAATGGATTGCAAAATAGATCACTAAACAACTAAGATTGGTGACGTCAAATAAATTAGCGCTTTAACTCAAGAACTTTAACTCCAGAACAATCTCACAATATTTTTCAGTAGAATATTAGAATAATAACTCTTAGAAAAGTTTAGGAACTGAATAGTTCTTGATATTGTGTCTTTGTTATGTGAAATCCATAAGTTTATATATAGGGAATTGAAACAAGCCCTCCAATAGTTAGTTTTTAAATGATAAGTATCTAAAAAACACTTATAGATCCCATATATCATTATCTTTCATTTTAGCTATATTTGACTTAATTATAGCTTTCAAAATATTCAAATTTGTCCCCCAAATATTTCTCAAACTCAAATCGATAGGATAGAAAGAATTATATGAACCAATTTGAGAAATAACCAAAATATATGAACCATATCTATAGGGATGACAAAATATCAATGATATATCTTTAATACTATCATATCCCTAAAATTTCTCTCATATCTCAACCATAAACGGCTAGTAACGGCTAATATTTAATCAGAATCCTCGAAATCCTCTAAACGTGAAACAGACTCATCAGTCGACTGACCAACACCCATAAGTCGACCGCTCGATTCAGGATACTAGCCAAGCCAAAATTCCTTCACCTATTGGTCGACTGCCCATCCATCATCTGTCGACCGGACGATTCAGAGAGTTTCTCAAGTCGACCTATCTGTTAACCTAGAGATTCAGAGACTTCTTGTTTTAAGCTCAAGTCGACCTACCTGTCGACCGAGAGATTCAACAACTTCATATTCTATGCATTGGTCGACTTACCAATGCCGAAATCCTCTCCTTAATTCATTTTGAATTCATTCTCATCAACATTTTTGTCCTTTTAACCGATTTCTTTTCTCGGTTAGCTCCACTAAATACTTAAATTCAATCTTAATCAATTATCAATATTTGTCTCTCAATTACACATAGGAGCAGATAATTTCATTAATTAGGATCCCATAAAAACACACATAAATTTAAAAACTTTTTGTGTCGTGTGTGATCTTAATCGGGATACATTAAGCGTAAAAATTAACCTGAGTTGTTTTTTCCTAGATTCTTCAAAATCTTTGGTCTCTTAATGTCCATCGTATTTGTCATTCTCTTTAGCATGCATAACTCTCTTTACTCAATTCTTCATGATAAATCACCAATGGAACTTTAATATTGAAATACTCAATAAAATCGTTAGTTCCACCGAAAACATCAATATTTAATTGTCCATCAAAATCTTAAGATCAACAATTTCTATTCTTAAAATCAACCTAGATTAAATCGTCAACTTAGCCTAATATTAAGATTCACTAAATTAAACTCCCTTGAGGATTGTCATTGTCAAATCTCTTAATATTTGATAAGAGGTCATATAGGAGAATATTTCAAAATACCAAAAAATTGTCTTACCTTTATTTGAAAAATGACAAAAAGAGTTCATAATAAAAAAATGATTTTCAAAATAAAAGAAAACAATCGGACTTAAACTAATTAGATTTAATTGGACATAAGGTACCGTTTTTTGACAGACGTATTGGAGGTGCCTAACACCTTATTCGAGTGTGACCGAACTCCGAACTCTTTTAAATGAATATTTAGTTTGACCGTGTTTTTAGAGTCAAAATTACTTAGGCCTTTTAAATTATTTTTCTTAAAAAAAATTGGTAATAACCTAAGACACAAATTAAACCAAATACTAGATGATGACTTTTTTTTTTTTTTTTTTTAAGGGCCTAAGTACTTTTCTGAGAAAACTTGATCAACCTTCCTCTTCGTCGAGAGTCCACCCTTATACCAGAGGGGTGCTTATGTTTGTGTTTCTTCTTCATCTCTGTCCCATCCTCTACTTTCCTCTTTCCCTTCCCCTTTGAATCGTCAGGGGAGGGCTCCATGGCATATGCAGATGACGGTGACTCAGTGCGTGGCTGGTTCCCGAATACTAACACCCGAGCAGGTCTAGTGCTTGGCTGGTTGGAGCGGTAGACGATATACGCCAAACGGCGGCTAGGGTGCCCTAGCTCTAGGATCCTTGTTGTACTGCCTTCTTGGCTAAGGCGACCTTTTGCATAACTTCCCGATCCATATATATAAAAAGGGGCGAAAGCTTTAAACAAAGAAAAAGTACAAGGGAAGAAAAAGATTCGACTGATAGGCTATACTTATCGTTGTCTAGGGGTGGGCATGGGCCTGGGAACCCACCAACCCGCCTAGCACATTTTTTTTCCGTAGGGTTTTGGTTTGATATTTTAGCTCATGGGAAAGGCTAGGGCCCTAAAATTTAGGTCCATTCATTTTTAGGGTCGGGCTTGGGTATATCTATTTTTGTTTAGGCTTGGCCTAGCCCGTTCTTTTATTAAAATATATATATAAAATATCAAGTAACCCTAATTATTCACTTTCATTTTCTACCTTTGCCTCTCTGCCTCAGTCCCAAAAATAGCAATGTGTTGCCTCTGTCCCTCCCTACCCTAGGGGCCTTATTTTGTCGTCTCTCAGTTGCTCGTCCTCGATCGCTATATCACCTCACCTCACTGTCAATCGTTGCCTCTATGTCTCTTATGCTTCTTCGCAATGATCTTGCCTCGTCATTGATCATCGCTTCTCAATCGCTCACACCTAGCCATTTCCACCGCTGACCACTCACCCTTGTCGTTTAAAGCTTCGCCGCGACGGAGTTTAGGTAATAACATAAATTGATTTCTGTTTATGCTTCGGATTCATGATTTATTATTTTGTTTAATAAAATCCTATATCGATTTTGTTGGCCCAAAGATATATCCAAAAGGGAGTAAATTGGGTAGTTAAAAAAATTAAATAAATAACTTTAATAAATCAAACCACTTCAATTTTCCTACCAGTTATAATCCTGATATTAGGGAGAAATGTATTTAACTAAGTGTACAAGCAAACTGATAATGATAGAGAAATTGACACCAAAATTAATAGAGGTTCCTCGTTCCTAAGCTCCAGCAAGGAAATCACAATCCACTAATGTTGATCCATTTCCCAAATAGGAATCAAACATTTACAATCTTTTTCACCGGCGCATGATTAATCTAATTTCTTCCCATGCTCAGCTTCAAACCTATTATTTTCCTAGGCATAGAATTAACCTAATTATTTTCACAGGCTCATAACTAAACCTATCATTTTTCCAGGCGCAGTATTAACCCTCATTAGACAATGTCCCTTTATGCCTAATCCACTCTCTTTTAGGCCAGGTACAGTTAGGTCTAAGTTACAACTCACAAACACAAAAACAAAATAACAAGTTTCTTTTCTCAGGAGTTTCTACTGTCTCAATTCAAATTTAAACTCATTTAATGTCCTGATAAGCTACTGATAGAAATTATGTAAGATAATAAATTTGATTTTTCAACAGTTAAAGCACAAAAATTCAAATACTTAGATTATCAGGAAAATCGTTTCTAAACAATTTTCAATATATTTTATCAAAATGATTTTCAATCATAAATACAACAAGCTCAAATTCTTAAAATATATAAAAATCATGTAAAGCGCAATTAATTTGAGCAAGTACGAATAAATAGAGTGTTCTCATTGGGATTTTCTGGAAAGAGATGTAAGTAATAGCGATGTAGAATCAAACCTAAAATTTTTGCAAATATAGACTTTTGCACGATCAAGAAATTCTTCAAAATGATTTTCCCAAAATATATTTAAAAAAATATACACTATCTCATTAAAAAAAAATTGATTTGATCTAAATTCCTAATAAATTAAAAATGAAATTTGTTGGTCTATATGTAAGGGATTTGAATCATGCCTATACCACTATATTTTGAAAGATATGCTAAAAATGGCTTGTATAGAACCCATATATAGGATAGATTCAAATCAGCTTTATTTAACCAAGAATAAAACTTTAAAGCACTAAATTTAGTCCTAAAAAGATTTTGATTTAAACCTAAAAGGATAGAAAGAAGTTTGACCTATATAAATTACAAAATTAGTAAATATATGGACTAAATCAAAAGATCTTCAAAATATAAAGTATATATTTGAAATATAGTCAAAACCCATTAAAATAATATATTTCAACGTTCAAATGCTTGAAAATGGGTGGAAGATCTTTGAAACCCATTCTGGTCAAAACAAAAAAAATACCAAGTCGGTCGACTGACGTATCCATCGATCGACCAGATATCTTCCAACAGATAATTTTCTAGCCATTGCAAAAGAATTCGATCGACTATTTTAGGTACTGAATCGACCATTCAATTTGTCAGTCGACCAGATAGCCTAAAAGTCCAAAAAACACCAACATGAATCAAATGGTCGACCAGTCTATGAGTTGGTCAACTGTTCAAGCTAAAAAGATGATTTTTCAAAATTTTCAAACATTTTCTTGATCGAGTATTTAGGAAAATCATTTGATCGCATAAATTTCACTTCTTGTCACTTTAAAATTATTTCAAGTTAATTTTAAGTGTCGAGTGTGATCCTAATCAGATTGCATTAAGAGATTAAGAAGAATTGAGTTGTTTACTTAGGAAAAAAAATCTTCATGCTAAAAGGTTCTTCAATATCTGCATTGCAACCAAATTGATTTTTATCATTTCTCTTCCTAAATTTTCTCATTCAAGCACTAAAATTAAAATTTGAAATACTAGATAAACACATTAATTCCTCAAAATATCAATATTTATTGTTTCATCAAAACATCTAGGGTCAATATATTTATTTTGTGTTTCTATTCAGCAATTATATAGTGTTTTGTAAGGAATTTGTTTAGTGTTCTGGGAATTTGTTCGGATTTTGTTTTGTATTTCTGTTTTGCAGTTGAGTTGTGTAGTATTCATAGGTTTTGTTCATATGTGGCATTTGTTTAGCGTTTCGTTCCCAGATTAAAATAGTTTAGAGTTTGTTTAGTGTTTAATTTAAACAATTTAACATTTGTTTTATGAAATAAAACCGTTTAGGGTTTCTTTAGTGTTCAACTTAAACAGTTTAGCATTATTTTTAGTGTTTTGTTTCTAGATTTAAACAGATTGAAATAGTTTAGCATTTATTTACTGTTTTGGATTTTTTTTTGGTTGACCTATAGTTAATTAATATAGAATTATAGATGTATTTATTTTATTTCGGTATGGATGAACCTATTTTATTTTAGCATGTTATGTGGATAATGTGTTTTATTTATTTTTTTTATGAAAATTAATATTTGTAAGTATTAATTACTATGTATAAATATAATTTATAATTTTCATTTGTTATTTTAGTGATTATTTTTAAACTATAAAAAACATTATAAGGTGGGGCCTAGACTTGAAATTTTTTACAGCAGGCGAGCTTGGGCACGATAATAGGGTCTAGCCATAGGGACAGGTTCGGGCTCGGGCCTACCATATTTGTAATACCCTAGGTAGAGCCCCACTCGAGCCAGATCCAGCTTGACCCATGACCAACCGTACTGTTGTTCGAGCTATGAGGTAAGGTGGCCAGTGAAAGTGATGGGCAACGATAAAAGTGTATGTCGAAGAGGGAGGCCTTGATCAACTCCTTTGCGTCGTAGAAGTCAGTACGGATCACTTGATCGCGAAGTTCGGTGAGCTCTAGGCTCAGTCCAGAGAGCTTCTTTGCCTTCTCGTTCATTGTGCAAAAAAAATTAGTAAAAGTCTACGAAAAATGCCCATCGACCAACCAGGTATAACCCCCTTACCAACTTGCCCCCATGTCCACTGGACAGGAGTGGTGTGGTCCCTCTCTCACGGGTCGAACTCCTAGCCATCTCCACCAAGGAAGAAGAACTTCTCCTTTTATCTATAAATGAAGAGTCTAAGCCAGTCATGAAGGCCAACTTGTAGAAATATAGCACCACCCTCCTCCACTGGCCAACGACTCGGTGAAGAAGAGCACCCGAAACAGGTCGGTGGTCGAGGTAATCCTCTCAGCATAAAAAATTATATATGCCGCCACCATGATACAGACACTATTTGGTGCGAGTTGTGATTAACACAACCCTCGCGACTGACATATGGTCTGGACCCATAGGTGCAGTCCGAACCAAAGACCCAACCTCAATTTGTCAAGGCAGATGGCGATTTGCCTTGGCGATGGTCGGTGTGCCTGATTGTCTGGACCCAAGAGCGACGCACAAACAGTGCCCAAAAAGATGTACATACTCTAGGCCTCCATCAACTCATTCTCGGTCAGGATCAACTGAAATTTCCATACAAGATTGGAATGAGACACCTTGAAACAGGCAGCACCCTAAGCTCTCTGAGGCATCACACAAGCCCGAGAAGTAATAGGCACCCCCATCCTAGATATAGGCCACTGTTACCTCATCCGATCCTCAATTAACCTTCGGGTATCGGGAAGAGATCACTTCCCCATCCCCATCAGGCCGACCAACCACCCTTTCTAGAAACGAACTGGCCAAAATAGTGCCACCAATCGAAAGAGTTCGAATAGGGAACAAGTGGAAGAATTGCCTCCGATGATCCGATGACCACCCACCCTACTGATAAGGAGGAGAAAAAATTGCCTCTGACGATGATGACCCCAAACTTATATATATATATATATATATATATATATATATATATATATATATAAGAAGGAAGAGAGGGTGATCGATGCACAGGCCATAATAAAGAGCAAAGAAAGAGAGAGAGAAATAAAGTACTATGAAACGAGTACCTGGCACATAAGGGCTCTCGATATTTCAAAAAAGATGCAAAATGACAAATGAGGGTCTGGGACCCCCTTTATATAAGGCTTGGAGAGGGAAAGATGAAAAGCCACTATCTGACAGACTAGAAGGCGATGATCTGTGTGTCTGATATGGTAGAGGGGACGCGTGTCAGCCATCCAACGCCCCCCCCCCCCAATTTTCCATCTGCAGCAAGACTGCTTTCTGTAATACAATAACCGGCGTCGACCGCAACAACCACTACTCCTCAACATCTCTTACCTCGCTACTCTAAAGTGATTGGTAATTGTGTTTTATCTGATGAACTTTATAGTTTGTTGTTGTGATCTGATTGTTCTTACAATGTTGAAAACACTACTGCTAAATGATATGTAACGAATGAAATATCTTCGTTGTTGTGGTATAAGCGTTTGGGGCACATTTCTAAAGAATGAGTATAACGTTTAATTAGTTCTGAAATTCTTTCTCCTCTTGATTTTGATGACTTGGGAGTTTATGTTGATTGTGTGAAAGGAAATTTAACAAATACCAAGAAAAATAATGCCACTCGTAGTTAGAATTTGTTGGAGATTATTCATACAGACATCAGTGAGCCTTACTCGACTACCTTATGTGGCAACAAGTACTTCATTATATTTATTGATGATTTCTCCCGACATTGCTATACTTTTTTTATCAAAGAGAAGGCAAATGCTCTTGAAATGTTCAAAGTCTTCCAAACAAAAATTGAGAAACAATAGGAGAAAGTCATCAAGATTGTGAGATCTAATCGAGGTAGTGAGTATTATGGGAAGCATGGCGATTCCAAACAACAAAAAGAACCTTTTGCAAGGTACTTGTAGGATAATGGTATTGTTGCTCAATATACTATGCCTAGAAGTCCTTAACAAAATGGCGTGGCAGAAAGGCGCAACCGTACTCTTATGGAAATGAAGAGGAGCATGATGAGTATATCGAATTTGCCAGAATACTTGTGGGGGTGAATCCATCAAAACAGCAACCTACATTCTGAACCGTGTTCTTAGCAAGTCAGTGACTGAAACACCGTTTGAACTGTAGACGAACAGAAAATCCAGTCTAAATTATTTCAAAGTATGGAGATGTCCATTTGAGGTGAATATCTACAATCCTTTTATGAAGAAGTAAGATTCGAGAACTATTAGATGCTACTTTATAGGGTATCCTAGTCACTCAAAAAAACACAGGTTTTATTGTACGACTTGTGGCACTAGAGCTGTTGAATCTCAAGTAGCAAAATTTTTGGAGTTGGGTGTTGCTGATGTTATTCCCTCTCAGTTTGATGAAAGAGTGAAACCCATTGATGTTGTTTCTTTACCTTTTCGAGCCTCAGATGTCATCTCTTATGATATAGCCATTGATCGAGGGATTCAGCGAGGAATAGATATTGTCATTTCCCCTACTACTGAAATAACGCCTATTGCAGATGAGATTCCTTCGACCAAAGAGCCTGCAAATGAGTTTTCTTCTGAAGTACAAGTGAGGAAATCACAAAGAACTAGAAGGGTTGTCATTTCTAACGACTATTATGTTTACCTTGGAGAGAGAGAGTATGACATTGGAGAAGAAATTGACCCAACTACTTATCTTGAAGCTCTCAATAGTAATCAGGCAAATGAATGGCTAATTGTCATGGGGGATGGGATGCAGTCTATGTCAGATAATGATGTTTCGAAACTTGTTGATCTTCCCGAATGATATAAACCCATTAGATGCAAATGGGTATTCAAGACCAAGAGAGACAACAAAGGGAATGTTGAAAGATTCAAGGCTCGATTGGTTGCTAAAGATTATATACAACGAGAAGACATTGATTTCATAGAGACTTTTTCACTAGTTTTCACCAAAGATCCATTTAAGCTAATTATGTCGTTGGTAGCTCATTTTGACTTAGAGCTTCACTACATGGATGTCAAGATAACTTTTCTCAATGAAAATTTGAGTGAGGAGATCTACATGTCACATTCTGAAGGATTTGAGAAAAATGGGAAAGAGAACATGGTATGCAGAATGAAAAGGTCCATTTATGGTCTCAAGCAAACTTCTCGTTAGTGGTACTTGAAATTTGACAAGATTGTAACATCTTTTGGTTTTGTAGAAAATAAGTTTGATCAGTGCGTCTACATGAAAATCAGTGGGAGCAAGTTCATTTTCATGGTTCTTTACGTCGATGACATCCTGCTTACTAGTAGCGATGTGAATTTCCTGAATGATACCAAACATTTTTTGTTTGCTAATTTTGACATGAAAGATCTCGAAAGTATCTTTTGTCCTGAGTATTGAGATTCATCGTGATAGATCTCGAAACCACCTTGGGCTATCTCAGAAAGCCTATATCGATCATGTGCTTAAAAGATTCAATATGCAGACGTGCAAAGCTGGTGATGTACTTGTTGTGAAGGGAGATAAACTCAGCAATGAACAATGTTTGAAGAATGATTTGGAAAAAGATGCCATGAAGTCTGTTCCATATGCCAGTGCAATTAGTAGCCTGATGTATGCACAAGTATGTACGAGACCTGATATCGTCTTTATTGTTAATGTTCTTAGTAGATATTTGTCGAACTCTAGGCATGATCATTGGGTTGGTGCAAAGAAAATTATGAGATATCTACAAAGAACGAAGGACTTTATGCTTGTGTATAGGAGAGTTGATAATCTCGAAGTAGTTGGATACTCAGATTCTGATTTTGGTGGTTGTTCAGACGATAGCAAATCTACTTTAGGATACATTTTTGTGCTAGTTGGTGGAGCCATTTCATGGAAAAGTGTCAAGTAAAGCCTTATTGCATCCTCGACTATGTATGCTAATTTTGTAGCTTATTATGGTGCATCCTCTTAAGCTGTTTGGCTAAGAAATCTGATATTGGAGCTACAAGTTGTTGGTTCCATCTCTTGACCCATTGTGATTTTATTGTGACAATAATGTTGTTGTGTTATACTCCAAGAACAATAAGATCAGTACAGGTTCCAAGTATATGGAAATCAAGTACCTCACAGTCAATAACTTAGTGAAGAAAAGAGATATCGTGATTGAGCATATAAGAACTGAGTCCATGCTAGTTGATCCTCTAACCAAAGGTTTAAGACCCATAGCGTTTAATGAATATATTATGAATATGGGTGTCATTGAGTCTTTCGATTCTTTTATTTAGTGAGAGTCTTTGTAATTTTCTTTATTTTGTGTAAACATTGATAACTATTGTTATGCGATTTGCAAAATTGAAATCTATTTGACGATCATCATTATTACATATTATATTATTGCATGTCGTATTATTTAAATTGAATATATAGCATAGTATCTTAAGGTATTGCGAGCCTTAAGAATTACAGTTATATAGTTTATTGCATGCTATATTATTTGAATTGAATATATAATATGATATCTTAAGATATTGTGCCTTAAGAATTATAGTTGTATACTTTTGGTTGTTACAAAATACTATTTTGAGATTTCGTAGTCAACTGTTAGTGGCATATGACTTGTTAAAGTCAAACAATTTCATTTTGTTGAGAAATTGTAACAATTTCATTTTGTTGAGACATTGCAATTACAATTTTATTTTGTTGAAAAATTGTAATGAGAACCGATAAGAAACAATGCATATAGATGATATCATATGTTGCCATTGATTTCTTACTACACTACTAGTCTTACGATCCATGTCGATATGATTATAAGTATTAGTAACTATAAAGAGTCTTATGTTTGTAAAGATTAACATATAGACAATCATAGTTTAATATTAAGATCATGTTGGACTGGATAAGTTTATCAAGATGCTACTTATAAACTATCATTTCTTTAAAAAATGTGGTCACACAAAATAAATTTTTTCTGTTATTAACCCGAGAGTCTTGTTTTCATAATTAAATTTATGAGTTCTTAAAAATCAATTAATGTAGCCCAAGTGGAAGAATATTGGATTTTTTTTTTTATTAAATATGAGCTAACATTAATTGAATTAATTGTTTTATAAAAAGGGATTAATGAATAGTCTATTATATAAGTAGTCCAATTAAATAGTGATCATATTTTGATTTGGATTTTAACATTTTTTGTGTAGAGCCCAGTTGAGTGGCAAATGTAGGTTTTTGGTCTCATTGGAACCCGTTATGAGAGAGCCAAATGAGAAACCAATATTATAAATACTAGGTCCCCTCTCTAGTTTGGATTTAGGGTTTCCTCCTATTAAGAGTCACCATAACTATTAATCTAGATCATAGAGAGGAAGACCTAGTGTGTAATTCGCTGCGACAATCAATCACCTGCAATTGCTGAAACAAATATGCTTTCGATAATCGTTCTTAAAATTGTTGTGTCCTTTTAATCATGTATGATTAAAATCTTTAATTAATTTCTGTATTATCGTGATTATGAAAATTAATCAACATATATAACTCATATAGCTCCTTGAAAGAATTAAATCTTGAATTTAATCATGAATGCTCTAAGTTGACGTGTAGGAGTGCACTCTTACGATCATCTAGTGAGGTAATTAGTTGAGGTACACGTAAATTAGTTCGGACACACCTTATTATCAAACTAAAAAAAAAAAAAAAAAACACCATAAAACATACATTCATGATCTTTAGTCCTACTATTAGAACTCAAGAGGTGTCAGTTTAGTTGATAAAGGGAGGTGTTTATTCTCTTGTCAATCATTATTCGACTCTTCCAAAGAGCATTTAAAAAATTAAATCTTGAATTTAATTCTAAATGCACCAAGTTGATGTAGAGAAATAAGTCCTTAAGATCACCTAGTCACCCAATAAAATAATTAGTCGAGGTGTGTATAAGCTGCCTCGAACATATCTTATTGTAAAACCGAAAAAAATATCCTATTATTAGATTTGGTCCACGATTGAGTTGGCATAATTTTTTTTTAAAAAAAAAAAATCAAAAATTGCTGTAGAAACGCATCCGTTAAGTTTGAGAAAGTATTACTGAAACTTTTATATCAAATTAATTATTACGTGGAATAAAAAATTGACAATAAACCTTATATACATCATCCTGTTTTACCAAACAGTAATATTGATATTTAATAATTGAAGTTGCCTTTTTCTCAATTTATTTATTTCTTTCAAGTAATCAAAACAGTGGAAAAGTTGAACGGAAGGGCGGTCTGCTGGTGGTTTGTGCTGGACTTTGCGAAAAGAGGTTTGTGGGCGTCCGGATGTGGACAGAGTTTCAACTACTTTCATTTTAGAAGAGGATCCTCTCGTCACGTCTTGTTTGGGTGGTGGTGGAATATTTAATACCAAAACAAATAATTAAAAATATAATAAAATTAAAATTACATCTATTTTAATAGTTTAAGGATTTGAAGTATGTTGATATCGAAATATGAGTACCACCCATAGTTGACCTGGTCAGGGTTGAGGTGGATTTTCATTGCTCAAGTGGAGGTCTTGTGTACGGAGAGTATTGTCCAATGAACGATCCACGGTCAATAGTCAAAATCCTTCAAGTCCAAGCTTATATCTGCACAAAGACTTTCTGAGATGTGCCTAGTGAAGTCCCTCCAGCGTGAGAGTACGATTTTTGCCTTAAGTGAAAAATACTAGCATTACGTGAAACAGTTAATATCTTACTATTTATAGGAGTGACATTGAATTAATCCGGCCAGATTACGACTATAAGTGCAGTCATTTAATATAATCCAGTGCGTGGCCAGTGAGGAGATGCAAGGCATGACCTAAGCACATGGGCCTTGTGCTTTTGCCCACAAAAAAAGGCCCATGGGCTGACCTGAAGGACTAGGAGGTAGCTCAACCCACGGACGCGTAGGAGCTCGTTTGGTGGTTTGGTGATCTTGCTCGGTGGCCATTGGGTGAAGGCCAAACCAAAGCTCGTGGAGGTGAACCCCTCAACCCTACTCGTTAGGTGGTGGTCGGTGTGGGGGTCGTGACGACGACAACCCAATTGAGCTTGATGGGCTGTGGTCGTGAAATGACAGGTGTCTATTGGTCTTTTGTTGCTGGAGTGGACCCTGGGTAGTCTAGTCACTGTGATCGATGGGCATTGACCTATTAAGATATCTCATTCGTGTCCCCAACTTGCCATGTGTTAGACTCTGAACGGTCATCGGTGGTCGGTGAAAATACCTCTCTTAGTTGCCCCCTAAGCTAGAGTAGCGAGGTAAGAGATGTTGAGGAGTAGTGGTTGTTGCGGTCGACATGGGCCTCGACGAAGGGGACGCCGGTGTCACAACAGTCGACGTAGAGATTGTAGAGAGAGAGTAGAGGGTGCAGCTGCCATTGATTGAAGCAGTCGTCGACATTGTGCACGGGGCCATATTCTGAGGTTCCTAATATACCCCTCCATCTTCGTATAATGAAAGCGAATGATGGGCAAACCACAACCTCCTTCTTTGTTAGGTTTCTTCGTTTGCCAATATCTTTCCCAATGAAATCCAAATCTTAGATTATGATGGAATCCCAAACAAGGGGTGGAGTTAGCAACCGAGAACCGTTGTAAACATACGAAACCACAAAACAATAAACAAAGATCGAGAACCAGAATTGATTAAGATGATTGATTGACGAAACCCTAATCCTTAGATTTCAAATTAAATTACCACAGATCTAGTCTAACAATGATCGACTAATTCAGATCTGATATTGAAACAAAACATTTCATGAATGTCATGGAGATAAAGACACCTATCCGAAAACAAGTAAAAATAAAAATTTATTTTTAATTTCCTATTGTGGATCCTAAATCATGTATGTTGACTCTGATACCACATGTTGATTAATTCTCATAATCACAATAATATGAAAATTAATTCAAGATCTTAATCATATATGATTAAAATGACACAACAATTTTAAGAACAGTTACCGAAAGCATAAATATTTCAGCCATTGCAAATGATTGATCGTTGTAGTGGATTACATATTAGACCTTCCTCTCTATAATCTAGATTGATAGTTATGGTGACTCTCAATGGAAAGAAAGCTTAAATCTAGACAAGATAGGGGATCTAGTATTTATAATATTAGTTTCTCATTGAGCCCTCTCATAACACAGGTTTTAATGAGACCCAAAACCTACATTTGCCACTCAACTAGGCTTTTACAAAAAAAAAATATCACAATCCAAATCAAAATATGATCACTATTTAATTGGGTTATTAATATAAATGACTATCCATTAATTCGTTTTTATAAAATAATTGATTCAATTAATATTAGTTCATATTTAATAAAAAAATTTGAACAATATATAGGAGCAATGGAACCAATACATGAGCTGTATATAAAAAGGGATATCAAAGGGAATAATCCATCGTTTTTTAATAAAATAAAATTGTAATTGTAATTTCTCAATAAAATGAAATTGTTACAATTTCTCAATAAAATGAAATTGTTTGACTTTAACAAATTATATGTCACTAACAGTTCACTACGAGATCTCAAAATAGTATTTTGTGACAACCAAAAGTATACAACTGTAATTCTTAAGGTGCAATATCTTAAGATATCATATTACATATTCAATTCAAATAATATAGCATGCAATAAACTATATAACTATAATTCTTAAGGCTCGCAATACCTTAAAATACCATGTTATATATTCAATTTAAATAATACGACATGCAATAATATAATATGTAATAATGATGATCGTCAAATAGATTTCAATTTTGCATATCGCATAACAATAGTGATCAATGTTTACACGAAATAAAGAAAATTACAAAGACTCTCACTAAATAAAAGAATCAAAAGACTCAATGACACCCATATTCATAATATATTCCTTGAACGCTATGGGCCTTAAACTTTTGGTTAGAGGATCAACTAGCATGGACTCAGTTCTTATATGCTCAATCACGATATCTCTTTTCTTCACTAAGTTCTTGACTGTGAGGTACTTGATTTCCATATGCTTGGAACCCGTACTGATCTTATTGTTCTTGGAGTAGAACACAACAACATTATTGTGACAATAAAATCACAATGGGTCAAGAGATGGAATCAACAACTTGTAGCTCCAAGATCAGAATAAGTAACACAATAGAAGAATCAATTGCGTTATCATAAACTTCCATTTGAATAGAGTCTACAATAAACAACTATTCTCTGAGCATAAAGATCAACAAAATAAAATAAAAAATTATTGATTTAAAAAATATATCCCTTTTGGGCAGATTAACCTTCAAATCCACATATTTCCTTCAGAAGATAATGAAACAAATAATCCTTCAAAATTTATTCCCTTTGAACAAACAAATTTATCAAATTATTTATCTTATACAACATCTTCATGTAATTAAATTAATTTGCACAATAATCCCCTTTGGGCAAGTGAATGTACAAATTAATTTAAAATTTTCTCCATCAACAAAATAGGAACTCAAAATCTTACAAACTTTATTGGTTAAATCACTTTTGTGAAATAACCTCAATAATTCACAAACAAACGTTCTATATTGAAAAAATTAAACAATATTATCCAACAATAACAGTGCATATTAGCGACATATATGCATATGATCAAAATAAAATAAAGTACATCACAAAATGTACTTTCAATAATCAACGATCAATTATAGTTGTAAGAATTTGAACAACAATTTTACTCCACTTTTAAATTAATTATTAAACTAGTTATGTGATTTAAAACTAAGAAAGAGTGTGCATATTAAAAAAAATTGATCTAGAGAGAGCGAGTATTGCACTCCTATTTCATATAAACTAACATAATTTCTAGTAAATTTTCAACAGAAAAAACAAACTAAAAAATAATTTTGAGATAATTAAATCACATAAATAAGTAATAATTAACTAAAAATTATTTTTCACCCTCAAAATATAAAATAAATTATCTAGAAAAAAATAGAGGACAGAAAAACAAATGCACAGGAAAAACGGGGACCCAAAATTAATTCTAGTCAAACCTTAAGGTGTTATATGTTTAAATTGAAACTATTTGGATCAAAGTGAGATTCTAGTCGAACTTCCGGGGTCTAAGTGTCAAAACCCTCATTTCTAATTTTAAGAGCAAATTTCAGGGATGTCTTATAAGTAACCCTAGCGCCGTTTCCTAAATCGAAACCCTATTTCTGCCTCCCCTTTGCCGCGCCACCTTCGAAACCAGCCTTCTTTCCATAGTAGGTTGCAGATCCCTGACGTCGTCCAATTCGGACGGAATGAACTGGTTGAGTTCTCTGGGAATTGGATCGGAGATGATATCCGAGTGGTCGCGGTGGACACGGGCCTCGACGAAGGGGACGCCGGCGTCACAACAGTCGACGTAGAGATTGTAGAGAGAGAGTAGAGGGTGCAGCTGCCATTGATTGAAGCAGTCGTCGACATTGTGCACGGGGCCATATTCTGAGGTTCCTAATATACCCCTCCATCTTCGTATAATGAAAGCGAATGATGGGCAAACCACAACTCCTTCTTTGTTAGGTTTCTTCGTTGGCCAATATCTTTCCCAATGAAATCCAAATCTTAGATTATGATGGAATCCCAAACAAGGGGTGGGGTTAGCAACCGCGAACCGTAGTAAACATAAGAAACCACAAAACAATAAACAAAGATCGAGAACCAGAATTGATTAAGATGATTGATTGACGAAACCCTAATCCCTAGATTTCAAATTAAATTACCACAGATCTAGTCTAACAATGATCGACTAATTCAGATCTGATATCGAAACAAAACATTTCATGAATATCATGGAGATAAAAGATACCTATCCGAAAACAAGTAAAAATAAAAATTTATTTTTAATTTCCTATTGTAGATCTTAAATCATTTATGTTGGCTCTGATATCACATGTTGATTAATTCTCATAATCACAATAATATGAAAATTAATTAAAAATTTTAATTTTAAGAACGGTTACCGAAAACGTAAATGTTTCAGCCATTGTAAATGATTAATCATTGTAGTGGATTACACAATAGAGCTTCCTCTCTATGATCTAGATTGATAGTTATGGTGGTTCTCAATGGAAAGAAACCTTAAATCTAGACAAGATAAGGGACCTAGTATTTATAATATTAGTTTCTCATTGAATCATCCCATAACACGTTTTAATGAGACTCAAAATTTACACTTACCACTCAATTAGGTTTTTACAAAAAAAATATTACAACCCAAATCAAAATATGATCACTATTTAATTGGATTATTTATATAAATAATTATTCATTAATTTATTTTTATAAAATAATTAATACAATTAATATTAGTTGATATTTAATAAAAAAAATTCCAACAATATATAGGAGCAATGAAACCAATACATGAGCTGTATATAAAAAGGAATATCAAAGGGAATAATCCATCGTTTTTTAAGTCATCGTGTGCGTTGGGCTGTGAGAAAGACCGAGAGCGAGAGATGTCAAATACCAGCGCCAGCAGCAGTCCACCCTATGAGGTGGAGGAATGCAGAGGCGTCCTTCGAGTTTACAGCGACGGCTCCATTGTCCGCTCCACTAAGCCAAGCTTCGAAGTCCCCGTTCACGACGATGGCTCCGTTCTCTGGAAAGACGTCCTCTTCGACGCCAACCACAACCTTCAGCTCCGTCTCTACAAGCCAGCATCACCCACTTCCTCAAAGCTCCCAATCTTCTTCTACATCCACGGTGGCGGCTTCTGCATCGGCTCTCGTTCATGGCCCAACTGCCAAAACTACTGCTTCCGGCTATCCTCTGAGCTCCAAGCCGTGGTCGTCTCCCCTGATTACCGGTTGGCTCCGGAGAACCGGCTCCCTGCTGCCATCGACGACGGCTTCACGGCTACTAAATGGCTCCAATCACAAGCCGTGGGTGAGGAAGCTGATGAATGGTTAACTGACGTGGCTGACTTTAGCCGTGTGTTTATTTCGGGTGACTCTTCCGGCGGCAACATCGCACACCACTTGGCTGTTCGGCTGGGAGGAGGTTCACCGGAGTTGGAGCCGGTCAGGGTGAGGGGCTATGTTCTGTTGGCACCTTTCTTTGGTGGAACCATACGGTCGAGGTCCGAGGCTGAAGGTCCAAAAGACGCATTTTTGAATTTGGAGCTCATTGACAGGTACAATTCAAATTCCATGCTCTTCTACTTCAATTTGATTCTGGTTTACACAAAGTACTTATATGAAAATAGGCTGGAGATGTCCATTAGATTAAGGTAACATTTGCTAGTGGTTTTTCTTCAAGGTTTTGTTTTTGCTTTCAAATATCTGTTAGGACATAAAAGCGGAAATATGGAGAAAACGTGTCTGGAGGATTTTAAGATTTATAGAAGGGAAAATTAGCGGGCAGCACCAAATTATGGATTAATACTAATTGTTTGTGATTAAACTAATTAATCACATTGATTTAATTTTTTGAACTGTTTAATCTAAATTTTAAAATGGCCAAAAATACTTCTGAAAGATTTGTTAAATTTAATAGTTTTTTTTTTTTTTTTTATTAAAAAAAACAAGTTTTTACAAATAATAAGCGTCCTAGTCTACGAATATTATTTTCGACATCCAAACAAAGACGAGTGTTATGATTGTGTGTTTCGCAGAAAACATATACCCCCTATTTTAGAAGTACTTCATATTATATGTAACACTAATAACAATGTATTTTTATTGTCTTGTAACCCATACCATGTTGAATTTAAAATAGATTTCTATCCAATGTTAAAAAAAAATAATAATAATAAAATAAAATGTTACATTTAACATCCAAACAAGCAATTCATGTTATATGTAATACCAACACATAAATATAACCATATATTTTTTCATCTTATAATGCATACCATGTTGAATATAAAATAGATTTCTATTCAATGTTAAAAAAAACGAATGTTATATTTAACATCCAAACAAGCAATTCATGTTATATGTAATACCAATACATAAATATAACAATATATTTTTTCATCTTATAATGCATACCATGTTGAATATAGCATGGATTTCTATCCAATGCTAAAAAAAATCAGTTGACATTTCAATTTAAAGACAGTGAAACAAAGACCATTCTTATGTAATTTGACAACGAAAACAGTGAATATATTTGGGACAAATATTTGATAATTTAAAAGTATTTTTCTTGTAAACTAACCGCTCCACAAATTGAGGTATATGCGTATAAACGGAATTGTTGATTGATCGAGAATGAAAAATAACGATATTTTAATATGGATAAATCAGATCATATATTTTGAAAGGAGTACTGCTTGCATTGAAATTATTTTGTTTACATTTGGTAATTTTGATGCTAAAAAAAGATGGAAAACAGGCCTTTTATAGAATGCATTTCCGAGAATATAACGAAAGCACTTTTTTTGTTCCAATATTTGCATTTCCGTTCTGAGAAGACACCTGATATACTCATATGAATGGAATTCTTCCCCTTTGCAAAAGGTTTATGGTACGAGACGATATAGCCTGAAAACGAGAAAACTAATAATCAATAATGACTGACTTGGGTATATATAGGTTTTGGAGACTATCATTACCCGTTGGAGAAACTACAAACCACCCACTGGTGAACCCATTCAGGCCAACGAAAACACTGAATCTGGATCCAATCCTTGTGGTGGTTGGGGGAGCTGACCTATTGAAAGATCGAGCACACGACTACGCCCAGATGTTGAAGAGTCATGGAAATAGTGTAGAGTATGTGGAGTTCCAAGATAAGCAACACGGCTTCTTCACCATTGATCCCAATTCGGATGCCGCAAACAAGTTGATGCGAATCATCAAACGATTCATTGCAAACAACTCCTAGAAAGGTCACATTGGATAAGTACTTGGGTTGCCAGTGGGATATATATTTCTATGGACTTCATGAGGCGGTCGCATCAAATAAATTCTGGTACGTCTTATCTGTTGTACTCTTTGATGATGACGTATATTTCTAAATTGTATTTTTCTGGTACATTTTGTGCTGTAATTTCCCAAGCAATAACTCTAATTTTCTTGTGTAATGTTTGGAAACTCAAGCTCATTTCATATCCAATAATCCTATGAATTGTCCTAGAACAAGGTTAATAGGCAATCATTTTTTAAGACAAATTATGCAATTTCTTTAAGATTAAAATTCAGTTAATAAACTATGTGTGAGCACGTGAATATTAAGTTATTGTCACCATACAGATATACTGCAGAAGTAAAAAATTAGTGACAGAGATTTTTTACCAGAAACTCTTTAAGTTGCACGACATATAGAACAAATATGATAAACCACTCTCTACCTCTTTCCTACCTCAGATGTGATAAAAATTGAACTATCTCTTGTTATTTAAATAAAAAAGTGGCACACCTGGTAGGTAAATCCATTAAACCTCTTCTTTTATTGTTGGTGTCCCTCTAAATATATAATATCAATGATGATCCTCCATTAATACATTTTTGGGGTTTATGTAGATGTCATTATTAGACTTATCGCTATCCTTACTCTCATTAATTTTATTCCATTTCTATCAATATCATATTATCCACTAATACACTCATTAAATCTTAGACTCTCAGCTAACAAACTCATTACTTGTAGTTCATATCTAACAAGTAATTTTCAAACATTTGGATAATTCTTAATCAACCATTAAATTTACTAACAAATAAATACATCTGTACAAATACAAATACATTTTCCCTAAATGAAGTGTATCGTTGCTTAGACGCCAAAAAAAAAAAAAATGTACAAATACTTTGGGTAAACACAATGCCTTATCTTCCAAACTTAAAATGTAATCTATTACGTGGACTTTTGATTTAAAAAAAAAAAAAAAAAAAAAAAAAAAAAAAAACAGAGTCATTTCACACATTAGATTTGAAACAGCAGCAACCATCGAACAAGCTCAAATTGGCCAGTAGCATAAGCTCATCAATTGCATTTGCAAAAACTCTAATACTTCAAAAAAAAAGACACCTCTTTTTAAGACTTGAGGCCCTTTGAGTTACTAATAGAAAAAAAAAAAAAAAAGATAAGGGCAACAACAAAATGAAGTAGTTGCATGGATTTTTAAAACAAAAAGTAATTAAATCATGCACACGCATTGTGTGTGCCATGCGAGTCATGAATTAATGTTATATTTAAGCAAAATTGGAGAGATCAAATTGAAATTTGGTAGCTCTTCCAGAAATTAATATTCAGCATTACAGAATAAGTCTTTCAAAAGGATTGAATATGCCAATTTAAAGACAATTAAACCAAAACTGACCAAATTGACTGACCCTATTTGACCAATGGTTTACTAAATATACCGATATATCACTAGGTAAAAATCATATTAAGAGATATCAAGTCCAAGATTTTACATGGATGCCAATAAAGAAGTGCAAATATTGATAAATTACCTAAGAAATGGGAGAGACATACCATTTTTCCAACTGTGTAGATATTGTTAAGTGTTTTCTTCATCATCTATTTCTTCATCTCCAACATCAACTCTTTCATTATCATCTTCTAATTCACTTGCATTTGCTTCTGGCATGAATATTTGAGAATCATCAAAAAGCATCCCGAGACGCAAAAAAATACAAGTAATGATGGTGTCATATAAAACGTTACATCAGATAAATCTCTCATAAAAACCGATAGCCTATTGCACCAAAGTCTCTCCTCTGGCATTAAAATCGTCCTAGAAAGAGTTGTCCTCTCATTCAATTTCAAGCTGGTGGACTTCATCTCCTCTTACAAGAACCTTCTACCACTGGCCTCTTGGACCTTCAATACCTGAAAAGACCGATTCACGTCCATCTTTAATAGATTGGAAAAGGCAAGTTGCACAACTATCAAAAGTATGATTGTCCCCTAATGCTATTGCCAGTTGTGGATTAATAGATACCATGGAGCAACTGTCCATGTGTCGGGCTGCCAGATTTGGTACGTAGATTCTTGGATTTGGTAAAGTCTTAAATTTTAAGGGTGTGGATGCAGCAGGATACACGGACATATATCTATATATACACCCAACACACGCGTATTAAATAAATAAATAAATGCGGAAGCACATAGCCACAATAACGAAATAAATAACTAATAAAGGAGTTGTTTAAAATTCCATCTTCTAATCAACAAAATATCCAACCTCTGAAAAAACAATATTTGCGAGCTCGCTACCATACAACTCGTGCACTCCAAGTCCTATTCACTGTGCATAAGCAAAAGGGCATCCATATTAGGGTAGTTAAGGCAGTATATGTAGGCAACCAAAGCATTACACACAACTAAATACCTTTAAATATAGAAACCAATTGACCAAACCAATCACCAAAGCTTGTAGACTAATGTAACTGACACTGATTTATGGACATTATTAACCACGGTTACCGCTGTATTTACCTCGCCTTAATCTGGATGAAGAGCCAACCTCCTTTGCACTCATATGAGTGATTGTTTCATAAAGACCAACATATCAGTGATAATTTTCATAAAGAAAGTCGTTTAATATTTTTACTTCATTCATATTTTCCGTAATCTATAATTTAGTTTTAGTTCTAGTTCCTCCCCCCCCCCATTGGCAGGTAGGATTGTGGACAAATAAAATTTTCTTCTTGAAAATGAGAGCCATGAAACATGGACAAAGGGCATATAATTAACAAATTTCATCCGACATAGATAATTATTTTCATATAAAAAAAAGGGGCATACAAGAAAGACCAAGAATAGTGAAAGTAATACCATATTATTGGCCTTTGATCCATTCACCTAATCTTAGTGAAAGTAATACCATATTATTGGCCTTTGACCCATTCACCTAATCTTTGCTTTACTTGCTTGAGGACGTCATTGCCATTGGATACACTACAACAAAAATGACCTATCGGAGCACGAAAAAGTATCGCGACAGAACCCCTGTTGCAACACTTAGGCTTTTTGGAACACTTAAACTAGTGCCCCATAAAAAGTCACCCCAATAAGTTATAAGGACACTATATAGTGTCCTTTTTATTTGAACTTGTTGAGGCAATAATAAGTATCTTATAAGATAACTACTAGGAGACCATATATTGTCTCTATAGCATTTTATATTTTTTAAATTATATATATTAAAACACTACAAAGTATTGTGAAAAACCTCTATTAGGACACAAGAATGTGTCGCAAAATTGTCAAAAAGAACCAACACATAAGAACACTATTTAATGTCCCAAAAAGTATCTAATTTTTTTTTTTATATATATAAAATTTAAAATATCAAAATACTCTAAATTCAAACAATAAAAACTAAAAATTCCTCACAATACAAAATACATAAAGAACTCAAATTTTTGCATTAAAAATGAGGGAATTAAAAACCCCAGAGATACACAAAATTATACCTGTCATGGGTCACTACTTTCTTTCAATATCTAAGTCACCATTCGTAAATAAAAACAAGATTTAAGTACAAAAGTAATATACATTCTAAAGCACTAAAATTTAAGTGGGAAGTAGCAGACACATGAAGGGGATAGAAATAATATTGGAAAGATAAGTATGAGCAATCGCACTTGTATCGCTCACAATAATGCAGCGCCATCTCCCAAACAGCGCCATCTCACAATAAACCATTGCAATCAGATACCTTGCTCATATTCCTGAACTCTCCTGTCCACTTCTTCAACATCAGCTGATTGCCTCAAAATTCCTTCCACTTTAGTTCCTGATAATAAAGCAATTCGTAGTTACGTAATCTCATATTTCAAAGAGCAACTACGAAAATAAACTTAAAACCCAAATGTTCAACTTTTATACTTCCTCATAATATTGACCAAATTGTCCCTTTTCCTTGAACTAAGCATGCATTCCATGTGGTAAGAAAGGAGAGAAAAAGGAGGTAAAACTTTCAGCTTGTTCCTCTTCAAAAGATAACAAGAAAAGAGACACAAGGAGAACCTATAAAATTGCTTCTACTTTTATTTTTTATTTGCATTCCCTCTTAAACAAAATAAGCTGATAGGATAAATAAGTCAAGTAGGTATCTTATTTTCAATCAAGGGACTAAATAAAAATTCACATCATGCATGAACTCTTGATATAAATCTGGTAGAATACCAGAGAGTTATTAATGGAGTTGAAACATCTTAATATACTGAGTGGGGGTGTTCGGATTTACATGAGGTTAATAACAATCTTATCTAAATCTAAACTAGTATCCAACACAGAGATTCGAATTTAGTATGCCAAGAATTCTATGATAAGAATTTGTATGTCAATATCTATAGCTTCTTTTAGCAGCTCTATCAATAGAATTTTTATCATTGCATTCAATTGAGTTGAGCAAAATCGAAAATATCAGCTCTCCTGCAAATGTAGTTGGGCAACACAAGAACACTTCACTTCTATAGTGCTCTCCCTCTCAAGAAAAAAATATTTGAGGATGTTATCCAAATTGGTACCTTTTTGATAATAGAGTATATCTAACCAGAGGAAAAAAAACCTAGAATCCACATACATTGTTAAAGACATACCATGCTTCTCAAGAAACCAAAGAGTTTTCTCAAGGAAAGATGGGGCTCCATCTATGTCTTCTAGTGCTAGCAAAATTGGACGTCCAACAACCAAGGATTTGACAGGACGTTTGTCCCTCCCTGGATGAAAATTTCAAAATCCAGTCACATTTTGAATACGAAGAAGGTTCACCATCCAGTAAAGTGTAATAGATACACTTTTCAAGTAACATAACAACAGAATTAAGACATGGAAACCAATCTAATGAAAACTATATCAAAAAATGTTATCATGTGTTAGATGTACAAACATTGATGAAAAGACCCTTCAAGTGTCTCATTGGTGTCATTCCGGAAAATCCCATTATGACCCATCACCAGGGCAGCACTTGGTGCTTGTGCAAGCGCTTGCTCCAGAGCCGTCTTCCACTCATACAAGTCCTCTGAAGACTCTGCCTGATGTTTTGAAACAAAATGGAAAAGAAAAAGATAACTATATGTTAAAAATCCTGGGCAAAACAAAGAAATGGAAAAAATATTAGAGATAGAGAAAAAAAATAAAAATAAAAATAAAAATATATAAAAATAAAAAAACTAGACAAACTCTTGACAATAAAGCACCTTAAGGGTAAACGCTCGTCCATCACGTCCATCAGGGAACAGTACAGTTAACAGCTTTTTATCTTCTCTAACAACCACGCTGCAGATAAAGTGTAGAACTAAGCAATAAAAATATATGAATAACTGAGCAGCTCAGAATCAACAAGATTCTACCCTACCTCCCTGAATTGTTCAAGTCAATGCCCCCCAAAGTCAGATTGACTTCACCACCTCATTGTGGAAGTGCACTCTACGTTAAAATGAAAGCAGTGGCACCAGTGAATAGTCTAGCCATACTTTAGGTCAAGAACCATACTTTAAGGCTAGCCTTGTTTTGGATATTCTTACTTATAGATAATATTTGTGCTTCAGCATTGAGTGATACTAAGTACTAGTAGTTTTGAAGGCCTAGATTGTTTCACTGGATATTATAAGTAATCCTTCCAAATTTCTTCTTCTATCTCCTACTCTTTCACTAGAAATTTTAGGTGCCTGTCCTTGTACATCTAACATCATCACCTAGATGCCTATTTTTTCTTTCAATAAAATTGGCAAGTTCACATACAACTCTGTCTCTTGCTTCGTGTTTATGTTGTAATATAATCAAAAGAAGAATGGTACATAAGAATAAAAACATATAAACACATAACATTAATATGTTTCAAGGTGAAAGATAAAGATAGAAATTATCACTAACAGGATCATTCTTGAAAAAAACCGAAGAAGTACGTGTGAGAATAAACCAGCGCTTCTTCCTGAGAAAGGAAGGATGAAACAATGGGCTAGGCTGATAGAGAGAAAATCGAAAGGGGTTTTGTGCAATTTTATCCTTGATTCCATTGGCCGAATTCAATTTGATTGATTTTCATTCTAATGGAATTTCAACCAAACAGGCGTAAATTCATACTCACCCTACATTTCCAACTCTCGATTAACAATAATATTAACTAATTCTCGATAAGTAATTATCCGAAATTATGCATAAGCACAAGACATCTGTGTTAACTTCATAAAATGAACCTAATTTGAGTATATGATAATTGCTAACCCTAATTTCTCCCCCGACTTTGAACGGTAGTATGAACGGTGCCTGATCTGAGAAAGATTAAGAAAGATAGGGAAGGAGAGCACTTACCTGGTCGGCTAGGCGATGGAAGTAGACGGCGGCAGTGGGCAACGCAGCTGTTCGAGCCAGAGAAAGGAGAGAGGGAATAAATAACAGTTGGGGCGGGAGAGCAATTAGCAGGCCTACCCCTGTTAAAACTAGGCTATAACACCAATTTCGCCGGCGAATCCAGCAGCTTGCGACGGCGAGGGAGGCGCTTCCCACTCGCAAACGACGACAGCGGCGATGATTGCAATGATTGGAGAAGACGATGATGGCGACGGTCGGAGAAGAGAGAACGAAGTGAAGGCTGACGAGGACGACGAAGGCTGGAGGCTGGGCAACGTTGGCGAAATCTTAGCGATTTCAAGATCGAGAGCGAGAGAGAGACTCCGACTGCTAGGGTAGAGAATGAAGAGATGAAATATTTGTACGGGAAGACGAAAATTGCTAGGTTTGTTTTTTTTTTTTTTTTTAAAGTTCAGCGCGAATCAAAATTAATCTCGGTTATTTATAATAATTGTGATAAACTATTACTTATTATCACGGTTTATTAAAATAATGAGATAAAAAATATTTTTTATCACATAATTAATTTTAAACAATATTATATCTCTTTCATATTGTTACAATCACGATTTATTTAAAAACAGAGATAAATTACATTTTGTAAACGTGATTAAGAGACATTTTTCTAATAGTGGGGGAGAAATCTTACCTTCGGGCAGATCGATGGTAGTCGGACCATGACGTTATCTGTTTCCACAAAGGAAGAACAATACACTACCGAACACCACTACCAAATCATCATCGCCAGCCACTCAACACCGTCAAACCAAAGTTACCAAATAATACACTATCGAACAACACCACCAAATAGGCATTAGAGTTCGCGAGAAGAACATAGAGAGAGCGGTCGGTGGAGGTCTGGTCGGATCTGGCCAAATCGAGTAAGAGAGTAAGGATGAGGAAGAGAGTGAGACAGTAGAGAGAGAGAGAGAGAGAGAGTTAATGTTCTTTTATTTTTTTTAGTCAAGTAGAACTGGATTTCACGGGAGTGGGAATGCAAAAATTTTCACCGCCTTTTTTTTTTCATGGTTTAATCTCAATTATAATAATAAGTGTGATAAAAACTTATGTATAATAGGACACAAAATTGTACCCTAATATAGTTTTTGTTTTTAGAGCACTATTTTTTGTCATTTTACATTTTATATATATATATATATATATATATTAATTTATTTAATTACTAATTAAATTCTATTAAGGTACTACTTTATATCTCGTTAAATATTTGATGATAGAGCACAATACATATAATGTCCCGAAAAGTATCTTTATAGGGCACAAGACATATAATGTCCCAACAAATTGACTTTTATGCAACACTTCTAATTTTGTGCCCCGAAAAGTACATTTATAGGACACAATACATATAGTGTTCCAACAAAAGTGCCCTTATAGACAGTTTTTGTATGACCAGATCCATTGCAAATCAAATCCTAACTTCATTGGAGTTGAACTGAAAGAGAAAGTAAAATGATAAAATATTTGGTCATGTATTTATTTTCGGTCTAGAAAGTAACAAAAAGAACAACGAAGGTTAGAGGAGAAAAAAATTACACCTTACCTTGAATTCTATTTCAAGATACAGTTTATCCGCTTGCAGTTTTTTTATTACGTAAAATCTACTATCAAAACTAAAACAACCAAAGAAAAAAAAAATCATAAAAAATTTATGAAACTTAGGAATACCAATTTACCAATCGAAAATAAAATGTATACTTGTTTCGCTATTGTGGTGCCCACGACGCAAGTTTGATTGGGAAATTTGTAATGTCAACATTATATACAGTCGGAGAGAAATACAGTACACACATCTCATGTTGAAATTTGACCTATATGTAAGACACAGCAAGTATCATCTCATTTGAACAACGTACTACTTTAAAACTAATAGTACAAAATTAGACTATTTAACTTTCTTACCAAACGTCTAGCCATGTCTTTGTGGACATAGGATGTTCCGAGGGTTACCAACGCATCAAGAATTATAACCTTCGAACCATGAACATCCACAACCACTAGATACCAGTGTGGTTGGTTCATCTTGATAGGCATATAAATCTAATAAGCAATGTGTTCAATTGAAATTAAGAGCACAACTTTTCATAAAACTATCAAGTGCAGGTTATTGAATTCATACCATCTAACAAGCAGCAAAATTGCAAGTATAACGGTTGGGTCCCATCCAAGCCTTTGTCACTGCCCTCACATTCTCCGTATTTGCTAGTATTTTTGTCTGTAAAGTAAAAATATGCTAGTATTTTTGTCTGTAAAGTAAAAATACCAAAAAAACTTATATACATGTAGAAATTCATTCACTTTTTGAGGTTCATATGTGGTATGCATCTCTAATTAAGAGTGATGTTCATAAAGTTTACCCTGACATATGTGAAAAAATACCAACATGACCAATCGTGATCGGGTAGGTGTCTAAGCTTTTGCTCATGGTTGAACTTCGCCACAACGCAATTAATAATCTATGTCAACATTATCAAACAAATTAATATCAACAACATTCGTGAGGAAATTTTAAGGACGACTAAGCATGATTAAAGACTTACATCTCCACTGATCTATCCCCTCGGCACAAGTGTTGCGAGTCCTGCCCGGGTAGCACTCACAAGAATAAAATCGCACAACATTTGACTACAGTATAGAATGAAACCCCAATGTTACTTACATAAAGGAAGAATGTATGATCTTTAACAACCCCTTCAAAAAAGAATAAAAGAACATACTGTTTATTCAGTTTCGGGTCAAAAATGAACTTTCTCACAATTTCTTTCCCACCACTAAGTGGGTTCAGTAAATTAACCTTGCTGCTTATGGCAGCCTACATAAATAATCCAAGACAAATTCATTTACTTCATTTGCATTGAGTGTAGAGAAATATAATGAAAAAATAATAATAAAGCGCATTACTCACCAAAGACCTGGTCGCCTTTCGTTCAGGTACCAACTTTTTCAGCATGGACTCATTCTTATGTGTTTTTAGCCCGAGCACCAACTTCTTCGGGTGCTTTTCACGATTGCCAAAGTCTATCGTTTTTAAGGATACTACCACACCAGGCATGTCTTCTTTCTTTAACATCTTTATTGCTTTTTTTGAATTTTCATCTTAGACGGGTTATGTAAGACCTCAATTGTAGCATGTACGTCATTTCAGTTGTATTTTAGAGTAATTGTGAAAATTAGGGATGAAATGGGATCAAATTAAAAATCTAGAAATATTAAATCCCAACTTAGGGAGGTAAAATAACATTTAACCTTAAATTGAAACTTAAAGGGGTGAAATCGCAAATCTTAGAAACTTTTAAAAAGTTGAAATTGATTTAAAATTAAGATTTAAAGAAAGTTGGGAGAGGAAAGAGTAATTAATTAAAAAGTTTATTTTATATATATATATATATATATATATATATATATATATATATATATATATATATATATATACGCATACGAGACTGGATGAGCAAACCGCCGGCAGGGGAAAGAGGGAGAGCAACGACTTGGCGTGTTCGGATGAATTGTATCCACTAATTACATGCAATATATATATATTTTCATGAGTAATGATCAAAAAAAAAAAATCTAAGAAAGAAGGAAACAGAGAAAGAAAGAGAGAGAGGAGCAGCCGGGTTCAAAGCCGGCGGGGTGTGGACGGCGTGTGGGGATTTCTGCGGTGGTTGCGAGTGGGTGAATGATCGGAGAGGGCGGCGTGATCATCCGGAGGTGGTGTGTTCCGGCGTGGAGGGTGTTCGTCGTTCAACCATCGTCGTCATGTGTGTATGTGTGTGTGTGTGCATTCTGTTCAATCTGTCCGGCAGTGTGTGGGGGTGATCGGTGTGTGTGCGTTTTCAGTTCTGTTCGTCTGATTTTGGTTCGCCGGTGTGTGTGTGTATGGCGGTGTAGGTGGGTTTTCCGTTCGGTCCGACGATATCGTCGACGTGGTGCATGTGTGTACTATGTTTGATGACAGTGTGTGTATGTGTGTCTACGTGCTATTCCGGTGGTGGGTGCCCTGTCCATGGTGTCCGTTGGTTGTGCGCGTAACGGCGACGGTTGCTTGTGTGTTTACTGTGTAGGCGTGGTCAGCTATGGACGTAGGCCGACTGTGTGGCTGTGTGTGTGAGAATCGATAGGGTGTTGGGGTGCTGGTCTGTCATCGGTGGGCCTTGGGGGTGTGCCGTCAACAAATTTCGGAAGGGAGAGACGACCGACCAACATCCGAAACAGAAACAGAGGAGAGAGGGGACGGCTGGGAACGGATCAGGAAATAGAGAAAAAAAAAAAAGAGGGGAAAATTACGCAAACCACCTCGCTAAAAATTAAAAACCCATCTCGTGGTCGCCAAACGACTCGGAAACAAGTGAAATTTCAATCGATTATTAATTTTCATTAAATTAAATTTTATTTAGCGCTACAAATCTTAAAACCGTAACAATTCCCTAAAGATAAATTAATTTTAATTATATGGTACATAAAATGGTAACGATTCGGAATATAGGGTCTGCATTGCGTGATTCAGATATTTTAGATAGGATATTAATTTAGGCTCTGTTACTATTAGGTTCGCAGGCACCGGTGTCTTGATGGAGTATGGTCAGTAAAGGTTTTGGAGAAAGGATAACAAGGTGAGTCTACTGTCTTCTTACCAAACTATTTTCTATATATATATATATATGAGATGACATTTGTGATTACCTAAACTGTATGAATTTATAAACGATATGGATCAAGCAGGATTTGAATGAATTGGTAAACTGGACTTCGATAGATTTCAAAAAGAAGTTGGAAATGAATTTCCGCTGAATTTGGTAAAATTGGACGGTGTTTTTAAAAAGAGAATAAGAAACATCTATTTTTCTAAAAATGCCTGGTTTTCTAAAAATAAAGGATGGAAAAGTGGTTTTGATAAAATCGGACGTTTTCTTTAAAAGAAGGTGTGAAATATGATTATTGAATTTAAAAGCTGGTTTTGAAGAAAAGTGGTAGGTGTGGTGATTTGACAATGTTGAGTATACGATATTTATTGAGTTGTGATTCGATGATGCTGTATTTAATTTGATGATGCCATAGTATTTATCCGCTTCGGCGGAGTGATGTTATCCGCTTCGGCGGAGTGATGTTTATCTGCTTCGGCAGAGTGATGTTAGACATTTATACTGTGCAGTGATTATCCGCTTTCTGCGGAGTGATGGGTGTTCGTAGGAAGGCATATCCTACGGATAGTACGGTACCGTTGCAACTCCCGATCGTGAGGTTAAAACGATCACTAGGGCTGGCCAGCGTGTGTGTGTTTGCGAGTGGTGTTTTGAGATGTGGTATTTTGCTTATACTTGGTGATTTATTATTTATTATGGTGATTGGCATGACTCTTATATTAAATGACTTTGCATGGAATATATATATTGTGTTTTATTCTCACTGCTAATATTAGGAAAATTTTTACGAGTTACGTGATGTTTACATATTTAAGCTTGATCCATTTAGATGTTGCAGAATAAATTATTATTATTATAAAAATATTTTACTAAGAAAGCAGTACACTCGCAGGTGAAATGGCTAGGAGTCGGTCGGTCCTCTACTGGCGCTAGATAGAGTTATGCGGATCCCGCGGTAGAGTCATTTGAGAGGAATTTTGAGACGAGGTGTTAGAGATAAATCTAAGTGAGATGTATGAGATTAGTTTGGTTGTTCTTATAATTAGGATGGTGTATCCCTATCGGATGGAATCGTGTATATGTTATAGATGAATATTTTTTTATATTGTCGTATTTGGGGTTGGTTAGTTTGTCAGGTGATGTCATATCGACGTCATGTCGGCCCCACATAAAGGGTGTTTAGGGTGGGGTGTGACCATTTTGGTATCAGAGCCTAGGTTATAGGTTCTGTAGACTTGTTAGGAGATGTGTCGATAGAAGATCATGAAGTAGGAGGACGTGCCAGTTGTCTAGTCAGTAGGGGACATGAGTTATGATGTTTATAGGTGAGCTTGGTATGTGGGTGTTAGGTCTTTTATTTCCTTAGGTTGTGCAGTGACATGGTGTATGGAGGGTTGTCTTTTTGGTAAGCAACGATATGACCACGTGGTGATGTTGCTAGGAGGGATGTACTCCACAAGATAAGAAGGCTAGGTTAGACAAACAACAAATCACGTCGTTATCAATATACTAGATGATATGGCAGAACACACTTAAGTTGAAATAAGAATTAATATTTAAAAGGAGTAAATCGCTTTCTAGGCAATCTGAAAGGGAACTGTGACATTACTGGACAAGAATTTAATTTGGTAGTACTTTTGAGATTGATTGATAGACGAAGTAATAGTTGTGGCATGTAGCAAGGTAATAGAAAATGATATATAAGAAGTAGTTGAGGATTGTGGGTCTAGGAGGATAGTTGGTGCGTGTAAATATCATCCATTTGAATGAGTAATATAGAGTTGCGGGTGGAGTCAATTTGTGACGAATAAAAGTATGTATTATTGGGAAGGCATATCTAGTACCTCAGTTAGACTGATAGGAGGTTTAGGAGGTTAGAAAAGTGATAAAGAAAGGATATCATAAGTCAGTACGTAGATGTTGTTCAAACAAGTTTCGGCAGTGGATATTGTAATAGCTAGGGATTTTCCCTATGTAATTTCGAGAATGGATAGGGTGCTTGTAAGCGTGATTAGTAATTATGGTTGCTGTTAAATAAGTTCCATAATGATAAGGAGGTGAACGTTCGGCACATAAGTTGGTTAAGTATGCTGGTGTTAATGAATGTGGGAAATTGAGATTTGAAATTATAACCTTGGGACTTTAAAGGTGATTGCTATAGGATGGGAAAAATCGAGTGGGTTAATTTAAGTCAATGATTGATTGCATTTAGTTGAATTTGAATAATTTTGGGGGTGTATAAAAAAAAAAGTATTAATTGTTGGATATTGGGAATTGGAGTAAGTTTGTTTGCAGTTTAGGAAGTCTTAATAGAAGAAAAAAAAAGGCGTCACAATAAATTAGAATATCAACTAATGATTTATGTAGACCTGGTGTGTGTTTCCATAAAGATCCGATGTTGGTAACGTAAAAGTTAGAATGAATAGGTTGTTAAATAGGTTGCAACAAATAGGGTGTCAGATTTTTGGAGAAGGGTATTTGTAATTGAAAACTAGAAACTATGACGTGGTAACAACGATGATCCGGTCGAAAGTAGAGAAGAGCATGTTGAACATCTCCGGAATGGGTTACTAAGGCGGTGGCTAGTGCAGTAAATATGACTAGTGCTCTTAGGACATAGCATTTAAGTGAATCCAAATGGAGTCGAAGTGGTAGATTGACGGAATATGGAGAAGGCCGAGAACATGTGACTGAAATTCGAAACTTTTTGGAACTAGTAGGGATCGTATTCGTTCTAACGTCTACTAATATAGGTGTCAAGTTAAGATCTTTGTAAGTCTATTAGGCAATTGGTCGGATGACCACTCTAATTGAGTTTATAAATATAAAGTTGATATTGATCGATTGAATGGTAAAAGCGCAGAAGTTAGATGTCCAACTGGAAACGATTAGAGTGGAAGGGAATGAAAATGGTCACAGTGCTGACTATATCAAATATTTCAGGTCAAACATTGGTGAGTTGATTGTTCATATTAATTTATGGGTTAAGTTGAGGCCCTTGTAAGTTTAGTGGGCGGCTGGCCGAATAGTAATACTGTTCGGTATTAATGTTTACCATAGTATAGACATGTAAAGATCGGATGTCCAGTTAAAAAGGTTTAGTAATACAGTGGAAATTGACTATAGAGCTGATTAGCGTGTCTGAAGGAATGATAAAGTTTGGAAATTTGAAATAAAATGTGTAGGATTGATAATGCCAATTTATAGATGAGACCTTAAAAGAGGCGCATAGAATAAGATATGCAATACCCCAGTAATATTAACTATACTGAAATGGCGTGAGTATGATTAGTAGATTGGAATGGAAATGAAAAATCGCAACATTTGTTATTCGGTAATTTGTTAGTCAAGTTAAGGTCGAGAAGTAACGAAATCTCTAGGTGGGCTATTGTAGCCTTGACCTATACCAGAAAAGAAAAGGAAGAGGAGTTCGAGGAGTGTTTTCCTGATGTTCATGTCCAATATATATATATATATATATATTGATAGGATTGTTCGATTGCGTGATGCACCAATTTAATGTAAATATTGAAATTAGGTTGGGACAAAATATTCTTTTAAAATCAAAAAGGGATAAGAATTAGTAATTCTAGGAATTTTATTAATCGGTTATTCGAAATCTTGGAACTGAAACTCTGAAATCATAGGTGTTATCGCCACATGGTAATCTGGATAATAATTGTTATCAAGGTGAAATAAGTCATCAGTGTATGAACAATCCGTGGGGGAAACTGAAATGTCAGAAGCTGATAAGTTATTTGAACATGCGAGTTAAAAAATTTCCATACTCCTTTAGTTGCCCAAGTGGAAGTTGACACCTTGTTCCAATCATGGATCAATGATTTATTAGGCAATACGATTCAGGTGTTGGGAGATATGTTGAGGGATTGTATCGTGGAAGTTTCTGGTAAGAGGAATGATTGTGCAATGTTAAAAAAAAAAAAAAAAAAAAAAAAAAAAAAAAAAAAAAAAAAACTGGTTATGCTAATAACTATCTTGTCGTCAATCGTGGTGGTATCTCATAAAGTGCTATATGAAAAGGATACAAGATTCCGATCTGATAAATTGAACTGAGATAGGAAAACGAAACTTGCGAGATTTAAAAATAGCCCAATGTGACTACAATTTTACTGGAAATTGGAAGTTATTAAGATGTCACGGGACAGGGAGAATTCAAAATATCCTTGAGATGGTATGTACACATGATGTAATATTTTACCGTTAGTAGCTAGTAATTATTAGAATATATCGATTTCGTTGTGGCTGGGGCGTACCTATGTCCTTTGAGTCGTATATATATGTGGATATATGTTTGAAGCATGTTAGGCAGGTGGAAACAAACTTGAAGCACGTGACCATGTCAGGGACTTGATAAATGTGGAGGCATGAAAGGAATTCTTATAGATTATTTGTTTGAAATATTTGAGTTGAAGTTATGTGGGTTGGGGATATTTAGGTATTATGAAAGATATCGATATGAGGGTTAGAGAATTGAGGTAGGTATCAGGGTTATTGATAGTTGAGTTATCTGTGTTTATGAGATTGGTGACGAATATAGTTAGGTTAGGTACGGAATGGAAAATATTGTTGCAACGGGCGACTAGAAAAAGTCGGATAAAATAGATAAGTGCCGGTTACGACGGAATGAAATAGAAATATTTTCAGCAGATAGTATTGTTACTGATCTTAATGTTATCAAAGTAGCGCAATGGAAGTAGTTAGCAACATGAGATTCTTTGACAGTGGGTGATCTATGTTAAGTATAACCAACCAAGTGCACCTTGTTGATTGGATGATTATGATTTGATGAAAAAGTTGGTGGTTATAAATTTTGGACAATTTGTGATGATGAGACCATATATAGAAAACAATTGTTCTAGAATCACATGAGACGAGTATAACTTTGTGATGCGACTTTGACGTATTAGTAGCCTGAAGAAAATTTTGGGACGAAATTTCCTTTAGGAGGGGAGAGTTGTAAGACCTCAATTGTAACATGCACGTCATTTCAGTTGTATTTTAGAGTAATTGTGAAAATTAGGGATGAAATGGGATCAAATTAAAAATCTAGAAACATTAAATCCCAACTTAGGGAGGTAAAATAACATTTAGCCTTAAATTGAAACTTAAAGGGGTGAAATCGCAAATCTTAGAAACTTTTAAAAAGTTGAAATTGATTTAAAATTAAGATTTAAAGAAAGTTGGGGGAGGAAAGAGTAATTAATTAAAAAAATATTATATATATATATACACACACACGCATACGGGACCGGATGAGCAAACCACCGGTAGAGGAAAGAGAAAGAGCAATGACGTGGCGTGTTCGAATGAATTGTATCCACTAATTACATGCAATATATATATATATATTCATGAGTAATGATCAAAAAAATAAATTTCCTCAAATCTGAAAAAAAAAAAAAAAAAAAAAAAAAAAAATCTAAGAAAGAAGGAAACAGAGAAAAAGATAGAGAGAGGAGCAGCCGGGTTCGGCGCCGGCGGGGTGTGGACGGCGTGTGGGGATTTCTGCGGTGGTTGCGAGTGGGTGAATGATTGGAGAGGGCGGTGTGATCATCCGGAGGTGGTGTATTCCGGCGTGGAGATTGTCCGTCGTTCAACCATCGTCGTCATGTGTATGTGTGTGTTCATTCTATTCAATCTGTCTAGCAGTGTGTGGGGGTGATCGGTGTGTGTGCGTTTTCAGTTCTGTTCGTCTGATTTTGGTTCGCCGGTATGTGTGTGTGTGGCGGTGTAGGTGGGTTTTCCGTTCGGTCCGACGATATCGTCGACGTGGTGCATGTGTGTACTATGTTTGATGACGGTGTGTGTATGTGTGTCTGCGTGCTATTCCGGTGGTGGGTGCCCTATCCATGGTGTCCGTTGGTTGTGCGCGTAACGACGACGGTTGCTTGTGTGTTTACTGTGTAAGCGTGGTCGGCCATTGACGTAGGCCGACTGTGTGGCTGTGTGTATGAGAATCGATGGGGTGTTGGGGTGCTGGTCTGTCATTGGTGGGCCTTGGGGGTGTACCGTTGACAAATTTCGGAAGGGAGAGATGACCGGCCAACATCCGAAATGGAAACAGATGAGAGAGGGGACGGCTGGGAACGGATCAGGAAACAGAAAAAAAAAAAAAAAGGAAAAAAAAAAGGGGAAATTACGCAAACCACCCTGCTAAAAATTAAAAACCCATCTCGTGGTCGCCTAACGACTCGGAAATAGGTGAAATTTCAATCGATTATTAATTTTCATTAAATTAAATTTTATTTAGCGCTACAAATCTTAAAATCGTAACAATTCCCTAAAGATAAATTAATTTTAATTATGTGGTACATAAAATGGTAACGATTCGTAATATAGGGTCTGCATTGCGTGATTCAGATATTTTAGATAGGATATTAATTTAGGCTCTGTTACTATTAGGTTCGCAGGCACCGGTGTCTTGATGGAGTATGGTCAGTAAAGGTTTTGGAGAAAGGATAACAAGGTGAGTCTACTGTCTTCTTACCAAACTATTTTCTATATATATATATATATGAGATGACATTTGTGATTACCTAAACTGTATGAATTTATAAACGATATGGATCAAGCAGGATTTGAATGAATTGGTAAACTGGACTTCGATAGATTTCAAAAAGAAGTTGGAAATGAATTTCCGCTGAATTTGGTAAAATTGGACGGTGTTTTTAAAAAGAGAATAAGAAACATCTATTTTTCTAAAAATGCCTGGTTTTCTAAAAATAAAGGATGGAAAAGTGGTTTTGATAAAATCGGACGTTTTCTTTAAAAGAAGGTGTGAAATATGATTATTGAATTTAAAAGCTGGTTTTGAAGAAAAGTGGTAGGTGTGGTGATTTGACAATGTTGAGTATACGATATTTATTGAGTTGTGATTCGATGATGCTATATTTAATTTGATGATGCCATAGTATTTATCCGCTTCGGCGGAGTGATGTTATCCGCTTCGGCGGAGTGATGTTTATCTGCTTCGGCAGAGTGATGTTAGACATTTATACTGTGCAGTGATTATCCGCTTTCTGCGGAGTGATGGGTGTTCGTAGGAAGGCATATCCTACGGATGGTACGGTACCGTTGCAACTCCCGATCGTGAGGTTAAAACGATCACTAAGGCTGGCCAGCGTGTGTGTGTTTGCGAGTGGTGTTTTGAGATGTGGTATTTTGCTTATACTTGGTGATTTATTATTTATTATGGTGATTGGCATGACTCTTATACTAAATGACTTTGCATGGAATATATATATTGTGTTTTATTCTCACTGCTAATATTAGGAAAACTTTTACGAGTTACGTGATGTTTACATATTTAAGCTTGATCCATTTAGATGTCGCAGAATAAATTATTATTATTATAAAAATATTTTACTAAGAAAGCAGTACACTCGCAGGTGAAATGACTAGGAGTCGGTCGGTCCCCTACTGGCGTTAGATTATGCGGATCCCGCGGTAAAGTCATTTGAGAGGAATTTTGAGACGAGGTGTCAGAGATAAATCTAAGTGAGATGCATGAGATTAGTTTGGTTGTTCTTATAATTGGGACAGTGTATCCCTATTAGATGTAATCGTGTATATGTTATAGATGAAATTTTTTTTATATTGTCATATTTGGGGTTGGTTAGTTTGTCAGGTGATGTCATATCGACGTCATGCCGGCCCCACATGAAGGGTGTCTGGGGTGGGGTGTGACAGGTTAATTCTCTTATATACTTCCAAATGATCCCTGACCAATGTCTCTAGGGAGATCACTGTTTTCAGCCCACCCACATCTCAATCACCTACAACATTATTTTCTTTCATCTCCTATTCCATTTCTTAGATGAACGTAGACAGTGAGAGGTTAAATCCTTTAAACATCGGTTGGATGTAGACATCACATTTTGTCCCAACTATTTAGTATCGGATCTAAAGCGCAAGTTTGGATAAACTTTAAACTAAGATTTAAAGAGAACAAATTTCTTCCTTAGATTACAATGAATACTACAAAAAAAAAAAAAAAAAAAAAAAAAAAAAAAAATAACAAAAACTACAAGAAAGTATAAAATGGTCAATTTGATTATATTTGGTAAAAGTAAAAATTTCAAGTCAACCTCAAAATTTCCAAAGTTAAGGGGGAATAAAATGATATTATTAAAGGCTGATTTTCATGAAATCACTTTTACTATGAATAAAAATTAGTTACTATCCTTTAACTTAAGGAAATTTTACCAATTTACCCTTGTTTCCCTTTTTGACCCTTGAAATTTTTATTATCATTGGTTTCGTCTTTTTTACACAAAAAATACATCTCTAATTTTTTGTGTAACGTAATAATCTTCAAGAAATCAAGCCAAAATCCTTAATTTATCCAAAGAAACTACCATGACCAATCTAGTTATCTAAAGTAACTAATGTTAAAGACATGATTCAAAACCAATCAAACCAAATGTCATCATGACAAATATTTAAAGCCCATCACATCAAGGCCTAATAAAGAATTAAATACTTCATTAATAAGCATTTAATGAGAAGATATTTTATATTTCTAGCAAAATATCTAGGATGAAAACTTAGTTACTTGAAAGTAACTAACGGTTACAAAACTAACTGAACCGGTTTTTCATCACATTATGCATTAAATGATCCATCAAGTCAAGGTCACGTCAAGCATTTAATGATTGTATCAATCTTTAGAGACTACATTCAAAGGATGAAAATATTTTCATCAAAATATCTTAAGAAAACTTAGTTACTTCAAAAGTAACTAAACGGTTACAAAACTAACCAGATCAATTCTCATCCCTTCAAGGCATTAAATACCCATCAAATCAAGTATTAAATGCATGATATATGTAAAGATTGCATGCATTGAATCTGAGATGGCATTTAATGCAAGTAACCGAATGACTTCGAGTAACTAGTGCTTATCAAGCAAACCGAACCGAAAAATATCACATCAATCATTAAATGACTCGTGTGCCAACTAATGATGGCTAATGATGACCAATGATGAATAATAATTGAAAATCATGAGCAACCATTACCTAGATATTTTGAAGATTGTGTAATCATTACAAAATATAATGATTACCTAGAGAATCTTAGTAAATCTTCAAGAGTTAGCTCTAACTATGAAAGTGGAAGACATCAAAAGGCTTTACCTAGACAAATCAGACCCTAAGAAAAAAAACTGGGTAGGCCGACGCATTTGAGAATGCGAAGGCTCTCTGAGCCTATAAATAGGCTACCTGTTTTCATTCTGAGAGGGGCTTGATCATAGACTTTCTCTCTCTAGTCTCGAAAATCTCTCTCGGGTATAGGGAATTCTCAAGCTTTCTACCTGAAAAACACTCCCAAATCTTATCAAAAAAAACTTCAAAAATGTGTTCTTGGGATTCTTAGAATAAGATCTCAAGAAGTTGTTTAGAAAATATCAACAGCAACCAAGAATATCAAAGGAAGAAAAGAAAGAAATCACTTAGGGAAAGACTATTCCCCTAAGTTAGGTAAGTCCTCTTAAACCGCTCTTTAATTTTCTTTAAATATCGCTATATTGCTTGTACATAGTGTGTTTGGTTAGTTCTTAGATGCATAGATCATGGTCATAGTGTATATATATATATAAAAAAAAACATGTCAAGAATATCAAGAACATGTCAAAAATATCAAATTCATATCAAGAATATCAAGAACATGTTAAAAACATCAAGAACACCATGAGTTATGTATAGCATCTTTGATCTTCTCAAGAGAACATGAAACCAAACTCCGATAAAACTTCCGACAAAGGACTGCTAACTATTAACAACTAACATTTATTTTACTGCAATAGTCTAGATCACAGTCTGGCACTAAGTCACGGGTTTGTGGACTGGCACCTTATATATACATACATATATATTATTCTGTCGAGACCCTTGTGGCTAAAATTTGTAATAAAGTGATGATCTTTATTCCTTTAATGATAAGTGTGCACCTCTTCAGAAATATTTTTGTTTTCTTAGTTATGAGTAGGATTGGCACATATACGATATATCTTTCTTTCTTCTTGAACTAATAACCTAAACCAAAATACTAAACTTGCCTAAGCAAGTGAGTTCGGTTAGAGTGTTCTTGACAAAATCAAAAATGTATATCCACTTATCATTGGTGCGATTCATGTCTTTATCTCATAAAAAATAAAATCAGTTCATCTAGAGATAAACTATGTATTAACCTAGTTCTCAGATATCTGAGAAATGTAGGCAACCTATACACGGGTTTAGTCACCTGTGTAAACAAAATCATCTTGAAATGACGAATTACATTTCGACCTGATTCCCCATGAAAATCGAGATACGTAGGCAACCTTTATAGGTTCGGTCATCATAAAAAAACACAAATAAATTTTTTTCATTAAATCTGTTTTATCTATTGCTGTTGTTAGATAGTAAATTTTTCTTGTTTCCTTATATCAAAGATGCATAAAAAGACAAAAACATTGAAAAAAATGAAATTATTGTGCTAAACAAAACCAAAGGAAATTACTTGGATTTGTTTAAACGTGAAAATTCAATTAAACTTAGGTACCGCCTTCAGGCGGGTGTCTTAGGGTGTCTAGCACCTTCCCCGAACATAACCAACCCTCGAACCTTGTAGAAATCTATGGTAAAAGACCAACTATTTTTGAGTCAAAACTTGGGCCATGTTCAAGCGAAAAAAAAATTCTAAAAATCTCGGTGACCTAGCACACCATTTAACTCTATGTTAGGTGATGACTCCTTTTTAAACAAAGTCTCAGCCCAAAGACCATTTCAAAATCGGCGCCTAGAAAAGCCCCTGAAACTTATTTTCTAAAAATGAACTAATTTTTGAGAATTTTGAAATGGAGGAATAAAACTTTGTTTTCCTTTTCTACCCGTCATCTACTTCTTCTGGTTCCAAAATCGGGGGTGTGTCATTAGACCGACGATTCCCGCACAACCGACAGCCTATGGGGCTCGCCTGTCATGAAGTCCTTCAATCCAATCACGAACTCTTTGAGCTCGCAGACATCTTTTCACAGACCGGCTACCTCATCCCAAACTGCCTTCAGCTCCGATTCACACCTCTTCATCCTAGTTTCAAATACATGAAGATCACCCTTCCCAACCTTTTCTTTCATCTTTTGTTTACTCTCTTTCTTCATATTCCAATTCTCTGCCATTTCCTCCGTATTTTATGGATCGACAACCGGCGCGAGCAAGATCTAAACCAAATAAAAATGGAATACAAACAAGAATTACCAAAACATTGGAAAAAAAAAAACAAATGAATGGAAAAAAATGAAGAATGTGAAAAACAAAAATGCCTCTTCCTTATCAAACACTTTTAATTCTTCTAGATGATCCATTTGTTGTTTTATCTTATCCTTATCCCAAGCCAGAAACCGGGGATACGCCCTTTTATCTTGGGGATGACGAACAACATCCTCTACAGGCATAAATGATCGAAGTAAAAAATCTTTGCAAAAAGAGAATAAAAGGTTAATTGGATGCGAGATTAATAGGTTGAAAATAATATGCCAATTCTACTCTACTATCACTTACCATCAACATTAATAGGCATCCGGATGACTAATGTGTGTCGTATTTTAGCCACTTCTTCAAAACAGCACAAATAAAATGGTACATCAAGCTTGCCCAATCCCTGTTGGTGATTGTGTCCAAGGGATTCAAGACATGCAAGTAGGATAGCGATAATTTTGTACTCATTGTTGAACACAAAAAGCATCGAATCAATAATAACGAAAACTTTACCCAGAATTCTATCCCGGCCGATTCCATGTTACATGGTTCTCGCCTATGGTCCTCAAGTTTTACAAATTAGCCTCCTAAACTAGGCATACTCTGAAATTCCTTAATTTCATCGATTGTACCATCTTTCTTGATGATAGGTCCATTATAACTTATTCCAAGGATGTGGTGCACATCCTTGGAAGTAATTTTCAACCTCCTACCTTGAGCATTCAGAGAGCAAGAAATAGAATCAAATCTTACAAAGAACCATAGCAAGAACTTTAAAGACAATCTCTTAAATCTTAACCCTAGAACACCTCCAAACCCTCATTTCATGGACAACTACTATCTACGATTAGGTCAAAGACACTATTACATCCAATATGGTAATGAGAGTTAGCCTCGTCCCAATGGGGGGTTCCGAAAACAAACAATTTAAAATTTTAGAAACATCGTATATTTATTAATTGTCTTAGGAAATTCATTAAAACTTTAACTATTAACCCTAAACTTGTAACATTGGATAGAATACTTGTAATGTTGAGCAAAGAACTTGTAACATTATTCAAATAAAAATCACAACTTATATCTAGGACAAATGAAACTTGTGACATTGGATAGAAATTTTGTAACATTCGTCAAAGAACTTGTAACTTAATACCCTAAACTTGCAACATTAGATTGAATACTTGTAAAGTTGGATGATGAACTTGTAACATTATTTAAATAAAATTCACAACTTGTATCTAGGATAAATGAAACTTGTAACATTGGTAAGAACACTTGTAACATCCATCAAAAAACTTGTAACATGCTTCCAATATAATTAAAATCCTAATCTTGGACAAACTGTAAACTTGTAACTATTGACCCTAAACTTGTAACATTTGATAGAAAACTTGTAACATTAGACAAAAAACTTGTAAAATTATTCAAATAAAATTCACAACTTGTATCTAGGATAATTGAAACGTGTAACATTGGATAGAAAACTTGTAACATTCGTCAAAGAACATGTAACTATTAACTCTAAACTTGTAACATTTGATGAAAAACTTATAACGTTGGACAATGAACCATTAACATTATTCAAATAAAATTCACAACTTGTATCTAGGACAAATCAATCTTGTAATATTTATCAAAGAACTTGTAACATGCTTCCAGTATAATTAAAAATCATGAACTTGGACAAATTAAACTTGTAATATTGGATAGAAAGCTTGTAATGTTGTACCAAGAGCTTGTAACATTATTCAAATAAAATTCACAACTTGTATCTAGGACAAATGAAACTTATAACTATTAACTCTAAACTTGTAACATTGGATAGAAAACTTGTAACATTCGTCAAAGAACTTCTAACATACGTCCAATATAATTAAAAATCCTAAACTTAGACAAATGAAACTTGCTACTATTAACCCGAAACATGTAACATTGGATAGAAAACTTGTAACGTTGGATACAAAAACTTGTAACATTCGTCAAAGAACATGTAACTATTGACTCTAAACTTGTAACATTTGATGAAAAACTTATAACATTGGACAATGAACCATTAACATTATTCAAATAAAATTCATAACTTGTATCTAGGACAAATAAATCTTGTAACATTTATCAAAGAACTTGTAACTTGCTTCCAATATAATTAAAAATCCTGAACTTGGACAAATTAAACTTGTAATATTGGATAGAAAACTTGTAACATCGGACAAAACACTTGTAACATTATTCAAATAAACTTGTAACAAAGAATTTTTAACATTCTTCAAATGAAATTGACAATCTAACAGTGTATTGGTGGCATCGAACCTAAGCTAATGTGCCACTAGGATTAACACATTTGGTCTAACCAGGGAGCAATAACTCATTACTCAATGGGACACTGTATAAATGAACAACTAATAATTCTATAACATTATTGACTTATTTAGAAATAAATAACTCAACTTATAAATAATTCTATGACGCAATTGGTTAAATCAAGGATATATAACTTACCTTATAATCTTTCGCGTTTAACATTGACTCATAACCTAAGAGATTTGCCTTCTCTTCCAATCTAAGGTTGTCATCATTACAAGTGGCCTCAGAGCTACAATATTAACGAGAGTTCAACAAGCACTAGAGGCATATCTAAATAAATACCAACAAAATGATTAATTTTCATAGAAACATTTACGTAGATAAATTTCGCACCTCAAGTTTGCGCTTTCGGTCTCTTTTGTTTCTTATCTTACTGTCCATCTCCTTTACTTTCATCAACAACAACATTTTTTCTCAAAAAATTAAAGTATTTGACTTCACAAATATCATAACATAATGAATGAAACATCAAACCAAAATAGGCATTGATTTAAATGAATAAAAATTATAAACTGCAAACTTAAATTTAAACTTGTAAAAATAGTTCTCTCAATCAAAAACCAAGGCCTCGTTCGGTAACCATTCTCATCCCAAAAATTCTCATCTTATTCCCAAATTTTTAGGATTTCTGTTTGGGCAAAGCATTTGGTAAATTTTGTTTCCGTTCCTATTCTATTCCAAAACTAGAATCCATCCCTCTTTCTTCTTTAGAAATGAGAAACAAAAAAATTTTGTTTCTACCTATTCCCATCCTATTTTCAATGACCTTCTTAATCGTGTTTCCATCGCCGTCATCTGTTATTCGTCGTCCTTTTCCGGCTTTCTTATCCTCTCGTCGTCCGTCCTTCTTCATCATTGTTCTTCGTCATCTTCCATCGTCTGCTTCATCGCCGTCGTTTGCTTCTTCTCCAGCCGTCATCTATTGCTCCTCTATCATCATCTTCGTTGTCTTATTAGCATCGAAATCGAAACCCTAATTTCGATTTTGATTGATTTCGAAAACAAAATCAAAATTGAAAGGGTTTCGATTGATTTCGATTTCGTTTTCGAAATCGAAATGGAACAACAGGTTCGATTTTGAAAATGAAATCAATTTCGATTTCAAAATCTAAATCGAACAAGAGGTTCGATTTTGAAATAGGGTTTCGATTTCAATTTCGATTTCAAGATGTAATCGATTGGAGTTTAGGATTTCGATTTCGATTGGGGTTTAGAATTTCAATTTCGATTTCGATTTGGGTTTAGGATTTCGATTTCGATTGGGGTTTAGGATTTTGATTTTAATTTCGATCAGGGTTTAAGATTTCAATTTCGATTAGGGTTTAGGGTTTGATTGTTTTATGATTTTTTTTTATTGTGGTTTAGGGCTGATTGCTTGATGATTTATTAATTGTCGTTTAGAGATCATTCTTGATTTCTTGAATAAAATAGTTACCAAACGTGATTCTGTTCCCAGATCCAAAAAACAGTTGTCGTTACCAAATGCGATTTTGTTTCCAAGAAAGAAACAGGATTCTCATCCCATCTCATTCTCATCTCACTACATGGTATGGGAACGAAATGGTTACCAAACGAGCCCTAAGTTACTTTATCATACCAAAATGCATTTAATTGAAACTAAACTTATTTTTCCATCAAAACCATATACCATTAACTAACAAATTGTATCACATGATTCAAACATTAATTTTCAGATAAATGAAGAGAGAAAGTTAGAGAGAACAACCATGAAACTCGTTGTCAAGAACAATGCGGTATTTTCAGTGCATCGTGCTTAAAAATGATGTTGTTTCGCTATGCTTAAAAGTGATGGTGTTCTCAACTACCACTACTGCAATAGTTCACTACCCTTATCGCCATGTTGCCATTCATACGCCAAACCAACGCTACTATCAGTGTCCAACTCATATTAGAAATCAATTTCAAAATCCAAAATTTGTTAAAAAAAATCCCAAACTAATCGAAATTAATAATAAACTTAAATGAAATTGAGAATCAAAACAGAGATGATCGATTTTCAAATTTGATCAAATCAAAAATTCAAAAGGCAGAGAGGAAGAGGGATAGAGAGAGAGGGAAAAAAAAAAAGACGAACCTCTATTGCTCTTGACAATGACGGTGGTCGCGGTTCAGTGAAGGGGATGTTCTTGACGATGGAACCATTACACCAAAAGAAGGAGAGAGAGCAGCAACCATCGGTGTCCCAACTCAAATTAAAAATCAATTTTAAAATCCAAAACCCTAAACAAATGTTTCCTAAACTAATCGAAGCTAATAATAAACTTAAATGAAATTGAGAATCAAAATAGAGAACCCTAATCCCTCTATTTCAAAATATAGGGTTTTGAAATCAAAGAGGAACAGAAAGAGAGAGAGAGAGAGAGAGAGAGAGAGAGAGACGAACCTAGATGTTCCTTTTTTCATGATTTTTCGTTGTATCGACAACATGATTCAACCATGTACTCACAGTGGAAAATGTGGTTTGAATTTTTTAGTTTTCATTTTTATGTTATTTCATTGTATTCACTTAGAAGTCCAACTACACAAGTACCATAAAGAATTTGTTTCAAGTTTAAATAATTTTTTAATGGTATTTCAGTGTATCCACAAGGAAGTCCAACTACATAAGTACCATAGAGAATATGAGTTGATTTTTTTTATCCTACAAAAAATCATTGTGTTCACAAGGGTCCAACTACACAAATTCCATAAGAAGATTTTTTTAATATTTTTTACAAGAAAAGAAAATAAAGAACATGAGATAAGGGGGAGGGATTACAAGTGTGTTCTTGTTTATTTTTTTTTTTATCTTCATTTAAAATGTAATTTAAAGGAGATTAGAGAGTGAATATACCATGATTTTCTTTTTTGAAGTGAAAACACTTCAATTTTTTCTTGTGCACTTGTTCTTATTGAAGATGAAACTTGACCATTTTTTTTCCTTTTTCGGTCTATTTCTATTTAATGAGGCAAATGTTTAAGGGAGGAGAGGGTAGGAAATAGGAGAATAGAGGGGAGTTGGAAAAATGATAGTTCTTTGGGGAGAGAGAGAGAGAGAGAGAGAGAGAGAGAGAAATAGGGGTGGGCATTGGGGATTGCCTTTTATAGGCATACCCACCCCAGGATCTTCAACCTGCCTTGCAGGTTGTACAAACCTGCAACGCAGGTCAGGTACTCGCCTAAATTTGTCGTTTTTTTGTTGTCTTTCTTTGTTTATTTTTAAATAACAAATATATATATATATATATATATATATATATATATATATATGAAACAATTTTAAAAAAAAACTGGAATATGAAACAATTCTATTTTTTTAAATTGGAGCTTGAGGCACAGATTATGTGCTAGTAAAAAAATAAAAAGAAAGAATAGAAAAACGTAATTAATGCATGTATTTACAAGAAATAAAAAAAAATCCAAAATAATTGGAGAAAAATAAGAAATACAATATGAGAAGTATATGAAATATTTTTTATTGGTCTAATTAAAAAAAAAATCAGAAAAGAAATTACGATTCTTATTGATCACTTGTAAAAAAAAAACATAAAACAATAGACAAAGTTAGAAAGAAAACAAAAATTTGAAGTAAATCAAGTAAAACATAAAATTGAAGTAATTTAGAATTCGAATAACCTTTTAATATCATAGTTTAGAAAAAAACATAATATCAAACACAGTAAAGAAAAATAAATTTGAATCAAGTGAACTATACATAGAAAAGTGCAAGAACAAACCAATTATTTAATATTTATTTTAAAAAAATACACCAAATTTAAAAATACAAAACAAAGAATCTTCCATTTATATGATCGTCATCACAACATATCACAGTCGAAGTCAATTGATAGTTGTTTAAATACAAAAAACTCAACTACAAAATATAGCAAAAGTGATAGTATTCTCGATATCATCGACATTCAATGCAACATTGAGATAATTTGTGCGTTTATTGTGTTAAAGTACTTTTTAATTTCAATGGGCTTCGATAAGATTAACTTTAGTTAGGCTAAATTATTATAAGAGAAACTTCAAAAAAATTAAATAGAAGATAAGCTAGTAAATAATGGAGCACAACAATCGTACTCCTAAAGATTATATAGACTATTATTAAAATTAAAATCAAGAAACTAAAAGATGTAAAGCTCAAAATACTAGAACTGATCTCTGAACGTAATTAAAACAACAAATAAATCTTGCACCAGTTTATGTTAAAATAGTGTAGCTATATAATCAAATTCTAATAAATTTGTCTAGTGTTTACCTTCAAATAAAAATAAACTAAATTTGTGGAATCTTATTGAAAGGATTTTTACAATGTCTATCTCACTTCTAAGATTAACTTATTTATCAACAAAATATTTTCACTGCTACAAAAAACAATTATTACAAATTGTCATATGATAAATTAAATTTCTAAAATTAACAATTAGAAAATGGAAGTTCTCATATAACCCCTAATTAAAAAACATAAAAGAAGAATCAAAAGTAACTAAAAAGTAACCGTACTTTTTGGGTAGAAATTACTTGAGAGCAATACAATTTTTTACTATATTGTAAAGAAATTACCCAATTATCTCACAAACACTTGAGTAAATATCTCACTCATTCTCTCAAAAAAATAAAATTAACATAATCTATCATCAACTCTATTAAAACCAACAAATAATCTATAAAAGATCAAATGTGTCACCTTTGAAAACCTCGTGGTCGATTTAAAAATCCACCAAAATGAGAAAAATGACAAAAATATCCCTATATTAATGACATTTCAGCCAATTTCGTTAACAAAATTTGCAGTTAGTCCAGATTGAAACAAAAATTAAACTTGCTTGATTGGTTTTAATTGATTTTCATGACATTAATTATTTAAAAATTCAACTGTCTCCCTTAAAACTTGTTGTGTAATTGAAAAATGCTTCCAATTGGGTTAATTAGACCCAAAACCAAATACTTGGTAAATTTCAAGTTTGACCACTAATTTTCTAAATTAAAATTGAAGACCAATTTATCGAACTGTCCTTGAAATATCCAATTAGAGATCTCCAATTTTGAATTGAAAATTTTTAATGTTGAGAAAAATCGAGTTGGAAAAAAAAAAATTGAAGTTAAATAAAATTTGATGTAATACTGGAACAAGATACGATTTCTACAACTGCCCTTCTTTGTTATATGGATTTACTCGTTGTGATAAAGACAAGAATCATATTTTATTTTGTTTCACCATCTAGGACACTAAATGAATAAAGAAGGGAAACCGAACCCGAGGTGGATTGCCTACATATCCCAATCTTTTCAAAAATCAAGTCGAAACATAGTTTGTACAAATGAATGACTCTTTCCGCCTTGGACAAGGGAATGAAGTGGTGGGACAAAGGCAGTTAGCCTCAGAGATGCAAATGATTCATGGCACTTCGTAGCAAGAGAAGTAAAATGTTCACCGAAAGAAAAATCGAAAGTCTATTTTGGGTAAAATGTGCCTCAACACGGGGTTGGGGTATGTAAGAAATAAATTTCATAGCAAGAACCAAATTAAAGTATGATGTGGCCCATCCCAAGGCAAGGGGATGATATTTACGAGACGTTTTGCCTCGGGGGACTAAACCTCCTCGGTTTGCCTACGTACCTTGGCGATGCCCAATATCAAGTCAATACCTTGGGTTGAAAAGTTTTTGAAAATATTTCTAAAACGGCTCCTTTCAATGGGTTGGACAAGCTTTGAATTTTTTGAAATGACCTCATTCAAGGTGGTTGGGAAGATTTTAAATTTTAAAATTCGCAAATTTGAAAACATTTTATTTTTTTTGGAAATGACCCTTTCGCGGGATTGAAAATTTTGATTTTTTTGAACTGGCCCCTTCACTAGATCAAATTTTAAAAGGCTTGGAAATTTTTTGAATTATTCCTTCATGGGATTGAAATTGAAAAGACTTGATCTTTTGGAATGACCCCTGCACAGGGTTGGAAACATTTTGATTGATTTTTTTTTTAAATAACCTATTTGCGCGGTTGGAAGGACTTTGATTTTTTTTATTGACCCCTTCGTGGGGATGGAAAGATTTTGAATCCTTTTTAAATGACCTCTCCATGGGGTTGGAATTGAACAAACTTGTATTTTTTTCCTTTTAAAATGACCCCTTTGAGGGAGCGGAAAGATTTTGAATCTTTTAAATGACCCTTTCTCAGGGTTGAAAACATATTTGAAAATACTTATAAAACCACCCATTAGTGAGGTTGGAAAGGTTTTAATTTATTTTTTTTAAATGACTCCCTTCTCAAGCTCTGAAGATTTTGAATTTTGAAATTACCCCTTCACGAAGTTGAAAAGATTTTGATTCTTCTTAAATGACCCCTCTGCGGAGATGATTTTTTTTTTTTTTTTTAAATAACCCGTTCGCAAGATTAGAATAGGAAAGTCATGGACATTTTTTAAATGATCCCTTAATGAGATCTCAATTTAAAAGACTTCATCTTTTGGAACTAACCCTACGCGGGGATGAATAGAATTTGATTTGATTTGTTTTGAAATGTTTTTGAATTGGCCCCTTCATAGGGTCGGAAAGGCTTTGAATTTTTAAAATGACCACTTCAATGGGTTTTACGGATTTTATATCTTATTTTTGAATGTGCAGAAAAGATTATGAATTTTTTAAAAGACCCATTCGTGGGGTGGCAAATATTTTGATATTTTTTTCTTCCCTAAAACAATCCCTTCAGTTTGTTGAAATTGTAAAGATTTGGATTTATTTTTGAAATGGATTCTTTGAGGGCAAAACGACAACTGACAAAGATTTTGAATATTTTTTGAATGACTCATTAGAGGGCTCAAAATAGTTTGAAGAAAAATAGATACTTACCCCTACAGACATCGTGTTTTGTCCTGCATCATTTACATTAAAAAAAAAAATGACAAGTCGAGTTTTAATGAATTTAAAAATATCAAAATTAAAATGGAAATTTCCAATCCAAAAGTTTTGAGAATTAATTTGAGCTTTAAAATTGCAATTGAAAACTTTTAGGACTAAATTGAAAACTTGAAGTACAAAATTAAAACTACAAGATTTTAAATTAATGTTAAAAAGGTCGGATTGAGTCCAAAGTTATTCAATTAAGGATTTTGAACCATAATTGGGCCTTATTGAAAGTGGATTGAAAATTCTTTACAATTTAACAAGTTTTGGGGGAAAATTAAAAGGTTAATTTTTCTTTAGGTTTAAATTTAATATTTGCAGAGTTTATTAATCTCAAAACAAGTTCAATGGACGTTCTATAATCCCCGTTATGTCCCAAGTAAACTAATTGAAATAATTCTTCAACTTGAAAAATTTAGGGATTTGATTAGAATTTTGATAAATTTCCATTGGAATTCTAAGAGGCGGATTGGGGTTCCAATAATGAATTTAAATCCTAGGAGAATAAAATTAATTCCACAAAAAATCAAATTGGATAGCCAATTAAAATTTGGAGGGTCAAAAGAAAACTTTGGGATCAAAATTTAAATTTTGTAAAAGTTGGTTTCCGGGCCAAATAGATGAAATTGGAGTCAAATTTTTTAAGCATATTATATTTTAACTGGTCAATTTCATTTTTCAAAAAATAATTTTGATAAAAACAATTGAAATCAATGTTTTGAAAAAAAATCAATTTTTATCCCCAGTTTCATTTGTTTTTCAAAATTTGTGAAATCGACAAGCAACTTTTAAGTGTTTTTTCATATTCAATGGATCCAATAAAATGTTGTATGTCACAACTTATTATCATCAAAATGGTAGGTGTATGAAAACAATTGTCAAAGTTGAATTTTAAGTTAGAAATTTGGAATTCACCAAATTTTCCACGTACTTGGCCTTTTCATTTGAGTGTCTTTCCATCCAAATGTTTGAAATGCATCAAAATCGCATGGAGATTTTATATATATATATATAATCATGTATTTCTAGAAGGGGAAAAAATATTTCCTAATTAAAAAAAATCATGTTTCCCAAGAAATCATTCTTTTTCCCAAAATAAATAAATAAACCCAAGTTTTTTTAGTAATGTTTCCAAGTAAAATTTTCTAAAACAAAACAAAACGAAAGAACATTAAAGTCTTCTTTCACCTAAAAAAAATAAAAAAATCAAAGATTTATTTTCCTAAAAAAAGGATAAAAAATAATGAAAGCATGTTTGTTTGTTTTGTTTTTTTAATTCAAGAAGAAATGTTTTCCCACTAAAATGTTTCTTCAAAATAAAACAAAAGATCAAAGTTTTCTTTTTCTTAAAAGAAATCAAATCAAATCATGTAATTTTTCACTAAATAATTTCCAAGTAAAACTTTTCTTAAAAACAAAACAAAAAGACCAAAGTTTTCTTTTCCCTGAAAAAAAAAAAAAAAAAAAAAAAAAAAAAAAAGATAAAAAAAAAAAAATCCCAAAACAAATCAAATGAAATCATTTTTTTTTCTTTTTTTTTTTTTTTAATTCAAGAAGTAAATATTTTCCAAATAAAACTTTTCGTAGAAACAAAACAAAAGATCAATTATTTTTTTTTTTCGAAAAAATAAAATGAAAAAGAAAAGATAAAGATCAAAGATTTTTTTTCCCCCAAAAAAACCATCAAATCAAAATCATGTTTTTTTTTTTTTTTTTTAAATAAAAAAGATCAAACTTATCTTTTTCCTAAAAAAAATAACCAAAGTTCTTTTCAAAAAAAATAAAAATTGAATCATGTTTCCTCTAAAAAAAAACAAATTTGAAAAGGATCGAACTTTTTTTTCCTCCGAAAAACATAAATCAAAAAATATTTTCATGCATATTGTCCATATCAAACGTTCGGGGACCAAACTCATCAATTTCAAGCATAATTGAGAAGCGGTTGTACCAGCGAACATAAAAAAAATCCAACTGAAAAATATTTCATCATGTCGTTAGAAATTGAAAAAAAAAACTTTCCAATTTGTTCAGAAAGGAATCTCAAAGTTTTGTATGGATAAAATCAAAACATTCGGACTAAAATTAATTAAAATTTTATTAGACAAATGTACTGTCTTTGGACGGGTGTCTTGGGTACGTAATGTCCTTCCTCGAACATAACCGACTTCCGAACTTTGGTTAGATTGTTTCTTTTCTTGGAGTTAAATTTTGGGTCATTTCAAAATAAAAGAAATATTTTCAAAAGATCCCCATGGCCTAACACACCAATTGAACTCAAAGGTAGGTGGTGACTCATTTTTTTTAAAATTCTGCGCAAATCCTTTTATAAAACTTGGTGCATATGAAAGTGCCACACTTTTTTTTTTCAAAATAAAAAGATTTGACAAAATCATTTTTTTCCAAAATTGTTTCAAAGGACACTTAAAAATAAATAAATTTGAAAGCTGAATGCATCAACTAGCGACTCCGCTGAGAATGATTCGAGTGCCAAGTTTAGGATGTCAAATAAAATTAAAATTAACCCAAGTCCAATTGATTTTATGCTATCCAGTCATTACTTTGATATTTCTTACTCTTCTCAATTTATTTCTAATTAGGATGTGGGAGCTCAGTTTACTTTCCTCACTTACTTACATATCTTTACTTGCTTTTACTTTACATTTATGCATTATGTTATAATTGTGATTCCCTTCGAGGCAGGAAGACATTACATTACGTCTGCATAGTCCCAATAATGATACCTTGTAGGACTAGGTATAACTTAAGATGATTGTTCCTACAAGACACAGGAGATATGAAGATCTAGGAATAAGTTGCATTAGACAAAATCTATGAGTATCGTATAAATATCCTAAGTCGATGTATTGCCCAAACCCTTATAGGAGACCGTGATGTAGGATATGAAAGGAGATTTAAATTGTTAAATGACTCATGTTTAGAACGTTTAAGAGTTTGGACCCAAATAAGCCTGCTTGAGGTTTAGTCCAAACCAAAAAAAAATAAAAATCCATCTACTTCCTAATTTTCTCGATAAGATTGTTGTAAACAAAAATCCTTTTTTCAACTGTCAGACATGAACCATGGAAGTTAATAAGAAATCCTTGTTTTGTTTGATTTTTACTCTATCAAGTTTAAGGATATCGTACGTGAATTGGTCCAAAACTTCCTTTTGCATTTCATATTGCTTTAATTCTTTGCGTCAGTAAAGAGTTAAGAATCAAGCGAAACATTTTGATATTTTATAATAAGCCAAGTTGCAAGCACGGTAGATAATTTCCATTGTTTTCAAAATTTAGAGCTGTAATCATACCAAGCATCTCTAGATTGAAAATTCGAGACGTACTTTTTCAAATGAAAATTTCTTTTGTGTCATCATAGTATTTTTCTCATAAGGCTCAATATTAAATCTCGAAAAGTCTCTTGAACCAGAACTCCACTTAGTTGTACTATTAAAAGTGTATCAAGGTTGAAGAACAAACCGTGGGACAAAGCACAAAGCATGGAAATTAATGTAGCTAATCAGCCTATCCAAGCAAAAGGGGCCGAATGCACGATCGAGAGTCCCCCATGTTGAGATATTAAGATTTGATGACATCATACTACGGATATAAATGTAATAGATTGAGTTATATCATGTTTACACGTCTACATAGCTTATGTGAATATATAATTATGCCATAACAATCTATGCCATACATAACATATGATTATTCATGCATATATGATACATGTACAAACATGATCATTCGGATACATATATATCATAGAATATGTTGATTGCACTAACCATTTACTAATCGTGATAGGATTTTCGAGTAAGTAATTCAGCAGCAAATCAAAAGCACAAATTCACTAGTGAAACAAGAAACTAAGGATGGAAGGTACAAGAAGACTAAGATAACACACGGAATGAGAAAAAAACCATCAAGAAGAAGAAAGCCAAAAGGCTCGTTGCGGAAGAAGATCAAGAAACTACACCACAACATAGACCACAAGAACAATGGTTGCAGATGTTTAATGATGATGCAAGATAGCCATCAAAGGAAGCAAAGATTTCATTAGCTAGAGTTATGAATGGAGATGAAGGATTCAGAATCGAAAGAGAGGCATGGGTGAAGAGTAAGGCTGGCAAAACAAGTATTTACACGATGACACGATACGAGACTGATACGAAATTATCAGGTCTAAGTTTTGCTTATCAGGTATCAGGTCGTTATCGTGTCAAACCCGATAACTCAATAGATTACACGATAAAAATTTCGTATATTCAGGTTACACGATAACCTGAGATCTAATAGGTTACCCGTTAATTTAATAAATTATTTTTACATTCTCAAATTATCAAATATTATAATTTAGTACCTCATATATATATATATATATATATATTCATATTTCCCTAACCCTACTCATTTATTCAACTTAACAGGTTAACAGGTCATTAACGTGTAATGGGTTAACGTGTAATGAGTAGATTAATGTGTAATGAAAACCTATCAAGTCTTATCGTGTCGTGTTTACCTGATATGTTTTGTGTCATTGTGTGACACGAAAAATTATCGTGTCGTGCCGTGTTGACACGATAATTTTCATGTCGTGTTCGTGTTTGGGTAGTTTGACACAATAAGCTTATCGTGTCGTGTTCGTATTTGGATCTTATCGTGTTTCGTGTTATCGTGTAATGACCTGTTACACAACCTGTTACCTGTTTTGTCAGTCCTAGCGAAGAGTCTGAACACAAGTTTTTCGCTTCATAGCAAGGAGGAGGCAGAATCCGTAGGGATAGTTCTTCTGCAAAATTTTGTGTACATGGATATATATACCTGACGATGTAACTCAAATCATATTGATGAGAGACTTTCTTCGTTTTCCATGACTCTGTGTTTATCTTCTCTCAATTTTATTTTGTCACTTTTCAAGCTAGCCACTCAAAAGAGTAGTGCTTTCATTTAGATTTCTCACTATAGAATTCATTGAGCCACCGGTAATTCGAGTAGCTTCGTTTTTCATATTTTTCTCGCTTTAACTGTGACTAATTTTTTTTGCCCTTAATTTAAAATTCTTATCAAAGACTTCTTGCCCTTAATTTTAACTACAGATTTTTGCCTCTATTTCAATCTAAGGATTGTTGGCCTTAGTTTATTTCACCCTAATATGGAACAAAAGACTCCCCCAGCCCCCTTGTTCAGTTTAGTTATGCTTCAACCGTATAGAACAAATATGCCCTGAAGTTCAGATGGCCCTAGTTTGGCGTTAGTTATGTTTCAAACAACCAAAATTGGAAGAAACCATATTAAAAAATATTTAAGCTTTATTGAATCTTGAAATAACTACCAAAAAAAAAAAAAAAAAGTCAAAAAAATACTAAGTACTTCTTCAGGTGCTTATCATTCTGTGGGTGAACCAATTTTATTCCATCCAAAGTCTCGAACTCGTATGTCTTGGGGGCAAATAGCTCGGATTACCTAGTAGTGTCGTTCCCAAGTCATTCCAAGCTTTCCAATACCCTTTTCTTTGTTATGCAGGGTTATCTTTCTCAACACCAAGTCCCCAACTTGGAATGACCTCGACTTTACACTTTTATTGTAGTATATTTGCCATATGTTGCTAGTATGTTTCTTGCCTTAGATGCGTTTATTCTCTTTTTCTTCCAAGAAGTCTACGTTAATCCTCATCCCCGCTTCATTCTCTTCGCTGAGAATTCACAACGTCGGGAGTCCGACCTCCACAGGGATCATCGCCTCAGTTCCTAAGAAAAAGGGTTTGTCCAATAGCAATTTGGCTCGTTGTATGATACGCCCCGTACAGTACCGAAGGCAGATCATCCACCCAAAGTGACTTTGATCTTTCAAGTCTTGTGCTCAGGTTGTGAAGAATCATTCAATTGGTTACTTCCACCTGGCCGTTTGTCTGCTGCATATGACTTGCAGAAGAGAAGTGTTAACGAAATTTGAATATTTTTGCAGAAGTCTCATACAATATTTCCTCTAATTGCATACAACTATCTTTGATGGCGACCTTTGAAATTTTTAACCGGCACACTATGTTCTTACATGTGAAATTCTGAATTATTTTTTTCCCCATCAGGTGTGCTAGTAGTTCAACATCAACCCATTTTATGAAATAGTCAATAGTCACCATTAGCAACTTTTTCAATCCAACTCCTACCAGAAGTGGACCGAAGATGTCTACCCCCACCCCTGCGCAGGGCAAATGACCACAACCCTACAATAGGCATGAGCTCATTCAGAGGCATGTGAATATCTAACAGTTGTCACATTTTCTTACTAAATCTTTTGCAATGTGCTCCATAGTAGATCAAAAGTATGCTTGCCTCCATGCCTTCTTTGCTAATGACCCAACTCCGGAGTGGTTACCACATATTTCTTCATCAATCTCTTTTAGGGCATAGCTTGCCTCTTCATGTCTGAGGCACTGCAAGGACCTGTGTAAGACTTTTTGTACAAGATGTTATTGATGAGTGTCTACCTCGTCGCTCGGTATCTTGTTCTCCATACTACAAGACAATCTTCAGGGAGTTCTCCAATATAGATGAATTGGTTGATTTGATGAATCCAACAAATGATTATTACATCGAATTCCGAATTGGAAACAACTAGTTTAACTTCTTCCAAGATTGCGTCTCGCAATATTTCAATGTTTCAACTGCTCTAGCACCTTGTTTACATAGAAAACCAATTTTTGCACTTTAACTTACTTTCTGATCAATGTCGAACTTATTGCCATGCCTAACTCTCAGAGGTATAAGAAGAACAACTCTCCACCCCCTTCAGGATAAACAGGATTAACGGAGAGTTAATGTATTTCTTTAGCTTCCAAAATTCTTCCTCACACTCCATTCTCCAAGGGATTTTGCCTCCTTCAAAGGCTTGAAGAACAAAAGGCACTTTTCTAAAGACTTCAACATGAACCTATTGATCATGGCAACCCATCCCGCCAAGGTTTGCACTTAACATTCCAGGTTGATGAGATGTCCATGATTGCTTTAATCTAGTCTGAATTGACCATTATTCCTCTGTTGATCACCATGTAGCTTAGGAACTTTCCAACGACTACACCAAAGATTCACTTGCTCAAATTTGACTTCGTTCCATGTTGTATTAGCAAGCTAAATACTTTGAAGATGCAAAAAGCATTCTCCAACTCGAAGACTCTTCACTAGCATGTCATCGATGTAGACATAGTTTTCCCTATCAAGTCATTAAAACTTTTAGTGCTTTTTTTTTTTTCACTTTGCACTACTAAAGTTTCAGAGAAAACTCACTTTAACCGATGTTCTTTCAGTTTGAACACATTAAACTTGAAATATCTAAATCGTGTCAAGGCGGGCCTTCAATCATTTTTTATAACGGAATTCACCTATGTGGGAGATTCTGTTTTGACACATGGCTCATTTTCGTCATACAGAGTTATCAATTTGAACTGATTTCACACAATTTGAATACTTCAAAACTTAATATATTCAAATTGAAAGTACAGAGGCTAAAGTAGAATTTCTTCAAAACTTAAGGGGTGCAAGTACAAACACCTCAAAATTTTATTACAAGACATTGGTACGTCCTCCAGCATTCTTCAACCCAAATGACATCATCTAATATCAGTACAACCCCATGTACAGCTTCAATAGCATAATTTCAAATTTCCACGGCCGTGATGAAAGTTGTTTTCTCATGATCATGTTTATCCAATCTAATTTTGTTGTAAACAAGAAAGGCACCCAGAAAATTTAGGTTTTCATGTCTTGTCATCAACAATGATATCAATGGTTAGCAAAGGAAAAGGTATTTGGGGTAAGCCTTATTAAGTTCAATAAAGACCCATACATTCTCTACTATCCACTTTTCTTAATAACGAGAACAACATTCAAGAGCCATGGTGAAATTTTACCTCTTTCCCAATGTTTGGGTCCAACAACTTATGTGTTTCTGGTATGAACTTCCTTATCTTTTGTAGTAACAGTGGGTCGTTCGGATCGGTGTGCATCAATTGAACTGTGACTTATAGATCAATCCTACGAGATTAGTATGCGACCAGACAAAAACGTCGTAACTGCTCCATAGTAGTGCAGTCAACAATTCCTTCAACTCATTTGTAAGGTTTAATGTTATCTGGATGATTCGACTCGCATCCGTGGGATGTATCTACACTGACTCGTGCTCCTTCGAAGGCTCAAGCCTTAGATTCTTCTTACTTTCTTCGCTTATATCAAGAATCATAATACCCCCACTTCGATTTCGCCTATCTAGGGTTCTGTGGCAGTCTATCTCTAATATCGATCATTTCTACGTCCTCATGCTTTGATTGTTATGCCTACATTCTCTTTACTTCGTTCACGAAACAATCTCGGGTTGTTGTTTGATTGCCTTGAACTTCTCTACCCCATTAGGAGTTGGGGTACTTGAAGCAAAGGTGTTATGTCGATATTACCACTTACCACCTTCAATTTACTTAAGAGTCAGCCCCCCCCCCCTCCCCCCAGAATAAGATTGTAGGATGATGGTGTACCTACCACCAGAACGTCACAAATTATGGTGATATGTATTTTACCCGTTATCAACTACAAGATTATCCATCCCCCCTCCCTGGGTCTCACTACTTCCAAATCCTACTAAGGGTGATGTTATAAGCTTTAATTAGTTTGTGCTCGAACCCATTTTCATGAAGGCAGGGAGGTAGATGAAGTCTGCCCACCTACCTGTGTCCACTAAGACACGACTAACATCGTAATTCGCAATTAGAAGGATTACACCAAGGCATCGCTCTAAGGTGAGTGGAATCCTCTTAAGTCTTCTTCTTAATAAGTCAGTATGTACCTCTCCGACGTTGGTTGTTTCGAGAGGTAGTAGACTTCTTCCTCGGCTTTGCGCTTTCCAACATTGGCTTACTTCTTTCAGTCTGCCATGGTTTTGCCCCCAACGATTAGATCACCATGGCTGGCGTGGATGGTACCCCGTACCTCAAGGGGTCTTCCCGATGTAACTGAGGTGAAAACATATAATGATTTACCCAGCTTTGCCTCAAGTGTCCTCTTCTGATCAAAGTTGTCTACCTCGTTCCTCATGTGGTTGCATTCTTCAGTCGCGTGATAAATCTTTATGGAAATCACAATATTATTTAGGTAGCAACATCTTGGCTTCCCAGGCTTTAACCAACGTACATAATTCTTGTCACTGAATCCCATCAGGATGTGCCCGATCGTGGCTGTCAACTGGATATAAATAGTGAACTGCAATAGAAAATCACCACACTCCCGTTCTCACTTGTCTTTTTCTTGAGGAATTTTTCTTCTTTTAGTCTTGACCTTTCTCTCGGTCTTGTCGAGATGGATCTTGCTCACCATCTTTCCTCTTTCCTTTTTTGACCTCATCTTCTTCATTGAGAGCTAGGTATATGTCCTCTACTGAAATGTACCCCACTACAAAGGCCAGTGTGTCTGTCAAGGATTTTGGTGGCGACGGGGCCATCTCCTACACGAACAGACCCTTCTGTACTCCTCTCATTAGGGCAGCCATGGCCATCCCGTCTTCCAGGTTGTCGATTGGGTTATCTTCTAATTTGGACCTTTCCAAGGAAGAAAGGTGTCATCTTTCCTTCGCTTCACCCATAATAAGTGTGATGGATTTTTAGCCCTGTTATTGCCACTAACGCGATGGGCAAAAGAATAGTTGAACTCTTTGAAGTTGTGGTAGGCCCTTGTACTCAAATTCTTGTACCACTCCCAAGTTGTTCCCGCCAAAGTTGCCTAGAACGCTCTGTGCACTTGATTCCACCCACATTCCCAATAGACCCATTTTAGTGAGGTAGGAATCAAGGTTCTCACGCAGGTTGGTTAGACCATTGTACGGCTTGATTTAGTTCTTTTAGTCTTGACCTTTCTCTCGGTCTTGTCGAGATGGATCTTGCTCACCATCTTTCCTCTTTCCTTTTTTGACCTCATCTTCTTCATTGAGAGCTAGGTATATGTCCTCTACTGAAATGTACCCCACTACAAAGGCCAGTGCGTCTGTCAAGGATTTTGGTGGCGACGGGGCCATCTACACGAACAGACCCTTCCGTACTCCTCTCATTAGGGCAGCCATGGCCATCCCGTCTTCCAGGTTGTCAATTGGGTTATCTTCTAATTTGGACCTTTCCAAGTACGAAAGGTGTCATCTTTCCTTCGCTTCACCCATAATAAGTGTGATGGATTTTTAGCCCTGTTATTGCCACTAACGCGATGGGCAAAAGAATAGTTGAACTCTTTGAAGTTGTGGTAGGCCCTTGTACTCAAATTCTTGTACCACTCCCAAGTTGTTCCCGCCAAAGTTGCCTAGAACGCTCTGTGCACTTGATTCCACCCACACTCCCAATAGACCCATTTTAGTGAGGTAGGAATCAAGGTTCTCACCTAGGTTGGTTAGACCATTGTACGGCTTGATTTAGTTCACGCTGAAAACTGGGGATCGTGGTACTTCACAAGATCCACCATGTTTGACTCAGCTCTAGGTGCTCAATCCATGCACCAGTAGGTCTCATTGATCTTATGTCCGAGGTCTTCACAGCACCCCCTTTTCTTGGACACGTTGCTTCAACGTCGAGAATGCCGCTCCAGAACGAAGATTTAACATCTTCCCTTCTGACACGTGGCTTTGTATTTTTCTGGTGTCCTCCATGACACGAACAATCATGTCAATATATGTCAGCATGGGAGATCAACAATCTCGCATAGATAATTATCCTCATGCCGAGGCAGTTGTGTATGCTCTTGGTTGGTTGAGACAAAGCTTGTTTTGTGCCAAGATCAGTCAAGCCATTATTAACCTTTAGTTGAGTCCCTGCCAATTTGAGAACTTCCTGGCAAGGGCACTGAGACTCGTGAGGTTCAGGCACCCAATGGAAGGGTGGTAGCCTAAGATCGGTGTAACACCTCTTGTATTAACTGTCAATTCATCTGTGTCTGCTACTTCATTTCCTGGAGCATCTGAGCCAACAAGGCGATGCTTTCACCAAAGTTCCCTAGTTGCTATAATGCAATGTAGACAGTGATTCGCTCCTAATGAAGTTGTTCGTTATTATCATTGTTGTTATTTCTATCGTCATCTTCGGAAATCTCATATTTACCATGAAGTTGATCAAATCTGATCGCGAAGCGTTGAATAATAATCGACATTTTTAGTGTTTCCATGGATAGCGGCAAACTGATGGTGTTAACATATGATATAGGACGGATAAGTTGAGTATTGGAAGAGGATTACCAAGGGCCTACGAAATAAAGTAACATCGAGGACTTTGTTTTCAGTGAAGCTCACATGAGAACAAGTTAGATTCTCAAAAGAGAATTTAACTTGTTCAGGAAATTTTTGAGGGTTTAGGCGTAGAATTTAGTTACCTCCATTGATTAGTGTTCAATACCTATATAAGCATATTTATTGAGATATTTGAGTCTCGTATCCCTCATGTTTTTGAGAATATCGCCCATATTTCGAGAGATCTCGTACAAGCGGTAGCATATCCCAAACATTAGGAACCACCTAAACGACTCGAGCGGTACACCAAGCTAAAACAACAAATGTTGAGCTCACTGAGTTGGAGTGGCATGCTGAACTCAATGAGCTACCCTTATTTTGAGTCCAGTTCAGTGAAGAGTATGAGGATTGGTTTATCCTTCTACTATGTCTCGAGCTCAGTTTAGTTGGTCACAGTTCTCGAGCTCACTTCATCTTTTACTCATCTCAACTTTTCCCATGTCATCATCCATCATAAGAGAAAAGGAAAAAGAAATTGCTAATTGCCAACTAAACAGTAAACCCTTCCATAGGAATGCTTACTTTCTCACTATGAGTACAATCCCTTCCGTCAATAAATTTCACGATCATTGTGCAAAAGAGTGATTGATATGCCTGGTGAGCATTTTGTTGCCGCATTTCTAAGCAGACTTGGTTGATTTGCCAGGTGAGCATGTTGCTGCCGCATATCCAAGCAGAGTTCCAGATGCAATAAGACAAGCACCAAATCAATGGCTTGTTTTTCTGCTCATGAACAACTTTGACAATGAGGCCCTAAAAGGAAAACCATGGACTGAAGCACCTGCTAGACGCAACCACTAGAAACAAAATGATCCTGAAAGCATAATTGACAAAACCGATTAAAATGGATTGAATCCAACCCAACTTCTCTCAGATATTGCATTGTTTCTGTTATGCTTCCTGTACTTCTGTTTCAACAAAAACCTGCGGTGAGACCATAACTAGCATAAATTGCGTCCCCTCATGGTTAGAGACAATACGGATAACACAAGTCGATCAACAAGTTTGCAGTAGAATAAATAATTAGTAGCTACTTGCGGAAAGAATGTGTCACAAAAACTAACATGAAGGAAAATGACAACATGAGTCGCCAACAACATGAAATCATCCAGTACGCACCCAAAATCATCATATATTTGTTGACTTCAGCAGGCAGAACAAGTAAACAACTCATATTATTCTGATAAACAACTATCTACTTTCTAGAAACGACAAAAAAAAAAAAGAGAAAAAAAACATACAAAAGAGATACACAACAAGCTTTTCACTAAAATCACAATACCCAAACCTACTGAAATATGGCTATGGCTGTAGGCTTGTCTGTTAACTGACATGTACAAATATCAACAATTATGCAGGAGCAGCAAACTAACATGGAAATGGAAGGGAGACTACCCTACATGAAAGTCAAGCTAGCTTAACCGGTTTGGCTTGGAGGCCAAATATAGGACCAACTTACAGATGGCATCCATGGAGGTGAGATGGACACACAAATGGCAGTACCTATTTCCTTTGCCTTTTCAATGGAGTTTCCGATTGGGAATCAGCCTGCCAAAACACAACTCGTTGATGTCATGATTTTATTTTAATTTTGTTTTTAAATACTAGTCAAAATTTAAGAGTTACAAGTTTAAATGTACGTATTATCATCAATACCTATTGACAAGACAGAAATTTTTATGTTAATTGGTTTGTAAATTGCAATCAGTAGTGGGGTTGCTTGGCCTGCTGTCAGTTCAGAGAACAGAAAAAGTTTTGCACTAGTAAATTGCAATCTGTAGTAACCTCCAGATTCTCTTCATTGTTAAAAAAATGAATTAAAAAAAAACAAAAAAAACAAACAATTGGTGTTCTTTATTCGAGTATGAAAAAGTAAACAAATCAAAAACAGTTAGTAAATCAATTCTGGAGTATCCCCACATTCCCCCCCCCCCAAAAAAAAAGTGTCCCTTAAAATTTTAGTTCACTTTTAATTTTAAAATATTTATGAAGAGCCAAACAAGCACCCTAGAGAATCCCCAAATTACCCACATCCGGTGTGTCTAAGCAGAAACAGCCGTGCTCCGTAGAGTAAGAGATACCTCACAGCCTAATGCCCTGCCAAGCGGAGGAAAGAGAGAAGGAACCTCTGGGAGTGCAGTTCCAGGTATCCTCCTCCTCAAAAGATTTAACAAAAGCTGAGAAATGAATGAGAATGATTAAGTGAAATTTGTCCCCAACCAGAAAGATGCTTGGGCAGCAACCGTGGTAAAGGTGGTATGGGGTGCTCCAGAAATTGCATCAGAGGAGAATAATCACACCACTGATCCTGACAAGACATTTACTTGAGTACCCTGAGCATCCGTAAAAAAGTTTTCACAACAATATCAAAGATCTAAAACGGAGGACCATAAATATGAACTTCCAATGAGGGTTGTAGCCCCAATGACGTCCCCACCATGCAGATTCTTAGCCCAAAAAGAAGTAAAAACAGAGAGGTTGCTTTACTATGAACGCCAACACCAATTCCTTTAAATCTCGAATGCCCAAGCCACCCTCTTCCATAGGTTTCCTGATTTTATGATCCTGATCTTATGAGCAGCTATGCATTGGTTCATAGGACAATATTTTTAGCCAACACCACACGCCCCATAACAGAGGAGATGGCATATCATCAGTGGTGAAATATGTCTGCCTTCACAGAGCCACAGGTAGGTGAAAGGAAAATCCGGATAAGGAATAGTAGCAAATGAAGCAATGGTCGCCTCCTAAAAAGGGATCATTTTGAGGGAGACGTAAAGCGAATGTTTCCTCTAATTGATGATCTGCCCCGAACTCAAACAATAGGACACAAGCAAATTGAAAGGAGCCCAGATGGATTGTTTTGCAACATTAGAGAAAATAAAGGTGTTGTCAGCTAATGGGTATGGTAGAAAGATATGTGTCAATAATTTTAAAGGAAAAGGTGTACTAGCTAATGGGTGTAAAGTCATAGAAGGTCAAAGGATCATCCACTTTAGGAATAAGAAGAACGGTTGTCATATTAAGGGCTCTACACGCAGAGAATGTGCACCTTTGATGAAAAAAATTATACAGCATGGATTATGTCAGGTTGCACCATGTAAACCTACTACCCATCGTTGAAGCATCGAAGCCCAATCCTAATAATGAACTCACTATAGTCCCCCATGGAAGCCAGGTGAGCAGTATAGTTGCGTAATCTCTTTGAAATATTTTCAACCACATTAAAATCACCAACTGCCAAAGGAGAAGAATTAGGAAGAGAGTCTATGCCAAACGCAAAGAGAACTCACAAGCTGCCCATACAAACCAAATGTTTGGCAAGGAAGATGATACGTATGGGGAAGCAATGAACATAATAAGGGATTGGGGATGTTCATTATGAATCTGCAACTGCAAACAAGAAGACCAGAAAAGCCAGATCTTCCGCTCATCATGAAAGTTGACATGAAATTAGGGGAGATGAAGAGAATGAGCAACGCAGAAAATATTAGACGGATTGCAAATGGGTTCCAGTATGCGAACAAGAGGAGGCTTATGATCCTTAACGATTGCAAGAAGGCTGTTTTGTGACTAGTACCTCTAATATTTCAACAATTGAACTTAAACACATAGATTATAGTGATTGGTTTTACTTTGGGATCGGGTGATCATACGAGAATAGAGCAAAGTGCTAGAGGCGGATTTGGAAGTTTGAGGGAGAGGAGAAACATGATATTGCAAATGAGATATTGGTCAGTGCAAGTCGTGTCTAAACATTGGTAGCCTAATCTGAAATGCTTCAAGAGTAAGATAGCTTGTAGATTAAATAGGGTTTTTTTCCATGGCCTCAATTTTCACAGCCCACTATTCACCCAACTCACTCGCTTATAGTGCAGTGACTTGGACTTTTGACAAAATTACTAAACTTCTTACGATGTTACAGTGAGAGAATGGACCGTTCAATAGGAAACCAAAAAAAATACTTCATTAATAACAATCCTAAAACTCCTTAATTCACATGGTCTTCAAACTCGCATATCAAAATTTTAAACATTGAAAAATCACAATTCACTTGTATATCTGCATTGGAATTTACACAATAAACTTTTTCTTACAAGCTTAATATCAATAATCAATTTTTATTTTATATTACATATCGTAATTCTCTTGAGCACGAATAAATATTTTATTAGTTATAAGTATTATATATGAGCAAATAAACATAAAAAAATTGGGATGCCCATCGTGGTTTTCTACTAGTATACATGAACAACATAAGTTACACCAACTCTAAAACATTTCCTATTCTCTTCTTTTTTTTCTGCCAACTAAGCATTTGATTTCATTACGCAGACAGTAGAAGCATCAAAAAGGAAAGCGTTGAAGCCTCCAAGTCATCCATAAATTAGCAGAACGAAGAGCTCAAGAAGGAAAAGAACCATTGTGTCAAAATAAAAAAAAATAAAATGTACAATAAGGACATGGACATGCAAAGGTAATGAAACATCCTCAGAAACATTGCGCCCTCTTCAAACACTCCTGAACACGGGTAAAAAAATCAACCTCCACAACTTCGCAGAATGAAGAACCTCATGAAGGAAAAGAATACCTTTGGAAAAATCGAAGCATGTGCATTAAGAACATGCAGAGGTAAAGAATAATCCTCGGAAACATTGTTTTCTCTCCAAATGCTCCAGATCCCTGGTAAGAAAATCATCTTTCACAAATTCTCCCATTTGCTATTGAGGCATACAGCTCCAGCAAGATTGAAAACCCCTACGAGAATCCCGCATGGAACATGAGATTCTCAGTAATGGAAACACCGTAACCCGCAAATCAATTCCCACTCCCAGACATAAAAGCGATATGTGTGAAATGGATGACTCCTCCGCATAGCACATTCTCCATCTATTTTGACAGACCAAGCCACCACTTTCATTAAAAGTTTCAATCTTTGAATATCCTTCCAAGGGAAATCATTCTCCCCAGCACGAATCAAGGAATAGTCGAACTTCACTATGAACAACCTCTTCAATCTTAGAACAACCAGTCCTCCACATCCCTGCCAACTCGAAACTCCAAAAAAGATAACAGTATATCCACCATATCCAGAATCTCCAAAACCAACAGATCTCTAATTCTAGGGGATGACAACAAAGAAGTCCTCAACCTAGAGACAGTATGCCCCAAAAAAGATCTTGTAAGTCATCACTATTAGAAGGTTATTTTAGTCATTGTATTTATTTTAAGGTTTATAAAGGGAGATGTTGACCATCTACGAAGCACAGACATGGATACGAGAAACGGTAATGGCAAGGCACGGACACAGCATCACGCCAAATTCTAAAATATAGGATACATATACGGTTAGGATATAGAAATTTCCTAATATATATATATACACACATATGGTCATACGCATCAAACTACTAAACTAGAGTCATAAAAAAGATAACAACTAAACTTCAAAGTGTTACAAATATTTATTAATACACGATCGACTAAATATAAAGAAATCTACCCCTCCATTCCTTGCTCATTTGATTCCACCTACCAGCACCATTGGAGGCCATCAACTAAAGAAAAATCGAGAGAAGGGAGATTGATGGATGGATGCGTGTATCCTCACGGGTCAAAAGGGCCACCACTTAGCGACCACCGATTTGTCACCATCCCTGCCAGAAGAAGATCTTCGAAGTTGTGTAAGAGGTAAGTTATTCCCTCTTTTTCTGTTACTATTATTGAGAAAACAAATTTACATCGCTTTGTCTCTCCTTAGTGATGTATTATTGTTTTCCTTGTCCCATAATTAAACTCATTTATGTTCTCCATTCATTGCTTCTCTCATATTGCGATTACCGGCCCTTTTTTTTTTAACGTTGTTTGTTTTTAAGTTTAGTTTTCATTATGTATTTAGCAATGCCTCCATTGTTGCAGCTTGGAGCACAGCATCACCACCACATCAATCGAGAATCCAATCATGGGAGAAGTCCTTCCCGCATCAGGCACTAATACATTTTAACATCTAATTTGATCAGGTAATTATTCAAATTTAGAACAAAAGCTCAAATTTCCTTTCCCTATAATATAATGAGTTAAAGCCTTTGGGCTTTATCCATTTATTCATTCGACCCAACTTCAAATTGTGTCATGTACCAAGAATTTAAAAATTCTACCGATTCGGTATATAGTGATATAGTCAGAACTCTCAATTGAAACATGTTTTTTTTTCCATCTATTCCTTTTTTTGCAGCAAAAGGGAATGGAAGTTTAGAATCATTAGGGGGAATCATTTGCTGAAAAAAGTATGTCACCCCATCAAACCCAAACAGCCACCCTCCAAACTCCGTTGTCCACCCGACTGCGAGCACCACTTGGCAACCACAGATCAGTCACCACTATCGCCAAAAGAACCATGTATCTCCGCATCTCTAACGTTGTGCATGAGCTAATCCAATCCCTCTCTTTGAATTACCAAAAAAAAAAATGCATATTCGCTGGTTACATCTCTTCATCCATGTATTTTTGAGTTCCTTGGCCCATATTTTAATTGAATCATATTATATTTATTCCATCTTTCATTGTGGTTAGGTGAACGGCCCTTTATTTTTTATAACAATAGTTTGTTTTTCAGTTGAATTTTCATTCTCTTTGCTAATACCTGTTACTAATGGCAAGTTGAATGGGAGTAATTAATTACAATTCGGGCAGGCCGAGATTGGCCCTAAACCAACATGGAAAACAATGTCATCTAATTGGGTCTACTTCAACAGAGGATACAAGATGATTCAACTAAGGATATAAAGAAGATTCACCAGTAGACTAAATCAGATGGGCAAATTATGACTCAAATCGTAAAACTCGATGGAAACTAATGTAGCTGGTACGGGCACTCGCGTGGAGCCTTCAAGAGGGCAATAGGATGCTTGATTGTTGTTTGCGAACCATCTCATGGCATGTATAAAGAATCGATTGATTAATCTCATGTCTAGCAGATCACCCATACTCTTGCTGAATACTTTGCCACTCTTGATGGTTGTCATGAAGTTTTTGGCCAACCTACAGACCAAAATTGAGCTAGTTTGATCTTCCATTCTCTGGATGGCTACCCTCGCATCTTTCTGGTGAGAACTATTCTTGATTTCAGCGTGCCACTACTCCAAAGAATTCTGAGTCAACAAATCTGTCTGACAGATCATTCAACTTTAGTTCCCCACACACCCCTTCTAGACATTTCTCTCTGGGTGATCATACAGGTCGTGATTGCAGTGCTAGCTTTCGTGATGGTCATATTAGTGGCTCTCAGAGTGGTCGTGGTCGTGATCGTGATCATAAGAATAACTACCTTCTTAGGGTCACTCTCACTTTTCATATGCATATTCCTAAGCACCTCTGGGTGATGCAATTCTCACATCTTGTCACTTAATATATTGAAAGCCACCATCTACCTTGTATGATAATATCCCGCACTTCCTTGTTTATCAATTTCTTCATTCTTCAAATTAACTCCCCATATATTTTGTTGTTGTCTGTAGGGGACAAGTTGGGCACTCAGATCAAAAAATAAATAAAAAATATTTGCTTAAGCTATTCTCGCAGTCAAAAATGTATTATTGTTACAATACCTCCTTATATTGTTTCTTTGGGCTTGCTATATCACCTTTCTTCGAATCAAGTCCTTATTTCTCCGAGCCCCACTTCCAAAATGATCTTAATATTATGCTTCTCCTTCTGATAGCCTTTGTACTCCTAGTCCATCTTCATCATTCCCTGACCCCATCCCCCCAAGTTGCCCCTCATCCTCCACGGTAGGCCCACACTCATCATCAAAAGGTTGCGTTGGCACCCTTAACATTAGTTGTACAAATTGTCCTAGTGTCCTCAAATCCTCATCTGCTTATCACACCAACATATGATTTCAACCGACCAATATTGTCCGAAAGTTGGACCACACATTTCCTCCTTATTTTGTCTCATACTTATATTTAGCCAATTACTACTTTTTGGCTTCTTTGCCTTTGTTTCTTTTCCTAATTCTAATTCATAGGCCATTTCTCATTCTAACTGGAAAACCACAATGGCAGAGAAATGCTTGCTTACACCATGTTGACTTGACACTTGAAACCTCGTATCACTCCTTCGGGTAAGACCATTATTTGCTGCAATGGTGGTATATGGTCACATTTCATCCTTATGCCACCATTAATTGACTAAAGGCCCAATTTCTAGTTGAAGGTTACACTCAAATGTATGAACTTGATTACTCTAAGAAGTTTTCACCTGTTGCGAAACTCACCTTTCTACGATTTTTTCTCTCTTACTGTTTCATTTAGCTCGCCATTAAATTACATCAAGAATGTTGGCTCAAACAACTTACTTTACATATTATTATTTGTCTCTCATTTGCAATTTGCCCCCTAAAATTTTCTTTTTGTATCAGTTTGGTCCGATTGATTAGTTGCTATCAATTTTTGCCAAAGGAAGGACCAAAGTGCAACAATAATCAAACTACACGCATGCAAAATAACACAATATTTTTTATATTATACTACTAGGAATTCCCCATGCCTAAAGGCACTAAATACAAATGTAAAAGGGTGTAAAATTTTTGGGAGGGAATTTTCCCCAAAAAAAACTTTTATAATCCAATCTTTTCATCTGTTTCCCTCAAATCAATCCCAACCTTTAAAGAAAAGACGTTTTAAAAAAATTGTCCTAATTTATTATAGACTTTTCTCTCATGTGCAAGTTACATGACTAATGACAGCAATAAAATTGATTGGAATAAAGAAATTGGACCAAATTAATGCAAAAATGTAAACTTCAAGGGAAAATTGCAAAAATTAAAATATCAGGGGTAAAGTGAGATCACACGAAAACTTCAGGGGTGAAAAGAGCAACTTAGGTCCCATTTGGTTAGTGTGCCCAACCCAACTCAACCCATTCTATCCCAAAATTTTTGAGATTGATGTTTGGGAATGCGTTTGGCAAACCCAATTATGTTCTCATCCCATCCCAAAATGTGAGAATTAATTCTTGAATTCTTAAAGAAAGTAGAATAAAAAAAAAAAGTAGTTTTTTTTTCATTCTCAAAATACCCATCCCAAGCAAAAGGACACGCTTGGAATTTTTGAAATTGTCTAATGAAGTCCTTGTTCAACTTTTGTTAGCCTTATTTCTTTTTCCTTTTCCTTATCATTTTTATTTTCCTTTTCCCTATCATGCTTCGCCTTCTCTCTTAGCTTCGCTCCATTGCCGCTCATTGTTGCTCGCCACCGCCCGCTTCGTTCATCAGCATCACCATCTCCATCGCTCCTTCTTCATTCATCTGCATCGCCATCCCGACGAAATCACCATCTCTCTCTCTCTCTCTCTCTCTCTCTCTCTCATTGTTAAATCACTACTTCATTCATCTGCATCGCCATCTCTCTCTCTCTTTGTTGAATCGACGAAATCGATTCCGTTCACGAAATTGTTTTAGGTTTAGGGTTCAGAAAAATGATTTTGCAAATCAATTTAGGGTTTATGTCCAGGGCTTTTGCGATTGATTTTGATTTCCCATAGTGAGAGACAAGAATTGTCCATGTCTTGGTATCATTTTGGCAAGAGTTCTTCTCCATCTCCTCCACCAATTTCTCGACTAATTCGAATTGATTTGCTTGAGCAGCGATGTGAATCATGGTGTTGTATGTCTGAGTAGTGTGAGAAAACCCGTTTCTATGATTCGCCCAACTGAAAATTTTGAATGCTAAATGCGGAACTCTAGAATATCTCTTCATAACTTTATCGGCAATCTCTGCATTGAGGTCGAAATCCATGGCTTCCAACTTCTCCTCCATTGAAAAAGAGCCGTTTTCTCCCCGAATAATTTGAGTTATCTTATGTACAATTGGACTAACATCGATTTCGTTTACATTTTCCAACTGGGTCTCGGTTTTCTTCTTTGGCACATTATCACAAACAGGTTGTGTGCATGAGTCTCTATTTTTAATTAATGTTTTTTTTCTTTAATTTGGTGTAATTTGATATTTATTAACATACATTTAAAGAAAAATATATATTGAAAAAAGAACAATTGTTGAGAAAACAATTCCAGAATAATTCGTTACCAAACGCAATTCTGTTCCCAGAAAGAAATAGAATTATTTCATTACCAAATGCAATTCCGTTCCCAAAAGGAAACAAAATTCTCATCTCATTCCATTCCATCCCATCTCATCCCAAGTGGAATGGGAAAAGTGGGAACACTAACCAAACACGACCTTAACCAATCAAAAATAAAGGTGAAGGCTAACCATCAAGGTTAAAGCCTCTTAGGCCCCGTTTGGTTAGTGTTCCCAACCCAACCCAACCCAACCCAAAAATTTTGGGTTTGATTTTTGGGAACGCGTTTGGTAAACACAAAACTCAACCCAACCCAACCCAACCCAAAAAATAGGAATTGATTCTCAAAATCCTAAAGAAACCAGAAACAAAAAAAAGTTGTTTCTTTTTGTGCCCAAAAAACTCAATCCAAAGTTCTCAACTTCCTACTTCATCTGCCGGCCGACCACCACCATCCGCCGCCGCCGGCCACCATCCGGCGACCGCCCCCGTCTCCGGCCACCGCTGGCGACCTTTCGCTGCCACCGGCGACCGTCAGCGCCGCCGGCGACCGTCGCCGGCCACCTCCGCCGCCCGCAGGCCGTCCGACCACCGCTGGCGCCGGCGTCCGCCACCGTCTGACACCGCCAGCGCCGCCGCCAAACAAAAAAAAAATTCAAAAAAAAAATTAGTTTTAGGATAAAATCGTTACCAAACACATTATGTTCTCAGTACAAAATAAGAATTGTCGTTACCAAACGCAATTCTGTTCCCAAAATTCTCAACCCAACCCAATTCAACTCAACCCAACCCATTCCAGTTGGGTTCAAAAAAGTGGAAACACTAACCAAACGCCACCTTATTCTTCTGATGCTCTCTCTTTTGCATTAACAATCAAAAAGGGGAAGAAAAATCATCAGCATAGTATCACCACATCAGATATCAAGCCAAAAACAAGCATTGTCCCCTCAACAATCTTTAAGCATGTCATCCCCAAACTCCTTGCTGATTTACTTAGCAAATTGCAGATTTTTGCATATTTCCAACCTAGCTAACACTACTCTTCTCCACTCTAGACAACAAGAGGATCCTAAAGGTCTCTTTGCAGCTTCACCGATGACTAAGCTGTTGAGGCAAGACTAGGGAACAATGACATCAAATACATCGGAAGATTCGAAAGAGTACTTTTCAATGAACAAGCCTCCCCTTTTTCAACAAATACATCAAGTTCCACCCTGCTAACCACTTCGCAATATCTCAACCTCCAAATCACAACACCTTAGACTTGCTTAAGCTAAGATAGGTATAAGATAGGGTGCCTACTATGCAAACCAAAGCTAAGGCTACAGTCTCCAGGCTTCTAACATCACCAACCGGCAAAATATTCAATTTACCCAAATTCATCTTCAACCCTGACACCACTTCAAAACATATCTAATATATCTCCATTGCATCCCACTCAATTGAAAAATAAGACAACATTGTATAAAACATGTGTGAGATGAGCACTCTCAAACAGTGACATCTACAAATCAAAGAGCAATGAAATAGGCCTGTTGTTGCCGGCCTAGAATGTAAAGCAATGATCTCCATCACGAAATGGAATATGAGCGGAGATAACTGGTCCCCCTATTTCAACCTCCTAAAATAGGAACCCTGCCCAGGAACAGTTAACCAGAATCAAAAATTCCGCGGTAGAAATATGCCACTCTATACACCACTCCCATCAAGCCAAACCCCATTTTCCGAAGCTTAAAGAGAGAAACCCCATTGGCACAAGTATAAGCCTTCTTAATGTCCAATTTGTACAGAACCCAAGGCACCTTGTTAAGTCTATCCTCCACCCTTTCCTTGCAATATGAACACCATCCAAAATCTGCATGAGCCCCCACAAAAACATTATGAGCCTCTGAAATAAGAGTATTTATAACCTTCCTTAGATGAACGGCTCGACCTTGAGCAAAACTTTTTAATTACCCCCATCAGGCTGATAGAGCAAAAAAATCTTCTCCTTTTTCTTTTTTTCTTTTTTTTTTTTAAGCAAACAAATCCTTGTCTTGGGCAGTGGCTGCAATATAATTGACCTCTATCAAACTTATTAGCCTGCAAAAACAAGACCAATCATTCCTAATCCTCACTCGAAGATGCCTAGCTTTGAGGAGGTATATTCCCACAAAAAGTCTCTGCCTATGCTTGGCTGTGACATTTCCACAGTTGGTGCATGTAATTTCCAACAGTTCACAAGTGTTCTTACAACGGAGATAAGAAAACTTTTGTTGCAGAAATGCATGGGGAGAAAAGGCAAGGAAACCCAACTTTGAAAGAGGATTGAAGGCCCAGGGCATGGAAACTTGTTTAAATCCACGAGGGATGCAATGACAGAACTTCCTAGTGAGAAATATTTCAGAGGCATGGCTAGAGTTTTGACATCAGGTTCAGTGTAGAACAATGTTCGCTCCCCCTTATAGGGTCTAGAGGCTTCAAAGGGATAAAAGGGTATTAAGAGGGTGTGGACGGAAAGATCTCTGCATAGGACTTGTTTTCAAAAGTGGGCAATGGCTGCGAAGACTGAGGCGAAGTACGAGAGCTTGCCCCAGCAGCCAAACAGAAAGGAGCTGCAAAGACAAAGATGAACAGGGATGGATTGAAGGAGACAAGGCAGCCATTTCGCACAGCTAGGCCGCAGGAAACTGACCAGCCACTACTGGCAGTCCTAACCTAAGCAGTTCGTAGAGTTTCCATGGACGAGGCACCATTAACACAATAGAACCTAAAGCAAAATTCACCTCAGCAATAGCACATGTGAAACTAGTTTAATTAAATACATCAAATAAGGGTGAATTACAGCTTCCCTCCTGAACTTAAGGCTGGTTGTCATAACCACGTGAAGACACATGAAGCTCAAAAATACATTTTGGCAAAAATCCCGCCCCTAGCGACATACGAATCCCCGCCAACCCAGCAACCAAAATCCATCTCCTACCCACTAAACAATAACCCAAACCCAGATCGACCAGTTACAATAACTATTAAACCAAATCCAATGGCTTTCATGATTTAATACTTCCCCCACCCCAAACCTGTCACCTTACTCATCCAAACTGTTATCATAAAGTTCAATCAAACAATCAAAACACAAACTGCCACCACCAACTCCAATTCTTGACAAGCAAAATAAATGACTAATAACCACAGAAAGAACACAAACTAGAAACAGACTAGGAGCTAACAATTCCAGCAGTCATGACTTCTAGAGTAGCAGTTGATTTCTTACAACAAACTGACAGCCCCATGATCAGAAGATAAGGAAAGAAGTGTATACCAGAAGAGAAACAACATCACATTACACACGAGTTTATGTGCGTGAAATAAGCACAGAAAGAAAAACAATAAAGTTAGACAGCCATAAATGAAAATTATAATCATAATTGAAATCGAAATCAAAATCAAAATCAAAATCAAAATCAAAATCGAAATAGAAAATCAAGATCGAACCGTAATAGAACAGAAGGTTTTACAGCCAAGAAAACCCAACAACTAAAGGTGAGATTTAGTGGTATTGTATAAAACTGGCAGGAAAGATTTTGGATTTTACACCAGAAATCAGAAAAACAGCCAGAAGAAAGATTTCATCAACCATTGAATAGAAGGTGCAACAGCACTAAAGGGAACTGTTAGGCACTAAATGAGTCAGAATTGTTTGACTATTTCTTATTGCAATCTCATCTCAATTTTATGAATCATTGTTATTAAATAAAACATACCACACGCGGGATATGGAAGAACAAAAATTTGGGAATTCTCACCACATTTGATAGCTGCTCACGTATATAAGCCATTGATCTCAGCATGGCACCTAAGGTGTCCTTGGACACCTGAAATTTCACTTCTGATTCTCCTGAAGTTGTTTCGGTATCTTGAAGCTGAAAGTCAGAAAAAACAAATTACTTTCCCATGAAACACCAAGTCATTCAAAACTGCAGAAGAACATTGATTAATTGATTCAGGGTTGGTCCAATAGCAATATTTGCAGCAAAGGTGGTGACATACGTATATGCAAATAATCTAAATCCTTATGCTGTATTGCCGTGGAATTTGTGGAACTTAATTGTGTCTCAAAGAGATTGACAGAAAGATTGAGGCATGAGAGTGTGTGATCCAACAGCAACCTCCATGCTCAGGTTGCTGATTGTTTTTTGGACTTCACGAAACCGGGCATTTAATTACACATCTTCATAGCTGCAGGCGAAATTAGGTTGGAGTACAAAGTCCTTCTTTGTATCCGCTCCACCATTAAAGCTGCTTTCCAAGGTAGCAGTCATCGTGATTTCTTTTCCTGCTCTTGTCCTCTTTGTCCAGACCCCGAGCTTTCCTCGTGGCCTCCATTAGTGGGCGCACTGACTCTCGTTTCTTGGTCATAGAAGAACCATCCCAACGGGAGATCCTTCTTTGTGAGTTTACCTGCTATTGATTCAAACCATTGTTGGCCAGAACTTGCCACCATTATTTGTAGGTTTAATGTCTCTTCGCATTTCTTCTATGCTGTTTGTTCCCGCTCCTTCATCTGCTTCTTGCGGCAATCATATGCCTGAGCAGCTCCCCTGGACCAATGGCACTCTAAATTTGCAAGAACCAAACGGGATGGCGATGACTTCGTGGTTGAGAGAGAGTTCTATTTCCAGAAGGCTCATTATCTCCGATGGCCGGGTCTTTGGCATCCACCATCAGCGGTTGCTCTGTTGCAATGGGTCAATCTTTGTTGGGTAGTCCCAACAAAGGGCAAGTCAAGGAGTTGGACCACTCAATTTTTCTCTTTGTTTTCCCGTCAAAGCAAGAGGCAGACTGCATCCTTAGGTTGGGTCCTCCAAAAAATAAATGGTGCTTAATTTCACTGGTCAAGTGGGGCAGAGGTGTCCACATCTGGCTCCTTAGACAACTATCTCTGGATATGTTTGATTGGCCAACCCATTTTCTCAGGTACAACAAAGATTTTCCATGCAATCAGCAACCATTTTTGAGGCTTCATGGAGATTGACACTGCTACCAACTTGCGAATTGTCAGTCATATTTCCCCATTCCAGCATCCATCAATGGTGATCAGCATTGGTTGCCAGTTGCAATATTTCATGGTAAGTTTGGAGAGCTGTTTGGACACAGGATATATCATGGTCATGGCTCATCAGAGGGATAAAACCCTTCCTTTACTGGTTCAGACCTCGCGGAGAAGATGGTGCGTCCTTTCCACACATGAGCTTAGAGGGCCGTTTGAAGAGAGGATATGTCATGGCTCATCAAAGGGATAAGACCCTTCCTCAACTAGTTCAGAACTTGCGGAGAAGATGATCTGTCCTTTCCAAGCGCCTAGGTTGCATGGACGTCCAGTTTGCAACATCAGGACGCTCAAATGTTTTATCGTCATGCCGGGTGGAGGCAGGAGAGCAGTTGGCATGATTGTTTCCCTCCACGATCTCAGATTCCTCCTCATAACTGTAACCGCACGTTCTCAGGTGCTTCTTACAGTTAATAGACCACAACAAACTTCCAGAAATTTCAGGAGAAAAAGCTCTAATTTGTACAATAATGGGGCCCGACCTACGGTTGTGCCCAACTCTGGGATTCTTTACTAATAGCTTTCGGTTTCTATCCCCGCCCAATTTCACTCATCTAGATTTTTCAGAAGATGGGCTCAGCCTCACTTTCAATCACGGGACAAGCCCAAACAACCAGCATGTTTGTCCTAGAGACACCTGATCCCAGCCCCTTTCTTTGGACCCACCCACTCATCAAGCTTATGTCACTATTGGGTCTCCAGGCCTGCAAACTGGAGTATCCATCCCAGATGACACTTTGGGCTTAACTCAAATCTCTAAGTTCTTTTCTACTCCTGCACGTTTTTGTCAGATCACCACACTTCGGGCTCCTGTTCCCGGGTCGCACTCGAGCACCAAACTCATCTCTACCGCCACTGACCCACTAGTAATTGCTCATTTGGAATGAGTTGTCCTCAACAAGAGTAATGTAGGCAGTGACCTGTCAGTAGGTTAGGCAGTCTTCAAGAGGCCAACAACCCATCCCAATCTATTGGTCTTATCGTTGTCACTGTGAGGATCAGCACAGGATTTGCTAACAGCTGATACTGAGAATTTTTCTGAGCCAAATAATTGCAGCCAATCCAATCAACTTGTGGCCTCATTGAATTTTGTTCTGCACAGAAGTGACTGGTTTTGTTTCAGATGGAAATGATACCGCTTCTAAGGCATCAGCTTGAGTTATGATAATAATGAAAATGGTCCCTTGCACCCTGGGTGTTTTTGTTCACGGGATTGAGGGAGACATGATGGATCTCTTTTTGCAACTGAAAAGAGTCCTAAGAAGTCTGGCTACAACACCAAGGAGGAGTCGTAAGCTAGCCCGGGAGGTTAGAAATTTAACTTTTAGCATTAATTATGAAGGAAAAAGTTCCCACAGTGGTCGCAATGGGGCAAATGAATCGCTGTTGATGATCACAATGAGAATGAAGATTCTCTCTTGGATGTGGGAGGTCTTAATGACCCAAACGAAAGGGTTATTGATGGTGACACACAAAAACAAAATGGGGGCAAGGCAAGGGAACTACATAGACTCATGTGCTCTAGATTCTTCTACGCCGAATAATGTTCATCATCATTCTCTGGGATCCCCATGTGGTCAGTAAGCTAGATTCCTTGTCTGACAATCACAACGTGCCTTGTCTTTTTAAATCAATGGATGATGAATTTGAATGGGTTCTCTAGTGAATTTTAGTACCTTTTTAAGGTAGGAAGAGAGGTGTCCTTAACACCTTATAGATTAAGACGCAATGCTTCTTTGAGATGGGCCAAGCAATTTTTCCTTTTTCTCTGTTTTCACTTTTCTTTTTCTTTTCTTTTTTTCGTGTGTGTACTTGGGTGATTTCAACCTAGGAAGTTTGGACACTGATATTCATGTCAGGTACGACGCCAGGATACGAAAAATTTCAAAAAATCAGGATATGGGTACAAGTAGGATATGGCAATATATTATTATTTTTTATAAATATTTTTAATTTTATTATTACTCATGCATTTAGAATACCAACAAATTTCACAAAATCAATCATTACATAAAAATAATAAATACATAAATAGATCAAAACATACACAAATACTAGAATAGAAAAAGTTTAGAAAATTAACTATTAAATTGCTGAAAATAAAAAATTGTAGAAAACTAATCTATGGAGGGAGACAATTGGTAAGCAAGGCATAATATACTTAACAAATGTTCTTTTTAAGTTCAGAAATTATTCATATTGAGGATTAAAAAGTCATTAAAATAATTATTCTATATGTTTCATACTAAATTTTAAAAAATAAATAAATAAATAAATAAAAAGGCAATATAGTCAATTTCTTCTTATAAGGCGGTGTAGTTGGTAGTTTTTAGATGTGACGTGGTATAAGTGGTTTTACCTTTTTGCATTTTCTAGCCTTTAGTTTATTTACAATTGTTACCCTATAGGTTTTTTAAAATATTCAACATTACTATGTCGTGCCCACACGTGTTTGATTTGAAATTTAAATTTTTAATTCTCTAGGACACTTTGATATGTATCCTGCATGTCCCCAGTTGTGCCCGTGTCCGACATGCGTATGGAAACTCTCTGGCAAGTGTACGTTCTTCCTAGATTTAAACGCTATTCCCGCAGGAAAAAACCGGGTATACTCGCACGACTCAATTTCCATGAGAGCCATATTTGAGCACAATGATGAGTTTGATGTCATCAACAGTGGTAGTTTCACTTGGAGTTATGATAAAAGATTTTAAATGCTTCTTGAGAATTGATAAGTTTCTTAAGTCAGCAGACTGTGCAGAGCAATTTTGCAAATATTCAAAATTGTCTTTATAATACCCCCAAAAATTTATATTTTTGAAAATAATATTTTATTTAAAGTTAAAAATTTTAAGAGGTGATTTTGATATATTATGAAGACATTAGGGTATAAATGGATATTTGATAACTTTTGGAGTTATAAGTGTGATTATGATTTGTTTGTTATGGAGGTGTAAAAGTGGGCAACTCCGTCTATGGGATTCGATACTTTATTATTTACACATAGCTGGTCCCAAGCCCAGATAAAGGAGAAGGGTTGCGTTAAGTAGCTGACAGCCAGCAGAAAACTTTGTCAGAACTTTTATGACATTAATCCAAAGATATTAAACGTTGGGGCGTTCCCTACTAGCAACGCACTACATTTCCACCGCCCGGATGTAGTGAATAATGGGTTAGGGTGGGCTAGGGCGTCGCCCAAATGCGACGCACCATGTTTTCACCCGGATATGGTGTCAAATGAACGAGGGTTGCCGCATTATGGTGGATGGGTATGGATAAAGAAGTTAGTCCATGAAAATAGACTTAGGTTGGAAACTTGGAATATAAGAACGCTAATGGGTAAGACTCGAGAATTGGTGGATGTGATGTGTAGGCGGAGGATTAATATTCGATGCTTGCACGAAACTAAGTGGGTTGAAGAGAAGTCTAGAGAAATTGAGAGTACGGGATATAAATTATAGTATACGAGGAAGAACAAACATAAGAATGGGGTGGACATCATGGTAGATAGGTATTTAAAGGATAGCGTTGTTGATATTAGGAGGATTGGCGATAGGATAATGGTTATGAAGTTGGTGATTGAAGGGGAGGTGATTAACGTTATTAGTGTGTACGCTCCCCAAGTTGGATTGTAAGAAAATGTTATACGAGAATTTTGGGAGAAGATGGACGAAGTCGTTCAAAATATACCTAAAAAAAAATATTTATTGGGAGAGACTTGAATGGACATATCGAGAAGGAAAGAGAGACTTTCGAGAAAGTACATGGTGGTTATGGATTTGGGGAGATGAATGCAATGGGTCAGATGATTTTAGATTTTACTATGACATATGATTTAGTTCTTCTAAATACATGCTTCAGGAAAAAGGATGAACACCTTATCACACTTAAGAGTGGTCAGAGGAATAGCTAGATAAATTTTGTCCTTATTAGGGCGAGTGATCATTTAATATGTAAGGACTGTAAAGTCATACCCAAAGAGAGTATTGTTACCCAACATAGACTAATGGTAACTGATCTCAAGTTTTTGAGGGGGAAACAAGAGTCTAAGATAAGTAGACATGCAAGGATACATTGGAAAAATCTAAGAGGTGAAAAGATGAAGTTGGTTAAGGATAAAATTAGCAATGATGAGTTATAGAAGAGACATGAGAATGTGAACAAAATGTGGATTGATATGGCAAATCGTATTAGAGAGATAGGAAGAGAAGTTTTAGAAATTTGTAGAGAAGGAGAACCACGATATAAAGAAAATTGGTGGTGGAATAAAGAGGTCCAAAAAGCCATTCGGGACAAAAAAAATAAGTTATAAAGAATGACAAAAATATCGAAATCAAGAGAGTTTGGAGAAGTATAAACATGCAAAAACGGAAGCGAGAAAAGTAATTAAGGAATCAAAATTTAGGGTGTATGATAATTTATATCAAAAGTTAGATACAAAGGAGGGAGAGAGGGATACATTTAAACTTACTAGGTGACATGAACGAAAAACTAGAAATATTGGAAGTATCAGATGCATCAAAGACACTGATGACAAGGTACTGGTGAAAGATGAAGAGATTATGGAACGATGGAAAAATTATTTTTATAATTTATTTAATGAGAATGACGTTAGAGAATCTAGACTAGAGATACCTAGTTTATATTCAGCTAAGATTTATAGGTTTCATAGAAGAATTAGGGCTTCAAAAGTTAGAATAACACTAAGAAATATGCGAATTGGAAAAGCAGTAAGGCCAGATGAAATCCCTATAGAGGTGTGAAAAAGTTTGGGAGATATTGGGATAGAGTGGTTAACTAGACTTTTCAATGGCAGAATGTCTGACGACTGAAGGAGGAGTATCTTCGTGCCCATCTATAAAAAAAAAAAGGGATGTTCAAAGTTACACGAACTATCGAGGTATAAAATTTATGAGTCATACTATGAAACTTTGGGAAAAAGTGATAGAATATAGAATAAAACATGAAACGAGCACAGAAGAGAATAAATTTGGATTTATGCCCAGCCGATCCACCACTGAAACTATTTATTTACTCAGGAGATTAATAGAAAAATATAGAGAAAAGAAGAGAGATTTACATATGGTATTTGAAGACCTGGAAAAGACTTACGATAGGGTACCCAGAGAAGTTTTGTGGTGGGTACTAGAAAAGAAACAGGTATCCAATGTGTACATCGAGGTAATTAAGGATATGCATGAAGGTATAGTTACTAGTGTTCGAATAGGAGGAGACAATACTTGTGCATTTCCTATTTAATATAGACTTAGATCAAGGATTATCTTTAAGTCCTTACTTTTTCATTCTAGTGATGGATGAGCTCACAAAACATATTCAAGATGGAGTACCTTGGAGTATATTGTATGTGGTTGACATCGTATTAGTAGACAAAAGTAGAATAGGTCTTAATACAAAATTAGAAAGATTAAGAGAAGCGTTAGAGTCTAAAGGTTTGAAGGTTAGTAAAAGCAAGACAGAATACATGCATTGCAATTTTAGTAATGCCCGAAGAAACGATGGTTCAGTCAAAATTGGAGATAAGGAGTTACCAAAAGTTGATTGTTTTAGATATTTAGGTTCAATGATTCAGAGCAATGGCGTAATCGACGAGGATATTATGCATAGAATCAAGGCAGGTTGGTTAAAGTGGAGAAGTACAGTTGGGATGATTTGTGATCGTAGGATTCTGTTGAAACTTAAAGGAAAATTCCACAAAACTGTTATAAGACCAACTCTTCTTTATAGTTCAGAATGTTGGGCGGTAAAAACGAATCATGTTCAGAAAATTGGTGTGACAGAAATGAGGATGATACGGTGAATGAGTGAAAAGACAAGAATGGATAAAATTAAGAATGAAACTATTAGAGAAAATTTAAGAATAGCATCCATCAAAGAGAAAATTAGAGAAAATTGTTTACGATGATTTGGGCATGTGCATAGAAGACCCATAGAAGCACCAGTGAGAAAATGTGATTTAGTTCAAGTTTAGAGGACTACTAGAGGGAGAGGTAGACCTAAGAAGACATTAGACGAGACTATTAGAAATGATGTGGCGACATTAAACCTGACGGAGGGGATGGCCCTTGATCGATCTCTATGGCGTAAATGGATTCATGTAGTCGACCCTACATAAGTGGGATAAAAGCTTAGTTGTTGTTGTCGTTGTTGGAGGTGTAAAAGTGGGAAAGCTTAGTTGTTGTTGTCGTTGTTGGAGGTGTAAAAGTGGGATTTTATGGGTGTGCCACGTGTAAGAAAAATAAAGAAGATAGAATGACAAGGAAAGTGATATGATGATGCCTTTGGATGGTGTGCATACATATATATATATATATAGAGAGAGAGAGAGAGAGTATATGAGGCGATTAAATATAGAGAGCTGGGTTGAAAAGGAAGAAAAAGCTTAGAGTTAAGGAAAAACAAAAGAAAAGATAACGAAAAGAAGGAAATTGAAAAGATAAGGATTATATATATAAAAAAAAAAAAAGTATGTCCCACTATTTATTTATATGGTGTATGTGTTTGCATGTGTGTGTGTGTGTGTGTGTGTGTGTGTGTGTGTCTTTATAGGAATACGAAAAACAAAAAGAAGAGAATAAGAGAAAAATAGGAAGTAAGAATAAAGCGGAAGAAAAGAGAAGAAGAAAGAAGAAAAAAAAAAGTTTCCATTTCACTTGCGGTTGATTATCAATTTTTTATTTCAGGTAAGATTTCTAATCCCTTTAATATTTGTATTTAACTTTCTTATTTATTATATAGTTTATGCTCTAATTGTTCTTTAATTATACCTGAATTATTCATGATCATGTGTTATGTAGCAATTATGTGAGATTGCCAACATGTTATTTGTTGGGTTGGTTGAATCCACCTGCTAAAGGAGTTAAAATTTTACAAAACTTTGGCTCACAACCCCATAGTATTTGATGCAGAGTCGATGAAAATGGAGCTGCACCACAAACTGAAAGTATATTTGAATTTGGATTTTTAATTTTGTAATAATTATATTCTTTGTTTATTATTTTATTATTGATCAGATTTATGGGTATTAAAATATTCATTGTTCAGTTTTAGTTTTATTTTCTTTAGGAGAAACAGAGTGACGGCCCGGTCTCCAGTCTTGCTCAACTTATTGCTCCTCAATGGAAGCTCTTGCAACTTACTTTCTAGAGCAAAAGTCTTGACATGTTCCGTGGTTTGAGGTGTGCAATCCATATGGCCTAGGTGTTTGTCTCTCGTCTCCTTTTCGTAAATGATACTTCAAATTTTTCCAACCCAAGATGCAACAAAAGTTTATCAGTTGTGTCCTAATCTATTTTGAATTTATTTTGGGCTTGAAGGTGAATTTCAACAAATCAGAGATCGTCTCTAGTGATAAGGTAGAAAACATGGAAGTTCCAGCCTATGCCTCGTGGTGCCCTATTGGTTCTTTGCCATGTACTTAATTCATGTTTTGAACTTATGAGACTTCGTTCGTTTTGATATCGGTGATGGCAAGAGAGTCCACTTTTGGTTTGATGTTTGGTGCAGGGACCAACTCCCTAGTAGGTTTTCCTGCATCCTCCTTGATATACAAGGAGGATGACATTTTGTGGCTGACATTTTGTTTTGGTTGCACGACAGGAAGGGTCAACTCTCAGTTGAATCCTTTTACTCACTTTCGTTGGAACTTGGAACCAACCCAAGAGATTATTTTTTAGAAAGTAATTTGTTGACTAAAACTCCTACGGTAACAACCTTCTTCGGATGGACAATCACCTCAAATGCCATCCTCACTCTAGACAATCTTCACTGGAGGAGCTTCCACCTCCCCAATAGATGGCAGCATGTGTCCGTGTGAGAAGAGACTCTCACCCATCTCTTTTTATTCTATTCAATACAGTGACCTCCAGTCCAAGCTATTCTCTTTGGGTAGGATTTCTTGGTGCATGCAAATCTCTACAATAACCTATTATCATTATGACGATTTCTGCAAGTCTCGGAAGTTGGAAGATGATTTATACAGCTCTGTTATGGAGCATTTGGTGCACTTCTTTATCTTTGCCTTTTCTTAAACCATCTGTTTTTGGGGGGTATTTGCTCTTCTTTTGGTCTAGGGGTCATTTTCCCATGGGGAACCTCGCTCCCCTCGACTTTCTTGAGGAGCTTGAGATTTCTTGTTTTATATTTGGCTTAGATTTCTTGTTTTATATTTGGCTTGACATGCCTTGCGTCCTTTTAATAAACTTATCTTACTAAACAAAAAACATCTTGAAATATTCGAAATTATTATTTTTTTTATATTGGGAAAGTCAAATATGTAGATTTGGAAAGTTATTATTAGTCATTAGTTAATTTTCTTATTTATTCCTAATTACTCTTATATGTAGTCTCATTGTACAATTAAAAAAATAATACAATTGATTATTTTATTCAATTTGGCATCAGAGCTAAAACTAAACCTTAGCTAGCCACTTCCCTTGCAGCCGCCGCCGGCCCTTTACAAGCCATCGACGACCGCCGCCGGCCCTTTACAGCTGTCGACGACCGTCGCCGGCCTCCTACAACAGCCGACAAAGCTTCGCCAGCATTCCTTATAGCCAAGCGACAACCAAAGGCCCTCCTACAGCCGACGACAAGCTCCCTTTACAACTGACGAACACTCACGACCCTCTACAACCGACGACGAAGCCTTGTCTGTCCTCTACAAGCCGTCGATAGCACTCGCCGGTCCCCTACAACCACCGACGAACACTCGCGGCCCTCTACAACTGACGATGAAGCCTCGTTGGTCCTCTACAAGCCATCGATAGCACCCGCCGGAACCCTAACAGCCGACGACGACTTCGCGTTGGTCCCTTACAACCGCCAACAGTCTTGCCGGAACCCTAACAGCCGACGAAATCGATCTCACGAGGTTCGTTCAAGTGCAACACTGGCCCTATCTTGCGAGATTCGTTCGATTGCAGTTTAGGCCTTGTCGCGCGAGATTAGTTCGATTGCAGTTCAGGCCTTTGTCACGCGAGATTAGCTCGTTGAAGGTTAACCTGACGATCCTAAGCCTCTGATGATATTTCTCCTGCCTTCACCATGTTCGACGTTACCTCGAAATCCACCCCAAGATCCTGCCAACTCACCAAACCAAAGAATCTCCCTTCCGAATCCCACGCCATCCGAATCTTCGATTGAATGGAACCAATTTCTTGCGTTGGTCTCAATCGGTGCGAATGTATGTCCGTGGAAAAGACGGATGGGATATCTAACAGCAAATGTAAAGGAGCCCGCCATCACAAATCCGTTGCATACAACTTGGGATGCTGAAAACTCCATGGTTACGACATGGCTCGTGAACTCTATGGATGAAGAAATCAGCTCCAACTAAATGTGCTACCCTACGGCAAATGAACTTTGGGACAATATCAATAAGATGTATTTTGACCTGGGAAACCAATCTCAAAAGTATTAGTTGACTCTAAAACTTCGTGATGTTCGTCAAAGCGAAAACAATATCACCAAGTATTTCAATTCATTGAAGAGAATATGGCAGGATCAGGATATGTTCGACGATCATGAATGGCATTCAACCAAGGATTATAACCACTATAAAAAATTGGTGGATGATAATCGTGTTTTTAAGTTCCTTACAGGACTGAAACCGGAACTTGACGAAGTTAGGGGACGAATCATTGGTCGTCAGCCTCGTCCCTCAATCAATGAGGTTTTCTCAGAGGTCCGAAGGGAGGAGACTCGTCGGAACGTTATGCTCAACAAGCCGCAGATTATCGGTCCAACAGCTGCTCCAATTGACCAGTTTGCTTTGGCTACTGCTAATGCTAACTCCAATAGGTTTCAACGCCGAGCAGGAGAACCCCCTCGTATATGGTGCGACTACTGCAACAAGCCCCGTCATACACGGGAAACATGCTGGAAAATCTATGGGAAACCGACAAATTTGAAGAGCAACAAATCGGGAGAAAAATCTAACCGATCTTATCCTTCTGCGCATGAAGCTGCAACCATTCCATTCAACAAAGAGCAGATTGATCAACTTCTGAAATTGCTGACTGTCAATCTATCATTTGGTACTTCTAATGCGTCTTTAGCTCAAACATGTAGCAACTCTAGAGCCTTTTCTTGTTCCTTAAACTCAGCGCCTTGGATTATCGATTCAGGTGCTATTGATCATATGACATGTTTTTATCACATTTTCAATACTTATTCACCTTGTTCTGGTAACGAAAGAATTAAGATTGCAGACGTTAGTTTTTCACCCATTGCAGGAAAAGATCAAATAAAAATCTCAACTAGTATTAATCTAAAAACGGTCCTTCACGTTCCTAAACTTACTTGTAACCTCTTATCTGTAAGTAAACTATTGCAAAATTCTAACTGTCAAGCCATGTTCTCTGCATCTCAATGTTTATTTCAGGACCAAAGCTCCGAGAAGACAATTGGCAATGCTAGACTGGTAGATGGCCTTTATTACTTCGATGATAACTCCTTAAGGAATAAAACAACTCACGATCCCAGTAGTATGAGTTCAACGTCTATTCGTGATAAAATCATACTTTGGCACCTTAGACTAGGACATCCAAATTTTCAATATCTTAAACATTTGTTTGCGACATTCTTTAAGAATTTGGATTGTTTTTCTTTTCATTGTGAAAGTTGTTTGTTTGCAAAAAGTCAGCGTACTTCTTATATTTCAAAATCATATCGTGCAACCAAATCTTTTTCTTTAATTCACAACGATGTATGGGGTCCCTCAAAAATCACAACACCATCCAGAAAAATATGGTTTGTGACATTTATTGATGATCACACACATTTATGTTAGGCATATTTGATGCGTGCAAAATCTGATGTAGAAACTTTATTTAAAGATTTTTGCATTATGCTTGAAAACAAATTTCAAATAAAATCTAGCATTCTTCGCATAGATAATGGAACAGAATGTTTCAACGAATGTTTAGGCAGTTTTTTGAAAACAAATGGTATTTAATATCAATCCACATGTCGTGACACGTCCCAACAAAATGGCATTGCTGAACGAAAAAATAAACACTTACTCGAAATTGCACGTGCACTCATGTTTTCTATGCATATTCCAAAATACTTGTAGAGCGATACTCTTTTAACAATTGCATATTTAATAAATCGCATGCCTACACGTATTGTAAACTACACACCATTTGATAATTGCAAAACACATTTTTCAGCTTCTAAGATATCAACTAACTTGCCTCTTAAAGTATTTGGCTGCACATTCTATGTTCATATTCCTATCCAATTTCGATCTAAACTTGATCCTAGAGCAGAAAAATGTGTGTTCATCGGTTATGAACCAAATCAAAAGGGTATAAGTATTACAATCCATAAACAAAAAAAAAATCATGTTTTTTATAGTAGTATGGATGTCACATTTATGGAAAATGTTTCTTTGACAAAAATCTCCTTCAGGGAGAGAATCGAATGGAAGGGAATTTTTGGGTCACTGATGATCCTCTCACTATCACAATCTTAGAAATTTTACTCCAAATCAGTCAAAAACAAGTGATGAAAATATTGAAAAACAAAAAGGGATCCCTACTAGTACTGAGCATAATTCCCTCACGAACAGATGAAGAAATACCACAATCATGATCAGCCTACCGTTCTAGCACAAGGTCAATCTGACTCCCCAGGCAATGATCCAGGTAATCCTATCTCTCTGTCATCTCCCAATGAACCCTCACACCCAGGTAATCCTATCTTTTTACCACCTCCCAATGAACCTTCTCATTCCAGTATTCCTTCAGATCTCAATATTTCTATAACCATTAGGAAAGGAGTCAGAACCTGCACTAATCACCCCATATCTAGATATGTATCCTACACAAAACTTTCCGAACCTTATAGAGTCTTTATTTCTAAAGTTACTAATCTGTTTATTCCAAGGAATATTGAGGAAGCACTAGGTGATCCAGGTTGGAAGTTAGCAGTTTTGGAAGAGATGAATGCTCTTAAAAGGAGTGGTACGTGGGAAATAATTGATTCGCCAAAAGATACAAAGATAGTCGGGTGCAAGTAGGTATTCACAGTCAAGTGTAAAGCAGATGGAAGCATAGAACAATAGAAAGCAAGGCTCGTAACTAAAGGGTTCACACAGACATATGGGATAGACTACCAATAAACGTTTGCTCCAGTTGTTAAGATAAACTCGATTCGGGTTCTATTGTTCCTAGCGGTGAATCTTGATTGGCTACTACACCAATTAGACGTAAAAAATGCCTTTCTAAATGGAGATTTGGAGGAGGAAATGTTCATGAGTTTACTAGGATTTGAAAGAAAGATGGGGCAAGAAAAGGTGCGCAAGCTAAAAAAGTCACTATACAGCCAAAAATAGTCTCCTAAGGCGTGATTTGAACGCTTTGGAACCACTGTAAAAGGTCATGGTTATCAACAAAGCCAAGCAGATCATACAATATTCCATAGACACTCAATTGATGGTAAGATTGTCATTTTAACTGTCTATGTAGATAATATCATCTTAACAGAAAGTGATAGTGACGAGTTGGAAAGACTTAAAGGAAAACTTGCTGATAATTTTGAAATCAAAGACTTAGGTCCGTTAAAGTATTTTCTTGGAATGGAATTTGCTAGAACAAAGGAAGGCACATTTGTGAGTCAAAGACAGTATATACTCGACCTACTGAATGAAACAGGGTTACTCGGATGCAACGTTGCAGAAACTCCAAGCGCACCGAATAAGAAGCTACAACCGGCCAAACCTGTAGCTGTGATAAATTAAGAACAATATCAAAGACTAGTGGGGCGGTTGATCTACTTATCACATACCCGTCTGAATATAGCCTTTGCCATAAACATGGTCAGCCAATTTATGCACTCACCAGGACAGGAACACTTCAAGGCCGCCTATAGAATCCTAAGGTACTTAAAGGGTACCCCCAGAAAGGGAATTTTGTATAAGAAACGTGGCCACCAACTTATAGAGGTTTGTACCGATGCAGAAAATGGGCTGGGAGCGTCACGGACAGTAGATCGACCTCCGGTTACTATACCTTTGTTGGTGGGAACCTCATCACATGGCGGAGCAAGAAACAGAATGTCGTAGCTAGAAGTAGCACAGAAGCGGAGTACAGATCAATGGCTCACGACATCTGTGAAGTGTTATGGATTAATAGATTACTAGAAGAGTTGAAGATATCTAATTCAGCACCTATAAAAGTCTACTGTGATAACAAATCAGCTATTGCAATTGCTCACAATCCGATGCTGCATGATCGGACAAAACATATGGAAGTGGACAAGCATTTCATCAAAGAAAAGATAGTGGACAAATATGTATGCCATATGTACCGACTACCGAACAGATCGCAGACATTCTAACAAAAAAATTACCAGAAAAGATATTCGACTATCTAGTATGCAAGGTGACAATGGAAGAAATCTCCATACCAACTTGAGGAGGAGAGTTGGAATATTCAATATTATTATTATTTGTATATAGGGAAAGTCAAATATGTAGATTATGAAAGTTATTATTAGTCATTAGTTAGTTTCTTTATTTATTCATAATTACTCTTATATGTAGTCTCATTGTACAATTAGAAAAATAATAAAATTGATTATTTTATTCAATTCAACATAATGCAAATTATTATTATTGTGAGAAATATTTTTACCAAACATACCCTTTCTCTCTCTTTCCATGGGAAAAAATTCTCTTTATTTGTCTCCTTAAAAATAGTAGTGTTTATCTCTCTCCATAAATCTCTCACGTTCTTCCATAATAAACTCCCTTTCTCTCAAACATCTCTCTTTGTCTATCTTTCAAACATCCTTCTCTCTTTCTGTCTCTCTTCAATGTAAATTTCACTCACTCTCCCTCCATAACTATCTCTGTATTTATTAACGAATTTTTCTCCATTTCTCCATTAACAATTTTTTATCATCTCTCTCCATCAACAAATTGTCTCCCCACCCCCTCCCCATTAACAATTTATATTCGCTTGACCATCCCGTTGCCCACGTCAGTTATCCATAGCAAAGATTTGAAAATCGACAACCAATTGCGGTTATTTATAGTAAATTTTAAGTATTCCATTCTCGAATGTATTTACAGTCATTCTTAACTATTCGCTCTACAATTTTGAAATTCACACAGTGAATTTTAGCCATAGAAGTTCATCACATAGAGAATGTTATTCGCAGTAAATATTTATTGTCTTTAACTTTTCTCTCTCTAATTTTGAAATTCAGACGGCGAATTTTACTTATGAAATTACAGCATGTAGAGAATATGTTCCACAACGAATAGTCATCGTAGTACTTTATATATCTTCTATCCATTTTGTTATTCTTATAAAAAATCAGAAAATACAAATAAATTGATTTTTTTTGTTGAAGATTTATTTTATGAAAATGATAGGTAAATTAATTTTAAATTTTAAATCTCCTATTTGCTTTATGTGTTTCCTTTTTATACCGACATGGAGAGAGATTGTAGGATTGCTATAGGATATTTCAATCTTAAAATATTGTTTATTTTTTAATAAGTGTATTTTTATGATGGGTTGAAGAAAAACATATATACAATCTTAATCACAGACATAAATGTAAGCTCGAAACAGCAACCAAACACCTAAATATAGCACAATAAGAGTAGTTAACCCCATCAAGACAAGCTATAGAGACCAAACAGAAAAGCAAAAAAAATTGAACAGGGACAAAAACCGAAACTTTTTAAATTCATACACAGAAAGCAAGTATACCTTAGGTTTGTTTGCTAGATTATAACTAGTAAACCAAAAACCCGAACCACAACCAATCCATTGCTACTATATAGGGTCGTTGTCCGATGCAGAATGTTCAACAATTAAAGCTCCAAAAACATGGAACCGGTGGAACCCGTAAAAAATAGATCCATTCTGAATCACAGATTAGTAGCAGGCTCATCCTTAGAATCAGGAATTATCCAAATCCTGCATTCTAAAATCATCTAATTAAACCAGCAAACCTGATTGGCAGTCCAAAAACACCAAGGCTTGGGCATAAAGACCAAATAATTAACCCATTAAATGACTCCAGGTCATAATAAAAACTAATAATCCAGAACCATGCAGTGTGAAACAGTGAGTTCCATAATACCACCAGATTTGTTAGGTTATCCAGTGGAAAGCACTAGGAAAACTAAGGCGCCGCTATGACAGAGTATAAAGCTCAGAGAACAAATTTAAACATTGTACTACTACACACTAGGGATAAATTAATACGAAAATTAGTATTACAGTTATAACCAGCGTCTGGGTGAACTGCCTCATATGCTTTCAACAGTTGTATGAAAAAGCCACAATTAAATTTCAATGCAAGATAAATTTGGTAAAGGTTAGTGTATAAGATTCCCAGTTTATATCCCAAATAGACGAGGGGGAGAGAGGGAGGGAGAGAGAGAGAGAGAGAGAGAGAATGAGAGTGTGAACTGAAATCTCCATGATTGGGTAGAAGATAGCTTGCTGGAATTGAAAGTGGCTAGCCACTTCCTTTTCAGCCTCATCAGTCGCTGAATAGGGGTGTGGCAGGTGCCAAGGGAGCAATTTGGCTTGCAGGGGGAGGCTGTGTTATGACTCTGCACCTCCATGGAAGCAGGCTTCAAGGGCCAGAGCAGTAACCTTGGCAACTCAACATCTTGGTCAGGTTCTTGTGCTCATTCAGAGCTGCCATCAGAGGGCAGAACCTCATTTGTGATTCAGTCCTTCATTGTAAGAAACCTAGGTTGGATAAGATTGTTGTCGCATTCCGCAGGTCTGTCCAAATTCAGTTAATGCTTAGCAATCCCTCCTTTGTTCTGATTCTCATCGCTGTAACTTCCATTCAACAAGCCTCTCTGCGCAACAATCATATGCCAGGGCTGCTTCTCCTCTAAGTGATTTTTAGCCGGTTGAACGTGAGCATTGCATGCAGAAAGCTCGATTCCTGCATCTCTCAGTGGGCCAACCTCCAATGGGTTGTTCCAACCAGAGTGGAGATAAAGACCCATGTAGCTGCCCATTTCTCTTCATCTTTCCATTAAAGCAAGAAGAGGACCATATTCTAAAAGTAGGTCATCACTCCATCAATGATATTGATGTTTGTCTGACTAAGTAGAATAGCGCGAGAATGTGAACCAAAAATGAGATTTGGAAGAAGAGTTATGGATCAGAGTGGTGGGTCTCCCAATTCTCTTCTAGGATCAGTCAGGTTCATGACCTCGGGATCTTTACGGTATGAACTGGATTTGGACATCTTCCACTGAGCTCCTTACAAATGGGATGGCTAGGGCTGGTAGTTAGTCGGCCGGCGCTAGAATTCCAGAATTAGTGGGGGTTGGAATTGATTTGTGGTGTATCAGGGATTCCATGACAAGGTCATAAGTCCATATCCTCTGCTTTCAGCTCTGTCGGTCCAGACAACATGCCACAAACACATGCATCGCTCTCATGAGCATCTTGGCCCTACCGCAAGTGCCTATCTATTTTTTTACCCACATCCATTATAAGACCTAACAATCGACCCAATGTTCAAAATAGACGACTTCTAACTTTTCTAGCTAACTAGCTTCAACCACCTCCTCCTGGGCCAGGTCAAGAAGGCCAAGCCCACAAAACCCTGGATTCTTGGCCACCTCTACTTAGGTGGTCCTTAAAGAGGCCCATTAAGCAATAGTCTTCTTGTTAGCCAAACCGGCTTCTAGACTAACCTCTCCACAGATCGTCTGAATCAGAATCCTGGGGCCCTTGCTCATTGCCTCACTGCCTCTTTCTCCAATCGTTTAGCTGCCACCGGTCCCCTTATCCAGTAGATCTTCCAATTGTCTTCTAGAGGCCAGCATGCGCGCTCCTTTATTTTTCTTTTCAATGCAAACTACTCCCCGTTTGTTGGTCAATTGAAGGGGGTAATAGGGCTAATTTTGTTTTGGGGATTTTTCCTCATTGACTCTGGCTATATTTCTGAAGAATTTCCAATTGAATGAAACCAGTCAGTAAACTGTCTGTTTCCTATAGAGAGTGGTAAAAGATGCTGATTCTAAGACCTATGTGTGGGTGCTGAGACAAGTGAAAATGGTAAAAGGGTACCTTGGGTGTGTCTAGTGACAAATCTATAGTATATATAAAAGGATCAGCCGCCAATTAAATGCAATCAAGTTGCTCAATCTTCAATTGATTAAATTTTAGATTTTATCTTCAAAGTTGGCCATAGTTGCATGTTACTCCCAATCTTTAAATATTTGCATATTGCTCCAAAATATATTATTTTTCTGTCTAATTAGTCAAAATCTTCAATAGTTATCATTTTAATTGTATAACTACACTTATTACTTTATAGTTTATATGAGGTAAAAATTTAGACCTTAATTTTTTAAATTTTTTACAGGCTAATGTTTTATTTTACTGGCTAAAAGTAGCTAAATAAAATCAGATTCAATTAAGCAAGTCAATTTTATAGGGCAACGCTATTAGCACTCCTACAATCAACTATTACACTATTTCACCCACTTTATTCAAAGCTAATTTACAAAAAGACCCATCACTTAATCTAAACTATTAAATGTTTAGCATGTTCTTATTTTCTTCTAATTCGTCTTTTACCAATTTAACATTTTTTGTGATTCTTGTTCAAAAAATTCTATTTTCCATCAAACTTTTAACATTCATTATTCGGATTTTAGTATTGTCCATTGCCATTCGAAATTGATATTTAAAGAAAAAAACGAAAAAAAAAAAAATATTGTTTTTTTTCTGATGATGTATTATAATATAATTTGACCCAATGGTTGAACAAATGATACGCTCCATTTACTTTTCCAATTCAATAAAAAACAAAAGTGATTTTTTAAAGTATTGATACAAATAATTTTTTATTAAAAAATTATTATTATGATTTTTTTTTTCATTTTAGTTTTTTTATTGTTAAGAGAATAATATTGCACTACAAATGTGAAATGCATTGTAAAAATTGACAATAAATAAAGTGGAACGAGTATGGCAGTTGATTTTCATAATTTGACATTAAATAATGGGTCTTTCGTAATTTGACTTTGAATAAAGTGTATTAGTTGATTTTAGGAGTGCAGATATTGCCCATTTTAAACAGCATAAATTACTGCCTTTAGTTTTAAAGTTTTGAGTGTAGTTATATTAAACTCCCTAATCTTTTAATGTTTTATTTGTTACATTACTATTAAACAGTTTATTTGTTTTGTCTAAATGGTTTTGCCTACGCTAGCTGGCTAGCTAATTTTTGTCAAAACATCCACCAATGATAGCTTATTTTTCGCTTAGCTATCGACATATAACATCTTTTTGTGTATATATTATTAAGGTGTAAAATTTGAGTATAAATATGCTGTCTTATAAATTATAATTAGAGTTCATTATGTCTCATACATACTCTCAAGCATACATCTATAGAATGTTGAATGTGTTCGAACCAAAACAAAAATGGAAATTTGAGAGCAAAAATTATGTTTGTCATCCCATAACTTAAAGGGAATATTTGAAATGGCTGCATTGATTTGCAGTTCGCAAGGGTATTATATTCTAGTAACTATTGTTTGCACTAGTGACTAGACTACTAAAGAACATCATCTCAAAATGGTAAGATAATGTTGCACTGTGTATCAGTTAATGTTGCCTTTCAAACATAGTTGTAATGGATTGTTAGTTCTGAAGAAGGAAAAAGAAAATGAAGAGGCTATTCGTCATTTAAAGAGGATTAAATATATCAGGCATTACACCCTGCATGGCAAGGTCTTGTTGTGAAATTAGAACCAATGAAGGCTAGGTCATATATTAAAAACCTTTCTTTTGTTAAAAAAAAAAAAAGGTGAGTTGACTTATGGAAATGAATTTTGGATTTGTCAATTTGATTTCACAGATAGTCATACCTTCAGATTGATGACTGCAACTCTATTTGCTGGTGCAGAAAGCTGCTCACTGATGTAGGACATAGACCTCAACATGGGCTCTAATGTGACCCTTGAGAGCTGAAATTTAACCTCCGACTCTGCAGATACTGTCCTACAATAATCTTGCAACTGCAAGGATTTGGAAAGCATATTAAAATCTACCGCTAGGGAGCATGAACAGCTAAATCACTTACATTAAATGCACTTCACAACCAAACAAGCCAAAGTCACCCAAGCCAATATTATTTAATACCATAGGAATCATACAAGTACTTATTCGATGATCTATATATAAAATTCCCACAAGTTTCTCACTTTCATGCTCACCTAATTCACATTAGCAGGAACCGAGCATCAAACAGAACCATGTGTTATGCTATGAGATGCGTACCTTTAGGTTAATTACAGCCACTCTATTTGCGGGAACAGAATTCTTATTTTCCATCACCCAGGTCATTGACTTAAGACACGGAAGAACAACCTACATACAAGGTCATATATTTGATAACCAAATCAACTAACATACCTCAATTAGAAATTAATAAATGTTTTGAATGAGAGGGTAAAAAACACCCAAAGGTTTAAAAATAATAATAAAATAAAAACCTGCACAAAAACAATCCCACAAAAGAAAAAGAATATGCCTACCATATTATCGATGTGGCCATCATCACGGTGAAGAGACACGGGCGCCATGCGTGGAAGATTCAAATCAGCAACAGGTTGAGCTGGAACACCACCATCATTAAGATTGAACCGGCGAGTCATTTCATCTTGGCGTGGCCACAATAAAGGAGTTGCCTCCTGAGCCAAAGTAGAGGTGACTTGCCGATCATCATAACCGGTCCCAATAACTTGTGAGCTGGGAGGCGCAACTTTCGCAATATTTTTTTTTGCAGCAGCTACCTTTTTCACTGCTTCTCTAACAGCATCCATTGCCACGTTATAGGTCTCTGAAGATATAGCAGCTTCATCTGCATACTTAATTGCTTCCCTGCAGAGATTATTGTATCTCTTTGTCAGTGTCTCTTGTCCATGTAGTTCACCAGGTACATCTGATCCAACCCCAGTTTTTGCAGATACTGTCCACCTGTTCAAGATGTAATGGGGTGGGAGAGTAAGTACATTTGTCACAGTGAAAACTGTCAAAACATGTCTGCATAGTACTCCTGAATACTCAAACATCTGGCAGCTACAATTTGCTGTCATCTCTAAAACATTTAGCGATACAATGTATGCCTTCCGGTCATCCTCAAATTTAGCGACTCTGTAAGTGCTGGTAGTCCCGTCACCATCAATCATATTTGCCGTATAGACAAATGTCTCAACTAATTCATCTTGAAATTTCGAAAATATTTTCCTTGTATAAACATTTGCTGCCTGTTTCTCCATAGGTGATGGAGTTCTTAATAACGGTGTAGTGCATATAGAATCAAAATCTGCTTCTACTTCCTTCTCAAAGGAATTCTCTAAAACTCTTTCATACTGCCTGAAGAACATAGGTAGAGTAGTGTGTTGATTCACATAACCGTCAAAAAAGGAGCTCTCAAATCCTTGATTGGAATAAATTGCAGCAAAAAAAGAATCCCGAAAATATGCTGGGACCCATTGTCTGCGTAAATTATATAAATTCTGGAGCCAATTATTTTTTATGAGGTCATATTTATTTAGGATGGAATCCCAAGATGATTCAAACTCCTCAATTGTATCAGTCAAGTTTATACAGTTGTAAAGATCCACCTGAAAATTAGGACGTGCATGACATACATGAGCCAACCTTTCTTGGCCATCTCTTAATACATCCCACTTGCTAATACAATGGCGGGTTACAGGAAACACCTGAGCAACAGCAGTCTGTATGGATTTGTCCCGATCTGTAATTATAGAGACAGGTGCACGATCATTCATTGCAGCGAGAAATGTCTTGAAAAGCCAAAAAAACGTGGCTTCAGATTCATCTAAAAGCAATGCACAGCCAAACAAAATTGTCTGCCCGTGATGATTCACTCCAGTAAATGGAGCAAATGGTACTCTATATTGGTTCGCTCTATACTTTGTATCCAGTGTCATGGTGTCGCCAAAATGACTATAAGCAGTTCTTGACCTTGCATCTGCCCAAAAGACATTAGCCATACGATTATCTTCATCAAGCTGAATGGCATAGTAGAATCCAGGGTTCTCAGCCTGCATTTTCTTGAAATAATCCAGCAGATTTTGAGCATCCCTCCCTAAGGTCCTTTTTCGACTAGCATGTCTAGCAGCATATCTAGCAGGCCCCACATTCTTAACTGAACGTAATGTTTCTTGAGGAGGGGGATTCCTAGATCCAGGATCTGTGTCTTCTGTGATATGGTTTCCATCCATTGACACATACATAACACCACTGGGAACAACTCCCACACCTTGGTAAGTTTCAGCCATATTCTTTGCAGAACCAGCAAAATGCCTGCGTGGTCGAAGGTAATGCAATTTACTAGGAATATCTGTGGAGTGACTGTGCTCTTTCACAAATTTTGTAACAACCCATTTCTCTTGACCTTTCAACTCTATTCTAATCATTGCATCGCATCTAGCACTAGTCTTTTTTTTCAAGCCATCTCTGGCACATAACAACTCCCTAACACTAACTTCCAAATCAGTTTTGGACCGGATACATTGTCCTACACAAGTACTGAAACCCACATGCCTTGCATACTCATCGTAGAAAGCCTTAGCAGCATGCTCCGAATTAAACTCCATGCCCACATATGGCACAGCTTCCCCATCCTCATCCTGACACGAAGAGTTTCCAGAGTCATTCACATCTCCACAATCATTGGGTTCATCATCTCCATCATCAACAATGTCACGCCGCAGCTCCATGTTCTCCTCTTCTACATCAATCACTTCAACATCCATATCAATATCAAAGATACTATAGAAACTAAGCTATGAATACTTGATCACTCATCCATGGACTCAGCATCTTTAGCATAGTACCTGTGGCACAATCTGCATAAAGTTTCAAATTTCCAATTTATCTAAAAGAGCCACATGGACAACAATCCTCAAAAATTGCCTTCTACATTCTATTTACTGATCTTTCTGTCTATTTATTATTTTCACAAGCTCGGGGTGTTCTTTTACATCTCGAAGCTTGAACAAATAGAACAAAAACTATTTTTGCATAACCAACCATTCAGCTTTTAAACTTAAATTCTCTCTAACCAAACTGCTCGCGATTACCCGAGGCCTAGAGAGACAATTCAAAGGGAAGCTTTCTCTATTGTAAAAAGATTTCTATATTTAACACTTTCTCCATCCCAAATTAATTGTCCTACTTCCCTTTTCAAGATATTCCAAGCTAATTTTCTTTCTTTTTCCCAATTTTTTTTTTTATAAAACATACGTTTATCATTTTTCCCAAAATAAAGCTACTCTCAGCCTCATATTCAAATTTTAAAAAGGATAATTGGCGATTAGTCCCAAATAGCGGGTGTAATCTATTATTTGTCCTACTTAAAATAAGTTTACATATATCTGTGTAATATTAATTCCATGTACTTGTGTAATATACTAATATTAGTTACAACTTACACGTAATTTTGTAATTACAAATTACTTGTAATTACATGTACTTGTGTAATATTTGTTACATATAACAAATATTTTACACACAAGTTAGATACATATAATTGCGTGTATTTGTGTAATATTTGTTACATATAACAAATATTTTACACACAAATTAGATACATATAACTGCGAGAATGCATGCACACGTATTTGGGCCTTCCGCCTTTTTTTAATACGCGGGACTAAAACACAAGTTGCAATTGGGTAAGGGAATTTTTTTAAATTAAAGGTAAAATGACAGACTTAAAAAGTTTTATCACTTTAACACCATTCTTAATATGGTAAAGTAAGAAATATTCAAATAATATCTAAAAGTTTGTACCAAGTCAAATCTATGACAATAAATTTGGGACCGAGCAATTATATCTTTTTCTCTGTTCTTCCAATGTCATATTATGAATTAAGACTAGTGTAAAGTTTTCTTAACATTTTTCGCTCAATTATTAATATGGCTAATCTATTCTGTTTTCTTGTAAAATTCTCAATTTCAAAACCTCAGAAAAAAGTGTGTCCCGTAGAAATTTTGCTTTTTACCTACCGAATGCCAAATCATGGCAAAAAAATTCACCCCAGCGCAGTAGGCATGAGAGGACAGTTTGCATCTTGTCAGATAACTTGCATATCGTATGAAGCAAGAGAAGAATATGAAAACTGGGGAGGGCATAGGCCGTTGGGTTTCCAGAATTGTTTTTCCAACCGCTATGAGCAGATCATTGAACAGAAGTTACACCTACAAAGAGAAAAAAATGAAGGACTCGCTTTAAATATACCTGAATTTCGATTGCAAATCACGAACATTAGGAACGTATTCTTGAACAATAAATAGAAATTCCTAAAAATTCTTAAGAATGGAGCTTCAATTGAGCCCTAATCCTTCAAATGATAGCTTAAATCATTCACGCACCATCTTCTGTCCTCCGGTGGTATGAAGTTCTCCCAACTCTTCCATCTATATCGCTCTCTACGTCTCTCTCTCAGTATCTCCAACTCTTCCTACTCTTCCTCACGGTCCGTTGGAATTGAGAGAAATGGTGAGGAATAAAAAAACAGAACTAACACTCCCTTTTGTCCAACTCCCTTTTGTCCATAAAATAAGATTTATTTACAAATACTTTCTTCTTCTTTTTTTGGGTGAATTTTACAATTACTTTCAATTCTTCGTAACTTCATTAATTTGTCCAAACAACAACAAAAAATTGTTTCTTCGGTTGGTCAAAAAATTAAAACATGTCATTTGATTTGCCCAACACGACATACCAATAATAGTATTTGGGCGGATACTTGTGGAAAAAATAGTGTCATTTTTTAAATATATTATATATTAAAATTATAATTTAAAATTTATTTTTTAAATTTTTAAATATATTTTGCTTTCATTTATAAATTTTTATATTTTTTAATTTTTAAAATCTATTTTGCTTTCATTTATATATTTTAACATTATCATTTTTTAATTTAATTTGGATTTCAGTTTTTTTTTTTCCCATGTAATTTGAATCCAATGAATGCATTTGATTGAGTATTTTAATTGAAAATTAATCAATTAATCTAACCCAACTAAAATAAAACAAAATTAGTAAATTAAACCCCACCAAACCTATTTAAACCCAATCCAATTAAACTTAATTAAAACAAATTTAATCTAAACCCAACCAAACCTAACCCTAATTAAACAAACTCAAATAAAATCAAACCTCATATCTACACTTAAAACAAAATCAATACGAGAGAGAGAGAGGGGGGGGCCGTCATTTTTTGGCTAAGGTTGCAGCATGTGGAAAATAGACTAAGGCATAACACATATTATCCAACATCTGTTAGATTCATTTTTTGCTTCAAAAGTGTCAAAATGGAGGATGGCACAACATCTTCAATAGCTATTGGAGATACTCTAAAGACTACGAATTAAGATAATGTATCAAAAGTACAATTAAACATATTTTATTCTTAAAAATCTGTTAATAATTTGTATTGTCAAAATTACCCATGAATACAAATAACACTAAATTAAATTAAAAATAATTTTTTTTACCATCTCTTCTTCTTTCTCTACACGTTGTATCAATTTTTCTATCCCCTTCTTCATTTTTTCTCATCCTCTGCCGCACCTGTGCCCATCGCTACGCCTCTCTCTCCCCCAACTTGTTATTAAAATTATAAATATAAAATAAGGGCAATTTTAGAATTTTTTTTTTTTTTAACTTTTGGCACTAGTTGAATTTAAGTAGTCCTTAGAAATATATATTTTTTAGTTTTGCAAATATTTTTGTTTACTTTATCAATTTGAAATGTGTTAAATATATCCACAAATAAGAAAGTCAAAAACGCTATAAGGTTGTGTTTGAGTAAGAGATTTGGTAAATTCCTTCAATTTGTAAATGATGAAATTTTTAAATTTTAGATTTTGAAATATTGTCAGAATTTGAAATCCTATCATTTACAAATTCTTTATTTGGATAACTATTTTAAATGAAGAATTTGAGTGTGTATTTTCATAATTTTCTTATTTGGATAGGCATGTATTTGTACGTAGAAATTTGAAATCCATTAAAATTTTATATTTAATCCATTAAATTTTTATAATATAAAATGTGAAAATATATCAAATAATATAATTTTTATTTTAGTAATGTAATAATCTAATTTTAGTAATATAATTTTTATACATATTAATAATATAATTTTTTGTAATATAATTTTTATACATATTAATAATATAATTTTTTGTAATATAATTTTAGTAATGATATTTTAATTATACTATTTTTATATCTAATTTAATAGTATAATTTTAGTAATATCATTTTAGTATACTATTTTTATACATATTTTAATAATATAATTTTAGTAATACAATTAGAGGTAGTCCCAATTTTAAGAAATAAATTCAAATGGGCCTAGTTTTTTTTTTTTTTTTTTTAATAAAACACTAATTATAAATAAAATTTTAAGAAAAAAACTATAAACTAAAATTTAACTTCCAAAATTACCCTTTAACAAAAAAAAAAAAAAACTAATTAACCATTGATGTAAACATACACACCTAAAATAAAATTAAAAAATATATATATACTCATACACTTTGTCTCTATTTCTCTATCCGTTTCTCCCTCTACTTCGTATACATCACCCCCATTGGCCACCACCGATCCCATGCAACTCCATCATCACCGCCATATCTAACGCCCCATTATCACCCAATGCAAGGCCCCATCTACTTCAACTTTCTCTCTCTTTCCAAAAAATGGTGGTGGCCCAAATCTAGTTTCAAGTTTTTAACTGTGTCTAGTTTATTTTGTTGTTTTGATTTATTTTCAGTTTTTTTTCCTTCATACTTTTTTGCTATTTAATTTTTTAAATCTGTTTTGGTTTATGTCGAAACAATTTTATCTACTTTTTGTGGTGTTTTTAATTGTATAGTTTTGATATTTTTTGTTGATTTTTTTAATTATTTATTGGTGACGGTGGCAGTAGTGATATTAAATATTTACTTTGGTGGTAGAGTTGATAGAAAATATTTATTCTGATGGTGACTGTGATAGCAAATATTCGTTGTGGTAATAGCAGTAATGGTGAATATTTGTTGTAGTAGTGACGGTGATACTGGATATTTGTTGTGATGACAATAATAATAACGAATACTTATTGTGATGACGGTAGGGGTGATAGAAATGTTCGTTGTAGTAGTGGTTGTTAACCTTAAAGGATTTAGTTCCTATTTTGATGATTTTGGTTATTCAATTAACTTGATGATTTTTCTAGACTAATATTGTAATTGAGATGTTATTGCAATTTAAGAGAATATTAGCCAGATTGATGATGTACTGAGAAAGAGATATGTTGAATTATGATATATTGAAGTAAAATAGATGATCAAAACGATTCAAGATCAAATGCATGATATAGACATTTTTGATAAATCATTTTTTTGCAATTCTAAGGTAAACCACATTTATATTTGTCAAATTCGTTTCGACCTAATTAGGATCACTCACCACACTTGAATATGTGTAAAATGCTATATTTTGTGTGTGATTAAGCGTTAAGTATGCATACATGTGATTATAAATGTGTTAAGAACTTTTTCATGCATGTTTAGAAGTGTTAAGATTCAAATTAGTCAACTCAATTGATAAATTAGTCAACTGAATGTAACAAAATTTTGAAATTAATATTTCTGGTTCAATGAGTTTACCAAATTACAATTCAGTCGACTTGATTTTTTAGAGACCAAAAAATTGTGAAATTAGGATCAATTTAGTCGACTTGATTTTTCAGGGACCAAAAGATAATCTCATTCAGACGACTAAATGGATGATTTAGTCGACTTAATGATTCAGGTTCTAGTTTTTTTTTTTTCTGAAAAATGCTCAAATTGGTTGGGTGCATCAACCGAATTGTTCTGATTTTTTAAATTTCATAAACGTTTTCAGGAAATATTGTTGCATTATTTTTTTAACAATAAATATTTCTGAAATAGTTTTTAATATTCTTAAATGATATTGTTTTATTAGAAATATTTATGAAAGATTTTTATGGAAAATATTCTTGAATATAATGGTTTTATCAAATTTTTATTTTAGTCCTTATGCTTTTTAATTTCGTAAAATGACAAGTAAAATTTTTGAACTTTAGTATGGTTGAGCAATTTGGCTGACTATTGACTTTAACCTAGACTGGTATATGTCCTTATCCGTTGGTCAAAAACATAATTTGATTGGGAGATTTATTAGGGTATAAGATCAAGTGTCTTAGGGCTTGAAATTAGGAAAAATATGATCTTTTACTAGCCGATAGATATTCTGAAATTGGGAATTAATATACTTGTGAAAATTTAATTTATCAATGAGTATTCAAGAGATTCAAGAGTAAAAGATAGAATGGAAGAATTTCTGAAATTTTTCTATACTCTTGAGATAAATTAGAGATCTCTTTTCTGTTAAAAAATCCTTAATTATTTGAGCTGATTTGAAACACCAGGCTAAATTCTTTCAGGTGACATCTTCTATTTGAAATCCAGCAAGATCTATCCTTTACTATCTAATTTCTCCGTGATTATCTGCTTGATCTATTTTGCGCTTGATTCTTAATATTATTTTATTATATCTATACACGAGAAATTGAATTGAATATTGTTGATATTCGAATCTAAAAAATCATTTTGTGAAAACTCATGGATTTTAAACTCCAATATTATTTTGATTAAAAATAAGTTAAACGATTGAATCTAGTTTGTCTACACTAATTTAAACTAGATAAATTTAACACAATTTTAAAATTAATATATTTTGAACTTATATCTCACTTAAATCGGGTTGAAAATTAAATTTGATATTTTTAAGTATTGGTAGAAACTCTTAGCGAAAATACTTATGGTATTTTGCGAGATTTTAGCTTGGACGTAAATGTACTTTGTCAAGTGAGATTAGGAAACTTACTTAAAGGGGGTACATGGGTTTGATTCTCACATAGGAAGATGATATAAAACTAATAAATTAATACCCTGCAAGAGCTTAGGGGAGTAGATGTAGGCAAAAGTAGTTTGTCGAACTATTATGAAATCTTTATGTCAATAGCTCTAAACCTTCTCTATGTATGATTGCGTTTGCGTGTGACTTACTTAGAATGCTTCCGTAAATAAGATAAAATCTGATAAATATTTTAATAGGTTACAACTATTATGATTTAATTTTTTAAACTATCCAATTCATCCCCCATCTTAGTATTCATTTGGGACAATAATTTGTACCAGAGTTGCACTCACTAAATAGGCTTAAAATCCTAGCGAATCGATCACATGGCACATCACATGGGCACCACTCTCGCTGAGGGTCAATCTATGCCTAGATCGCCACTGTTCATCGACAATAACTATATTATCTAGAAAGCTAGAATGACGACTGATAGGTGTAAATTACCTCTATATTTTCAATCCGAATTTGTTAGTTTTCGAGTACTTTTATAGTTATTTTTATTTGTTTTAATATGTTTTTATTATTTTTTTATTATTATTTGTATTAAAACATGTGCGTGAGGTGAAAATGTATGAAATCGGAACATAAACGATCAAATCGTATCGAGAACGGTGAAAAAATGAGCACGGCGGCAAGATTCTGAAAAGAGGCCCACCGCCTAGGCGGTGAAGATGCAGAGAAAACATAAATGGCTACTGACAGCCTACCGCCTAGGCGGTGAAACGACAGAAAGTTTTACACAGCCACCGCTGACTCCATCACCTCGGCGAAGCCTTAATCGACATACCCATAGCCTAAGCGGTGAATCCCACCGCCTAGGCGGTGGTCTCTGCACAGTGTTAGATATTTGTTAGATATTTTTTGGCCTATTTAAACCCTTCTCTCCTCCTCTCTTCTGAAATCTTCAGCCCCTAAGGCCTTAGGCCATATTTTTAGGGTTAGGATAAGGGATTTTTAAGGGAGAGCTCTCAGCCCGAGATGAAGGATGAAGAAAGAAGCGATCGTTCGACGATTCTAGTGGCTATTCTTCGAATATTGGATAAGTCGCTTATTTCTTTTCTTTGTTTTCTATATTTTAGTAGTTGTTGAGCATGTTTACGCTATTTTACATTGTATACATGGTTATGCCCATTGGCTAAATATAGGTTGTATAGGAATTATTAATATAATTTATGAAAACGTTGTTTAGTTGAGTTTGTATTTTGTTTGTGATTGTTCTTCATTATGTTGATTATGTGTGCCGTATTGTTTGTTTAGTATGCTTAGATTTACATATCGAGAATATGGGATTTGACAAATCCCGAATTCGGACTAGAATAAACGAACGCCACAATCCTATAACCCTGTCGGGGTTTGGATTCTGGACAATTAAGACATTGAGGGGGACTTCGGCGTTGACGCAAAATTGCGTATTCCCTTGTCTTACACTCGGGAGAGGTGACAGGAGAGTTTTAGAACTGAGATTGTCGATAGGGTAAATACAACGCAATGATCCAATAACCCGAGAAGGAGTTGGATTGTGTGTAATCAATGATGTTGGGGCGAGACTCACGCAGCCTAGGGTCATTAAGATGTTGAGGGAGACTTCTTCGTTAACACGAAGTCGCTTATTCCCCCGTCTTACACTCGGGAAAGGTGGCAGAGGAGTTTATGAACTGAGATTGTCATATAAGTCGAACGTCGTTAACATAAACTAAAATGAGACTGAACACGTATTCGTAAACGAAACTAATCCCTAGACAACCTATTCTCTCAAAACTATCTCATATTAGTATTAGTAATTAGTATAATTAAATTAGTATTTTAGTATTAGTATTAAATAATTAAATTCTATTTTTATTGTCTAGATAAAGTCAGGTTATGACAATCGTGGTACTCGATAGTAATCTCAACCAATCCCTATGGATACGATACCCGACCGAAAAGTCCATTATACTAAAACTTGATCCGTACGCTTGCGGTGAAAGTGGCAGCGCATTAAATTGCAGCCACCAACAACATTTTTGTAAGCCACGAATTATGATGCATAGTTGACAATTAAAAATGCTCTGGATGTTCCTTCTATTATCAGTACTCCAAAAAATAAAGAAAAATACAATGAGGATGATTATGAATTATTGTCTATAAATGCTCAAGCCATTAACCTGTTATTCCTATTAACCTGTGATTCTGTGGTTTAGATGTAAATTAATGTAATTGAATATTAGGTTGTTTGTTGGCCAAAGAAATATGGGACACTTTACAATTCACTCACGAGGGAATGAGCCAGGTCAAAGAAAAAAAAATCATACCCTTGATTCATTAGTTTGCATTCTTTAAGATGGGAGACTCAGAGACAATCTGGGAGATGTACATTGTTGTCCCAGTGAGCTACCCAAGAGAGGGTGAATTGGGTAATTATAAAAATTTAAATAATTAAATTTTTCAACACTTAAATTATCAAATAATCCATTTATCCTAAATCGATTATTATCTTCGTTATGTAGCAGATAAGTGTTTATATTCTAAGTGCATATCCAAACAAAATATGATAAAAATAATAACAAAGCAGCACACCAAGATATATTCAGGTTCAGCAAGCTAACCTTACCTAATCCAGTCCCCCGAGCTCCACGAAGATTCGCAACCACTAATCCCTTCATCCCTTTGCCAGGTAGGAACCAAACTCTTATATTTTTCCTTTTCACAAGTTAAGGAAGAACCTTATCTTTTTACTAGACTAAAGACTAACCTAATTCTATTACAGAAAGAATCGACACCTAATTCTTTTACAGGCTAAAGATCAAACCTAATCATTTTATAGGCTAAAGATCAAACCTCACAACTCTCACAAGTATCCTTTTCACAGGTAATGATGAAAACTTTACAATTCACTCAATTCAATTCAGGAAAAATTACAACCTAATTCTTTTCAAGGGAAAAGAATAACCTAACTTTTTTATGCCTTAGGAAAATATCAAACCCTAATATTTTTACCCAAAAAGATTGAAACCTAGCTACCCTAACTAGATACCGGCACAATCGTATCTAATCCGCTCAAACTCACAAATACAAAAAATTATGAGTTTCTTCCTAATAGGAGCTTCTACCATCTCAATACAGTTATACTCAATTAATGTCCCAAAATTTACTAAGTGATAGAATCAATGTGAGGCAAATTAATATAAGATTAATAACAAGTGTGAGTAACCCAAATTATAGCACGTAATTATATAAACACAAAATCGTTTTAAAAAGATTTTTATGTCTTAAATTTGAAAACGATTTTCTAACGATCTTAAATCCAAGCAATCGACAATAATATAAAATCTAAATTAAGAACAATACCCTGGAAAGATCTCACCAGGAAAAGATCGAAGAATAAAAACAAGATCTCAAGATAACATAGATCGGTGACGCCAATTCAACAGCGCTTTAGTTCAAGAACTTTAACACAAAATCTCTCTAAAATAATCTCAGTAGAATAATAACTCTTAAAAAATCTTAGGAACTGATAATTCTTGATGTATTTAATCTAATTTTAGCAAATCTATATATAGATTGAGATCAACCTTCCAACGACTACTTTTCAAAATATATGCCTCTAAAAGACACCTATAGACTCCATATAACATATTCATTCAATTCTAGTGTATTTCACTTAAAAATAACTTTTAAAACTCTCAATTAAATCTATAAAATATTTCTCAATTATCAATCACAAATATAAGAAGTATTTAGTTGCTAAAATTGAAAGAATCTTTAATTATATGGACAAAATCAATAGAGATATCAAAATACATGTACTATATCTTCAGTAGGTTTAAATCCCCCGAAGTTCTCCCTTGGAATCATAAAAAATAACTAGTTTTTTACCGAAATTCCAAATTTCTTGAAATGTGAACCCAAACCATCGGTTGACCGACCCCTGGCATGTTAGTTGACCAATTGATTCAGCATGCATACTTGGCCAAAACCAAACAACTAATCGGTTGACCAACCTCCCCAAGGTCGGCTGACCGATTGATTCAGGGAGTTTTTCCAGTGAAAACACAGCGTAGTCAGTTGACCGATTGCCGACCATTGGTTGACCAATTGGTTCAGAGACTATCATTTTTTCACCCTTGGACCCATCGGTTAACCAATCACCTCTTGGTCGGTTGACCGATGGATGCATACATCTTGGTTGGTTGACCGACGATCGATGTAGGTTCTATATTTTTTGCTCTGAAACCTTACTATTTCAATCAATTGACAAATTCTTTTCTGATCAGTCAACTAATTGATGTTGGTTGGTCAATTCCATCACCAATTTCTGCTCCAAAACTCAACGTTTGATCTAGTTAGCCAATTGCTTTTCTCAGTTAACTAAATTGACCCTAAACTTCAACTTTTAAACATGATTTTTACTAAGATCAATTTTTATTTTTCAATTTCACATAGGAGCACATATTTAATCACTATATAGGATCCTAAAATTCATAAAATCAAATATACAAAAATATAACTCATTTAATAGTGTCGTGTGTGATTCTAATTCGAGTTTCATTAAGAGTATAAGAGTATTGAGTTGTTTTCACCTAATTTCTTCAGAATTTTCAACACTCTTCATTTCTTCAATATCCATCTTTAGACCCTTGATATTTTCTTCATAATACAATCTTTTAATGGAACTCTTTTTCTGAAATACTCAACAAACTCATTAATTTCATAAAAAATATCAACCTTTAATTGTTCATCAAAATCTCATGATCAACATACATGATACGTACGAATATTTGCAACAATCTTAGTTCTCTTTGAAAATAGTATCTCATGATCAAAAAAGTTCGTAAGATCCTGAGATGTTTATTAAAGCATAGGATCCGAAGGTAACGACTATTTAGGAAACAAAGAATATAAGTATCTATACTGTTTGATGAACTTGTTGGTAATATGATGATTCATGAGCCCTCAATTGGAGGACATGAAGATGAGTTATGCTCTGGTCGACAAAAGTCAATGTTATTAAAGGCTCAAAATATGATCAAGATAATGACAAAGAAAGCCTAAATAGTGATCAAGAGGGGGGGGGGGGGGGTTTGGCACTTACAACAAAGAACTTCAAAAGGATGGCCCGTCGATCTTTTCATTGGAAAAGTAACTTTAATGTCAACAACATTGAATGTTTCAATTACCATAATTAAGAGACTTCCAATTTGATTGTCCTAAACCGAAGGAGGATAACAAATGAAATGAGAAAACAAAATCCAAAAAAAAAGAAGAAAGAAGTTCATGAAAGCTATATGGGATGACTCAAGAGCTAATAGATCTTACTGTTCCAGTAGTGATGAGAAGTCCAACATGCTTGCATTAATGGCCAACGATGATGAGATATCTAATTTAAGTTGTTCTAGTTTGTCTTGTTAATTTTGATAAACTGTTTGATGCTTATCAATAGTTACTAAATGATTATAAAAACCAATAATCTAAAATCAATGCCTTAAAACATATAGTTATGTCTATAAACAAACAAAATTAAAAATTGTGAAACTAAAAACACTTCTCTTAAAAAATAAGGGCCCGTTTGGTAACCATTTCCGTTCTCATCCTATGTAGTGGGATAGGAATGAGATGAGATGGGATGAGAATTTTGTTTCCTTCTTGGGAACAGAATCGCGTTTGGTAATGACATTTTTTTTTGTTCAGGGAACAGAATTGCGTTTGGTAACCATTTCCATTCCTAGAAATCAAGAACAAACCCTAAACCACAAATTCAAGAATAAATCCTAGAACAAATTCAAGAACAAATCCAAGAACATATTCAAACAAATCCAAAAACAAAAACGAAATCGAATTTCGTCGTTCTAGAATTCGTTGTTTGTCATTCGATCATTCCTAAACCAAACCATTGATACTAAACCAAGAACATCCTCTACTCTTCTACTGCACGGATCAACGCAAAATCGATTTCGAAATTGAAATCATCTTCTGCTCTTCCACTGCACGGATCAACGTGAAATCGATTTTGAAATCGAAACCCTAACTAAACCACAAAGCAGACGAAGAAGACGATGCCATGAAGCAGACGAAGAGGAGGTCAAACGAGGAAGATGAGACCGGAGGAGGCCAGAGGATGACGGATGATGGGAAAGGAGGAGGTAACGAAGTTCCATGCGTAGAACACGAAGAAGAAAAAAATGGGGAAAGAATCGTGGCCTACAAAGCTTGAAGAGAGACCTCACTTAACAAATTGAAAAATGACAAGCATGTGCTATTGGGAATGGGATGGGAATTGCGTGAATCGTTTTTTTTTTTTTTTTTTGTTTCTCGATCCTAAAGAAAAAAGTGGGATAGATTCTCATTTGGGAATGGAAACAAAAATTACCAAACGTTATTCCCAAATAAAAATCCCAAAAATCTAGATAGGGATAGGAATTTCTGGGATGAGAATTATTACCAAACGCCACCTAAGTTTCTAAAAATACTTCATCGGATTTTGAAAAATAAAATAAAATATAAAATTGATTATTCAAACTCTAATGTTCTTAAATTTACAAAAGGTGAAAATAACTTAGAAATTCTTTTGGATAGCTCAAGTTGTGTTTTCAACAAAGCTGCATTTGGTTTTCAAAAAATATATTTAAATAATCATTTTTTGAAACCAAGAAAGTTATTGAATGTTTTAACTAAACTGTTTTGGGGCATACAATTAAAAACTGCTTTAGATCAAATGTGAAGGTAAAATAAGTCTGGGTTCCTAAAAGAACATTAAATGTTCAAACGAACTGAATCAGACCCATGTAAAATGGGTACCACTTAGGAACTATTTGAAGTGCTCATTGCAGGTTAATTTCAAAGTATCAATAAGCATGGATAAATGCTTCCTAAACAACAGCTGCTCATGACACATGACAGTTGATAAAACAAAATTTGCATTTTCGATACCTAAAAACAGAGGTTATGTAATGCCTAGAGATAATGTCAAAGGTAAGATAATTGTCATAGGTAACATTGGTAACTCATCCACTCTCATTGAATATATTTTATTAGTGGATGGGTTAAAACATAATTTGCTTAGCATAAGTCAAATACGTGATAAAAAGTATAGCGTAATTTTCAATAATAATCAGTGCATCCTAAAAGGAGGTATTGGTAACAAAATTGATTGCATATCGTTTTCAAAATGTATATACATGTTCTTTTGATGATATGGCCTCTCAAAACTTATAATGCCTAAATATTTTATCTGAGAATAGTTGGTTATGGCAGACATTTTGGACATGCTAGCATGGAATTATTTTCTGCACTTTCCAAGAAAAATCTTGTTAGAAGATTTCATGAGATAGAATTTGTTAAAGATAAGATTTTTGATGCATGTTAATTTGGTAAACAAATTAAGTCTTCTTTTTTTAAAAAAAAAAACTACATACTTCTATGTTAAACCGTTGAAAATGTTGTATCTTGACCTAATCCTATTGCTAACCTTGGCGGTAAATTCTATACATTTGTTACTATTGATGATTTTTCTCTCTATACGTGGTTGTTCTTTTCATGACAAAGAAAAGTAGTGCACCATCTTCATTTTTTAAATTTTGCAAATGTGTTCAAAATGAGAAGTAATCAGGCATTGTTAACATTCATAGCGATAGAGGTAGAGAATTTAAAAATAAAGAAATTGATAACTATTGTGATGAACATAGGTACACCTATCATTTATTTACGCCTAGAACTCCTCAGCAAAATGGCGTTGTTCAAAGGAATAATCGATCCTTCCAGAAATGGCTAGGACTATGCTTAGTGAAAACAACCTACCTAAATATTTTTGGGCAAAAGCTGTTAGTACTGCTTGTCATGTGCTTAATTGTGTCTCTATTAGTAAAGGATTAAATAAAACACTATATGGGATTTGTAATGGAAAAATCCCAATTGTCAATTATTTCAAAGTTTTTGGATGCAAATGTTTTATATTAAATGATAAAGATAATTTGGATAAATTTGATGCGATGATTTTTCTTGGGTATGCTTCCAATAATAAAGAGTATAGTGTGACTCTTGTGGTTGAACAGTGTATTCATGTTGTTTTTTAGGAAGCTAATCATTTTACGTTCATAAATGATATGGATGAAGATGATGTAGGAATTTCAACAAAATATAAGGATCAAAGAACTGGGCCTGCCAAAGATCCATTTGATCCTTTTGAAGAACCACAATATGTTGAGGAACCAGTAACTTTGAAGTCAATGAAATGAGTTATCGGTCACCCATTTGACCAAATTATTAAAGACATACAAAAAGGTGTTAGTACTCATTTTTCTCTTTGTAATGTTATTAATCTTGCTTCTATTTCTCAAATTTAACCTAAAAAGATTAAAGAGGCAATAACTGATGGATCATGGATCTTAGTTATGTAAGAAAAATTAATTCAATTTGAGAGAAATAATTTTTTTACTCTACTTCATAGATCTGATTTTTCACCTTGTAATTGGCAGTAAATGGATCTATCATAATAGAAAGGATGGATCAGGTGTAGTACTTAGAAAAAAGGCAAGATTAGTAGCACAAGGATTTAATCAGGAAGAATGAATAAATTATGAAAAAACCTATACACCAGTAGCTAGATTAGAAGCTATATGAATGCTCTTAGACTTTTCTTGTTCACATTATTTTAAATTATTTTGAATGGATGCCAAAAGTGCATTTCTAAATAGTTTTATTCCTGAAGGCAATTATGTTGAACAACCACCTAGTTTTGAAATTGATAAATTTCCAAATAATGTTTTGAAATTAAGAAAAACACTTTACGGTCTTAAACAAACTTCTCGAACTTGATATGAAAGATTAAGTAGGTACATGGACAAATTGATATTACATTGTTCACTAAACAAACTGATACTTATATTATCTTAGTACAAACATACATGGACGATAAAAAAGATAGAATCAAACAAAAGATAGAATCTTTATCAACCAAGCCAAATACATAAAAAAATGTCTTAAAAAATATGTCTTGGAAAATATAAGAGTGTATAAAACTCCAATGACAACAACTACAAAACTTGAGAAATATGATAAAGGTAAACTAGTAAACGAAACAACTCATCAAGGTATCATCGGAAGCTTACTTTATCTCACTACAAGTACTAGAAATAATATTCAGCGCATGTTTATGTGCGATTTCAATCTTAACGAAAGAATCTCATCTAATTGTTGTCAAAACAATTTTTTCGTTACTCAATAGGATTGTGACTTAGGACTATGGTATATGTTAACTCTAAAGCATTTAATTCCTAGTTTTATTATTTTTAAGAGTTAATTAACTTGATGATTTTTTTTTTTGAACTAATATTGTAATTGAGATGTGATGACAGTATAAAAGAATATTAGTCAGATTTGTAATGGACTGAGAAAGAGATATGAATAATTTAATACATTAAAAGTAAAACAGATGATTAATATGATTGAAGAGCAGTGGCATGATGAGAAATGTTTTTAGACAGATTATATTTTTGCATTTCCAAGGTAAAACAATATTTATATTTATTCAATTCATATCAATCTGATTAGGATCATACACTACACTCTATTATGCATTAAATACTATTTTGTGTGTGTGATTAAGTGATAATTACACATTCCCAAGTGTTTAAATGTGTTAATATCACTTTCTTGGATGATTTAGAGGCATAAGGGATCCAGAACGTTTTTAAAAATGGTCAATTCAGTCGACCGAATGGATGATTCAGTCGGTTTAATTTTTCAAGGAATAGAACACTGGCTAATTCACTCCATTGAATGAATGATTCAATCGACATGATTTTTAATGTTCTATAGATATTTGAAAAATACTTAAATCAATCAACTGAATGGGTTGGTCAGTCGACCGAATGGCTTTGAATTTTTAAATTTTGTCAACGTTTTTAGGAAATATTTTTGCATCATTTTTAACAATAAATATTTCTTTTTTAATGTTCTGGAATGAATTCTTTTATTAAAAATATTTTCAAAATATCTAAGATCTAATTCCCATTTTTTTTATGCAGTCGAAACGTCTTACAGTCTAAAGTTTTACGCTTAAGAAAAGACATTTTATTGGTGGATATAGGATTTGCGACCCCCAGAATTTGTATGCAAGATGAGCCTACAGGAGTGCCAATCAACCGAGCTTATTATGGGAATGAGGTGGGATCTATGGCTCTAGTGGCTGGTGAATCACTAATCAAAAAAAAGATTTTGAAGAGATTCTTCATTAATCTAGTGGTTGGTGAATCACTGATCAAAGATCGAGCAACTGCCAAGCATCCAGAAAGGTCGGGCATATATGTTTTATGAAATGATTAGCGGTTTCATTGTTCCTATGCCCTGCATCGTGTTCGTGTGTATTTATTGAGCTTTCTTCACTTCAGTGCCATGCCTTTGCTTCTCTTTATAAATGAGAGAGAGCCTTGCCTTGAGAGTGAAAAACAAGCAATAGAAAAGGTAGTCCCTGAAGCATTCACGCGAACTACTATCAAATGGTGAGATCATTAGTGAGAGAAGGTTTTGTCAAATTTTCAAATTGGTCTATATTATTTATGATTTCGTGATATGACCGGTAAATCCTTTTGAATTTAAATTTTGACTGATCAATTTAAAAGACTATTGACGTAAAGCTAGACTGAATTTAGTCCCCAATCACTAGTAAAAAAAGATTGATTTTTTAGAGAAGTTAGGATCAAAGATATATGGTCTTAGGGTTTGATTTTAGGCTAAATCAAATCCTATACTAGCCGTTATGGTGATATGAATTTTAGGATTAAATAAACAGAAGAAGTTAAATTTAAAATTAGATCTTAAAAAAGATAAATCAAGATATTCAAGTGACACGAGGGAGAGAAAAAGAAAAAGGAAAAATTTTGAAAATTCTTGGAAATCTTGAGAGAAACTAGGGATAGTTTTTCTGTTGAAAAACTCTTGATTACTAAATGCTGATTTGAAATTCCAAGCTACATTGCTTTAATTAATATCCTTTACTTGAAATCTGGTAAGATCATTCATTGATTATACATTTTTTCTGTGATTGCTTACTTGATCTATTCTGTGCATTGATTGAAAATATTTTTTGATTAGATTTATACATGAGAAATTAAATTGAACGTTGTTAAAATTCAAATCTAAAAAATTGTTTTTGAAAACTAGTAGATCTTAAAGTTAGTCATTATTTAAATCACGAGTTAAATGATTGGATATAATTTGTCTGGACTATCTGATTTTATGCTACACTAGTTTAAATGAGATAAATTTAACAAGATTTTGAAATTGAATATCTTTTAATAGTGTACATGTATATCTCACTTAGATCGATTTGAATTTTAAATTATAAGTGTTGGTAGAAGCTCTAAGAGAAAACATTTTTTGTAATTTGTGAGATTGTAGCTTGGACTTAAACAACCCAGTCCAAGTGAGAGAGTATTTGGTTATAAATAGAATTTACTCAAATGGGGTATACGGGTTTGATTCTCACCTAGGAAGAAGTTCATAATTTTAGTGGATTAATACCATACGAGAGATTTGGAGAGTAGACGTAGAGAATAGTAGTTTGGTGAACTACTATAAAATCACTATGTCAATATCTCTTTCCCTACTTTGTTTTTGATTGTGTTTATGTTCCTTACTTAAAATGTTTCAGTAAAAAAGATAAAATAAGATAATTTTTTAATAGGTAATAATAGTTTAGATTAATTTTTAAACTACCCAATTCACCCCCTTTTGGGTAGTACTTTAGGCAAACAGTTGGTACCAGTAGCTTAATAGACTTAACATCTTAGCTAATACATCACATGAGCACCACTCTCGCTGAGGGTCAATATACTCACAAACCCCTACTATTCACTAGCAACAACTACATCTTCTGGAAAGCCAAAATGATGGGTTTTTGCAAGCCACAAATTATGATGCTTGGCTGATTATTAAAAATGGTCCATATTTCCTTCCATTCTTAGTATCCCAAAAAAGAATGAAAAGTTTAACGAGGATGATTATAAATTATTATCTAATACATGTCCAAGCGTTTAACTGATTATTCTGTGGTTTATATATAAATGAGTATAATAAGATATCAAGTTGTGTGTGGGCCAAAGAAATATGGGACACCTTACAAGTCACACACGAGGAAACGAGCCAGGTTAAAGAATCCAAAATTAGCGCCTTGATCCATCAGTTTGAACTCTTCAATATGGGAGACTCAGAGACAATCTAGGAGATGTACACGATATTCATAAACATTTGCAATAGTCTCGGTGCTCTTGGAAAACCGTATTCCATGACCAAAAAATCCGCAACATCCTAAGATCTTTCTCTAAAGCATGGGATGCGAAGGTGACGACGATTTAGGAAGCTAAGGATCTAAACACATGTACCTTTGACGAACTCATTGGTAACCTGATGACTTACAAGCCCTCCATTAGAGGATATGAAGATGAGTTAAGATCCAGTCGATGAAAGCCGATGGAGTTAAAGGCTCAAAAAGATAATCAAGATGATGACAAAGTGAGCCTAGATAGTGATCAAAAGTGGGATCTTGCACTTACAACGAAGAGCTTCAGAATGATAGCCCTTCAATCTTTCCGTGGAAAAAGAAACTTCAGTGTCAACAACATTGAATATTTCAATTTCCATAAAATAGGACATTTCCAATCTAACAGTCATAAACTGAAGAAGGATAAAAAACGAGATGGCAAAAAGAAATCCATAAAATAGAGAAAGAAGTCCATGAAATCTACATGGGATAACTCAACTTCCAATAACTCTGATAGTTCTAGTGGTGACGAGGAATCAACGATGCTTGCATTGACAAAAAATCGAGGTAAGGTATGTGATTTATGTTGTTCTAGTTCATTACTAGCTCCGATGGTTCTAGTAGAGACAAAGAATCAACGAATCTTGCATTGACAGCAAATGAAGATGAGGTATCTGATTTATGTTGTTCTAATTCATTACCTGTTAATTTTGATGAACTGTTTGATGTTGATCAAGACCTGTAACATGATTATAAAACCAATCTTTTAAAATTAATGCCTTGAAAAAGTACAATTATGTCTTTAAACAAACAAATTGAAAATTGTAAAGCTAAAAACACTTCTCTTAAGGAACAAGTTTCTAAGAATACCTCATTGAATTTGGAAAAAGAAAACAAAGACTTGAAATCTAAAATTGATAATTTAAACTCTATTGTTCTTAAATTTAAAAAAAGTGAAAACAACTTTGTTGAATCTAAGATTTTGATAAATAATTAAATATTGATGTTTTTGGTGAAACTAATGGTTTATTGAGTATTTCAAATTTATAGTTCCATGCATTCGATTAAGAAGAAAATTTGATGAGGAAAACATAAAGGGTGCAAGATATACATGATGAATATAACTCTTTACTCATACATTCTTAATGCAACTCGAATCGGGATCATGCATGACATTTAAAATGAGTTAATTCTATGGGTGTCATGATAAGAAGTGATAAGTTTAAGATCCTGAAATACGATATTGTATGTGCTCTTTATGTGAAATAATTTTGATAATTGACCTAATTGAAAAATGTATTTTAAACTATAAAAAATTATGTTTTCGGGTCAATTCGGTCAACTGAGAAAAACAATTAGTTGACTAATTAAAATAGTAAGTTTTGGGAGTTAAAACGGAGTCCTACTAATCCAATTGATTAACCAAGAAAAGTAACCGGTCAACCATTTGAAACAGGACCTGAAATGGGTAAGGAAGTGAGTACACTGGTCCAATCGATCAACCGAATGAAGTGGTTCGGTCAACCGAATGAGTTAGGAGATGAAATGGTGGAAATTGGAAACACACTAATCCAATCGGTCAACCGACTGGTATAAGTGCCAACAGCTAAATTGAATCTTGGAATAGTTGGTCAACTGAATGGGGTAGGTTGGTCAATCGACTAATTCAGTTAGGAATTCGGCTGATTTGGTCTCTTGGTAAAAAACTATCTGTTTTTTATGATTCCAAGAGAGGGATTTGGAGAATTTGAATGTACTTTAAATATGAATAACCTATTTAGAAATCCCCGTTGATAAAGTCCATATATTTTTAGATTCTCTTAATTTAAATGATTTAATACTTTTTTTTTGTGGTTTTACATTGAGAATAGTTTTTTCGACTGTACTCAAACTCAATTCTACAGGTTTATATTAATAGACTTAGAATTAGCCTTATAACGGCTAGTTTTTAAATGTCATGTCAATAAATGATATCTCAAGCTCCTATATATCATATATATTCAAAATAAATATGTTTCATTAAAAATTACTCTTAGAAAAACTTATTTTGATCCTTAAAACTTTTTCAAATCAAAATACATAGATATAGGAAGTATTTAATCACTTTAATTAAAAGAATAATTTAATAAATCGACCAATTAATTAAGAATCTTTTAATATGTGATATATATCTAAATTACACTTCAATTCCTCAAAACACTCCCTTGAAATCATTAAAAAACGAGATGATTTGACTAAGAAAACAAATCAGTCAAAGACTTGACTAATTCCAGTTGACTAGCCAAACCTATCGGTTGATCGACCCCTCACAACGGTCACATTTTTTACTGTTGTGCTAGTTTGGTCGGTTGACCAATCGGACTAGTAGGTCCGTTCCTTTTTCGATTTCGGCTACTGGATTCGTTAGTCGACCGACCCAACTTGTCAGTTGACCGAATTGACCAGTGGGTCGCCCATTCCACTTCCTAATTACATTGTTTTGGTTATCGATCGACCCCTTTCACCGGTTGACCGAATTGACCTGAGAAATCAGCATGTTAAGTATTGAAACCATTTTTTTCAATTAGTTCCTTAACCAAAAATATTTCAAAGACTTAACACATCATAAAACACACATTAGAACCCTAAAATTATCACTACACACATAAGATTAATTCATTTTAAAGTGTCGTGTGTGATCATAATTCGGGTTGCATTAAGAGTATAAAAGTAAAGAGTTGTTTTTACCTATTTGTCTTCAATATCTTCAATACTCTTCAAATCTTCATTATCTCCATTTTGCACCCATTATATATTCTTCAATGATTCTTCTTTTTAATCAATTATATGGAATTTTAAATTTGAAATCACTTAGTAAAAATATTAGTTCCATTAAACATCAACATTTAATTGTCCATCAAAACATTGGGTTCAACAGACGTTCTGTTAAATACATGAAGAATCACATCATTTATTTTTGGTCAATTTGCACATATCAAGATCATTCTAAAAAAAATATTTATTTTACGTAAAAAGGCCAAGTTATGTTGATTAAAATTTAGTCTTTTATCATGCTAAATACAAGTAATTTAAATTTCCTACTTTACCATGTCAAAATGTTAAGATGATTTGGTCAATATCTCCATGCTAAAATCATGTTAATTCAAGTTCATTTTACATACTAAACCCAGTAAAAAATTATTTTGTTTACTTCATTTTATTCTAGTCTAACTCACTTAAGATTCAATGCAATTCCATGCATCATTACATGTCAAAGTTCATATACATATATATTGTTAAGATAATTGAAAAGTGGGAGAATGAATAATTTATTGATATATTATGAAAAAGAAATATATGAATACAACGATATATACATATATTTATAGGGGAAGTGGGGGTTAGGGTTTTTTTACAAATGGGCCACGTGGGCTAAGACCATATAATACATTAACATCCCCCCTCAAACTCAAGGCGGTAAGTGAGAGGTGAACTTGAGTTTGGAAACCAGAGAGTGAAAACATCCTGATGGATGAGCCTTAGTGAAAATGTCCACTGTCTGATCGGCTGAATTGACGGATTGTAGACGAACCATATTCTGGAAAATGTGATGATGGATAAAGTGACAATCAGTCTCGATGTGTTTTGTACACTCGTGGAATACATCATTGTGAGCGATTTGAATAACATTCTTGTTGTCACAGTGTAGGGTAGTGGCAATAGGAGAAGAGATGCCCATGTCAGCAAGTAGTCATTAAAGCCAGAGAAGTTCTTGAGTTGTATCAGCCATGGCACGATATTCAGCTTCAGTACTAGAGCGAGCAACCACGGTTTGTTTCTTACTACATCAGGAAATGAGAGAATTACCCAAAAAGAAACAGTAACCAGTGGTTGAACGTCTGTCGGTGGGGTCTCTAGCCCAATTGACATCAGAATAAGCTTGTAAGACGGGAGCAGACTGAGCTGAGAAATTAAGCCCATGAAATACATTACCCTTGACATACCAAAGAATGCGAAGAACAACCGAGTAATGAGTGGTCCGAGGAGCGGACAAAAACTGGTTGACTTGATGAATGGCATAGGCAATGTCGGGGTGAGTGACAGTAAGATATACAAGACTTCCAACCAGTTGGCAATATAGAGTAGAATCCTGTAGAAGTAAACCATCAAGTGGGGTAAGTTTGACGTTCGGCTTGAGAGGAGTAGTGGTAGTGGTTGAGTTAATGCTCCCAGCTTTGGAAAGGAGATCCAAGGCATACTTGGCCTGAGAGAGAAAATATCCATCAGAACCAGATGCGACTTCAAGACTAAGAAAATAGGTGAGCACGCTAAGATCTTTTATCTCGAATTAGCCACTGAGGAACGTTTTGAGTTCAGAAATACCACGTAGATCATCTCCAGAAATAACCATATCATCCACATACAGTAAAATAAGGATAATACCATTGGCAGTATGACGAATAAATAGAGTCGAATCATGAGCGCTAGGTGTGAACCCAAATTGATGAATAGTAGCGCTGAATTTGGCAAACCAGACACGTGGAGCTTGTTTCAAACTAAATAGGGCACAGTGAAGATGACAAACTTTATTTCGAGGGATAACCAGACCGAGAAAGGTATGCATATAGACTTCCTCAAGAAGATCTCCATTGAGAAATACATTTTTGACATCCATTTAAAAGAAAGTCCATTTTTGAATAGCGACGACGATAAGAAGTATACGGACAAAGGTTAGCCTCGCTACTGAAGCAAATGTCTCTTCATAGTTAGTGGCATATTCCAGAGCAAATCCCTTGGTAACAAGTCGGGCTTCATATCGTTCAACAGAGCCATCAGAAAATGTCTTGATCTTAAGCACTCATTTGCACCCAATAAGAGTTTTTCCAGGGGGCAGATCAATAATACCACAGGTATGAGTTTTGGTAAGGGCCTGAAGTTCTTCGTCTATTACTTTCTACCAAAGAGGAATAGTATTAACCTCCTTATAGGATTGAGGCTCATGCAAATGGAGTATAGTGGAAAAACAATAGAAATCAGAAAGGTAATGTGGAGGATGAGTTACCCTGGTAGAGCGACAGGGGTGATCTGGGGCATGGGTCTCAAAGGAAGATGGTACAAGATCATCGGCCATAGGAGAAGTCTCAGGTATAATCGCTGGAGTTGGAAGGGTGAGATCAGTTGGTGGTTCTGGAGTGGGTTCTGCTAGTGGTTCTGGCGTGGACTCAGCATAAGGTGCAAGGTTGGGCTCAACTGGTAGTGTTGAAGTGGACTCAACAGTACTTGGAATTATATCATCTGAAAATAACTCAATGGATGGATCAGTAACGAATCTAGAATTGGTGAAGGTTGATATGTCAAATGACCGTAAAGAAGAAAACATTTGATGTTCCTAAAAAATGACATGTCACGAGATACGAAGGGTTTTAGAAATGAGATCCCAACACCGATACCCTTTTATGTTCAATGCTATATCCAAGAAAACAACACAGACGAGCCCTTGGTTCTAGTTTGTTGTATTCATGTGGTTTGAGAAAAACAAAACAAACGCAACAAAAGACTCTGAGTTCAGAGTAATCGGGAGGTTTACCGAAAAGGCGCTCAAATGGAGACTGGTTTTGGATTGTAGCGGAAGGGACACGGTTTATTGTGTAGATGGTTGTGAATGCAGCATTACCCCTAAAACGCTCAAGACATGTTGAAGAAATGAGGAGAGCACGAACTGTATCAAGAATATATCTATGATTACATTTGGCTCGTCTATTTTGTTGGGATGTACTAGGACATGAGCGATGGGGGAACGTGCCATTTTTGTGAAGCAGGTTACGAAAAACATGATCCTTGTATTCCATTATATTATCTGAGCGGAAAACTTTGATATTACTTGAAAATTGGATTTGAACCGTAGAAGAAAACTCATAATAGTTCGGATCAATGTTTCATAAGAAACAACCATGTATATCGAGAGTAGTCGTCCACAAAGATAACAAAGTAACGGTAATCACCCATTGAGACATGAGGAGAAGGCCTCCAAATATCATAATAAATTAGATCAAATGGTGCAAGAAAAATAAATTGACTCTCTTTGAAAGGTAGGGCTGATTGTTTTGCAAGTTAGCAATGGATATATTTAAAAGATTCATACTGAACTGAACCTAACTGACCGCTAGAGATAAGCGATTTGAGTCGAATAGATGAAGTGTGGCCTAAACAAACATGTCAAATTTGGGATAGTAAGATAAACACTGGTGGTTGTAGAGATAAGGATGAAGATGAGGATATTGGTGGTGGTGGTGGTGAAGTTGCACAGGTTGATAAAGGGACATGTGGTTGCGGTAGTGGTAAAGTTGAAGATGGAAGGTGCAAACTGGTAAGTTCAAATAGGCGTCCAATCTTACGACCAGTCCCAAAAGTTTCTCATGTCTGAGGATCTTGCACACGACAACCACTATTACAAAATATGACTTCAAATCCCAATTCACAAAGTTTCCCAATAGACAAGAGATTTAAGATGAGTTTTGGAATCAAATACGTGTCAAGAATAAAAATATGGGAAGTAGAAACCTGACCGGTATGGGTAACAGGTATTTGAGAACCATCAGCGGTATGAATTCTAGGGATATTCATCGCGGATAATTTGGTTGAAAAAAATATTAGGATCAGATGTCATGTGATTACAACAAGCGGAATCAAAGAACTAAGAAGAATTACCTATAGTGAGTGAGAGAGCAGGTGAAAGGTTTGTACCATTACCATTTTTGGAGAAGATATGAAGGAGGAATGAAGCTAAATCTACAATAGACATGGTGACAGTAGTGGAGGTAGGATCTGAACCCTCTTTGGCATTGATAATAAGCGAAGAACCCACATACATCATTGTTGAACCTGGAGAAACTATGGTCACGAATGGATTAAGAATGCTGAAATTGTCTAGGAACCGATTTATACTCGTGAAGAACCGATTGAGAGCCCCTTGAACCGATCAAATCTCCTTGATGAACCGAATCAACAATATAAAAAGAACTATATTGTATGATCTGAATTTGATGAAACGAAGATCACAGATAAATCCGTAATACTTGAAATTGTTTCGGAACCAATATTGAATCTTCAAGGATCGGGCGAAAAACGGGTGAACCAGTGTAGAGACCACACAAATATAACAAAAAGTATATTCTGTGAGCCTTAAACCACAAAACAGAGGCTGAAAACATAACCGGAACATCGAAAACCCCCAAGAACTGGTCTAACTTTGTAGAAAATCGGTCAAAAAAGGGCCGAAACGGTCACATAAAGAAACCTTTGGAAAAAAAAAAAAAAAACTAGTGACGTGGCAATGGTGGGTGACTGGACACTGACGTGGCTGAGTCAACTGCTGATGTGTCTCTAACATGGAAATAACGTGGTGATGATGTGGCAGTGACGTGGCACCAACGTGTCAGTGATATGGCATTGATTAGGTAGAGATTAGGATTGACGTAGTACCCAACATTGCTGAAAGGTAGCGGCGGTGCGTGAATCTCACGCGAAGGAACGCAGGTCGATGTCTTTCGCACATGGGGGACGTGTGACTTATCGTACATGGTTTATTTTTGCATCGTTGGATTCGTCTCGTCGAGACGGTTCCAATGGTATATTATGAGACGGATTCAAATCCCTAGTTAAGGCGGTAGAACCCAAAATCCGAGACGACGAAGTATGGTGGTACTGCAGGCTGTTTGAGGCACGTGTAGGTACGCCGGTGGTCCGATGGCGGTGAGTTTGGTGGCATCGTGTTCATCTCTGCAAGATGAAGATAGTGGTGTAGTGATTGTTGATACTGGAGTGGTGATAAGCCTGTAGTAGCGATGAGAAACTTCGGGAAAGTAGAGAAAACGGCGACGGAAACTTTAGGGTTGCAAAATTTTTAGGGATAATAGGTTCAGGAAAGACTTGTTCTTGATACCATGATAAGATAATTGAAAAGTGGAAGAATAAATCATATATAATGATATATTATGAAAAATATATATATCAATACAACGATATATATACATATTTATAGGGAAAGTGGGGGCATATTGCGTTTACACTATCTTAGTCCTTCCATATGCCAAGACAATGTTTCTGTGTTATACATTATGATGCCAGAGAAATTCTTGCTTCTCGGAAGCCCATCACGATAAGCCCACGGGCCAACCTAGGCAAACTCAATAAAGAGGCCTAATACTCAAAAGGAGCAGAGCCGTGGACGTTAGTCCAAACCGTTGATCCATGCACGAATCCATCAAGTGTAAAGTCAAAGAACGTGATGCAGAAGAAATTTTCGCTTAGTGGAAGAGCCGAAAGGGCGTAACTCTCCACTAAACAACAACATAATGGGGAGTTGAAATGACGCAACTCCCCATTGAATAACAACATAATGGGGACGTAACTCCTGGGAGAAGACCAAGTCATCAAAGACTAGTTCAACCATACCAAACGGTCGTGATCTAGTAAGTCTATAAAAGGAAGATATCACATTATCTTTACATTCAATCTTTTATTTGATACCCTGAAGCATACTGACTTATTCTCACGTCGAAGGTTCTTTGACCGACACTACACCGATGTCCTCTTAAATCTAATCGGTTTTGCAGGTTATCATGTTAGGTTATAGAGATTTTTGACACGTGCGGAGATATTACACATGCTAGAAATTTTTTGGCAACGTCGCATTATAATGTAATTGCATACTCATATCCAAGACAGTTATTCCTTTATCCATCTTATCTTCACTAGTTAACTTTGGGGGGTTTTGACCCTTTGTTCCCCTAAAATTTGACTAAAATCTCATTTTGGTGCTCATGGTATCATTTTAAACACATAACACCTTAAAGTTTCTTAATCATCCCATTACAGTATAAGTCATCATTCCCATTACAATTTTAGACAAAAAAACAATCACTACCATACACCTAATTATTTTTAAGAGGTTTTATGTGTAATGCTAGCTTTCTCCTTCCCTCTTACTCTACTTCCCACCAAAATACTAAGAAATATATACACACACACAAGTTTTTTTTTTAAAAAATTTATAAGTGCGAAAAAAATATTAAAAATGCCCATAAAGTCCCCTAAAAATTGTTAGATGCACTACAAGTAATTGTTTGTCATCTAAAATTGTAATAGAGTTATTAATTTAAACTAAATTAGAATAATTACAAAACTTCAAGATATTATGTGTTCAAATTAAAACTAAAGGGATCACATTTTGCCAAAGCATCGAGAAGAATGCAACAAACTTTACATGGAGGCATATCATCATTATCATGTATTTGATTCCGGATTCCAAACATGATTATTATTTAAGGACATTTTTGTCGTGTAGGACATTTTTGTTTTTCAACTTAACCAATGACAACCTTGTCAAATTGTTGATGATGTCACATTTTCATGCCACTATTGGACTCATTGAGTAATGTTATTAAAACCAAAAAAAAAAAACGAGTCTCCAGTGTGTAATAAAAAAGACATGATTTAATATAACAAAAAAAAAAAAAGAGATGTGATTTTCGTGGCTTAAGGAAAAATGACGGGGGGTATCAACTCGTTTTATTATTCATTCACAGTGATTAAGAGAGAGAGAGGATGGGGGGCAGCAACATGAATGCAAGAATTCAATGGCTGTTTCAAATTTTACAGACAGGGTGGTAACATTAAAGAATCAAAGGTCGAATTTCCCCAGACCAGGAACAAGTGCGTCTCGCCTGAGGCCAAGCCCAGTATTTTCTGACCAGACCTCCCAAGCACCAACTGCCCAGCTACAGTTTCAAATGCCAGCCACTAAAACAACTAAGCACAATTGTAGCAGAAATTTGAGACTCCATTAAGAACGAGACCACAACGAAACAGCAAGTTCATAGTCTTTTTTCTATTGAAAAGCCGCGTAAACATGAAACAAAATGTCAAAAAAAGAAAGGCATTCCGTTATCCATCCTTCCTGAGCCACATAAAAGAGACTTTAACAAATATACAGTCAAGTTGCCAAGAAAACAACACTACCCCACCATGAAGAACACTATTCAATCACTAACCACAAAAGCAGGCCTGTAAATGACTACTTATCAGTGCATTCAAATTACATCCAGGTTTCTTTGCATTGATAAATTTCACCAAATTATACTGACGAAATAGAAAATAGGCTCCATTTTTTCAGATTAAATACATCTAAGTAATTAAATTTAGAGGATTTCGCAAATGCTTTTGTTAGCATCCTCACTTAGGGCCAATGCCGTCCAGATCTATTAGAAAAAGAGAAGAAAATGACAGACACCATAGACAAAAAGGGAAGGCAGTAGGAATCATAACCAGACAACTGGAAGTTCTTCGCAGAAAAAAACAAAGTAGGAATGCTCCCCCAACCCAGTGGCTCTCTTGAGCATGCTCTTTGGTTCCGGTTTGAATTCTCGGAGGCCTAAAATTGTTATCTCCTCCTTGCAGCCATATTTTTTGTCATTCAGAATTGGAAGGATAGCTCCATCAAGTAATATTTTATATAACTTGTGGATTGCATATTAGGAATAAATAATGAGGAAGCAATTATCCCCCCAATCCCCTTGTAGCATATAAACACACTTTTGGAATTTATGATTATTTTTGTATTTCGGCCGCAAGAATGTAGAGGTAAAAGAAAAGAGAGTGAAGGTAGACCAAAAACGAATTAACCATTCAATAGAATCATCTTACATATTTATAAGTACAGACGATCAAAGAAGTGCCGAGCAGGATTTCTTGTACCAGTTCACAGGCGTCTTGAATACCCTGAACCTCCACACTTTTTGCACAGAAGCAAACCTGTAGAAAAGACAAGAACCGAAGAACCAGACATGCGCACACGCGCGAAAAAAAAATGAATAAGAAAATTGTGGGCATGAACAGAAACTTTCATTAAAGTCATTTTGCAACTCTATAGTTGACATCAATTGAGGCCAATTGTAAATTATTCTCAAGGGCCAAATTCACATCAGCCAGCACCCTGAAGGCCAGATGCTTATCTTTCTTATACAATAGAAAGTCGCTCCATATTGTTTAGGTGGCATGTCCATTTCATATAGATATTGTAAATGGGTCATCTGTGTTCTATCGAATTCCCAGTTACATATTACTAGAAATTGAGATCATTTAATATATTCCCAGAGACAACATTTCATATATTTGAAATCAACAACACAAATCTAGTTCCATATCGAGTTCAATACAATAATAGAATTCAAAAAAGGAAAGACGCATCGCGTGTTTATGATTTTCCCAAAGTACTCTGAAATGGAAATCAAAAAATATCTAAATGTACCTGCACCCTTGCACACTCTACAATCAACCAAGCCTTTCTCTAGCTTCATTTTACCATCACTACAAAAGACGCATTTTGTGCCACCTGGCCATCCAAAAAAAAGAGACCAAGAAAACACTAGCTCATTTTCTTCTAAACCAAAGGAAACAGCTATAAAAATGCAAATGATGCCCAGATTCAGCACACGTGACCTGAGAGACCATAAACAAAAAGTAGGTCACAATGTTATCTAAAGTATAAACCACAAGTAGGAAGAAATATTTGAAATTCTGAATTCCCCACTAGAATCGCTTTCTTTCCTTCATATGTGGCTTGAAGTTGTCCACTTGCCCATGGATGTCAGATGCTCACGTATTGATGTTTGTCCAGGCCCAAGGGATTTGTGGGGTACGGAGTTTGCTTCAGTAGGGATCTCATGGTGTACGTCTAACTATTCTAGGGTTTTGTTGGCGCATTTGAGAGGAGGGTGTCCCAAGAGTATGCGATTAAAGCCTCAACCAACTAGTCCACTCCACATGTTTCGGTGCTTATGAAGACAACACAATAGACATAATTTGTCAATTGTCCAGAGGGTTAAAAAAATTGTTCACCTATAGGCTAATTAGACTGATAAACCAATATTTCACTATCTACTCATGAAGCTAAGTATGTAGCCACAATATCATGTGTTTGCATGCAATTTGACTAGAAACTTGTTGAAGATGCTAAGTTTCCTCAAGAAGTTGATATAAAGATATATGCGGACAACCCATCAACAATTGGCATGTGTTGCATGCCTCGATGAGCTTGGGCATCATTGGGCGATGCTGGTGGGCATCCGGTGTCACTAAAGCTTAGGCATAAGGCCAAGCTAAAGAAGGCAAAACATGGGCGCACGACACAGTCTGGTCATGTGGACAGTATGCTAAGGCGTCGACGAGCATCAACACAATCATTAGAACAAAATGGCATAACGGGTATCATGCGTACATGGTGTCGAGTTGCTGGTAACGTAGCACCTGAGTGCTAGATTTGTGAGAAGTGCCTACAAAAGGTCTATGCACTGCCAATTCCCAACTATCTACCATTATGATTCTAACACAGGTAATATCCATTTCATGGCGCTGTCCCACAAATGCTGAAATAAAAACTGTCAATGGCTAACAACAGCTGCGTTATACCCATATAGAATCATGGAATCAAGAACGATGCATCTTGATCTTTCACAATTTCCAAGAGCCTTATAGAAACCTAATATTACATCGATAACAAGACAAATCTAGCAAGAAATTCATGCCTGTTCAAATCCGAATGATAGAGGTAATTTCTTCCGTTTGATTACAGTCAAACTAGATCAGTCCTGTCTAAAAGGAGCTGCCACGTATACACTACACCAAAAAGGTCATATCACCAAAGGAACTAAAGAACTGACAAAGCCTCCAGCCTTTAGCACCTTTTTTCTCCTCTAAACAAAGAAATGCCTAAGCCATAACCAAGTCCGTCTCACATAATTAACACGTGCGCGCGCGCACAACTCTCCCCCCCCCCCCCCCAAAAAAAAAAAGGATAGGATAATGTGAAGAATAAAGTATTACCGTTGCCTGCGCATCTCTCACAGGGAACAGGATCACCCTACAAAATAACACACCAAATACTCATCACAGAAACCGATGAATACAATCCTCATTCATGAAATTAAAAGGAAAAATATAACAATAGACCTCCATTTTTTCCAAAGGAAAACATCTCCTAGTTCTGATTCTCCGTAGGAAATATTTAAGTTTGAGGGAAAATTACTCTCACATGATCATTTTCATACCAATCCCAAACAAGCACAAAGCAGAAACGAGGAGAATGCAGCAGAAATCACCTTGAGACCGAGAAAGAGTGAGAGAGCAATGGCGGCCAAGACGCTGACAGTGGCGAGGAAAGTCTGGGTGTCCACGGGTCTGTCAAAGCCGGAGAAGAGAAAAATGGGATGGACCAAGAGCTTCTTATGCTGGATGAGGTGGAGATTTGGAGAAGAAAAGGAACTAGCTGAGGACAAGACGGGGATTTCTGAGTTTTTTGGGATTCGTAGGGGAAGAGAGGTCGTGATGGAGCAAGGAGAGAAACGGATTAATGAAGTTGAAGCCGAAGGGGAAAGCCAAGGTCGGGATAGAGAGTAGAATCGATAAAATGACGAGTGAGAGAGCATCGCCATGGATAGAGTGAACAAGCATGTGGCTCTCTCACTTTGTGGTGTGCTGGAAATTGTCTATTCATCATCCGCTTGGCGCGCCTGAGCAGGGGAGGTGGTTCTAAATACACCCAAACACGTTCTTTCAACACCTAATGTTTGAGAACTCAAAAAACATATGGACTACTATTTGGGAAAATGATCATTATGTCATAGAAATAAATTTCATGATTTATTTATTTGAAATCTCCTTTCCTAATCTGGACAATATATTTTTAATTTAATTATATTAGTTATTTAATTTAATGGACTGAAATTAAGTAATTTAATTTGGGTAAACTCGTAAACTGCTCGAAATAATGTGGGCTAATTGAGTAGATACCGATTTTATTGTATTAATTAGGGAATTATGGAAATCCTAATTATGTGATATAAAAGGATGATTTTAGGTTATGGTCCCCAACATACCAAATCACAATACAATTTCTCTTCTCCCCATCTGGAAGAGAGACGACGGACCCATTGGGGCGATTTGGTTGAGGAAGACTACAAACAACCCCCCGTTCACGTTCTGTTCGTGATCAATTGTCATAGTATTTCCGCAACAACAAGCGATCGTTCATAATGTATCCATGTACGCTTGTTTATGTGTTTGTAGAACCTTTGATAATTTGACATGTGTGATTAGGGATTATAGAAACGATTGAGATATATGGGGATTAATTCCCCACAAGTGATATCAGAGCTTACTCCATGTTGAATCATTGGAGTTCTTAGAGTTTTCAAGTTCATGGTAGAATTTTTAAGGTTTGAAGACTTGATGTTCATGGTAGAATTTTAAGGTTTGTGTTTTATCTATTAAAGTTTGATTCTTTGTAGAATTTTGGAAGAAAACATTATGTGGTTTAAATTATTATTGTTAAAAACTATGGATTGACTATGGATTTAAGGAAGGAAAAACCTTTTTTTTTTTTGGATTTTTTTTGGGTGTTTTTCCGTTGTAGAACGTAAAGAAATGACAAAGGTCGGTCGACTCACTAAACAATTCAATTGACCGATTGCATCGTAAATTCGGGAGTCCTCCTCTGACCAAATCGGTCAACTGATTCGTGTAAAAGGAAGTCACCGATTTGGGTACTACTCAAATCGGTTGACCTACGATTAGGTTTGGTCAACCGACCCATTAAGGGGAAGTCACCATTTTGGCTGCTGTCCGAATCGGTCGACAGACCAATGAGGTTCGGTCAAACGACTGCTTAGGAATGAAGGCCGATTTGGCCACTGTCCAAATCGGTCAACCCAATTTCAGGATCGGTCAACCGACTAGGATGTTTTGATGTCAGAAACTTTAACCCGTTACACGACATTCGATCAACGGACCATTAGGACGGTCAACTAATAAAGTCTTATATCTTGAAATAAATTAAAATTAAACAAGATGTTGTCAAAGTAATCTCTGTTGTGTAGTTTATTTTATTTTAGGATATCAAGATGTTCATGTTTATTATTTATGCGAATAATAGCTGGCCCAAGGGAAAGTTATTGTTTGGCCAAATAATAAGTATTAGTGTTTATTATTTATGTGAACGATAACTGGCCCAAAGAAAGATTATTGTTTGACTAAATAATAAACATTGATATTGATATATGTATAGTTATTATTTATGCAATTAATAATTGGCCCAAAGGAAAGTTGTTGTTTGACCAAATAATAAACGTATCTGCGGGAATAAATGTATGATGATTATCAAGTTTCCATGTGAATAGTAAGTCAGTCCAAAGAAAGACTTATTGTTTGACATGATTTATTGTCAACATTTAATTATTACATTGAGAGTACCACTTATAGTCAATTTCGTTGTCCGAAAACTAGGAATTAATGTTGTGCTTGGTATCTTGAGATTGGTCCTCCTATTTGGATTATTTGTTTATGTCTTATTTTATTTTTATGACATGCTTGTGAGTATGCTTGTTTATTTTGTTCTCTATACAGTTTCTGTTGCTATTGCTACAAATGTTTCTGCCAAAGTCAGCAACATCCCAATACTGAGCGGGACGAACTTCAAAATTTGGAAAGAAACTGTGGAGATTGTCCTCGATTGTATGGATTTGGATCTTACACTTCGAGAGGATCGACCCACTGCTACTCCAAAAAGCCTCATTGAGGTTAAAATTGAAAAATGGGATCGATCTAATCGAATGTGCTTGATGATCATGAAACGCTCAATTTCGGAAGCGTTTCAAGGCTCTATTACTGAGAGCAAGAGCGCCAAGAAAATTTTGGAAGAAATTGAGCAATATTTTGCTAAGAAAGAAAAGTCGAAAGCGAGAAACCTTTTGGGTAAACTCGTCACGATGAAGTATAAGGGAAAATGGAACATAAGAGAGTACATCATGGAGATATCTCATCTCGCGTCAAAACTCAAGTAGCTTAAGTTGGAGCTGTCTGCGGGCTTGCTTGTGCACTTGGTTTTGATCTCTCTTCTTGCACAACTTGGGTAATTCAAAGTGAGTTATAACACTCAAAAGGACAAATGGTCCCTTGATGATTTTATATTTCACTGTGTGCAAGAAGAAGTGAGGCAGCAACAGGATAAGACTGAGAGTGCTCACTTGACCTCAACCTCTCAAGACAAGAAAAAAAAACAAAAACAAAACTAAGGTTGCTACCGAAGGATCTTCTCAGTAGAAGAAACAAAATAATCAAGTTGAGGAGTTTGCCTACTACTTCTGCAAGAAGTTGGTCCCATGAAGAAGGAGTGTTCCAAGTGCTCCGCTAGGCATGTAAAGAAGGGTATGTTTCTAACTTTAGTTTGTTCTGAAATTAATTTAGCTTCTGTACCTAAGGATACTTGGTGGGTAGATTATAGTGCTATTACTCACATAAGTATGTCTATGCAGGGTTGCCTGTAAAGCAAACTGCCAAGTGATGCTGAAAGATTCATCTTTGTGGGCGACGGTAATAAAGTTGCAGTGGAGGCTATAGGGACTTTTAGATTACACTTGAAAATTGGGTTTTATTTGGATTTGTTTGAGACATTTGTTGCAACGTCTTTTAGACGGAATTTAATTTCTATTTCTAGTTTGGACAAATCAGGATTTTCTTATTCTTTTGGAAATAATAAAGTTAGTCTCTATCAAAATTCAAATTTTATTGATTTCGATTCTTTAATTGATAATTTGTATATGCTTGATGGTAGTACAAAGCGAAAATTAAGTGAAAATTTCGTCACCTTATGGCACAAGCGTTTAGGTCATTATCTCTAAGCAGAGAATTTAGAGACTTGTGTAGAATAGAATCCTTGAACCCCTAGATTTGACAGACTTTCAAGTCTGTATTGAGTGCATCAAGAGAAAACAAACAAATGTTAGAAAATTTGGTGTCGAGAGAGCTACAAATGTCTTAGAAGTTATACATACTGATATTTGTGGTCCATTCCTTACGGTTTCATGGATGGACAACAATACTTCATTACGTTCATAGATGATTACTCTAGATTCATTTACCTATATTTGATACATGATAAGTCGCAATCCCTAGACGTTTTCAAGTCTTTCAAAGTTGAAGTAAAACTTCAACTTAGAAATAAAATTAAGGCTATCAAATTAGACCATGGTAGTGAGTACTACTGGAGGAATAACGGATCAGGAGAACAACATCCAAGACCCTTCACAATTTTTCTCAATGAGTGTGGAATTGTTCTACAATACACCATGCCGAGCAAATCCAGCATGAATGGTGTTGCAGAGCAACAAAATTAAACTCTTAAGGATACGGTAAGGAGTATGATTAGTTATTTCTCCTTGCCAGAGTCACTTTAGGGAGAAAGCTTAAAGATCGCAATGTACATCCTTAATAGGGTACCAAGTAAAGCAATTGCCAAAACTCTCTATGAGCTTTGGACAGGCAAGAAGCCTAGCATTAGGCAATTGTACATTTGGGGTTGTCTAGCTGAGGCACAGCCTTATAGGCCACATGAAAGAAAACTATTCTCAAGGACGGTTAGCTGTTGTTTCGTTGGTTACGCTGAACGCTTTCAGGGCTGTAAGTTTTATGATCCCGCGTCAAGATCCTTCTTTGAAACGGATAATGCGAGATTCCTTGAGGATGTTGAGATTGGGGGGAAAGAAAACATAAGGAATGTTGTCTTTGAAGAAGAATATGCCATTAACGGTGATCAGGTCTCTATACCTATTGTTGTTCAAGACACAATTATCTTCAAAGAAAAATCTATTATTGATAGTGATCAGATCTCTATACCTATTGTTGTTCAAGACACAATTCCGGCACTAGATAACAATGTTCAGGTTCCTATTCTTGACATTGTTCTAGATCAAGACAACAATGAGATTCTTCCTCAAACACCACCTATAGAACAAACTCAATAACCTCAAGAAGTGTCATTAAAGAGATCTACTAAGGAGAGGAGAAGTGCAATTCCAGATGAGTATTGCCTTTCTCCAAGAGCATGAGGATGACGTTGGTTTAACAGAAGAAGTCCCGATCAACTTCTGTCAAGCCATGCAGTTCTAACTCTCAGAAGTGGATTGATGCCATGAAGAATGAGTTGAAGGGTATGAAAGACAATGACGTTTGGTATCTTGTTGAATTGCTTGAAGGTGCGAAGCCCATTAGTTGTAAATGTATATTTTAAACCAAGAAGATTCGAAGGGTAATGTCGAGAGGTATAAGTCACCAAAGGTTTTACTTAGGAGAAAGGCATAAACTATAAAGAGACTTTCTCTTTGGTATCTTAGAAAGACTCTTTTAGAATTATAATGACATTAGTGGCTCACTTTGATCTAGAGCTGCATCAGATGAATGTCAAGACTGCCTTTCTTAATGGAGACATTGACGAGACAATTTATATGGTATAACTAGAAATCTTTGTATCGGGAGATCCAAAGTCTATGGTCTGTAAGTTGAAGAAATCCATATATGGTCTTAAATAGGCTTCCCGTCAATAGTATCACAAGTTCCATCAAGTCACCACCTCGTACGGTTTTGAGGCGAATGTCGTTGATGACTATGTATATCACAAATTCAGTGGGAGTAAATATATATTCTTGGTATTAAATGTTGATAATATTCTGCTTGCTAGCAGTGATATGGGCTTGCTACAGGAGACCAAGAAATTTCTGACGAATAAATTTAAGATGAAAGAGCTTGGTGATGCCTCTTGCATGAAAGATAGTAAACCAAGAGACATGCCCGTGGCTAAAGAAGACAAGTTTAGTCTCAAACACTACCCCAATAATGATTTTAAAAGGAAAAAGATGCAAAAGATTCCCTATGCGTCAACAGTAGGGAGTTTAATGTACACTCAAGTCTGTACTCGTCCCGACATAACATTTATAGTTGGAGTTTTGGGCAGATATTTGAGTGATCCAAGTATGCAACATTGTAAAGCAGCCAAACGCGTGATGCGTTATTTGAGGAAAACAAAATACTACAAGCTCATTTATTGAAGATTAGACAATTTAGAGGTCATCGGGTTCTCTGACTCCAATTTCATGGAATGCCAGGATAGTAGGCGTTCTACATCTGGTTACATCTTTATGTCTGCTAGAAGAACTATCTCATGGATGTCTACTAAGCAGACTCTCATAGCTTATTCGACCATGGATATGGAGTTCATTGCTTGTTATGAGGCTTCTAACCACGAGATATGGTTGTGAAACTTTGTTACTAGGTAATGAGTGGTTTATTTACCAATAAATCAAATACTTTTGATTTAAATATTTGTGTGTTTTCAAGCATTTTTTTTAGTTTAATGTGTTTTTGTATTATTTTATAGGTTTTTGAATAAATGGGTGAAAATGTGCAAAATTGGTTCAGGTGCAGTACCTTCAAGGCCCTTTTTGACAATGATGAAATCCGATTTTGAAAAATCTTAAAACATGTAAGTTGTATATATATATATATATATATATATATATATATATATATATATATATATATATATATATATATATATATATCTTATCTTTCCATAAGTTTTTGAATCACCTCGATCGGAGCTCATGCTCGCTGCAGCGAGATCGATCACATCTGAACCCTAATTTATGTTATTTAAGCTCATTTTTATGGGAGAAAAAGAGGAGGTCGAAGGAGGAACAAAGAGAGGCGATATTTTGGAGCTATTTGAGGCAATTTTGAAGGGGAAAACATCGGGTGATGGCATTTTGATGTAAGATCGACGAAGAAAACATCATCGGTGGCACTTAGAATTGAAGATCCGGAGCCCAAATCCTCAATAAGATTTTCTCTTCCCTTTTCTCTCCTAATCTTTTGTTCTAAGTTTATATTTGTAATAATGTGTTGAACATACTACATTTATGAATTTATTGAGAATATTAGCCATGGATTTGTCTATGTTGTGTTCGTAATTTAGATATAGGGCTTGACATAGTCTCGTTTGAACCGTGTTGTGAATATTTTGTCTATTGTTAGATTTAATTCCATTTTATGCACTCCTTACGCCCAATGTATTTGATTCATGTGGCCAACGATTTAAACAATGTTAGGTTGCGAATTTGACACTCGCAAGAGGTTGAATTTGTAACCGGATTTGGAAGTGGGGTTAATTATACTTTACCCCCTTGTGGATTGGCCCATTTGCACTTTACTCCCTTGTGGTTTAAACGTCGCCACTTACCTCCTTGTGGTTTTGGACTTAAGTGCAACCATTAAAATTAGGGGTAATTGTGTCTGTTCACTTTAAAATTAAGGGTAATTTTGTCATTTTGTTTAAATAATTTAAGGGATCTATTTCCAAAATTTTTAAAAACTAAAAGGGTCAAAATGTATTTTTCTCCAAAATTTCTCTGCTCCGACGACGAAGTTTGCTTCGATGGCGAATTTGCTCCGGCGAACTTCCGACGTCTTCTCTCTCTTTCTCTCTTCTGGGTACCAACCACCCCCAACCCAACCATCCAACGACACTGGTCACCCCCAACCCAACCATCCACACCGTCGATTTTGAAATCGATCCCAACCCAACCATATACATATACATATACATATACATACACATACATATACATTTACATACATACATACACATACGAACTAGGGTTTCGATTTCGAAATTGGGTTTCGATTTCGATTTCGAAATCGAAATCGAAATCAAAACGGAGAAACGACGAAGAGGGTTTTTCGATTTCGATTTTGAAATCGAAATCGAAATCGAAACTGGGTTTTGATTTCGATTTCGAACGTGACAGTGAAGACGGAGAAGAAGACAAAGACACGCCGAAGACGCTGAAGACGAAGACGAAGGGTTTCGATTTCGAAATAAAAATCGAAATGGAGAGCAGACGGCGAAGACGGAAAGTAGACGAAGAAGATGAAGATGATCTGAAAAAAAATACATTTATGGCCCCTTAAGTTTTCAAATAGTATTAAAATAGTCCTTACCCAATTTTTCAAATAGTATTAAGGGTATAAATGTCATTTCATACTATTTAACGGATTTTCGTTGACTTCCGTCCATTGACCGCTAGAGTTAACGAAAAATGTAACAGTTGCACTTAAGTCTAAAACCACTAGGGGGGTAAGTGGCGACGTTTAAACCACAAGGGGGTAAAGTGAAAATGGGCCAAACCACGAGGGGGTAAAGTGTAATTAACCCTTTGGAAGTGCATAACGTAGGTTGTTGTGAATCCAGGAGAAAATCAACACCTAACTATTAGAGTTGGGAATTTAGGATCTCGTGAGACTGAAGGTAATCAAGTTCTAAATTGATTAATTAGAACCGTCATTCAATTGTGTTTACCGTTTTATCACTTCCATTGTATACTTGTAAATGATATTATGGTTGATTTGAGAATACGGGATTTGACGCTCAGGAGAAGTAACCCCGGATTCGAATTAGGTTTAAAACACAACACAAGTTTCAATGTTTTGGGGGATTATTAGAACGTGTGCAATCCATGAGGTTGGGGCAAGATGCATGTAATCGTTTAAATGCTTGATAGGGATATCAGTGTTGACATGGTTGCATATTCATTCACTTTACACTCGAGAGAGATAGTGAGTGAATTTTAGAAACCTAGATTGTTGAATGAACGAAATTATCTAATAATTGCTTAATAGGATAACACGGGAATAACGAGATGAAATCAAGTCACTAGAACATTAGTGCATAGATAATCCAAATCCATATTTTATTTTATTTTTGCATTTATAGTTGTTTTAGATTTATTTCTATAAAAACCACAAAATTTGATTGCCTAGATAAAGTTGAGTTACGATAATCGCGGTACTTAGCGACGATCTAAACCAATCCCTGTGAATACGATAATCCTACTTTTTTTATTCTATTAAAACTTGATCCGTACACTTACGGTATCGTAACGACGAAATAAATCGCTACCACTAGGTTGCATGTGGTAGATGGCATTGAAAGACCATTGAAGATTTACTGTAACAATAACTCGGCAGTGCTTTACTCCAACAACAACAGAAGCTCGACGAAGTCAAAGTTTATCAACATTAAGTTTCTAGTAGTTAAGCAAAGAGTTCAGGATAGGCAGATTTCCATAGAACATATAGGGATAGATTCTATGCTAATGGACCTATTAACAAAGGGCTTAACACCTAAGGTCTTTCATGAAAACATTGCTTATATGGGTGTTATTTATGATAATACATTGGTTTAGTGGGAGTTATTTTTGTTCTATATGTTTTACTTTAGACATTAAATTATTTAGTTTTTTGTAAATAAAGTTGATGATTTATGATTTTTGTGTGCAATGTAAGCATTACATTAATGACTTTGGATTGATCTCACTAAAGATTAAAGAAGGACCATTTGGAAATAGACATGTCTGAGATCACATTGCATGTGAGTTCTATGCTACTCATCTATATTTGATCTATGTCATTGAGTGTATTAATATAGTGATCATCGTGGTTTAGTCACAACTGTATTGTGATAAGAGTCACCGTAATTCCATTACAAATATATGAGATGAACCAGATTGTTTAAGGAGAAGTCTAAGGATAAATAACATACAGATGCGCGTTTAAAGAATTTTGTGATATAATTGTTTCAGGAATAATATGTAGCCCAAGTGGGAGATTGTTAGAAAATATCGTTTCCTAATCTATATTGGGTAACGTATTTTTAATTCAATTATATTAGCTATTTAATTTAATGGGCTAAAATTAAGTGATCTAATTTGGGTAAGTTCATAGACTGTTCAAAATAATGTGGGCTAATTGAGTAGATACGGGTTTTATTGCGCTAATTAATGGATTATGGGAACCATAATTACGCGATATAAAATGATGTTTTTAGGTTATGGTCCCCAACACACCAAACCACAATACAGTTTCCCTTTTTTCCATCTGGAAGAGAGACGACGGTCCCATTAAGGAATTAAGACAATTTAGTTGAGGAAGACCACAAACTGCCCATCTTTTGCGTTCCGTTTGTGATCGATTGTCATAGTATTTCCACAACAGCAGGCAATTGTTCATAATGGATCCAAGTACGCTTGTTTATGTGTTTGTAGAACTTTTGGTAATTTGACATGTTGATTAGGGATTATAGAAACGATTGAGATCTATAGGGATTAATTCCCGACATTTTTATGAGTTTTTTTTTAACGGTCTTATGGAGCATTAAATAACTTACTTTCTTTGTTGAAGATCTAGAATTCAAACCCCTCTTCCAACCTATGTATCAAATAAAATAAAATAAAAAGAATCTCCCTATATTGCACACTGCACAATAGTTTTTCAAATTTATCTTTTAATACTTTGAAAATTTTGTGTCCTGGATTTCAACTTGTATTATTGAAAATATTTATTTGTAGTGGTTGAATTTTGTACAGTATTGTAGACGACATTGGGCCCTTTTGCGACTAACATGCAGATAGTGTTAATTGCACTGTTCTCTCAGTAGATGAACGTGGCAAAAAAGATGCAAAATTTGATTTCCATTTACAATTATGAATTTTAACTAGGAAAAAATTATAAATGAATTCTCCATTTCTGGAGCTACAAAATGATTCAAAAAATGCTTCATTTTTTAACTTTTAAATTTGAATTTTTTAGATAACTGTTCATCTCGTCTTATGGCTGTGTTGAACCCAAATCGCTTTAAAATTGGAATTCAAAGGCATAGGGAACATAATTATAAGTTTTTGGCCCAAACCCTAAAGACAAATTATCCTTAAGAAGAAAGAGAAACATTGGCATAGATCTACAAAATCTATTTAAAAAATCTCCAGTGGCAACAACAAGAAAACTATCAGAAATTTGTCCAATCGATTCTCATCCAATGGATATTTCAGGTTTGATTCCTCCCTAATATGTTGTTTGTTTTTCAATAGTTCAATCTACATGATTGTGGGAGCATATTTCTAAAACATTTATATCCAACTAGATTTAGGGTGCAAAGATGGTACAGGTTGGAAGACAAACAATTTATAGAGAAAGGAAAAATGAAGATGAGACACATCTGATAGGTCTTGGAATCTTGTGACTCGAGTTATATATATATATTTTTTTATTTATTTATTTATTTTTTTTTTTTTTTTTTTTGCAATATGTTATTCTAGACTGTTGTTATGTCTTTATCGTAAAAAAATCAAGTTACTTTTACATATTGCATTTTGTCCTACTCATTACACCCAGATAACTAAAATGACATCCCTCTTCAAAATACGAGTTTTCAAAATTTTCATATTTTAGTAGCCCTGAAGGACGAATCATATTTTTCATACTAAATTTCAAATATATATTTTTTTATTTTTTATTTTTTATTTTTTCAATTGAGTGGAACACAAATGTGTTCTTTTAGAGGTTGTAAAAATTGACATAGCCACCTGAAGAGGTATAATTGGGCCTAGAAACTAATAAGGGTATTTTTCCAATAAATTAAAGTCATAGGTTACCCAAGTAGAACTTAATTGATCTTTTAAATTTAATTAATTTTTCCGGGAAGGTACAATAAGGCATTAATTTATCTGTAGATATCTCTAATAGATTCTAAGATCCAATTAAAATTCGTAGGGGCTAAATTGAAAGTCAATACCAAATTAGATTATTCAAAAATCAAAATTGGCATTTTAGGAACTCAATTCAAATAATTGAGGGTTCAATTGGGCTTTCAGGGGAAATAATTTAGCCAATTAAAGTAACCAATTAAGATAAAATTCAAAATTGAAGACACTATGGACCAAATGAAAAACTCATAAAGTTCCAATTTAACTCCCAATTAATTCAATTAAAATTTTATAGGCCAATTAAATATTTTGGAATGTCCAATTTCATTTAATTTTTTTTTTTTTGACCAAATCAAAGTTTTTGGGCCTTTTGAATGTTTTCAAATTCTCAAATTAAAGCCATAATTCATACATTGAATGGTTATTCTTACAATTAGATACCCAATTTTAAGTTTAATTGGATGCTTAAGTGGAACAATTTGGAGTAAAAAAAAAATCCAAAATTAAAAAAATAATCTTTTTTTTTTTTTTTTGTTGTTGGTATACCCACGAATGTCCTTCTACCCATACAGAGTGAAAGACTATCTTGTTCAGGGTACGTTGCTGTCCCTCCCAACAAGTATTGTTCCTCAAACTTGAGCCGTTGAGCTTATAAAGACTTTCAATTGCTTTAGTTCAAATGTGTTTTGTCACTTGAGCTACATTTTGTTAGCAAGGAAAAAAGAAAACAATAGTCTCTAAGTAGCTTCCAAAATAAAATTGAGTAATTAATTATGTAGATTGTGGATTTCAAAATTCATCAAATGTGGCAACTAAATTTTAAGTTTCCAATTTTTTTTTCAAAAACTGGGGAATTTAAATAAAATGTTAAAGTTCCAATTTGAAACTTTAATTTTTCAAAGGGATTCAAAAATCCAATTTCTTCGTGCCAAATTTAAATTCAAAGGTTCAATCATAAATTGAAAAAACTTTGGCTAACCAACTTCATCTAATCAAATTTCAATTTTAATAATAACAAATTTGAAATCAAATATTTTATTGCATACATTTGCAAGAACTCAAATCATATATTGAAATTTAATTGAGAGATAATATTAATTATAATTACATCATCCATTACATCATCGTGTGACATCACCAATGACATCATCTCACCCAATCAAACTAGAACATGAATTTTTTTTCTTATTTTTTTAATGAGGAAGTATTACTATTTCCACTAAAAAAATGCTAAGGGCCCTTAAAATACACTTGTAGGAAGGAGTTTTAGCCATATTTTAATGTGTATTTAGTAACTCATCATTAGCAATCAATTTTGAGCCGACAATAACAAGTGTCAAGACTGGGTCCAAGAAACTCTCCGAGCCTAGTCTGCCACGTAGGTGCTGGGACGAGTTATTTACACTTTTAATGCTTCAAAGTGTTAAACTTACCTGATTAGAGTTCAATTGAACTTTAATCTCATTTTAGGGCTAATCAGCCCTCCCATAGTCGAATTCAAATTTCTATATTTTTTTTTAAAATAAAAAAACGACCGTAAAATGGCCGGTATTATTTTTTTTTCCCCAAAATCAGCCCTAAAAGGGTCAGTTTGTATTTGAAGGGGCCTGCAATTAATATTAATCAATATATTAATTTATTTTTATTTATAATGTATTTAAATATATTGATTTTGAAAAAATAATAACGAAAAACCCAATTTTCCGGCTCCCTCTCCCATTTTTCTCTAAATTCAATTTTTTTAATTTAATTTTAAAAATTATAAACACAAAAAAAAAAAAATATTAATATTTAAGTAAATTTTATTTTTAAGAAATAAAATATTTTATATTTAATTTCTTAAAAGTTAACATTTTCAAATTAATTATTTTAAAAACTCAAATTTAAACAGATTTTTCAAATCAAATTATTCACTAATCCGTTTTCAATCTTATAAGTTGTGTTACATAGTGTTATAGTTAGAGTTTATGTAAAAAAAAAAAAAGGTCTATTTAGGCAACAGATAGGATACCATTTGTGTGTTCACATTTGAAAATTGGTACCATTTTACATTTGAAAATTGGTACCCTATCCATCGCCTAAATAGACAATATTTTTTTTTTTGTTTTACATAAACTCCGTCTATAACACTTCATAACACAACTTACAAGACTGAAAACGTATTAGTGAATTATTTGATTTGAAAAATCTGTTTAAATTTGATTTTTTTAAATTATTAATTTGAAAATGTCAACTTTTAAGAAAATAAATATAAAATATTTAATTTCTTAAAAAAAAAAATACTTAAAATTAATAAAAAAAAAATTGTGTCTATAATTTTTAAAATTAAATGAAAAATAATATTTGAATTTGGAGAAAAATAAGAACAAATGGGAGAGGGAGACGGCAAATTGAGTTTTTCGTTATTATTTTTTCAAAACCAAGATCTTTAAATACATTATAAATAAAAATAAATTATTATATTAATTAATATTAACAAAAAAAATTAAAAATAGATAAATATATTAATTTATAGAAATGATATTTTTTCGAAAAAATAATTTTAGTTTAATTTTTATAAATTAAATTTTCAAAAAATAAAATAAAAATATAATGAAATATATATATAGGGTTTGGGGGGAGTGTGTGTTGGAAGGTGGGTTTTTGGGGGGCGCTAGGATGGGGAGGGGCCCGCTGCTAAAAGCAGGCCCCTTTGGGTGCATGGGGGCTTGCCAAGCCCCCTTCAAATACAAACCGGCCCTTTTTAGGGCTGATTTTTTTTAAAAAATAAAAATTTAATACTGGCTATTTTACGGTTGATTTAAAAAAAAAATATAGAAATTTGAATCCAGTCGTGGGAGGGCCGATTAACCCTAAAATGTGATTAAAGTTTAATTGATTGTTGACCTAGTAGAATATCCAAAAGGGGGGGTGAATTGGGTAATTAAAAAATAATCAGAATAAAATTTAATAAATTAAATAATTAATTTTAAGTCTAAATTAATTATTATCTTTATAACACAGAGGAATAATATAATCAATTTAAGTGCATACCCAAACAACAAAAATAGCAAAGTAGTAATGCAGCGCACAAAAGATTTATACTGGTTCACCAAGTTACTCTTGGTTAATCCAGTCCCCCGAGCTCCACGGAGGTCGCACCCACTAAAACCAAGATCCCTTTAAAGGTAGGAATCAAACCTACACATCGATTCTTTTACAGACTCAGAATGAACCTTTACACTTTTCTTTTCCAATGCTTAGGAATAACCTCTACTTTTTACTGGTTTAAGAATAACATATCTTTTTACAGGTTAAAGATTAACTTAATTCTTTTTATCACTACGGCTCAAGAATCAAAATCTCATAAAACACTCCAACTATCATTTTTTCAGGTAAGGATGGAACCTTTACAAATTACTCACAATGTAATTTTATCTAGGAAGAATTACTACCTCAATTTCTTTACAGGAAGAAACTGAAATTCAGTTACCCTTGATTAAATATCCCCAACAATATTTAATCCGTCACAACTCACCAATTCAAAAATTGATAAGAAGGAAATCTCACTCGGAACTTTTACCACCCCAGATAAACAATAACTCAATTAATATCCCAACTAATGATAGAAATATGTGAGATACAAAAATCTGATTTTAACAAGATATGGGTAGCAAATTGGAGTACGTAATCAGATTTAAGAAATTGTTTGTAAAAATATTTTCTTTAACAAATCAGAAATAATTTCTAAGATCAATTTCCAAATGATAAACAAATAATGCAATGAAAGAATATAATTGGAAATATCTTACCCACAATCCATAGAATAATTAGATAAAGCAATGTAACTTCAAATCCGGTAGCAGCAAAGATTAATCACAATTGATTCTCAAAATCACTCTTAGAATAACTCACAAACTCTCAAAAAGATAACTCTTAGAAAAATTCACTCTTATGATATGATATGTTTTCGTTTCTTTTCTGCTTAACGATATGTAAAATTCGTAGGTCTATTTAAAAGAATATGTAATCAGTCTTCTAACGGTTAGTTTACAAGTGTCATGACAATTAAAAGCTCTTATAGAGCCCTTATATCATAAGGACTTCATTTAGGTTCAATTACACTTAAAACAATTTTCAAATCTCTCAATTAAATCTCCAAAGTATTTCTCAATCTCAATTAATAAGAATAAAAACTATTTCAAGTATTAAATTGAGAAACATTAATATTTAATGTACCAAATTAATAGGATTTAATTAATATTTGAACCATATTTTAAATATCGCAAAATCCCTTAAATCTCTCTCAAATCTTAACAAAAAAGGGCTACTTTTAGATATGATTTCGGAATCCACATGATCTTGAAATAGAGCCACCAGTCAACCGGTGAGTCGACTGTTCGATTCAGGATGTAGCCTGCTACGTTCATCGGTCGACCACTTGGTCGACTGCTTGATTCAGAGAGTTTCATTTAATCTCACCGGTCGACCAACCAGTCGACTGCTAGATACAGAGAGTTCATTTCTTACGCTCAGGTCGACTTACCGGTCGACTCACCAATACTGGAACCTTTTCTAATTTCGTTTTAAACTCTTTCTCTTTTATATTTTCGCCCATTTAACTAATATCTTTTATCAATTAGCTCCACTAACTTTCTCAAATTCTACTTTAACCTTTTATAATTATTTCTTTTCAAATACATATAAGAGCAAATAAATTCATCTCAATTAATTCCACTAACTTTCTCAAATTCCATTTTAATCATTTATAAATATTTCTTTTCGAATACACATAGGAGCAAATAAATTCATCTTATCAAAATACACATAAATAATAAAAATATTTTGTATCGTGTGTGTTCCTAAATGAGATATTAAGGCCCCAGTGTTTCCAACCCAACTCAACCCAACCCAACCCAAAAATTCTGGGATTGATTTCTGGGAACGCATTTGGCAAACACAAAACTCAACCCAACCTAACTCAAAAAATGGGAATTGATTCTCAAAATGCTAAGGAAATGAGAAACAAAAAAAAATTAATTTTTTTTTGTGTCCAAAAAACTCAACCCAAACTGAAGGACACGCTCGGTATTTTTTTAATTTTTAATAAGGAGCTCTTTCTTCATCTAAACAGATTTTCGACCATGACATCATTGATCGTCGATCATCATCCATGCCATCGTCGATCCAAGCCGGCCATCGTCAACGTCTTCTCTCTGCTCCAAGCTGGGTATCGTCGTCGCCAAAGTTCCTGAGCACACAATCTCGTCTTGCTGTAGTCTTCGCCATCTTCGTCTTGCCGTCATCAAGAAATCGAAATCGATTTCGCTTTTTGATTTCGAAATCGAAAGGCAAAATCGATATCGATTTCGAAACAAACTCGATTTTCGATATCAATTTCGAAACAAAATCGATTTTTGATTTCGATTGTCGTTCGATTTTCATTTTGCTTTTTGATTTAGGGTTTAATTCTTGAGCACACAATCTGATGGACGACATCGATCTTGTCTTGCCGTCATCTTCTCCATCTTCGTCTTGCAGTCGTCTTCGCCGTCTTCATCTTGCCGTCATCACGAAATCGAAATCGAAAAGCAAAATCAATTTCGATTTCGAAACGAAATCGATTTTCGATTTCAATTTTCGTTCGATTTTCATTTTGCTTTTTGATTTAGGGTTTGGTTCTTGAGCACACAATTTGATGGTCGACATCGATCTCATCTTGCCGTTGTCTTCGTTGTGCTGGTGGTTCATTCACAGTGAAGATGATGAAGACAAAGGAAAAATGAAGAAAAAGGAAAAAAGAAAAAGAAAAAAAAAACATTTATGAAGAAATAATTCTAGGATAATATCGTTACCAAACATGATTCTGTTCCCAGCACAAAAAAAAAATTGCCGTTACCAAACGAAATTATGTTCCCAATAGGAAACAAATTTCTCAACCCAACTCAACCTAACCCATTCCAGTTGGGTTGAGAAAAGTGGAAACACTAAATAAATGCCACCTAAGAGTTAAGATTTACCTGAGTTGTTTTTCCTAATTTCTTTAAACTCTTAATTCTTCATCATCATCTTGATATCTTCATTTAGCATCCATTTAATTTAACATCTTCATCACTGGAACTTGATTGAAACACTCAATTAAAATATTAGTTCTACCAAAACATCAATACTTAATTGTTCATCAAAATCTTAGGATCAACAGAACTCTAGTCATGTAAATTCAACACTTTTAAGCCCTAAAAGTACAAAGAACTCGCTGAGGATGCGTCCTTGAAGGAGACGCTCTCAAGGGTGCGTATTTTGGGATGTTGCCTTGTAAAAATTAGGCACTAAATAGCCTTAATTTTCAGGTGCAAGAAAGAGAAGAATTTCATAAAGTAAATACTAGTCCAAAAACTGTCTCTACCCATACTCAACCTTCCAAATTGAAAAAACCCAAAAATCCTAAAAAACAAGTCTTAAAGGTCAAAGAAAAAATGTTTCAAGGAAGGTAGAAATCTTTGACTTGTCTCTTTTAAATTCTTTGTCAAATCTCTTCATCTCAAGTCCCTTTTCCATGATCATTTTTCCTATTACATAATGTTAATCTAGAAAGGTATAATGTTTCTTTAGGGTGAGTTGTGTTTATCTATTGGACTATGCCGGTGAAATTAATAACTAAAGAATTCAGAAAGCCTTTTATAGATACTATGGTGAGAATTAACAAGTATCATAAAAGGATTCGCTGCATGTTCCAATTGGACCAATTACTAGGTTAAGATCCAAGAAGATCAAAGAAGCACTTAATGGACTAATGTAAAAGATTTGGACTAAGTCTAAAATAGTCATACCCAAATTAGGCCCAAATAACGATTAAAGCCTAATCCATCTCATCAAGGTAAGCGAATGGACTTAGGCGTGAACTTGAATAGGTCTAGGCATGAGACCCATGAATTTTGAGCCTATTTATTTTATGAATTAGTCTTTTAATTTTAATTTAGGTCTTTTAGTTGATGACTTGTAAGGCATAATTGCCAATTAGACTTTTTTATTTTAAACTATGAGTCTTTTCCTTGTCAGACTAGGAGTGAAAGACAAGACAAGGAGTTACATTTTATTTTATTTCATCTCTTTGTTAGACAGAGAATGAAATAAGTTTCATTTTTTTCCCTTTATTTGTTAAACTAGGTTTCATTTCCTTGTTAGACTAGGTTTTCTTATATGCTCTTGGCCGCCTATTTAAGAAAGGGTGTGCCCATGAGTAAAAACACAACTTTGATATTGATTAATATAATTGAGAAAATTTTTCTCTTAAGTTCTTCATAATTTTTTTTTCTGAACTTATCAAAAATTTCTTATGGCGTTCAATCTCTATATCTTTTGTTCGTGATTTACTTATAATCATTGGGTCAAATATCATTACTTATACCGTTGGTTCGCGTTTCTTTCATAAACATTGGGTCAACATAATTTATTCAAACTTTTGTATTTTTGTTTTTGTTATAAATCAGAATTTAGTTTAATCATAGTGAAGAAACTCTAAATTAGTTTCAGGTCTCACTAATTCTTGGTGAGGTTAGCATCATTTGGTAATCAGAGTAAGGTTCTGAATTAGGTTTCGTCTATCCTTTCTTTTTCGTTCATTGATACCTATCATTTCTACTTTATTTTTTTCTTGGTCGAATTATATCATCAAATCTGGTCCGACTTTTGCCTTTTTGATTCTAATAAAATCTCGCTAAAGTTGCTAATTTTTTTTTTCAAAAAATAAAAAAAGAAAAACAAACAAACAAACAAACAAACAAAAAAAAAAGATAAAAAAACCGAAACAAAAAAATTAATAAATAAAAAAAGTCCAGCAGCCCTGAAAATTGAGATTTATTTCATCTTGTTCTATTCCATAAACTTATCCTTGTGTACTTCTTGTTCGCTTTTGTAACGACCTGGTTTTCCAGGGCTGTTACACGGTTTCTCCCCTTGGAGAAATTAACATTAAAACCGATTGATTAAATTTTTATTCTATAAAATCCGATAAATTTTAAAATGCAACGCTGATAATTTTAGTTGTCGATTTTATAACGGTAACTAATAAATTCAACTATTACAAATTAATTAGAAATTCAGCTGAAATTCCTGTCGCCATATTATTTTTAAATACCCAAATAAATTCCTGACGCCGATCAATTTAATGCTAACGTTTAAATTTGTAATTTAATATACAATCACGACGACAATTATAATTAACGATTTAAATTTTAACATACGACGACAATAATTATATTCAATTTATCTAGTCAATTTTTACAACGGTAAATATTAACTACAATTGTTACAAACAGAATTTCTTATGTAATCACCGTCGTTATTTCGCTCTTACCGCCCTTGCAATCAAAACTATGGGGTTGTGAGTTAACACTCAGTAGAACTTCAACTCCTCTAATACATGCATTTAATTAATACGACACATAAAAAACATTGGTATGATTTCACATAATTTTCACATCGTCAAAATTATTTTATATAATTTAACAGGTAAAATTCCACAACAATTTACCATAAATCACACAATAGGAAAATTAAATACATATATTAAAAGAGTTAGGAATTTTACCTGAAATTCAAAGTTGAAATTCAAACCGAAATATTATTCTCGCTCATACACGACAATAATTTCATATATATGCATAAATAAATAAAAAGGCTAATGATCATATAATTTCCATTTCAAAGCTATTGTCCCAATATCCTTATTATTATTATTATTATTATTATTATTATTATTATTATTATTATTATTATTATCATCTAAACATATGCAACAAGCCACACCACCTATCCACTTATATATATATATGTGTGTGTGTGTGTGGACATTATTAGAGTAGCGCAGCGGTAGCGTGGTGAAGTAGTTTGTTTTTTGGTTCTATTTCTCCTTGGGAGAAACCTAGTGACGACCCTAGAAAACCGGGTCGTTAGAGTTGGTATCAGATCTTAGGTTATAAATTCTGTAGACTCGGTGAGTGTTGTGTCAGTGGTGGACTATATGATAAGTGGTTGAGTTGTGAGATCAGTTTGGAACATGAATTTGGAGTCATAGGTAGTACATGTATTCAACACTGTATTACGCATACGTGTCACTATGTACTATTGCATTATTACCTTATTTATTGAATTTCAAGACGAAATTCCATTTAGGGAGGAAGGATTGTAAGACCCGATTTTATATGTGCATATTTTTATTTGTATTTTTCATGGCATTTTGAAAATATTTTGGTTTAGTGTTATTTTAAATTTCACTTTGAAATTTAAAGGGGTCTAATATGTAATTTAAAATTTTACTTTTAAGCGTTTTAGGATTTGAGTAAATATTTATAAATTCTCTCAAGGTCATAAGTATAATTAATTGTACTAGGGGTTAAATGTGTAATTATAAAAAAAATAAAAATCTATTCACCCTTATCAAGGTGATGGATTTGATAAGGTTAAAAAGAGAAAAAGAAAAAAAAACACTTGAGGCAGTGAGAAGTTCTGGAATCAAAAAGAAAAATAAAAATAAAACTTCTATTTAAACATATATAATTTATGTCACTTTTTATTAGTAATTTTTCCCTTCTCTCTTGGTTCTCTTCACTCTCTTTCGGCAATTTAGGTAAGCAATTCTCTTTTTCTTCTTATGTAAGTATGTGTATATATATATATATATATACTAGATTTAATATTTCAAGGAAATACATTGAAATGATGGAAAATTTATTTTATAGTTTAAATTCTAAATTTTTATCCAAATGGTAATTTTTAGTATTTCACTAACTAATAATATTTTTAACAGTCGATTAATATTTTTCTACAAATTAAATTATTGATGCGAAATTTTTGTAATCGTTACTATAATAATTTTCGTACAGTTAAGAAAATTTGGTGTATAACAATTTTGTATAATCAAAATTTGGGAAATAAAAAATGGTGTATTTTAGGGGCCACGCATTGCATATTAGGTTTGTTTACATAAATTATTAATTTAGGCCCTATCGCTATTAGATTCACAGGCGACGCCGTCCGCGTAATATTCTAGCCACAGTAGTTGTAGTAACGTAAAAATCAAGGTGAATGTAGTGTCTTCTATGTAAATTGACAAATATATTTTTGTATAAAATGTGGGGAAAAAAATATTTATTAAAATGGACGGTATTATAACGTTATGTGGATCAAGTAGATTCTAAAATGTGAAAAGTGATTTTTGTTATTTGACTATGCTATAGTTGTCTTTTCGTCGGAGGGTATGTCCTGCGAGATGTGGATTACCTGTCAGGCAAGACCTGCATGGTGGATATTTGTTATTAACTGTCAGGTAAGACCTGCAAGGTGGATATTTGTTGTTATCTGTCAGGCAAGTCCTGCAAGGTGGATATTTGTTGTTACCTATCAGACAAGTCTTGCAGGGTGAATATTTATTCTTACCTGTCAGGCAAGTCTTGCAGGGTGGATATATTGTTACCCGTCAGACAAGTCCTGCAGGGTGGATATATGTGGACCTGTCGGGAGTGCAAATCCTGCGGGTGGCTGCCCTTACCATTAGGGATATTAAATGGCCCTGGTATTGATAGTCACTTTAGATTGCACAGTTGTACAGGTTACGGTACCGTCGTAATTCCTGATCGTGAGGTGAAACGATTCTATGACTAGTAGGAAATATGAGTGCGGTATTTTATTATATGTCAAAATGTTGGATTGATTGATTTAAATATATTATCTTATTACAATAATGACAGTGAAAATTTATTTCGGCTTGGTATGCGATTATATTATATTATATTTTGAAAAGTAGTATTTGATAATTATGCTTGATCCATGAAATATTTTTATATTATGAAGACAGTACACCGATAAAATATTTGGTTTCAGGTGCCGCAGTTAGGAGTGAGTCCACTACTGGTGCTAGGTAGAGTCAGAGAAGGTAGTGAGTTTTATTTTGGAGGTGGTCAGAACAGTTGTTGGGGGTGAGTGATTGAAATATTTTTATAATGTTGTTACAAAATAGACGACTTTGTATAAAAGCTAAAATTTTAAATTTGGAAAAATATATTATTATTGTTTTATTAGAGTAGCGCAGCGGTAGTGTGGTGGATTAGTTTGTCTCTTGACTCTATTTCTCCTTGGGAGAAATCTAGTGGCGACCCTGGAAAACTGGGTCGTTACAGCCTTGCTTTATTTCCTAAAATCTCATTCTTAGTGAATCGATTTGTTGAGTTTGGATTATCATGAGAAATTTCTGATTGAGGTTAGCTAAGTTCAATAAAGAACTAAAAGAGTGAACTAAATAGTAGAAAAAAGGCAGAAGAGTGTAAGCTCATTAGAGGGTAAAATTCGAATTGAGTGAAACACAAGTGTGAGTGTTGTCAATCTTGAGAGAAACACGTGAGAGGGTGTTTGTGAAGTTTACTAACTTGCTTTTGCAGGTTATTAAACATGTCTCAAGAAACAAACAAAGGTTCATTTGACGATGTACCGAAAAAGATAAACTTCAAACTTTTCTACAAATCCTTGGAACAAAAGTCTAATCAGCTGGAATTGCGATTTGGTAAAGTACATGAGAGACTAGATTAAGTTGAGGATAGCTCATAAAGGGGGTAGCCACCTAGAGCTCCTAATATGCAACGAGAAGAGAAGAATCCTACCAGGTTTGAATATGAAGATGATTATGGGGATGACTTAGATGAAGAGAATCATATCTCTAATGTAAGTTTGGGCAGATTTGGGCATGAATATAGGAATAGAGGAGATACGTATGGGGAGAAGATTGATAATAACTTGGGAAGCATAAAGGTGAACATTCCATATTTCCACGGCAAAAACGATCCTGAAGCTTACTTGGAATGGAAGAAGAAAGTGGAGTCGACTTTTGAGTGCCACAACTACTCGGAGAAGAAAAAAGTAAAACTCATTGTAATTGAGTTGTTGATTATGCTATAATATGGTGGGATCAACTTGTGATAAATAGAAGGACAAACCATGAGAGAAGTATTGAGACATGGAAAGAAATGAACGCCATTGTCCCTAGTCACTACTATAGGGACTTGTACCAGATATTACAAAGCCTTACTCAAGTCTATCGAAGCGTAAATGACTACTATAAGGAGATGGAGATCACAATGATCAGGGCTAATGTCGAGGAGGATAGAGAAGCTACCATAACAGGGTTCTTAAATGAGCTAAACCGGTAAATTACCAACGTGGTGGAGTTGCAACACTTCTTGGAGTTAGATGACATGGTGTACATGGAAATAAAGGTGGAGTGACAACTTAAAAGTAAAGGAACTCAATTATTTCAAAATTCGGGCTCCTCTACTTCATGGAGGTTGAATGGGAGGGGAGACGAAAGAGCAATTTCAAAGTCCAAAATCAAATCACTAACAAGGAGAGATGACGTGCCCAATGCCAACATAGGTAAAATCGAAGCCCAAACTCGTAATCGTAATATTAAATATTTTCGTTGTTTGGGAGTAGTTCATATAGCTTTACAATGGCTAAATAAGAGGACCATGATAACACATGTTGATGGAGGAGTGGAAACCAAAAGCGAGAGCGATGATAACCAAATGCCACCACCAGCGGATGCTTGTAACGATGATGTGGAGTACCTAGTGGAGGGTGAGTTACTTGTGGGTAGGTGTGCGCCAAGTGCCCAAGTCATGGAGGATGATATGAAACAGTAAATGGAGAATATTTTCCATACTAGATGTCACGCCAACAACAAGGTATGTAGTATGATCATTGATGGGGGGAAGTTCCACTAATGTGGCTAGCGTTACTTTAGTGGAAAAATTGAATATACCTACCTTGGAACACTCTAGGCTGTATAATTATAGTGGTTGAATGATTGTGGGGAGGTTCGGGTAAATAAGCAAGTGTTAGTTTCCTTTTCAATTGGGAAGTACAAGGATGAAGTAGTTTGTGATATTGCTCTAATGCATGTAGGACATATATTGTTGGACAGACAATAACAATTTGACAGGAAGGTCACTCATGACGGGTTCAAGAATAGCCATTCTTTTGTCAAATACAATAAAACCGTTACTCTTGTACTGTTGATTTCAAGCCAAGTGTGTAAGGTGCAAATGAAATTGAAAGGAGATAATGAGTTAAAAAAATTGTGAGACCGAGAGTTCGAAAAAAGATGACAAAAAAGAGAGTGAAGAGAAAAAAGAAAGTGAAATTAAAAGAGAGGGTAAAGAAAATAAGAGAAAAACAAAGAAACAATTGAGTTTTTATGCTAAGGCGAGTGATGTCAAGAGTGCTTTGTATACAAACCAGCCTATATTTGTACTCTTGTACAAAGAGGCATGGTTTAATACTAACAAAATTGATGAACCTTTATCTAGTGTTATTGTCTCTTTGTTGTAGGAATATGAGAACGTGTTTCCTAATTATGTGCCTAGCGCATTGTCACCTATTAGAGGGATCGAGCATCAAATTGATTTTGTGCCCAGTACAATAATTCCTAACCAACCAGCCTATAAGAGTAATTCAGAAGAGGCAAAGAAACTTCAAAGGCAAGTTGAGGAGTTGATGGCCAAAGGACACGTCAGAGAGGCATGAGTCTGTGCACGGTACTAGTGGTACTTGTGCCTAAGAATGATGGAACTTGGTGAATATGTGTTGATTGTCAAGCTATTAACAACATTATGGTGAAGATTCGAGGACGAATCTTTTCGAAGAGAGGGGAAATGATGAGAATCAACAAGCATCATCAAAGGATTCGTTGCATGTTCCAGTGAGGCCTATTACTAGAGCAAGATTTAAGAAAATCAAAGAAGCACTTAATGAGCTAATTTAAGAGATTTGGGTTGAGTCTAAAATGGTGATGCCCAAATTAGACCCAAAGAACGATCAAGGCCTAATCCATCTCATCGAAGCAAGCGAAATGGGCACGACTATGCATGAGACCCACGAAATTTCTACCTATTTATTTTATTAATTAATATTTTAAATTTAATTTAGGTATTTGAGTTGATGATTTGTAAAATATGATTACCAATTAGACTTTTCCTTATTAGATTGGGAGTGAAAGACAAGATAGAGATTTTTTTTTTTTCCTTTTATTTTCTCTCCCTGTTACACTAGGAGTGAAGAAAGTTTTCTTTTCTTTTTTTTCTTTTTCTTATTAGACTGGGTTTCTTTTCCTTGTTAGACTAGGTTTTCTTATACTCTCTTAACTGCCTATTTAAGAAAGGGTGTGCCCATGAGAAAAAACACAACTTTGATATTGATTAATATAATTGAGTTGATTTTTCTCTTAAGTTCTTTAGAGAATTTTTCTTGAACTTATCAAGAATTTCTTATGCCGTTCAATCTCTATATCTTTGGTTCATGATTCACTTATAATCAATGGGTCAAAGATCATTACTTATACCTTTAGTCCACATTTCTTTCATAAATGTTGTGCCAAGGTAATCTGTCCAAATTTCTGTATTTTTATTTTTATTATGAATTTGAATTAAGTTCGATCCTTGCAAAGAAACCTTAATTTGGTTTCGGGTATCACTAATTCTTGGTGAGGTTCACATCATACTACACACCTGTGAGATACCCAATAACTAAGTGATTTTAGCAAAGATAAAAGAGGTGGCTTGTGTTGGGATTTAATCCCCATAGACCTGAATCTATAAACCCTAAATAATATGTCAAATTATCAAGAGTTTGTAAACACATCAATCGCGTACTTGGATCTATTACGAACGATCGACTACCGATGCGAAAATCCTGTGACGATCGTAAATGAATTAGACGTGGATCAAGGGTGCAAACGGGGGTGGTTTGTAAGTCTTCCTCAACCAAATCTCCTTAATTCTTCTTGGGACCATCGTCTTTCTTCCAAATGGGGAGAAGGTAGGTTGTATATCGATTTGGTATATTGGGGACTGTAACCTCATATTTTTCTTTATATATTGTGTGATTAGGGTTTCCATAATCCCCTGATCACCCCAATTAAAAAAACTAATATCTACACATATAGCTCACATTATTTTGAGTAGTCTACGGGCTTACCCAAACTAATTAGATCACTTAATTTCAGCTATTAAATTAAATAAGTAATATAATTGAATTAATAATATGTTGCCCAATATAGATTGGGAAATGAGATTTCCTAACAATCTCCCACTTGAGCTACATATTATTTTTGAAACAATTATAACACAAAATTCCTTAGGCGTGCATATGTATGTTATTTATCCTTAGACTTCTCCTTAAATAATTTGGTCCATCTCATATACTAGAAATGGAATTACCACAGCTCTTATCACAATATAGTCGTGACTAAACCACGTTGATCACCATACTAATACATTCAATGACATAGATCAAATGTGGATGAGTAGTATAAAAATTACATGCAATGTGATATCAGACATGTCTATTTTCAACTGGTCCTTCTTTAGTCTTTAGTGAGAACAATCCAAAGTCCTTAATGCAATGCGAACATTGTACACAAAAATCATAAACCATCAATTTTATTATGCAGAAAACTTAAACAATCCAATATCTAAAGTAAAACATATAAAACATAAAAGTGACTCCCACTAAACCAAGATATTACCAGAAATAACACCCATATGAGCGGTGTGCTCATAAAATACCTTAGGAGTTAAGCCCTTGGTTAATAGATCCGTCAGCATAAAATTTGTCCCTATATGTTCTATGGAAATTTGTTTATCCTAAACTCTCTTCTTAACAATTAGAAACTTGATGTCAATAAATTTCAACTTCGTCAAGCTCTTGCTGTTGTTGGAGTACAGCATCGTCGAGTAATTGTCACAATAAATCTTCAATAGCCTTTCAATGCCATCTATCACATGCAGCCTAGTGACAAAGTTCCGCAACCATATTTCGTGGTTGGATACCTCATAACAAGCAATGAACTCCACAACCCTGGTTGAAGAAGCTATGAGAGTCTGCTTAACAGACTTCCATGAGATATCTCTCCAGCCAACATAAAGATGTAGCCTGATATGAAGTGTCTGCTATCTTGGCATCCTGCAAAATTGGAGTCAAAGAACCCGATAATCTTTAAACTGTTTGATCTTTGATAAGAGAGCATGTAGTCTTTTGTTATTCTCAAATAATACATCACGCGCTTGGCTGCTTTCCAATGTTGCATACCGGAGTCACTTAAATATCTGTCCAAAACTCCCACTATAAATGTTATGTCGGGATGAGTACACACCTGAGTGTACATTAAACTCACTAGTACCAACACATAAGGAATATTATACATCTCTTTCCTTTCAAGATCATTATTGGGGTATTATTTAAGACTAAGCTTGTCTCATTTAGCTACGGGCGTGTCTCTTGGTTTACTATATTTCATACCGAATTTACTTAGAACCTTATCGAGATAGCTCTTTTGTGACAATCCAAAGATACCACGCAATCGATCTCTTAATATCTGAGTACCTAATACAAAAGAAGAGTTACCAAGATCTTTCATCTCAAATTTCTTTATCAGAAATTTCTTGGTTTCGTGCAACAAGCCTGTATCGCTGCGAGCGAGTAGAATATCATCGACATATAATACCAGGAAGATATATTTACTTCCACTGAACTTGTGATATACATAGTCATTAATGGCATTCGCCTCAAAACTGTACGAGGTGTTTATTTGATGAAATTTGTGATACCATTGGCGGGAAGCCTATTTGAGACCATAGATGGAATTCTTCAACTTGCAGACCACAGACTTTGGATCTCCCGATACAAAGTTTTCTAGTTGTACTAGATAAATCATCTTGTCAATGTCTCCATTGAGAAATGCAGTTTTGATATCCATCTGATGCAGCTTTAGGTCAAAATGAGCTACCGGTGCCATTATAGTTCTAAAAGCGTCTTTCGAAGATATTGAAGAAAAAGTCTCTTTGTAACCTATGCCTTCCTTATGAGTAAATCCTTTGGCTACTAGACGAGCCATATATCTCTCGACATTACCCTTCGAACTCCTTTTGGTTTTAAATATCCATTTATAACTAATTGACTTTGCATTTTCAGGGAACTCGATGAGATCCTAAACATTATTGTCTTTTATAGATTTCAACTCATCCTTCATGGTATCAATCCACTCATGAGAGTTTATAACTATGCATGGCTTGACAGAAGTTGATCGGGTCATCCTCTATTAAACCAACGCCATCCTCATCTTCTTAGAAAAAGACAATATACTTATCTGAAATCGCACTTCTCATATCCTTACTGGATCTCCTTAATAGCACTTATTGAGGTCGTTGAGTTTGCTCTATAGGTTGTGTTTGAGGAAGAATCTCATTGTTGTCTTGGTCTAGAACAATATTAGGAATAGAAGTTTGAACATTGTTATCTAGTGCAACAAATATGTCTTGAACACTAATAGGTATTGAAATATGATCACCGTCAATAACAGATTCGAAGGTAACTATATCTTGAACAACAATAGATATAGAGACCTGATCACCGTCAATAATAGATTATTCTTCAAAGACAACATTTCTTATGTTTTCTTCCCCATGAAACTCAATATCCTCAAGGAATCTCGTATTTCACATTTCAAAGAAGGATCTTCATATGGAATCGTAAAACTTGTAGCCCTGAGAGCATTCAGGGTAACCAACGAAATAACAGCTAACCGTCCTTAAGTTCAGTTTTATTTCATGTGACCTATAAGGCTTTGCCTTAGCCAAACAATCCCAAATGTGCAAGTGCCTAATGTCAGGCTTCTTGCATGTCTAAAGCTCATAATTGGTTTTGGTAACTGCGTTGTTGGGTAACCTGTTAAGGATGTACACGATGACCTTTAAAGTCTCTCCCCAAAGTGACTCTGGCAAGGAGGAGTGACTAATCTTATGCCTTACCATATCCTTAAGAGTTCGGTTTCGTCGCTCTGCAATACTGTTCATGCTTGGTTTACCTGGCATGGTGTATTGCGAAACAATTGTACACTTATTGAGAAATATTGCAAAGGATCCTGGACGTTGTTCTCATGATCCGTCATTCTTCCTGTAGTACTCATCACCACGGTCTGATTTGACAGTCTTAATTTTCTTTCCAAGTTGAAGTTCAACTTCAGCTTTGAAAGACTTGAAAACATCCAAGGATTGAGACTTCTCATGAATCAAATATAGATACCCATAATGAGAGTAGTCTTCTATGAATGTAATGAAATACTGTTGTCTATTCCATGAAACTGTAGAGAATGAATGACATATATCAGCGTGTATGAGTTATAAGACATTTGTAGCTTTCTCGGCACCTAATTTTCTAATGTTTTCTCATTTCTCCTTGATGACTCAATGCAGACTTGAAAGTCTGTCAAATGTAGGGGTTCAAGAATTCCATCCGACATAAGCTCTGAATTATCTGTTTAGAGACATGACCTAAACGCTTGTACCATAAGGTGGAAGAATTCTCACTTAATTTTTGCTTTGTACCACGTGAACTTGTTTGCAATATTTCGTTATAGGAACTAACGTCAATCATATACAATTTATCAATTAAGGAACCAGAACCAACAAAATTTGAATTTTGATAGAGACTAATTTTATTGTTTCTGAAAGAACAAGAAAATCCTGATTTTTTCAAATTAGAAATAGAAATTAAATTCTGTCTAAAAGATGGTGCAACAAATGTCTCAAACAAGTCCAAATAAAATCCAGTTTTCAACTGTAATATGAAAGTCCCTTTAACTTCCACCACAACTTTATTGTCATCGCCCACAAAGATGAATCTTTCAGCATACATTGGTGGTTGGCTCCACAGGCAACCCAACATAGTCATACTTATGTAAGTAGTAGCATCAAAATCTACCCACCAAGTATCCTTAGGTACAGAAGCTAAATTAACTTCAGAACAAACCAAAGTTTGAAGAATACCGTTCTTTACACGCCATGCGACATACTTGGAACACTCCTTCTTCATGTGTCCCGTCTTCTTGCAGAAGTAACAGGTAAATTCCTCATCTTACTTCTTTTGTTTCTTCTGCTGAGAAGATCTTTTCACAACAACCTTAGTTCTCTTCTTTTTCTTTTTCTGAGAGGTTGAGGTCAAGTGAGCATTTTCAGTCTTATCCCGCTGCTGGTTTTCTTCTCCTTGCACATAGTGAGATATAAGCTCATTGAGGGACCATTTGTCATTTTGAGTGTTATAACTTACTTTGAATTGCCCAAAATGTGCATGAATAGAAATCAAAACCAAGTGCACGAGCAAGTCATCAAACAACTCTAACTTTAGTTGTAATACCTCAAAAATTTGTATTTTTGAAAATATTAGTTTATATAAGTTTAATATTTTTCGGTCGGTTTTATAAATTTCTGGTATCAATAATATTTAGAATTTTTTAGGGTTAAGTGTTAATTTTAAATTGACTTTTAATTATTTTGGGACTATTGTATTATTTAAAATTTACTTTTAAGAGTTTTGGGATATAATTATTATTATTTTTTATTTTATAGGGAACATTATGTAAATTAATTAATTAATTAACAGATGAAAATGGTTTCCTTCGTTAAGAAGGAAACCAAAATCATATGTCATAAATAATATAATAATAATACTAAACAAGAGTTATGACATGATAATATAATGAGTGACACGTGTATGTGTCATGATAATATAATAATAATAATAATAATAATAATAATAATAAATAAGAGTAATGGAAGGATAATATAATAAGTGAGAAGTGGATGTGTCATGATCTTATAATAAGAAATAAGAGGAATGGGAAGAGAAGGGAGCCGGAGAATTAGAATTGGGAAAAGAACACTATGTCACTGTTAAGAAAAAAAAAGTGATATTTTGAATGTTTTGAGCAAGAACAATTATTCCGGTTAAATTTCGATTTCGGATTTCAGGTAGAATTTCTAACTCTTCTAATATATGTATTTAATTTTCCGATTGTATAATTTATGTTATTGTTGTTGAATTTTTGTAATACCCGATTTTCTGGGGTTATATATTTTTAATTGTACTTTAGAAAATTTAGAAAATATTTGGGTCAATTTGTTATTTTAATTTCACCTAAGGGTTTTTAGGGGCATTATGATATTAAAAATTGTAGTTTTAAGAATTTGGAAATTAATAGACAAATTTAATTTGATTTTCAAAATTTGGGGAGTCAATTGTTGTTTTTAAAGGTTAATTTTAACTTATGGGATTAAATGTTATTTCAAAGATTCAAGAAGGGGGGGTTATGTAATTTTTCATTTATGATGGATAAGCATTAAGGAGGCTTATACAATTAATATTAACTTAGAAAATTAGCCGTTTAATAATCAGAAATTTGGGGATAAGAAAGTTTGCATTTTAAGGTCACGCATTGCATATTAGATTTATTTTAAATAAATTCTTAGTTTAGGTCCTTTGGTTGTTAGGCTCACAGTTGACGCCGCTCGTGTAATATTTTGACGACAGTATTTTTAGTGGCGCAAAAATTGAGATGAGTATACTGTCTTTTATGTAAATGTCAAATCATATTTTTGTATAAATTGTGAAAAAGAAAATATTTATTAAAATGAACGGTTTTATTACATAAGTGAATAAAGTAAATTTTTAAAGGTGGAAAGTGGTTTTTATTATCCGACTATGTCATAGTTGTCTTCTCGTCAAGAGCATATCCTGTGAGATGTGAATTATCTGTCAGGTAAGACCTGCAGGGTGGATATATGTTGTTACCTGTCAGGTAAGTCCTACAGGGTGGATATTTGTTGTTACCTGTCAGGCAAGTCCTGCAGGGTGGATATATGTTGACCTATCAGGAGTGCAAATCCTGCGGGTGGTTGCCCCTACCATTGGAGATATTAAATGACCCTGACACTGATAGTCACCTTAGATGACACAGTTGTACAGGTTACGATACCGTCGTAACTCCCGATTGTGGGGTGAAACGATCATATAGTTAGTAAAAAAATATGAGTGTGGTATTTTATTAGATGTTAAAATGTTTGGATTAGTTGATTTAAATATATTATCTTATTGCAATGATGGTAGTGGAATTTTATTTCGGCTTGGTGTGCGGTTATATTATATTATATTTGAAAAAGTGGTATTTGATAATTATATTTGATCCATAAATCATTTTTATTATGAAAACAGTACACCGATAAAATATTTGGTTTCAGGTGCCGCAGCTAGAAGCGGGTCCACTACTAGCACTAGGTAGAGTCAGGAGGTAGGGTTATTTTGAAGGGTTGGCTAGACAGGTGTGAACCGTGAAAGATTCAGTTTTTATGATTTTGTTGTGAATATTGGGACACGTGTACTCCTAAATTTTAAAGTGAGTAAATATATTTTTGAAAAAAAAAAATAATATAACAGCACATGTATATATGTGTGTGTGTGTGTGTGTGTGTGTGTGTTTGTCGATCGGTCAGGCAACGTCAAGTCGACGTCACACCCGGCCTCAGGCAATGGGGGCTCGGGAAGGGGTGTGACAATTTTACCTGTTAAATTTTATGAAATAATTATGACTATACGAAGATTACGTGAAAATCATGCCAATGTGTTTTATTTGTCGCGTTAATTAAATGCATGTATTAGAGGAGTTGGAGTTCTATTGAGTATTGACTCACATGATTGCAGGGCCGACGAGAAGGAAATAGAGACAAAAATTTTAGTTGAATTTCTATTTAAAAATTGTAATAGTCGTATTTATTATTCGCCGTTGTAAAATCGATTCGATAAATATATAAAGTTATAAATTGATAATTATAATTTTCGTCGTCGCATTGTAAATTAAAATATTTTAATAAGATAAATTATTAATTACTGAATGCCATTGCATTATAAATTTACCAGGTTTTATAGAATGAAAATTTGGTCAATTAGTTTTGGTATTGATTTTTCATTGAGAGAAATTGAGTGGCGGTCTTGAGAAATCGGGCCGTTACAGGTGTTATCAGAATGGGTTTGCGATAATCCTAGACTTGAGTTATGGTATCCGTTACTCAAAATAAATTAATTAATATTTAAAAATTATATTTTTAGTATAGTTTATTAATTTTGCTTGGTATTTATTAATGTACTGTCTTTTTCTAATTTATCATAAAAACGCTCAGACCTGACACTGATTATATATTGGAAAACATCATAAACCATCACGAGGTATTTATTGACCATGTTATGGATCATTATTCCTAATTTTCGGATTAGGTGGCAAATTGATTTAAACAAGATGTTTTTCCCATCTTATTAGTATTATTATGGATGTTAACTTAAATGTTTCTTCTGCTCGGATGGCCTGTGAGAGGTTTTGGTTTCATTTATATTTCCAATTCTAGGCTCTAATTCTTCGCAATACTTTGCAAGGAATATTTGGGAAAGTTAAGTAGATAATGGATTGATATGTGAGATATACCTGGTTAATAACCTAATGTGGGAAAATTATATTATTATAATATAATAATAATAATAATAATAATACAATTACTAATAATTATATTTCATAGAATGAATTTTGTTATTTCTTCCATAGTCAAGGTGTATTATCAATAGTCCATAGGCTTCCCAAATTATATTATTAATACTAATTCCTTGCATCTCCTTGCTTCACTACACAGAAAAAAAAAAGAAAAAATAAATAAGTAAATAAATTGATTTGTTTGATTTGTATCCATTAATGGAACAAGTGTGACGTGATATATTAAGCCTATATGAATACAAGATGTACTATATTACTTATACATAAGTGCAATGATTAGGGTTTGGTCCATATTTACATGCATTGACGTTTCCATTATGTTTTGGTGGTTTGACACTTTACCGTTATTTCACTTTGGTCCCTACAAGTTTCAGAGTGAACATACCAACATTTTAAGTGGTGTTTGATTACTACAATTTACCAATAATAAATTAAATAAACCTTGGTGAGTGCCGGGTTAGTTGTGGACCATAGGAATTGTCGTTAAATTAAAAATATTAATTTAAAGGTGTTTACCGTCTTCTATACAAACTATTAAATTATATTTTTGTATTAATTTGGAAAAAAAAAAAGTATTGATGACATGGATGGTTTTACGATGATTAATGGATCAAGTAAAATTTTAAAGGTGAAAAATAATTTTTATCATTCTGCTATGCCATAATTGTCTTCTCGTCAGGAGGGCATGTCCTGCGAGATGTAGATATATATTATTACATGTCTGGCAAGTCCTACATGATGGATATATTATATATGTTGTTACATGTCAGGTAAGTCCTGTAGGGTAGATATATTATATATATTATTACCTGTCAGACAAGTCCTGTAGGATGAATATATTATATATATTGTTACATGTCAAGTAAGTTCTGCAAGGTAGATATGATAACTCTCAACCGTGATGGTTGGTAAGGAAGTATGTTATGTTATTATATACAAGTAAATTGATCAGTTGATTAAAATTTGATTGTTCTATTACGATGATATTTTGTTGGGATTTGGATACTGCTAGTGTGGTTATATTTTATTGAAAAGTGGATTTTGATAAAAAAAACATAAAAAATACTTGATCTATAAAATACTTTTATATTACGAAGACAGTACACCGATAAAAATAATTCAAACAGATATTGGTCCATTACTAATGATTGGTAGAGGCGAAACGTGGGGTCATTGTAAAACTATCAGGAGCCAATAATTATTTTGAAATGTTAATTTGATTTTTTGAGTTTAATTGGTGTTGTAGAAATGCGAGTTGGGACTTTATGTAATATATTTTTTTTTATATACATTTGATGTGAATATTGAATTTAGTATTGAACTCATTATGTTACGTGATTTTGAAAACATAATTATGTAATTTGAGATATATTTAGTTTTTATAATTTGACACGTATGTAGGTGTTTGAAACATATTTGTATGGTTGAGACATGATTACATGTTAGTGACATATTTACGTATTTTTACATAATTATGTGGTTTGGAATATATTTATGTATTTCGAGATGTATTTACGGGATTGACACGTATTTATGTGATTCATATGTATTTATGTGTTTCGATATATATTTGTGTGGTGGAGACGTGTTTATGTAATTTGATACATATTTATGTGGTTCGGTGATATTTATGTGTTTTGAGAGGTATTTATATGATTTTGACGTATTTAGGTGTTTTGAAATGTATTTATATGCTTGAAAAATATTTATGTATTTTTTACGTATTGCCAAAACATTTATTACTTGAAATTTGAATTGTTTGATTTTATGAAAAAGTTTACAAGATTATTGGAAGTTTAATGTGAATATTGGAGATAGTCATTTTTAGTCTCACGGGACAGTCCATTAGGAATTTGAGCTATCTATTGGCTATACTATTGGTTACGAATTTGTTGGCTTGGAATGTTAGATGGAATTGGTAAACGCTGGTAATGGGATATGACAGTAAACTTGAAAAGTCATGCCAAGTGGAAACTTATTGAAGTCGTAGCTCTGTTGGAATTGAGACATACTCCAATCCTGTGAGATTACCGTGATGTTCTAAAGATATATTGACATTTATTGCTATTTTTATCAAAGTAGTGTAGCGGAAGCGTTTAGAAACATAAGATTATTTGGCAATTGGTTATCTGTGCTAGGTGTTACCGACCAAAGTGCACCCGATTCGTAGGTTGTTGGATATAATATGGGCCATTGAAAATGGGAATGTCGTGATATGTGGAATAGTTTTTGACGGTTATGAATTATGGGTAACTTTCGGTTATGGGACCCTACATATAGAACTATTGTTCTAGAATCAAGTGTGATTAACATGATCATGCGATGCGATTCTGAATTGTAATTGTTTTGAATAAAATTTCGAGGACGAAATTTATTTACGGGGAATAGATTGTAATACCCCGAAAATTTGTATTTTTGAAAATATTAGTTTATATAAGTTTAACATTTTTGGGTCGGTTTTATAAATTTCTGGTATAAATAATATTTAAAAAAATTTGGGGTTAAGTGTTAATTCTAAATTGACTTTTAATTGTTTTGGGACTATTGTGTTATTTAAAATTTACTTTAAAGAGTTTTGGGATATAATTATTATTTTATTTTATTTTAAAGAGAACATTATGTAAATAAATTAATTAATTAACGGATGAAAATGGTTTCCTTCGTTAAGAAGGAAACCAAAATCATATGTTATAAATAATATAATAATAATACTAAACAAGAGTTATGGCATGATAATATAATGAGTGACACGTGTATGTGTCATGATAATATAATAATAATAATAAATAAGAGTAATGGGAGAATAATATAATAAGCGTGAAGTGGATGTGTCATGATCCTATAATAAGAAATAAGAGGAATGGGAAGAGAAGGGATTCAGAGAATTAGAATTGGGAAAAGAACACTATGTCACTGTTAAGAAAAAAAAAGTGATATTTTGAATGTTTTGAGCAAGAACAATTATTTTGGTTAAATTTCGGTTTCGAATTTCAGGTAGAATTTATAACTCTTCTAATATATGTATTTAATTTTTCGATTGTATGATTTATGTTATTATTGTTGAATTTTACCTGTTAAATTTTATGAAATAATTATGACTATGTGAAGATTACGTGAAAATCATGTCAATGTGTTTTATTTCTCGCGTTAATTAAATGCATGTATTAGAGTGGTTGGAGTTCTATTGAGCGTTGGCTCACAACCCCACATTTTTAATTGCAGGGCCGACGAGAGGGAAACGGAGACAAGAATTTTAGTTGAATTTCTATTTAAAAATTGTAATAGTCGTATTTATTATTCGCCGTTGTAAAATCGATTCGATAAATATATAAAGTTATAAATTAATAATTATAATTTTCGTCGTCGCATAGTAAATTAAAATATTTTCATAAGACAAATTATTAATTACTGGACGCCGTCGCATTATAAATTTACCAGGTTTTATAGAATGAAAATTCGGTCAATCGATTTTGGTATTGATTCTTCAATGAGAGAACCCGAGTGGCGGCCTTAGGAAATCAGGCCGTTACATTAGTGCCTTTAGTTTCAACGCGAGATGAGACATCTCCAAGATGTACTCCCTTATATTCCCTTTACCTTTACACTTCATTGCGACGAGTTTTTCCACAAGGTTACTTGCCTCCGACTTTTCGTTCTTGGCAAAACATTGCTCAATTTCTTCTAGGAACCTCTTGGCGCTCTTGCCCTCAGTAATAGAGCCCCGAAATGCTTCGGAAATTAAGCACTTCATGATCATCAAGCATATTCGGTTAGATCGATCCCACTTTTCAATTTTAACTTCATTGAGGTTTTTTGGAGTAGCAGTGGGTCGATCCTCCCGAAGTGCAAGATCCAAATCCATACAACCAAGGACAATCCCCACAGTTTCTAGACTTTGAAGTTCGTCCCGCTCAGCAATGGGATATTGCTGGCAGTAACATTCATGGCAGTAGTAAAAGAAATTGAATAGAGAACAAAATAAACAAACATACTCACAAGCATGTCATAAAAATAAAACAAGATATGAACAAATAATCCAAATTGGAGACCTATCTTAAGATACCTAGCACAACATTAATTTCTATTATTTGGATAGATAAATTAAATATAAGTGGTCCTCTCAGTGCAGTAATCAAATACTGACAATTAGTTCTATCAGACAACAACCTTTATTTTGAACGAACTATTGTTCATATTAAAAAGTCTTTACAATCGTCACGTATTTATCATCGCAGGTGCGTTTATTATTTGACCAAACAATAACCTTCATTTGGGTCGATTATTGATTGCTTAAATAATAACCATACGTATATGAAATCAATGTCTATTATTTAGTTAAACAATAATCTTCCTTTCGGCAGATTATAGTTCGCATAAACAACAGACACCGATGCTTATTATTCAACTCTTCCTTTGGGCTTGCTATTGTTCGCATAAACAACAAACATTAACATCTTAATATCCCAAAATAAAATAAACTACATAATAGAGATTACTTTAGTAACATATTGTTTCATTTTAATTTATTTTAAGATATGAGATTTATTAGTCGACCGTCCTAATGGTCCGTTGATTGAATGTTGTGCAACGGGTTAAAGTTTCTGGCATTGGGGTATCTAGTCGGTTGATCGGTTTTGAAAATTCGGTTGACCGAATTGGACAGAAGCCAATTGGCCTCTATTCTAAAGCAGTCAATCGACCGACTAATAAGGTTTAGTTAACCGAATCGGTCAGAACAAAAAATTGTGAACCCCTGACAGATTCGATTGACCGAATTTTAGTAGTCGGTCGACCTAATTGATCAAAATCCAAAACGCCAAAATGACGACCCATTTCTGCACGAATCAGTTGACCGATTATGGGTGGTCGGTCGACCGATTCGGTCAGAATCCAAAACGGAAAACCCCTTTGCATGAATCGGTTGACTGATTTTGGGTGGTCGGTCGACTAATTCGGTCAGAGGCTGAATTACGTTTCGTTTCTTTATTTTTCTGTAGCAAAAAACACCCAAAAATTCTGAAAAGTTTTTTTTTTTCTTTTCTTAGATCCAAAACAAATCCATAATTTTTAGCCAAAAAAAATCAAAACACATATAACCTTAATGTTTTCTCCCACGATTCTACAAGGAATCAAGTTTTAATAGAGAAAACACAAACTCTAAAACTCTACGAACTTGAAAACCCTAAGGACTCTAATGATTCAACATGAAGTAGGTTTTGATACCACTTGTTAGAATTTAAACCCCATAGATTTGAATCTATAAACCCTAAACAACATGTCAAATCATTAAGAGTTCCTAAATTCGTCAATCGTGTACTTGGATCTATTACAAATGATCGACTACTGATGCGGAAATCCTGTGACGATCGTACATGAACGGGACGTAGATCGGGGGCATGAACGGGGGTGGTTTGTGGTCTTTCTCAACCAAATCTCTCTAGTTTATCTTGGGACCGTCGTCTCTCTTCTAGATGGGGGAGAAGGTAGATTGTATATCGATTTGATATATTGGGGATCATAACATCATATTTTTCTTTATATATTATGTGGTTAAGATTTTCATAATCTCCTAATCACCCCAATAAAAAAATTGGTATCTACACATTTAACCCACATTATTTTGAGCAGTCTACCGGCTTACTCAAATTAATTTAAACACTTAATTTCAGCCCATTAAATTACATAACTAATATAATTAAATTAATAATATGTTGTCCAATACAGATTAGGAAACGAGATTTCCTAACCGCTCAAAGCCTTAAAAAGCACCCACCTTTGAGGTAAGGAAGATAAATATCTTTGTTTAAATTTTTGTCGAACCAAAGGACTCAATACAAGAGGTTGGAGGCAAAAGCCTTAGCATCATTCCAATTCTCTCGATGTTCCCACGAGGATGATTATTTAATACCCTATAATCATGCTCCCCTAAAGTGTTGCTTGGCATAATTCTCTTTAAATTTTACTATTATACATGTTTAAATATTGCAAGTATCTAAGTCAAATTGTTATTATGACCATTTCATTAAAAAAAAAATCCCTACTAAGCCGTTCCCATGCTGAATTTTTCTCTCAAAAACCACCAAAAAAAAAAATCAAGTGTTTTGGATGAGATTATGTTTCCATTGTCTTGGTTAAATTTCTAAGAAAATGTAAATTAAGGAAGAGCCCTCTTCCTTGTCATTTTGACTTTCCCATATGAGTAAAGCTTTGAGTTGGCAAAAGTATAGAAACTCTTCCTTAGGATTAGCATTCCGGATAAGTTTAAACAATACCGTGCAAAACAAACTCTCCAAAATTGATTCCCAAGAAGAACTCTGTAAAATTGATTACAAGAAGACGAACTAGGAAACCATTAAATGAAAGTCCATGTACATTGTATTTTCCATAACATTTAAAGCTGGTATTTCTCTATTTTGACATTTAAGAATTTTGAAATAGGCTTAGGAGCCTTTAGTGCCAAAACCGCATATCTGTGTCATAAGACGTTTTTTTTGGCCCAAAATACTACCCGGTGGATGATTTTGGCAGTTTAAAATTTGATATAAGTATCTGTGACCTTTTCCAAATTTTTATCATATTTTATTTTACTTAGATTTTAAGTGAAAACGAATTAAGACAATCACACAAACGCAAACCAAATAGAGAAGGGATAGAGATAGTGACAAGTAAGATTTTATATAAGTTCGTCAAGCTACTATTGCCTACATTTATTCTCCTGAACTCTCGCAAGATATTCTATCCACTAAATCTTCATTGTCTTTCCTGATGAGAATCAAACCCGTATACCCAGTTCGAGTGCCCTTACATTTAAACACACTCTCACTTAAAATAATTACAATTACGATGAAGTTACTAATCCTTAATAGACATAAAATATATTTCACACATAGTTCTTACCAACACTTATAAATATTAATAAAAAATTAACTCGATGAAGTGTGATAGAAGTGAATTTAACATGATATTTAGATAATCAGATTAATAATCTCGTGTTAATTTATCTGGAGTTAATCAACATGAGAAAGTAGTCAAATAATCCAGATAAAGTTAATGAAATCGTTTAATTTGATTAACGTAAAATATATGAACTTTCAAGTATGCAAGTTCAGATAACAATTTTCAATAACTTAGTAATCTAAAAAAGATAATTTCCAGTTTAAGAATGATTATTGATCAGTCAAAAGATTTATACTCAAATCAAAATATATCTGATTTAGACTTAATATTTTTTAAGCAAAGATGACATTACAAATAATTGCCGATAATATTCAATAAAATTTTACGAGATGGATAATCAAATATAGAATTAGATCTAAATGGATAAAATATGAAAAAATCTCACCAAGATATGAAAAATAATCCAAACCAAACAAGTAATTCAACCCACAGTACGAAGTAAACAATGATCAACAAAATATCTGCAAAAACAATCTCATAGAATTTTGATCTCAAAGATGTATCACAAAGATTATTTTCTTAGAAATATTTTAGCTTTTTTTTTTTTCCCACTCTTTTCTTATTGTTTTTAATGTGCACTTTCATGATATTTAATAGTTGAAAATCCAGATATTCCCAACAGTCAAAATATCAAATATTCTTCCCTAAAAATATGCATGTTGGCCATAGACTTTGACCTCCTTAATTAAGACCATTAATATTTGAATTAATCCACGTATTTTTAAACATAATAGTTCAAGAATTATTAATTAAAATATTAAAAAGTGCAACTATTAATTAGCAATTCAAAAGGGTCAAAGATCATCAAGGAAGATATAGGAAATTTGAAAATTTAAGGGCTCAAATAGAATATTACAAAAGTCCCAATTTCAAATAATCTTTAACGCATAAATCTCTTTATAAAATCTTTTGAATAAAAAAATATATCACTTAAAAATATTAGAAAAAATATTTTAGAAAGCATTTTTGTTAAAAATAATGCAAAATGATTCCCAAAAATGTTTGAATTTTAAAACTGATAAGCGATTTGGTTGATGGGCCCATTAATTCGATCGATCAGATTGAGTTTTTCAAGGACAATTTCCCCTTACTGCTGAGGTCAGTCAACTGCCTTATTGGCTCTGTCAACGACTTGGCATTTTCTTTAATTTTTGAACAATTGTCCACAGTGGTCGACCGACCCATACAACCAGTAGACTGTTTGAGTCTTTTTTTTTTTTTTAGTGTTAGTGTTCCGTCCATTCCGATTGGCTATCCTAGGTATCCGGTCGATCGTTTTAACCATAATTCAATAATTTTAAAACTTAGTTGCATTCAGTTGATTGTTCACTATGTTTGTTAACTATTAAAGTACTAATACTAAGAAATAGATTATAACCTAAATGTTTAAAATGTTATATGACTAAACTAACACTAAAATAAGGGTTGAACAATTAAAAAAAATAAAAAAAATCATTTATTAATTAAATACAAGCAATGGAGCAGTTAATTTTATTATTTTTGTTGATAAATTTTCCTAATTTGAAAAAAAAAATTAATATTTATATACTAAATATTTTAGGGGTTTTATTTTTTATTTTGAGTTTTTTGTTTCATATAGATAGCAACTTTTTTTTTTGTCCTTACCAACATATTTTCAATTTATTTCTTGTACTTACTATTAATCATCGAGAAATTTATTATTTAGACCTGAAGAGATATAAAAATTAAAAAATGAACCTTTTGTTACTATAATAAAGTTTTTAGTTCTTAGAAAATGGTCCTGTGTTCTTTGACCATCTTTTACCCATAATTTACACATGTTATTTTGTAGAATATTCACTTTTTAAAATTTTGCTATTTTTAAAATATTTTAATACATGGTAAGACTAATTTTTATGAGGTGAATGTATGCAATTTTATGTGAACAAATACATTATTTGTTATGTTCACGCGTTTTCTCGATTATCAAACCATAACGAATTTTCACCAAAAAATAAATCAATATGAATATTTACATAGAACAACAAAAAGAAAACATTCACAACTAATAAACAACAACTCCACTAAAATTCAAAATAAATCAAAACAAATTTGAACCGATACGAATTTCACCAAATCACACCGAATATTCACCAAAAAGAAAACTGATGTGAACATTCGCAAAGAACAAGAAAATCAACAAAAAGAATATTCACAAATAAATAAACAACTCTACCAAAATCAGTAAAACCCAAAAAAATCAAAACAGATCTGAAACCCGTACGAATATTCACAAAAAAACAAATGAAGAACATTGAAAGACACCTAGGATCACTGAAAAAAGCATTCACGCGAATCACAAAACTCTACAGAAATCAACAAAATCAAAACAAATCTAACCCCTATACGAACATTCACAAAAAAACAAATCAAGAACATTGAAATTTCTTTTAAAAAAACTCTAAATATCAACAAAAAACAAACCAGAATATTCACCAAATCAGAAAAATGAACATCCACCAAAACCACAAATCGAAAAATGAACTTTCAGATCTAAAATTTTAATTTCCGAAATAGAGGACCAATCAGATTTGAAACTCCTAGAAAACGGTTTTGGAACATTTAGATCTGAAAAATAAACATTCGGATCTGGAACTCCTACAGTGGAGGCTAAAATGAGGGAAAATGGAACATTCATATTTGAAAACTGAACATTTAGGCTGGAAGAGAGAGAAATCATTAGTGTTAGGGTTTGATGTTTGTGAGGAGAACAGATGTGGCATTAGGGTTTAATGTTTGTGCAGCGGCAGTGACGCTAGGTTTGATGTTTGCGAGCATAGCACAGGCGTCGTCCAAATCTCCAGATGTCAAGATCCGTCGTTCATCGTCGTCTGGCCACCGTCAAGCGACTCAAGTCACATCCGTCGTCGTCTAGATGTCTCGATCTCCAGATCCATCGTTTGTTGTCGTCTAGCTACCGTTAAGCCACACCCGCCTTCGTTTGTCATCCAGATCCGTTGTCCGCTGTCGTCTGGCCACCACATCAAGCCACATAAACTGTTGTTGGGCCACCATATCCGTCGGTTCGTAGGGAAGGATAGAAAGGGTGATTCAGATCTCTAGGCAGTATAGATTGAGCGGCAGCGGTGGCGTCCAAATCTCTAGGCGACTGTAGATTGAGCGGCGACGATGGCATCCAAATATCTAGAGAAGAATCGGTGTACGATAGATTTAGATCAATGAGATTGAGCGGCGAGATTGGACGGAAGATTGAGAACTGATAGAGAAGAAGCCACTATAGATTGAGCGACGAGAATAAGAGGAATAATTAGGGTTTCTTTGGTTTTGTAATATATATAAAATGTTCTATATGTCTATTCATTGTCTACAAATGATTAAAAACTAACAATGTTTTGATAAAAAACTAAATAATAACCTTTTTGCTTTAAAGGTTTATTAAGGAGAGAGAGTGTGAAATTTGGGCCAAAAAATCCCATAATCTAATTAACTATGATATGATGAACAAATTCCAAATCTAGTTAATATTACCTCGATACAATCAATTTAGAAAATATTTTGGTTGTTTTTTCTATTGTTGCAGTTGCTCTATACAAACAATTTCATCAGTCTCAAACTGCTTATAATTAGTGGTATGGGTATTTACTATTTACCGTCCCTTTCATTTTGTCTAAAATCACAAACCTCACCTATCACTTAGAAAATACCGGACATCCCCTTATCATTTTGGTCAAACACCATTTAGCTCCCTTGTAGGTTAAAAAGTAGTAACAAATTTATTGTAATGACCATTTTACCCCTAACAATTTAAAAATAATTAAAAATTAAAATATAAAAATATTCCTTTTAAGTTTTTTTTTTGGTTATATTTATCTCCTTAATCTTTTTACACTAAGATCCTATTTAGAAAAAAAATATTTTTTTTTCACCTCTTTATTTTTGATAATTAGGGGGAAAAAAACACCCCTCCCCTACCATAGGGCTGTGCAAAAAGCCTGAAAAACCCGATCCTCCCACAATACCCGACTGGCCTGACCCGAAAAATGTCGGGTATTAGATGTTTGGAAGATCGGATCGGCTAAAACCCGATCCGATAGCATATCACGTGATTCGGTCGTCGGATTCAACATCCCACACTCGTTTTCACCCGACCCGACCGGTATACACAAGGCATAACAGTAAGTTGTAAACCCTATGTGCTCTACTACACCGTTCAATCTCAGTCTTCTTAGGTTTGATTTAAATCTTGCCTGGTAGAGAGCGAACCTAAGCGTCGCTCAATCTCTCCCCACGCTCTCATTACTTTAGGCTCTAGCCTCCAAAATCTTACAACGCTTCGATTTGTACATCAGTACATCGTCTTAAAGGTCTTCCATAATCCATTGGTTGATTCACTGATTCATCTTCCTCGTCGGCCATATCTTTTCTTTTCTTTTTTTCTTCACCAAATGACAATGGTTATAAAGGCCTTTGAAGCTTCATCTTGTTTTCCATTCGGTTGGTTCATCTCATGTTTGATTCCCTTGTTTGATTTGAAGCCAAAATCCAAAACTAAACATTCAATCTTTGAGACTCGTGAGACACGAAATCTACTGTTGAAATAATACCCAAAATGGTGAGTTCTTCTATTTGTTCAATTTGTTTGTTCGTTATGGATTAGGGTTTTTGAACTTTGAATCGATTTCCATGTCGGTTGTTCATTATGGATTAGGATTTTTGAACTTTAAATCGGTTCATGGATTAGTGTTTATGATCTGTTTCTGTTGCCTTTTATTTTGTATGATATCATATGTTTTTGTTTCTATTTTTTTTTTTCGTTTCTGCTTTAAAACATGAATACATGATTTGTTCTTGAATCATGATTATGTTTGATTAATGTTCTTGTTCCCATATTAAAATAGTTTTGTTTGATTAGTGTTCTGTTCCCATGTTTAGTGTTCTATTCCCATATTTTGTTTGATTAGTGCTTTGTTCCCATGTTTTTTTCTTCTTCTTCTTAACGTCTGTTTAGTGTTCTGTTCTTATATATTGATGTTCTATTCCCATATTAAAATAGTTTTGTTTGATTAGTGCTCTGTTCCCATGTTTAGTATTTTGTTCCCAAATTTTAGAGAAAGTGGCTTTAGATCTTCCCTTTTACTCTATGGTTCCTAGCTATTTTTATCTTCGATTTGGAATGGACATCGAGTCATTTAGCTAGTCTTATTCTCAATCAGAAAACTAATGACAATGTTGCTGCATTCACATAGTGTTGAATACATCAACTACACAACTCTGTTTTGATCGAGATCTAAATTTTAATATAAGAATGCTTCTATAGTCCTTACTAGACACTGCTATGTTCAGCTGGACAAACAAGCAAACCCTTATATTAAGGTTTATTTTAGGGATAAAAACATTTATACCTTTTTTTGCTAATTTTTCTGGATGCCCATTACTCAAGTTTGATTCATCAGGCCTGGTCGAGTAAAACATAAATTAATACATTTAGCTTTTTACAGCATGATTTTATTTTATTTTATTTTTATTTTTTTTATGGTGGAATTTTTTACCATATCCACTTTTTGTTGTAGTATTGTATGCCACAGACACAATTTGCACTCAAATCATGAGCTAGAAATATGGTTTTTGTTTTTTTGCTTATTTCTTGAATTAGGATTAACCTGTTCTGCTTTGATTTCTGTTTCTGCTTTTGTTTGACTGTTTGGCAAGGACTGGGAGTATTTCTGTTCGGCTGTTCCTATTTTTGTTCCCATATTAGTGTTTGACTGCATTTGCTTATATGGAACAAGCTAATGTTGAAGGTTCTTCTACACCGCTCAAAAGTAACCATCCAACTCCTGCCCCTGCACCCCCTACTGAAAAACCACCACTACTGAAAAATGTGAAAAAACATGGTAGAACTAGTAAGATTGTTTCTAACGTTTGGAATCATTTTCCGAAATTTGAAGATGGGGATGAAAATAAAATGGCTTCTTGTAACTATTGTGGAAAAGTGTATCACGTCGATCCAAAAACTCATGGGACTAGTAATTTAAAAGCTCACATTCACGTTTGTAACGATCATCCACATAGGGAGTTGGATAAGGGACAAACTTAGTTAATTACTCAACTTAAAAAAGATGGACAAGATAGTATTGTATTAACTAATTTTTTCGTGGATAAAGCTAGAAGAGTGCTAGCGGAAATGGTAATTTTTGATGAATTGCCATTTAGATTTGTTGAAAAATATGGCTTTAAAAAAATTTGTAATGCTTTTCAATCAAAATTTAAAAATATTTCATGTCATACTACAGTTGCTAGAGACGTTGTAAAGATATATCATGCGGAGAGAGAGAATTTAAAGAAAGTTATGCAGGATCGTAGAATATGCTTGACTTCAATACAAAGTTTTAATTATATGTGTTTTACGTCTCATTTTATTGATGATGATTGGTTTTGCATAAAAGAATATTAAGTTTTTGTATTGTTGAGGATCATAAGACGGAAACGATTGAGAAAAAAATTGAGTCGTGTTTGCGAGAATGGAATATTGATAGTTACTTCACCTTGACGATTGATAATGCGAGTTCTAATAGTATTACTATTATATTTTTGCTACGAGTAACTAAAGATTAGAAGGGTACAGTCTTAGGTCATGAATTTTTACACATGCATTGTTGTGCTCATATTTTGAATTTGATTGTTTGTGATGGATTGAAAGAACTATACGAGTTAGTAGTTAAAGTTCGGGAAGCGGTTAGATATGTTTAGAATTCTCCAAATAGATTTCATACTTTTAAAAAATATGTTGAACTACTTAATATTGAATCGAAAAGTCACTTGTGTCGCGATGTTCCAACTCGTTGGAATTCCACATATAAGATGCTAGAGAGTGCGAAAAAATTCGAAATTGTTTTTGGCAGATTGGAGAGTGGGGACGAAAAATATCGAGATCACTTTTTTTATAACAATATTGTTGATGGTGAGAGTGGTGGAAGTCCACCAAGTAGTCTAGATTGGCACAATGTTCGTTGTTTTGTGAAGTTTTTGAGACTTTTTTATTTGGCTACAAAACAATTTTCGAGTACTTTGTTTGTTACGTCAAATACGTTTTTTGATGAGGTAGTTATAATTTATGGAAAAATAAATGAGTTGATTCAAAGTTAAGATCATTTGCTATCGAAAATGGCTTTTAGTATGAAAGCTAAGTTTGATAAATACTGGAGGGCTGGAGATAAGATAAATATTCTTCTATATATTGCTGTTGTTTAGGATCCAAGGAAAAAATTATCTTATCTTCAGTTTTGTTTTTGCGATATGTATGATGAAGTATATGCAAATGAGTTAATTAAAAAAATAAAAGATGTTTTGAATCGGTTGTTTGATTGTTATGCTTCTCTTGAGCCGTCAACTGTTGAGGATGTTTCCGGTGGTAGTACTAGTGGTAGTACTCGTTTTCAATTTTTTTTAGCGAGAAGACAATCTTTGGAGGGTAAAAATGATGTAGAAAAATATTTGGCCAAAAATCTCCAAGGTGCAAACTTAAGTTGGTGGAAAAGTAGCAATAGTAAATTTTCAGTATTATCTTGATTGGCGAGGGATGTGTTGGCTGTACCTGTTTCTACGGTTGCATCGGAATCGGCATTTAGTATTGGGGGTCATGTGCTTGATCCGTTTCGTAGCTCGTTATCTCCATTGATGGTAGAAGTTCTTATTTGTTGTCAAAATTGACTTCAACATTCTGTGCCGATTTCACCTCGAAAAAGGATGAATGATATTGAGGAGTTGCAACGAGATTTAGGTAATTTAAATTATAGTATTTTTTCATAGTTTTTTTAATTAGATATTTCATAAGACTATAAAAGCAATATTTGATTTTTATAGGAGATTTTAGATTTGGAGATATCAAATCATTCGCAAGCTCATTTTCAACTCATGTTATTTATTTAATTGTTTTTTTTTTTTTTTTTTGTTTTCTCTTGTTTTTATATTATTTTAATTATAATTATTTTTTTGTAAGTAATTTCTTGAAGTTCCATTTGCATTCTACAAAGTAAATGAAAAAAATTGGAATATGCATCGCTTCAGCCTTAATTTTTTTTATAGTTTTTACTTTTTATTTCATTTAAGAGTTAAAAATGGATTATTAAGTTGTGATTTTTTTTAATTAAAAATTGTATCCATAATATTAGTTTTAAATGTGTTTTTTCTTTTAAGTTGTGATTTTTTTTTTTTTTTTTTTTTTGAATGGTTTGTTGAAATATTATTTGAATTTTGATTAATTTTTCTTCAACAATGATTTTTTTAAGTAAATAGTAAACAGTAAATGGTCGGTTATTGACGTGTATCCGAAGCCCCGACCCGACCACACCCGACCATCCGAGGCCCTGACCCGACCTTCAACCCGCAGCCCAGACCCGACCACAACCTGTTTGTACCCGCCCTACAACCGAAGAATCCGAAAATGGTTGGTTATTGATGTGTAACGATCGGCCAACAGGTCCTTTTATTTTTCACCCGACAATGTCGGGTCGGGTGGTGGGTTGGCCCGAATTTCAGCCAACCCGACCGGTGCATAGCCCTACCCCCCCCCCCCCCCACCACGCCGGAACCATCCCCACCCCGACATTGCCGCAAAACCCACTCCTATCTTGACGAAAAAACCACCCCACCCCACCTCGTCAGGACGTCAACCCCACCCTCGGCCAGGCATCTATCCACCCCACCCCACCTCATCAGGACGTCAACCCCACCCTGGGCCAGGGATCAATGTCGCCGACACAGATTGGCATGGATCGAGAGAGAGAGAGAGAGAGAGCACTTTACCACTATTTTATGTTGCACGCATCCATGGAAGATAGCACAGAGAAAAATAGAGCCCTTCCAAATGAAAACTAAGTGGAAGAAAATCAATAGGAACCAAACCCAAAAAAATCAAGGGTCAAATAACAGGAAGAGGAATGATTTTTTGATTTGTTGATGAAATGGCTTTTCTTCATTTGCTTGTTTGAGGGCCAAAATATAGAGATTTGGGTTGTTCTCTTTGTAAATCTCTCTGTTTCTACTTTTGGGTTCCTCCGATTCTAGAGAGAGAGAGAAAGAGTAGGGGAGACAAAGATGCCCTTGCCCTTTGATTTTGAGGGAGGGGGGGGGGGGGGGGGGGGGGGGGGGTTGAGCTTCTTTTAGATTGTGTTTCTTCAAATTTGAATCAGATTTGTCTGTGGAAATCAACCAACAAGGAAGAGGCGGATGAGGAGAAGGAAGCAGAGCCCACCTCTGTGCTGGATTCTGTAAGGAGCTTGAGTCCTCAAACATCAACTTCAACGCGTCATCTTCTGTGGGTGGCGGCAGCAGGGGGTAGGGGTGTTGGTGGTGGTGGTTCTAGTACTGGTTCTAGTTTCGGTAGGGTGGATTTTTCTGGCGAGCTGGGGATGGAGAGTGTTGTTTCGGCGAATTGGGGGTGTGCGAAGAGTGGGATTATTTTTTAATTTGTTAAAACTAAAGGGGTGAAAACAGTAATATATATATATATAGGGAGTATTAATGAATCTTGAAAAAATAAAAGAATAAAAAATATATATTTTAAAAAAAAAGAGAGATATGTCTTTTCATTAAAAAAAAAATTGATCGAATAAGGTAGCAATATTTTCTAAATGACAAATAATATTTGTGTTTTCAAACAAAATGACACGAGAGATAAAATTCAAATTTTTTGCTCGTGTCCCCAAACAACTCAATACATTCCTCATAAGCAAGTTTATGTTGTCATAATAGTAGTATTTTTAAAATTTGTGGGTCAACTTATTTCGGATTTCAACACATTTGTAGGAAAAAAAATACGACTAATTTGACCATCAGTGCAAGTGATACCTTTATAAATATTGGCACTCTCTTCCTCCATGTCTTAAAGGCTTGCTCAAGGTTCTTGGTTCGAGACTTGGGAATGTAACTGCATTAAAACTCAGTAGGAAAAACTTTATCGCCCTTATGGTCCTACCTAACTCGATCCAAATTAATCGAAACCCAATATGATTATTACATACCGGAGGTTTATACTAAAAAAATAAAAATAAAACCTCCGTTGCTCAATCGAACTCCTATATATATATATATATATAAATGAAAGACTAAAAACTTATTCAAATTACTTTAAAAAAAAATATGACTTGTTTCCAGGACTATCAACTAATTTTCCCAATATTTTATTCTACACATTGGCCTTGTTTTTGAAATTTGGTTCCGGCCTAAAATCAGGACTTGCCCTGACTTGAACTCTATACATGAATAAGGCTCCATGGGCATGGCATTGGCCAGCCTATAACCAATATCTCTAGTCCAAGGTGGAAGCAGGCTCCTTATACCAGTCACCAGCTGCTCGGGTTATGAAACTCGCTTCTGCATTATTAAAAAGAAAAAAAGAAAACATAATTCGTACCTTCAGTTAAATAAAAGAAAGAACAACACCCAAAAGTCGTTTCCCCTTTTTACTAATTTATATTTTATTATACTTTCGCGCAAGCTCATAAAAAAAAAAAAAAAAAAAGGTGCACGATCTCGTGCTACATTTTTTTTTTAATTATTATTATTATTATGTTGAGAATAGATAGATGAATAAATAATTGTTTTTATACGAAGTTCATCAACATGTATTAAAAGTACATCAACCTGTATTAAAAGTAACTAAGTTTGGATGATTGAAAAGAATTATTGTGGGAAGCAAAAAATTAACATACATATATATATACTCCCTTTGGTTGGGTGAAATTACCGTCGAAATGGAATCACAATTCCTGCATTTCTTTTAATGTGCCATTTACTGACAAAATCATTATTACACTGGGATGGTGATTCCCCCATTTTGGAGGAATCACCATTCCTCGACGTTGCGTTTAGTAGGCAAGAATAAAATAGAATCCTATGAGCTTTAGAACGGGCCTATTTGAAAATAGATTCCTTTCCCGTAAAATTACATCTCATTACTGTGTACCTAATAGTATAGATAAGCATATATATTTAGTTAGCGCCCAAAAAATTATATTAATTATGCTTTGATCAAGCAATATATTTGTTGCTGACAGAGAGATATATTATTTATTTTCAAGTAAAAAGGAAAATATAAAATAATACAAGTAATTATCAACTAGAATGCATCAAAGGAAAAGGTGGAGTCGTTTCTACAAGGATTTGTTTCCTCATCTTCTTTTGCTATTCATTGTATTTGGGGTCTTACAAAAATAATATTGCTTATCGATAAAATACTACATTTTATTAAGAGTGAGGATTAGAATGGGAAAATAATCTCTTTCACACTTCTGTTGATATTTCCAGAAAAGCGAAAAAGAAAGAAGAAAAAAAATCCACCCCTTGATATTTCTAGTAATAAAGTCTTTTTAGCATGGGTAAAATAGAGAAGCAAATGTTCTTTCACACATTCTGGGCGGCATCTAATAGGGTTTCGGCTGGGAACATGGGAAACCAAGAAGAAAAAAAAGAGGAAAAGAAAAGAAAAAAGAAAAAAAAAATGAATGTGGAGTATTAGGTACTTCTTCATTTAATTATACGAGTCTGGTCTTCTCATTCAAAGGGTAAAATTGTCTAAGAGGTATAATTATATACTAACAATTTGGGTTTCGTTAATCACCAGCTTACTACAAGAAGGGGTCCAAGCGGTATTTATCAAATGACAACAGTTCCGTGGAAAGTGGTAAAAGGATAGGTGAGGTAAGTGGGGTAAATGACAGTTTAAGCAAACTAATGGGAAACTTCAAAGCTTATAATTTTTCAATGTACGGTCTCACAGATATGGAGACTCCCTCAGTGTGGTAGATGAAAATATTAATGAGTAATCTTAGAGAAGGACTACCAAATGAAAAACATGGAGAAATTGCTTCTAGCACACCTGACAAGAAGACATCCTTGTATTCATCATCATCGTAGACAAATTGCGGAGGATCTGGAGAACCAACCCCAACTATTGTGCTTCCACTGCAGTTCAATACGTTTCCATCAAAATATGGAAATAAGAATATTTGCAATGAAACCCATTGATTAGTTATTGACTTGTGAGATAGATACATGAGCTAGTATGCATGCATGCATATACAATACATGCATTGACGGGAAATGTAAAAGAAGAAGAAGAGAAACAAACAAGGTAGACTTCCTGACACGGAATCCTAACAATCTTACAAAGGCCATGTTTATTGCCAAGGGTTTGTCTTCGATAAAGGCTTAATAACTAGTTAACCCTCAAGGAAACTCTTGCATATTCAAATTCCCAGAGGATGGTCCAGATAAATCATGGTGTGGAAATTTTTCAACACTACAACAAACATTGGGACCACCAAATTAATTAAACAGTGCCTGTGTTCATATCGCTAGAAGCCTAGAAGGGAAATACAACAGTATGAATGCACAAAATCCTAGACAGTAGAAAAATTTCCAAGATTGATGAGGTTTTAATGAATTTGTTCATATCAGTTTGAGGTATTTTCAGATCAAAGAATTGGTGCTTTGAAGGATGACATACATGGACAGGTAAATGATAAGTTTTTGGCTCAAGATGGGTCCTGTCATGTATGTAAGGTCCACAAATGGACTCTCTAATTAGCACATTTGCCCAACATGCAGGACAAAAGCTGTGCCATGAAGATCCTGGATCACTATCCAAGTCCAATTTTTATAGTTGGAGCCATGAAATGTGAAGGTCATGTAGTTAGTGTGACAAGCCTTGGACCCTTGATGGGAAGTAACAAGAGCGAGTAAGTCATGTGATGAGCGTCTTAAAAGATACATACCCTAAATTGAATTTTATTTATAGGTTTAGGAGATTATTTTTTGTTAAAATATATTAAAGAATATTAAATAACATTTATATTTTTAAACTAACCACGTGTACATTTGACTGACTTCCTTCCATATCAAGGAAACATAAATCTCATGTTGTTGAGAACATTGATCAAGCTTTCTTGATCATTTGTGTTACAGGATATCTTAGCAATTTACATGTACTTAGGGTTTCATATATTCATCCAATTATATATGTAAAGGGAGAGGCCGGCAATCGTAAATTGGTAATCAAGCTCAAGCCTTCTCTTTCTTCCATTACTCTCTCTTTTTACCTTTAACAGGGTATCAGATCAGGTTCCAAGTGCATTAGTCCCACAGTTCTTTTCTTCTTCTTCTTTTTTTTTTCTTTTTCTTTTTCTTTTTTTTTTTTATTTTAGATTAGAAGAATTTATATCTAACCATTTTGACAATCGGGGGAATGAAACTCAAACACTGGTCTTAACTGGGGACAGGTTACTAGTACACCACTCATGAAGTAATGTCTAAAAATTTAAAACTCAGTGAAATTTGTCAGTGTTCTAAATGAAATGAGCATTAATAAAAAAAATTAGTATATTCAAATATATAATATTGTTGTATCCTAACTATATAAGTATCCTAATTTTTTAAAAATTCGTCATATCCCTGTATCGGACATGAAACACGTGTCCGTGCTTCCTAGGTTGTTGTTAACCCATTGAGGTTAAGCAGATAGCTGTTCTAATTTTCAGAGTGACAGGTCATGTGTTCAAAAGCGTCGTTTCCACCAATTGCTATTTGGAAGTAGAATGGTACCCCAGCCACGGTTACCAATAATAGTGCCTTAGTTTGGCTGAATATGCTTCATTTTCCGAATTTTAAGCTAGTTTCTCTGTTTTGATTCTTGTGTATTCGTTTGATTCTTTTGTCTTGCCCAGGGCTAATTCCCTATTTGGCCTTCGATTGACCAATAAAGTTCCCTTTAAAAAAAAACACCTCATCAAGCACCTCTCTCCATTTCATATTTCACTTAGAGAGACAATTGTAGGGCTTTTCTTTCTAGTTCTAAAACATGGGCCATAAATTCGACAGCTACTGATCATATATCGGATACCTATCATCTGGTTACTCAATAGCAATCTTCATCCTCTACACCTCATATCACCTTAGCAGATGGTTTAACCACTTCTGCAAAGGGTATTGAAACTGTGCAACCCATTTCCCTTTTTTTTTTTTTTTTTCTTTTTTCTTTTTTTTTGCCGTCTGTATTTATATTGCTTCTTTTCTTTTTAACTTAATGACTATCTAGTAAACTTACGAAAGATCATAATTGTTAAGTTTCATTCTTTCATGATTCTGTGATTATTCAGGATTTGAAGACAGTGAAGTTAATAGGTGAAGGGTGTCATTCTTCCGATTTCCATACTGATCTCCATAACCTGCAGTCTGTTTTTTTTTTTTTTTTTAAAAAAAGGGCTGAGCTTTGTCAAAAAATTCTCGATGCTTATTAAATAACGCATCTCCACTCCAGCGCTCACTTCATGTTTTGAAGCTTTGAATCACAAATTCAAGAGAGAAGAAATATGATTTTGAGAAGTGGAATGATTCCATCATATTTACTATGCCATCTAGTAAATTGAAGACGAGGTGAAGACGAGCATGGGCACAGATAAGCTCAGGCATTAGCTCGAACATTCCTACCTAAAGGAAAAAATACAAGCAGCTAATAATTTTAAGGTCTCCACACATGAAAATGTTTAGTGAAATTAGTTTGTCGTTTGCAAGAATGTTTACTAGGGAAGTAATACTTAATCCATGATGTTGCAAATAGCATACAAAACTATTGAGAGGATTTATGGCATCACTACAGCACCAGAGACTTAAACCTGAATTTCATTAGAACAGATAAATTGTTTACCACTATAAAGCAGGAAATTTAAGAAGATAAGTGTTTTCATCCTTTTGACCACCATATATATTCTCATTAACAGACATGCCGAAAAGTTAAATGAACAAATAAATAAGAGTGCATACTAATTTTTTTAATTCATAAAGATTACCGAGGATAAAAGGGCATGAAATAAGATAACGAGAATGTGCTTGAATGTACCTCCCAGACATGAAAACAGCATCATATTGTCCACAACCGGCAGCAATTACCCGTTGTTTTAATCTTTTTAAAGAAGGGAGAACTTCAAATGCAGGAGGCTCTGCAACAAGAAATTACAACAAGTCAAATCATGAAAACCTGGACAAAAATGACATTGTCTAAAATGCCACATATACTCCCAATAAATGGACTTTAAGACAACACTGATCAAATATGACTACAGAATAACAGCCTTAGCCTGACCTATTCTCAAATGGGTTTGAAATAACTTAACTTTGTAGCAAGCATAATAAGGTTTTGTTTCAAAACATAAATCATAAGAAAGAAAATATAAGAAAAAATCTTATAAGTGCAACAATTATGTTGGTCAAGTTCAAACATTTCAAAATATAACTGATAATACCCTGTACATCAGTCATGTTAGAAGACATATCTAAACCACCAATTGTCCCTTTCTTAATATTTTCTTTATGTGATGACCAGCCCTACCTTTACATGTATCAAAACAATAGCAATAGATTGTTGGTTACCGGATGCAATCCAAAACCATAACCAACATAAACAATAGCAAATAAAATTTATTAAAAATTTTGCATGAATCAATACCTAAATCATTGATACAAACATCTTGAGATATTCCACTCCTAGAGATCTTGTCCAACAAAGTTAAAGGATCAATCTTACTAGTTCGATCCAACTGAAGACTCTGACAAATGAAAATTTTGTCAGATGACGGTTACAGAATCAATTTCCAATCTTAAGGTAATTCACTAACTTAGAATCACTATTACTTTGTAAACTTGAGCAGTTGAGCATGCTTGCGGCGGCTTTATGAGAACCATTGGACTGTTAAAAGGTACAGGCAACGCAATATCTTCAACAACCTGGAAAAAACAAATAAAAGATCTGGTGATAGCTTTCTGAAGCTGCAATGTCTCATTTTTTTATAAACACAAATACATGTGCCTATGAAAGCATATTTGCCAGTCATAAGTCCCGAAAGTTGTGAGCATGTTGTGCTCCCTGAGATTTGTACATCACAAAAATGACTTCGGGTGCATGTTGGGGCGCAAGCCCCCAGGGCTTTTTGGGGGCTTGTACTCCCATGGCATTCAGAGCACGAACCTAGACATTTGGCCATTGTTTCTCAATTTTCGTAAAACTATTTTTAGATATATTGCTTCAATTTTAATATGTAAAAATAATTCGAATGATTTTTAAAATAAATAAATCAAGGTTTTCGGGGGTGTACGCATCACTGCTTGCTAATCATGACCCTCGTGTGTCACTCAATCATTTATTAGAACATCAGAAAATGCTAGATATGTCTATAATTAAATGTAGAAAAAACTAGGATGATACTGTCCAAGTAAATTTCAGAATACCAAAAGATATTCTGAAATTCGTATATTGCTCTATAAGTTGCCTAACATTGAGGAGTAGCACAATGAAACACTTAAAATGGAATAAAGTAAATATTTATCAAATTAAGTCCATTTGTAAACAAAATTAGACCACCACTTGCATATCATTTCAAATGGGTCAAATTTAAGACAGGGTTTCTTACTAATTTCTTATCACTTTTCATTTTAAATTCTCAAATAATTACACCTACAATCACCATTAAATCATCATTAATTCACTAATATATATTCTTAGAAAATTTTCTATGAAGATTGAGGAAAGTGGAATTACAGAAATTTAGAGGGAAATTATATAGAGAGAATGTTGCAGAGAACAAGAGAGAAAATTGTTAAGCAAAAAAAAAACTCAAGACAGGAAGAACAAAAAACCAAATAGATTCAGCGATAAAGAACTTTAACATTGAAAATTTCAGAACGTATGATTCAGTACTTTGATGTTTTGCGTATTTAATTTTCAGCTTAATCAAACAGCATCTGAAACATTTCAAGTTCCTAGAACATTCTTTTGCAGCTTCTTTATTTTGTCCAAATTCTTCACATATTGAATTCTATATTAATTAAAGTGAAATTTCATTCATGTTTCTTTATTTATTAGTCTTTATTTTATGTTTGACATAGATTTAAAATATTTTAGACTATTCACACGCATATCATCTTAATTATTCTCACATTACTATCTTTGCAAAAACTGAAAGAAATAATTAGATTAGAAACTACGTTAGGTCTTTGGTTTTTGTGTTGGCTTAATTGGGTGACTCATCGAGTCGTTTGGCAATGGCTAGGCACAATGATGTTTGTCTAGAGTATAGTATGCATATCACTCCATTCAAATGATCATCATCGAAAACCAATTTACAAACTTCCATGATTTTTGGCATTATTTAGAAAAATCGTATATAGGGGGGTCATATGCATTGATTTCAAAAAAAATGTTTTTTGAGTACTTAGAAATTATTCTCTTCATCTGCTTCAAGGTTTTCAAATTATAGGATTATTGAAATGTTAATTGATTCTTTATGTGAATTATATCATATCAAATAATCCAACATTCCTGATTTTTAAATCCCCCCCCTCTTTGAGATGACATAGGGGGAGGAAGTCTATGATGTTTTCAAACATGTGCACTTTAAATTTTTCATCATGCATTTATAAGTCATTCTTGATGCATTGTTATTTAATGCATTATATACTTGTGCTGTGGAAATGCATCATATAATTGGGTCGCAAAAAATATCTCATTTATGTTTCTAAATGGTTAAAAGCCCCATTCCCATATTCAGGGGGAGCACTTTTTTTATTTTTTTTAAATAAGAAAACATCAAGTGAATTGTCATAAAAAAAAAGGAGAAGATTGTTAACCTAAATGATTTAATTCCAATTTTGATGACTTTGATGATTCAATTAACTTGATAATTTTTCTAGACTGATATTGTAATTGAAATGTGATTACAGTGTAAAAGAATATTAGCCAGATTTATGATGGACTGAGAACGAGATATGACAAATTTGATACATTGGAAGTAAAACAGATGATCAAGATTCAAGACGATTCAAGAGCAAAAGCATGATGAAGATATTTTTGACAAATTTTTTTTTTCCTAAAGTAAACAACATTAACTCATTTCAACCCGATTAGGATCATGCACTACACTTGAATATGTGTTAAAATGCTATATTTTGTGTGTGATTAAGTGATAGCCTGATAGGTATGCATGCATGTATGTCTAAATTGTTAAGATCTTTTCCATGCATATTTAGAGGTGTTAGGGTTCAATTCACTCAACTCAATTGCCAAATCAGTCAACTAGATGCAACAAAATTTTGAACAATTAAGTTTTTGGTTCAATGAGTCGATTGGATTTTACAGATACCAGAAAAATACGAAAAATGGTCAATTCAGTCGACCGCGGAGTGATTCGGTTGACTTGATTTTACAGGTTCTAGAAAATTTTGAAGGGGCCAAATCAGTCGACCAATTTGTGATTCGGTCGACTTCGTTTTTCAAGGATCAAAACCAGTCTAATTCAGTCAACTGAATGGCTGATTCAAACGACCTGATTTTTCAGGTTCTAGAGATTTTCAAAAAATACTTAAATCGATCGACCAAATGGATTGGTGAGTCGACCGAATTGTTCTAAATTTTTAAATTTCGTGAACTTTTTTAGGAAATATTTTTATTTCATTTTTAACGATAAATATTTCTAAAATAGTTTTTAATATTCTTAAATAGGTTTTCTCAGGCTCATAACCTTCAGTTGGTCAAACCAATCCTTCCCAAAGGGCATGTCAGTATGTCATCTCATTTGTGGCCAAAGCTTGAGCTATTGTTCACTCTTTAAAGAAGAAAGCTTTTAAAGGGACATTTCGTGTTAAGGACTCACTGTCTAAAGATCAAGCTTCACATTCCTCATTTGATTCAGAGAATTCATTTTCTGTAGCTTTTTCAGAGTTTTGCCTCTGTCGTCAGATTTCCCTTTCTCAAATGACGAGTAGGCTAGACTAGCTGGAAGTGAAGATTAATGAGTTGGGTAAGACTATTCATGAGATGTACTCAAATAATGAGAGTGATTGAGAGTAGTATTGGGTTTCTCTTTGCCTTTGTTTCATGTTTGACTACTCTTTGACATTATTTAATTATTCATTTGTTCATTTATGCCATTTTCATTGTTACCTGCTTGATCCCTCTTTCCCTGGTGATTTATTGATTATATGTATTTTGGGTCTTTGGAGCATTAGTCAAGGAGGACTACCATTTAACTTAGGGGAGTCAATGTGGATTTGATTGTTTTTATCTTTATGCAATGATGTGTTTGTTCAAGTGTTTCAGGTAACAGATGCCAGATAACCGAAGTTTCATAGATCAAATCTAGATTAGGAGAGTCTAAGAGTACTTGAAATATTTTCTACCAGCTTTGGGGGTACTCTGGGTAGGTTAGATTATTTGTAATTAGGTTAGTTGTTTTGTCACCAAGTTGCCAATATGGAGAGTGTTATATCCCTCGGTTTTGTGATTAGCTAAATTTGGTGACCCATCGAGTTGTATTTTATTTTCCGAATGTGTTAGTGTAGTCTGTTCTTGCTCCCGTCAAACAATCTACTTGTCTCAGCTGTCATCTTCATTCTGCATTCTGCCAATTTCGAAGAGGTAATTGTCAGTGTTGGCATACATTGCGCCACCTATACAGCCCTTCACAGTTTTTCAAAGTACAATCAACAAAAATGGGTTTTCCAGGTATTGTGTATCGAAACGGTTGATTTAACCGTCCGAATGACGGTCCTCCAAAGGTGGAACCGTTTGGACAATGATTACCACCGTTTGGACAGTCAGACCCTACTGGACTCCATCCGAACAGTCATTAGATCGTGAGGACGGTTTGGCGCTTCCTTGATTGATTTTACGGTATTTGACCTAAAAACCTTTTATTCAGGTTTTTTATGGCCTACGGTTTACTTGCTTATGTGTCTAAACGCCAACAAATACAACCCTAGCCTCTTCTTTTGTGTGGGTTATTTGAGAGAGTTTGTAACCTTAAAGAAAATCTTTCTAAGCTTTTTAGTGAATCTCTCATCTTGAATCAAACATTTTTCATCAGAACTTTTGAAGTTTTGATTGATTCAAGAGTTTTTGAAAACCACCTACACCGTTACTAAAACTGCCGAGAATCATATATGAGATTGTGATTAATCGCCTACCAGTGCGTAAAGATCAGTGTCGTGCGTGACCTATAAAACACGAGCAGCCTAGTGAGAGTTCCCAGGTAGGGTCGAGGTCAAGAAGATTGGCGAACTGTTTGGAAGATGTCAAGGACGTGACCAAGCAAAAAGTTAGGTGAGGTGTCGAAGCGGGCACTTGCTTGACATAAAGGAAGCCATATGAGCATAAGCCTCAAGGAAGCAATCGTAGTGTAAGACTTAAGTGTACTGTTGAGTCACATGTCCCAATATTTATAACTTCACTAATGGATTAGCTCCTGTTGCAGAGCGGCGCCATAGTTTTTGACCCAATCAAGGTTTTCCATGTAAAAATCTGTGTTACCTTTTTAGGTTCCCGCATCTTTATCTTTTTGTTGTGTGACTTTATTTTAATCTTACTATTATCACTTGCATATTAATTAATCAACATTAAAATCAGATAAAATTGGTAGTTGATCTTAGATCTAGAGGGTTGAAAAATTCTCCCCCCCCCCCCCCCCCGGCAGTGTAATATATATAACTGGGGATTTTTCAATGTATATTGCATATCATACTTATATTGCACTTACTCTAATTGCACACACTTACAAGGGGTTGAAACTGTAATTTGCAATGGATCTCAAATCAAACTGAACCCAGTGACTGGACGACCTTGTATAGGCCCCCGGACGGCCTGGATCAGTGAAACTAAAACTGTGTGTAGTGCAAAGATGGTCTTATAGGGGCACCCAGACGACTAACCAAGAGCATCTGGACGTTGCAGCAAAAAAACCTAAGGCAATTCGACTGTAAGTTTCCATATTCGAGCTAGACTTCTGTTGCCATATTTGGATGCACTGATTTTCGTGCATCTAGAGATAGTCTCTACAACTATTCTAAACACAATTGAAGTCTACAACTATTCTAAACACAATTGAAGTACTTTAGAGCTCATACTAGTCAATTCATTGTGCTAGACTTGTATTCTTTCTAGATCAATAGCCAATTAAACAGATCCACGTGTGAAAGATCTAAAGATTCCTAAACCACTAATATGCATTACCTTCCTATTATCTAGACCAGTGCTACTCCATTCATGATTCACAGAGATTGAACCCAAGCATCCATGGATTCAACCGAAAGACCAGTGATTGAAGATTTAAAACTTGGATGAGGTTTAGAAGCCCGGAGTTGCGGAGATCAAACTAGGAGTTCATGGAGTAGTTTGACAGGTCAGCAAATGTGACGTATTTGGTAGACATGAGGTACTAGATATTGTCACTTATAGTTTAGTGTGTAGTATATTGTAAGCAACGCCTTGGTTTTTCCCCTTCGGGTTTCCGTGTAAATATAACTTGTCTCCTTTAGTTTCTGCACATATAACTATGTGTGATGCTTGAACGTTTGTATGTTTAAAGAGATCAAGGTAATTAACCATCAATTGTAATCAAATCTTTTCAACAATTGTTAACAACGGAGCCCACACAATATTCACCTGCTCTCTTCGCTAATAGATGTCGAACTAAATGAATTCCAAACCTATTATACATGGACTTGTACAGATGTAATAATCTACACTTATATAGATGCACTTGACATTGTAATTTTATTTCCTAAGCAATGGACGTTGACATCAAGAATACATGGAGCATTCAATTACCTCAAAATAAGATGAAGGGTTAATTATAGACTCATTTTCACTTTATCCCCTTGTACTTTAAAAATAGGCATCTTACCTTCTCAAACTCTGGATGAAGTGAAAAAAGGTAATTTTTCAGTTAAATCTAACGGAATTAGCAAAAAGACCAAAATGCTCTTGACGCATACCAAATCCTTAATTTTGGAACACAAATTGACAACTCAAACAAACTTTGATTTGGATGATCTATATAAAAGGATTTATCTCAAAGAGTACTATAACCTATACGTAGGCAAAGAAGCTATGTGTTCCCCAGTGAATTCTTTCATCCCCCCATCCCATTTTTTCGAATTTTGAGTATGACGTCTCTTCTCTTTTCTTCTTGCACTACACCAGTTCGGGAATCCTCTCTCGTTGCTATGATAAAACTTTGAAAAGAGTTATATACTAAAGCATTCAAGCCGCCCATTCTTGCCAGAATACCATAACTTGTAATAAAAAATTTAACAAAAATCTTGAGATTTGACACCCAAATTGGTTACTCCCTTCCAAAAAAAACATTTATTTTACATGAAAATTCAAATTTGTAAAGCAAGAAATTGTCTCATATTTTATCCGTCTTAAATAATCCATATATGTTTTTCGACGTTTTAAGGTGTAAAGAATCCAATTTTCCAATCAATTTTTGACATTTGAGGTATGTATTGAAAAAGACAACATTTCGAAGTCTTTAAAAGAACTTGATTTTGATACAAAACTCTTATGCCAAAATTGATAAAAATAAAATAAAAATGGGATTCTTCACCCCTTGAAACATAGGAAAGCATATATAGATTATTAAAAACGGATAAAAAATTATATCAATTTCGTGTTTTAAATATTTGAATTTTCAAGTAAAATAATCATTTTTCCTGAAACAGGGTAAGCAATTTGAGTGTCAAATCTTAATGTTTTCGTTAAATTCGTGGTTCCAAGTCATAGTATTTTGTGAGATGAATCCATGCATCAAGCAACATGGAGTTCATTTGAGTGGTCAATTTGTTTTCCAAAGTTAAGGCTCTGGTATGCATCATGGGCATTTCAGTCCTTCTACCAATTCCATTGAATATAACAGAAAAATTAACTTTTTCACTTCAGTCCGAAGTCTAAGGAGGCAAAGTGCCTTATATTCAAAGTATAAGGGGGTAATGTAAAAATGGGTAGAAGTACAAGGGATGAACTTCAATTACCCTTAAACTAAATATATCTTTAGGGAAATACACCACCGTCTTGCATCCTCGTGCCATTGGATTTGAAAACTAGACAACCATGAATGACACTGGCAAACATTGTCGTGCTTTTGCATTCAAAAACTAGACATGTATTGACACTGGACACACAACATTTTCATACCGGTAACTCATATATGGTCCATGTAGCATACGAACTACAACTAATGACTTCTTCCAAATAGTGATGTTCACTCTAGTCAACCAAAGGAAATTTAAGTAAAAAGTAAAAAAGGTTTGATAACCTTTCAATTGGATTAGCAATATAATGAAACACCGGATTGGATCAACTTCAATAAATCTTAACCAATTATAGGTTATACCAGAAAATAAAGAAATTGAGATTTTATGACTATGACAGAAAAAAGACCTATAGGCAGAGTGGGGCCCAGATAGAAATAAATACTGATTAGAAGATTTTACAGTGCTATGGCAGGAAAAAGGAAAACATGTAAAGGGAATAATGTCGTGAGATATTTGAGATGGCTTGTTGGATCTAAAAACATACCTCACCTCTACCTGTGCAATAAGCGGCTCCCTGAGAGAAAAAGAAGGGAATGTCGGAACCTATCTCACTGGACCATTCTTGGAGTTCCTTTTCATTGGCAAGACATCCACTGAATTGATTTGCTGCCCAGAGTGCAGTTGCAGCATTGCTGCTTCCACCGCCAAGCCCAGCCCCGGTAGGCACCTTTTTGTCCAGATGAACCTGCACACCGTATTTTTCAGACAATATACACAAGAAATGCAACCTTTACTTCCTTCAAAGATATATCAGCTGATGAATATATTCATTGACGTGGTTAATAGATTTTACCCAAAAGTAGTTCTCCGAGCCGGTCTTTTTCCTATAAAGATTGAGGGCTTTTATGATCTGCAAAAGGACATTTTCAAAAGCTTGAACCTCGCAACATAGAAACACAAGAAAAACAAATAGAAGTAAAAATGTTCAGATCTTCACCAAGTTTCTATCATCAAGGGGAACTCCCGGAGCATTGGTTGACAAACGATCCTGTGATTTCGATGGGGACAAAGAGAACTTTACCTTATCACCTAGACTTATTACCTGGAGATACAGAAGGAGTAATGATAGCATCAATTAGAAGAAGCAAAAGAGGAAAACTTGCACTTGCCAAATTTAGCATGTTTATTATTCATAGGATATTGTACTTTTCTTTTCTTTTTATCATAATCAAGTTAAAATACTTACATGAAAGAGAGACGCCAAATCATGAAAACCATCTTCCCTTTTGCCAGTTATTCTTAAGAACACATTTATCTGAAACCCATTTGACAAAATTTAGCACCAATTATGAAAACCCAAAAACAAATCAGCGAATGTTACTTTCCCCCCAAGCAACAGACTGAATTACCTTACCTTACAAGGAGAAAATAGAGTTAACCTTGAAAGTCCAGCATTCTTATCCACTTCATCGGCCAACTTATTCAACCTTTCCTCAGGATCATAAGTTATCTTGCAAGCCCACCAAAACAAATTCAAAAATTGCCCAAAGCATACAATTGAACATTTCTCATCAAGCCATAGAGAATAATATAATTACCTCCACTTGTCTTCTACCAGTGCTGGAATCAGAAGCCATCGCTTCGACAAATTGGGTTCTTTGAATATGAAATTTCTTGTCAAAACAAGACGACCTCCATGGCTTGTTCGAGGAAGAGAGACAAAATCTCTCCTTTCTGAAGGAATTGAAGTTGTTTTTGCCATTCCTAGGAGTGTAGAGGTAGTGACTGCAGATAAAATGAGAGGATGCCATGGCTGAAAGTGGACGATGTTATTGTAGAATCGAATGCATGATAGGTGTTTGGTGAAGTGAGAAAAAAAGGTTTAATCAGTCAACCGTAGGCAGAATGCTATCTCTCCCCTCTCTATTTTAGAACCAGAATTCAGAAGAAAATGATAAGCGTGTCTCTCGTGTAAGTATTTTATTGAAGTGTGAAATGGATGGAAGACAAATGAAGGTAACCGGCGGCCGCTACGGATTTTAGGGGGTTCATCGGGGAACAAAGCCGGTACAAATTTTCGGGTCAGTCTACGTAGTAGTTTATTCAGAAATTCCGGGACCGTTTGGTTAGGACATGCCATGATGTAGCCAAAAAATTCCATTGCTTGCAACAATCGAAAATTTAAGGGATTTTGGTGTCTGCCAAAAATCTTTTAGCATGAAAATAAATTAATACAAAAAAGTTTACGGAACTGTCCAAAAATCTTTTAGCATGAAAATAAATTAATATGTTATTAGACGTGAAAATGGTGATTACACCTTATCGTTACCAAAATATACGTATTTATTCTTAAAGCACACTTGACTTTTCTCGATTCAGATGAAAACAACCACGTAATATATGTTCAATTAACCCTAACCACATTCGCGGTGTTGATTTGATCAAAATATATTGAATGCTATAGGAGATGCAATTGGTTTTAATTCAGCCTTAGTCATTCTGGGTCTCGTGAAAGAGATGAACCATTCTTTTGATAGGCTCATTCTCTCAACCAGGATACTTCTCATGTCACTTTTATTCAGGGGTTTATGGACAAGAATTTCTTCCCCTATCAGTGACTCCTTTTTCAGTGTTTTTGTTCCCAAAATCTTGGTTCTCGTTCCTAAAATTTTAAAACAATAATATATCTGTTAACATATTTTTTGTTCCTAAATGTTCCCCAAATTTTGAGAATAATCCCAAAATTCTTGGGATTTTGAGAAACATGAAAAAATGTTTCCATTACTTTCAAAGGAAAATATTTTCAGCTTACTCTCACTTAAAATGATGAAATTTATATTTTTTAAATTCCTAATGAGATCCCCCTTAAAAACCTTGATAGCCTCAAATATTAAGAAGTGGTATCTATTTTCCTCCCATTCATCAATTTAGATTGAGAGGAACACAATTAAATACTTTGTTATAATTACTTTATTTACTTACAACTAATCTTATGCATGTATTTTTATCTCTCTATATATATATATAACGTGTTTCTTTGATTTTATTCTCATAAATTATGAAACAATTTAAGAACAATTGTCGTTATCAAATGCATTTCTGTTTCCAGAATTATTGAGTACGAAAACATAACTCTCATCTCATTTTTTTAGTAGGAAAAAAAAAAAAATCAAAACGTTCAGTAATTAGTCATTTCACTGAAATGAAAAAAAATAAATAAAAAAAATCTAGTAACATTTTGATATTTCACAACTATCTTTTATTTTCGGTATAGAAAAATAGCTACAAATTAATGAAAGCACCCCGAAAATCAAATTTCAACATTTGTTACATTTTGATAATTGCAATATAGTTCAACGATATATTTGGATGTATAGCATTACTTACCCAATCCCTTCTTCCTTATGCATTAATTGAAGTTTTTTCCAATCTTGGTCGTCCAGCATAATCGTCACCTTTGACTTTTTGTAGTGGGCATTTTTATGTTATCCTCGTAGTCTTTCACAGGAAGCTCATGGAGGTTGATTGTGTCTGGGTTTTCATTCTTTTTTGCTTTCCCCTTTGACTTCGGATACACGAAACCACTACCCTTTTTGCATGACTGAGTTTCCCCATTTACTTTTTTTTTTTAAATATTTTGTTCAAGTACAAGAATGAAATCCATTAGTTCGATCCAGATGCTAAGGCCCCATTTGGTTAGTGTTTCCAACCCAACCCAAAAATTCTGGAATTGATATTTGGGAATACATTTGGCAAATACAAAATTCAACCCAACCCAATCTAAAAAATGAGAATTGATTTTCAAAATTCTAAAGAAATGAGGTTAAAAAAATACTTCTTTTTTTTTTTGTGCAAAAAAAACTCAACCCAAGTAAGGACACGCTTGGTATTTTCAAAATTATTAATGAGCCAAATCCATCCCACTTCATTCCAACTTCCCACGATAATTTTCCTTTGTTCTTCCATCTTCACTGTTCTTCGCTCATCGCCATCGTTTGTTGTCGTCGTCCTTCTCCTCCTTCTCGCCATTGTCTTCTCTGTCGTCGTACTCACCATCGTTGTCTTCTACAACCACTGCTATCGTTGTCTTCTCCACCGCCATCATCGTCGTCATCTCCACCGTAAACTCTCTCTTTCTCTCTCTCTCAATTTCGATTTCCTTGCTGAAATCGATTTCGATTTCGATTTCCTTGCAATCGTCTTCGCCGTCGGTGAGTCCACCTCCTCGCAGTCGTCGATATCGTCCACCTCCTCGCAATCGTCTTCGCCGTCACCATCGTCCTTTCCATCGCCACCGATTTTTGTTCAATGACTTTGTTCAATGATTTCGATTTCATTACTTTGTTCTGAGTTTTTCTATTGTTCATAAACATCAATTTTAAGTGTAGTAATCTCAACACTTGTTTATCAAAAAACAAAGACTAGTGTTTTCTTCTTTCTAAAAATTAATTAATTAATTAAAAAAAATTGTGTAATAATTATAATAAATTTTTTGCTCAATCATCATGTTTTCACTGAGTAACCAGGCCACTTGTCTCATCAAGTAGTAAGGGTTTCTATCAAAAGGTGAGAATCAGATTTGGGTAAATGAATGATAGGTTGATCCCAAAGTGTAGGATGTTCAACTAATTAAGTCTTTAAGGGTGTCTCTACATGTACCTAATACCCCAAGCAAACTGGATTGAGATCATTGGCTCAATACTCATTACATTGACATTCTAGAAAGCCCAATGGGACATTCCACATGTCATTCACTAAGCTATTTATTAAAAGAAATAAAAAATAAAAAATAGAAGAATAAAGTCTTTTTGTGGTTGAGATTACTTTAACTTAAGATTGAGCTTCATGAACAAAGTAAAATTTGAAATAAAATTGGGTATTTTCCAACATAAATAATAGTGATCTCCTTCAATACTCATGTTATTTCAACTAATATATATCTCTGAACTCTACCGACGGTACCTAACTTGCTATCTTGAGTGGTACAAATGTTTATAGGTATCATTACTATAAGTTACCTTGACGAGACTAAAACTCGTCCACTAGAGAACGTTTAGGGGCATAAAGTCTTATTGAATACGCAAAATCCAATTGTATTCCCTACAAAAGTGCCATTTTTATTTGATAGTAATTTTTATTTTTATTTTTTTGCTTGAGAACTAGTAAAATGTAGGTTTGGGGATGTGATTGTTCCCAATTTCATACCTTTTTATCACCTAGTTTACATTTTTCTTTTGTGTTTTGAGTGTGTGTTTATCAATAATAAGTTTATTTTTGTGTTTAGGTAGATTTTAAGTGTTTTACCAAAAATCAGAGTACAAACGCGTGTTTTCGAGGCATTACAATATTGATCATTGTATATTATTTCAATTATAACTTATTATATAGTTGGAATATTTGGATGACACAAATTTCACATAAATTCAAACTTCCTGAACTTTTCAACGAGTGGTCATATAACTACATCAAAGTTCTGACCAGAAAGATACACACATTTGAAAATCAGTCTGGGTAGTCTGCCAAAGGTTGTGGACGCAACCTGGACCAGAGGGGCGCGACCTGCACCCCAAAATCAGTGATTTTAATTCCTCGATTTCCGAGAAACATTACAAACACATTGATTGGAGTTTTAAGGCAAGATGTAGACATTTTTAAGGTCATTTTATGCACCCCATAGGAGATCTTGAAGCTCTTAGAAATGAAGAAGGAAGAAACAACAACGTTTTGCGTTTCCTTAAGCAGCTAGACACTAAAATCGGGTTAGGGAATGTATTTTGTTTAGATTTTCCAATGTAGTTCTATTTTTATTTTAGTTTATTTGTGTATAAGGTTGTATAACAAGAGATTTATAATTTTACATTGTTTATCCTATCCTTTTATTTTTTATCATTTCATAAATACTAGAAATAAATTATTGGTATTTTTGGGTTAGATCTAATACCTGTGATTTAAATCTAACTATTATACAATCCATTTTCATTTGAATCAATATAGTTTAAGATGATGCATTATACTTACGGATTCATTCATTGTAGATTAGTAAGAATCAAATATCAAAGATAGTCCATACCGATTAAATGGTCGGTTAATTGATATAGTTTGATATAATGAATTATGCTTAGGGATTGGTTCACTATAGAATAAAAATCGAATCTTAAACATAGTTCATGCCGATTAAATGGTTAAAACTTCATTATAATCTAACTTGTTTCAAGATTACTTTATAATACACATAATCAAAATAGAGAAAGAACTCATTGAAATAATAAAAAAAACAAGTACATTCCCCTAACCTGATCATTTATCATATTGTATTTCGATTTAAATATTTTTATGCATTTTTATTATTAATACTCAAAAACTAATTTTGTTCACTTCACTTGACAAAAAAATAGAACCTACAATCCAATTCTTGTGGTTCGACACTCGTACTCCAACAATATACTACAAAGTTTTGCGCTTAAATACGAGTATTAAATTTGAGCGATGAAAAATATATGGATGAAAGATTAGATAATATGAAATTATTTGTTGGAGAATTATCCAACTGCTTACATCATTATCTGTTCTTCCAGCACCCACCTCCACCGACCATGTAAATCCTAGTTGATCTTACTTAATCTACTTATCTATTCAAACTTTAATCTATAATATCGTGTCCTAGATGGAACACCTATGTTTTGACTTGGATATGTAATATTTTGTGGGTTGACTTACGCTACACTATGTTATTTCGATATGTACTCAGATATCTTTATATCTATCTTTATTATACTATTTATTTATTTTTGAAATGTATCAATCATGACTTATCATGCCTATCTTTCATTTTGGAATCAATATGTATTATGTTATATCTGTCAAATGTGAAACTCTTGATTAACCACATCAATCAACTCTCCACCACTTTTTTTTTATATGACAAAGAGGGAGAAATTAGTGATTTGATGCTTTTAACTATCAAGTAATATTCATTCGAATAAGTTTAAAACTTATTGATTGAATTGAATATCATATTGATTCGAATAAGTTTAGAACTTCAATTAACCATTTCATCTTTGATTCAAATCAATTATTTCGAATTAGGAGACAAGATTAATGGGCAAATCGTTGTATATGAAGTTACCATTTTTCAACCCTAAAATGTAGCCTTTTTTTTTGCTACTTGTCTCCCAATTGTATTGCTCAAATAAGGATGAATTGGAATATTATAAAAATAATATTTTATCAGATTAATTATCCCTAAAGTTCATATCATGGAACCAGAATGGATTCATTAAATTGAGAGCTATATAACAGTGTTTTGTACTCCTTTGTTTAAAACAAGAAAGAAAAGGGAATAATTCAAGAAATTCCTTAATTCTACCATATATTATACATTCTTAGAGCCTTACTTTTGTGTTTATACCACTCTTCATCTTTATTGAGTGAAATAGTGTTCATATGACATTACATTATATAAAAGAGTGAGAATTTGAGAGATTTACGATAGTAAGCCATTCTAAGAGACATTTGCACATCAAGTGGTCAAAACTTAGAGGAATCAAGCTAAGGATCACTCAAATTCCGGTACATCGACATTGTATACATCTTTGTTCATACCGGTGAGTTCATTCCAAGTTTAATTGTACATTAATTGCTATCATTTGCTCTTGTGTGAATTACTTGCATATATATCTAGATTTGTTGTATTTATTATATTCTTATTCTAGATTATATTGCTTTGGAATCATGAGAAACGAATTGGATTTTTACATTGCGTTTTATAATAGATAAACTACTTATATTTGAAATCCATCGTTTAAAAAAACCATAAGAATTTTCTAAGAGATATTAAAAAGTGTTTTATATATAAATCACGAATTCATTGGATTTCATATATTAGATATAGGAATAACTTGCACTGCCAGAAAGATTAAAATACTCATCGAGATCTTAAATCTCCTGCATACCAATACAATAAGAGATAAGGTAATTGGACAATTTCACTAAACTTTCTAGAAGAATAATACTATCTTGAAAATTGTGTTAGCTTGAATTGAAAAATAATAATACTCATTATACTAGAGCTCAAATTGAGTTAATTGATTCTTTTATATCACATTGAACATATTTTTCTCATACATGAATATTTGTGAACATGCTTTACTTGACATATTATTTGTGCACCCACTTCTGCAAGTACTTAGCAAAGTCAATACAGGGTGTATCTAATTGTAGGTGATTGATAGAAACTCCGAGGGTTAGACTCGTAAAACTAACAAAAGATAAATTCATATTGTGAGAGTGTGAATTATAACTTAGACCAAGATGTTGGTCTAAGCGAGAGAATGTAGCAAGCCATAAACGAACATGTCTAGGGAGAAATGTAGCAAGACATATTGAATTTGGCTTGTGAGAGAGTATGGAAAGGGGTAAACGAACTTATCTTGTTAGATATTGTAACTAGGCATAAATGACCTTGTCTTGTAAGAGATTGTAGCAAGACATAAACAAACTTATCTTTTGAGAGCGTAATGGTTTGGTCTTCACCGGAGAAGAAGCTTTGAATATACTTAATTATGTATACTTGAAGGAGCTCTAGGAGTAGACGTAGGTAAGGAGGGGCCTTATCGAACTACAATAAATCATTGTGTCCACATTCTCTCGATCCCAATCTCTTGAGTGTGCTCGAATTTACTTTACCTTTTTTATTTATTTCGCTGCACATCTTTAACACTTGTACCTTGTTGAATATTTGATAAATGTTATGTGAATAACTAAAATTAAAAGAGAGTAAAATTAAACAAATTATTTGCAATACCCGTACACTTGGGCCAACACCTTTTTACCTATTATTAAGGAATCTCCTTCCAAATTTATAGTGTACACACTTGGATCATTCCTCGTTCTTAACATTATCAAAAGATTTTGATTGCCCTATTAAAAATGAAAATTCCAAGTTAGGAAAACATCACCTTAGTCCATAAATGAATATTTGCAAGTTGTACACTTCATGACTTTTGTCATCTATTATGAAACCCTCTAGCTGATTAATTTAAATTTCATATATAATGTTGTCATTGGGATTTGTACATATATTTGGTAGATTTCATAATCCAAAGACTACAACAATGCCTATTAAAAACTTTATGGTCCTAAGCATGGTTATCGGTGTTAAAGTTCTATTCAATATCAATTTCTTGATGCTGTAACACCCCATCGCCATTAACCTTGCTTTGCATATGTTCACCTTATCATCTGAGTCTAAGCTCGGTCAGTTGTACATACAACCTATCTATGATTTTGTAGTCATTTTTCCTTCATGATGTCAACATCATTGTCTTTGTAACTGGTAAGTTTGTTACCTCCACTGGAAGAAAGTACCCATCATCTTGATTAATACATCTATCAGATAATGTGGATGTCCTACCATTTATTCAAAGAATTTGTGTACTAGGTGTAGTTACTATAAAAGGTTCCTGAGAAACTCTTTTGTTCGTTCATAAGTTATCCAACACCTCGTCCATTTCTATCTTTTCTTAATGTTAAAGTGTTTGAGAAACTATTTCTCTTATAATATTGCATTTATGCAAACAACTTTTGTTTACATGAATAATAAAAATGGTGTATCACAGTTTCCATAGGTACATTTCAAACCTGCATTTAAGAGTTCTGGATTCCAACTTGTCAATACATTCTTGACCAGTCGAATCTCAACAACTTGAGACTCGACTTCTGCCCACACCATTATCTCATATAGTGTCTCTGGAATGATATTAGTTGGAACTCTATTTTGGTAAACACCTTACAGTTAAAGAGAGCAATTTTCCAGCATGACTCATAATCGATATGATTGTATCTAATAAGGTATGTTGTTCTCTTTTTATGATATACCACAAAATTATGCTTAATCTGGTGGAGTCTACTGAAAAATATACAATGATCTTTAAATGATTCTAAAAGGATAAGTATTTACATCCTTGATCTAATCTTAGAGTTTTAATACCTTTTTTTTTTTTTTAAATAATTTGAATCAGGTATTCAAATTTGTATCTTAATAGATAAACCAATCCCAAGTTAAAGTAAGGGTTGTGAAATTTAAAAAATATCTTGAGATTCCAAAGCTCATGGGCCCACACATATTAGTATGTTCCAAGCACCCTTTAGTTTCATTTCTTGATAATTTATACATAGCAACATTCTTTCTAAAGTATGTCTTTTGAAATCAGGAACTTCCAAAGCTCCCTTTCTAATGCTCAATTTGAATGCAATAAAAGTATTTTCCTTTCTCAGATTTCTTCTTTTTTCTGATCTAACCTTTTGGCTCTTTAAGAAGAAACGATTTCACCTTTTACTTTTTCTTGGAGGAAGAATTCTAGTTCAAAATGAGAAATGATCAGTTCGGATTTTCAAGATCCTATGTTCATCTTCAATAAATTTAGAAGTACAGTATGAATGACTTCTTATGTAGAAGTTCACCAAAAACTAAGAGAATAAATCTAACATTTAAGGAATTCGAATCCTTCAGGTCCTAGTTGTAGACAATCATCCTAGTATGAAGCTCGCCGGAAGATGATCCTATTGCCATACTTCCTGAAAGAACACCTTTTGAGGTGTTATATCTTGCAGTACAATTGCGCTCGCCATAGAGAGACTACAAGTATTGTATCGAGAACTCACTTGACCGTATCTAATAACATCGAGCCCGCTTATAATCCTTATGTTACTATTAAATAGTTACATGTTTCTCTTCAATGTTTGTCACATAAGACAACTAGATCATTCAGAACTTAGCCCAAGCTTTCAGAAGTCAAAATGAATTTTAATTTCCAAAATTAATCTGAGAACTTGGGTCTTGTTAAATAATTTTATTAAGAACTTTAACAATGGTTTAGTTAATTAATATCTATGTAAAGAAGTATAACCAACAAACAAAAATAAACAAAAAAGTAATATACATTTAATTTTAGATCAAAGGTCTGTTATGAATCTAAATGTACTCCTACTATAATTTTCAAATCTCAGTTTCCTATGGGGAAATTATCACATTTTCAAATGTTTTTAGTGGGGAATTGAATAATCTCTTCCCTCGATAGCGCCCGCCCTACAGCTAAGGAACTACCACTCTTATGGATAGGCAAATCTTGCCTCTTACCTTTTGGGTAAGATTTTGTTCATGTCTGGTCTCTAGTTTGATCATAGCCCACCCAACAATTAAGGATATATCCCACTCGATAAGTTGCACCCACCCGATATGGTCCAAGCTAGTTCTAATATGCACACCACCTGACAGCTAAGAAAACACAATGATCTACTCTTTGCATGTTTTAAATAAAAATAAGTTAACCATGAGCCAAATTTCCAGGACACGATACGCCCGACAGCTAAGCCCCAACTTTTAGGCTTATGGAATTCCTACCCGAACAAATTTCCATAATGGAGAACTAAGAAGACACATATCTCATACGCACTAGCTTACAACTTGATATTTTCTTTGGGAGATATCTATTTAGATCTCATCTTTTAACTTATTTAATTTGTTTAACATGCATTATTTACATATAACAAAATAAATAAATGCCCCATACATGCATGCTAATTGAGCCAGAATAAAGCAACATAAAATAAATTTAGGCTCATCGATTTTCCTATTATCATCGGCCTTTCTCTTTCTTTTCTCAAAATTATAAATAGAAGGAAAATAGTACAAATAAGGGGATACATTTCGGAGGGAGAAAGGGGTATCTAGAAGATGATCAATACAACGAAAAAAATGAGACAGAGCATGCAAGCCTTTGAAAAAACCCTCAATAATTAATTGTAAACTTGATTGGAATTAAAAGATCAATCTACAAAATTACAGTCAATCCACAACCAATCACATAGCTCAAATGATTTTAATCCATGATCATCCCTAACTAACATATATAATACATCGTATGTGAAATATAAAAATATGATTAATTATATTATGAAATCTGATTGGATTGGTAAAATTGACATTTCCTAATTAAATTAGTAAAATTAATTCTTATCATACAAGAATATTAATTCAAATTAATTTGAATTCCATATCTATTAAAAATTATTGTATAATTATTAAAATAGAATTCAATTTAAATTTTAAATTATCCAAAATCCATGTCTATTAAAATTATATCACAATATTAAAAAAAATGATAAATATACTTTTGAAGATTTTTCCACATTCCTAATCTAATTAGAAAAATATTACGATCTTATAAAAATCATTCTAATATAATCAGAATGTTAGTCCCAAAAATAAATTAGATTCTATATCCATTAAAAATTATTTAATAATAATGAAAATAGAATCCAATTTAATCATGAATAATCAAATTTCCATATACGTTAAAATTATCTCATAATAATAAGATTTAATTTTATAAATATTAGCTTTATCCAATTCTTTATTGAAATATAAACTCTATATCAATTAACTATCACTTTTACTTAAATTAGAATTACAACATTTTCATTAAAAATCTATATCAATTAATCATGATCTAATAATATTTAAAATAGACTGTTAATTAAAATAGGATTGAACTTTTAATTAAAAATCTATGTGTATTAATCATTGTCTAATAATAATTAAATTTATTAATTATTATCTAATAAGAATAAAATTAGACTTTTAATTAAAATAGGATTTAATTAAACTTTGGATAGTACCTAACTTAAATAATTAATAATAATCATTATTGATAAATTATTATCAAATATTAATTTAAAATAATTAATTACATATTTAATTTAGGAAGTTTAAATTTAAAATTAAATAAGATACCAAATCTGATTTAATAGAATTTTTAAAATATATTTTTAAAAGATATCAAATCTGATACATGTATAATTTAAAATTTAAATTAATATTTCTTGTCAACATTTGATGTAAGACCCAAAACTTTTTTCATCCGCATAATTTTAGCTGTATTTTAGAACATTTAAAAAATAACGGGGTAGATTGTGTCATTTAGTATTTAATTTAAAATTTTAGGGGGTCAATTCATAATTTTAAAAATATTAATCTTAGATTTCAGGTTTAACTAATAACTTAAAGAAAATTGAGGGGGATTACTATAATTTAAATAAATTAAATTTATCTTCTCCTTCCCAAGGAAGGAAAATGTTTAATATATATATATATATACACACACACACACACATATACATCCATGCACTGAGATCACAACCTGAAAAGAAGAGAAAACAGAGAGAAAGAAGAAGGTTCGGTCGTCATCGGTGCTATGCTCAGTCCGGCGTCGTGTGTGTGTGTGTGTGTGTGTGTGTGTGTGTGTGTGTATGTATGTGTGTGTTCTGTTCTAAGCGATCGTAAGGGTGGTCGGTCGTCCGTTGAGTGTTTGGTGGTCAACGATCGTGTAGGGTGGTGTGCTTGGTTGACGGAGAGTTTCGTGGGTATGCCATCGTCAAATCTCAGGAGAGAGAGAGAAAGAGAGAGTGGTTCGACGTAGGTGGTGGGTGATCATCGGCGGTCATCCAGTGAGTGTTCAGTGATGCGTTCGGCTCGTCGTCAACGGTGACTGGGTGTGTGTGTGAGTTCAGTTCATTATCCGGCAATGTGGGTGGTTGTCACTATTTCAACGTCAGCGTTTATGTGTGTGTTGTCGTTCTCCGGTGGTGACCGTGTGTGTGTGTTTGCTTAGTCGTCACGTGTGTATGTGTAGCCGCTGCGGTGGGTGTGTTATTGGTGTAGGGTGGCCGACGGTGAGTGAGAAGTAGTGAGAGAGTGACTTCGGCGGAGCTCAAATAGAACCGAAATAGAAAGAACAGAAGAAAAAGAGAAGAAGGGGGAAAAAAAATCAAATAAACCCAAAAATCCAAAAATTCAACTTTTCGGCCTGCGAGCGATTCGGAAACAGGTAAAATTTTAACCGATTATTATTAACATTAAAATTTTCATATTCATGATAATAATTTTTGGTAACCAATAAATTTAATAATTTTGTACAGTAAATATTAACGTAGCGAAATGGGGTAAATAATAATTTTGCATAATTAAATTGAAAAATAGAAAATTTTGCATGTTAGGATCACGCATTGCATATTAAGATTTATTTTAAATAAAATATTAATTTAGGCCCTATCACTGTTAGGTTCACAAGCGCCAGCGTTTCGGTAGATTCTGACGTCAGTATTTTTATAGTGCGGAAATCGAGGTGAGTGTATTGTCTTCTATGTAAATTTATAAATTTTATTTTCGTATAAATTGTGAGGAAAAAAATGTGTTTATTAAAATAGACGATTTTGTGACTTATGTGGATCAAGTATGTTTTAAATGTGGAAAGTGATTTTTGTCCGACTATGCTATAGTTTTGATCCCGTCAAGAGGGCATATTTTGCGTGATGATTTTGACCTGTTAGGAGGGCACGTCCTACAGGTTGTTGATTATTATGACCTGTCAGGAGGGCATGTCCTGCAGATGGTTGATGATATTGCGACCTGTCAGGAGGATTAGTCCTGCAGGTGGCTAATTATTATGACATGTCAAGAGGATTAGTCCTGCAGGTAGTTGATTAACCCGTCAGGAGTGCAAATCCTGTGGGTGGTACCCCTACCACTGGGGATAATAAATGGCCCTGACATTGATAGTCACTTTAGATGGCATAGTTATACAGATTATGGTACCGTCGTAACTCTGATCGTGAGGTAAAAACAATCCTATGGCTAGTAGAAAAGTGGTATGTAGTATTTTATTATACGATGAACTGTCTGGATTGATTGGCTTAAATATATTATTTTAAATGGGTTGACGTAAATATATTATTTTATTGGATTGGTTGACTTAAAATGTTTAAATTAAGTGTTTTAAATATATTATTTCATTTCATTGGTGGCAGTGGAACTGGAATTCCAACATGGTATGTGGTTATATGATATTATGTTTTGGAACGTGGTGTTTAATACTTGTGCTTGATCTAAAAAATTTTTTTTATTATAAAGACAGTACACCAATAAAATATTTAGTTTTCAGGTACCTCGGTTAGGAGTGGGTCCACTACTGGCACTAGGTAGAGTTTGGAGGTAGTATCATTTTTTGGAGTGGGCCGGTTAGAGGCGAACCGTGAAAGGTTCGACATTTTTGTGATTTCTTTGTTGTACAGATATTTGGAATGGATGTGGTCCCATATATTTTTTATATGAGTAAATATATATTTTGGAAAAAAAAAATATTGATAGCGGGACATGCGCATTTGTACATATATATGTAGGTATTTGGTTGTTTCGTCAGGTTTTGTTGAGGGGACGTCATGCCCGACCTTGAGCAGTGGGGACCCAGGGTGGGTGTGTAACATTTGACTTGTTCTTCCTAAATATCATAAAGACAATCTATAGAATCTAAAAAATCGTAGGCAAATTGAATTCCAAAGGAACGAAAAATCAACCACCAAGCCACCGCTCTGCCACAGTAGTTCACACCATCATGGTGGCACATGAGCTACCCTATGGGCAGTGAGTTGTGTGACCAGCGCTGGTAGCGACACCATGAAGGGGCGCAACCATGAATATGGCACTCGGCAGTAAAGCCACTACCGCAGCCGTCCAGTCTTTTTGGCTCGCACAGACTGGGGTTCTAATCGCAACGCCATTTCCTCAATTTTCCCGGAAATCTGATTTTTAAAGTTATTTCAAAAAATATTTTTTATAAAATTAATTTTTAGAAGCTCTTTCAGATTAACACGAAGTTGATATAACACCAATACTTCTACGATCCAACAATTCATAAAACATAACGAATAATTATTTTAAGTTAATTACAGAGGTAGCTCTGATTTATTGAAAGGATTGTATATTAAAATCAATAGATTTACGGAATGGAATATATATATATATATAATAAATCAGGACGGAGATAAAGAGGACCGTCGGATCGGAGACAAATCTCTAGATATTTTTAGACCGTCTGATGAAGATGAAAATTAGTTTGAGAGACGTTAGGGTTTCAGCCGCCGTATTTCTCATTAACCCTATTATTAGACACTCTCACACCTACTGTTCATCCGGCATTACCATCTCTTTCTCTCTTCATCTCTCTCTCGATTTCTCCTTCCCTTTCTCTCACAATCCATCCATCGCCAGTGCCAGTGCCAGTGTCATTGCCACCGCAACCAACATTGTCGCAGTCACCAAACGTGCTCTCTGCCCTTTGATTTGCCTCCCGCAATCGATCTCTTAATGACCACTAGTCGCTGCCGATAGATCGTGCCCGAAGCTCCATCTCTCTCATTCTGCAAATCAGTTTATTCTCTCTCCCATGCCATCGTCACCACAGAGCCATCACTATCACTGCTCTATTGATATCAATCTCTTTTTCTATCGCGATTTCCTCACTCCCAGGTAATCAAGTTGCATAACTTTTTAACCATTACTCTCTCTCTCTCTTTGTCCATTTCTCGATTTCAATTTGCTAGGTCTGGAAAGATTGACATCTAATTTGGCAGATCTGGATTTGATTTGGTCCTCATTAGCTAGATTTGGAAGCCGCTAAGAGTCGCGAGTAGCATAGAAGGGACAGATTCGAGTAACCTAGTAGATATTCAGGTGGCACTTTTCGGGGAGCGGTATCTCGACCGCCAGTTTCTCAGGCCCCATCGATTGACCAATCTGCTAGAAGCCATGGTCCACGACAGTCATACTCTGGGCGACCGCAGAATGTATTCGGATTGAGTGTTCACCAGCGAGGGTAGGGTAGGAGTCAGCCAGTTAGTCGAGCCGGGACACCTGTATGCTATCAGTGTGGGGCACCGGATCATTTCGTCAGAGACTGTCCTATGGTGAGTCTCGTATGCTTCCGTTGTCTTGAGCCGGGTCACATAGCGCCAAATTGTCCGAAATTTGTTATCACATCTGCGTCTTCTACAAGCAGTGCGGGTAGTATTGGCCCTAGTAGTGTCCCGGGGTGAGGTAGAGGATCTGCTGGTAGACTTCCGACTCGAGGTAGTGTATTTGCTACTACTCGATAGGATGCCCAGGCTACCCTAGATGTGGTTACAGGTATCATGTCTTTATATGATAGAGATGCACGTATATTTATTGATCCCGGTTATACTCATTCATTTATTTCGACAGCATATATGATGCGTGTAGGCAGATTTCCTACTTCCCTGTCATATAGTATCATTATTTCTACCCCAGTAGGTGAGTCGGTATTAATAGATAGCGCGTATAAAGATAATCCGCTTCATGTCGGTGATATAGAATTGTCGGTAGATCTATTACCCCTGAGTATTCATGATTTTGATATGATACTGGGTATGGATTTGCTATCCAGGTTATCATGCCGCAGTGGACTATTTTAAAAATGCAGTTATCTTTTGGGTCTTAGGCAAGCCAGAATTTGTATTTTCGGGAGACAAAATCATTACCTCTGTCAGTTTGATTTCAGTCCTGGAAGCCAGGAAGTTATTAAAGAAGGGATGTCAGGGATACCTCGCGTACGTGATTGACACCAGGCAAAATGAAGTTCAGGTGGCAGATATTCCAGTAGTCGGGAATTTTCCCGATGTGTTTCCAGAAGAATTGTCAGGGTTGCCAGTGGATAGGGAAAATGGAATTCACCATTGAGTTACTTTCAGGAACTACTCCGATATCCATTCCACCCTATCATATGGTGCCTACCGAGCCGAAGGAATTAAAAATCCAGTTGCAAGATATGTTAGACCGCGGGTTTATCAGACCTAGTGTTTCTCCGTGGGGAGCCCTAGCGTTGTTCGTAAAAAACAAATGATGGCACACTGAGGATGTGTATTGATTATCGGCAGTTGAATAAGGTGACGGTTTGTAATAAATACCCGTTGCCTAGGATTGATGACTTGTTCGACTAATTGTAGAAGGCCAGGGTGTTTTCCAAAATAGATCTTTGATCAGGCTATCACCAGTTGAAAATCAGAGACAGTGACATGGCGAAGACGACGTTCCAGACGAGGTATGGGCATTATAAATTTCTAATTATGCTATTCGGATTAACGAATACCCCAACTGCTTTTATGGATTTGATGAATCAGATCTTCCAACCCTATCTGGATCAGTTTATTATTGTATTCATTGATGATATACTGATCTACTCTCAAAATCAAGAAGAGCATGCAGAGTATCTCCAAATTGTGTTGCAAACATTGTAAGAGAGCAGTTGTATGCCAAATTCAGTAAATGTGAGTTTTGGTTAGACCAAGTTGTATTTTTGGGGCTTATTATCTCGGCGGGAGATGGTATTCAGGTGGATCCAAAGAAAGTCGAAGCCATTGTTCAATTGCAGAGATTGAAAAATGTAACAGAAGTTCGAAGTTTCTTGGGACTAGCGGATTATTATCATCGGTTTGTATAGGGATTTTCTGTTATAGCTGCCCCGTTGACCCGATTGACCCACAATGAATCTAAATTCAAGTGGACTGATAAATGCGAGTAGAGTTTTTAGGAGCTTAAGAGTAGATTGATATCGGCACCAATACTTACCCTTCCGACTGAAGGTGGTAGCTTTGTGATTTATAGTGATGCATCACACCAAGGGCTAGGGTGTGTACTGATGCAACATGGACACGTGATTGCATATGCCTCCCTACAATTAAAGAATCATGAGTGTAATTACCCGACGCATGATCTGGAGTTGGCAACGATTGTGTTTGCCCTAAAGATTTGGAGACATTATCTGTATGGCGAAACGTGTGAGATATACACTGACCACTAGAGTTTGAAATACTTGTTTACCCAGAAGGAGTTAAACCTGAGATAGAGACATTGGATAGAGTTAATCAAGGATTATGACTACACTATTCATTATTATCATGGAAAGGCCAATGTTGTAGCGGATGCGTTGAGTCAAAAATTGGCAGGTTTGACTGCACATCTTCAAATGGTTCATACTAATCTATATGCCGAGTTGAGATCTTTATGAGTTCAATTGGCGGTTGGTCAGACGACAACGGTACTTGCGACGTTGACTTTGAGACCGACATTGATCGACCGTATTATAGAAGCGCAAAAGTTAGATGCCCAATTGGAGAAGATCCGAAATGAAGTGAAAAACGGCCACAGAGATGACTATCGCGTCAGGGATAATAATGAGGCCTTGATGGTTGGAAATAGACCCAGGTAGTACCAAAATGTATCCAAGCAGTACCAAAATATATCGGGATTTGCGAGAACACTATTGGTGGAATAGAATGAAACAGGAAATTGCTGAATTTGTTGCTAGGTGTCTTGTTTGTCAGCAAGTTAATATTGAGTACCAACGTTCAGGTGGATTATTGCAACCTCTACCTATTCCAGAGTGGAAATGAAAGCATATCACGATGGATTTCGTTTCGGAATTATCCCGTACTCAAAAGCGACATAATTCCATCTGGATGATTGTTGATAGGTTTACCAAGTCTACTCATTTTCTAGCCGTAAAGATGACGTATTCTCTGGATAAATATGCCCAATTGTATATTGACGAGACTATTTGGTTACATGGTGCGCCGATTTCCATAGTGTCGGATAGAGATCTAAGATTTACTTCAAAGTTATGGCCGTGTCTCCAAAATGCTTTAGGTACCAAGCTGAAATTCAGTATCGCTTTCTATCCTCAAACTGATGGCCAATCAGAACGTACGATTTATATGTTGGAGGATATGTTGAGGGGTTGTGTTCTGGAATTTCTTGGTAACTGGGATGATCATCTGACATTGATGGAATTCGCCTATAATAATAGCTACCATTCGGCAATCAAGATAGCCCTGTATGAAGTTTTATATGGCAGGAGATGTAGGACCCCAGTCTGCTGGACTGAGGTGGGAGAACAGAAATTGTTGATGCCGGATATAGCCCAAATGACGACAGACAAGTGAAAGTGATTCAAGAAAAATTGAGAATTGCTCAGAGTTGACAAAAGAGTTATGCTGACAAGCGTAGGCGAGAATTGGAATTTGAAGTGGGTGATCATGTGTTTTTGCGTATATCCCCATGGAAGGGTATAATGAGATTCGGGAAGAAAGGAAAGTTAAGTCCGAGGTATATCGGGCCATACGAAATCTTAGATCAGGTTGGTGCGACAGCTTATAGACTTCTTTTACCACCAAAATTGTCCAGATTACACGACGTTTTCCACGTGTCAATGCTTAGGAAATATGTTCCAAATCTTTCTCATGTGTTGACTTCTCAACCAATCGAATTGGAAAAGGATCTGACATATGTTGAGGAGCCAGTCCAGATTTTGTCGAATCTCACACCACCACCATGCACGTAGCGGCTGCGATGTTGGTCTAATTTGGTTTCGGGTTGAGGAGTTCTGCAACTCTATTCTCTGTGTTTTCATTTAACTGGTTAGAGTTGTAGAACGCTTCTTTACTGTTTTCAGATATTGTGTTTTTTAAAACATTTTGCAAATATTTTTAACCACGAAGCCACCATGAATCACCACCAATATGCCCCACTAGATCGAATTAACATCACCCTTCATTAAACTGATCAACCAATACAATGTGAGCTTTTTAAAGTTAGAGATACGTTTTTATTGTTTCTAGAAATGATTAAAATGGTTATTATTTTTATCTACCTAAATCGTTGTTAATCTATATCAAGGTTGATTTTATGAAATTAGGTTCAATTATCACCATCCAATCCAAATTTGGGGTTCATTTTTTGAATTACTGGTAGTTATTTTCTACATTAAGGTGACAATTTGTGCATTTGCTTTTGCTTTATTTGATCATGTTCCCCTTCTTTGGATCTACAGTTTCTTAAGATTTTTTTTTTTTTTTTTTTTTTTTTTTTTTTTTTTTTTTTTTTTAACAATTGTTGAGCCACTTAAGAACACCTTCCATGTTCCACTGAAATTACCATTTGATTTGTTCATCGATTGAATTTTCATTTTCAATTGTTGTTCAGGTTTAAATCGAGAGAAGAATCTTATGGCGTTGGGTTTAAGAAACTTCTTCCTCTGATCTCAAAATTCATCATCAGAAACCTTGAAAACTTTCATTTCTTACGATTTCAATTGAATTTCACAGGTACTCAATTAATTCTTTGTTCTTTTTGAAATTCATTATCTGTAACGCATCTCTCTCTTATAATTCTTTCGATGAAGTTTGATTTTTGTTGTTAATGCTCAAAATTAGCATCATCCAGAATAAGTTTCAGGGTTTTCAACAATCATGTTCCCCAATTGCTAAAGAATAAACAAAGTAAACAACAGTTTCTGACCACATCTGTTCAAAATTTGGTAAGAGCCATTGTAATTCGTGTTTGAGCCATATTCTATATTTTTTAAGCCGTTTTTTTTGTTCATTCTAATGTTGATATGAGCTTTGTATTGTTTTTATCTTTCTAGTTTGAATGTGCCTTTTGTAATGGGAATATACAAATGGATTAGCCTTGATCTTTGATGAACTCTATAGGTTGACACTTCTCTTTGTTTACATGACAACAGAAACAACAACAACGATTCAGGATCAAGGCCAATTCAGTTTTGTGAATATTCAATCTAATATGATTTGATTTTTACTCAGGTTTTTGTTAATCAGTGTTATTTGTTACTATTTGCTAATTGCTCGAAGAGGTACATTCAGTCTTCTGTTTCTACATTGCTTGAGTTTCCCCATTTACCTTATTTTTCTTAAATATTCTGTTCAAGTACAAAAATGAAATCCATAGGTTTGATCCAGATGCTAAGATATCCATAGGTTCTCATAGTTTATGCACGTTTACTATTGTGTTTTTCATGATTTTGTTATTTGATGTCTTTAGAATTAGGAACTATTACCATTTTCATCATATGAGTAATTCTGTGTCAAGCTGAATCCAATAATTGCTTTAATTTCCTTTTCTAAATAGAAATGGTTATTTCTATCTTGATGGGGTTTCTTGATGTGGTTGCGTGGGTGGTGTTTGGCATCAAAGTCAGAAATTCTCATATATTTTTTTATGTTATTTCATTTTAAACCCGAATTCAAATTCTGAATCTCCATTTCCGAACAAGCAAACACTGTCTTAGTTTGGTTTTAATTGTGTTGTTTGAAAGACATTACTTTTCGTAGTTTGTGTAATTGAAATGTAATTGCACAACTCTTTAGGGACATTTTAGATTGTACTTAGGCACTTGGCAAAAATTGCGTTATTGTGTGATAAATTGTAAAACATTTCGCTTTCTATCCACTATCTTATTATGCTATTTTTCTATAGGCAGACCAGTGGATGATAAGTAGGAGCATGAATTGTGAAATTATTTAAGTTGTGTTTTTAATAAAAAAAAAATATTACTCTATTATCTTAGTTTTATTTTTGTAGGATTGGGATGAAATAGCTGGAGAGTATGCTCTAATTTTTATTTCTATTACCGATTGTGATATTATTTTAATAGCTAAATATCTATGTTATTAGATAAAAAATTGTGTTGTATTTGTAATGTATATTTTTTGTTGGTGTTGACATTTAAACGCTAGTTATTATTATTATTATTGATTTCTTAATGAAATAGGTATATAATGTTATATAAATAGAAAGGATTATGTTAAAAAAAAATGGGTCAATTTTTTTAACGCCCGTGCCTTCGGGCACTGGTTATACGCTAGTGTATGTATGTATGTATGTATGTATATATTCAATTCCTTAAAGGGGATCTAAACGTATTGACATTAAGATAACAAACATATAATATTAAATCATATTTAATACATTGGTTACCTCTTCCGGCGCTTCAGCCTCTAAATTAGTTTCTGAGGCATGATCTGAGTAGACTCTTCTGAGAGTGTCTGAATATGAACACTATTAACATGGGAGAATCAATTATCTCAGAAGTGACACAAATATCTCACCTTGAACAGTATCTACACAAAGGATTTCATATAGAAAAATGTTCTTAGAATTTATAAACTTTAATATATTCCTAAGACCTAGGATAGCTCTAATTTAAATTTAGGGAGTAATAAGATTCAAAACAGTAGGTGAAAAATCCGAAAATGCAATCTCACCGATAAAATAAGACAGTTGTCTGTGAGAAACTAGGATTGTCGATTTCTCAAGAATGACCGAATTTTTCCTTAGGGTGGGCAACCATAGTGGTCTTACATAGAATCTCTAAGGTTCAAAAACTCTAGTCCCTTTCTTTTCCATATTTTCACTTTGACCCCCGAACAACTTAAGTTCAGCAGCACTACCCGTTTATTTTGTAAAGTCTTTTTTATTTTTTATTTTTTATTGTGTATGACCCATTAAATTCATATCAAAAGCTAGATGGTGAAAATAATTAACTAATTAATTATTTTATTAATCAATTAATCAATAAAAATTGGAACAATTCAAACTTTGTCCTTCCAGAAGAAAATATATTTCCCCTTAAGGCATCTACTCCATCTGTGAGTCACGTCTACCTACATATCACAGTCATATCCAGTTGACAGGAATTTAACCAAAAGAACCTCCCCAGGAATGACTAGCATATTATATGCTCCATTTATTTGTGTACCCAAAAGGACCAACGGGATATGGTTTAGTCAAAAATCCTATTCCAATCATATGTATTTTGATTGATAAGATATTACTTGTGATACCAATCGGAATCTAACCTCAATCATCATACTGCTTTGGCTAGAGATTTGGATGAATTATATTAAATCGAATCACATGGGATATGTCTCCTTTGCTTAGAGGGACATATTGTATCTTACATATTCGTATATTCACACGTATATCCCATTATACCCAATAAATGCATTTAAAGGCTCATGGCTAGAGACAACAATTAGTATTATCAAAGTATAACAACTCATACCTATAATATATAGTAGCTCAAGTCAGACGATCATAAATACAATCATCCCTCAGACATTTTATTTTGACTCAAGCAAAACTACCATGTGCTAGCCTAGATTGTTGAAGACCATTTTCAACAATCTGATACTAACTATGAACGATTTAGAATATGAAGTTACAAAAGGTCTTTGATCCCATCCTTTTAATCATATTAAATCGACATACATTCAACTTAATATCCACGATCTACAACGATATTGATATAATTCAAGAATAATATCAAAAATTCATTTTATTAATATACTTAAGATTATTACTAGAAAAAATCCTACCTAGGATTGTCTATATGGATTATCTCCAAGATTAACAACGACAATTATTTGAAAAAAATGGAAAAAAAATTACAAAAAACAAGAAGAATAGAGAATTACGAAATCTAACTTTTTTCAGAACTAAAACTTCCTAAAACATGATTATAGGAAAAATGGGTAAAATGGTCAACATAATATACACATTAACTAAACAAGTGACTTAAAAGTAAGAAATTTTTTATTGTTTAAACCTTATTTAAGAGTTACTATAGAAACGAAAAAAAAAAAAAAAATCAATTAAACAATCTTGTTATTAATTAGACCTTTTTCACAAAACTCTTAGCAAATGATCCTCGACGATTAACATAAAGAGGTGGATGGACGACGGTACCCTCGTGCGATGCTCAGTTATTCAAAATAAAAATGACGGCTAAGATAAGTTGTTATTCAATTATATTGGGTTTGTACCATTTAAATGCACATTATTTTTGGCAAGGCGGTTCATTTTTGTCTTATTTGCGTTCGAATTTTGAACGACAAAGAAAAAGATTCTGGCTTTTGAAAGGTTTCGACTGAGAAGAAATTGCAGATTAGTTTGAGCGAAATCTCTCAGTTTTGTTTGGATAGAAGTTTGTTTGTGTTTGATTGCATTGTCTAAAACTGTAAGTGACCTGAGAAACATGATACTCAAAAATTATTTTTGCAATGTTTATTAGGTTGTTTCTTTGTTTCTGTTTTACCTGTGTTTTTTGTTAAACATGTGAACAATGCTGCAGACTTAAGTAGAATAAAAATAATATGTGAACGTTCATGAATTTGAATAATGATTTATGCTTGAACTTTCACAGAGAATGATTCTAGAGAATGAATATAAAAATACATAACGAATATGTGAACATTCACAAATTTGATCAACGATATGTACATTTATGCATTAACTTTAATAGAGGATGTTTCAGGAGAACTAATCATCATATACTGGAACATTCACAATATAGAAGTACAAAATGAATATGTGAACGTTCTCAAATTTGATCAACCATATGTAAGTGAATATTCACAAAAGATGATGCGAGAGGATGAAGTATTACCTTTGTGAACATTTACAGTATACAAGTGTTGTTGTGGATATTGTTATTAGTATTTCCTACTATTTTTCGATGGACATGTGTGTATGACTGTATTATTATTGCTTTGGTATGATAACTAAATGGTGTGTATGATTATAATTTTTTGTACAATTTTCATTTATTTTTTGGGAAATAATTATAATGGAAATGACAACTCGCCCAGTATTGATAAGCGAGTTTGACAGTTACTCATTGGGTGTAAAAGTTGATGACAACTTCACTTTTGAGTCGTTACTTCAGAAGGTAATAATGAGTTGGGATGTGTTGCGCGTCGAATCATTTGAGTTGTATTATTTTACTCCTCGTCGCAGGAGGTGTTTAGAAATGATCTTTAGCCTTGCTCTTAGGTTGAAGCTTGAATACGTGGGAGCAGATGTCAAGGTATGTGGTAATAGGAGCAAGTCGGGTGGCAGTGTTCGTAATATGCTGATTAAACACCCACGAGGACGGGGAGGCAAGGGTGATGCCAGTAGGGAGGATGATTTGTTGCCAATTTTTTGTCCCCTACCCTCAAAAAATGCTGTTATCAGATCATTGGATTGAAAGTATCAAAGAAGTTGATCAGAGTTTTCAAGGCGGGATACTAGAGTTTAGAGAAATGTTGAGAAAGTATGTTGTTCAAGGACGGTTCAACTTTAAACACAAAAAGAATAACAAAAAGAAGGTTACTGCTGAATGTTCACTGAAGGTAAAAAAGGGATGTAATTGGAGAGTCCATGGAAGCACTACAGGAAAAAATCAGTTCTACCACAGTTAAAAATAGCCATTAAAGAGTTTTTATCACCTTTATTTATTTATTTTTTTATTATTTTTTTTAATCCCAAACTGACCGTGATAGATGTAAACGTGATAGAAAATATAATATTTATTATTATGTTTAATAACTATGATAGATGATGTAAAAAAAACTTTTATATCGGTTAAAAACAGTGATAAAAGGGTTTTTATTACGCTCTTTGATCCCAAACTAACCGTGATAGAAAATACGATACTTATTATCACATTTAATAACTGTGACTGATGAAATAAAAAAACTGTGATCGCAATCCAAATGCGAGATTATTGACTTATAATCTCACTTGTGCATAAAAAAACGAGATAATTAATATCTCAATTTTCTCATGTGATTAAAGCGGTCATTTATATGTGATCAAAAAAAAAAAAAAAAAAAAAAAAAAAAAAAAAAAAAATTGCGATTATTTGAATAATATATATCTCACTTTGGTATCAAATTAAGATGTTTACAATATTTTCTATTACATTTAAAAGATATGATTGCTTCTCTTACTTTCTCATACTTTTCATTAAAAAAAATAAAAATAAAAAATACACCATTGCACAAAAAATATTGCCAACAAGTACATTTCATGTTTGCAAAACAACTAAATTACTAATGACATAAATTTTTCATCAACATAAAAAGACAATATTATTTTCAATACAAGAATCATCAACTGGATAGAAAATCAAGTACGAAAGTCTAAAAATTGTCGTAACGTCACAATAAATGAATCATTATTATCCATATTATAAACGAGAATAAAAACGAAATAAAAAATACATTTTAAAATAAAACACCCATCAAATATGAGGGTTAAACGTCCGAACGATGTTGTATGGGAGTTATTTTTTTAGAAGGCATATAAAAATCATTTTACATTTTTAGAAAGAAAAAAAATAACCATAAATTACTAATATTTATTTTATTTCATCTTTAACATCTAAAAAGTTTAAAATTAAAATAATAACTTGGAAGTCATTCGAAATATCAATTGAAATAATTACAAACTAAGGTGAAAAAAAATCTACAAAAAAAAAATTCAAATTGAAAATTTTATACAAATTGAAAGTTATTTTGGGAGAGAGAGAATTAAATAATTTTTTTTAAAAGATATCGAACAGTGAGAAAAATTCACAAAATTATTCAAGTTGAATATGGAGATAAAAGATGATAAGCCTGGTACTTGAATTTGGTAAAAGTAATGTTCGACTTTTTATAAGATAAACATAAACATAAAAATGATATTGATTTTTTAATTGTTTTATCCCCAATAGATAAATAATTAAGAAATTATTCACCATGTAAATCAATTATTTTTTAAAGCTTTACTTAATGATTGTTTACTTTTTAATCCTCTTCAAATGAACATTTTATCCACTCTCTTTTTTGTTTGGAGTCGAGCGCTTTCCCTTGAATACTTAAGTGGTCGGGCAGGGCAGGGCGTCGTTTGCTGAAGAAACAAACTTTAGGAAAGTGGTTCAAGTAGCCCAGCCGGTTAGAACAAAGGACTGAAAATCCTTGTGTCAGTGGTTCGAATCCACTTCTAAGCGCATGAAGGGTCCAAAGGACACATAACCGGGAGTGACCAATCATAGTAAAGCATATAACTTCATTTTTATTATTTGAAGTACAAAACTACAAACAGATTAAGGGCGAAAATTAGGACTTAATAATGATTTGTCCTTATCATCTCAAACTTGTTCGCAATTCCACCTGACATAAATTGAGATTGGAAAAAGAAAGGACGAAACTTGAAATTCCAGAGCAAAGAAATTAGAAGATGTTTCACATGCAAAACTAATTTATCAGATACATTTCTAGCAATCTAGTCTTCATTCCACAGGTATGATTTGGAAATGGGACAAAAGTTTATGATTTTAAAAGCAAGACTTAAAATTTAATCCAGCGATGAGTTAAAAACACTGTACATCTGGGTCCTGCACAAGCATCTAGTTGCTGAAAAACTGCACAATAAATAGCAACTTCCTCTCATGCTTTTCCCCATCTATTGAAGGATAAAACGGTAGACAGAAATTCTTACAACTATTGTTCTCTTCAATTTATGAAGCACGATGATGCACATTAAGCAAAGCTCGATAGACCATGTCGATGAATTGATTGTCCTGTTATGCAAGCAAAAGACAGCTACTCAGAAACACTTGATAATACATTATAAGAATTTATGAAGATGATACAACAGATACACAAAACACAGGAATACGTAATTTCTTCTTGCTCGAGGATTTTCATGTTCATTTTGAAATAAAACCACGATGACAGAAAAAAAGCAGCTTTAGTGATGATGTCATCTAATATAAAACAAATATGATTTTGGATTTCTATATAGATTTGTCCAAATAAAAAAATAGTAGGTTCATCAATGTATTGGCATTTCCTTTTGCTTCGTTTGAGGAAAAGAGCAACGGTTACAGTAATTCAAGTTGACGCCAACTTCCTGGGAAAAAAGAAGGAACTGCCCACTATAACTCCATCTGCAGAGAGAAATATCATTTCCATTTCTGGGTCATTTCATTCTTCAGAGACCATATAACTTTTAATTAAAAGAATCATTGTTTCGGTAATAGAAAGGGAACCTTTGATTGATTAATTATTGAATTATTTGAGCAAAACTCTCTTCTTTTTTTTATTATTTCTTTTCTTTTCAATTGTCCTCCATCAATCAACCTCATCAGAGACGACCTCAATTGATCAACACAAGACATCCCAACCATCAACTCCATCTGGTTCCTCCATATCCCCCCAAAAGATTCAAAAACTTTTCTAACCACTTCTACCCCGAGACTATATTTAGATACTTATAACATGCATGAAACATGTGTCCAGAGATAATGACATGAGGTTAGAAAAATATAATCCTAATATGAGTTGGAAGGGTGGTCTTATAGTTGTGATGAACCATCAGTAGCACTGATGTTTGAGCCAGAGAAGGGAGTTGGAGCAAAGGGAGGAGGGACAAGAGAGGGGGGGCTTCATCTCTTGCATCAAGAGAGGGAAATCTGAAGAAGCGTGGTAGGTTAGCGAGCTATTTGAGTTGATGTCGGTGTATTTTCAGTTGGGTCAAAAGTTAAAACCAACACGTCAACCCACAAACTGAACCCCGGGATGAGCAAAAATTTGGCCTTAACCAACCATTTTCTATCAGACCAAAAAAACACACACCATTTTCTTGGCTAAAAGCTGTCATATATGGTTGGGTCAGCAATGTCAGCTTTTGGGGTGCTTGCACACCCCTTATGATTTTGTTTCATTAAGAACTTGCATAAGTTATATTAATAAGATTATATAAAGATCATGTTTATTCTTATAACAAAGGGTCTATACCAGAAACACACCTGTCCTTTTGACAAAAAACACTAGAAACCCCCCCATAATTATCCAATACCATGAGAATCCACATCATTTGATTCCGGGTACAAACACCAACCCTCGTTGCTGGAAAATGATGAGAACAGTAGAAAAATATAAAAATTGCCCCTAATTATAGTACAATTTTTATAGACTATATTACCCTTTTGATTGAACTGAGAGACAAATAAAATCCCCCTCAATCATAAGAACAAAAATTTGGGGGTTTTTGGATCCCAATCTAAAGGAAAATCTAGCTGTTGGTGTTAAAGATCTGGGTTTAACTTTAGTCCAAATTTTTAGTTTTATAATTTATAGTTTAGTTGAAAGATTTGGATGTTTGTTAGATTTGAGGTGGGCCGTAGAGATGATGGTGGTTGGAGAGTGATAATAATGAATGATGGTTTATTAATACAAATACGTAGTGAGAGAGGGGGGAGGAAAGAGGAGAACTAGAGATGTTGGCTGAGGGATGGGCGGCAGGAGTTGGCGGGGGGAGAGAGAGAGACAGTAAATAGTCGTTGACCTTCAATTGCCTTTATTTTCAACGCTATCATCACTTCTAACTGATTATCATTAGAACAGACTTAACTACAACAGAGGAGACAAAAGCATTCAATAACTTTCTAGATAAGGGATTTAGTCATCTCATACAGTCCATATGAAATTAATACTTGACTATTTAAAATCATAATCAGGCAGAAAAGTATGGTGCATCTTCCAAGAAAAGAAATACCTGAACCAGATTCTGGAGGGCTTCACGGACTTTATCTCTGCTAATAACAGGTGCATAGGTCAAAGTAGGTGCAGGAATGGAAATTGGAGTAAGAGATGGTGGGGGAGTAGGAGGTGGGAATGGTTGAAGCAATGGAGAACCATACGGGCGGTTTTGGTTACCAGGAGGATGAAGTGAAGGAGCTGTAAGAACAGGTGAAGAGACAGGGGGCACCATCAATGGTGAAGAGGAATGAGAGGAACCAAAAAATGAGGATGGCTTTACAAGACTAGCTACCGGCTTTTGACTGCTATTGGATTCTGCAGATTCAAGGATAGACATCAATGGGGCAGATGCCAAAGGAGGGGGAGTGGGTGTTTGGATGGTTGCAACTGTGGTAGAAACGATACTGGGTGTACGAGGAGGGATGATTGCGGAAGGCTGGTAAGGCTGTCCAGGGATAGCTGTATTTGATGCTTTCCCAATATTTGTTGCAGTCTGCAAACAAAGATATGAGAAATTAGTTGCAAGAAGAAAAAACCTTTAACACAAGCTAGTCATTACATGCCAAAATTAGTTACAAAGAAACGTATGCCAATGCGGAAAATCATTACAAAAAACAAACTATTGGATGATTATTTCACTTCTTTTTTTTTCATTGTATGATAGTAAAGAATGGAACTTTGTCATCGGTCATATATGCCCTTCTCCAATATAACATAAAAGGGAAGCTCATCAAGAACATGATCTCTCTATACAATAAGGCCAGGTTTGGCAGTCCCAATAAATCGGATATGATAAGTAAAGATATGGTGGGATATATAATACTGTTGCATATGACTTGTCTGTCTATCGTCTGAACAATACCAAATAACAAGTCCAGAAATAGAGAATTTCCAAATGAAAATCTGTAGCTATGCAATGTATAGCTGTCTAATATAGAAAGATTTTTGTTGTGTGTTGAAATTTACCAAGATGATGAAACTACTTGAATGTTCAATTATCCTCTGGCCAATACATATCGTAACACATCATGCTGGCTTCTTTCAGCCTGATTGGCGCAAGAGGCTTTTCATGTGCCTGTAAATTCTTGAGAACCAAAACAAGTAAACGGCTCTAAAATCTGGGAAACCATATTCATATATTCATCATCCTGTTTAGAAGATAGAATGCTCTCCCAAGATTATAAACCTAAAATTATGATATCCTTCCACCGAAAACTTTTCCAATCTCTCCGCGTAGGCACTTCTTTCTCTTTCCTCACAAATCCCAGGTCACCAAGGGAGAAATTTCACAGCTTAGTTTCAGATCATTAAGAGATTATGTAAGAGAAGGCCTTTATCACCTCATCATCCAATGTCTCAAAAAAAATTAAAAAAAAAAAATCAAAACAAATAAAAAATTTCTTCTGAGATGGAGTTGTCACCAGCTGTTCTCAATAATTGATATGTGGATGTAAGCAGTTGCACTTGTTTGAGTTCTCAAACAACTTTCATACTCTATCTCTATGTCTACAGGAAAAATAAGACAAGCAAAAAAATGAAATCCTCCCAATACTTGCAATGATTAATGACGCAACGAGAAAAGAGATGATATACTTTCTATGTGAAATAGAATTTCACAACCTTGATTTGACAAATGTGTGGCAAGAATTTAGAGCTGGTTTCGAATTTAATGACACAACGAGAAAGGAGATGATATGCTTTCTATGAGAAATGGAATTTCACAACCTTGATTTGACAAATGTGTGGCAAGAATTTAGAGCTGATTTTGAATTGTTTGAAAAAGAAATTTAAAATTTGAAGTAGAGTCATATAAAATATCTTGACAATATAGGAAATTGGTGAATGACAAAGTCTCACGTCATACCTAAGATACAAATTTATCATGCCAGATGAATTTGAAATGGAATAATCGAAATAGACATACACTGAAGAAGGTCATGAAGGAAGGATCATTAGGGGCATTTCTGCCATTGGACGTAGTAGATGACGATGGCTCCAATGGACCATCCATTACAGCCATTGTTGGGACTGTTTCCAGTTCTTCAAACTCACTGCAACAAAAGACAACATGGCATTACTTTCATGAAAAAACGAAAGCAAAAAATGTTTCAACTTGTAGAACAAATGACGAAAGGCCCGTTTGATAACATAATTAAGCACTTAAAACTAAGTATATCAAGTATTTAACAAATTAAGTGCGTTCGATAACAAAATGAAGCAATCACTTAAAACTGAAGTATCATTTAAAATAAATAGAAAATTTAATTGATGTGTGACTGACTCATTTTTTTTAGCAATATCACTTAAACCATCAACAATATATATACCACAACTACTAGTAAACATCATTACTATTAAACCTTGTAAAAAAAAAACAATTAAATAAAAACAATTGCAGAAAGAGAAAATACAAAATTGAGAAAAAATAAATAGAGAAAGTTGTAAAGAGAGAATGTTTTAGAAAGAGAAAATCACAAAAATTATTTTAGAGAGAAAAATTAGCCCAAAGATAAATTTCTTAAAATTAAAAATATTCAAAAAAATATGCACTTATTACATTAAACATTTATAATTTCAGCATTTATAAGTTTACAGCACTTAATTTTCAGTGTTATCAAAGAGACCCTAAATCAAAACACGTGTCTTGGCCAACAATAACATATGCTAATGAGAGAATGTTGAGAAATGTACACAGCTACTATTGATGATCTAGAATTGTAGATTACAAAGAAATTGTAATGAGCTTAAACCGAAAAATGAATTCTAAGGCAGGTACCAGATTGCTGTGCATATTACACATTTCAATTAACAGAACCATAAATATAAACCTAAAAACATAAAAGAAAACCCAAACAAAATATGTATTACCTTTTCTTTTGACAAGTACCGAAAAAGGGAAAAAAACGTCGAGGGAGAACAATCTATTTACAAGGAGAAAATAGATTCCAAAAAAAACTTGAAAATTAAATTTTCGAACTATGAAGACCAAACTATAATATTTTGTTTCTAACCCTTGAACAAACAAAGTTAGCATCCACCTAGTTCCATTAACTTTCTTCAATCTTTTTTTTTTTCTTCAGATAAGTAAGAAAGATGTATAAAACAAAAGATGCAAGACGCATCGACATGTACAAGATTAAGGAAAAGATATCTCCTCTTAGAAATCGGGAAGGATTTCCGGTGAGGTATTGATGGTTAGACTAGAAAAAGAATAGATAAATAAACATGTGCAACAAGGATTTTTTTTAGAAAAGCGACAAAGAAGCATCTTTATAAGGTGCCGGTTGCGTTTTTTTCAGTTAACCAGAAGAGGGCAAGAGGGATTATCTTACAGCTAATTTCCAGCAACACAGTAAGTCAGTGTCAGTGCATGACTCCGGCATGCAACACGAGAGGCTTGCCAAAGAAAGGATCCCATCCCAAAGAGCTCGGGCCACTAAGTCTAAGACAAAACAAAAAGAGACGGGCTACAGATTCTGTCTCTAGAAAACACACAATGCAAAGATAGGTAAGCAGAAGCCCTATCCCTGAAGTTGTTTGTTAAAAATGAGGATGGAATTCCAAGCCACTGACAAACTGAAGAAAGCCATTATGGGAGGAGCTCTAGGATGCCAAATGTTCTGAAATGGAAAAGCTAGATAAGGTCTTTGTCCAACCAAGAGAAAATAACAAGATTTGAGGGTTACTATGCCATTCCAGTAGCCTGTCCAAGTTAGTCTGTTGGACCTATGATGAGAAGGTCAGTACTCCTTGAGGATAGCCAGTAACTCAGTGAGATCTAGGATCTCTCAATCCATCTCTGCTAATAAGTGGGGACATAAACGAGAAGCTCCAGAGGAAAGTGATGAAGTCAAGGACAGAAGCACTCAAGTCACTGGTAATCTCGGCGAGGGTTGGAAAACTCATAATGAATGATGGTTACCACAGAAAACCTCAACCTAGAAACGGATCCTGATCCCCTCACCAATGTCAAAACACATAAAATCCCAGAAGGGACAGCCGATCTTCTTGATGCTCTTCCAAACATCAATACCAAAGGAGCAAGAACTGCCTAAGTAGACCAGTGACACCAAATCTAGCAATGACTACACTCTTCCAAATGCCCCCCATCTTTGTAGCGAAACACCAAAGCCACTTAACAAACAAAGCTTGATTGAACATCCAGAGTTAGCCAAGCGCCCAAGCACAACAAATGCGTTCCCAGCTAACAAGGTGAATAATCATAAAATCTTTTGAATCGTCTCAAAGAAAGAACATAAAATCATTCATTGAAATGTTCTTTGTATAAAGAAGGGAGGAACAATGTGTATGTAGATCAACTATACAGGTCTAAGCAACCAAATGGTAATATATAAGTGTCAGGCTTCAGGACAGTGGGGATGATGTATCTTCATCAATTTTTACCACCTTGAAGCTTGGCCGCAAGCATAAACAAACGAAAGCTCAAGTTTTGTTCGAGGGATTTGTGCTTAACCACTTGAGATTTAAACTCTCGTGCTTAAACTCTAATAGGGGGAATAATGATGAGAACGTCAAAACGTAACACCACAAAAGAGGGATAATAGTAATGCGGCAGAATCTCATGCTTAAAATCCATGCCTATGTACAAAGTAGAAACACACACCAGAAGTGGCCAGGAGAGAGTAATAGAACCTCATGTTACAACATTCTACCCGAATGAATCATTCAAAATATCTACAATTATACATGTTTAAGTGACTTCAAAATCAAAACTTCATCTCGTAATATGGGATAACTAGGTCAGTTAATTTTTTATCTTATACTTCTATAATTAGAAGCAAAATCCTTCTGAATGGTCACAATAGGTTTTAAACTCAAGATTTTTTGCTTGTTAATGAGAAACTTGCACCAAACTTGCATCTACCATAATTAAGCCTTCAAGTAGCATTTGCTAAAATACTTTAGCTTCAAAGAATTTTTTGTGGCAAAAAAGTATAGCAAATTTCAAATTCCAAAATAAATTCATTTCCACTAATTAAATACATTGCACATTTTTTTGGAAAAGGTTAGCTTTTTAAGCACCAACCTTGAACTATTTAGAAGTCAAAAATTCCCAGCCCTTCTCCCACTTTGTGCTTCTACACAAATATCATATACCATCCTTCCCTGGAAAATAAGCATCTTTTTTTGTTTTTTCCGTCACATTTTAAGGCCCATTTGGTTTACAATTTAAAAACTGTTTTGCAAACTTTTGAAAACAGATTTCAAAAACAGTTTAAAAAATGTATTTACCATTTACTTGCCTTGTTATTTTGCCTAAAACCACAATCCACCTCTATCATTTAGAAAATATCAGTCATCCCCCTTATCATTTTGGTCAAACACCATTTAGCTCCCCCTATTAGTTAAAATTAGCAAAATTCTTATTGTAATGACTATTTTACTCCTAACAATCTAAAAATAATTAAAAATTAAAACACAGAAATATCTCTTTAAGTTTTTTTTTTTTTTTTTTTTGTTATATTTATCTCCTTACACTAAGATCCCTATTTAAAAAAATAAAAAATTCACCCATTATTTTAACCAAAAAAAAAATACCCCTCCCCTACCCACACCCATATCGCCAAAAAACCCACCCCACATCGCCAGAAGAACCCACCCCCATCTAGCCAGAAAACTCACACCACCGGAATACTTCATCCTCTTCCATCTTTCTTCTTCTTTTTCTTCCTCTCTCTCTCTCCCCCCAAATCCGGCATGGATCTGTGCCACCGAGAACCAAATCCAACACCATGTCGGATCTGGAGAGAGAGAGAGAGAGAGAGAGAAAGAGAAGAAAAAAAAGAAGAAGAAAGAGCAAGATGGAAGAAGATGAGTTTTTCTGGCAAGGAGGGGATGGGTTTTTCCAGCGAGTTGGGGGTGGGGGAGGGGTGGGTCTATTTTTAGGGATAATTGGCCATTAGTCCCAAAGAATATATATAATTTTAAAAAAGTCTTGCTTAAGACATAAGTATTGATTTGGTTCCTTAAGTTAGTTTTCGCTTGAGTTTTAGTCTCACATGTGCAAGCATTGCAGGGATTGTAAAGAGAACTTTGATGAGTAAATTCATATTATAGTGAATATTAGTTACAACTTAATAATTAACTATATTTACATATATCTGTGTAATATTAGTTACATGTACTTGTATAATATTAGTTACACATTACAAATTATATGTATTTGTATAATATTTGTGACATTTAACAAATATTACATACCAAAACTAGTTTAATATTAGTTACATGTATTTGTGTAAATTTAGTTACATGTTACAAATTATATGTATTTTGTGTAATATTTGTTACATCTAACAAATTTTACACACAAATTAGTTATATGTTACAAAATAAAGTAATATTTGTTACATCTAACAACAATTTTACACACAAATTATTTACATGTAACTGCGCGAGTGCAGCGTGTATTGGACCTTCTACCTTTTTTAATAAGCGAAACGAAAACACAAGTTGATTCCGCCCATGGGACTTTTTTAAAATTAAGGGTAAACTAAGGGACTTGCCACCAAATGCCCTTTATTTTTATTTTATTTTTCATTTTTTTTGTTTTTTCAATCTTTTAAAATAAAGGTGTGAGAAACATAGGAGTAAAAAATAAGTTTTTCAAAAATAGGAGGTGGTAGTGAGTTTTTGAAAAAATAAAATGATAAAAAAATATATTTAAAAAAAAAAGGGCATCAATGTCTTTTAAAAAAAAAATAATCAAAGGGGGTGACTCGTATTTTCAAAATGATAGAAGAGGTTTATGGTTTTAGGCAAAATGACAAGAGAGATAATTGGTAAACACCCTTTTTAAAATTTGTAAAAAACTGTTTGGTTTGGCTAAAAACATTGAAACCGGAATCTTTATTAATAATGTGTTAAAAAATAAAAAGTATATCGAGTTTGTTGGATTCATTTAAACCTACAAAAGAAAGGTTAGGGAGAGATAGAGAGAGAGATTGACATGATTAATTGAAAATGTGTCGGTAAGAAAGAGACAGAAGAGACAAACAAAAGAGAGAGAGAGAGGTACATGCGAGGAGAGAAAAGAAATAGTTGAAAAGTGTGTGTGTGTCTTTGTGTGTGAGAGAGAGAGAGAGACAGGAAGTTGAGAAGTGACTTTTTTTTTAAAAAATAGAAGTATTTATGTGATCGATTGAGAATTGGAAATTGTTTTGTCAAATAGTTTATTAGTTGCATTGTAACTGTTAAAATGGTATTTCTGTCTTTCCTGTATTATATAAGGTTTCGAGTACGGTTTAGGGTTTACTGTATTATTTCTTCGTTTTCTATATAAATAGAGGGATAGGCTACCACAATGGATTAAGCCTTCTCATTCTTTTCATATGATGTTCTATTATTCTATCATGGTATCCAGAGTAGGTTATGAGAGATTGATTCCATAGATCTGTTCAAACCAATTTTTTTTATTTTTTTTTCTTCTCTTGTCTACTATTCATACGGAAAAAAAAAAAAAAAAAAAAGTTGAAACCCTAGCAGCCCACCAGCCCTCGCCACCACCGCTACTGCTCAACACACTCAGATCCGCGCCTCACCGCCATCACCCAGGCTATTCCGAGCCTCACCGACCGTCACCCAGGCCATTCCAAGCCGCCGTCATCATCGCGAACCGTTATCGACCCCAAAATCGCGTTGTACCATCATCGCAAACTAGTTCTCCTACTCGCTGTCCTCCTTTGACGTCGTCGACTTTCGCCGGACCTCGCCGGACCTTCGCCGGCCTTTTGCACTGACTTGAGACTTTTTGTTTGCATTCTGATAGAACCAACTGCAAACCCTAGTTAAACGATCTCAGCAACGCCTTTGCATTCTGGTTATGCTTCTGGTTACTGTTCGTAACACTTGAGACTTCGGGTTATGCTTCTGGTTATTGTTCGAAAGACAGCTCTACAGATGTTCGTGAGTATTGTTCTGATTCTCATGTTCTTCGTTTAAGCCCTACAGTTGTTTATATTGTTGGTTTGTTTCCCTTGTGCAAGTGGTTTGTTAGTTGTTGTATTGGAGGGTACTAACGTCGATGGCTACCCCCCAATCGTTAACAACCCGCAAGTTGAATGAGACCAATCATTTACAATGGTCCAAAGTTGTACAAGTTCTTCTCAATCAAGGGAAACGAGGTGACCGAGAAAGTCGTAGTAATGAATTTCGGGGTGGCCGAGGTGGCCATTGTCGTAGTCAACATCATCGGTGCTCATTTTGTGGCAAGGAAAACCATACCCAAGATACTTGTTGGTACAAAATTGGTTGTTCTCCTAAGTATGTTCATGTGGTAACTAATAATCACGTTGCTCCCGTTTCTGCATCCAACTTTTCAACTCCCAAGACCATTTCTGATGATGAGTATGTTCAGTTCCTCCAGTTTAAGTCGTCCAAGCAGACATCTACCCCCATTACTTCACTAGCTCAACGAGGTAATCCTATTGCATGTCTTTCTTTTCATCCTTCCACTTCTATACATTGAATCATAGACTCCGCTGCCACCAATCACATGTCAGGTACATCTTCTCTATTTACGCATATTCAGTCATCTCTTTCATTGTCCCCTGTTCCTGATTTTGTCACGTTTGTCGATGATTTCTCTCGGGTTACATGGCTCTATTTAATGAAAGATCGTTCTAAATTGTTCTCCAATTTATCTGCCTTTTGTGCTGAAATTAAAACTCAATTTAATGTGCCCATGCGTATACTTCGTAGTGACAATGCTCGAGAATATTTTTCTCAACCCTTTACTTCATTCATGTCACAATCTGGTATCCTGCATCAGTCTTCTTGTCCTCACACACCGCAGCAAAATGGTGTCGTTGAGCGTAAGAATCGACATCTCCTAGAAGTGGCTCGAACTCTGATGTTTGAGATGAATATTCTCAAACACTTCTGGGCCGATGCAGTTCTTACAGCTTGTTTCTTAATCAATAGAATGTCGTCTTCTACCCTGAATGGCAAAGTCCCCCATTCTATTATTTTTCCCTATCACCTTGGTTTGCTTTACCTCCCCATATCTTTGGTTGTGTTTGTTTTGTCCACCACTTAACTCCTGGAACGGATAAGTTATATCCTCGTACCATAAAATGTGTTTTCCTTGGTTATTCTCGCACACAAAAGGGTTATCGATGTTACAATCCTTCTTTATGTCGCTCTTTCATCTATGCAGATGTCACCTTCTTTGAGTCCACCCCTTACTTCTCTGCCCTACCCTCTCGGGATGATCTGGATGTCATCCTTCCTTTCCCAAGTCTCCCAGATCCGACACCATCTTCTTCCGTTCTCGAACCTACCCCGCCTAGTCGTCCTCCACCACCTTTGCAGGTATACTCTCGTCGCCAAAAAGCAGCTTCCGTCATCGCGCCTATCGCCTCTGTGTCTTCAAATTCTTTTCCAGTTCATGAATCCGTGTCTAACTTGGACATACCCATTGCTGTTCGAAAGGGTAAGCGCACATGTACTCAACATCCTATTTCAATTTTGTCTCGTATGCACATCTATCTCCTTCATATTCCTCTTTTGTTGCTTCTCTATCATCTGTTTCTATTCCTAAATCTGTCACAGAGGCTCTCCGTCAACCTGGTTAGACGACCGCAATGGAAGAGGAAATGCTAGATTTACATCAGAATGGTACTTGGGATCTTGTCTCGCTTCCGCCTAACAAAATAATAGTTGGATGTAAATGGGTGTACACAGTCAAAGTTCATCCAGATGGCACCATTAATCGGCTCAAGGCTCATTTAGTTGCCAAAGGTTACACTCAAGTATATGGTCTTGATTATTCTAAGACCTTCTCTCCCGTTGCCAAACTCGCTTCTGTTCGCTTGTTCATCTCTTTGGCTGCCACATTTCATTGGCCGTTGTATCAACTTGATATCAAGAATGCGTTCTTTAATGGTGATTTGACTGAGGAAGTATACATGGAGCAACCTCCTGGGTTTGTTGCTCAGGGGGAGTCTGGTTTGGTATGTCACTTGAAGAAATCCATCTATGGCCTCAAATAGTCTGCTCGAGCATGGTTTGGGAGATTCAGTGAATTTGTCACTGGATTTGGTCTTCGCCGTTGTGGAGTCGATCACCCTGTATTCTATAAGCACAGTAAACTCGGACGAATATTGTTGATTGTGTATGTGGATGACATCGTGATTACCGGAGACGACCACCAAGGTATTCAGGAACTCAAAACGTTTTTTCATAGCAAATTTCAAATCAAAGATTTGGGTCAATTGAAGTATTTTTTGAGGATTGAAGTTGCTCGATCAAGTCAAGGTATTTACCTGTGTCAGAGGAAATATGTTCTCGATCTGTTGAGTGAAACATGAATGCTAGGAGCTAAACCTATTCATTCACCTATGGATCCAAATAGCAAACTATTGGCAGATAAAGGTGTACCATTGACAGATACAGCGCAATATAGACGGTTAGTTGGAAAGTTGAACTACTTGACAGTTACTAGACCAGATATTTCATTTGCTGTGAGTGTTATCAATCAGTTCTTGGATCGTCCCACGACGTATCACTGGGATGCAGTAATTCGTATTCTTCGATATCTGAAAGGTTCTCCAAGATGTGGTTTGTTGTACCAGAACTTCAGTCACACTCAAATTAAGGGATATACAGATGCAGATTGAGCCGAATCTCCCTCAGATAGGAAGTCCACTACTGGGTATTGTGTATTTGTTGGAGGTAATCTCGTTTCTTGGAAGAGTAAAAAACAGACAGTTGTGGCACGGTCAAGTGCAGAATCGGAATACAGGGCGATGGCCCACACTATTTGTGAGTTAACTTGGTTGAAACATTTGTTGGAAGAACTCAGATTCGAACACTCTTCACCGATGGATCTGGTATGTGATAATCAAGAGGCACTTCACGTTGCATCCAACCCAGTCTTCCATGAGAGGACAAAACATATTGAAATTGATTGTCACTTCATTCAAGAAAAAGTATTGCAAAAGCAAATTGAGACTAAACATGTAAAGTCAGTTGATCAGTTAGCTGATTTGTTCACTAAACCGTTGGGGGGCTCAAGGGTAAAGTGTATTTGTAACAAATTAGGAGCATACAATATATATGCTCCAGCTTGAGGGGGAGTGTTAAAAGGGTATTTCTGTCTTTCCTGTATTATTTAGGGTTTCAAGTACGGTTTAGGGTTTGTTATATTATTTTTTTCGTTTTCTATATAAATAGAGGGATAGGCTACCACATTGGATTAAGCCTTCTCGTTCTTTTCACATGATGTTCTATTACTCTATCAGTAACAATGAAGACTAAGAGTGTTTTTATTTTCGAAAACAGAATTTGTTTCCAAGTTGTTAACCAAATGCGGCCTTAGTATCTCACACTTACAAAAACATATGTAGTTCCTCCTCAAACATCTGCAGCTGAAAATTCAAAGTTTTCAGCAAAAGATACATTATAATACTCACGCAGTGTTACTACCCTAGTTCCTCCTTGACATCCGCAGCTGTGGATGTAATTTTTGTTTTTCTGCAAAAGAGCATGAGCGTCCGAATACTAGAAGATAGCCAGTTCATGCACGAATGAAGCAACACAAAAACGTTCTGCATATTGCAAATTTATCTTCAGCAAACCACTTTAACTCCAACTCTGTCAAGTAGGTCAATCTGCCAACGGCTCCAACTCAGTCCAGCCCACAAAACATTCATTTCAAGGGTCAGGTACATACATCAAAGGGATCCCAGAAGAAATGAAAACAAGAATGCTTTTTTTTCCCTTTTTGCTGTATCTTCTAACATCTCTCACTTATTCAGAATATAATAATCACTGATTCTACCCTAATTCCTCCTTGACATTGGCAGCTCGAATTCAAGGTTTTGTGTGAAACAGTTTGAGGTTTAGAATAATTGGAGATAGCACAGACTATAATATAGCCAGAGAAGTGTCTACAGACCACTAAGAATTAATTAGGATGGGAATGATCTAAAAATCAATCTGCTTTCTTGATCGTTTCATTTGGATCCTGAGACAGATTGTTAATCAGGTTCCTGTTAGAACTCTCTCAGCAATTTTGATGAACTCAACTATTAGGCTAGGAAATTGACAGATGAAAGGAAACGGTATTGAAATCACTCAATCAATTGAATGAAAAATACAGAAAAACAGTAATTGAAGCTAGGAATTTGAGAGCCTAGTCTCTCCCTTTTGATCTCACTATTTTCGGTACCCTTCCTATCCCTCGTCAATGCTATTTATAGCTGAAACATGATCTCAATCTTAAGCTCACAGCTAACGAACTCTACTAACGAATAACCTAACAAACTCAACCAACTTCCAGCTCATCTAACTAACTCCCTAATAACAGAAATAAGAAGTTTCCCCTGCAACTAATCTTTCATCCCATTGCTTAGCCTTTGCCGCACATATGTATTTTTAATCAAAGGTCTATCAATACCGCCCCCTCGGAATCTCACCTTGTCCTCAAGGTGAAAGGTGGGAAATTGCGCGTTGAGAAACTCGAACGCTTCCCACGATGTCTCAAAATCCGGCAGGCGCTTCCATTTAATCAAAACCTCCAACTTCCCTTGTGCATTGTAGCGTATTCCGTCCACTGCTTCCGGTTCCACCTGCCACTCCATCTCCTCCGTAAGAACCTCAGGGATGGGTTGCACCCTGGTAGTAATGCCCACTGCTTTCTTCAACACCGAAATATGGAATACTGGATGAATGGAGGTAGTAGAAGGCAAGTCTAACTTGTATGCCACAGCACCAACTCGAGATAACACCTGATAAGGACCAAAAAACTTAGGAGATAACTTCTCATTTGCTTTCCGTGCCAAAGACTTATGACGATAAGGACACAGCTTAATAAAGACCCAATCTCCCACCGTAAATTCAACTTCGCGTCGCTTCTTATCTGCATAGTCCTTCATGCGTTTCTGAGAACGGATCAAGTGAAATTTGAGTTCCTCTAGAATATGATCCCGAGCTTGTAGTTGCGTATCCACCTCGGACATAAGAGTGGAACCCATTTCAAAACGTAACAACGGTGGTGGATCACGGCGATAGAGAACGCGGAATGGAGTAGTATGCGCGGAGGAATGGTATGAAGTATTGTACCAATACTCCGCCCAAGGTAGCCATTTTACCCACTGCTTGGGTTTGTCTCCCGCAAAACACCTTAAGTAAGTCTCAATGCTCCGATTAACCACTTCGGTTTGGCTATCCGTTTGCGGATGATAAGCTGTACTGTGCTTCAATGTTGTTCCCTGTAAACGGAATAGCTCCATCCAAAATTTGCTTAAAAATACCTTATCACGATCCGACACAATGGAGCGAGGCACCCCATGTAAGCGAATAATCTCCTTCACAAATACTGCAGCAACATCTTGGGCGTTGAAAGAATGTTTGAGTGGAATAAAGTGAGCGTATTTCGAAAGACGGTCAACCACCACAAATAAACAGTTGAACCCCTTTGATTTAGGCAGTCCTTCGACAAAATCCATGGATAAGTCTTCAAAAACTTGTTCCGGAATCAGTAGTGGTTGTAGTAGCCCTGCAGGGCTGAGAGCCGCATGTTTATTCCGTTGACAAATTGAGCATTCGGCCACATAACGTTGCACTTGTTTCCGCATTCCTCGCCAATAGACATCTCTGGACAACTGCTGAAATGTCCTTAAGACCCCCATGATATTCGGCTAACAATGTCGGAATGAGAGTGGATTCCGACGGAATCACCATCCTTCCTTTGTATAATAAAATGCCATGCGGTATGCTGTAGTCAGGAAAAGAGTCTGATCCTTGTAATAGCTGTTGTTTGATAGGCCCATAAATGAGATCAGCGTCAACGGCATTGTTCAAATAATCGTTTTGCACACAAGATGAAACAGTGAGGACAGCCAGTTTGCAACCTTCTTCTCTACGTGCCAACGCATCAGCCGCTTTGTTCTCAGAACCAAGACGGTATTCGATGTCAAAATTGTAGCCCCACAACTTCGAAACCCTTTTTTGGTGCTCGTCCGAGACCAACCGTTGGTCAAGCAAAAATCGTAAACTCCTCTGATCAGTCCGCACAATGAATTTGCGTCCCAAAAGATAAGGTCGCCATTTTTGAATTGCTAACACAATAGCCATCAACTCGCGTTCGTAAACCGACTTAGTTCGGTCCCGTTGTTTAAGGACTTGACTAAAAAATGCTATTGGTCTCTGATTTTGCATTAATACCGCACCGATGCTAAAACCAGAAGCATCCGTTTCCACCACAAACGGTTGATGAAAATTAGGAAGAGCTAATACAGGCACAGTTGTCATTGCCACCTTCAAAGCCTCAAATGCCTTTTGTGCTTCCTCATTCCATCCAAAACGATCCTTCTTGAGTTGATTCGTGAGTGGTGCCGCTATGTGCCCATAATTGTTGACAAATTTCCAATAGTACCCTGTTAAACCTAAGAATCCTCGTAAGGCTTTTAGGTTAGGGGGTGTTGGCCATTCCACCATCGCTTGGATCTTCCTAGGGTCCGCTGCGACCCCTGTAGCCGATACGATGTGACCCAAATACTCCAGCTCATTCTGTCCGAAAACGCACTTCTTGAGATTAACCAATAAAGAATGGATATTCATGGTCTCCAAAACCGTTCTCAAGTGGTCCAGATGATCCTCCATAGATGAACTATATACCAGAATGTCATCAAAGAAGAATAATACAAACTTTCGAAGGTACTGTTTAAATACCTCATTCATCAAAGCTTGAAAAGTCGCTGGTGTATTCATCAACCCAAACGGCATCACCAGGAACTCGTAGTGGCCTTCATGAGTCCTAAAGGCTGTCTTAGGCACATCACGAGGGCTCACTCTGATTTGATGATATCCCGACTTGAGATCCAATTTAGAAAAAAACCGTGCTCCATGTAGTTCATCCAAGAGCTCCTCTATCACCGGTATTGGAAATTTGTTTGGAATAGTCATTCGATTTAAAGCTCTATAATCAACACAGAACCTCTAGCTACCATCGTTCTTTTTAACCAAAATAACGGGACTCGAAAATGGGCTATGGCTCGGCTGTATGATACCGGCTGACAGCATGTCACCTACCAAACGCTCAATCTCATCTTTTTGCACCTGTGGATACCGGTATGGTCTCACACTCACTGGTTCAACGCCTTCCTTCAAAATGATACAATGATCTCGCTCCCGTTGAGGGGGTAGCCCCCTCGGCTCCTCCAGCACTTCCGGATATTCTTGTAGCAGTTTGTTGACAGCTTGGGACACCTCCACGTCTAATGCTTCTTCTCCATTCCCCGACACTAAGGTCCCCAATTCAAGCAAATACCCACATCTTTCATGCTGCACCGTACGCATCATTGCCTTGAGCGATATCTGTCTTTTGCAAAGTCCCGGTTCTCCCTTTAACATTACCGTAGCTTGACCCAAGGTAAACTTCATAGTTAATGTTTTCCAATTGACTTGCATTGAGCCCAGTTTTGTTAACGATTGCATGCCTAAAATGACATCTTCTTTCCCTAATTCCAAGGGTAGAAAATCCTCTACCACCTCTACTTCTGGAAGAGATAGTATCACACCTTTACAAATGCCATCAGTACACACTGTGCCTCCTGTTCCCATTATCACTTTGTACGCCGTGGTTGCCGTTATTAGTAGATTCAGCCGCTGTACTACATATTTAGAGATGAAGTTATGCGATGCGCCGCAATCTATTAATACCGTAACTATTTGAGTTCCAATCTCCCCTCGCAATTTCATAGTATGAGGATCGTTCAACCCCATTACCGAGTTCATAGACAACTCGATTGCTCCTTCCACCAGCTCAGGAACATCTACTTCCAGTTTTTCCTTTCCAGTCTCTTCAATCGCACCAGCATCATCAACAATCAATACCTGCAATTGCCGATTCTTGCACAAATGAGACCAGGCGAAAAATTTTCATCGCAACGAAAACACAATCCTCTTGCGCGTCGGCTCAGCAACTCAGAATCGGTGAATTGCTTGTAGGTTGATGAGTTTCTGTTCATCGTCGCTGCCTCCGGTGCCGTTTTCCTCTGGTCAGTACCGGTAGCGTGTCCTGTGCTTGCCGTTGAAGACGATCGTACTGAGTTTGAAGGTCGAAACGCCGTTGTTGCACTATTTACTGTATACCTAGGGTTCGAATAAGAAGAACCCGACCCATAACCTGTTGATCTGCTCCACGACCCATTGGATCCAGGTCCGACCCGCGACGTTTGTAGGATATTGTTCTTATCTTCGATCATCCTTGCAACTTCCATCATCTCGATCAGATTGGCAGGTCTGAGAAGCCTTACCTCCGCACGAATCATCGATTTCAAATCATTGAGATAAGTACTTTCAAGAACTTCCTCCGACAGCCCTTTTAATGGCGAAGCTAGGACCTCGAATCGTTCTTGATATTCTTCGACGGTGGTTTCTTGCCGTACGGCGAGAAACTTCTCGCACAGTGATCCCTCCATCCTCGATCGGAATCGATTTAAGAAGGCCATTTTGAATTCGTTCCAGGTACGAAATCTGAACCTATCTTCTACATATTGAAACCATGCTAAAGCTTTCCCCTCCATGCTCAATGCCACAACTTCTAATTTTTCTCCATCGTTCATCCTGTTCATCGTGAAATAACGTTCTGCTCTAAAATCCATCCATCTGGATCTACGCCTGAAAAAATCAGTAATTCTAACCTCCGATAAGCTCTATTCCCAAATGTCTCAGTCGTAGTTTCACCTCCGATGGTCTGTGAATCCCTCTCCTGCGACTGTTTGTGTTTTTCCTCCATTCGTGAAGTCGAACTCGAGCCTTCCCTTCATTCCATTAAATCCAGCTTCTCCATCATAATAGCCATTGTTTTCTCCAAACTTCCTATCTTCTGAACCTCAGTCCGAATAGCATCAATATCATGGCAGACCACATCCATTCTCTCCTCTAGTGCCTCAATTTTTTTTTGTGCCATTTTTTTCCCCAGAATAGAAAACTGCTCTGATACCAACTTGTTAGAACTCTCTCAGCAATTTTGATGAACTCAACTATTAGGCTAGGAAATTGACAGATGAAAGAAAACGGTATTGAAATCACTCTATCAATTGAATGAAAAATACAGAAAAACAGTAATTGATGCTAGGAATTCGAGAGCCTAGTCTCTCCCTTTTGATCTCACTATTTTCGGTACCCTTCCTATCCCTCCTCAATGCTATTTATAGCTGAAACATGATCTCAATCTTAAGCTCACAGCTAACAAACTCTACTAACCAACAACCTAACAAACTCAACCAACTTCCAGCTCATCTAACTAACTCCCTAATAACAGAAATAAGAAGCTTCCCCTGCAACTAATCTTTCATCCCATTGCTTAGACATTGCCGCACATATGTATTTTTAATCAATGGTCTATCAGTTCCATATTTTCCCTTCTACAACAAATTGCAATTACTGTCATACCCATTAAGTGCACAGATTCAAGGAAATCAAAGATCTCCAAGATCAAACAAGTACTGAAGAAATGAGAAAACTAATCCTTTTATTTTCTCTGTAATTGTAACATATACACATGGGGGAAATCAATACCTTTTCGCTGAAGATACTTTAGACTTTGAAGGCACCTTGGAGTATGCATTAAGTATCCTGGCATGAATAAAATTGGAAATACAGTAGTCTAAATATGAAAAAAAATAAATGCCATATTAAAAAATTGAAACCACCTATTTGCAATTAATGATTAATTAACAAATATAAGCAGCTCAATGGATAAGGCAATGTAGGTAATCATATCCAGAAGCACTAGTTCCCAAGAAATATGGAGTAAACTAACAGAAAATCTTCTTTCCTGTGCAGAAATTGCTGTACAATATAGAGGACAAAAGGAGAGGAAGAAGGAAGAAGTTCGTATTCATAAACACCTATGCTCATAAGTGAAACTCAAAATACATATACAGCATCTATGAAAACACCATAATCCCTTCAAACCATATGAAATCGTTCAACAACATTTCTGATAAGCTCAGATAGGCGAAATATTTCTATATAATTTCCATATAATATATTAGAGGAAAATCTCTTTGGCACGATAGACTCAAGTTTAGAACACCCTCATGCATCTGACGTCAATGCAGTAAATACAACCAATATTGAGTAACGGATAATATGGTTGCAAAGGGAAAAGGCATAAGACAAGATAGCATGTGATAGACAAATAATTTTACATAAAACCATGTTTCTCAATCCTTGGTTGCATCCACCAATTATCTAAGAAGCAGAATAAAGAGAGAAATAAACAATGTGGATCACTCTGACATTGATGAGAAACATGAATATTTGTTTTTGGTCCAAAATATTTATTTATATTTAATAGTTTTAGGATTAGATTAGATTTTATCTTATTTTATAAGGTTATATTTTTGGGAAAATTAACACTTAAGCATATATTAAACATCTTATTACCAATACATTCCAAGCAGTTTAGATTAGACAAAAACCTCTCATTAATCAGATTATATGCACCGTTTAATACCAGATTTGAGAATCCCTTATTTTCAGTAAACAAATTTGCCCTTCACGAGATTATAGGGATTAGGAGTTTCCATATTCAATGAGATAATTTTATTTATAAAAAAAAAAAAAAATTGTTGTATAATTTTTTTTTACAATCTAATTATATATTCATATTCGTCTAAATAAGATCTACAAAACGATATCAAATTCACTATTTTTTTATAATTAGTTTTAATTTTCACATTCATATTACAATCAACATGGTACTTCCAAAATTTTTAGTTTTCACATTTCATGTCATATTCAACATGGTACTTTCAGAATTTTTAGTTTTCACGTGTTATATTTAACATCAAAATCACATTATCAGTACGTCATATTATATTCAACACACATATAATTTGTTATATTATCAATATTAATTAATATTATTTTCTATTACATTTGATGTTATATTCAACATTTATGAGAAACAAAGAATGAAGCAATGTTAATGTTATAAGTAACATCCGCATGCATCCCAATTTAGAACTCCAAAAAAAAGGATTAATATCAATGAACATTGGTGTTATACGAACTATAAGGTATTACATGTAATATTTACATAAAATGCGATTCACATCTGCAAAAAAAGTGATTAATATCTCATTTTAAAGAGGACGATCCCCCGATAATTATTGTGTAAAAAATAACTTTTCAACAATAGGTTCATGATAAAATCGCATGTTTCATGTTTAACTTTTTCGATTGGAAGTTACCAGATTTGTTTCCATGTTTTTAGGAGTAATAAAAACTGAACTATAGTGCCGCATATTTTTAGAAAGTTACCAAATCTTATTCGCACATATTAGGAAGTTAAAATATCATTAAATAATGGTATATTTGACCGCAAAATGGCAAAAGGAGTGATCGGTGCAAATAAAACCTAGTAGGTTGAATTGGTAGTTTTCATACTAAAAAGGGACCCCTCGGTCAGTGCCCCTATATTTTTTAAGGATATTTATTTATTGAACAATGTTATTAGGATATTAATTTTGCCTTCTCATATGATTAGTTTACTTGAGTTATTTAGGATTCCGGTATGTTAATTTTCCTATAAATAGACATTATATTACCAGGGTTTGGAGAATCTAATAATATCATCGACTTGAAGCTTTGTGTTTTAGGCATGTGAATTATTGTGGATTCCTTGAAAGGGTAGAGCATCTTCTTTCTTTCTTCTCTTTTACCTACTCCCTCTCATACTACACAAATTTAGAATAAGAGCCCAAGCCAATCCATCTCTCTCCTTCTATTTTCTCTTTCTTCTACTTCTCATTCATTCACAACCTTCTACCTACACCAACAAGACAAAGACTGAAAGCTTGACCCTCTTCCATTGCGATTGACTTCCACGGTACCACTAACACATTCAGTTGGCCAGCTATCCAACCATCGACAAATAAAACACCATTGTTGTACCATCCCCTTCATCAGTAAAAGAATCTCAAGATTTGGAAGGGAAAAAAATGAAAGAAATAAAGGGGAAAATCCTAAAAATAAAATAAAAATTAAGGGAGCTTTTCTGTCAAGGTAACAGAAAAAGCTATCAATCCTTTCATTATTGCTGTCCCCAACCTCTGACCAAGCCATCCCATGTAGACAACCACTCTTATCATCGTGATCGTCTATATATTGACCTGTGTGGCTGCTGCTTTGGGTCTGTTGAAGATTTGGTTTGTCAACAGAACAGCACCTTTTTAGCACTGCTGCTTCTGAGGAAGCAAAAAAAAGGCCCGAAGATCAAATTCACAATGAGATTCTAAAACCCCTAGACCCGACCCACTTCTTTTACCCCCAACTCTATTTCCTTTTAAGCTCTTCGTTCCACATCAGACCTGTCCTCCCCCAATACATATCAAAGCAGAAATGGGAAGAATCATGTATTCATTGTGATTGTGATAAGCGCTCCCAGTTCACAGGAGTTATGACAGTAATGTTTTGCCACACGTTAGATACCGTCCACAAAAGTAACATCTCCTATAAATTACTTTAAAGCCCTAAACAACTCAGATGTCTGAGCAAAATCATCTGAAGTGAGGTAGAGAGAAACCCATCTAAGAACAGCTGGATGATCACAATACAATACGAGGAAGACAATATACCAAATGAGGTAGAAATTCTGTTTAACTTTAAATGATAAAACCACTAAAACATTCAGAACCATGTGCAAACTGATTAGTTCAAATTAGAAGAAGCCAACAACACAGACAAAAATCTTAACATGGTTTGCATGCTTTCCGATAGTCCATGGAACAGCAACCACTTCTCAACCAAGTTACTCCACCAGTAGGAAGCTAGGAAGCACGAGTAAGGGTGCAGGGATGTAGGTTCGGCGATTCGGCAATTTTTAAAATTTTAGAATGCTGGTGCGGCGGGGTCCGGGGAAGAGTCGAATCACATATTTTTGTTCACAAACAAAATTACGAAAATTAAACAACGCACTACACTTATTGCAACTTATTTATCAACAAAGTATGAAGCTGACGTACATCTTTATAATTTCATTTCATTGAGGTCAAATGCCTACACACACAGAGGAGTTGGGAAAAGAAAAGACTCTATGAAACCAGAGCAATATAACTGTGGGAAAGAACAATACCTGCTAAAGAGATTTGCAACCTCTTCACACTCGCGTGCATTGTAAAACCATATGCCATTTACCTCTTGAGATGCATTTCGATACAAGAGATATGGGACTTGGACTTCATACTCAAAATCTTCCAAGAGATTTTCTACCAAATTGTCTGCTCAAAAAAGAAGAAAAATGCAGCCAATTGATTTTAAATTTACCTTTTCTATGCTCAAGTAAAATGCAACACTAAATTATGTGCAATCATATCAAGATGATCAATTTTGAAAAAAAGAACTGGAGATCATGGAAGTCTTTTATTTCCACATCAAAATGCATTAACCCAGTACCAGTTGTATTGACTATTGAGAATAAGTAAAAATTATTTGTTGTGATCCACAATATTGTGCTTCTTGCTTGGGTAACCAGGGAAATGGAGTGGGCAAGCTCTTCGGAAGCTTTCCAAAGGCATTGATTTTTGGTTATAGGAAACAGAGTTACCAGAAAGAATATAATTCTCCTTAGAGGATTTGATTTACGGTGCAAAAAATAGTAAGGTAAAATTGTTAACCCTAACTTTAAAAAACGATGAAAAAAGAAAATGAGAAAGTTTGTAAATAAAGAACATTTGTCGGGATTATGATGAATTTGTTGCGGTACACAATAAGAATAAATTATTTATATTGAGAATAGGTACAAATTATTTGTTGTGATACACAATATTGTGCCTCTTGCTTGCGCCTACTAGCAGGTGAGCACACCCTTATGGTAACCAGGGAAATTGAGTGTGCAGGCTCCTCAGAAGCTTTCCCAAAGGTATTGGCTTTTTGGTTATAGGAAACAAAGTTACCAGAAAGAATGTAATTCTCCTACGAGGATTTGATTTGTGGTGCACAAAATATGAAGTTAAAATGTTAAACTTAACTTCAGATAAAAAGGAAAGAAGAAAATGAGATAGTTTGTAAATGAAGAACATTTGTCAGGATTATGATAAATTTTGGATCCTGAATGTTTTGAGGTCCCTTCACTCTTAAAGTAACATTCGATAAGAAGCTGATTTACTCTATTTGCACGGGTCACAGACTACAGCAAAAGCAATCTGCACCCTCATCTCACAGGTCACTAAATGACTCCAACTTGGGTAGGCATGGAAGAACTATGTTGGAGTAATTCATCGACACCAAAACATTGAAGTCTTATATAGACTTTGGTGGAAGCATTTAAACGGGATTCAATTCTTGACAAAAAAAATGAGGACGCTTGATGCAAAGAATTGCCTACCCAGAGGAAGCCCAAATTGTAGTCGATTTATGGCGTAACTAGCATATACCCCGTGCCTAAGGGTACTAATTTTTATTCAATGTGTTAACTTAATAACAACACAATGATAAATGGGTATCACAAGTCGAGGTTCTTATACTTAGCATGACAATTAATATCAACACCTTTGAAATTCAGCACCTACGGCACTGATCTCATAGGTAATGATTCCAACTTGGGTAGACATGGAAGAAATATGCTGATATGATTCATCGACTTTAAGTTTATGAGACTTTGGTGCAAACATTTAACAGAATCTGATTATTGACAAAAAAATAAAAAATAAAAGGATGATTCTCTTCTCATGTCATGCATGAGGCAATGCACTGCCTACACAAGAGGAAGTCCAATTGCAGTTGATTTATGGGATGAAGATCTCAGTAAACATTCTATCCCTATATAGTTGTCAAATGCTCCAAGTGTCAAGGTCTTTTCGAGCCTAGACACAAAGTGAGATGCTCACTTGACTGAAGTGGGTCACACAATATATGAAATATATAAAAATATATTAAGTTATACATAATAATAAAGATATAACTATTACTGAATTTAATTATATAGCTTTTATTATTACAATACTTTCAATGTCATACCAATTGAACCACATAAAAAATGAGCTACTTCAAAATATTATAATCGTCAAATACTTCCATTTATCAAAAAGTCCAAGGGACTAAAGTCATCCAATGATTTAAGAAAAATACATTACATGTGCCAAAAATAAATAAATTAAAAAGATCAAAATCTATGTAACCATAATAATAGAATTAGACCTTCCTAATTGAAACATTGAGCTTCATTCTTTTGTAATTAAGAGATGCATGAGAGTTCTTTGTAATTTGGTATGAGCCAAGTATCCAACACACTAACCTTATCGTGTAACAATTCAACTCAATAAATGGTGTAAGACAAGAAGATGAAACTATATTAAACAACTTCAATCAGGCGCGCCTTTCTTGATCTGGTGCTTTGGCTCCCTAGGGGGGCGCCTTGTTGAATGTTCCTCACCTCAGGATAACAAGGCTCCTAGGCATGTCTTTAACAACTATCCCCTAGATCTCCCAAACTCTTCCAAACATCTATAGAGATCTCATCTAGTTCTACTACTTTTCAATTACTCATCTTCCTTAGTGCTAGACGAAGTTCTAAAATCCTAATTTTCCTATGGAACTCGTGTATACTACTGGGTCTTTGATTATTTCCAAGTAACATATATAATATGGGATTTGACTTTGAAAATAAGGATAGCCTACATTATGATGTTTGTCTCTTGCTAATCGCCAGCATCAAAATATCAAACAACTAAATTTTTATATTAAATTGTTAATCATGAAAAATTTCAATGTTTTAAATGCATTTTGTTCCTAATGTTATGAAGTGGGAGAGAAGGGTTGTCATAATGGAGGTTTTGAATAAGATGCCCTTTTATTTTTCATTTTTTTTTATGTAAAAAAGGTAATAAGAATGAGAGGTATTAAGCTTTTTATCATCTTGGTGTCGAGCTATTTTTCGCAAGACCTCCCTGACAGTATCGTCACCGCAATAGAGCCTTCAATTCTTTCTTGAAACAGATACGGATACGTAGTGAAAGAAGGTGTTGCCACTATAGTATAAGTTATTGTGATAAGTAACACGGAGAATCTCAAAAGGAAGGAAAACCAAGGTGGTGAGGGACAATGTATATACTTGGAAACATAAACCTACGCGTGCAATTAACTTATAAAAGGCACTAGCCAGACTTGCCCAGGGCTCGCCCAAACGCGGGGTGGTCTAAATGTGCCTCACGCCTCATGAGAAAAACGTACATTTTTTTCATCTTAGCATGTGCTTTTGCCTATTGGGCCCCTTTAGAAGAATGTTATCTAGTTTGTGCATGTGCTTTTGTCTGTTTGTACCATAACATTTGTAGAAATTTTAATGGGCCTAACTCACTCTCAAAAGATGCCTTGTAAGAGGAGGATTACCCTTGGCTTTATATATAGCTCAGGATCAGGGAACACAAGCGATGTGGGATTCAATACGCCCCCTCACGCGCAGGGTGGACTTTGACAAACCACTACGAATGTATATCGGAAGGCCCAACATCAATGTGGGATTTAACACGCCCCCTCACACGTAGGGTGGACTTTGACAAACCACTGCGAACGGATATCGGGGGGCCCATCATTGATGTGGGATTTAACACGCCCAACATCAGACAAAAGTCTGGCTCCTATACCATGGAGAAATTTTAATGGGCCTAACTCACTCTCAAAAGACGTCTTGTAAGAAGAGGATTGCCCTTGGCTTTATATATAGCTCAGGATCAAGTAACACAAGTGATGTGGCATTCAGCAACATTATTTTAGGGTCACCCCCTCCACTAAATTTACCGTCAATAAGTCATTCTTAATTATCTCAAACAAAATTTTCTTAAGTTTACCTTTCTCCCTTGTAGCACCTATAGGTCCTGCACCCCACTAAATATCCATGAAATTTTATTTTTTACAAGAAAATTCACAATCGCATCTTACTAGTTCCCCTCACCCTGCCTCAGGGTCACCAGCTCATCCTGCATTCTAACATAACGATTTGAGTGTTGAGTGTCTATTACTCTTATTATCCATTGAAAAATTTTCATTCAAATATGTCCTCCCACATAGAGTGAGACCTAAACAATTTAGATTATCTAATAGAAATATGAAAGATTACAGGTGAATATAAAACAACACAGATAACCAAAACCAATACTAACCTGTGTTTCTCCTGTTCATTACAATGAACTGGAACCGAGGCTGGGTACTCCTGAAAAATCCCCATAAAAAACTTGTTCGACATAACCATATGTCACATCAATAGAAAGCATAAGAATCCGACCAGCCCAAATCGAAGTTACATTACCGTATATCCATACACAAAAACCAACATGAAACACATCTCAACCTTAAAAAAAAAATCAATTCAAAATCGGAACTTCTTCATAAACGCAATGCTTACCTCTTAACAACAAACAAAGATCCTTCCACATCCTTACGACTCTGCAATAAGACAGATCACGAAGAACAACAAAATGATCATATAATGTACATAAATACACAAAACACACGTATATGTATGAATATACCCATTGGCTGAGCTCAATATTGAATACGTAGAAAGTGACATGAGCCGCAGTGATGAGAATTTCTTCGACGAATGGATCGATTCGTTGAAGGACAGTCAAATTAAGAATCTGTGTGCTCTGTCGGTCAAGATTCGGCATCAATTTGCCACTGTGAGACATCTTCGCTCACTTTATTTATACTTGTCTATGTATGTATATGTATATCTCACCCCGCTAATTGAACAGAGCCCTAGAGTTTCGGGAGAGCTGAAGAGGCGAACTCCCAACACAACCGGCGGATGATCAACGACAGAGGCATAGGACAAGTACAAAAACTCGGTTAACCGTGAGACTTGTTATTTAATTTTATTTTTTTTGGGTTCAAAAATATAGAATTCGATTTTAGTGGAATTCGAATTTTTTATTTTCGTTGAATTGCAAAATTCCTTGAGGGTGCGGTAAGTGATTTGAAAAATCAAAAAAAATTGTAAATGATAAGGATTTTAAAATTGTGAATTTTGAAATCTCTTTATTTACAGATTTCTTGTTTAGATAACTATTTTAAATGAAGAATTTAATCGTATAATTTTATAATTTTTTTGTTTGGATAACCACCATCACCATCGTGGGGAGCACGGTCGACGGTTAGTGGTGGCGGTAGTCGGCAGCTAGTGGTGGTGGCGGTCGACGCCGGTGGCCAACGATAGATGGAGGTGGTTGGCGACAACGACGGTCGGTGGCGGCGATGGTTGTATCTGAAATTCTTGCTTGAATGAATTTGTAAATGACACATAAAACAAAAAGATTTTGAAATCTTCTATTTACCCTATTTTTTAAATACAATAGATTTTACAAATTTTTCTTAATAAATATCCAAACAAGAAATTTATCAAAAAATAATTTTGAAATTCTTTGAACAAATCAAATTCATCTCCCAAATTCCTTACCCAAACGTAACCTGAAAATTAGTGGGATTTGATAAATGTTTATTCCTATATTTTTTTTAGGTTTTTTTTTTTAAAATTTTAAAGTTATCTTTTATTGTGCTGTGAATTACAAAATATGTATATATAATCTTTATATCTATTATACAAAACAATATGGACCTAAGGGTATGTTTAGTTGGAATGACAAAAAACGAAAAAGAGAAGGAAAAGGAAAAGGAAAATTTATTAATCTATTGTAGAGAAAAAATCATTTTCCCTAATATATTTGGTTGGAGGAATAATGCTAATTTTAATATATGTTTTCTCCAACTCCATTATTTTCATCCCATATTGGGGGAAAGAGGCATGAAAGGGTTTTTTTCTCTCTCTTTTTTTTTTTCTTTTTCATTTTTCACTTTTATCAAACACAAAAAAAAAAAAAAAAAAAAATCATTTTCCACCTCATTTTGTTTTTTATTTTCCCATATTTGATTGAAAAAATGAAAAAGGAAAATGACAGGATAATATTTTTATTTATTATAAAAGAAAAATTATTTTCTCTAATATTATTTGGTTAGGAAAGAAAATAAAAGAAAGAAAAATAATTTACTTTAATGCAATTTACTATTTTGTCATCATATATTACAAAAATAAATTAAAAAATCTATTATTAAAAGTATAATTGTAATTTGGATATTTTTAACTATTTTTCTTTCATTTTTTTTTTAAATTTGTGAGGAATTTTTTTTTTCAAAAATTGTGTTTTATCCATTTTATTTTATTTTTTTCTATTTTTTATCTAACTAAACATGATTTTTTTTTCATTTTCTACTTTATTTTTTTTTCATTTGTTTTCCATCCAACCAACGAGTTTTACACAGCCCTCCGTCATCTGATGTCTCAAATAAGGGATAAGACCTTTTTGATCCCTAAGAAATGTCTCGGGTGTCTAATTGGCCTATGAAAAATGCAATTCGACAATTTAACTCTTGACATTTCAAAATAGTGTCCAATTGGCCCCTGAGGCAGATTCCGTTAAGTCAACTAACGGTCAACGTTTCATTAAGGGTATTTTAGTCTTTACGCGTACATTGGAGTTAATTTTGAAAAGTTAACTAAACTTAAGGGGTCAAAATATTTTTTTTTTATCTTTCTTTCTCAATTGAAAGAACATAATCATTTTTTTTTTTTTTATTTGGTCTTTCTTTCTCAATTGAATAACAAATTATGGGAACAACAATTTTTTTTTTTTAATTATGGGAACAACATATTTATGAGAACAAAACAACTTTTTTTTTTGAAATATTATTTGATTTTTTTTCATTAAAAATGAAATTAAAAACCCCAAAGAATATAAAAGAAATGACATACTCAACCAAACCAAATACAAATCTATAGGAAAGAGAAAATAAGAACAATTTCTTTATATTCTAAGAATTTTGTGCTAAAAATAAGCGAGCAGAATATAATCATATTTTTTTTTTCGCTCCCATATTAAAACACAACATCAACACGAAAACGAACATCAACATCAAAACGAACACCATCACCAAAACGAACATCAACACCAACGAACACCACCACCAAAACGAACAACACTACTAATGAACATCGAAATCGAAAACAAAGGGTTTCGATTTCGATTTCGATTTCAAAATCGAAACAGGAAATCGATTTCAAAATCAAAGAACACCGTCGAACATCGCCACCAAAACGACGAACACTATCGACACTGCCGAACATCGCCACCAAAACGACGAACACCATTGAAATCGAACCTAGGGGTTTCGATTTCGAAAAAAATTCGAAATCGAAACCCCTAGATTCGATTTCAATGGTGTTCGTCGTTTTGGTGGCGATGTTCAGGAAGATTTAAAAAACAAACAATGAAGAGAGATGCAAGGGAAGATTTAAAAAACTCTTACAGACAACATAAAATATTCCAACATAACCACCCAACAATGAGCTGTGGGGGAGCCCAAGCAAGTAATGCAGTAAACTCGAAGAGACTGTTCAAGTGGAATTCATGTGTTGTTTAAGGGTTTATTTTTTGAGGTTAAACCAAATCTAAGAACACCCATCAAATGAATGGTTCCTCATTTTATCCCTCTGAATCTACCACTAGAAAAACACAAGAATAAACCACAAATTATACACATTCTCATCCTCCACCTTTTGTTTTATCAACTGTAACATCTCAATCCAAAAGGCAGAATCCTATCCCGCAACAGATTTTGTGTATATAGTAACGCACATCACTAAATACCCAATATTAACACTAATCCTACCATGTAAATATTATTCTAATCAACTGGAAAAAAAAATCGAAAACTAGTTGCAGTAACATAGAAAATAAAATCAGTAACGGATACATATAGAAACATATTATACCAGGAATAGAAGAATTTTGTTTGGATCGGCGCTTCTTCTTTTTATCCTTGCTATTATCAAGAACCTGTTGATCTCCAGTTCTGTCAACGCGAGGCTGCTCAAAAACCACGCCTTTCATACTTCTACCGAATTGATTTTGGATGCTATTACTTGGCAAAACAAAATCGAATTGAATGATAAACATGACAAGAAACAAAGTAAGCAAAACAAAAAAGATAAAAGAAAACCCTAATGTAAGCTAAAATACGAGGTAGTTGGCCATCTTCCTATCAGTAAAAAATATCGACGGAAGAGATCGAGAAAGAGAGAGAGAGCAGCCACAGTAGCAAGGTTTTTGAGCAGGGTTTCGAAATCGCAACCCAAACGAAACCAAATCGAAACCCAATCGAATTGGGTTTCGATTTCGAAGTCAAAACCCTGTTTCGATTTGATTTCGATTTCGATTTGGGTTGTGATTTCGAAATTGAAACCCAAACGAAACCCTATCCCCACTTCCCTTAATTAATCGAAGACGAAGAAGACGCAAACGACGATGCAGGTGAATGAAGACGCAGAAGACGAAGACGAAGAACACGCAGGTGAAGACGCAGACGAAGATGGCGAAGAAGACGAAGACGACGCAGGTGAACGAAGAATCGGAGCACGCATCGCCGACGTGGCAGAGGGATCGAAGGTGAACGAAGGATTGGAGAGCAACGGCGAAGAGGAAGAAGACGATCTGGGAAAAAAAATTAAAGAAAAAAATATTTTTAACCCCTTAAGTTTACAAAATATGTAAATAGGTCCCAATCTATTAGTAAGAATGAAATGACGTATGTACTCTTGGTCAAACGTCTTGGTCAAACGTCACGTGTTTGTCATGTGACTGTTTCCATCCATTTTTCCTCAATTTTGTTAACAGAATTCACTTGAAAGGCCAATTGGATACTATTTTGAAATGTTAAAGGCTAAATTATCTAATTGCATTGTTTAGAGACCAATTAGACAACCGAGATATTTCTGTTGGACCAAAAAAGTCTTTATCCCCTCAAATAATAAAGAACATTCGAGATCAATTATAGCGGCATCCCACCTGCACACACCAAACCACCTCTTGACTCATTCTACAGCACCTTCCCAAACAATTAAGCTTCCTCTGAGCCATCATCTTTACCATGTGATCCTCCTCCATTACTATTGTCGACCATGGAATTGCCATCACCACTATCAAATCCACCCCTGAAATATCGTCGTCGTGCCATCCTCCCCCTTTCACATTTGCAAAACCCTAACAACATGACTCGACCTTCTCACAACCAGGCCACCTTTGTCTCCACCGCTACCACTGTGCTTTAGCCAGATCTCACTCCATTTTTTTATTCTCGCTTAAGATTTATATCGATCTCATAGTCCATTGCATCGAAGGTGCCATTAACATTATTACAGCTTACCTACTACCACTAGATATCGCTCTATTCTCTCTATTGATATAGGATCTATACCACATATCAGCATCCCATTCTCCATCACCTTCGGCATCGGAGAGCAATTGCAAGTACCCCAATCTTACTTTCTATATTTATTTTTAATTTTAATTTATTTGTTTTAGGCACATTAGTTTTGATAATTGCGAGTTTATTTCCTTCACTTATCTATGATTTTTTTCAACCTCTATGTTTTTCTTCAGATTCACTGTGTCTGTTGGCCAACATAGGATGAAAGTGATGGTTTTTTCCCCTAAAAATTGAATTATGTTCTTTGTTTGTAGGATTCATTAGGTGTTTGTGTCCTGATTCATCTAAAATTTTGTCTCCAATTGTTGCTTTTTTATTATGTTTTAGAGCATTTGGGAACTCTAAAATTGCACACCACCTGTTTGACTAGGGGCGTCAATGAATATCACAGCGCCTTAACTAAAATGAACCAATGTTTATCCTAGATGTTTTAATGGACAATTTAATGTTAATGTTTTATGCAATTAATGCGTTTATTGAGTGATTTCAAATAAAAATTTCGTTTGAAAAAATAAGAAAAAGATTGAATCGTAAAAGATAATGATTGTTGAAGCTTTAAGACTTGTTTGATAATCAAATTAAGCACTTAAAACTTATTATATTAAGTACTTAATTAATTAAGTTTGTTTGATAAATGTAATTAGAATCACTTAATTAATTAAGTTAACTTAAAAATTAAGTTAAAATGTAAGTAAAAAATTAAGCAAAACATATTTCACTTAATTTTGTTGGGGTATTTCATTGAAGATCTTAATTTTAAGATCTTTTTTTATTTATTAACAATAATGTCAAAATTGTTGGATTTTTTTTAATCAATTTAACTGATATTATTATTTTTTTTATGAATTTATTCTTATTAAGATCAATATTATAAAATATAATTTTCTTAACTTTATTTTTTTGTTTTTAGTTTTCTTTAGTTTTTATTTTTTTCTAATATTAAATTCAATTTTTTCATTTTCAATTTGATTTTTTTTATTTTTTTTTTAAATTTGTTTCTTTTTCATTATTTTTAAATATCTTATTTTTCTATTTTGATTCAAAAGAAGCAAAAATAGAAAAAAAGTAATAAAAAATATATAATAGAAAATAAATCAAAAACAAACAATTAGAAGGTAAAAAGTAAGAAAGAAAAAAGAAAATGAAACAATAGAAAATGAAACAGTCAAATAAAATAAAAATAGAACCCAAAAATAAATAAATAAATAAATTATAAAAGAAAAACATAGGCAACATAAAATAATACTAAGAAAAAATAAAACAAGCAATAAAATAATAAACAAAACATGTAATAGTAAACTAAAACCAAAATAATAAAAACTCAAAAAAAAAAAAATAGAAAATAAAACCAAAGAGTGTTAAATATAACACAAAATAAAATTATTTTGATTCAATCGTAGTTATAGTTATGTAAATTAAATAATTTTCAGCATTCTAATTTTATATTTATCGAACAAATAAAAAAATTAAACACTTAAATTTTCAGTACTTAAAATTTTAATTTTATCAAACAAAAATTATTAGCATTTAAAATTTTAGCACTTCAAATTCAACACTTAAAAATTAAGTGGTTATCAAATATGTCCTTACAAAAACGATATTTTACAAAAGATTCAAGATGGTTGCAAGCAAAGAAATTGAAGAATTTTTGGAGCAAAAGAAAGATTTTTTGTATTTCTAGGTGAAACAACTCAATACCATTATGTTATTAATGAAACCAGATTAGAATCATGCACGACGCTTAAAATTGAGTATTCTTAGGCATACCATGATAATAAGTGATAGATTTAAGATCTTAAATTTTTTTCATAACGTGTTAATTCAAGAAAATATTTAAAAATATGACAAAAAAAGAAGACCAAGAAAAGCAATACATGAAAGGAAAAGTTTATGGTCAAATTGGTTAACCTATGGAATCAATTGATCGACTAACAAGATTAGTAGCTTGTGAGGAAAAACCACTGGCCAGAACAGTCGACTACTCAGTCGACTGACCGGAGATGACAACAGTCATAAAATGAACTACTATAAGAGGTCAGTTGACCGACGTGTCAATATTCAGTTTTGTTTAATTGATTCATTTTTCGATATCTTCAACCCAAATCCTATGGTTTTGAACGTTAGAAAACCTGATTTCAAGAGAATTTGAGTATATTTTATATATCTATCACATATTTTGAAAATCCTATTAATTGGTCCTTATATTAATTAATTCTATGAGTTTAATTAGTAAAACTATTTTTTATATTTAAAAATTTTGAATTAAAGAAGTTCTTGGGACTAAATTAGGTTTTTCAAAGAGTATTTTTAAATCAAATACATCTGATTTGAAAGTGTATTTTATATGGAGTCTTTATGTGTCATAAACGGTCATATGTTTTGAAAAATAACCGTATATAGACATACTTTGAAATCTATATAATAAGACTTGTGTTTTTCAATTAAAAACAATCAAGAGTAAGAGTTTTAATCAGCTATATTGGTAAGAGAGAATTATTTTGTTGAGAGTATTTTCAAGAGAAAAAATTTGCTTTGAATAAATCATTGATCTTGCTATTTCTAGATTTGAATCTTTCGTATAATATTCTAAAAGAAATCCCAGTGATATTGTTCTTAATTACTTACTCAATATTATTTGTGCTATAATTGAGTTATATTCTTAAAATTGAGCTAGTAGTATTTTATGTGAAAAATTGTCTTCTATTTAGAATATCTTGAAAATCTTGTTAAACAATTTTTTGCTTATGAAATTTGATTTATATTATTTGTGTGCTTAAATTGAATAAAATCAAATTTGTTTTATCACGTAGTTGTATTTCTAACGTAGTTCTATCATATAGTTTATTAAGACATTACGCAAGCATATATTGTATTGAGACGACAAAAGTTCCTATGAGAAGAAATTTGTATTTTTTTTTATTTGTGAGTGTGAGTAGATTAAACACATTTGGGTCAGTGTCTAATTAGAGTAGATATGTTTGATCTTTAGTCTGTGAAAATGATTATATTTGATTCTACTTGTAATAAAATTAAGTTAATCTTACGCCTGGTAAAAAAATAGGGTTCTTCCTTAGTCCGTGAAAAGGAAAATTGTAAAGGTTTGATTTCTGAACTTGGAAAAGAATTAGGTTAATTTTCAGTCGGTGAAAAATATTGTAAATGTTTGGTTCCTACCTGGGAAATAAATCAGGGATTAGTGGATTGCGAAAACTCTGTGGAGCTCAAGGGGCTGGACGTAGGTAAGAGTAGCTTACCGAACTAGGAAATCGTTGTGTGCATTTTTTTTGTTTCTTGTTGTTTGGTTGTGCACTTAGTTAAATACATGATGCATCCCCAAATTTCCAAAAGACGGAGAAAAGAGGAATATGCAATTTGGTTTCCTCCTCTCAAATTCGTTCATCTTTAGAAAAAACAATTTCAGTGGCTTTTTTAGACGTCGGTTTTGAAAAACATTTCTTTGTGCCGAAATTTGTTTTAAAAAATAGAGTTACTACGTAACATTGAGTTAAATGGTGTGTTAGGTCACTAGGATTTTTTAAAAATTATTTTTTTAAATGGCCCAAATTTTTTACTCAAAAATGTTTGGTCTTAACCAGATATACCTTTAAAGTTTGGAGGTCGATTATGCTCGAGGAAAGTATTAGGCACTCCCAAGACGGTATCTAAGTTTAATAAATCTTTAAATCAAAACAAGTCAAAATACTTTTCTTCTGTTTTTGTTAACACACTAATTCCCATTTATGTTATTTTTTAACTTTTATGTAAGAAAGGAAAATGCTTTCAAACAACAAAACAACGACAATTAAAACAACAATGAATAAATATCAAATATCCTCCTTTTAGACCATATATCAAAAATGGAAAAATCAACAAGTTTAGCCCCAGGGGGATAAAAAAATTGATTACTTTGAAGGGGTTACTTTGTTTATGAAAGATCAAAGGTTGCGTTTGGGTAAGGGATTTGACAAATCTATGGGATTTTGAAATCCCATCAATTACCAAATTCCTTGTTTGGATAATTATCAAAATAACAAAATGAACAACTCTCAAAAGATGAAATCAAAACACAGCCAAGAACAAAAGCGATAATCCAAACAAGAAATCAGAACACAGCCAAGAACAAAAGTGACAAACAAGAAATCAGAACACAGCCAAAAACAAAAGCGATAATCCAATTTCTCTACAATAATCCAATTTCGATTTCTGCGAATTTCCAATTCCAAATCCGATTTCTACGAAATTGCGACAAACGACAACAAAAGCCAAAAATCGCAGTCGACGAACAAGAACAAGAAATTGCAGTCGATGAAAAAGAAGACGAAGATTGGAGATCGTCAAAGCCCTACACCTAAATCGCAGTCAACAAACAAGACAACGACGGAGATGAAGAACACGAACCCTAGATCGACGACAGAGACAAAGAAGATGACAAACCCTAGATCGACGATGGAGATGACGATGACGACGACAGAGATGACCAAGAAAAAGACGATGACGGTTAGGTCATCTACGATGGTCAGGAGCGAACGATAGTCAAGAGCAGGAAGAGAGGATTTGTCAAATTCCACCTCTCTCAAAGGAATTTCCAAATCTTCTTTTTACCACTATTTGGAATTTGTAGGAATTTTACAATTCTTTCCCTCTTAAAAACCAAACAAAGAATTTGTCAAAAAAGGATTTTAAAATCTTCTAAACAAATAAAATCCTCCCTAGAAATCCTTTACTCAAACACAACCTAAAAATATCATTTTTAAGAAGGCCCTTTCTTTTTAAGAATCTTTTGGAAAAAGTTATTTTTTAGAAATGGAAGAAGTTTAAACAAATGAAAAAAAATATATACATTTTTTTAAAAAAATTTTGGTAAAGACATAAATGAAATTTAAGAGAGCTTTCTTAGAAAAAATCCATTTTTACAAAAGACGTGTTTTGAAAACCAAGTTTGGAAGTTTTTAGAAAAAAATAAGTTAAAAAAAAAATATTTTTAAGAAATTCCTTTTTGAGAAGAAACTTAAAAAATATTTTTGAGAACTAAAGTTTTGTTTTTTTTTCCATTTTTTTCTTGCTTTGGTTTATTTAAGGAAAAATAAGGACAAAACATTTACAAAATGAAATATATATTGTTTTTATCAACACCACCTCAACCAAACCCACTTGCTTCGGCAAGATTATGTTTTTGTTTTGTTTTTTTAGCTTTCTTCTTTTTCTTTAAGGAACATAAATAAATAAATAAATATTGTCAATCCTATCCATAGCTAAGAAAGAAGAAACATCTCTAGACAAGACCACATTTGTCCCATGAGGAATAGAGGGTCTCCTTTTATTCTACCTTTTTGCCCTGAGAGACTTGACTTAGATTATATATAGTGTCAGTTCGAATACTCAATATATATATAGGGTGCCAGTTCATGGTTTGAGATTTAATGTCAGTCTATGATCTAGACTAAAAAAAATAGTGTGAGATCAAAATCTGTGACTTAGTGTCAGTCAATGGCCTAAACTAAAAGAAAAGAAAAATGGTGTGAGGCCAAAATTTGTGACTTAGTGCCAGTCAATGGCCTAGGCTAAAAAAGAGAAAAAATGTCAAGCCATGGGCTGTGACTTAGTGTCAGTCCATGGCCTAGACTAAAAAAATGTAGGAAAAGTAAAGTGTGAAAAGGTGCAGAGCAGGAAAGTAAATGACAGAAAAGTAAGGCGCAGAAAAACGTAGAATAGAAAACTAAATAGTTAGCGGTTAGTGTTATGTTAGTGGTTTGTTTTAGGGTTTGTTTTCTTGTGGTTTTGACAAACAAAGATGATATGAGAGGGGGTTAGGGAAAACTTACCTTTTTAGGGAATATGTCTTTCCCTAAGTGCTCTACCTTTTTCTTCTTCGTTCTTTTCTTTCTTTCTTCTTCTTCTTCCTCCTTCTTCTTTTCTCTTTTGTTGTTCTTTCCTATATTTTAGGTTGGTTTTTAATATGGGGTAAGGAAATATGAAAGGGTGTCTTTTTGAGAATTTCTAGAGAGAGAAAAGGGTTGGAAACTGGATTTTCGGAACCAAGGAGGTGGAGTTTTCAGATGTGTTTTTGAAGGGAGGAATAATAGCCTTTTCAAAGGCAAGATCTAACTTTGAGCTTTCATGAGTGCTCAACGCACATAACACTACAGGATAAACGTTTCATGATGGCAACCACCCTCCTATTGCATGAATTTAACACTTTAGACCCCCTAAATTTAGTATTTCATGTATAGGCTTCAAAATCCACCCCATTAAGTCTTTACACTTATAGAAATGACCTAGGGATGCTCACAAATGACTATTGGCACTCTAATGAGGAATCCAAGGCTTCGGCCTATTCCCAGGAGGTGCAAACAAAGTAAAATTGGTGCTTTGGGCACCTTTTATCAATTAAAATACATTTTTTTATTTTTCGTCAAATTATCTTGAAAATCATGAAATTAAAACATCAAAAATATTATTGAATGTCCAATTTTTCAATATAAAATATTTTCGGCCGTCAATTCGACAAAATCAACAAAAATACAATTTTCGGGGTCAAAATGCAAAGTAGATGTTAAAATCAAAATTTCTTAAAATTAAAGGCTGAAAACCAAAATTAAATATATATAAAATGTGATATACCTTGAAAATCTAATTTCAATCTAAACAATTTTGCACAGAATTATATAGGATCATGTAATAAACATCATTTTACTTAGATAATATGACAATTTGGCACAAAATTAAATCTCATAACAATTTGGCATAGAATTATACAGGATCATGGTCTTGCTAATATGCATTGTATAGAATCTGTATCATATATTGATATATAGTATTAAAATTGCTTAGAATTAGTTAGTCATCATGATTAAATTTGAGGATAATTGATATATATACTTGATCTCTACTGATGATTTTCTTTCAAGTATGTTTCAAAGAGTTTCAGATTATAAAATAATCCACGGATAAACAAGTATTCATTTGCCAAAACTCAAATTTTAAGTCAAGAATAAGAATGATATTGATTCAAGTAGATAATTGATTAGAGTTGAATCTTCAATTAACTCAGTGGTAAAATAATCTCATTTTTGTATGATTATATGAAAAATTTATGTGATGTGGAATTGTTATTGAAAATCTTATTTATATAAATTGACTTGCATCTTTATGAATATCATGCTTTGATTCTATGCCGACATGGAATTCTAGTGTTTCTTAATATTGTCTTATTGCTTAAAACTGAGTCATATGATGGTTATTATATTTCTCATATCACAAGTTATTAATAAATATTTAATAAAATCAATATTTAGCATGATTTTATTGACCGCATATAGTATGAATTCAAACTTACATGATTGGAATCGCTCGATGAAATTATGTTAATCTATTTTTAATACTATCTGTACGATCATTTGAATATATATGATATATCAATCTGTTAATAATGTTGTATGTGGATATCTTTATAGGAATTAAGCGTTTAGCATATATCTAATGTATCCTATTTTTAAATGATTATTATTCTGGAAGGGTGATCGCACTGTATTTTGTGCGATCTAATACCACAAAACTAAATTTTGTTAATCTTCTAAATAAATTAAACTATTAGAAATTAAGTTATTTTATTTGTTTTTCTCGAACTTTGAAAATGAAACAAAACTGTATTAATTTGGAGCAAAACAGATGAACGATGAACCGAATGCAAATATGAACAGTGCCCTTGCATACGTGAACAATGCCGTGAATAGTATTCGCATGTTAAATGAACAGTTCCTCTATTTTGTTCATTTGTTCACGTTTGTCCACCCTCTCATTTTGACCATTTTTTTTTCTTTTTCTTCTGGTTTTCTTGGTCCATTTCTCTTGCCCAATCATATAGGTAATGAGGAAGGATATCTTATTTAAAGAGAAATCGAGCAAGCCAAGGGGAGCTCCAATTTTTCTCATTTTTTATTTTTAGTTAGGTTTTGTAAATAATTTTTCTTTCTCCATCCCCTTCTTCATTCTCTCGAAGGAGAAAGCCAAGAACATATAGAAAAAAGTAGTAATGGCATTTTTGAAGGTTGTGCTTGAGAAAACGTCATTCCAAATGGCAATGTACAACTAATCCTCTTTCTACCGGGCTAGGACTTTGGCGAAGTATTTTGTTATTATGTAATATTGAATTTATCTATATCATTGAAGGATTTTGTGTAATAATTGTATGATAAGAATCTCGTTCTTACCTTGACATTATCGTGATGGGATTTATTGTTAAAATATTATTGTAAAGATTTTGGTTTAGATCCAATTACTACTAGAACATTAGATTTTGTATTTGTGATCTAAATCTAATGATCATACAATAGTTTTCATGGGAATTGATTATTGTTCTTGATGGTTCATACCTAAATTTTAATTCACCTTAGATTACTTAGATTAGTGTAGTGTAAAAATTAAATACCGAAGATAGATCATGCCGGAGAATAACAATCAATATCTTTCTGAGTTTCGCCTTGTAGTTAGAAACACTCGTTTAGCCATATCCAATTGGAATAGAAAATACAAGAACAACATAATACTCAAAATACTAAATCCATAATCCCTAACCCGTTATTCTATTTTATTTTGTTGGTAGACTTAATTTTATTTTTCTTTTATTAAAAAGTCAAAATCAAAACTCGTTTTCTCCAAGGAAGGAATAATAATAAAAAAATCAATAATTACAATATCGATTCCTATGATTCGACACCCATACTTAAGAACACTATACCACAATATTTTGTGCTTAAATAAGGTATTAAATTTGAGCGATCAAAGGGAGATGGAATTTTATGAGATAATATATTTAATATGCAATTATCTATGTTTAAAGTGTGCATTTGATATGTCAATGGGTTCATAAATTATCTATATTATTGGTAAGATATATGTTCCATGCTGTAGTGCGCTAACGATTACATGATTTTGATTCTATCTAAAGGGGAGTTGTCAATTGATATCATGAAATGAAGTATGTTGACTTATTTGAAAATATATGATTTTAGAAAATATTGAGAAAAGTTGTATGATGTTTTAAAAGAATGTATTTGTTCTTAAAAGAATGTATTTGTTCTCCTAAACATGAATTAATGATTACAACTATATAGAGGGAGAAATTGAATTATATAGGGGGAGAAGTTGTATGCTTATATTGAAAATCTTTTCGATAAATGTCCTTATTTCTCATAGCGATTCTTAAACGAGTTGAAAAAATTCGTCCTCAGATTTAGGGAAAGTGTGGTTACATTATTTTTGAGAATATATCAAAGTTAATTGTCATTATAAAAAAATGGGAGATTGTTGAACCTAATGTTTTGGTGAACAATTAAATGTTGATGTTTTAAGAAATTAATGGTTTTATTGAGTGATTTCAGATTAAAAGTTCCATAAGTTGAAATGAGAAAAAGAATTGGTCGAAAAAGATTAACTAATGAAGAATTCATGAAGCAATTATTGAAGAATCAAATGAATTCAAAACGGGTGCAAGATGAAGATAATGAAGATTTTTAGAGCATTGAAGACGTTGAAGACAATTAGGTGAAAACAACTCATTACCTTTATATACTTTTAATGCAACCCGAATTAGGATCACGCACAATACTTTAAAATAAATGATATTATTTGTGTTATTGTAAGAAGTGACAAGTTTAAAGTCCTAAAATAGTTTTTATAAAGTGTTAAATCATAAAAATATTTTTTTGGTGAAGTGTTTAATTGAAAAAAATGGTTTTAATACTTAAAATTATGTGTTTTCAGGTCAATTCGGTCAACCGATGAAATGGATCGGTCGACTAACAAAAACAGTAGTTTAAAGGAGAAAAATGGATAATCCTACTGACCAATTCGGCTAACCAATGGTTAGAATCGGTCAACTAACGATTCAAGTAGCCGAAACGAAGGAATAAAGAAAAAACATTATGGACGAATCGATCAACCGAATGGACAGTTGGTCAACCGACCGTAAGCAAAGTGATAGTCACAATTCCCACCGTTGGAGGGTCAGTCACAATTTTGACCATTGGAGGGTCGGCCACAATTAAGACAATCAAAGTTGGACTGTTTTGGCTTTGGAGCCAAATCTCCTTATTTTAACGATTTTCAAAGAGTTTTTTTTTAAGGGATTTGAATGTTTTACTTTTATATATCATATATTATTTATTTTCTATTTGTTTATTTTAATTGAATTAGTAAAACTACTTCCTAACTTTAAGAGTTTTGAATCAAAAAAAATTTGGGGACCAAATCAAGCTTTTCCAAGAGTATTTTTAAATGAAATATATCTATTTTGATAGTATATGATATATATGGTCTTAGAGTGTCATTTGTTTTCTTACATTTTGAAAACTAGTCGTTAGAGACTTAGTTTAAAGTCTATATATAGAGACCTACGTATTTCATATGAATTAATTAAGAAAATTCAGCTTTTGGTTATTATAAGAGTGTTTTTTTACGCTAAAATTTATAAGAGAGTTTTATCGAAAGAGTTTTTGATCGAAGCGCAAAATTTTTGATTAACTGTCCGTGTTCTCTATTGTGTTATCATAATCGTTTTCAAGAAATGCTGGTGAGATCTTTTCAAGTTAATTAATTTGATTTCTCAGATTATCTGTTTAATTAATTAGATTAGGTATTTTGAGAAAAATTGTTTTCAAATCTAATATCGTGAAAATCTTTCAAAACGATTTTTAAATTATGAAATCTGATTATTTATTGTTTATGCGTTATATTTGGATCGGTGTCTAATCTAGGTAATTAGGGTTTAATCTTTAGTCTGAGAAAATATTAGAGTTTAATATTTAGTCTGAGAAAAAAATTATGGTTTAATCTTTAGTCTGCCAAAAATATGAGGTTAATCTTTGGTTTTTTAAAATATTAGATTGAGATTCTTCCTGTAATAGAATTAGAGTGAGATAAGATTCTTTCTAAACCTGTGAAAATTATAAGTGTAATAGTGTGAGAGTGTGATAGGTTAATTCTAAGTGTGTGAAAAGAAACGGGGTTGTAAAGATTGATTCTGTTTCCTATGAAAATAATTAGGATTATAAGGGTTTTGTTTCTACTTGGAGAAGGAATCAAAGGGTTACTGGATTGTGAAATTCTTGTGGAGCTCGAGGGACTAAATGTAAGTAAGAGTAGTTTGCCGAACTAGGACAATTTGTTTTTGTGTTGCATTGTTATACTTCCGGTTGTTTTGGTATGCACTTAGTTAAACACATTTCCTCTACATAATAAGATAATAATCAATTAGAAAAATTAATAATTTATGTTTGAATTTAGTGTTTAAATTTTTGTTATTACCCGACTCACCCCCTCTTGGGTATAGATCTTTGGGCCAATAATTACTTTTTATTTAACAACCATATATGACCATAATTGGCCAAAATAACTTCTGAGCATTATGAGGAGAATTATCACTTAAGTGCACCAAGAAAAACACGAATATCTTTTCCAAAGGGCCTGGGTTTTCTGCCCAAGCCTATTTTCTTAAGTATTCAAGTGCCTTACGTGCCTATATGAGTTGGGTTCGCGAGCCAGGCGAGGTCAGCTATTTCTTTGTCCTTATTTTTAATTTTTTATTTATTTATTTATATATCTTTGAGTTTATACTTGCAAAATAATAAATTATGTTATTTCTAATTACATTTTGCTATTTCTCGATCAAAAATAAAATAAAAAATCTAATAAAATAAAAAGTCATTTTCGTAAGGAACACGATTGCATCTAACATATGCAATAAGCCTTTAAATCTCTAGGCGATCCCTAGTGAAAGAGTTTTAGTCTCGTAAAGGTTTACAGTGATAATATTTACAAATATCTATACCTCTTACGATAATCTATTAAGCTTGATATGTATAATTTAGAAATATATTTATTAGTGAAATGCATGCTTACCGAAGGGGATAATTTTTATTTATGTTAGAACACACCTAATTTTATTCCACATCTTATTTTATTCAAGTGACCCTAATCTCAAGTCTAAGTAATCTCAACACTTAGAATTAACAAATTAATGAATTTCAACCTTAAAATGACTTGATTTTTCTCCCTATTTCTTTTATAGATATTTATTATTTTTCATTTTTTTTTTCTCATTTTTTTCTTTTTTTTATTTAGCAATTGATATCTGCAATATTAGTCTCATAGAAGCTTTCTAGGATATCCATGTAATGAGTGTTGGGCCAATAATCTCATTCCAGTTGGCTCAGGTCATTAGATGTAGAGACACCCTAAAAGTCTTAATTATTCAAACATCCTAGGCTTCGGGATTAAACGATCAATCACTTACCTAAAACTGGACTCTTGTCTTTTGATGCGAACACTAACTACTTGATAAGCAAGAGGCATAATTACTTAGTGCGAACCAATGCTTGAGCTAAAATAATTTTTATCTGGTGATTTTACACAAATGTTTTTATTTTTTTGTTTTTATAAATATATATATCATTTTTTTAAAGAGAGAGAAAAACACAAATTCCATTTTTTAGTTGTTATTCAACAAATTGCTAATATAAACTAAGATTATTACACTTAAAATTAAAGTGCATTAATAATAGTGAAACTTGGAACTAACTTAGGAGAAACTTTTATAATATATCCGCATGTATCAACTGTTGGCCCAAAGAGCTACCCAAGAGGGGATGAATTGGGTAGTTACTAAATTAAAACAATTAAGTCCTTTAAGCACAAAAAACCAATTTCCCTAAATCAATTATTATCTTGTTACGCAGCAGAAATAAGTTTAATACTAAATGCACACCCAAACACAATATATGAAAATAAGCAATGCAACACACAAGAATTTATCCTGGTTCGGCAAGTTATTCTTACCTATGTCCATTCCCTCGAGCTCCTTGGAGATTCGCAATCCACTGAACCTCTTGATTACTTTACCAAGTGGGAACCAAACTCTTACAATTCTCGATTCTTTTCACAGATTCAGAATCAACCTTTATAATACTCTGATTCTTTTCACAAGCTCAGAATCAACCTATCTCACTCACTTATCCTTTTCACAGGTTTAGGACAAACCTTTACAATCACTCGTTAATTCAATTACAGGATGAATCAAATCTAGTTTTTTTCATGGGAAAAGAATAACCTAACTTTTTTATAGGATAAAGATCAAATCCTAATCTTTTTTTTTTTTTTTCAGGAAAAAGATCGAAACCTAGTTACCCTGACTAGACACTGACCCCAAACGTGTCTAATCTATTCAAACACACAAATACAAAAAATTATAAGTTTCTTCCTACAAGGAGCTTCTATCACCTCAATACATATATATTCAATTAATGGCCCGAATAATTACTACGTGATAGATACAATGTAAGGCAAAAAAATATGATTAAATAATAAAGTGGGTAGCATAAATTAAGCACATAATCAAATAATTAAGCAAAAACCATTTAAAAGTTTTTCAGAACTTTAAGTTCAAAATGATTTTCTAAACAATCCTAAACTAAGCAATTAACATACATATATCTTCGAAAGCAAATAAAAATACTTGGAAAGATCTCATTGGGAAACACCAAAGACAAGAATGATTTCCCAATTAGAACTTAAACCGGTGATGCCAATAGCAAGCTGTGATGTCCCTTAGACTTTGGCACCCTTCCTTAGAGAATTCTCTAAGTGTAGAGGCCAAGTCATGTATATATAGGGGTAGAGAAGAGGGTTACCATGGAGGCTACATAGTTTCTAGGATATTATAGAGAACTCTAGAGCACACTAGATAACTCCTTTATCCTTCCCACCCTTCTCGAGGAATTCAATCTAGAATCTTCCTTTGTAAATATCCAGTAGAATTCTCTAGATGATAGATTGTCGTTGTTAGATCGAAATGATCTCGACCGTCCATTGTAAGGCCCTTGACCTATATAAAAGGGAGGGAGCTCATTTGCTTCTCACCAAGTAGAGAATTGCAATACAAGTGGTAGCGTGTGAATACATCGCTACTTACACTCACAAGTATACGATGTCAAAGTTTTAGAATAGTAGATCGTTTAAGATCTGGTATCGTGTCCACAAGAAAAGTGTGAATAATTGAGTACCACAATTTACGTAGTCTCATATTATGCTAACGATTCAATTTAATATTTAAATTAAACTAATTAAAACTACTCCTAAGGATTAATTCTAATTACACTAATTAACTAGGGATCGATTTCATTCACTTCGTACCTATTTGGCTTAGTTTAGTTATCAATAATAGTTATTATCACATCCAACAATCTCGGTATCTATAACTCACTCGCTCCCTCTTCCGAGTGAAAAGCGAGCGAATACATGACTTCGCGTTGACGCCAAAATCCCCCTCGAAAGCCTTTCCGAACACATAGCCATGTGAGTCTTGACCCAACCTCATGGATTGCACACTCTCCAACTCCCTCTCGGGTTATTGGATCGTCGCGTTATGTTTAACCCTGGTCTGAATCCGGGGTTACCTCTTCCGAGTGTCAAACCCTCTATTCTCGGTTTATTGTAACAAGAATAATAAACGTGAAATAACGGTAAACACAATTGGAATTGGATAACAAACCATTAAAATTAACTTATATTCAACCAAAAAGGTATTTACATGAATTACATCTAACCCTAACTAATCTCTAACTAAACTAACATGATCTTGGCCATTAGAACATTAAACCAAGAGAAAATCATCATTTACAATAAATCATTAAGTGCAAAGATAGAAACAAGAAAAGAAAGATCAAATCTTAAAGTGGAGTGGTCCACTTTCGCCAAAGAACGATCTTCCCGAGCTTCTTCTTCTCCATTGATGAACTTCCTCTTTTAGCTCTTCAAGAATTGACCAAGAACACTTCCTAAAACTAATCTAATCTACTCCTAAATTATCTAAAGTGTAAGGGGTCTCAAAAACATATCCAAGAAGAATTAGGTGAGAAAAGGTTATAAGTCAAGGTTTTGAAAATATCTAAAAAAAAAAGATATTTCTGTGCAGAGTGTTATTGCCTAGGCGGTAGAATCTCCGCCTAGGCAGAGGTTAAGTCAGTTTGTTTTCCACCTAGGCAGTGATTTCTTCGCCTAGGCAGTGGGCTAAAACAAAACATTCTGATTGTTTTCCGCCTAGGCGGTGGTTTCTTTGCCTAGTTGGTGAAGCAATTCTCAACTTTCTAACGGTTCTCCGCCTAGGCGGTGGTTCAGCACCCCAACATACACCAACTCTCTGATGCTTCTCTGCCTAGGCGGTGGTTTTTGTTCATTTTTTAGCACATCCTTTGCATTCTCACCGCCACGGCGGTGGCTTCTGTGATCTTGAAATCTTATTTCTTCAACGTTTCTTCACCGTTTTCCCACTGTTTTCGCTCGTTTGTCGCTTGTTTGCGTCCCTACACCTGAATTAACAAAAAACAAACTAAAACGCAATTAAATATAAATAAAATACTCGAAAACTACCAAAATTGGTTTAGAAGTAGAAAGGTATTTTACACCTATCAAATACCCCAAAACTTAGGATTTTGCTAGTCCTCGAGCAAAATACTAACACTAAACTAAACAAACTAATTAAAAATGAAAAACTTGAAACACAAAAGAAGTAAATGCATGTAAGTATAAAGTTCAATCGAAAGGACCAATTTGTTCCTCCCTCAACATCCTTAAATCTGATCAAGTTCAGGAAACAACCCACACCAAGTGGTGTTCTAGAATTTCAACATTCAATATTAATAAAAATCATTCTAGATCCATTGAATGTGTGTGTGTAAGAACTCAAATGCATAATTACGCACATACTGGATTGGATTATTCAATTGTTAAGTTCATAACGTATACCGTTTAAGGATTCAGGAAAACCATACGCTTGATTGGGGTCTATTATCCACTAATATAGGCTCGGATATTCACAGAGATCAATAGGGCTTGGTTTGGTTTTCGAGAACGACCACAGGTATCACTGGAATTGAAAATAGATAATCGGTTTAATTGATCGATACCCGAGGTAAAATAGCTTGTCGCTATCCTCTCTCATAACCCCACACTTTTAGAGTATAACTCTGAATAGGAAACGAAGATCATGTGTATTCACTTGTCAAAAGAAAAGAAAATGAAAACACTATTCACATAGTTTTTTTTTTTTTAAACACATTCCTAAATTAATTAACATAATATCCATTTTAGGAGTGTGCAAAAAGAAGTTAGAGAAACACACCCCTAAACTTATTCGAATTTATAAACTTTTAGGAATATGCAAAAAGAAATGATAGAAACACACCCCCAAACTTATTTTAGGAGCGTGTGAAAAGAAAAACTAAAGTGACAAGTGAATATACTAATATTGAGTCAATAAAAATTCAACCAAAACCCCACCGCTCACTTGATTTTCCTCAATTTGAAAATTAGGCTTAGCGACATTGGTTTAAGAAAAAATTAAATAAAAAGAGTATTTGAACGTTTTCAGAATTGATTACGTTATCGGCTTCGACAGGGGAAATAAGGGATGAAATTTTTCTGGTTAGCTACAACGGTTTAAGCGAAATAAACGACAGCCTAAATCACGTCTCTGAAATTACCTTTCCTAGAATTTCGCCTCAAGTTTCCCCTAATTCAAGTTCTAGATTCCTCATTTTTGTCATGAACTTCATATTGAATAATCAACGTCTAATTGCTCAAATTATTATACATTGAGTCCGAATGTCGTGCGATTTTAGGATCGAGATAATTTTTACCCAATCAACATATTAAGCACACAAAACACTCAGGGATGGCATTACCCCCAACCTCAATATGCAATTAGGGAATAATTCTCATCATCGGGACTTGGCCCAAATGAACTCAACAACTAAACATGTAAATACAACTTTATACATACACAATTCTAAATTAAATATAATACTAACATATATACTAATCTAAGAATTTAACATGCATAAACAAAAATTAAAATAAAACTTAACTAAAATTTAAGGTTTTCATAACATAAAACATTTAAATTAAATACAACAAAAAATTGTTCATCCTTCATCTACAAAACCAAAATAGATCAACACCCAATATACTAACATCCATTCCATCCCATCCAGGCCTGAACATGGCAGTGTTTAACTATAAATCAGCGAACCCAATAACATATAACATTCTTTTGGAAAAAATTGGGTTTAAACACATACCTAGGGAGTAAGACGTAGAAGTCTTATCCCCTACTGTCCACCTAACGAGGAGTCATCACCATCATCTTGTTAGAAATGAGAGTGTGGTTTCTGTAGAAGATGTGGCGGCACGGATGGCATTAGAGGGTAATCGCGCATCTCAATGCCAAGGCCATCGCCAAGCATCCATTGGACTTGATCTTGTTGCCTCGAATATTGGTCTAGGAAATAACTGATCTCATATTGGTTTTGGTGGATGATTCGAATCTCATTGTATACCCTCTCCTAGGGGTTTTCATTGCGGGCTTCAGAAGGTCCCTCCGCCTCATCGGTTGGCTCTTTCCCCTTTTCAGGCTCGGGCTCGACTGCCTCTTGCGCCCCAGTCTTCCACAAATGGTTTATCCTTGATAGATCTAGTGGAACTATAGGGCGACAAAGGTTTACTCCGGATACCGTCACTCCAGCTAGTCGGAAAATGTTGGTCAAAAATTACGGAAAAGGGAGCCCACCTTTCACCGAATTCGCAGCGTGCATGATCGATGAATAAATCAAGAATCCAACATTGATTTCTACTCCGATTTGAATTTTGTAAATCCAAATGGCCGTGTCCTTTGAGACGTCTGAGAGATGCGACGTTGGGAGGAGGCTTCCACATATGAAGTGGTGCCAGATTTTTGGGATTGGATCTAGGTATTTGACTGAAAATGTGGTGACATTCGATCCTTGGTGCTTCCACTGGACTTCACCGGATGTGATCGTGTTAATGACCCTCTGTATATTTGGTTCTTAGCTTCCAGTGGACCTCAGTGCCGCTAGTCCGAAGAGATTGTTGATAGAATCAAGGCTGAAGATAATCGGTCGATTCCGGACCCTCGCTTGGTAGCCTAAGGCTTCTATGACATTGGCGTAGAATTCCTTAACCAAGACTACCTCGCCTGGGGTTGGCGATTTACAGAATTGCTCCCAACGGCGGTTTCGAATTTCTTGTTGAAATTTCGCCAAGAGATCATTTGTCGGACTGAAACCACGTTAGTGTATACATGTTTGATAGATTTCGTGTTTGTTGTAATGCTCCTCCGCTTGTTTTGACACAAAAGGGGTGGCATCATAATCAACATCGGTCGGCACCCCGTGTTGCGAACTCGACCCTTCTCCTCTCGCCCTCTTCTTAGCTACCTTATTCGGCATTTTCTAACAATCACAATCACAAAAACTAATACAACCTCATCATATATGAACAATTGAAAAACATAAACTCTCTCGAATCACATTGTCAAGAACACACACATCTCAAAACACGCACACCCATTTGCAATTTTCAACCAAATTTCACAAATGTAACATACCATCTTGGTTCACTCACTTAAATAATCCATTTAAACATGTTTATCACCAAGAATCAAACCAAAATCCCAAAGAAATTTGAAATTGCGAAAATAGGGTTTAAGCGGTTTAGGGCAAATCTTCAAAATCCAATGATTTTTGACTTTAATCAAGCAAACCAACCAATAATTTCAACAACTAGATAAAATGTAAAGTAAAATAAGCTTACTTGTTGAGAAATTATGGTCCAATCGAAAGAAAATGAAGAAATTGCACATTTTCTTCAAAAACCCTAGATTTTCGGAAATGAGGGTGGAAATCCAATTCTTGGTGGTTGATTCGTGGTGGAAATCACAATTTTTAGAAATGGAAGGATACTTTTAGAGTATTTGAATGGTTTGGAAGTGATGGTTTAGAGAGAAGTGGGAGCTTTTGAGGGAAATGGCTTCGCGGTTCTAAAAAAAAAATGAGCGACGGGAATTTTAACTGCAGAAAGGTTACTGCCTAGGAGGTGGAGCATGTTTTAAAAATTTGTTGCATCCTGAAGTTTGTTCGCCTAGGCAGTGGAGCGTTTTGCTGAAAAACATAGTAACCTATATTTTGACCGCTTAGGCGGTGCGTCCACCACTTAGGTGGTAGGCCTGCAGTTCTTTTTCCATGTTTCTCTCAAATTTTCAAAATACGGCTCCACCCCTTACATTTCCACTTCGCTTCTTCAACGTGTTTAAACGTGAAACACTTCCCCAAGCGTCCACACTCCTAAATTCACTTCCGAACACGTTCCGAAACCATACCGGCTTCCAAAAAGAATAAATAATAAAATAAATAGTAGAAAAAATCGGGTAATTTGACACCCTGAGTTTCAATTCAAAAACATATTGCGCTTGCTTTACCGTCCCCAGCTGGACTTTCGTGTTGTTAAGCATTTTCTACCAAAATTCCCCATAGACAAGGAATTTGGGCTCAAATGCTCAGTCGGATCAAGATCATGAATTGAAGTCGGCTTCTCCTCTCTGTCATTATCATTTTCAATATAAGCTCAATCTCAGGAGTGAGAATTAAGAATTTCAATCTTCTTCATCGTTTCTTGCACGACTTGATCACACTAACACAATAAAACAAAAATGAAAATTAAAAATAAAACAAAATAAATGTTAGGATTAACATTCGACCATTTAGTCGCAATATCAACTTAAAATTCACACAATTCTCCGGTAACGGCGCCAAAAACTTGGTAGCGCGTGAATACGCCGCTATTTACACTCGCAAGTATACGAGGTTAAAGTTTTAGAATAGTGAATCGTTTAAGATCAGGTATCGTGTCCACAGAAAAAGTGTGAACAATTGAGTACCGCAATTTACATAGTCTCATATTATCCTAACGATTCAATTTAATATTTAAATTAAACTAATTAAAACTACTTCTAAGGATTAATTCTATTACACTAATTAACTGGGGATCGATTTTATTCACTTAGTACCTATTTGTCTTAGTTTAGTTATCAATAATAGTTATTATCACATCCAACAATCTCGGTATCTATAACTCACTCGCTCCCTCTTCCGAGTGAAAAACGAGCGAATATATGACTTCGCGTTGACGTCGAAGTCCCCCTCGAGCGCCTTTCCGAACACATAGCCACGTAAGTCTTGACCCAACCTCATGGATTGCACACTCTCCAACTCCCTCTAGGGTTATTGGATCGTCGCGTTATGTTTAACCCTGGTCTGAATCCGAGGTTATCTCTTTCGAGTGTCAAACCCCATATTCTCGGTTTATCGTAACAAGTATAATAAACATGAAATAACGGTAAACACAATTGGAATTGGATAACAAACCATTAAAATTAACTTATATTCAACCAAAAAGGTATTTACATGAATTACATCTAACCCTAACTAATCTCTAACTAAACTAACATGATCTTGGCCATTAGAACATTAAACCAAAAGAAAATCATCATTTATAATAAATCATTAAGTACAAAAATAGAAACAAGGAAAGAAAGATCAAATCTTAAAGTGGAGTGGTCTACTTTTGCCAAAGAACGATCCTCCCGAGCTTCCTCTTCTCCATTGATGAACTTTCTCTTTTAGCTCTTCAAGAATTGACCAAGAACACTTCCTAAAACTAATATAATCTACTCCTAAATTATCTAAAGTGTAAGGGGTCTCAAAAACATATCCAATAATAATTGGGTGAGAAAATGTTATAAGTCAAGGTTTTGAAAATATCTAAAACAAAGATATTTCTGTACAGAGTGTTACCGCCTAGGCGGAGGTTAAGTCGGTTTGCTTTCCGCCTAGGCGGTGGGCTAAAACAAAACATTCTGACTATTTTTCACCTAAGCGGTGGTTTCTTTACCTAGGTGGTGAAACAACTCTCAACTTTCTGACTGTTTTTCGCCTAGGCGGTGGTTCAACACCCCAACATACACCAACTCTTTGATGCTTCTCCGCCTAGGAGATGGTTCTTGTTTAATTTTTAGCACATCCTATGCATTCTCACCACCGCGGCAGTGGCTTCTGTGATCTTGAAACCTTATTTCTTCAACGTTGTTTCACCGTTTTCGCTCGTTTGTCGCTTGTTTGCGTCCCTACACCTGAATTAACTAAAAATAAACTAAAACACAATTAAATATAAATAAAACACTTGAAAACTACCAAATTTGGTTTAGAGGTAGATATGTATTTTACACCTATCAACGAGTTTTCTCATTCTCCCAAACTCTCTCTCTAAAGTTTTCTAACTTCCTTTCTTCCTTTTTTAGTTGATTGTCTTGGCAAGACTTACTTAATCCTTCCAGGGAGTTGGAATTGAGACGAAGTACCGCATGGTTACTTTGGGGAAAGTAAGTCCATGACAGTTGGTATCAGAGCTCGAGGAATCAAGTTTGAACTGTGGTAATGGCATCAATCGGAACTTTAATTTTGGAGGAACCTGTGATGGAACGCGATTGAGAGGAGAGTTGTTCGCCAACCTAAAAAGGTAAGAGGACCAAGTCTAAGGACACTCTCTTAGAGCCTTGAGGGTAGGGTGACCCATCTTGAGGAGACCTTAGCGAAGGTAAAGTCCGATTTTGAGGACATGGGACAACAACTTCAAAGCTTAGAGTCGGAGGACCAAGCAATCAACGAAGCTATGTGGGAATCCCTTCGTGAACATTGTGGTTCACTACAAGGAGAGTTACATGCCCTTCGAGATCAAGTATTCTTAGAGCTAAAGAACCTACAAAAGCACTTCGAAGGTAAAATCTCCAACATTCAGACTGAGTTAGGAGGAAACCTAAGAAGTTACTACGAAGGTGAACTCTCCAACATTCGGGTTGAGTTGGAAGGAAGCATAAAAGTTACTACGAATGAGAACTCTCCAAAATTCAGGCCGCAATGGAAAAGGTCCGATAAAATCGGTCTTTATGCAAGTAGGCGATGTCGTCGGGGACCGTAACCACTCGCAAGGTTTCAGACATCAATATTCCAAAACCAAAGACTTTCTCGGGTAGGCGGAATGCTCGAGAATTGGAAAATTTCCTTTGGGGCTGGAACGATATTTTGCTGCAAAGGGGATGGTACGTGAGACCTCCAAGATCAACAATGCGATAACGTACCTTACGAATATGGGCTTATTGTGGTGGCCCCAATAAGATGAGGAAATCTCTAAAGGTACGTGTACAATTGATACTTTTAATGATTTCAAAAGGGAAATCAAGAAACAATTCTATCCTGAAAATGCAGAAGTGGAAGCAAGGGGAAAGTTTCATCGGCTTAAACAAACTAGTTCTATCTTTGATTACGTGAAATAGTTCACCGCTCGGACACTGGAAATCCTGAATTTGGCCGATAAGGATAAGTTGTTCTACTTCCTTGATGGATTGCAAAATTGAGCCAAGATGAAATTAAGATATCGAGGCATGCAAAGTCTCTCTGACGCTATAACCGTAGCACAATCGCTCATCAACTATAGTTCCAGGGATGAAGTGCCCAAGATGAAAGATAAGCCCAAGATGTTTAATCCGGTGAAGGGCAGGGAAGACAAAGTACCTCAAGACCTTAGGGGTCACAAACCCTCGTTCGGAAAAGAAAAGTTGTTGGATGCCAAAGGTAAGGATCGCTCTCGACCCAAAAGCAATTATTTCTTTTGCGATGGGCCACATTAGGTACGAGAGTGTCCTAAATGGAAGGCTTTTAATTCCATAACAACGGAGTACGAGGAACAACAAAGCCAACAAGAAAACAAGGTACACATGGGCTCCCTTCGTCTATTAAACCCCATTAAGGCTAAGTGTTCCGTGCTAGAAGCTCTGCCGAAGGGGTTAATGTTCGTTGAAGCAAAGATTAATGGATTACTTACTAAGGCTTTAATCGATACCAGAGTAAGTCATAACTTCGTCTCGGTAGACGAGGCAAAAAGGTTAAAGCTCAATTTCATTAAGGAATGAGGTAAAATGAAGGCCGTGAACTTGGTGGCCCAATCGATTCAAGGTGTGGCACGAGGTATACGTGCCAACATTGGACAATAGGAAGGCACAATGGACATGTCGGTGGTACCAATGGACGACTTCAAGGTTGTGATCGGGATGAAATTCCTTGACAAAGTAAAAGCTTTCCCTATTCCTTTTGCGAATTTAGTGTGTATTATGGATAGTGGTAAGGCTTGCATGATTCCTGCGAAATGTACCGCTAAGATCGAAAAACACTCTCTATTCGCTATGTAATTCAAAAAGGCATTCAAAAAGGGGAAAAACCAGCTAGCTACCTTATGATAATTAAAGAAACGTTCGAAGATCCATTAGTTCTCAACTTGCCTGAGGTTCCGAGAGAAATTGAAAGTGTCCTTGAGACATATAAGAATGTTATGCCAAAAGAGTTATTGAAAATGCTACTACCCCAGAGGGAGGTGGACCACAAGATCGAGTTGGAACCAGATGCTAAACCTCCAACTATGGCACCCTATCTGGTGTCACCTCCCGAACTCGAGGAGCTAAGGAGGCAACTCAAGGAGCTAAACCTCCAACTATGGCACCCTATCTGATGTCACATCCCGAACTCGAGGAGCTAAGGAGGCAACTCAAGGAGCTATTAGATTTCGGACACTTACAAGTGTTTAAAGTACCGTACGAGGCACCGATGCTATTTCAAAAGAACAAGGATAGATCGTTGTGAATGTGCATTGACTATCGGGCACTTAATAAGGTCATGATAAAGAACATGCAACCAATTTCTTTGATTGTGGACCTCTTTTTTCGACTCCCTAAGGTACGGTACTTCACCAACCTGGACTTGCTCTTGGGATACTATTAAGTCCGGATTGCCGAAGGAGACGAGTCCAAAACAACATGTGTGATAAGGTACGATTCTTTCAAATTTCTTATTATGCCCTTCTGTCTCACCAATGCATTGACTACTTTTTGTACGTTAATGAACAAGATTTTGACCCCGTTGCTCGATCATTTTGTCATAGTCTACTTGGATAATATCCTAATCTATAGTGAGACCTTGGACGGACATATCTAACATCTCAAACAAGTCTTCCAAGTACTTCGAGAAAATGAGCTTTATGTTAAGCTAGAAAAGTGTTCATTTTCCCAAGAAGAAGTATCACTCCTTGGACACAAGGTGCGGTAAAAAAGGATAATGATGGAAACATGCAAAGTGAGGGCAATTCAAGAGTGGGAACCGCCTACGAAAGTAACGGAGTTACGTTCTTTCTTGGGACTTGTCAACTATTACCAACGCTTCATAAGGAGATATTCAGCTCGAGTTGCTCCTCTCACTGATCTATTAAAAAAAGGTAAGGCATGAGAATGGTTCGAGAAATACCAATGTGCCTTTGTCGATTTGAAGAATGCCATCTCGGAGGAGCCGATCTTGTGCTTATCCGACTACTCCAAGCCATATGAGGTCCACACAGATGCCTCGAACTTTGCTATTACAGAAGTTCTTATGCAGGAAGGGCATCCCATGGCATATGAGAGTCGAAAGCTAAATGGGACTGAGAGGTGTTATACCGTCCAAAAGAAAGAAATGACGATCGTCGTTCATTGCCTACAAACTTGAAGGCACTATCTTTTGGGGTCTCGGTTTGTCATCATAACTGACAATATTGCAATAAGCTATTTCCAAACACAAAAGAAGCAAAGCCCGAAGCAAGCACGGTGGCAAAATTTTCTTGCCTAGTTTGACTATCAGCTGGAGTATAAGCCTGGGCGGGTTAATGTGGTAGCCGATGCCTTAAGCCGTAAGGCCATGCTAGCATCTATTAGTAGTTTGAAATGTCCTTTGGTGGATCATATAAAGGAGGGACTACAACACGACCCATTAGCCAAGAGCCTTATTAATATGGCCAATGAGGGAAAGACGAGACGCTTTTGGCTAAGGGACAACCTTCTGTATACGAAAGGAGACAGACTTTATGTCCTTAAGTGACAAAACTTGCAAAAGGATTTGATAAAGAAAAGTCATGATTCAAAGTGGTTGGGACATCTTGGCATCCGGTGTACCATGACACAAATAAAGGATGCTTATTATTGGCCTTGGATGCGGGACGACATAGAGGCCTACGTTAGAACTTGTCTTGTATGTCAACAGGACAAGGTGGAAGAACAACATCCAGTGGGATTGTTGGAACCGCTGCCCATACCAGAACGTCCATGGGAAACGATCTTTATGGACTTCATATCGGCTCTACCGAAGTCAGAAGGTTGTAGGAGCATTATTGTGGTAGTTGATAGGTTTCGCAAGTATGCTACATTCATTCTTGCACCAACCGTTTGTACGGTTGAAGAGATGGCTCGACTATTCTTGAAACATGTGGTGAAACTCCGGGGAGTTTTACTACACAATGTTAGCGATCGAGACCCTCGATTCACCAGTCGATTCTGGACAAAGTTGTTCAAGCTATTGGTGACGGACTTGGACTTCTCAACAAGTTTCCATCCACAAACCGTTGGGCAGACGGAGTGAATTAATGCATTGTTGGAGTTATATTTGCGGCACTACATAAGTGCTAACAAACCCGATTGGGCCAGACTACTCGACGTGGCACAATTCTCATACAACCTGTAAACTTGCGAGGTGACAAACCAAATCCCTTTCAAGATTGTTACGGGAAGACTGCTTTTAATGCTCAACGCCTTAGAAACAAGCTACAATGGGAAGAGTCCTACTGCGTACAAGTTTTCGAAGGTGTGGAACGAATAAACTGATAAGGCTAAAGCATATGGACAAAGCAGCCAAGAAGATAATAAAATAGGCAGACAAGTCTAGACGACCGCCAGAGTTCAACGAGAGCGACTTGGTTCTTATGAAACTTTTGCCACAACAGTTCAAAACTCTAAGAAAAGTTCACAATGGCCTTATTCGGTGCTGCAAGGGTCCCTTTCCGATAATGAAACGTGTGGGGAAGGTCTCATATAAGCTCATTCTCCTAACAAAGCTGAAGATCGGCCCTATCTTCTACGTTAGCTTCTTGAAGCCGTATCATGAAGATATGGAAGAACCAGGACGCGAGCCATCCAAACGGGCTCCAACTACCCTAATAACCTCTTTTAACAAAGAGGTTGAATGCATATTAGCCGATCGGGTCATACGAATGAGAGGTGTCCCAAACTACCATGAATACTTGGTTAAGTGGAAGAACCTTTTGGATAACAAGGTGAGTGATAGGTGTGAAAAACCTATCTATTTCCAATCTGAATTGGTTAGTTTTTGAATATGTTTATAGTTGTTTTTATTATGTTTTAATTAATATTTATACTTTTTGTATAACTCAGGTGTGTGGGTCAAAAAGATAGGAAACAAGTGCTAACATTATGAGATCAAACCAAAGCGGTTCGAAGTTACAGTGGATAAATAAGATCGCAGGCTAAAAGATGAAACAAGCCCACCGTTTAAGCGTCTAGACCACCGCTTAAGCGGTGAAAATATAGCGAAGAGCAAAATGTTACTGCCGAACGACCGCCGAAGCGGAAATTCTACCGCTTAGGCAAAAATCCAGCAGAGGACGAAGAAGGGCTATTGACAACCGTTCGCCTAGGCGAAATTTCTACCGCCTAGGTGAAAATACAATAGAATGTTCTCCCAGTCCACCACCTACTTCACCGCCCAGGCGATCAGACTTAACCGACCTAATTTCGCCTAGGCGAAATTTCCACCGCCTAAGCGGATTTGCCGTGCACAGCCTTTAGATATTTTTAGGATATTTTTGCTATAAATATCCTCTCTCCTCCCCCTTTGGCCGACTCGCTCTCCTCTCTCTTGTATTTTTGAGCCCCTTAGGCTATAGTTAAGCCAAGGGTTAGAAATTTTAGTGGTGGAGCTCGCATCCCAAAGTGGAGAAGACGGCGAATCGATCGGGGAGCGTTCTTAGCGGTTTGTCTTCGGACGAGGCTAAGTTCTTCGATCGTTTTTCCTTATTTCTTTATCTTAGGAGCATGTGAGCATATTTAGCTCGTTATTTCATTGTATATGCGGCTATGGCCTCGAGTTAAATATGGATTGTAGTAGGGATTAACAATATAATTTATAATTACGTTGTTTGGGTAATTTTGGTGTTTCGTTTATGATTGTTCTACGTAGTTTGATTGTATTTATCGTATTGTTTGTTTATTATGCTTGGATTGATAAATGGAAAATACGGGATTTTGACAAACCCCGGATTCGGAATAGGGTAAACAAACTCCACGATTCTATAACCCAGTCGGGGTTTGAATCGTGGACAATCGATGACGTAGGGCAAGACACACGCTACCTAGGGTCGTTAAGACGTTGAGGAGGACCTCTTCGTTGACTCGAAGTCGCATTATATCCCTTGTCTTACACTTGAAAGAGATGGCGAGGGAGTTTTAGAACGGAGATTGTCGATAGGGTAAATACAACGCGACGATCCAATAACCCGGGAAGGAGTTGGATTGTGTGCAATCAATGACGCTGGGCGAGACTCACATGACCTAGGGTCGTTAAGACGTTGAGGGGGACTTCTCCGTTGACTTGAAGTCATGTATTCCCCTGTCTTACACTCGGAAGAGGTGGCGGCGGAGTTTACGTACCGAGGTTGTCAAATAGGTCGAACAACGTAAACGCGAGTAAATCGGAATCGAACACGTATTTGTAAACACGTTAATCCCTATATAATTCTTCACCCTAAAACATATTAACATAATAGTGTAGTTAATTTAGGATATATTAGTATTAGTTTAATTAATTAAATACATTTGTTTTTCGCCTAAATAAAATTAGGTCACGACAAACGCGGTATTCGATAGTAACGACAACAATCCCTATGGATACGATAACCTGATCTTAATGATCATACTATACTAAAACTTAGACCTCGTATACTTGCGAGTGTAAGTAGCGGCGTGTTTTTCGCACGCTACCAGTGAGTTGGGAGTGTGAAGACTTACTATGAAAATTCGCAGATCATATCCAAAGGTTCAAGGACACAGGCGGGACGAGGGTGTCACAAGAATAAATGGGAAAAAATGTAACGTCCCTTCGACTTTGGCACTCATCCTTAGAGAATTCTCTAAGTATGGAGGCCAAGTCATGTATATATAGGGGTAAGGAAGAGGGTTACCATGGAGGTTCCATAGTTTTTAGAATATTCTAGGATATTGTACAGAACTCTAGAGTACCCTAGATTACTCTCTTATCTTCCCCACCCTTCTAGAGGAATCCAATCTAGAATCTTCCTTTGTAAATATCTAATAAAATTCTCTAAATGATAAATTATAGTCGTTAAATTGAAATGATCTCGGACGTCCATTGTAAGGTAGCTCATTTAATCCTCACCAAGTAGAAAATTGCAATACAAGATTTCTCATTCTCCCAAACTCTATCTTTCTCTCTAAAGCTTTCTATCTTCCTTTATTCTTTTTGTTTGGTTGATTGTCTTGGCAAGGCTTACTTAGTCTTTCCAAGGGTTTGTAATTCAGACTAAGTATCGTACGGTTACTTTGAAAAAAGTAAGTACGTGACAAAGTGCTTTAGATTAGGAACTTGAATATAATCTCTCGTAAAAATCTCAGCAATAATATCACTCTTAAAAAACTCAAAACTGATGTTCTTGATATCTTTAATCTCAATTCAGCAGGTCTAATTAAATAGACCAAGAATTAGCTATCTAACATCTAGTTTTTAAAAAATATGTCATAAAATAACGTTCTAAGACCCCATATAACATACCCTATCCATATATGTATGTTTCATTCAAAAATACTCTTTAAAACACTCATTTAGGTCCTTAAAACGTTTCTAATTTGAAATCCATAACGATAGGAAGTATTAAATCATTTTAATTAAGCGAATATCAAAATATATATGGACAAAATCAATAGGGATCACATAATAATCCATGTATATTTGAATTAGACTCGAATCCCCTAAAAGCCTCCCTTGGAATCATAAAAAAATGGATAGTTTTGACCAAGAAATCAAATCAGTCAAATTATAGAGTAAAACTGTTGGTTGACTGCCTAGATGCTTTGGCCGATCGCCCAGTGCCAATAGCTATTCTAGTTGTTGGCCTTAACACCAATTAGTTGGCCGACCCTCTTAGTCAGTTGACCGGTACGATCAATAGCTTTCCCAATCTTCTCAAATTAGCCACTGTTGCATTTGGTTGACCGACCCGAGCTCGTTGGCTGACCAAATCGATTAGAGACTTTCTTCTTTTATTCGTGCTACTGTTTCAACTGATTCTTATTCTCAGTTGACAAATTGGATCAGTAGGTCTTTATATCTACTCCCAAAACACACTGTTTTATAAGTCGACCGACCCCTTTTACTAGTTGACCAAATTGATCTAAAAACTCAACATTTTATACTTTAAAACATAATTTTCACTTAGGTAATTTATCAAAACCATTTCACATAAGGAGCACATAAAAAATCTTATTTTAGGATCTTAAACTTATCACTTGTTATCAAGACACATATAAGTTTAATTCATTTTAAGTGTTTTGCGTGATCCTAATTCGGGTTGCATTAAGAATATATAAGTAAAGTGTTGTTTTCACCTAGTTTTCTTCAGCATCTTGAAAACTCTTAACGTCTTCATTGTGTCCATCTCGCACCCTTTATATTTTATTCAATGATTCTTTTTCTTAATAAAATACATGGAACTATAAATCTTAAACACTCAATAAAATCATTAGTTCCACAAAAAATATCAATACTTAATTGATCATCAAAACCTTGGATTCAACATCAACTAATAAAATTTCTAAAAAAACGTAAACTTGCATTTTTTGTTTAATTAACAAAAGATAGTTGTCCCCCACATTTAGTTCTAGCATTGTCCTCAATAAAAAGAATGAAAAGAATTAAAGTCAGGGAACAAGATAACCTGATGTTAGAGTAGTTTGGATTTGCTGTAGAAATTCTTAGAAATACCACCAAACCTATCAAATATGCACACATGGAAACAAAAAACACAAGATTAGGCATTTTGTGAGTGTCTTTTATTTCCATAATAATTTATTTATTATTTATTATTTATTATTATTATTTTATTATTTTACTATTATTATTAATTTTTATTATTTTATATCATTTTTTTTAAATATATTTTTTTTAATTTTAATTTTTATTTCAGTGGGTTGCCTCCCACTTAGCGCTAAATTTAATGTCTTCAGCCGGACGATAGGTGTCTCAAATCTCCTAACCATAATGGAGCATCCCGCTCCACACTTTTTGCTCAGTCACCCTCCAATTGAGCATAGATGACTCACAAGTGACACCCAAATTTCTTAGGTTCTTTCTTGGATCAAATCCCATCTCTTTTCTATGGGAATTTATTGATTGTCTTTTTATCAAGACCCCCAATAGAAGTTGGATTTCGTCAACCCATTGAATATAACAAGAATCATCTTAAATCAGGGTTTTTAATTAGTCTACCACATCAAGAATGTAAATATTAATTTTTGGATGTGGTATCATGGGCACTATGGATGTTTGAACCGAAGAAAGATGATCTAAATGTATTTCTAAGGGTTGAATCTTATCTTCCTCATTATTTTCTACTATGACCTCTTCCATGTACGTATTTTTAAGTCCTACATTCACCCACTCACTTTCACTCTCGTATCCTACTTGCTTCTTTCACTAAACCGTGATGGTTAAGCCAAACACAGCTCAAGCTTAGGATCATATTATTGGGGTTCCTCATCAGTTTCACTCGGTTGTGGTCCTCTCAATGTTTCTTCAATATCACTCTCATGCTCTAGACCTCTCTCCTCAATACCCACCCAATTGTCAACCTCTCTCCAATTTCTAAGGGTCGTGTTCGATTGAACGTGCCCATTAGGCTCGCTCGTTTTCTCAATAAAGTATTTTTTATCCCGAGATTTTGATGAATAATTAAAAGTTGATATTTTTTGTGAAACTAATGAATTTGTGTGTTTAAGAAAAAGAGTTCCATTTAAAGATTGTATCATGAAGAAAATATAAAGGATGCGAAGATAGACATTGAATAAATGAAGAGTGTTGAAGATCCTAAAAAAATTAGGTGAAAACAACTCAATACTCTTATACTCTTAATATAACTTGAATTAGGATCACACACGACACTATTAAATGAGTTATATTTTTGTGTGTTTGATTTGATGAATTTAAGGATCCTAATTAGTGATTAAATATGTGCTCCTATGTGAAATTGAAAAATAAAAATTGTCCTTAGTAAAAATCATGTTTAAAAGTTGAAGTTTAGGGTTAATTCAATTAACCGAGAAAAGCAATAGGTTAACTAGATCAAACGTTGAGTTTTAGAGTAGAAATTGGTGAAGAAATTGACTAACCAGCATTAATCAGTCAACTTATCAAAAAATGATTGGTCAACTGATTGAAATAGTGAGGTCTCGAAGCAAAAAGTATATAACTTGCATCGATCAGTCAACCAACCAAGAGGTGATCGGTCAACCGATGGGTCCAAGGGTGAAATGATAGTCTCTGAACCAATCAATTAACCAATTGGTAGGCAATCATGTTAGCCCAGTGAGCTACCCAAGAGGGGGGTGAATTGGGTAATTTTAAAATTTTACCCAAATAATAACACTTCAAAAATCAAACAATTAATTTTATCCTAAAATTAATTATTATCTTTATAGCAGCGGATAAGTGTAATTAGCTATAGGTGGACACCCAAACAACACAAGATAAAATAAAGGAAATAAATAATGTAGTACACACCAATATATCCTGGTTCACCAAGCTACTCTTGGCTAATCTAGTCCTCCGAGCTCCACGGAAATTTGCACCCACTAAATGCAAGATTCCTTTAAAGGTATGAACCAAACCCTCACAAATAGTTTTTTCACAAGCTAAGAATCAACCTTTAATTTTTTTTTTCCAGACTCAGGAATAACCTCTACTTTTTACAGGCTCAATAATAACCTAATTCTTTTTATACCTTAGGCCAAATAATCAAAATCTAACAAATACCACAAATATCCTTTTACCCGGTAAGAATTGAACTGGTACAAAATTGCTCACAAATCAGTTCAATCAAGGAATAATTACTACCTCAATCTCTTTATAGGAAGAGACTGATATCAGCTACCCTTAGATTAAATACTCTCAATAGTATTCAATCCATCACTCAACTCACCAATTACAAATTGATAAGTGATTTTTCTCACTCGGATCTTCTACCATCTCAGATAAATTAGAACTCAATTAATATCCCAAAACTAGTGATAGAAAAGTAAAATATTCAAAATCTTATTTTAAACAAAAATTGGGTAGTACGTAATTAAGTACGTAATCAGATTTCTTCAAGAAATTGTTTCAAAAATAATTTTCAATAAAAAAATTAGAAAACAATTTCAAAGATCAAATGCCAAATAATCATGCAATCAATTAATAGAAAGTAATTTGGAAAGATCTCACCCGGATTCCATCGAAAGAATAATGATAGCAATATCACTTCAGATCGATAGTAGCAATAATCCACTGCAAATATTTCTCAAGAATATCTCTCAGAAAAGATCTCACAATTCTCTTAGTATGATTACTCTTAGAAAGCTCAGTATAATTCTCTTGATGTATATCTAATAATAAAAAAACGTAGGTCTATATAAAAGGAAATAAAATAAGCTCTCCAACGGCTAGTTCCATTTATTATGACATTTAATTGTTCTTATAGACCCCTTATATCATTAAGACTTTATCCTGATTCAAATCACTTAATTATAACTTTTAAACTTCTCAATTAAGCCCCTCAAATATTTCTCAATCACAATTAAATAGGATAGAAAGAATTACATATACCAAATTGAGAAATATTCAAACTTAATGAACCAAATCTATAGGGATATCATAATATATGTTGCATAGCTCAAATAATATAAAATCTCTAAAATATCTCTCAGATCTTAACCATAAAATAGCTAGTAACAATTACTTTTCGAATAAAATCCAAAATTTCACAAAATCCTGAAACAGTGCCATAAGTCGACTTACCAAGGATCACCTATCGGCCGCTCGATTTAGGATGTAACCAAGACAAAAATCCATTGCCCATTGGTCGACCTATAGATTCAAAGAGTTTTATTTCTGGTCACAGGTCGACCTCTCTGTCAACTTATCGATACAGAGAATTCACCATTTAAGTTCAGGTCGACCTACCTGTCAACCGAGAGATTCAAAGACTTTACCTTCTATACCCCGGTCGACATACCTGTCGACTTGTCAATGCTGAGAACGTTTTCTTAATTCATTTTGAATTCATTCTCATCGACGTTTTCACCCCTTTAACCGATTTTTTTTCTCGGTTAGCTCCACTAAATACTTAAATTCAATTTTAATCAATTATTAATATTTCTTTTTCAATTACATATAGGAGCAAATAATTTAACTAATTAGGATCTTATAAAAAATACACATATTAATAAAAATCATTTTGTGTCGTGTGTGATCCTAGTTGGGATATTAAGAGTTAGAATTTAACCTGAATTGTTTTTCCTAGGTTCTTCAAATTCTTCAACCTCTTAATTCTTCATGAACTTTGTCATCATCTTTTAGCATCTATTCATTACTTGTCATCATATCTTCATCATTGGAACTAAACTGAAACACTAAATTAAACCGATAGTTCCACCAAAAACATCAACCTTTAATTGTTCATCAAAATCTTAGGATCAATAAATCGGTCAACTGACTGAGCGGTGTTTTGGCTGGAAAAAATCCCTGAATCAATCGGTCAACCTACCATGGGGAGATCGATCAACCGACTAGCTCTTTGGTTTTGGTCTAGTTTGCACGCTGAATCAATTGGTCAACTGATAGGCCAAGGTTCGGTCAACCGACTGTCTCAGTTGAGATTTCGAGGAATTTGGGATTTCAGTAAAAAACTAACCATTTTTCATGATTTCAAGGGATAATTTTAGGAGATTTAAACCTACTAAAGATATAGTATATGTATTTTGATATCCCTATTGATTTGGTCCGTATAATTAAATATTCTCTCAATTTTAGCAACTAAATACTTCCTATATTTGTGATTGATAATTGAGAAATATTTTATGAACTTAATTGAGAGTTTTAAAAGTTATTTTTAATTGAAATACACCAAAATTGAATGAATATGTTATATGGGGTCTATAGGTGCCTTTTAGAGGCATATCTTTTGAAAGATAGCCGTTGGAAGGCTTGATCTCAATCTCTCTCTCTCTCTATATATATATACCTGCGAAAATTAGATCAAATACATCAAGAACATTAGTTCCTAAGATTTTCTAAGAGATGTCAGTCTGCTAAGATTCATTCAAGAGAGATATTGTGTTACGTTCTTTATCTAAAGCGCTAATTGTTTTGGCGTCATCAATTTGTGCTGTCTTGCGATTCTATTTACATTCTTTGGTATTTTCCTAGTGAGATCTTTTCAAGTTATTGTTCTTAATTATGCTTTCATATTATTGTTTATTGCTTGGATTTAAGATCATTAGAAAATCATTTTCAAATTTAATAGCATAAAAATCTTTTTAAAACGATTTTGTGTGATTATCTAATTACATGCTATAATTTGTGTTAGCCACACTTGTTCTTAATCAGATATTATTTTGCCTCACAATTGAATCTATCATTTTGTAAATTTCGGGACATTAATTGAGTATAATTGTATTGAAGTGGTAGAAGCTCCTTTTCGGAAGAAACTCATTATTATTTTTTTGTATTTATGAGTTTGAGTGTATTAGACATGATTGGGACGATTTCTAGTCAGGGTAGCTAGGTTTCAATTGTTCCCGGTGAAAAAAGTTAAGGTTTAATCTTTATCCTAAAGTATAAAAAGGTTAGGTTATTTTTTTCCCTTGAAAAGAACTAGGTTGTGATTCTTCCTGAATTGAATTGAGTAAATTGTAAATGTTTCATCCTTACCTGTGAAGAGGATACTTGTAAGAGTTGTGAGGTTTAATCTTTATCCTATAAAAAGATTAGGTTTGATCTTTAGCCTGTAAAAGGATTAAGTTTTATCTTTAACCTATAAAAGGATTAGGTAGTGATTCTTTTTGTAATAGAATTAGGTTAATCTTTAGCTTGGTAAAAAGATAAGGTTCTTCCTTAGCTTGTTAAAAGAGAAATTGTAAGGGTTTGGTTCATACCTGGTAAAGGGATTAAGGGTTTAGTAGTTGCGAATCTCCGTGGAGTTTGGGAGAGTGGATTAGGCAAGACTAGCTTGCTAATCCAGGATATATCTTGGTGTGCTGTTTTGTTATTATTTTTATTATATTCTGTTTGAGTGTACACTTAAAATATAAACATTTATCCTCTACGTAACAAAGATAATAATTGATTTAAGATGAATTGATTATTTGATAATTTAAGTGTTGAAAGATTTAATTATTTAAATTTTTATAACTATCAAATTCACATCTCTTCTTGGGTAGCTCACTGGGCCAACATGTATTGATTCCTAGGCTTATGAATTAGTTGGCTAGGAAGTTCCCCCTCATTTTCCTCATTCAATGCTTCGACGAGTTATCCAATTTGGGTCTCTAAAGTAGCTATTTCTTGGGATTAATTTTTTATTGTAGATATCAACTCATTCATCTGCGGGTTCCTAGCTGGTTGAGAATATTGATTAGATAGTTTAGTTTGGGCTTCATAAAAGTACAACCCTGAAGGTTCACTATAATAGCGTTGATCCCAACCATAGTTGCTTGAATATTTATTATACTCATTGGACGGATAATATGAATTAGGATAAACATTATCATTAGAACACATAGGATATCTCCAATTAAAAGGACATTAGGGGGAAAGATGAGTAAAAGTTTGACATACAATACATAAATACGAGCCGGGTTGCGATTTTGAGGGGTTAGATAATTCTAATTTCTCAATTAAAGTAGTTAACCTCCCAAAGACATCATACATCTACCCTAGTCCCAAAAAAATTTAAGAATTATATATATATATTTGTGTGTGTGTGTCTGTTTAACTTTATTAGAAGAGATAATACACAAGAAGCTAAAAAAAAAAACAAGAGTTAAAAATTAGAACGTATAACTTGGTTTCCTTAGATAACAATGATAATTGAATTCAAGAACCGGGTCACAAAATTCCAATCTATAGAGATAAAGTAGTATTCACACAGTAACAATGAAATAAAATAAAATATGGATTTACACAAATGGATGAAAAATAAGCAAAAATTAATAACTATTGTTGCCAATTCCCTAGCAACGGCGCCAAAATTTGATCGCTCAAATTTAATACCCGATTTAAGTGTAAAATATTGTAGTATAACGTGCTTAAGCAAAGGTGTCGAACTATAGGAATTGGATTGTACTATTAATTTTTATCTCGTTTTTCGATTAGATTTAAGAAATTTGTTTTGGGATTTTTAATGATAAAAAATATAAAACTATTTAAATTAAAATATAAAATGATAAATGACCGGGTTGATGGCATGCATGTGTATTTCAATTATCCTAATGCGTTTTACGTCTTTATCTATTTTGATTATGTTTATAATGAAGTAATTTAACTACAAGAAAAATTATAAGGAAAGTTTGATTATTTAATCGAGATGAACTATCTTCAGGATTCGATTCCTAATCTATGGTGAGTCAATCCCTAAGAATAATTCATCCTATCAAATACATAGTCGATCATTTAATCTGTATGGACTATCTTCGGGATTCAATTCCTATTAATCTACGGTGAATCAATCCCTAAGTATAATTCATCTTATTAAACTGTATCGATTTCAATAAATCATGATTGTATAATAGTTAGATTTAAACCACATGTATTAAAACAAAACACTAACCCAAAAGTATCAATAAATTATTTCTGACATTTGTAAAATGATAAAAATAAGAATTTATTTCAATAAAAACGTAGTAACATGATTTTTTATCATACAATTTTATACACAGATAAAGTAAAACAAGAAATTAAAACTACACTATGAAAATCTTAAAACGAATGCAGTCTTACCCGAATTTGTCTTAGTCGTTCATGAATTGTTCTTCCAAAAAAATGTTCAACCAAACTCCAGTGAAGAAATAAAATTGTCCAGCCAAATCAGTAGAAAAAAAAAAGTGAAAGAAAACTAGACCTAAAAAAATGAAGAATTAATGGTAAAAAGAAAAAGAAATCGATCCTCAATTAGCCAAAAACATTTCTCGTCCACTATTCTACCGATCCTCCTCCTTGATTTTCCATTACTTCTTCTCTTGATCTCCAATTTCCTTTCCTTTTTATGCCCCTCATAATTGCTTTTTATTTAATGACCATATATGACCATAATTGGTCAAAATCATTGCTGACCATTACAAGGAGAATTATCACTTAAGTATACCAAGAAAAACACTAATTTCTTCGCCAAAGGGCCCAAACCAATTTTCTTTAAGTATTCAGGTGCCTTGCGTGCCTGACTGGGTTGGGTTCGCAGGCTGGGCCAGGCTAGTTCGCAGATCATCTATTTTTCTCAATTTTTAATCATTTTCAGATATTTCTTTGTCCTTCTTTTTGGATTTTTTTTTTTATCTTTGAGTTTATACCTGCAAAATAACAAATTGAGAATGATCAGCCTCTCTTTGCGCTGTCACATCACGGTTAAGTGTTGTCATTGTAAGTGTAATCGTTTGTCTCTAGAAAAAAAATATATATAAAGAGGAAAATCCCAGACTCTTAGCCAATAGGTAACGTGGGCAAAAGAGGAAAAAATAAAATAAGTGCGATCGGAACATGGTGAAAACTTGAAAGAGCACCATGAAAATAATTTAAGGACTGTAGCAAGATATAAAACTACCGACCCAATGAAAACCCAAAGGGTGTTGAGGTGCAAAAATGTGAGAGTCAGTCTTAGTGAAAATATGAAAGGGACTAAGGGAAAAAATGACAGAAAGTTAAAAAAAATAAAAACATTGAAAAGAAAAGGAGAGACAGATCAATTCACTCAGGAATTCCCTTTCATACCTCTGCTTCGAGCCAATCCTTATTGACAACCAACGATTCTACAAATCAAAAATTGGTGAATTGGAGTGGAGTTAAAATTTATGAAAAGAAACATTGGGCGTGGCCTAAATTTGTATTGAAATCATACTGTTCAGCAATCCCACTCAAAATGTAGAAAACATTATATTTAGCATTGAAGGTACTAGTTTTAGTAAATTTTTCAACATTTTTCCCTTCTTTTTTTTTTTTGGCTAAACCAGTTTTGCAAGACTCAAAAAAATACAAAGCATATAGAAGTACAAAACCGCAAGCATCAAAACATTTGGTAGCTAGGAAAACAAGGGTCTAGCAAGATGAGCTAAGTAATTTGGTTAAGAAGTTCAATATTGGGCCTTGTTTCTAAGTTTGAAGCAAAGTTTCTGAGTTCAAATTAATTGCCTTCAGAATTTTGTAAAAGAATTCAAGAGGGTCTTATTGCTGTCACTCCAAAATCAATTCAAGCGTCGTTGATTTATCAAGAAAATAAGATCATCATCACCCTAAGTAAAGGCTCGAGAGATTACAACAAAGGGGACACATGCAGGATCACTAAATTATGAGTAATTTTTGTTTATTCAAAGTTTATATTCTAGAAATATTGTGTTAACCATTTGTAAAAAATTCAAGAGTTGGAATGCATAGATATATCGCTCACTTAAATAGCTGGACAATTAAGGTAATCCATCATTTTGTGATACTTTCTCACCAAATGGGTCATCCCTTTTTGAGGGGTATCAGCCCCAACCACAAGCTGGGGCACGTTTTATACCTTTTTGTGTCATCCTCGCCCCAACCACAAGTTATGGCCTATTTTATACTTTTGCTCCCTCATTTTCCCCCAACCACAAGCTGGGGCACATTATGTAGTGTATACCCATTGTTGAGGCTCCGAATCTATTATTTCCTCAGCCAAAGGTTGGGGGCGATTTTATAAATAGTCATGCATTTATCACCCCAGCCACAAGCTGGGGCATATTATAAAGTTTGTTCATTATTACGTTATGTCTACGCTTTCAGTCCTTCCTGCTACATGCTAAAAGGTATGTTAGTTTGATCTTGTTTCAGTCCTCTTCTACCACATGCCTAGAGGTATAATAATTTCATCTTGTGTCAATCCTCCATTGCCACAAGTTAGGAGGTATGATAATTTCGTCTTGTGTCAATCCTACTTTGCCACAAGTCAGGAGGTATATTAGTTTAGTCTTGTTTTAGTCCTCTCCTGCCACAGGACGAGAGGTATATCAACTTCATCTTGTTTTAGTCCTCCCCAACCACAAGCTAGGAGGTATGATAATTTCATCTTGTGTCAATTCTATTCTGCCACAAGTTGAGAGGTATGTTAGTTTCATCTTGTGTCAATTATCTCATGCTACAGGTCGGGAGGTGTATTAGTTTTGTCTTGTTTCAATCATTCCCTATCACACGTCGAAAGGTATATATTATCTATAATTATCTCTCCATGACTATTATCTATCTTTCATTGCCTCTCCATGAGTGTTCATTATTTCACATTATCTCTTAATTAGTGTTTTCAATTCCACATTACCTTTCCATGAGTGTTGCCTATTTCACATTACCTCTACATGAATGTTCTCTATTTCACATTTCTTCTCCTTGAGTATTCCCATTCCATATTACCTATCAATGAGTGTTTTCTATTTCACATTGCCACTCAATAAGTATTCCCCATTCTATATTACCTCTCCATGAATTTTTACTATTCCACATTTTCTCTCCATGAATGCTCCCTTTCATATTACTTCCCAGTGGGTAACCTCCATTATTTCCTAGTGAGTAACCTCCATATTACTTCCCAATGAGTAACCTTCATTACTTCCTATTGAGTAATCTCCACGTTACTTCTCAGTAAGTAACCTCAATATTACTTCCCAATCAATATTCTTCATTATTTCCTAGTGAGTAACCTTTATTACTTCCCAATGAGTAACATTGATTACTTACTAGTGAGCAATGTTCATTACTTTCTAGTAAGTAACGTTCGTCACCTCCCATTGAGTACTTTTTGTCGTTACCTCTCAGTAAGTGTCCTTTATAATTTCGTTACCTCCCAATGAGTACTTTTTATTATTCCCTCCCAATGAGTACTATTTATACCTTTGTTGCCTCCCAGAGAGTAATTTCCCAATGAGTAACCTCTATTACCTTCGAGTGAGTGATCTCTTAGCAAATAACTTTTGTCCTGTTTTGAAAGGGACATATTTTTTAACTATAGACCTGATCTTTAGTGTCCCCAAGTTTGTAGACAACCCGCAGGGGTTTTGTCACATCTTTTCCCAGATATCCATAATCTTAAAAAGATGGGTACATTCCCAGGTAAGTTTTTTTTTTTGAGCATGCACTACCCTAGCCTTAGACTGTGACACATTTAATAAAGATTTCACACATTACCATTTTGAACTGCATTCATTCCAACGGTGGAATAAAATGGTGTGTGTCTCCTATCATTGTCATTAAGAGAAAACTCTTATGCCAACGAGAGGCAGCTGTAGACACCGCAATTTGTCCCGTCTGATTTTGCATTGTAATTTTTTTTGGGTCTAAAGTGAAATTTTTAGAAAATTTTAAATTGATGTTTAAAGGGACAAATTTCAATTTTAGATTTTCTTTTAGATTTTCCATAATATTTTAATTTAAGAAAAAAAAAATGGAGATCCTTGATGAGTCCGATAGATTTTAAAAGTTTCGGGGTCAAAATTGAAATTTCTAAATATTATTTTGGGCCAACTTGATTAAATTGAAAGTGTTTTTCAAAAGTATATAACTTTCTAAATAGTAAATTTTGGTTTCCAACCTTTAATTTCAATAAATCGAGCATTTTGCACATATTTTACACTTTGACCCTAAAACTGTGTTTTCGCCGATTTTATCATGGTCAATTTTGTTTGATCTTTTCACATTGAACATTTCAATCATATATTGTATGTTTTAATTCATGTGTTTTTAATTTAATTTCAATAAACACCCAAAAATATATTTTTATTAATAATGGGTGCTCATATCACCCAATTTACTTCATGTGCACCTAATGGGAATAAGATAGAGCCTTGGATTCCTCAATGGAGTGGAAATAGCCATTTGGGAGTGCCCCCTATAGTAATACTTAATGGGGTGGGTTTTGCAAAGTCAACTCAATTATCGAAATTAGGGGGCTAAAGTTTATTTTTCACGAAATAAGGGGTAGCTACCCATCACTAGGGTGGCTGACCCGCCCATCATTAGGCTTGTGCACTCTCCAGTGCACATCTATGGGAGAAGCTGTCTATAAAAGATAGACTTACCCCTTCAAACACATTGGAATTCTCAGTGTTGATCCAGAAAAACCTTTCCCAGCCCGTTTTTCTCCCTTCAAAGGGAAACATACAATTGATCTCCCCTTGGCACATCCTAAAAAACCATCCAAAAAAGAGAGAAACAAGAAAGAAAAAGAAAAAAGAAAGAAAGAATAAGAGAAAAAAGAAAAAGAAGAAAAAATGAAAACGACTTCTGCCTGAGCAAGGTAAGTCTTCCTAATCCTTTTTCAACATACATTTTCTTTTTCTATAATAGCTTGAAAGGACGGGGACCTAAAAACTAAGCAAAACCTAAGAGTTCCCATGAGGACACTTAATTTTTTTTACTTTCTTGCCTTTATATTTTAGTATTTAAATTCTTGTCATTTACTTTTTTGTTCTGTTCCTTTTTCACGCTTTAAATTTACGCCATTTATTTTTTTGTTTTGTGTCTTTCTACGCTTTAAATTTCCTCCAATTTACTTTTCTTCATTTATTTACTGTATTCACTAAAGAGAAACACATAAATAAAAAAAGAGAAGAAAAATCTTAACTTAAAAAAAAAAAAAAAAAAAAAAAAAAAGAAGAAACCCTAAGAAGGGGACAGTTTCCCATACCATCATTTTAAGTTTCACAACTTGTGTGAAACTTTAAATGGTGGGTTGAGGGATACTCCTCCCCATAACGTGTTTTCAGTAAAGGTTAAATTGGCAAACAAAGCTCACATTTCATTTTCTCATCAAATGTTTTCTTCCGAAAAAAAAAGTTTCTTCTAAAAACAAAAAAAAATGTATTTCTCCATAGCAAAGATTCCAAAAAAATGTCTTTCTTGTTTTTCACAAACTTCTCTCCATGTTACAAAAGAAATTTCTTCATAATAGTGATTCCTAAAAATACTTAACTTGTTTTAAGATTGTTTTCAAAAATTTCACGGAAAAACATTTTTTTTTTATTTTCTTCATAGACTTATCTTTATATTTCAAAGCAAAAAGATTTCTTCATAATAAAGTTTTTTTTTTTTTTTTCCTTTTTGATCAAGTACTTTAGATTTTAGTTTTTCCATCAAGATTTCTTTTTTTGTCAAAGAAATAGCTCTTCCAAAGTAACCCAAAATTAAAAAAAAAATTCATCAAAATAAAACCCACGGGATCATCATTATTAAATCATCAATATTTCACAAGTGATCATATTAGAAAAATATTTCTTAAAATACCAAAAGTTTTCCCAGTTTATTTTAAAAATACAAAAAACATTTTTAGGGAAGAGATTTCAAAATAAAATAAAATATTCGAACTTAAATTTTACTTAGACTTAATGGGTAAGGTACCATTTTAAGACGGATATCTAGGGGTGCTCCTCAAGCGTAACTCATTCTCAAACTTTATTAAAATGAATCTTTGGTCGAACCATATTTTTTGAGTAAAAATATTACTTAAACCTTTTTAATTTTTTTTCTAGAAATTTGGTGACCTAGGATATCATTTAAACTCAATGTTAGGTGCCGATTGCCTTTAAAAAAAAAAAAAAATGACTTAATTTTTTTTATTAGAAAATAGGAGTTTAAAATTAAAAAAAAAAAAAGGAAAAAAACTTCTCTCTAGTATTTTTCCAAAATATTTTTCTTCTCTTTTAAATCTCTTCTTTCTCAAAAAAATCCGGGGTGCGTAGGGAGGTAAACTACTTGAACTTCCAGGGTCGAGAATTCAAGGATCCGACCGAGTACTGAATTCATGGACCTCAAGTGTATCAATGGTAGGTGGGTTTCCATATAGACCCTTGATCACCGGTTACAAGGCCGACATGTGGTCCATCAAATTTTGTCCACAACAGAAGTGAATCCACACATTCGAATTTTATAGAGCCGAAGTCCTCAACTTCTTTATTCAAAAAGAGAAGCTTGAGTTCACCTCTGGTTCAGAGAAATGGATGATTCATTCTTTAGTGAAAGCCCATAAATGTTCGTCGTCGCCATACATTTTTTACCCGTTAATGGAAGTTGGGGAATTGAACCCGAACCGTCGATAATCAAACCAAACCGAATGGTTCGATTTGAAACTGGTCAAATATTATCACTTACTATATTTTGATTTGAAATAAAAAATCGAAGCAATTTTAGTTTTGATTTTGAGATAATTTTAGTTTTACCTTTAGTATCTATTCTATAAATCGGAATATATTTTACATTTTGGACATTTTGAAATCATTGGATTAACTTTAAATCCAACAATTGAAATCAAACACAATTTCAAATTCTTATAATTTTATATCATATAACATTTCTAACAAACTAATAATCTATCCCAAAATATCTCACCAAGATTTCATACCTCCACTTTTAATGGTTAAATAAAATTATATTTTGTACCTTGAAGTTTTATATTTGTATTCAATTTTTTTTTATTTACTATCTTTTTAACACTTATAAATTGAACAAATCAATATAATGCCTTTAGGCATGAGGAATCCCTATCGTGTGTATTGATATATCACATGTGTCTTATTTATATTTTTACCTCTCTTTTTTATTACATGGGAAATTTATATATTGTTCTTTAATTAAGTTTGCGATGTTTATTGTAACAACTAAAGATTTTGTGATTTGATTTTGATTTTTTTAGAATTTATATTTTATATTTTAGTTATATTTTTATTTATAATTTTACAAAATTGGGTTCTTAGAGAAAATTAATAAATATATAAAAAAATCTTTAACATGTTTTCAATTTTGTTTTTGGTTTTATATAAAATTAAATGGTTCGATTTAAAAACTGACTTGTGAAAAAGTGGAGATTTACAGTTCGTTTTGAGTTTAGTATATACTTAAATGTTTTAGTTTTGGTTTGTAGTGAGACCGGCCCGAAATCGAACCGGAACAACAATTGCTTTTTGTCATTGTTTCTTCACTTGTGAATCGGAACACAACGAGCGTCTGGGTTGTTGGAACAAGGAAACAGTAGTGGAGGTGGTAGATTTGGGCAATGGTTGAAAAAGGGTCAATGTTGGTGGTGGCGGCTAGCTATGGTGGGTTCCATGGTGCTGGTGAGTTATGTTAGGTTTGAGACAACGAGCAAATTTTTAAAGAGAGAGAGGACGAGGTTGGTCAGCGGAGGTGGGTGTGGATGTCGAACAAATACAGGTACCGTGAGAGGGGGAAAAAGAACTAAAAAAAGCATAATATAGAAGAAAAAGGAATTAATTTAATTATAAAGATAATTTTGTCTTTCAGTGTTAATTGTTGGAGACGATTCTAAAAACACCAATTACTTTTAAAAGAATATTGTGAGCAGTTCATATTTATTTATTTTTTCCTGAAAATGTATTGATATTAATAATACTAGATTTAGTTTTAGATCCAATAGATATTTAATATTACACTGTTATACATGAAACATTTAGCATTGTTTCTTTTAATTTAATGCTTAAAAAATCATTTTGAAAATAAATAAAAATTAATTCATTTAGAAAGAAAAAAAATGACTCAATTGTGATCGAAAGGAGATACATAATTTTTTAATTTTTTAAAATGTGTTTAGATAGCAACTTTATTTATTTATATATAATTTTTTTAAGGCTAGTTTTTAAACAATATAATAGCTCTCAATTTGTATTGTTTAGTAGTTATTATTATTAGAATTTTAATAATGATTATGTATAAAAATTCACAATAAAAGAAAGAAAAAAAACACAGAAAATATAATTATTTTAACTAATTTAATGTCATATTTATTAAAAAAAAATAAACATTTATTTTGAATTGAAAAAAAATCATTGAACTATTTAGATAATTACTTAGAATAAATAAAAACTTAAAATATGAAAGGTAATGGGGAGTTAATATTAATAGGGTCGAATAAATAGTGGTGGATGAATAGAAATAAAGATATGAACAATATTTAAACATGAAAATAATATGTTAGTGTTTAAGATTAGTTAACCCACGTCATAATATAAAAGATTTGACCAATCAATTATAGTTTCCTTCTTTCTTTCTTTTTAATAGTACAAACAATTGGTAGAGAAAATTTTGAATACTAGACCTATAACTACAAAGCACACTAAATAACCGTTATGCTACAAATTTTGGGTTGTCAATTATAATTTTTTTTTTCATTTATATATATATATTTTACGGTACGGCGTACTTGAACTAATTTACGCGCACCTCAACTAATTACCTCACTGGGTTATATTAAAGACTCACTCCGCCACATCAACATTGCACATTCAGGAACTAGCACCTCTTATGTGCCAATTATAGTTTCAAACTCGTAGAATAACCCACTAGGTTTCAGTAACATAATACTTTGGTAAGAATCTCTAGCCTACCCAGAAAGTATTGCCCGAACAAGCATACACCGACATATACTAACGAGGTGATATTTCCAAATAAGTAGTAGATTGACTCCCAGTTGGAGAGCAACTGCCACCAACATAGCTTATTAACTCTCTCTGGGCTGAGTACATAAATTCACATTACAGCAACATACATCCATATGTACACCAAACACAACAAAACGGGGAGCATATCCCTCCCCCCCTCTGCACAAACTACCATAAGTAATACTATCAAATCACCCAAATTACTTAAAAACCCTGCCTATCGCTTACTTGCAGGCTTCTTAAGATGGACAGTGGGGGCTGCTGCTCAGGTTGCGGGCATTTGACAGCCTCTCGAGACGTTATTCCCACCATCCTCTGGGACTCGTTAAAAATTGCCCATTCTGACTTTCTTTTCTCCTGTACAAGGACAACAAGAGTCAGATTCTACCATGTATTAAAATTTGAAGTTCGCAAAAGGCATAACATGCTGATCAAGAAGATACTGTCCCAATATTTCATGACAACCATCTAAGCAGAAACGGTGGTCCAACATAGAACAAAACTCACTCCACACCATGACCTTGACCTTATATTCGGTTCAGACATGGATGATGTGCAAATAAAAGAATAAAACCAATGCTATATTTATTCCATTTATTACTCAAAAATTATGATTTCGGTCACTGATCAAATGACACTCATGTCTCAAAACCAATTAAAGAAAAATAGCTACCATCGTTTTCTCCCAATTGGAGGTGACAATGTCACAAAAGTGTACCTCATAGGATGCTACGAAGCCAAGTTGATGGCACAATGAGCTTTACACTATGTTTGCATTGAAAGATGAATATCAGAGAATCTCATCGAGAAAAAATAAAAAATAAGGGGGACGGGGTGGCTCTTAAAATTTCCAAAAATTAGTACAAGTACACCCTAGGTTTGCCGCTTACCCATCTCCTTAAATAAATTTCTACTGTCATTGTTCCTTTTTGACAATTATAAATTTCTACTCCCATTGTTTTTCTTCAACATATTTGATGAAGACATCAGTGTGGCCCTGCAAAGATTTCTAGATCCGCCCTCGATTTACTACTAGGCACTACTTTACAAAAGACAATAAAATTTGTAAGAAAATATTGATCGAATTTCATTATTTCTCTCCAAATCTCCCCAATGTGGGGGATATATAATATCTACAGTTTTTAAAGAGGCTTTCCCCGCATTTTTCTTTGTTGCTGTCCTCATTGAATTTACCAAACAAGAGAGGGCATCCAACTTCGGCAATTTTTGACCGATGTATCTTTTGCACAAATTATTGTCACACCCCAATTTGATCATCCATTCAAAAAGTAATTAGTGATAAGAAACGAAATTAAGAAGAAATTCGAACTGCAGGCATTTTGGAATTCTAGACTCTACAGACACAGAGTTGCTATGTCTATTTCTATGAGTGGAATATATATCTCGGTTGGATCAACAGCACACTTTCACATGAGGCAGCTTTATTGAGATCAACCTAGCATACATATCTTCCCTTTAAGAAGTTAAGATTCTTCAAATTGTAAGAATTAGAACGCCAATCACAAAAATAGGTAGAAATTGACCAAGGAAAACTCAAAAACTAAAAATCACCAAATTTTCTGGAGTACATGACACATCTTACCTAGCAACATTACCTGAAAATATCTACAGCAATAACACAAAAACATGAAATAACACAAAAGCAGCAGCAAGTAAAGCTTACCAGAATCAGATTTCAGTCCCTGAAGATGACGCTATCAGCCATTTCCAACAAAGGGTTCAAGCAATCTGGCGAGAATTTCCTAGCAAATAAGTATGAATGGGTTGAGTTCGATTGCCGGAGCTTGTAAATGAGCTCCGGTGAAACCTCCGGAGGATGATAGGTATGTGGGTGTCCATTCACACTGCCAGTCCAATTAACCCGAGTCAGTGTATAATGGGTACACCCAGCTGGATCTTCCATTGACAGCAGAGTGGGAAAATAGTGTTCTTCCGGGTAGCATGACTCTACCCGCAAACAGGGCAATCTGAATTTCTTCCACAACTTTCGATCCCTTAACACAAGCAACGAGTGCCTCTTGGTTAGAATGAAAAACTGAGATCCAACCCGGAATTTGTCAAACGGCACCTCTGGCATCATCACGTCCCTTCCTCTCGCATTGTACCGATCCGTCAGGGTAGACTCATTGGCGAGTATTTCGATAAAGCTAGGGTATTTGAATTCTTGAAACTTGCCGGAACTGAAACTGAACGATGGCTTCAAATCGAAAAGGGTGTGATACACGTATTTGAAAGAATGGAGGGGAATGCAGTGTTGGGACACAAGAGCGAAGTACAAATTGGACGGGTCGTCCAGAATGGCGGTGGCAAGGAGGCGGCGAGCGGCGGAGATTAGCGTCGGCGACGAACGCTGAGTCTTCTTTGACGGGATAAATCGATCCGTGAATACACCGCCTGGAGGGTTGATTTTGACTGTTGGGTCGGCGTGGATGTAAATGTTGTAGAGATTCGATTGTGTTTGATCCGCGAAGAAGCGTTCCCACAGCGCTGAGAAGTGGAGATCGGTGTTGGTGAGGAAGAGGAAGGCGATTTTCGGGTGAGGGTTGGTAGTACCAAGGCGGGACTTGGAAAAGGGGAAAGGGGTTTGCGACCGGGATCGCGATCGGAGATTCGATTCGGCAGAAGCCCTCTGGAAAAGAGTCAGATCATCGAGTTCATCGGGGAGAGAAATGGGGACCTGACGAGGAGGGAGGATTCTGGGGGCCAACAGGAAGAGGATCGGGAGGGAGAGGAGGAGAAGGAGGGTAGGGATGAAAGGGAATGACGATGAGGACGATGAGAATAACATTGCGATATGGATTCAGAAAAAGGGATTTATGAGTGGGAAAATCTTCAGAAGGTTTAGGAGAAGGAAGGGGGGAAATGTGGAATGGGTTGGGTTGATTTAGGGAGATGAGTGAGAGATATTTTAATTAGGGTTTGGGAGTGAAGCGTGTGTGTGTGTTAGTGAGAGAGGGAGAGGAAGATGGAGTTTGGATGGATGGTGGATAGTCGATGAGACAGAAACCGGGAAGACGGAAGGGGTAGATGATGATGGCGCCAGGGCCTGGCGTACCGGGGCGGTGGCATAATGCTAACGGCGTTAATCACAAATTTCTTCCCGTATTTCTTCGCTTAATTTGTGTCATTAAACACAAATTCGACCATCCTCATCTAATATTTTATTTTTTTATGGGTTAATACCATAGATATCCCCTAATGTTTTTTAAAGTTCCAACGACATCCTCCTATATATAAAAATTGCCACAGGAACCCCTTAAACTCCCCCCCCCCCCCCCCCCAAAAAAAAAAAAAAAAATAGAGAAAATTATCACTAAGTGCTATTTTAACTTTCCATGTACCAATAAATATCAATTAGTTAAAATTGAACCAAAAACTCCTATCTTAATCATTTTTGAACTGATTAGTCTCATTTTTAAAAAATTGTATATGTTAAATTACCAATTTGCCCATATTTCATTTTAACCCTAGTGTCTCTATTCGTGAGTTTCCTCCCCTACTTTTTCCGTTCTCTCTTCCCGAGTACCAAATTCGCCGTTCACTCACCGTTGTCTATTATTCTCTTCGTCTCAACCGGAAATCGTCATTGTCCACACCGCCATCGTCATCGTCGTCCCATTGAGATTTGTGTAAGCTCCGTCTCTCTTTCTCTCCCTTGATTTCTATTTTCGATTTTGATTCCATTTGCAGAATGGATTTTTAGGAGACAACGATTTTGGTCTCGATTATTTAATCTAGAATCCATTTTCAGAGTTGGTTGAAATCGATGATTTTGATTCCATTTGCATAATCGATTATTTCATCTAGGTCTCGATTATTCCATTTTGCAGAATCGATTTTGATTCAATTTGCAGAATCGATTTTTTAGGGGATGACGATTTTGTTATCGATTTTACAGAATCGAATTTTCAGGGGACAACCATTTGCAGAATCATTTTTGTTGGATTTCGATTTTTATTTTCATATGCAGAAATCGATTTTTAGGGTCTCCTCCATTAACGTCCACTGGAAAAATTGTTAGCTTCGATTCAATTTGATCGTCTCTCGTTTTCGATTTTTGATTCATGTTTCATCGCCGTGGATTGTTGATTTTTAAATGGTTTGGATTTGTTTGTTCATTATATCCCATGTGTAGTTCAAGCAGTTTACATCCCACACGCATTTGAATTTTAATTTTTTAGCAATTTAGAAGTGTTACATTCAACATGTAAACAGTGTTACATTTACCATGCACTTTGAATTTAAATTTTGGCAATATCAGGAAGTGTTACATTTAACACGCATGAATTTTTGGATTGAGTATTACATTCAACATGCACATCGTGTGTTTAGATAAGACAATGTGTTTGGATTGATTAGAAGTTTAAGTTTGATCAATTCATGTTAGTGATCTTTTTTTGGATTTAAATTTGGTTAAGTCTAGCTCGGTTAAAGTTTTTGGATTGATGAGAAGACATCTCCTATGGTTTGGATTTGATAGTTCATTATACCCCGTCAGTAGTTCAGGCAGTTACATCCCACACGCGTTTGAATTTTTATTTTTGGCAATTTTTAGAAGTATTACATTTAACACACACACTGAAATAATGAATTTCAATTGTTTGAATTTTCTTAAAAAATGATCTTTTGAAAATATTAAATAGTGTTACATTCAACATGCACTGCGTGTGTTTAGTTCAGATAGTGTGTTTGGATTTGTTTAGTTCAGACAGTGTATTTAGATTGATTAGAATATTAGACAGTATTACATTTCAACACATAAAAAATGTTACATTCAACACACACTTTGAAACTTTGAATTTTGACTTTTGGCAATATCAGAAAGTGTTACATTCAACACGCATGAATTTTTGTTTTGTCTTCAATAATTTTTGCTTTCGAAGCCATAGAATTTTTTCGTGAATATATGTTTTCAGTTTTCTCTTTTCCCCTCATGTTTGGATTGAGTGTTACATTCAACATGCACTGCGTGTGTTTAGTTCAGACAGTGTGTTTGGATTGTTTAGTTCAGACAGTGTGTTTGCATTGATTAGAATATTAGACAGTGTTACATTCGACACATAGACAATGTTACATTCAACACTCACTTTGACACTTTGAATTTTGACTTTTGACTTTTGGCCATATTAGAAAGTGTTACATTCACCAAGAATATTGTTTTTGAATAGTTTTGACAAGATCAGAAAGTATTATATTCAACACACACATTGAAAAACAAATTGGGAGAATTCGAAAACCCTAAAACATGTGGTATGTGGTTTGATCTAAAACAAAATAAGGGGCGAGAAATGTAATTAATGTTATTGAATTCTCTTTAAAAAATTGATTTTTGAGAAACAATGGGTTTCAATTTTTTGAGAATATTAGACAGTGTTTAGTGTTACATTCAACACGTAGACAATGTTACATTCAACACTCACTTTGACACTTTGAATTTTGGAAATATTAGGAAGTGTTACATTCACCAAAAGTATTGTTTTTAAATAGTTTTGACAAAATCAAAGAGTGTTATATTCAACACACACATTAAAAAACAAATTGGGGGGGTTCGGAAACCCTAAAACAAAATAAGGGGTGAGAAATGTAATTAATGTTATTGAATTCTCTAAAAAAAAATATTGATTTTTGAGAAACAATGGGTTTCAATTTTTTGAATTTTCTAAAAAAATAATTTTTTTGAGAATATTAGATAATATTACATTCAACATGTAGACAATGTTACATTCAACATTCACTTTGAAACTTTGAATTTTGATTTTTGGCAATATTAGAAAGTGTTACATTCAATAAGAATATTATTTTTGAATAGTTTGACAAGATCAGAAAGTGTTACATTCAACACCCATGGGGTTTTTTAATTTTGTCAAGAATAGACAAGTGAAAACAATTGGGGGTAAAAAAAATTATGAAATTTCTTAGGGAGGAAAGTGTAAAAAAGAGTAAAATGTTGAAACTAACTTAAAAATAGGGGATGAAAAATGTAATAATGCTATTTCTTAATCCGACCCCTAGCTCTATCGCGAATCTTTAGAGTATTTGTGTAATCCATCAACGAACGGCGAACGGCGAAGGTAAAAGACAGACTAACGGTAAGAGTCATTCTCTGCAAATCGATTTAGGGTTTTCGATTTGATGTCTATTGCAGAAATCGTTTAGGATTTTAGGGACGAACGACAATGGCGAACAAGGATGGCGGAGAAAGACGAACGGAGAACAGAGCGACGGTGACGGAGAATAGGGCGTCGGTGACAGAGAATGACGAACGGAGACAACGACGACGAGGATGACGGTGACAGCAAATGAAAAACAATAACGGTGGCCGACGAAGTGATTGGCGACAGCGAAGCGGCGGAGGAGATGATGCGTTGTGAAATGGAGATTGAATTAGGCTGAGGGGTATTTTGGTCAGGAAAAGTAGAATGGGACTTAGTGGTGCAAAAAAATAAAACAAAATAATTGGGCTTGATTGGTACATGAAAACCCAAAAAAGAACCTCCTCGTACATAAAGATACAAATATATTTTTACCCTTAACTTTATTTGAATTTAATAATATATTTAACTAGTTTAGATCCGCGCATTGCACGAACTTAGAAAAAAATTATAATAAACTTTTAATATTCAAGCATGAAATATGTTAATGTCCAAAAGTGGTAAACTATCAACAGTACGGTCTAGAAAGATAATATACCCATAAGACTGTTGATGGCATGATTAACTTGGTGAATTCAGGGGTGTTGACGACCTCCGAACTGAGCTCCACTCCTTCACTCCAAGCACCTGCACACAGATTCATAGGGGTTGTGCCCGGTGAAGTCCCTCCGGTGTAAGAGTAAGTATCTAGGGGAGAAGGGCTAAAAGTGCTCTAGTGTCAGTAGAGAAGACGTATCGTTGGGCAGTGGATGGCATGAGGTATTTATAAGCTTTGGACTCGATTAACGCTATGAATTTAGGGAGCTAAACTTGAGTTAATTAATTTAATCCACTGAGCAGCCAATGAGCAAATAGATTAGTGCTCTGATCATCTGAGTTGGGCTTTTGGGCCCACCTGTTGAGGCCCATGGGTTGGAGCCTCAAGACGACCCGGAGAGGCCTCGAGTACGGAGATGACTAGTAGAGGGTGCTCAAGTTCGTCAGCTTGGCCCAGAGTCTGCCGGCTCGAATTTCTTCAACTAGGCAAGGCGATCCTCAACCCGGCTCAGAGGGCACCCCAGCTCGGCATGGAGGGGATTCCAGTTACCAGCCCAGCCGTCTTTCCATACTTGGGCAGATATTGACCACGTGGAACACCTGACGAGATTCCCCTATATCAAAATACATATGTACTATTCGGTTACTTTGATAACAATATCTAAGAGCGAATGCATAAATTTTATTGAGGAATGACATGTTATAAATATCGAAAATAAATAGATAATTAAAAATTACTTAAATAATCATAAAAGTGAAATAATATTTTTACAAATTAAATTTTACTAATATACTATAAAATAACAAACAAATAACCATAAATTAGGATTATTTTTTATCAATTTTTACAAGTCTAATACATTCTAATTTAATTAATTTATATCGTACTTAATTACTTTTTGGTTGAAAATATTTTTTCAATTGCAGATATTTTCTTAATTAATTGAAAATGCTTATTCATATATTTGTGCATTGATTAAAAAAAAAAAATATTTCACTAAAACAAAAAAAAAATAATAATAAAAAAATTGAGTAACACACTCAATATTTGATATATAAAAAAACAAAACGAAAATAAAATAAAATATAAAAGTTCAAGCAACATGTTGTGAATATGGGTGTCATTGAGTCTTTTGATTCTCTGGTTTAGTGGGAGCCTTTGTATTCTATTTATTTCCGTTTATTTTGCTGATTCTATTATGACAACTATTGTTATGCATTTTGCAAAATTGAAATTTATTTGATAATCATCATTATTGCATATTATATTGTTGCATATCATGTTATTTAAATTGATTATACAATATGGTATCTTAAAATATTGTGCCTTAAGAATTACAATTGTATACTTTTAGTTATCACAAATCATTATTTTGAGACCTCGTGATATATTGTTAATGACAGATGACTTGTTAAAGTCAAGCAATTTCATATTGTTGAGAAATTGTAGTAGTTTCATTTTGTTGAGAAACTACAATTAGCAATTTCATATTGTTGAGAAATTGCAGCAGTGTCATTTTGTTGAGAAACTACAATTACAATTTCATTTTGTTGAGAAATTGTAATGAGTACCGATAAGAACAATGCATATTGATAATGATCACATGTTGGCATTGGTTTCTTACTATACTACTAGGCTTACGATCTATGTCGATATGATTATAAGTATTTGTGAGTATGAAAATCTTATATTTATTGAGATTGAAAGTCTTATGTTTGTTGAGATTAACATATAGACTATCATAATCTAATATTAAGATCATGTTGAACCGGATAAATTTATCAAGATACTACTTATAGATTATCATTTTTTTTTCCAAAAAGGTGTGGTCACACCAAAAATAAATTTTTTTCTGTTATTAACTCGAGAGTTTTATTTTCAAAATTAAATTTATTCAATTAATGTTAACCTATAAAAATATCCCAACAATATAACCTCCACAAGACATTAAATATAGATAATTAACAACTCACTAGTATGGACACTCAAACAAAACTCACACAAATAAGATTTGAAAGTTCAACGATGGAATTTGTGTAAATCAAAGGGTTTTCACTCAAAATAAAGAGAACAATAGATATAGACTCAATAGTGTGTGTAGATTTCTTTCTTTTATACTTTAAAAATGAGTATTGCACGCATGTATTTATAGTGAAAATAACCTAGAGAATGTTTAGAATGATTTGGTAACCGCTACAGCTAATTTAGAAACAAATCAATTAATCTCGAATTGCAATTTTTTCACATTTATGTAAAATTTCCAAAGTTCCCTTTTAAGATAAAATAAATATTTTAAAGACCAATTTAAGGGTGAAATAATTTTAACTTACTTTAGCCTATATAAGTTCAAGTAGGTGCTCTTAGAGAGTTCAAGATAGATCAATACTAAGGATAGTGTTTCAATTTACCTAGTAAACAAAAAATTACATTTCTTCAATCTTGAATCCTTGAAATTCGTCTTCTCTAGTTCCGAACATGTTTCTTAGCAGCATACTAGAAACAACATTAGCACATACAAAACGTTAATTGATATGTTATCATCAGAATCATACGTAGGAGTCCCTGATGGTTTAAATCACTTGTACTAACACCCAATGTTTGTGTTCTAGCTCTCTGCCTATGAAAAAAATAAAAAAATAAAAACTATTTTTCATAAATCTAATTCACAATATAGCTTTTCACTAATCTTGTGATCCAACATACCATAATCATAACCAAAATTACTTATTTCGCAGGAAACAACGATATGGTTCCGACACCACTTGAAGAAAATAATTAGGTGAACGCAGTAGAAACATAAAAGTGAAAATTTACTTTATTGATTTCCTAGACCTGAATCAACCAGTGATAATATGAAATAAGAACCTAGTATAAACAAATAGACTAATTTGCTTCCCAAATAAGTCGATTGCTCCAAATATCTCAATGTCCTCTTCGTTCATCTGATCTCTAAATAGTGACACATATGTCTCGCTTCTAACAGTATCCATAAAAATATTTGTCAATCTCCAATAGCTCTCCTCAAATCTCTAAGTATTTAGGTACTGGGATTTACGAAGCTAGAAGAGGTGCAGCTCAATTATTTTTCAAAGTAAACAAAAGAAAACAACAAGTGATAATAAATGGAGAGAGAAGAGGCAAACACAAAACTTAAAGAGTCTCGACTGCAATCTAAAAAACCCTAAACTACTTATCTTTCTCTTATTACACTTTGACAGCATAGCATTTTTAAGATGTTCAATATTTTTTTTCCATTCTTCCAGAAAGATGGTTGAGACCTCAATCTCTCGAGTTATTTTACCCATTAAGTTCATAACGAATGTTAGACAATGAAAATTAATTAATAGGGATAAAGACATTTTTGGTCCCTGAGAAATGTCTTGGGTGTTTAATTGGCCCCTAAGAAATGCAATTCGACAATTTGACCCTTGACATTTCAAAATAGTGTCCAATTAACCCCTGAAGCGATTTCTGTTAAGTCAACTAACGGTCAACGTTTCATTAAGGGTATTTAGTCTTTTTATTCAATGAGGCTAATTTTGAAAACTCATCTAAACTTAAGGGGTCAAAATATTTTTTTTCTTATTTTACCTACATGGCTTCATGACTTTCTTTCTCAATTGAGAAAGAGAGAGAAAGTAAAAAAAAAATATTGAAACACAAATCTTGGAACAAATATGGAACACAAATAGGACCCTCCGATATTGAAACAAAAATCTGGCAACAAATTTTGAAGCCGACAAATAGAACTCTCCCATATTCAAACAAACAAATTTCATCGTCTTCTTCTTTGTCGGCAAATGTAAATATTGCTAAATTTGAACGTGTAATTTCAACAATAAATTTATGGGAACGAAAAAGAATTTATGGGAATAAAACAGAATTTATGGGAACAAAACAACATTTTTTTTTTAAATATTATTTGATTTATTTATTTTTTTTCATTAAAAGGGGAATTAAAAACCCTAAGGGGTAAAAAAAGAAATGACATATCCAATCAAAGCAAATACAAACCTCTATGAAAGAAAAAATAGGAGCAAAACTAAGAGATAATTTCATTATATTCTAAAAATTTTGTGCTAAAAATAAGAGAGCAGAACATAATCATTTTTTTTTTCGCTCCCATATTAAAACACAAATTTGAGAACAAAAATACTAAACAAACAGGGCCTGAATGTTTCCGTTCCAAGAAAATTAGGGCCTTAAACATCAACACCGCCGAACACCACCACCAAAACGAACATCAACACCAAAACGAACACAATCACCAAAACGAACATCAACACCAACGAACACTACCACCAAAATGAACAACACTACCGACGAACACCAAAATCGAAAATGAAGAACACCGCCGAAATTCAACCTTGGGGTTTCGATTTAGATTTCGAAATCGAAGAACACCGCCGAACATCGCCACCAAAACGACGAACACCATCGAAATCGAAATAAGGTTTCGATTTAGGTTACGATTTCGAAACTAGGTTTCGATTTCGATTTCGAAATCGAAACAGGAAATCGATTTCGATTTCGAAATCGAAACCGAAGATCATGGCAAGAAGAACATCGTCGAACATCGCCACCAAGATGATGAACACCATCAAAATTGAAATAAGGTTTCGATTTAGGTTTCGATTTCGATTTCGAAATCGAAACTGAAGATCATGGCACGAAGAACACCGCCGAACACCACCACCAAAACGACAAACATCGCCAAAATCGAACCTTAGGGTTTTGATTTCTATTTCGAAATCGAAACAGAAATCGATTTCGATTTCGAAATCAAAATTGAAATCGAAGAGCACCGCCGAACATCGCCACCAAAACGACAAACACCATCAAAATCAAACCTTAGGATTTCGATTTCTATTTCGAAATCGAAGAACACCGCAAAACATTGCCACCAAAACGACGAACACTATCAAAATCAAACCTAGGGGTTTCGATTTCGAAATCGAAATCAAAATAGGGTTTCGATTTAGGTTTGATTTCGATTACCTAGTTTCGAAATCAATTTGGGTTGAAAGTGGAATTGAAAATGAACGGATTCAAAATTCTAATTCCAATTTCGAGGCTAAAATTCGATGCAACCAAACACTACCTTAGACTAAAACGGACCTTGCCATTGGTTTTGAGGACATCCTGTCCAACTATTAGGATGCTCAAATGCTTGTTCATCATTAGCATTTTCAAATCTACCTGAAATCGAATTGAAATTCGAAGTGGAAAATGATAAATACAACGGAAAATAATCAGATAGAACGAACTGATGATTACCCAATTTGAAAATTCGATTAATTTTTATTTTATTTTTTGGATGCTAAATCAGATCAGAAAAGCATGGAAGTTGAAATTCATGAAACATATAGACAATTTAAGATCGAATTTTATCATTAATCCATCTAATTATTTGTTTTAATCACAAATTGGAAACCCTAAATCATTATTCAGGGGTCTAATGTGAGTAGAATTTGGATTTTCAACAAATTAGCTACGAATTTGCAGAAGCAACTAAAATCCTAGTACCTCATCGGAGAAGAGTAAAGTAGTGGCATCAACGCCGACATGGTGGAATATCCATGCGGCTTGTTGCTGTTTCCACATTTTCTCTCTCTTCATGTTCATCACCTGCACCACCGTCGTCTCTGCCACTAAATTCTTGTTACCGTCATCTATCTCTTTGTACTTCCTCGTTTTGTTCTCCAGCAGCCATGCGTAGCAAATCGGAGAGGGCGCCGTCTCAACTGGTGGATGGATGGGTGGATGGAGATGGCGGATATGAGACCGGCGGGAGGGGACACCGTCGCGACTGGGGGATGGCGACGGCGGATCTGGATGAATGGCGACGGCGACGGCTCTTGAGAGGAAAAAGCGATTACAGCCCATTTTTTTTAGAGAGAGAAGGTTTGTGTTGAAGGAGGTAAGGGTTAATTACATTTTACACCCCTTAAGTTTAAACAAAATATGTAAATAGGTCCATTTAATTAGAAAGAATAAAATGACGCATTTACCCTTGGTCAAACGTCACGTGCTTGTCACGTGACTTTTTCCATCCAAAATCCCCAAATTTTACTAAAGAAACCCGACCCAAGGGCCAATTGGACACTATTTTAAAATATTAAGGACCAAATTATCGAATTGTATTTCTTAGGGGCCAATTGAACACTCAAGGCATTTCTCATGGAGCAAAAAGGTCTTTATCCCTAATTAATAATTCTACCCATTAATTAAATAATTAAATTTATTCTAATTTTAGCCATGTAAAGAAACTCCTCTTCTAGGCATTCCCATAACCATGAGTGATGTCTACAAATATGTAATAGTTGAATCTAGTTGATAGAGTTTAATAAGAGACTCCTTACATTATAATTAGCCTACTATTCAATCTTTCTATCTTCTGTATTTTCGAAAAGAACTAATAGATATGGATAAAGATAAATCCTTTTATTCAATCATATGTGTCTGATCGATAAAATTTTCACTCAGTGATACCAATTAGAATCTTATCCCCATCATCGCAATGTCGTAGGCATAATCTAAATTAAATTATATCATATTTAAGCACATAGGACATATCCCTCTTTGCGATGGGTGTTAGATCCTCTTTTGCATACTCGAACAACCCTACACATGATCCATTATACCCAATGAGTATCATTAAACATTTATGGTTATAACACTTGGTTGACACTATCAAAGTGTAGGAATTCACATATATAAATATTCAGTATTTCAAGTCAAAAGATTACATCAACCATCCCAACTTAGATATTTTATTTTAACATTAAGCGAAGTTTTCAAAATAAAACACCACGTGCGTTAAGGCTCTTGTAACTCCTAACAAGTGTTCTTGCAGTTGTTGTATTGTCTAGTGTAGGTTGAGATTTATTATTCTCTTAAAGAGAAAACCCCCCCAAAGTTAGTCTAACCGGATTATTAACTACCAATTAATATTTATATCTACTAGGAAAGTTTCAGGATATTAGTTATCAAATGCCAATGATCCCATTCCTTTTAATTACCATAAAAACTAAGACATTTCAACTCATTATCCATGCCATCTTAACAACAATATGTGTATGTAAAATATTAAAAATGTCATTTTATTAATATAAACTTGAGATTGTTATTACACAAATAAAGACATTAATATAATAAACAGGATTGACAATAGGGATTATCTCCAACACAAGTGCCAATCCAGTAGATCAACAATAGTCATCCAATCTTCCCGTGACGAGATCTTAGAGCAATCAAACCACTACAGCTTCAGTACACTATCTATTATTGATGGATAATTATGAACTATCTTATTATAAAGAATCTTAAAGGTTCAGACACGTGAGAAGTAGGAGTGTACAATGGGATAAGATGGACTACCTCGTTGTCAAACCAGACTAAAGAGTTGATTAAACTTCCCAAAGGAAAATAGGACTTTTCACAGCAAATGTGTGTGTCAATTGAAGAAGGAATATGACGGTACAAAGCGAGGTTGGAGGTGAAGGGCTTTGAACATTTGCTCGGTATTGATTACTCTTAAATCTCCTATCTGATGATGAAAAACGACCATCTGTATTGTACTTAACTTTGTTCTAGTGCATGATTTACACTTGCAACAATGGGACTTGAAGAGGACAACTACATGCATCAACCATAGGGCCACGAGGTTGAAGGAAAAGAAAACTTTGTATAAGTTAAGAAAGAGTCTGAACAATTTGAAACAAGTTCTGAGGCAATGGCATAAGAATTCTAATGGTTTCATGAAGAACAACATTGTGCAATCTTGCCATTGTCGTTACTAGTTTGGAGGAGATTTCTACTCTTAAGCATATATGTCCAAGGAGTTCCCTATGAAGGATCTTGGTACTGCTAAATAGTTCCTCGGGATGCGAGTTTATCACAACGGGGAAAGAGAGATTTTAAAGTTGTCGCAATTGGTGTATTTGCACAAATTATCCAGAGATTCGACACGGTATATATTAATCTATCAGCGCATCACTAGTAGGTCATTTCAAATTTTCTAAAGAAAATGATGAGGGAAGATGAAGATGGCATCGGAAGCCCCATAAACGTCATTGTTTGCACTCGTCTAGACATTGCTCATGTGGTGAAAGGTGTGAGATAATTTTATGAGCCATCCAAGGAAAGAACATTAAATAGCGGTCAAGGATATGATGTGGCTCAGTCAGTTAATAAAAAAATTGGAACAAGGACAAAAATCTGAAGTTGTATGGTGATAATCAAAGCACTGCCAAGAATTCACGTTTTAATTTTAGAACAAAACACATCGATATCAAGTTCCATTTCATTCTATGTTTGTAGGAGTATAGCATTGTCGCAATAGAGAATATCCACACACTGATCTTATGGCTAATATTAACAAAGATGATTGACAACCTTAGGCTACGTGCAGCCTCTATTGCCTCGAATGTAGACCACAAGGAAAGTCACTAGTGTAGAGAGATTTTCCTCACGTGTCAGTTGCAAATGGAATGTTTACCGACACGTACATTCAACCTCTAAAAGGGAGATTGTTAGGGTTGGAGGATTGAAAATACCAGGACAATAAGTCGGTGAAAAAGAGGCCATTGATCGTGCATAATCTAAAAGCAAACACAATATATGAGTGAACAATGAGAGGATGGAATGGGAAGAATCGTTCAACTAGGAGCCAGTTGACTTGCACCGTTTCGTGGCATGGCAAACCAATTCAGTTTTTTAAATCCTTTAGTCCATTATCTAGGGTTCTTTTGCCAGGGCTTATAAAGAAGAAACCATTCCTATGGTATTGGAAGATGCAGCCATGATTATTCTCTTAATTCTCTTAATAAAGTGATTTCAAGTGGGCGTGAATCAAACTTAATGTCAAATAACGTTAATTTCTGCATTGATCTTCAATGTTTCATTTCTCTCTGCGTTCTTTGTTTCTGAATTGTTGCGGTTGTGTCTACTAACCAAAACGATCCCAAACAACATCATACCTTCCACGAGCCTTGGGCCTTGAGCTTAAGCACAAGAGGCAGGTGCTTTGAGCCGAAGGTGAAACTTGTTGAGCTTTGGACCTAGGCATGACACAGGCACACCTTTAGTAAACGAGGCACAAAAGTGCAATTTTTCCTAAAAATAACCGGAGATTGCATTTTAATACCCCACAGAACGACAGACAAGTATAAATGATGCAAGATACCTCAACCTTCTTGGAACTTATTTCCTCATTCCATGGAAATACAACAGTCCTAACGTTGTTTTTCAAATAATAAAAAGAAAATAAAAAGAGATTATAAATTGAAGACTTTAATGAAAATTCACTGTAAATAGCCAACATGACAATCTAATCTCAACCCAAGGCAAGTTAGTATAACTCACTGCTGGGCTTAGAATTCTAGGACACTACATGTAAAAAACTAAAATTTCCTTTGTGAAAGAGCCGGCAATAAGATTATACTGCTTCTACTCGTCTCTGAACAAAATTTCAGGCAAACAAGACAATGCTTTAAACAGAATAAATTAGATTCTCTCGTACGACCAAACACAAGAACGAGCTGATCTTCCAACAAGTTGACCTAAAGGAAGAACGTCGAAAACTCATCCACGACGAATTCTGCAAAGCTAAAAAAGGCAATTTGCTCCTCAATGTCAGTTCTATGGTGCAAAAGTAGCTTTCATCAAGCTGTTTTGACTTTACGAGAAGGAGGACGACGAAATAGACTGATCAGATCATCCAGGCCCTGTTGAGCAATTTCATTAGAATGCTCAAAACAATAAATTACTACAACTCATCACTCACATAGGTGGGCACAAAAGAGGTGAAAATTGAAAATATCAAACAAGAAAATATTAAAAATCATTAACAAAGAAAATGACAATAGTTTGTGTAAAATTAAGAAAATGGGAAACCATACCCTGGTTGTAATAACGAGGAAACTGAAAAGGATAATCAAGTACGAACCCAACACTAGTAGCAAAAGCAAGTCAAAAGTCACACTGGCAACCTGCAAAATTTGGTGTAGTTAGTTACGCATTTCACCGCTACATATCATGTTACTGTTTTTTTATGATATCCTGTTGGCGTTATCAAATAGTAAACATCAAAATTATGTTTTGACGACACGAGTCCAATTTAATTTCTATTACTCGTTAAGACTTTATTCTTGCCAAGTATTACTCATTAGTTTCTTAAGTTACTCATGTGCTTGATTTATGACAAAAATGACATTACAGCAAGAATATTAGTTAGCAAGTGCACATGCTGAACAATAACAATAATAAAAAAGACGTTGAATCAGAAAGATTAGCGTATAAATAAATCAATGAGATTTTTTTGTTCCATAACAACCTTGGATCAACAAATTCATATTTAAGGATTTTCTCATGCTAAGAAAGGGACAGAATAATCTTCCAGAAAAGGACCTTAAACAATCAAAACTAAGACAACCTACCATCAATATGACATCATTGAAATAGAAGAAGGTTGAGAGAGAGAGAGAGGTGCGAAGTAATCAACAGAGATAAATGGGGGCAGATGATCAGGTAAAATATAGGAAACCTGATAAATATGGAGCCTGGCACTTGTCGAACCATAAAAAGTGAACATCGCATCAAGCAGCTCATGTTGCACATTAACCTCTATAGTGTGATCTGCTAATTCCTGCCAACAAATAAAAAGTATAAATTGGTAATGATGGCACACTGAAATTAGAAACATTGTGCATTGATAGAACACTGGAATAACTACATCAGGACTGATTGAACCCATATGTCAAATGCTGGCAATAGATGCAACTGAAAATGGTTTAGCAGCAATGAAACCGGCCATCCAAGTGTTCATCTTTTGATATTTGCGTGTATTGGGGTGGGGTGGGGGGGGGGGGGGTGGGGGGGGGGGGGGGGGGGGGGTTGTCAGATTGGTTGCAGATATATACAAAAATCTGGTCAAAGACTCAAGTTATTAAAATCCGTTGGTAAAGCAGTTTTTTGGCATTCTTCCTTTGTAGCTTCTTTTCCCCATTATTGCTTTAACCACTGCAAGGTGTCTCCTCAGGGAGACTGCTATATAGTCCTAAAACATTTCTTTAGACCAGGTAGCCTTCTAATTAGTCCTATCGTCGTAAGTTGATCTTTAAAGAGAGCATTTGTTAAATCCAAATAAGTACACAACATGGGGAATTTATTCACATCTTCCCTTCTAGTAGGTCTTACCTCTGATCATTATTGTGAAAAGCACGCTTGAGGCACACGAGGTGACGGCTATGGGTTTCAACAAGGGTGAGGCGAGGCAACTTCAGCAAGTCACATGCATTCGCAGCGACGACTAGGCGCACTTCTTTTAAGTCTATTTTTTTAACTCTTATTTTTTTCGTTTGTGACCTTTTAATTTAAGAAGGCACTGCTTAGGCTTATGTAGTGAGAAATATAGAACCAAAACTCATTTAACTCATTTATCATTAATGACAAAGGAACCATGCATCAATCATTAATGACAAAGGAAACCACGAGCATCTGTTCATCTCAACTCCCAGGCACGCTCTTCTTCCTCCTCCTCCTCTTCTTTCTTTTCTACTCTCAAGCACCAATTTCTTCTTCTCCTCTTTGTGCATCATTGATTCTTCCACGTCAACACTGTTTTTTCAGTGCTGCTTCTTGTTTCCTTTTTTTCACAAACAGCCCACTGCTAAGTTACAGAATACAGAAATAGTGATGGGATTCGACAGACCTCAGTACTTAAGATGAATCTCACTTTGTCGCAAATGATAAACCACATCCCCTAAAAAAGGGGGAGGTAGGTAAATTCAAAAAGAGAAGATTGGAAGATCTATAAATATGGTACAAAGGCAAAAGGAGGTAGGCAACATTTTGTTATTCATTCCTAGAATATTTTCTTGTGACTTGCCTGACTTGAGCTTCGGAGTCCAATCGGGAAGTACCAAACACCTATCTCAACTTGGAGAAGAAAAAAAAAAAATCATCATTTGAAGGAAGGCTGGTGTGAGGCCACATTTTTTTATTCCAAAATATGACCACCACTGGTTTTGAACACCATCAACTGAATTTAGGCACTAGAAACATAAAATTGAAAAAAATAACAATATATTGAGCTTTGAGAAATATTTTGTCTATCTGCCCTAGAAAAACATTCATAGTTATCATATACTAGTATATTTAGTAGTATGTGGGCGGGTACATCAACTAAGCACAGACACGGTGATGACACATGACAACTTCTAAACTTCTCATTATTGTTTTTTTTTTTCCTTTCATTTTACCTTCTTTCAATAAAGATATCATCAAAAGTCCATTAAATGAACAAGCATCATATATATATATATATCACAAGAGCGGTAATTAGAGTATCAAAAAGAAGGAAAAAAGGGTCGAGAGATTTTTGGCACTCCCCAACACATGTAGAAGACATGTTAATCGCATCTGATTGGATGTCAGGAAAAAAATCAAAAAATAAATTGAACACATCCAAACACAGGTTTTATAATGTCTGGAGTGCATATAAGTGTGACTGTACATGACACTCGCATTTTAGAAAATTGTTACTTTGTGATTATATTTGTACGTTGGCGACTTGCGCACACTCGATAAGTGTGCAACTTCTATAATTAACAAAATCAATTAAAGCGAAATGACCACTTACTCTTTAAAAAAAATAAAAAATTACCTCATTCCTAAAATAAAAGGAAAGGAAAGTGAATGACAATGACCCCTCCGAATGAAAATAAAAGAGAGAGAGAGATACAATGAACAGAAAATGAAAGACCCTCTCCTCCTCAAAACATAGTCTCCATCATTCCCTCCTCTGCTAACCACCACCATGGGCTAGCACCACCGTGAAGTTGTTGCCCTATGCTCCTTCAAAACTCCATCGTAAATGACCCTCACAACCACCACGATACCACCACCATCCCAGACTAGTGTAACCATGCATGTAACCTTCACTGCCACCCCACCCCCCACCCCCAACATAAGCCAACACCTTCCCACAATTCAAAATCTGCCACCTGCTCTGTCCATATAAATGTATTACCCCATCCCATCCACCAAACTGCTACTGAGGGAGAAAGAGAACCCTATTCTGCACCACGTCCTCAAACCATGCATGCAACCTTCATTGCCACCCCACCCCCCACCCCCAACAAAAGCCAACACCTTCCCACAATTCAAAATCTGCCACCTGCTCTGTCAATATAAATTTATTACCCCATCCCATCCACCAAACTGCTACAGACGGAGAAAGAGAACCCTAGTCTGCACCACGTCCTCAAACCATGTTGTGCATAAATATCAGTCAAAAAACCAAATCTAAACCTATCCAATTAAATTGTAGTCAAACCAGCTGAATAAACAGAATCGAGCTCGGATGAGGTCAAGGTCTCTTCAATTTAGAATCATGTAGTCAATTTCTGTGAGTGGAGGTCTGATTTGAGGGTTGAGTTGATTTCCTTTTGCTTTGTCTATTGACCCCGTTGTAGTGGAGATGGTAATAATAGAGATGAAGGTGGGAGGTTCTTGATTCCATTGTTCGTGAAGTGCAATGCGGGTTCTAGCGGCTTCTAGTACAATTCAGGCTTCAAGTTTCCGTTCTTCAATTTAATTGAGCGAAAATAGACTAAATAGGAAGATATTGCCTAAAGTTGGGTGCCTAAAGCAGCTCCACATCTTAGACCTGAGCAGGAACAGTATAATTGGGACGATACCTATGTCTATTTCCAAAATTGAGAGCTTGGAATTTTTGGATCTGTCTTGCAACGATCTTTATGTGTCTCCAGATAAAATTCCTTTCAAAATTCAGTGTGGCTGACGACCATTTGCAAGGAGCCACTCCAATCGGTGGCAGGATGATTACTTTGGTAGTTTGTAGCTGTTGCAAGTGGCGTTGATGTATTTCTCATTTCAGGGGAAGAAAGAGTGAAAAATGTAGAAGAAAATAAAAGGAGAAAAATAAATAGGCGCAATTAATTATTTTTAAGGTGTTACTTTAACGGTAGTTGTGTCAATAAAATGCTCATTTCTCAAACTCGGGGTGTAACAGGAAGTTCATATATAAAAATTAGGAAAATTCCTCCAAATGTCCCAAAGTGAAAAACACCATGATATGCTCCAAACAGTAACTAAGAAATTTATTTAACAATCTAACGATTATAAAGATAAACCAAGCATTCGAGAGACTTGAGAACTCTCCAACCAAGTAATTCGAGAGACTTGGGACTCTCCAAATGAGCTAAGCTCAATCCAAAACAATTCACAATTTTTCCATTTCCACATTTAACCTCAGCTACCCCTTTTTATGCTCACCATTCACTCCCTAACAGAATAGTAAAACAAACCATAACAAAAAGATGCCTAATAACAACTATTAATTGGATCTACCCAAACTACCCCTTTATTTTAGAACCTGAGGCCTAACATTACCCGCCGTCCAAACATTCACCTTGTCCTCAGGGTGAAATTTAGGAAGTGAAGTTTTCTTATTTTCTTGTCATTTGGCCGTTTTCCGGGATCCCACACCATTCTTTTGGACCGATCACGGTGATCTTTGTGTGCTTGGAGCGGTACACTGCTAGGCTTGAATGAATAAGCCACCAATAATTTTTCCAGTTTCTGGGCCCAAGAAGGATTCCATTTTGAGCTGCTGGGCTGAATCCTTTTGGAGCTGTTGGGCTTATTTGAATGGCCCAACAATTTTTCATGAATCCAAAAATTTGTTATGAATGAATGGCCCACCAATTTATTTTTCATTTTTTGGCCCAATTCCATGGCCCGACCCACAAACCCCATTGCAATTGCCTCTTCTTCCAAAGGCTTATGCATTTGTCCAAGCCCTAAACGACCGATATCGCCTCGTTGGAAGAAGCTAAAATCGGTGAAAGGAGAAACGATGTCTTCGCCGAGATCGCCACCACGTTTGGAGGAGCTAGAATCAGAGAATGGAGGAGCAACGTCTTCGAATTTGGCCTTGCCGGTGAGAATGTCATCGCGGAGGGTCTGGAGCTGTCTGATGGCGACGTCGCTAGAGCTGTTTTCGAATTTGTCAACTGCATGCGATTCTTCTCTGCCATACGACGACGACGAAAGCCAATGTTCATGGTCGTTGCCACATTTGGAAAAGTCGTCGAGAGTCGTACCATCGAACCGTGCCATCTCCGATTTCCGAGATCGGAAATCATGGCGCGAACCCTGAAGATTGTTGTTGCCGGCAGCTGCATGTGATTCTTCTACCATCGGTTTGAGCAGTGACGAAGACGAAGCCTGTTGAGCTGAGTCCTCATAGTACTTAAAGAGCTGGTCCAATTTCTTGTTCATATTCTGTATTTCCTCCTTCAAGGAACCAAAGACTTCCTCCACTGCGTCCATACGCTGACCCATGTTCTTGGCCGCCATCTACCCAAGTAACACTTGCAAAATGAATCGTTGACCAGAGAACCAAAAAACCAAAGTGGACGAGCTAAAATCGATCAGAGATAATCAACCCAATCTTGAACAGAATGGAATCGATAGCAATGAAAAGCGATGAAATGTTAAAGACGATAATGAACACTTCGAACGCACAGCAACATCCAGGATCGTGCTCTGATACCAATTTGATATGCTCCAAACAGTAACTAAGAAATTTATTTAACAATCTAACAATTACAAAGATAAACCAAGCATTCAAGAGGCTTGAGAACTCTCCAACCAAGTAATTCGAGAGACTTGGGACTCTCCAAATGAGCTAAGCTCAATCCAAAACAATTCACAATTTTTCCATTTCCACATTTAACCTCAGCTACCCCTTTTTATGCTCACCATTCACTCCCTAACAGAATAGTAAAACAAACCATAACAGAAAGATACCTAATAACAACTATTAATTGGATCTACCCAAACTACCCCTTTATTTTAGAACCTGGGGCCTAACACACCACTTTGTAGATGACCTTCCAAGGAATTTTTTTTGCCTTTGGATGGTCCTTAGAAAATAGTGGTCCTCACTTGTGGGACCTCTCAATAAGATGCCCTAAAAATTATTGACGTCTTCCAACTTTAACATTCAATAAAAGCAAGTGGAATTTTTAAGACAGAACCATAACAGAAAGGATGGCAGAGTAACTTTTCAAAAAATGGGGGTCCATCTGTGACATGATCAAACTTCAAATAAAATTTTCCCTTTAGTGAAAGCATTAACTCAGAAGCCGCCAAAGAGCAAATCCAAGTCTAACTAGAAAAAATTTCAAATATAGATTAAGCCACTACCACTAAACAATAACACCAGACTAAGGTTGTGGTCGGGTGAGGGATTTAAGGAAAGGATTTGATTTGGGTAAGAGATTTCATAATCCCTTTTTGACAAATACCTTGTTTGGGTATTTATGAGAAATGATTTGTAAAATCTTTTGAATTAAAAAATAGTGATGAATGAGGTATTTGGAAATCCTTTCAAACTAGGTGCCATTTAAAAATCCCTCCGAAGGATTTCAGATTCAACCGCCGATTACCGCCGCCGCCGCCAACCACCATGGACCACCGCCAGCCACCATTGTCGGCCACCGACAACCACCACCTCCGTCCACCGCCGCCGAGGCCGGCCACCGTTGCCAACCACCACCACCCGCCGCCGCCGACCCCACAGTGGTGATGGTGGTTATCCAAACAAAAAAATTATAAAATTACACAATCAAATTTTTCGCCTAAAATAATTATCCAAACAACGGATTTGTAAATGATGAGATTTTGAAATCCCTTCATTTACAAATTCCTTGGATTTGTCAAATCCCTTACCCAAATGCAACCTACGGAAATCTACAAATTACATAAACTAAGAGAATTATAACAACTCTAACCTTTTTCAATGCCATGATAAATGGGTCATTTTTGGAAAGAAACGGTGCCACTCGTGGCGTTGCAGACAAGAGGTCCAACCATGATTGAATGTAAGAAGGATTGGAAGCTAAACTACTATTATCTGCAAATATCTTAATGCTCCTCCCCTGCTGGCCATAAATAAGTCTCTGCATACAACGGAATGTATTCATCATAGAAGAATAATTTATTAGAAATGATATAATGTCCATAACTGTATTAGCTGTAAGCCTGAAACTCAAAGTACAATCGATTCTACATGACATGTATCAATACAAAGTTAAGATGCATCTACGATAACTTCGCGCATTCGTTATAGAGTTTGATACTAATGAACAAACATGCATGCTTTTTCAACATGGTTCAATCCTTTTTTCTGTCGTAAAATAGAACTTTCAACAAACCTAACATTCTCAATTACGAAAACATATATGGGCATGCATTAATCTGAGATATTTTACATTTACATGAATGCACACCATAAATTAGAAGGAAAAAGAAATACACTGTCAGTATGTGCACAGTGCACAGACAGACAACTTTCTGCAAATGTGTCTATGCTGTTACACAAGACTAGCACCAAATTCAGCAAAAAAAATCATTTTAAATAACCCTTACCGCTAAACTCTCAGAAACTAACTTGACACTTTGAGTGAGTGCGGCTTCACTAACACAATGCCTGCAGTAGAAACCAGAAGAACTATTAGAAGATTTCCATCTTAAGCTAAATAAAGAAGTTTACACACACAAGACATGGTGTTTGTTGCAGCTTTTATTTAAAGGAGCTTCCTACAAGTAGCTTTTCATAACCACGTCAACATAAAGTTCCGTAAGCCTCTTTTTTAAGCTGTTTTCAGCTAAGTTATATGACTTGCAGCAAACATGTCAAGGCAACTTTTAAAAGATAAAAAATTATAAATTAGCTGAAAATAAGCTTTAACAAATATGGCCACAGTTGCCTCAATTTCCAAAAACAGACCTGTTATCAGACAGACCTCCAGCACCCTCCAGTAATTCAGGGGCAACAGAAAGCTCGGAAAGCGTTGCTGCAGTAACTCTCAGCCTTGAAAACTGTTCATGCTCCCAAGCTACCTACAGATTACTAGCTTTTAGCAGAGAAACTAAACAGATGCATCTCTATGCAAGCATAAAGGCCTCCTTTATTTAACTTTCAGTTTTTCCCTTCCAAAGGCACGGAAGCTGAGCAGACTAAACTAACAAGCAGCACAAGAGAACTTTAGGTGAAAACTGAAAACGGCCTCATTATTGCAACCTAAAGCACAACCCAAAATTCAATTGCAACATCTTCTCTTATAATGAAACAGTCTGTTCAAAAGAATTCTAACAAACATTTCTTACTCCTCTCAATCGTACAGACTGAGCAACTGTAGAGAAGTAGAGCAAAATTTAAGTTGTCGTCGTGGAACTAAAATTAGAGGACAGACACCAAAATATTTGAGCAAATTATATTTTTTCCCCCTTACGCATTAAGGCTGGTGCGATTTATCCCCCTGAACTTCCAATTTAAGCACATAACCCCCCCAAAACTATAAAGTAAAGTGCAAAATAGATAGAATCAGTTAGTTTTGAAGGTTCCATTGAACCCTTAAAACGCGTAAATTGTCAAATTGACTGTTCTGTCAACAAAAATATCCAGGGTTCTTTTTTTTCAATGTTATTAATAATCGGAGGAAAAAAAAATTAGACAGAGAAGGACAAAGCAAGAGGGGGAAGGGGACAGATATACTGGTGGGAAGAAGGATGGGCTTCCACGGATGTGGAAGGTGGGAGGAAGCGGCCAACACTGTGGAGGGGTGCAGAGGGGGAAGGTGTGAAAACTGAAAGACAGGAGGTGTAAAGGGAATATCTGAAATTGAAAACTGGATCCATCTCCGTCCCTCTGGTCTGTCTTCGACAAACCCCAGGAAACTGAAAATGACTTTCAAGAGATATGATGAGATTAGGAGGGTTGCCCCTCAACCCATGAACCTCAGAATCCTAGCAAATTGGAGAAAAACTATAACAAGTTTGTCATCAGGATCAATGTATTACAAAATAGCAGTCACCAAATGTCAAGAAAGCAAGAGGAAGAACCTCCTCTGGTGAAGACATAACACTGTTCAGAAAAGAAGGGCCTCCCATGATTATTTTGATAGATCCAGGGGAAGACCAACCGCAACATGATTCTATTGGTTTTCCGTAATGTTTACTTCTGGTCGTTAATTCTTCACTCTTACTGGTTTAGATAACATTATTTGTCTTCTTTTGTAGAAGTTCTGCTCCATTCTTATGAAGCTAAACTTTAGGCCAATTAAACTGCTAGAGACTTCTTTGTTTGCATGAGTGATATTTCAGTATTTTCGCTCAAACTTTGGGCTGAATAACATTGGAATTTAGATTAGTCTCAAGAATTAGCTGCAAAATCTTCAAAAAATGTCCCCATTGGGTCTCATGACTTAAGAATGAACTCTATTGAAAATCAACACTTGGGTTAGGTTGGGCTGGAAATAGTTGCAGTAACAAACAACGGACAAGCCTTTATGGAAAATGAGATACTGAAGCATCGGAATAGCAAGAAAAGGCTAAATATCACTCTAATTATTAATCTTGAATCAACAAGATAAAGGGAAAACCCTCCCCAAAATTGTATTAAAGCTGAGTAATTGAATGAATGACAAAAGGTTTGCAAAAATGCAATTATAGCTAACCCTAAACTTGAAAAAAGGAAAAAAATTAATCCTTATACTAGTAGGAAAACAGAACAAAAACATAGGGGAAAAGAACTTTCATGCAATAACTATCTATTAATACAGTGACTATTAATTGTTTATTCAATTATTATCAAACAGTTTATATTTAAAATCATCAAGTAAAACAATATAGAGAAGGGAGAACAACTGATATAGCAAAGAAACTAGCATATTTGCTTGTTCCAGATCCCACATCAACATATCATGAAAAGGTGCCTAAAACACAAAACCTATAAAAGAAGCTAACTCCCATGGAATGGGTGCAAAAAGGACCGCTTTCAACTGTGTTGCCCTTCTAAAAAATAATAATGTCTTTCAAAGTAGAAGAAATGGTGGTTGTTGGGCCTAAGTTTCAAAATTTTTAGAAATAGGTTTTTTATGATATAGACTGATAACGTGGAAGAGGAGCAATGGAACCATAAGACAACTTGAGTGAAATGGCCATCTCTACTACTTACAATGGGTTGTACACTCAAACGGATAAAGAGGGGATGAAAGAGATTCTGGTTTTAACTAGGGAAAGAAGAAAAAGAGATATTTTCACCAAATAGGGACACTATTGGAATTTAAAAATTAAACTGTGTTTTGACTATTTTCCATCCCTGACATCTATCTAACAGGAAATTAGTATCGAGGGGTATTTATTACCTTTCACGATAGCAGAAGGCAATGTGGTGAAACCGAACAAGAAAGGGGTCTCTTTGAAACATGGACAAACCTTTAGGGAGGTAAATGAAATTTTCCCAAACAAAACGAAAAGAAAAAAAAAATAAAAATCGACTGAGTTCACAAAACATTGCCATGTCATCCTAGGATACTCGTAAAAGCTTGCCACTGCTATTAATTACTGTACTGGAACACAAAAGTGGCTATGGTTGACAGCACGTTGAAGAAGTTTCTTAAGTTTTCTCTTAAACCCGGTGCCCAACCCCTTTGTTGGCCCTTACATGTGACAACAGACAACCCTAGTTTTATGAGCCCAAGTCTACCCCTTTAAAGGGAAATAAAATACAAGCTTCTTCCACTTAAACCCAGGGCACGCACTAACGTTTGTCTATTAGGTTTTCATCTCAAACTTTCTGATAAGTGTTAACTATATATGGGAGTCCAAAGTTCACTGTAATTACATATTACCCAATAGACTTGAAAAATATACCGACCCCAAATGTCTCTGATATTTATAATTTGACCTCCATAACTTTATATAATTTTAGAAACCTCCTTGAAGTTCCCAAAATTTTGACCACAAACTTCCCCGAACCTTTCTATGTTTACCTTTCGTTCCATAATCTTCATCATAATTACAGCGAGTTCAACTCTGATATCTTTCCATCACAACAACAAACAAAAGTTCAGGAAGTCTCATGAGCAGTTTTTGAGAAAAGTGAATCCCATGTATGACAAGTTGACACAATTACAAGCTACACTAGATATTTTGTTAGACTTTGCTTTGGACAAAAAAAAAGTATACCGGAGGCTGAGTATTTCATTTCACTTATTCATGTCTCCCAACAACAAGATTTTAAGAACACTCCTTCACCAGCAAATCATCACATTAAAAAAATCTTCCTGGAAGTGATGAAAGTTATGAAGGTATAAGTTGAAGGCAAAAGAGGTCATAGATATAGCAAGCAAACAAACAGTACGTGATTCTTGTAGAGCAATCAAAAGAACATATGACTTTCAGTCCAAAAAGAACATTGAATTTCTTCAATATATCACATGGAGCCCATCAAAACTGCCCTTGTTTCATAACGCGACATGCGTACTACAAAATCAGAATTTTTGTTTACTTTGCATCTGGTTGTATCATGTTTTTCCTTCTTCATCATCTCAAAACTTGAGGATAAGTTCATTCCAAACTTAGGACAATAATGCAGGATGGTGAACTTTTGGCATATGAATGATTATTTATTTTGCAATATTTTATTTTATTTTATTTTATTTACAATGAAATTTGATTTTTCTTATTTATGGAATTTGTACTTAATTAGAAATATTATTGTACAACTAATTTCCATATTTGGTAAGGTATTAGTATGTAATTACCTATATATAGGCCTCCTATGTATTAGTTTCGGCAGAGGAGTTTAAAATTGTATTGAGTTGAAGGTTAAGGCCTGTTGGAATGTGCCACCGCGGAAATATCTCCTTTTCTTCTCCTCCTCTCTTAAAATTTATGTTCTTCAGCTTTTGCTAGCACCAATCAATCTAGGACAATTTTCCTTCGGCCTATTCATCTCACAGAATCATTATAATTGTTTTAAGCATCATATTGATGGCCTTTTTACTATATACTTTAGGTAAAATGAAAAGAAATTAAGACCGAAACTGCATTTTTGGAGAAGCAACAATTGCTAGCATTTGGGGTTGCATTTTTCAAATGCAGATGCAAGGTTTTGAAGCTTGAAACTGCATTTCTGGAGAAGCAACTTTGAGCTGCTTCGTCGCAAACATAGCTTTTTGGTTGCAAAAGCAACCCCTAACAGGCAGTATGGCTCAAAAGTTGTGTTCAAGCATTTCCACTTACTCGAGGGTTAGAGATATTAATCTTCTTGTGCTTGAAACCAACTTTAAGCCCCATTTCTTCTGCTACACCGAAGAACCCCTGTACAAAATTCCACCCATTAAATGAGAAATTGCCGTGGAGGAACTAACATAATTTGACGACTGCCACATCTATTCAAAAATGAAGTTTCATTTGCTTACATCAAAAATTTGCTTTATATATGCATTTTCCGGAGGCTTAGACACATGGATCCATAATTCATTGTCCCATGAGCCAATGCTATTCAAGCAAATAGCATAATCAATACTCTCACGCACACGTTGATCAAGATTTCGAAGCCACTGTAACAATTAAACAGTCAAAAAGATGAAAAAATATATTTGAAGTACAATAGGAGAATAGTTTAGTTCACTGGAGGAGCTAAGCACCTTTTGAGTTCCGTCATAGTTATAAGGTCCAGCAGAAGTCAGTGCGAAGAGTAAATTATACCTTCCTCTTGTCTTAGGATTTGAATATAAAATAGAAAACAACCTAGCTATTTCAAGGAGTGCCACGATGCCACTTCCATTGCTATCACTCCCAACTGATAAAGCCTATAAACATTTAAAGTGATAAAGAAGTAAAAGAAAAGGACCCCAGCATTTGTAATAGCAACTGAATCAACTAAACAAAATGGGTTATGTATTTACTGGTGCAGCCCCAAATGTGTCATATGATGCCACAATGGCAATAGTTGGGAGTTGATTTGAATCTCCATCAACTTTCAATCCCGGCAACCATCCCTGATATCATGACAAGCTCTGAATTTTAGAACAGTTTCGGGCTACCATAAACACAATAATGGGATACTGTCACAGCAGAATATCCAGACCACTAGCCTTCACAAAAAATGTAGGGCACGTGAACAGCATACAATAAGGAACTAATATTTTAATTATACAATTATTGAAATACCGTGCATAGTTCACACGAATAAAATGTCAAAACTGAGAACATAAACCTTTGATATATGCCACAATTATCAAAAAGCAAGGCTAATTACTAGAGCAATTGACAATCTTTAGGATCAACAGATTCTGCGGAGTTCGAATAAAGAATAAAAAATATATTCAATTTCCCCAAAAGATTTTCTTGAAACAGAATTTTCTAACAAAAAATAATATTTCTTACTGTGAAAAGTTTGAGATTCATGCGTCGTTTGGTACAATTGAAAATCAAGTGTAGAAGTTTAATCTAATAAACTTTAGGTTTCAGAGTTGCTAAGTGTCAAATCTATTAGATATTTTTCTTCTAAGCACTTTCAATCTCAGATTCTCACTTTACAGCTTTATCCCCTAAAATTTACTCTCAAGATTTTCTCTATCTAAACTTTCTCCCCAAAACTCTCTCTTTAGTACTTTCACTCTACAATTCTAAGCCTTGTTTAGAATTTCTAATTCTGATGGTTTAGTGGCGGACATGATAGTAGAAGTTTGATTATTTTAAAGGACGATCTATAAAATGTCCCAATTACATTTAATTTACTATTTAACGCATTTAATTAAAAACTTAAAAATAGTCCCTCAATCATTTTTAATAATTATTTAAAGTGACCTTTGGTCCCACTGAGCAACTAAATACACTTTTTTGCCATTGCCATTGACATCAAAATATCACTCTAACCCTGAAACTTTGACAACCATCCCTCCCTCTTGATCTCTCTCTCAATTAGTCTTGATTGATCTCTCTCTATTGATCTCTCACCCGCAATTTCCATCACCATCATCACCTACTGTGCCTCTTACCTCGCTATCTCTATAGACATCTATCTATCTTCATCGCTTCCCCTCCATCACCTCCACCTCGTCTCACTTTATATGTCTCTCCGTCTCCCTCTGATTCACCTGGTAAAAAGTACATCAGCTTTGTAAATCTGATAGAATTGGAAAACAAAATGGTGGCAGAACATCCAAATTCCAGAGCATGGGCATATCAATGTTGACGCAGGCAGATGACACCTTCATTATCCCGCCTCATCTCGCATCAGATCTGGAATATCACCAGCTGGACCAGTTAAATGTGGCCGTCATCCCTCTCATCAATGGGGGCAGCAGTGGCAGCGACTCAAATTTGGAAACCATGTGAATCATGAACACATCTAGTGAATCTTGATGAGCTTGGAAGCCTATGATTCGAAACCCTAGCCCCGTGCAAACATCAATGAACAGATCTGCAAATGGAGATAGATTTTGCAGCTGGTAATTCTGTCCATGTTGCAGAACCGAGCATGACATGCAAAATCTTCTTCCCAAACATTTACATGTTTCTTGTTGGTTTCCACATCACTAACCGGAGTGTGCTGTTCTACGTAAACCATTAATTAGATGTTAAATATCTAGTTGAACTCAATTGAAGTTTGTAAATTGCTCATCTCATAATTCAAATCTACTATGATTGTTGAAATCTCCAGGAATTCAACTATGTTGGAATCAACTGTTTACCTACCAGTAAATTCAACTATCTTGTTGTAAGATCCATTTGTTTGCTTATTGATACTACAAAAATAGAATGGTTGAATACCACTAGACTTGGTATTACAACTAGTTGAAGTCAATATATAATTGGTTGTTCTTGATCCGTTAATTAGGTGTTTCAAAGTATGAAATGTGTAATTGAATTAAACAATAAAATATGTAAAGCAAACAAAATTAGAGTGTTTTCTAAATTTGGGTCAAATGTTACTTGCAGGTAGTTGAAAAATTTTACAAGTGCAATATTTTATGTATTTAGTTGAAATAGTGGTACATCACAAGGGGCAAAATGTAAATAAAAATCAATGGGACTAATATAGGACTTGCCACCAAGAGGCCCAATATTAAATGACAAGTGATAAGTAAGAGACCAAGCCATCCCTTAGTCTTCTTGAATTTCATATCACGATATGTAGGTAAAAGACATGGCCAGTTATGCGTAAATAGTTAACCCATGATTCCAAGATGAGGACAGAACAGAAGCTACAAGGGAATGCTAAATTACAAGTATTCTCATGCAATGAACACTTCTTCCTAAAAGCTAAACATAATTTAAGAAACAAGGAATCCAAGGCAAAATTCTGTAAATTTGAATGGTAGTAAGTAATAGATTCAACATGTTGAACTCAACATAGGAATAACATGCCAGACAATACATCTTATTGAAGAAAGAATTTAGGCAAGAAGTCGAGATTTCAGAATGTCTGTATCAACTTCTCGGACATCGAGAAAAATGTAACAACAGAAATCCAGAATAAATAAGAAAGAATCGGAGATTTTGAATTAACTGCAGTTTAAAAAAAAAAAAAGTCTATTATTTCCTTTAAGGTTTATCCAGAAGTATCAAGTACTTCAGAAAAATACGAATACATTCACTCCCATCAACATAATTACACCCAATAAAGTCAAAGTTAAACCAAAACCTGAATATTTGTGATAGTGGGAGATGTAATTTTCTTAGGTTCTGATGCTGGGACAACAAGCTTATATCTGAAAATTGAACAAAGTAGAAAATAGATGAGCCCATTTACTACTGATACAAATTCCTTGCTGAACATGAACATCTCAAAACAACTCTTTAACTATTAAGAGAAACAACAGTATTAATATAGAGAAGACAGAAAATGATTTCAGATAGATGATAATTGCTAATTGCGTTTCAATATGGATAAAACTCACCCAAAAATTGACATCAACAGGAAAAAAAATAAACAAAAAAATATAAAATAAGCTTGGTGCAGTCAGGCATAAGGAACAAACAGTTAAGAATTGAGAAGAAGAAAAATTGCCCAAGGTAGGCAACCCACTAAAACGGTTGTGTTTAATCCAATGACGGTAGCATAGCTTTATTCGCATTTCAGGAACTAATTTACAGAGGCCTTGCAATATGATTAGGAAAATAGGTCAAAACTAACATGTTGAAAAAAAAAACTAATTTAAAATATTCTTCCCGCTCAAGTATTTATGCTCCTCACCTAACACATCAGAAAATTGCTAGAGAAAAAAACAACTCAGCAAGCTATGATGGTGATATCTCTCAAAGAGGTCATGCTCAACCGCGCAATGCGGAAAAATCTACCTCATAGATTCATGTACAATCAGAAGTAGGTTGAGTGCTCCACATGACCAAATAATGTTTGAAACCACTGTGATCTGACTTAATCACCACATATCAAGAACATCCTCAATCTGGTAATGAGGTTATTGCAGCAAAGGTCGTGAAGGAGGAAAGGGTACAACACTGAGTGGGAAGGATCTGCCAAAACAACTGGGGAAACCTCTACGAATCAAAGGTGCCTCGGTAAGGTAGTAAATCAACTACATGAAAACCTGGACTAGTAATTATATCATCATACTTATATCATGAGGCAATTCCAGTAAATAAGCATTAGATTCCAATTAAAGAGGATCAAAAAAGGTCCAGAAACATGTATGAAATGATTATTGAAGGTTTTTTGGGGGTAAATATTGAGACGTATGACATAAACGAACATAGTCACCTCATCATACTCTGAATCCATGCATATCATGAGCAAGTTTATAGAGTTCATACTTCATACCAAATGCAATCTTTTGACGTATATTAAGACGCAAATCACAAACGTCACTATTATTTGACCATTTGCTTTTAGAATAAAAAGCGGAAGAGAACTAAAGATTAGTTCCAGAGAGTCTTTGATGTATCTTCCAATTGTAACTAAAAATTTTGCCATATCTATCTTACACAATGGAAGTAGACAACCCATGCAGACGAACTAATTCTTTAAAGAAGAAATGAGCAATGTAAGACACGCCAAAGGTTTTGCTCAATGGAATAAAGTGAGCTATCTTAGATCAGCCACCACCAAAATGAAGTCATTTCTCATGCTATTTAAGGAAATAAAGAACAAACTTTACACTAGAATCTAAGATCCATCCAAGGTGTGTAGGATGGGAAACGAGGTATGAACCTTAATGTTTGATGTTTAGCCTTGGCAGGTTAACATGTGTAACACTGCCACAAAACCATAGCAATAGCCCACTTCATGGGTAGTGTCACAGGGTCGAATTTTTACCGCCCAAAAACCCAATCCTGTGGCGGCCTAGTTGCACCGACAACTAGCAGCCCCATGAATGTCCTGCAACGCAGCGGAATTATACCGACATGGTTGTAACGCACGCACGTCCCTGCAACGTAACACAACGGGAATACACCGAAACGCAACCACGCAACGGCACACACACGTTTACGGGAAAACCCAACCTTGTATTACATAACTCGGGTTACAAAGAACCAATTACAACACTCAGTTTGCAAATCCGTAGGAATTCACTCTCCCCCTCAAAAACAGACCATACGTTACAATTTATAGGCAAAAACGGCAGTTGACAGCTCCAACTGCATAAGCAGACAGATGACACCTATCCCGACATGTGTCAGCACCCTAGGAGTCGGTTTTCCTATCTGAAAACCAACCAAAAACTGCCCAGAACCGTCTGGTAACCAACAGTCCACCAGCTTACCACAAGCTCAGCATCCTTCCAACGTTTTTGCACTATCCCAGCATCTGCCCGTTGCCGCTTCGTCCCAAAATTAGCCAACGTCGTCTAACGTCTTGCCACGCCGCCTGCATGGCCGGAACGTGTCGTTGCGCCCAACGACTGCCAACGTTCCGTGTGCTATTTCCGCACCAGAATACACCGCCGCCCAACGGTGCGTCATGCCTCTACATGACTCAGCCCAAAACATAGCGTTGCGCCTACATTCTGTTTTGTTGCATCGTTCTGCCCAACGACGTCCCAACACCGTATGCATTTTTCGTACCAAAATGCACCGTCGTTCCCAACAGTCCGTCACACCGCACACATGACACTGTTTACCACGTATCGTTGTGCCTCCGTTGCACCATTTTGCCTCGGTACCGCACCGAGGTCTTTCCTTTGGTCCTGTGATTCCCCACGAAAACCCCATTATCAGCAACCTCTGTTAACGCCGCCAACGTGCGTCCACGTTGCCCAACAACGCACCATTTTGCCAACGCCTGCCCAACAGCTTGGTCCAACGCCTCCCCGCTCCTCCAACGCATGTTGCCGCGTCCATGAAACCGTTTACAACATAGCGTTGCACCTACGTTGCACCATTTTGCCTCGGTCCCGCACCGAGGTCTTCCGCACTGCCCAACATCCGCCGGTGTTGTGCCACAACGCTGCTGCCCACCGACAGGCACCAAGATGGTGCCCTTTTTGCCAACGAACCCATCCGTACCGCATGCACCATGTCCGGTAGCAAATCGCACCAAATCGGTGTTGTTTGGTCCTCCAGCATTGTTAAGGTCTAACAGGTAGCCAATAAACCTATGTTCCCCAAGGGCAATTGGCTTCTCCCAACCGAAATTAAATGCTTAATCATGGCCAGCATCTCCCAAATTAAGACATCTCCATGGGATGTACATGGTATGCTTAATCCAGATCCCTCGAAAGAGGTTACCTTCATTGATAATAAAATCAACATGCTCTTGTCGGTTAGCACTTAGAATCAAGGACCTGCTGGTCAACTAGACGTCTATACATAAATCCTGATATTTAGGATACTAATCCTTGATCCGATCAAAACGACCACATGGATGCACATGCCAAGAACCAGAACTTCAGCTTCCGAACGAGAAAGAACAAGAAACCTTAATACATGACAATAATCCATATTTGCCAAGACATTTTCCCTGTTATCTTTTTAACCCCCTGCAGGGCTGAGGGGTTAGTAACGTTAGTTGCTTCCACAAGAAGCTCAGACCAATATTTATTTATACACACACACACACACAAATCTCCAATCTCGATCAAGGGCATTTGTACACTCTTGAGAGAAGTGTTCCCGTTATTCAACTTAGTTGATGTCTCTTTCACAAAAATTGCTCAACTAAAGGCATGTTGAATCATGCCTTAGTCATAGTCCCTTTCAGTAATTTTTCTCACACTGATCAAGGAGCTAAAGGACTCACAATTTCATAGCAGTACCCAACTCCGTTGCAAGGAAAGTATTTCAGTAATTATGATCCCATGCTGAACACATGTCAGTCAATTGTCCATATCTTACATCGGTAGTAATCCCCACAACTATATTTACATAAAAAAACAGTTCTCTCTCTCATTTTATCTCCTACAATCCTCTCCACTTGGTAAAACTGTGTTTGACTTCAAACAACCATGAACATTGATATTAAGAGAACTATTTGACAGGAAACTCTATCTAAATAAACTTTCCTCCAATGATTTCTTGGACTTCGAATTCAAAGCCTCATGAACTTCAAGTACTATTGAAGTAGGTTTCTTAGCACTGAAGGAAGGAAAATTATGAAGAACTTTATAAGTGTAGCTTATTCATCTGAGGGAGGAAAAACAAACACGAGAAAGAGAAAAGCCCATTAAAGTCATCAATGTCAGTTAATATGTCAATCCAAACAAAAAACCAAGTACTAACTGACTAACTTATTTCAATAATCGGCAAATGAAATTGAAACCATGGACATCACCTCAGACCGCCCTCTTCCAGTCGGTACCAATGAAGAAATTTCTCAACCAAGTAATAAAATCAATTTGATGAAAAATCATGGAGGCATTAACAAACATGTTATCCCATTATATTGAGTTAACAGTTCAAACTATTCGACAAAAACACATCGACCATAAAAGTCAAGTATGTCTAATATTCAAAACCATGGTATGCTTCATCATGGAGCATCAAAACAGTCCATGATAATAGACGATTCTACAAATAAAAATCAACTAACCCTCCAGTAGACGCAGAAGCAGGCTGACCAGTAGCATCATTACTCTTGATATCAGCCAAGAGAGCATTAATATTATCATCCTCAAAAGCAAAATACACGGGATACTGTAGCAAAATACAAGATCATCAGATGACCACTAAAATGATACTACCAAGTTAAAATGCATAATGCTTTCAAATCTATAGTAAGAGGAATAGCTTTTATCTATCAGTCCAAAAATGAAATATACTTCCGATAGCAAGAAATAATAAAGTCAGGCCCAGTCATGCCACAAAAAGAGTCCTGTAGTCATGGCAACGCAGGATTAACATACAATATGCATTAGGGCAAACCAACATTTTTTGTGTGGAGATCATTTCGAAGTAGAACGTACAAGCACTGCAACCATTCTCATATCAATACAGGCATAAATTATGACCCGAAATTCAGAAAAGTTAAATTAAGAGCAAAGATGATTGGCATGTCTTCATAACAAGGTGAAGAGAGAAGTAGGTAGATGGCAGAAAACAGCAAATTCGGTAAATTTATGGAGATTAAAAAGCAATCTAGTAACGCAGAAAGTCGATACTGGACACTAAACTGTAATTTCAAAGTGCAATCATGGACTCTGAAAGAAGGGATAATTGGGGGTTAAAACTTAAAAGGTAGAATGTTCAATAAGTCCCTCTTTATGGTCTAAAACTGCTGAGGAACATTGACGAATATGACAAACTGTAATTAGAATAGATTTTGCTGAGCAAAGGCCTCCTAATAATATTTATTGGTAAAATTAGCCCGCCCAGAAAACCCTAAAATCACTTTACCACAATATTTTCTATCAGCCGCCTCCTGTTCTCTCCCCCTGTATCTACAGTTCTGTCTCTTCTATGCCATTGCACCGTTCACATTCCACCACTAACTTGCGCCTACCATCCTGGTCATAGTTCTCCTCCAGCTACTGCTCTTCTTCAGTCACCTTCACCAAGTCATCATTCTCCTCCAGTCGCTGCTCTGCCCCAGGCTCTGATTTCTTCCGGATCTAGATACGGGCGGTGCTCTGTCCGCAACTTTGTTGTACGTCACAAGTGTGTCAAACCTGCTCTAATGCAATGTAGCTCCAGATCTAGATCTTTCCAGATCGAGAACCATGCAGATTTCGGACATGATCGATTTTTCTTTTTTAAGTTTTTTCCAATGGCCATTGGAAGGTAAACATCACATGATCTATTCACGTTTGTGCCTCTGTTGATGATTACTGCTCCTTGTTCAGCCAAATCACCTTATTGTAGAGATCAAAGAAATGGAAAAATGTCCACCAATTGGTGTTTAATTGCTGCAAGTTCCACCTATAATGTCTACGGTTTCTCGGTCAATGGTCCACTATAAGGAAAACGTAGTCCACCAAATCCACGCACTGCAGTGATTCTAACAAAAGTCCAACATTTTTTGCTTTTACTAAAATACCCTTCTGCGTTGAAAAGTCATTGTAATGAAAAGACACTGCGATACTTTTCTTTTTATGTCACAACAAAAATCCACTGCACCATCATTTTATGCCATAATGAAAAATCATTGCAATCATTCTTGATAACACAATGAAAATTCATGGTATCGTCTTTCATACACAATAAAAACTAAAACCTATTAAACATTTACTTCCGTCCATCTCCTTCTTTTTACACCAATAAAGCACATAGAAATTTACTGTTGTAATAAAAGAGAGATGACATAGTAACACGCTATGACGATCATCAGTCGCTAGACGTATGCTAATCATATGAAAAACAAATTACTACAAATGACAGAAAAGTGTAAAAATTTAACTGCAGTATAAAGAGAATATCTGTTATGAACTTATGAACACCACCAGAAGAGCATCACCAAACAATAGACTATAATTCTATGAAGAGGAAAATCAATGTATTTTAGTAAAACTCACAAAATATCCTTTTGCAGTAAAAAATCATAGCGTTGTACTGAAAACCCATCGCAATACTGCTTTTTTTATCTCACAATGAAAATTCAGTGTGCTTTTTTTTATGACATAGTGAAAAATGAGAGAGAGGGTTAAAGTATACGTAACGTTGCCTACGGATAATCGAAAGAGTGACAGTGATCATAGATCAGGGAAAATAACTATTTTAATACCCACAATTAAAATTCATTGTATCTTCTTTTATACCACAATCGAAATTCATTGTGGCATAAAAACTATTGAGATGTTATTTAAATCCCTTCTTTTTACACGAATAAAACGTATAGACAATTATTAATTTTTAAAAAGAGAGAAAATAATAACACATTGTTAACTACAAATATAAGAGTATTAAAAAGAAAATTACACAAGTACCCGATCAAATAAAAAAAAAACTATTGCCATTTGAAGTGAATATCCTTTATGACTATCACCAGAAAAAAGCACCACGAAACAATAGGGCATAGAAAAGAAAATTCACAACCACCATCAAACAGTAGAGAAGTTACTGTGGTATTTTAAAATGAGAGAAAACAATAACGCACTACAAACACCACCATCCAATACACTGTTGGTACAAAAAAAAATCACTATGAACACCATCAAACGTAGAAATTAGTGTTTTTATTGTGAAGAATTAATGTGACTATTATGAAAGAGATGATGAAAAGTCATTGCGATATAAATAAAAACTTTAATCTAACATTTTTGTCCTCACTTCCACTACAATCGCCCACTTACTATAAAAAGAAAATTGATGCAAGCACACCAAAGAGTAAAAATCGACTATGGCATAAGAGAAATCTTTATGAGAACTTTCAAAGAGTAGAAAAAATTTACCACAAAATAATGTGAAAACTCACTACTATGATTTTGTGCCTTTACATCCACTGTAACGCCCCATGTGCCCACTAGCCTTAGTAACTTTTGGGTCGAGTCCACGTAACCCAAAATGCTAAAGCCAAGTTACAGACTATAAAGTATCAATAGCCCACATGGTACTTTATATATCAGACTATGATTTCTATTATTTCCGATGTGGGATCTCACAATATCCATGACTCAAAGACGCGTCTTCGAGTTGGCCCAGTCCATCCCCTAGTTGGTAGTGTAAGTAACAACTCATAAGCCGATATAGAGTAGCCTATACACGGACACAAGGTACTTACCTTGGGGCCTCTACTCCTCTCTTAACACTATGGTGACATCTCTGGACTAGAGTTGTCTCTGATACCACTTTTAATGCCACATATGGCCCACTGGCCTAGGAACTTTTGGGTTGAGTGCACGTAGCCCAATAATAGCTATCTATTCTATTATTTCCGACGTGGAATCTCACATCCATAATTCCACTACATGCTTCTTCTTTACCTAATCCCTCCTAATATATTATACAAGAAGAACCCCTCTTTGATCCAGTACATTACTATCAAAACATGTTAAAAAAAAACAAATAGTGTAGGATTGAAACAACCTCTTGAAAATTTTGAACTTGAACGTTCATTGAGGCCTTTTATCACACATTTGAACACAAAATTTCAACATTGAGTTTAAAACACATTTGAAAATTTTTACATTTATCGATTGTTGTTTCAATATCCCTTTAGAAAAAAACAAAAAGCAAATGGTAAATATGCAGATGAGATAGAGGTGGGAGACAAGGAATTGAAGTACGTAGGATTCACAGGTTAATGGCACTTTATGCTCAGATTTTCTGCATTAAATCTGCAGTGTACGAACAGGTAAGCAACAATCAGGCCTCTAACATTGGGTTAGAGCTGTGGAGCACACCCTCACTACCGCCGTAAAATTACATCCGGCGCTAACAAGGTAGAAAAGACGAAGAAGTTTCAGACACTCCTCCTCTCCAAGGAAAAAAATTACCTTTGTAATGAAAATATGACAAATGGATTGCTTAAAGAAAATCTCACTTTTTTGGTGTTTAAAAGACTAGCAGAACTCGTGGGTTTTATGAATGTAGGGCCACCAAAAATGGGCCCCATGGAAAAAAGCTAATGTTTAAGGACACAATCGAATTTATTGTGTATTTCATTTCAAGGAAATGCCGATGAAATTAATGAATTTTCACACATTAAGATTTTTGTTTCTTTCTTGTTATTTGTTCACTTGTTTGTGTTGATTTAAGTGGATTCTCCATTATTTGTCTTGGAGGATACCCCCTTATTTGTCTTGGGGATTTCAACTTAGCTGATTTTGGGGAATGATAGGTAAACTATGGTGGCGTTTGGTTCGTGTTTCTGTTTTTTTGTTCCATTAAACTAGGATGGGATGAGATTGGAATTCTGTTTCCGTTCTACACATGTTTGGTAACAACCATTGTCCTGAAATTGTTTTTTTTTTTTTTTTATTTATGAGAACAAAAACAAGAAACACGTTCGGTTGCAGTATTTGTTCTTTTTTTTCTTGAAGTATATGGTGGCCAGCAGGATGGTGACGGCCAGTGCCGACCGGGTGGTGGTGGCTAGTGCTGGTTGGATGATGGTGGCCGACGGGATGGTAGTGGAAATAATCTTATGGGAGTGAATAGGAATTAACACTTTTTTGTTTCTTAGAATCTTAAGGAATTTAGGAAATAGTCCCAAATTACTCCCAAAATTTTGGGAACAGAACGTGTTTACCAAACGCATGTCTATACATTAATCCCAAAAATTTGGGAACGGGAACAGGAATTAGGGAACATAAACAGTAACCAAACAAGGCCTATATAATTAATTTCTTCTGGAATTGGGGTTTTTTTCGATGTAATTTATGGAAATTGATAAATTGGACAAAATATTTCTGGTGTTTTCATTGTCCATTCTTGGATTCTCCCACCCCAAGTAACAGTCTAGTGTTCTAAAATGTATTTTTCAAAATTCAATGGAATTTTTGGGGTAATTTGGGTGTTTAAAATTTTATTATAAGTGGAATTCTATTCATGGGTATTTTGGTATTTAGAACAAACTACGGAAAATTAGTCTGGCATGTTTTTGGTATTTTGAAAACAATATACGTGGAATGCTACAATAATATCCAATGGAAGGTCATTAGCAGCATATTTGACATTCTAAAAATTGGTGTAATTCTGCTCATTGACCAAGTCAACGTCAATGTTATGGGCAAAAGTTTTTTAGGGACTTAACATCACAACACCCAAACTTAAATGCTAACACTCAAAACTTCCTGGGTAAAATTCATACAATTCAAACTTGAAACCTCAACCCTTACCAACGAGTAAATATTTGTTGTAACCAACAAGTAAATATTTGTTACAACGGTACAGATGTGACATGACGTAGTGCCCCATTCACCATTCACCCTTTGAATTAGATGGAAAGCACTAACACTCCAATTCAAGGTGAAAGGTGACCAAGCATTACGTCACCTCAAATTTGTAACCCTTGTAACCAATATTTACTCCATAACAACAGTCTAGGCACTGCCACCACTCCCCCCATTCCCCTCTCCTTCTCCCCCAGACAACCAAAAAATGGATATAAAAACACATAAGAAAACCTAGAAAAGGAAAAATTGTGGGGAAAAAGTAGAAAATGAGAGAGTTATATAACTACTGAAGGCTTGGAGGAACAAGAAATAGGAATTACAAGAATGCAATAGACAAGGACAGAAGTGGTTTCACTCACAGGGATGTTCGCATGGATAAATAACCTTTCCAATTCAATCAGTATATCTTGTGCAGAATTATGATCAGCTCCACCAACATTGTCTCTGTCTTTAGAGCTACACGCCCGAGGAAGTAAAAGTAAGAGACCACCTAATGGTTTTCGCTGTCCAATATATTCTGCCAATAACCACATAGATAAGAATATTAACAAGAGGATTGAGATAGACATATGCAAGAATCGCATCTAAATAGAAATTGTCCAACTAGCAAACGGAGAACGGATGCACCAAGATCTAGGCCATTTGACAAATAATCGGTTCCAATTGCCAAAAAAAGGTTATAAAATACATAAAAGTGTCATGACCCCTGTTGGCTGCAGAAAGTTCCTGGCTATTGTTTGTTTTTCAAATTCCAATTATGAGAAGGAATGACAATCATGGTATGTTTTCAAAGACTAACCAGCTTCAACGATAAAATGCAGCATTATACATTGCAACAGAATCTAGAACTTTAAGTCCAACAAAAATTATCTTTTCATCCATTGCACATTGTAATGACTAATCGATCTACAGTTTCATAGTATATACAAGTCAATTGTAAACTAAATAAGTTCAAACACGGTCTAGTAGGTAAACTTCAAGGGTGTTTTTAATGAGGCACCAGGGGATAAAATCAGCCTAAACAATTGGTGGTCAGTTGATCTGGATTCCATCTACTAAATCAAGGATCGTTGTGTTCAAATGATATAAGATTATATTGGGGAAAAAATGATGCTTGTAAAGATTGTCGTAGTTACCACATTTCATGGCAAGCGTCATATTCTAGAAAACAAACATATAGTTTTCCGAGGGTTCAATACTTTAGGGTGTAAGTTCAGGGATTTGAGAAAAAATTGAAAACCTTCGATACAGCTGCAGTAGGGATTTGTGTGCTGTGCATTTGAACTTTTTTTCCAATAAATACATAGAGACGTGAATAGGGATATTACTTGTGAATAGGTTTTGTATTGGTTTTACAATAAAACTTGTACTTTCCCGGATGAAAACAAGAGAAGATGGTTAGCAGGCACACTAATGATTCTACAACAAAGCTTGAGCCTTTTTATGCACATCTTATTCTTATGCACATATACAAGATGATTCAGATAGCAAATTGCACGCAATATGCCTACATTGATTATTTTTATTTTTTTAACATACACCCACAGATACATCTGTGTCACATAATTAGTAACAACTCTTTCATTATTGGTTTAATTTTGTCACCAATAGATTCCTTTATTTTATTCAATTCAATAATTCTTTGACCAGAAAAAGAAATACGTTAACAGCTCAATATATCATTCAAATATTTATATTTTCCAATCTCACACCCTAGTGTATGACAGTGTTTATACACACTCATAACAATGCATTTCTTTACATCATTAATAACTATTATGGGTGAAGATAACGAACCACGTTCTATACTATTGGCTTATTGGCTACTCCACAGCGGTTGATGTCAAAAAAAAAAGTTCAATAAAAACAGAGAAAATGATATTTCCATTTCCAATGATGTAGCAATTAGATTTTGGATGTAAATTTCGATCAAGTCTTGGCCCCCAAATTTGTCCTTTCTACCAACGACTTCTTACCAGCAAACATTAAGATACGTCCAAGCAATATGCCACTATCTGAAAAATACGTACATACATATTCACCAAAGTAGTAAATTATTAAAAATTCAGGAAACTTGCCCAGAAATATTCTTGTTCTAAATATTCAGCTCTTATAGAATTCAAATTAGAAATAAGTCGATAAAATTGATAATGAATCGAACAAGCAGATGGTTTCATTGAATCCAAAAAAAACATATAGCACAACTTCAACTATTGACCCGAAATTGTTCCATGAGTATTCACAATTTCCATGAAAGGAGGGAAATTGTACCTTTCACGAAAGTGAGGTTTAACTCACAAACCGGGAGTATGATAACCGTACGGGAGAGATCCGCGCCGGAAGCGAAAAGCGACGAACCGGCGTGGTGATTGAGTGAAGCGGTCCGAGATCCAAGCGGGACGCCAGCTAGATCGTACTGGACGAGACGGTAGACGTCCACGACTGTCACAGCGTCAGAGAGCTCAACGAAGGTGACAAGCACAAATACCAGCACAATCACCGAGTACAGTGAATCAAACACCTCTCGCTCCCGAGCTCTTTTCTGAGTCACCATTGATAGCACCGCTCGGAGAGAGAGAGAGAGAAGGGGGTAGGTTTCAGCGGAAAGAGTAGACTGTAAATCTTGAAGTCTGATGGATTGATCTGAGAAAAATATAAAGAACCTAGCTTGTGTTTACGGGCGTGTTGTATGTTTTGCTTTGAATGGAGCTGCAAATGCTCGATAGGGTAGAGCTCAATACGATGTTTCTGTCTCTCGGACCACATTAATTTTTTTTTAGGGAAAATTATCTATTAATCCCAAAAAAATAAATTATTTACCACTTACTCCCATCAATTTTTCTTTACACCGATTAGTCCCGTCAACACGTTTTTCTTGCACCAATTAGTCCCATCAACACCTTTCCTTACACCAATTAGTCCTATTTTAAAAAATTGTGAGGATTGAGTTTACCGAAATGTCCTCCCATGAGTTTCACATCGAGAAGGAAAGTCGTCAAATTGGTGTACCACCGCTGTCAGCTGCCTGCCGCCGCCGCTGCCAGTCGCCGGTCGCCGCCTCCATAAATTACAGCTTTACCCCAAACTTTATGACTTTTTGTCACTTTTATATGTTCCAAAAAAAAAAAAAATCTTGATTTTAAGATAAAATCGTTACTAAACGTAACGTAAAATAAGAGAACAATTGATATTATATTCAACATTTACAGGTGTTCAATGTAATATCATATGTATTTTACTCTGCATATAAAAATAAGAGAATAATTGATGTTATATTCAACATCCCCAGGTGCTGAATGTTACATTCAACATCCACATGAGGGGTATTTTGGTTAGAAAAAAATAACATTAAAAAAAAAATTGATGTTACATTCAACATCCACATGAGGGGCATTCAACATCCACATGAAGGACATTTTGGTCAGAAAAAAATAACATTAAAAAAAAAAAAAAAAAACACAGTTGATCTTACATTCAACACTCACAAGTGTTAAATGTTACATTTAACATCCACGTGAGGGGCATTTTGGTCAGAAAAAAATAGCATTAAAAAAAAAAAAAAAAAAAACAATTGATGTTACATTCAACACCGAATGTTACATTCAACATCCACATGAAGGGTATTTTGGTCAGAAAAAAATAACAAAAAAAAAATAATAATAATAATAATTTTGATGTTACATTCAACATCCATGTGAGGGATATTTTGGTCATAAAAAAACAAAATGACTTATTGGTGCAAAAAAAAAAGTGATGGGAGTAATTGGTAATTTCTTTTATATTTTAAGACTAAATGGTGCATGCCCCCTTTTTTTAAGGGGTATTCGGTGGAAGTGTTTTATTTCACCTTCAATTTAAAAAAAAAAAATCAAAGACAGAAGCAACTTGTCTTTTATGTCTATTTAAAAAAATGGAAATTCACTATTCGCACGATTATATCTAACAACTTTATGTATAAATTTTTATTAGATGTAACAAATATTAATGTATTTTGTAACATATAACTAATTTGTGTATAATAATTTATTAAGTATAACAAAAATCATTCAAAATACATGTAATTAGATATATGTAACTAATATTACATAAGTACATGTAACAAAAAATACACAGATATATCTAAAAATATAACAATTATTAAATTGTAACTAATATTCGTTACATATAACTAATATTCACTATAATACTAATTTACTCACCAAGTTCTTTCTACAATCCCTACAATGCGAGACTAAAACTCAAGTAAAATCCAACTTAGGGACTAAATCAAAACTTATATCTTAAGTGACACTTTTTTAAAATTAGGTCTATTATTTCGAACTTCCAGCAGATTATCCCTCTTTTAAACTTGGTCCAGGCCTTGAACTATGAAAGTCACCGATAGGGGGTCACTGGTTCAATCGATATATGAATAGTCATAATTATGTAAAAAAATAAAATAATTTAAAAATACAAAAGAAAAATATAAATGACGGACCCCCAAAAATCTCGTTTAGTTATACAGGTGTCATTAGAAACATTCTTGAAATTTATTATTCAAAAAAATTAGAATTTTTGTCTGAGACGATTTTTTAAAGAAACTTAGATCAAATTTATAAGAAAATTAAGTCATCACCTGCCATTGAGTTAAATTTTTGTGCTAAGTTTGGAATTTTTGAAAATATATTTTCTGCTTTGAAATGGTCCAAAATTTTGCCTCCTCCTTATGGTCTAGCTAAAAAAAAATCAAAAAAACTGGGCGTCAATTATACTCGAGAAGATGTTTGGCACTCGCAAAGAGTCCTCCTAATTGGGTACATTTGTCTAATAAAATTCTAATTAAACTAGATGTTTTAATTTTATCCACAAATGACTTTAAAATTTAATTCCAAAAAATTGAAACATTTTTTTAAAAATTTTTAGAATAAGATGGCATAGTTTTTATTTTTTAAATGTTTCTCAAGCTTCTCAATTATGCTTGGAATTATCAAATTTGGTCCCTAGAGGGTTTGGACAGAGATATGCTTCGAATTCAATACATCATTTCCATTTATTAAAAAAAAAACTTTAATTTTTAGAGGAATTTTTTCTTGAAAACATTATTTCTTTAATTATAAGAAAATCATTTGGGCGGACATATGCTTGGGATTTATCATTTCTATTGTTGTTTTTTGGAAAAAAAAAAAACTTTGTTCTTTGTTTCTTTAAGGAAAAATAAATATTTGCTCTTTTTTGTTTAAATTTTTTAAGGGAAATTTATTGTTTACACTTCAAGATTCACAATTCACAAAATAAATATTTCTTGTAATAAAAATTTTAGTTGTTAGAAAATTGTCATCTGTTCTTTTATCATTTTTTTCTCATTATTTACATATAATGTCATTCTATAAAAATAATAAGACGTGAATATTCACATTTTTTTATTTTTTTATTTTAAGTATTTTAATACATTTTAACGTTGATTGAGTGATTATGAATGTTCATTATTTTTTATGTAAACAAATTTACAAATCTACAATTTTTACAAAATATACGGATATATATTTTTACTAAACCACCATAACACTGATATGAATATTCACACAAACACACCGATGTGCATTTTTAAAAAAACACCCAAAACACTCTGAAAAATATCATATGACTATTCACAAAAAGAACAAAAACAAAATCAATAAAAAAACATTCTCATGAATAAACAAAAATTTCGCAAAAAATCAATAAAACACACCGATGTGTATTTTTATCAAAATACCAAAACACAACAAAAACATACTTATAAACATTCACAAAGACCATTTCAAAAAATTAAAATGATTAAACATGAACAATCACAATTAATAAACCAAACTCTACCAAAATAATAACCGTGAGACCAAAAATCAAAACAATAAACATTAAAAAAAAAAAAAAGGGAATCAAAATTAGTACCAAACCAAATCAGTGACAAAAACCCAAGATCAAGCAATTATGAACATTTCCCCAAATATCACACTAATATTCACAAAAAACACGACCCTAGATGAAATATTCACAAACACAAAATAATCAAATAAAATAGATTCGCTATGAATCTACGATTCACCAGATTTGAATTCGTGCGAACATTAAAAAAAAAAAAAAAGATCTGAATCAATGCAAACATTCACAAAACACAAATAAAAAAACGTGGAAAAAAAAAATCAACAAAAAAGAGTGAATAAATCGTAAATCTAATGCACAGATACGATTCAACAAATTGCAGATCTAACATTCACCAGATTTAGGCCATGCAAGCGGTGGACTAACAGGAGTACGGGCGGCGGCGGCGAGCACAATAAGACGCGGCCATGCAAGCGATAGACGAACGGCTTGTGGTCGGCAATGGTGGACCTTTGCAATGTGGACGACAGCGGCGGAATAGCAGGCTGTGGATGAAGGCGGTGGCCACCGTCAAGCCACACCGTCAAGCTGACATCGAATCTCCAGATCTGAAGGTGGCGAGAGAGAGAGAGAGAGTTTTCGAATTCAGCTTCAGATCTGGTTGTCATCCATGAGGGATATAGAGGCTGTCGGCGGAATGCTGCTATAGGGATGTAGAGCGGCGGTGAGATATAGGAATAGAGGGAGAGAATGAGAGAGGCAGCGGCGGGACATCTTTCCCAATTGAATTTAGGTTTTAGAGTTAGAGTTATTTAGTTATATATAGAAAGGCATATATGTCCATTCACTACAAGCGAAGCATTAAATAATAACAATGTTTTAATAAAGAATTAAATAATAATCTTTTTGCTTGAAATTTTTTTGTGGAGAGAGTGTGAATTTTGATCTATAGATTAAAAAATTCATTTTTTAAATCAAAATTATCTTGAAAATATTATTTTTTAATTAAAAGTATCATTTGATTTGATGTTTTTTTGGGGGAAAGAAATCTTTAATCTTTTTCTTTTGATTTAGAAAGCAACTATAATTTTTGGGAGACATGATTTTAAAATTCAATTCTTTTTTTTTTTTGAAAGAACCGTGATTGCTTGCGATCACGAGGGGATCACGAGGGCAATAATCTTCTTGGAGATATTCTTTGGATTTTTCACTTTTTTAAAAGATTTTGAAAAGATGTTTGAAATCTTATTATTTAGCAAAAATAGTGCTTTTGTATGAGTCGATTTTTTAAGGAAGTTTGAATCGATTTTGTAAGAAAATGGAGCTACCGCGTACCATTAAGTTGAATTGGTGCGGTAGGTCATCAATTATTTTGAAAATATGTCTTTTACCTTGAAATGAGCCAAATTTTTTACTCTTAGTTATGGTCTAACAAAAAATATTCAAAAAATTCGAGAGTCAGTTACGCTCAGAGAAGGTGTTCGACATCTCAAGACACTCATCTTAATACGATACTATAACAAAATTCTAGTTAAACTAGCCCGAATGTTTTAGCTTTATCCACAAATGACTTTAAAATTCATTTCCAAAAAATTGGAACATTTTTTAGAACAAGATAATACATTTTTTTAAATGTTACTCCGGTATAACAGTTTCTTAATTATGCTTGGAATTATTAAGTTTGGTCCGGCCGAAGATATGCTTCGAATTCAGACATCATTTCCATTGATTTTTATTTTTTTTTAAGAAATCTTTGATCTTTTTCCTTCAACTTTTTAGAGGAAACTTTTTATTGGAAACATTACTTAATAAAAAAATATCATTTGGCGGACATATGCTTGGGATTCAATATCTCATTTCCATTGATATTTTTTTTGGGGGGGGGGGGGGGGGGCGGTTAGGAACAAGAAATGTTAAAATTTTCTTGAAAACATTATTTCTTTTATTAAAAAAAAAAAAACTTTTAATTTGATTTTTTGGGGGGAAATAAATCTTTGATCTTTTTTTCTTCCTTTTTTTTTTTTTTTTTAAGAAAAAGAAACTTTTGATCTTTTTTTTATTAGAAAATTTTACTTGGAAACATTACTTCTTTAATTAAAAAACATGATCTAATCGTATTTTTTTGTTTTTGAGAAAATAAATGTGATTTTTGGGAGACATGATTTTGGAATTCAAAGTTTTGTGATTTTTTTTTTAAGAAATGAACTCCTTATAATATATATATATATATATATATATATATATATATATATATATATATATATATATATATATATATATTGAAAAAGCCCCATGTTTTCTTGAAAATATTTTTTTTTCTAAAGTATTTTAAAAAAAAAACGCAATTTGCTTGAAAACACGAGTTCTTAAACTTTTGAGAAAACATGAATTTAAGTTGATTTTTTTTTTTTTGAGAAGGGGTAGGAACATGATTTAAAAAATTTAATTTTTTTGGGAAAAAAGACAATAATATTCTTGGAGATTTTCTTTTGATTTTTCATTTTTTAAAATATTAAAAAAACAAAAAACAAAAACACGTTTGCTTGTAATATGAATTCTTAGATTGAGAAACATGACTTAAATTGATTTTGTTTTGGTTTTAGAAAACACAATTTTCATAAATTAAGAGACCTTTCCCTTCAATTTTGTATTTTTAAATGCTTGAATGTGAAGGAATTTAAATCAAATACTAACTTGGTGGACATGATTTTTTTTTTTTACCAACTTGATCTAAATTAAAATTAAAATTTAGGAAAAGGCTCTATAACTTAAGCCAATAAACTAAATTTTGTTTGTCTTTTTTTTTTTAACAGCTACACGACATGGATAATAATGATAATACCATGACATAATAAAAATAACTACAATAAAAGAGCAATTGATTAACAATAATAACATGATTCCACAAAAAAATGAGCATGCATATTTTTTTTATTTTAGTTCTTTAGTTAGTTTTTTTAGCTAGTTTTTTTTCTTCATGATAACAACTATATAACTTGAACAATACTACTACTACAATATAATAACAATAAAAGATAAGTAGATTCAATAAAGAGCATACATTTTTTTAGACTTTGAAAATAAATAAAATAAACAGAAGGGTATGAAAAGAAAAGGATTAATTTCCTTTTTGATTTGGAAATAAGATAAAAGTTTTTTTTTAGAACATACCTTCACCCATTATGAGGCTGTAGCCCCTTTGAATTTTATTGCTCTTTTGCTTTGCTTAAATGCGGTTCTTTTCTATTTTTTCAAAAAAATAAATATAAATAAATAAATTATTGTCTAGGCCATATCTCATACTCTCTCTCCTCAATAATTTTTTTTAAAAAAAATTGTTATTATTTAGTCTTCCAACAAAACGTAGTTATTTTTTAATCATTTTATGAATGTGAATGGACATGTTTACCTCTTATATATAGAGGTAAGTAGAAATCCTAATTCTCCATTTTAGTTGAGCAAATGTCGACCATGTTCTCTGCCTCATTCTCTCTCGCTCTAACTACCAAACCGCCAGCGCCTCTATCTCTCGTACGTCCGACGACGCAATTGCCGCCATTGGGATTGTCACCTTCATCTCTCTCTCCCATGCTCGTTGGCGCCGCCGTGTATTCATCTCTCCTAAACTGCCGCCGTCCTTTGTCTCTCCCTCGACGACGCAATCGTCGCCGTTGCCTTTATCTTTCTCACCCTTTCTCGTTGACACCGCCGCGTGTTCATCCGATGACGACGATTTCAATGAACAACGAGACGACTCTAAGATAGAGGTAGAATTTTCCCAGGTGTGATGTTCATGCGATTTTTTTTTATATTGGGAGAGTTTGGGGGTTTCCTTTCGTTATTATTTTTTTGTTGATTTCCCCGTGAATCAATTGGATTTTTGGTGAATATTCGTAGATTGTATTTTTATGAATGTTTACATGTTTTCTTGATTTTCTGTTTTTATTGATTTTGTGTTTCCCCCTTTTTTTTTTTTTTTATGAATGTTTTACATGGTTTGGTGAAAAATGTCCATACCGATTGTTTTTCATTGATCTTTTTTGGGTTTGGTTTTGGTGAATGTTTATACGAAGTATGTTTTTCATTGATATTTTTTATTTATTAGGTTTGGTGAATGTCCATAAAGATTGATCTTATTTGGGTTTGGTTTTGGTGAATGTTCATACGAAGTGTTTTTCAATTGATATTTTTTATTAGGTTTGGGTTTGGTGAATGTTCATATGAAGTGTATTTTTCATTGATATTTTTTATTAGGTTTGGTGAATGTCCATAAACACTAAACATATTTGCAGTGACCGTTTGACATTCATATGAACATTCACTATTTTTCATTTCTTGTCCAAAAAAATAAAAAATTATCTCATTAGAAAGAGGATTTGTGAATATCAATTTGATGTTTTTCGTTGCTAGTTTTGATGTTTTTAGAAACTGTAAGTTCACAAAATATTGAACGTGTTTTGCAGTTATCGTTTCACATTGATATGAACATTCACTATTTTTTATTTTTGTCCAAAAAATTCGAAAATTATCTCTTTAGAAAGATAATTTGTGAATTTTTTTTTTTTTTTTTTTTTTTTCACTTCTTGAGCAGCGATTTGATCACAGCAACCTTTTTTTTTTTTTTTTTTGTGATGGGTTTTGATGTTTTTGAAAATTATAACTTACCATAAATAATGGCCCATGCATAGTACTCAATGACAGTGGTTTATAAATACAACATCAATAGGGGGCAAATGTTAGAGATTATTTTATAAGAACTAAAAAATTTATTATCCTAGTTGAGGGGTTCATTTTATGAGTTGTCTATCTTTTAGGGTCTATATAATAAAAATTCCCCTAAAAATTAAAGGGAGTAATATAAGGGGAGAAGAAAAAGTAGAAATCAGAGAAGAAGAAGGAAGATGAGGTTTTGCCAAAAGAAAAAACCAAGGAGGATATATATATATATATTCTATATATTTTTTTTCTTTTTATTTGGGTTAGACTGCCTTTTTATTGGCATTCCAAGTAAAATATAGGTATGTCATCATGCCTGCATGCATGGAGGCATGAGGCCATTTTTTTCTGTTATAAGCAAGAACTTCTGCTTGGTGGCAGAATGAGCAAACATTTTTTTTTTTTCCGCTTTGCTCTGCAAAATGCAAAATGGGGCGCATCAACACTGTAAACTTATGCACAAATATTAAAACAAAAGAGTATCTTTTGAATTTGGAATACTCGTTTATAATCCGTTCTTTATTTCTCCTCTCGTAGGTAAAAAAAATACTACTAGAATATTTTTCGATAATATCTACACATTCACTAACTAGGGTCACTCAAATTTTTTGTTATCTGATAAGATTAGAAACCTTAGAGGTATCAATGTTTATTTATAGAGAAAATCTCAAAGGGTGTGTCCTTTCTAATGGATGTCTACTAAACAAAAGTGACCCTTGAGTCTCATTCACATGGTGACTACTCATGGAACTTGGGGCCCATGTGGATGCACCACGGGTCGACTCGACCCGCTTAATAATCCAACATTTCCTACTCAGACACAATGGGCATCAAAGGTGTTTCTCTTTTTAACTCATGCATTATACTCTCTTCATACAGGTCAGTGGTCTGTGCGACCGATGAGTATCTTCAAATAATGTGGGAGCACCATATTAAGTTTTTATGTAACTAACATGGAAACATCCTGCTACAAAATAAATACTCGTTCATGTCCCAGACCAATTTAGTCACATTAAATTAAACATTTCTAACCCATCTAGAGTTTACAACTCGGAACATGCTTAATCTTCTTTGCAGTAGCGTACTTATTTTCAAAAAATATGATATATATTTTTATATATATAATATAATTTTGAAAAATAGCTTTATATGTGATGGTCATCATTAAGCACATTATACTACAATTTTAACAAGATGTGCTATTAAATTGTCTTCTTTTGATCATCATGTTACTCAACTTCTATTTGACTGCTTTCCTAGACTTGTTCCTTTAGACCGCATCATTCGTGGCCAAAGGATAACAAGTTAAAGTAGCAACATTAAATTTTTGAATCATAATATAGTTCAAAGTCATAAGGGCACAATTAGATCATTATTAATGATATATGTGTGTGTGTGTGTGGCTCACACAACAAGAAATTAGGGATCTATTTCTCACTCCCTATGTGGTCGTCTTAAAGCATGTAGTATGATTTACATGCTAATATACTCATAAAAAATATGGATTTCATTCTAAATTACCGTGCAAATCTAAGACCAATTACTATATAAGTGATTGATTTGAGAACTTCAAACTGGTATCTCCTTTAGTATCCACTTGAAATATCACATTTGACTATTCTTAGGCTACATGAAATGTGAGAAAACATTCATGTTCATTTTTTTTTCTTCATAAACCCCATCTCGGATCATCCAAGAAGACACTATAAAGAATTCTCTAATTCAATCTTATGAAATTTAAAGTCTCATCTCGTACGCTATCTCAGCGTCGAGCTAATTGTAGTGTAAGTAGTCAACCATTTAGCCTACTGACATCTACCATCATGGTAATAATGTGTATTATAGCAAATATCTTAAATTATTTATAATACTTTCAATAAATGCAAATAAAGTATGAAATTATAAATGTGCATCGTGGTATAAATATATAAAAGTCAATAAGTCAAACATATCTTTTACAATCTATGAAGACCCAAACAACTTACATGAGATTGGAACAAATCTCTAGAAATAGGTTTGGTTAAATGATTAACCACCATTTTACTCGTAGAATTATGCTTGGGTACTACTTATTAATGTGAGACTCTATCTCGGATATAGTGATATTGAGTCTGAATATGCTGTCTTTCCATGATACTTAGGACCTTGACTAATGCAAAGGCAACCATACTATCACAATATATGGTTATAGGATTTTCAGAATGTAGTACTATCTCAAGACTTTCTAAAAATCAAACAGCCTTTTGAATAACTGAAGGACAAGTAACATATTCTACTTTCATAGTGAATAGTGCTATGCAAGATTGATTTTTGCTTGACCATGAAATAACACCATTGCTGAGTATGAAAGAATATCCTGATGTCGACTTACGTTCACTCAAGTCACCACTCCAATCTACATCACTATAGCCTTGCAAAAGTACATTTCCACCACGATAGCAAAGCATATAATTCATAGTTCCACGAAGATACCGCAAGATCCTTTTAACTGCTCTCTAATGAACAATTCTTGGATTGCTCTAGAAACGACTAATCAACCCCACATCATAACATATGTTTGGTTTTGTACACATCATGGCATATATTAGGCTTCTAATTGCACTTGCATATGGTATAAGAGGTATATTTTTTTTTCAACATTAGTTCTAGGTCAAAGATCAAGACTCAAGGTACTACCTTTTTCAAGCTTAACATGAGTGTCTATAGGCTTAGCATTTCGCATTCGAAATCGTTCAAGTACTTTCCTGATATAAGTCTCTTGAGATAAAGTAAGAAATTTCTTAGAACGATCTCTCATAATTTTACACTAATTATATAATTTGTTTCACCTATGTCTTTCATATCAAAAGTAAAAGACAACCATTCTTTAGTGAAGAAATCATCCCTATGTCATTTCATGCCAATAAAATGTCGTCTACATACAGAGTAAGGATAATAAAACCCTTATTTGACCGCTTTATACAAACACAATGATCTTCCTCAATCTTGATAAATCCAAAATTAATTATGGCTTGATGAGATTTGAGGTACCATTGTCTAAATGATTGTTATAGCGATAAATGGAACATTTTAGCTTGCACACTTTGAACTCTTGTCTCTTGGACTAAACCAATAGGTTGATCCATTTACATCTTCTCATTTGTTTCTCCATTGAGAAAATCAGTCTTAACATCTATTTGAAAAGTTATAAATCCAAATGGGAGACAATGTCTAGGATTAAGTGAATAGAGGTAAACCTAAAAACAGGAGAAAAAGCTTTCTTATAGTCTACACCTTCTTTTTTAGTGTAATCTTTTGACACGAGACGAGCTTTGTACCTATCATTAGATCCATATGCCTGATGTTTAATCTTTAAAACCCATTTGTTTCTAATAGATTTTTGTTCAGGCAGAAGATCAATTAGTTCCCATACTTGATTCTTTTATATAAAACTAATCTCATCTTCCATTGCAATTATCCATTCTTTAGCAGCGGGGGATGATAAAGCCTCTTAATAAGAAAAATGTTAGTCTTTTTCTAGTGAAAAACATATGAAAATTTCCTCATCAATACCAAATAGATGTCAAGAAATATTTCCATGTTGACTTCTACGCAGCTGAAGAGTTTGAGAATTATTATTTTGTTGTACACTTCCACTGTTCTCTAAATCTCTCCTACTATCCTCAACAATAATTGGCATATTTGTGAAAAGATGAGGATTAATTTTTTCACTCTTGCCAAGTGATGGTGTAGAGTTATCATTTAACTCATTCAGTTTATAAAGTTCTTTATTACCTTTTAGTTCACCTCTACTTGGACACTTATTTTCCATGAAGCGTGACTCAATCTCAGTTAGTACGCTATCAGAATATTCCTGTAACATTACATGCCTTTGAGGTGATTTGGATATCTAATGAATTTGCACTTTTGAGCTCTAGGGCCCAATTTTCCATGTGCATGTGATGTAACACGAACATAACCTGTAGATCTCCATGGTCGCAACTGTTCTAATTCTGGTTTAAAACTAGTTAATAACTCATATGGTGTAGATGGTACTAACTTTAAGGGCATTTTATTAAGGATATAGGTTGATGTCAATAAAACATCTCCCCAGAAATTGATTAGTAGATTAACATTTTCCATTATTGACCTAACCATATCCAATAAAGTCTGATTTCTATGCTCAGCTGCTCAATTTTGTTGTGGAGTACCAGAAATCATCAACTATCTAATGATGTCTCTATTATCACATAAGTCATTGAATTGTTCAGAAAAATACTCATGTCCACCGTCAGCACATAAAATTTTACGATTTTTACCTCTTTGATTTTCAAGTAAATGAACAAATCTTTGGAAACAATCAAATGTCTCTTGAAGAAGTTTGGAGCAAAACAGAATAAATTGCGTGTTTTGGGAAGTTTTGACACATGTTCATAATTAGGCCATAACTTTAACCTCCAAATTCCAATTGAGGTGATTCAAGATGATATGGAAAGAATAGAAAGATAGATACAACTTTAATGTTTTGAGGTTCTCCAGAATTAGATTACATCATGGTTAAAATTGGATTTGAAGTTCCTATATCTGCACTACCGATGTTTTAGTTTGAAGAAAAATGAAGAAAATAAACCTGAGCCGCGACCCGACCCCCAACCAGCGAACTAAACCAGTTTTCTAATCAACCTAGAACCATTAAATGGCCATTTAAGTCTATGGAACCAATGATAGAAAGTGATGTAAGGAGCAATTAAGGCCATTCAAATTATGGGGTCAAAGGCATAAAAAACGAAATATATAGCAAGGAGTAATGATGTCATTCAAACATATTATTCATTTCCTTTTTATTGTGGTTTCGGACAGTGGGGGTGTGAGTGGGATAACTTAATTCAAGCATTCAACTCCTTTTATCATTAAGGGGAGGAAATAAAGAATTTCACCAAAAAAGAAAAAAACTATATTGGTTTGCATTTATTAGATTTCATTTTCTTGAGAGCGGTATAAAGAGATTGGGCAGTAGCTAAGTGGTGAGGCGGGAATTCGGATAGTGGCACTCACTTTCTCTTCTCATTTTGTAATCTTCCATGGCCTTGTGTGGCTAAGTCTTTTCTCTTGGTTAAAGGAAACTGAAGCCTCAGAATCAATAAAACTGTGAGATCTAATTTATTTTTATTGTTCAATTTATGTTTTGAGTATTGAATGTACTTTTGTGCCTATTTTCATGATTGTTTCATTTAATCACTAGGAGGCCTACTGGTTTATTATTCATTAAAATCTACTGCTAGTTTAGATATCAAATCCGTAATTGTTTGATCTCTCTAATCTGTGAAGCAACTAATATTTAATGATTTGTTGCATCAGAAATTATTAGATCTTAGGAAGGACACTTAACTAAATTAAATACAACCGTTTGTGCTTGTGTTGTTCAGTTTCATCGATCTCTCTAATTCTTAAAACTGTTATTAGATTAAACCTTTAGTGCTAGTCTTAGGTTGTTTAGTAGTTAGGGTTGATTAGATCGCTTATTTTCTAATTAACTACAAGTAAGGAAAGATAGGAAAATAGTCCTAACGGTGAATATTCAAAGTGTGAATTGATATATACTTGCATCGATGAATAATTGTGAAATTCCGAAGGTGGATGTTGACTTAGACCAAGGTGTGTTTTCTGATTGAATTCAATAATAAGTTTGAATTTTTTTTATTATTGATTTTCTTGGTTTTGCTATCGCATAATCAAACCCCCTCTATTTTTGTTCACGTAGCACAAATTTAGGTTAGACACTCTCTTTGGAAACTGTTGATCCTAAGATTTTGGTAGAACTAACAGTTTGATTAATTATTTCAGTTTATTAGTTCTAGTGATAAAAATGATCATGAAGATATTGTGGTAATGCTAAAGATGATGATAAAGATGATGGAAGATTAAGAGTTTGAAGAAATTGAAGAACCTAGAGAAAATAACTCAAGTTAAATTCTAACTCTTAATATCCCAATTAGGATCATACACAACACAAAATGATTTTTATAAATATGTGTATTTTTTTATAGGATCCTAATTAGTTAAATTATTTGCTCCTATGTGAAATTGAAAAAGAAATATTGATAATTAATTAAAATTGAATTTAAGAATTTAGTGGAGCTAACCGAGAAAAGAAATCGGTTAAAGGGGCAAAAACGTCGATGAGAATGAATTCAAAATGAATTAAGGAGAGGTTTGAGCATTGGTAAGTCGACAGGTAAGTCGACCGATGCATAGAATATGAAGTTGTTGAATCTCTCGATCGACAGGTAGGTCGACTTGAGCTTAAATGGTGAACTCTCTGAATCGATAAGTCGACAGGGAAGTCGATCTGTGACCAGAAATTAAACTCTCTGAATCTCTAGATCAACAAATTGGTCGACTGATGGGCAAAGAATTTTTAGCTTGGCTACATCCTGAATCGATCGGTTAACAGGTGATCTTTGGTCAGTCGATTTATGGGATTGTTTCAGGATTTTATGGAATTTCGAATTTTATTCTAAAAGTAGTCATTGCTAGCCGTTTTATGGTTAAGATATGAGAGATATCTTAGGGATTTAATGTTATTTAAGATATGTAAAATATATTATAATATCTCTATAGATATGGTTCATTAAGTTTGAATATTTCTCAATTTGGTACATGTAATTTTTTCTATCCTATTTAATTGTAATTGAGAAATATTTGAGGAACTTAATTAAGAAGTTTAAAAGCCATAATTAAGTGATTTGAACCAGGATGAAGTCTTAATGATATAAGGGGTCTATAAGAGCAATTAAATATCATAACAAGTGAGAACTAGACGTTGGAGAGCTTGTTTTATTCCCTTTTATAAAACCTTGGGTTTTTTTACATTAAAGAGAGACACATCAAGAGAATTATTGTGAGCTATTCAACTTTTGAGATTTCTAAGAGTAATCATATTGATTGAATTGTGATATCTTTTCTGAGAGTTATTCTTGAGAAATAATTGCTGTGGATTATTGCTACTACCAATTTGAAGTTTCATTGCTATCTTTAATTATTATTTTTTTGGTGGAATCCGGGTGAGATCTTTCCAAATTACTTTCTATTAATTGTTCCTTGATTATATTTGGAATTTGATCTTTGAAATTGTTTTCTAAATTTTTATTGAAAAATATTTTTGAAACAATTTCTTGAAGAAATCTAATTACGTACTCAATTACGTGCTACCGAATTTTTGTTTAAAATCAGATTTTAAATATCTCACTTTTCTATAACTAGTTTTGGGATATTAATTGAGTTATAATTTATCTGAGGTGGTAGAAGTTTCGAGTGAGAAAAATCACTTATCAATTTGTAATTGGTGAGTTGAGTAACAGATTGAATATTATTGGGAGTATTTAATAAAATAATAGCCGGTTTCAGTCTCTTCCTATAAAGAGATTGAGGTAATAATTTTTTCTTGATTGAATTGATTTGTGAGCAATTTTGTAACGGTTTAATCCTTACTGTGTAAAAGGACATTTGGAGTGTTTGTGATGTTTTAATTCTTGAGCCTAAGGTATAAAAAGAATTAGGTTATTTTTTAGCCTGTAAAAAGTAGAGGTTATTCCTGAGCATGAGAAAAGAAATTTGTAAAGGTTGATTTTGAGCCTGTGAAAAGAATCTTTATGAGAGTTTGGTTCCTATCTTTAAAGGATTTTTGAGTTTAGTGGGTGCGACTCTCCGTAGAGCTCGGGAGATTAGATTAGCCAAGTGTAGCTTGGTGAACCAGTATAAATTTCTGGTGTGCCACTATTTTTTATTATTTATTTGGTGTGTACCCAATTGATTTTATATTTAAGTTGTTATATAAAGATAATAATTAATTTAGGATTAAAATTAATTATTTGGATTTTTGAAGCATTTTCTCTGATAATTTTGTTTTAGCTACCCAATTCACCCCCTCTTGGGTAGCTCACTAGGCCAACAAAAATGATACCTACTCACACTACTATAGTTCATATTTAGGAATAGGATTTTATTTTTGGTTGTCTACGACAACACACCATCACTGATTTGTGAGAAATGAGATAAACATAACCAAGAAGCGAGTAATCATCAATGAATATGATAAAATAATTAGCACCATGTCGTGCCCTAACATTTATAGCTTCGCAAATATTCGAATGGACTAATTCTAAGGGAGATATAATCCTTCTATTCTTGCCAAAAGATTTTCTTGTGGCCTTTTCAACCAAACAAGATTCACAAACAGGTAAGTTAACTCTAGAGAGTGGACCTAGAAGTCCTTCTCGCTCTTGTCCAATATGACCAAGTCATGCATACCATGTAATAGATATAGATGTGATATAATCATTATTATCAGAAGTTAAATATGTATCAAAATGAAGAATCGTCAACATTGAATACGCAAAATTTATCTACAATGTGTCCACTATCATAAAACATGAAGTCTAAATAAAATTGGGTAAAGTATCGAATGAAATTGAAAGAAAAATCTAGTCTGAGTATGGCTGCAACAAACATCAAGTTTCGTCGAACTCTAGGAGCATAGAGAAGCACGACGCGTCCAGAAAGCATCTTTAATTGATAAGTTCTAATTCCTATCACACATTAGCTAGTTTTATTCTCCATGTAAATACGTTGACTCCTAATTGGAATTCTGCAATACTCAATAAACCCTACTTGGTCTTTTGTGATGTATCTTGTTGCTTTAGTATCTACAATACAATTAAGAAATGAATGAGCAACCAAGACATGACTGCACACATAAGCGTCATTTTGAAATATAGAATTGGTCTGTACCTTTTTCAGCTTATTGCATTCATGAGTGAAGTGACCAAGTTTATCATAGTTGTAACATTTCAGTTTAGAGTTGTCTTTCTTTCCTCCACGCTTACTTTTTTGATACTTTCTACCTTTTCTCTTTTTATAAATAGATCCTCCTATTCCTCTTTGTTGTGATTTGCCCTGCCACTTTCTCTTGGACCTAAATGTTTGGCAATAGACAGACTTAGTGATAAACATAGAAGTATAATTTTGTGCCTCCAACTTCTCTGCCTCAAATTCCAAATGACGCTGTAATTAGGTAAAAGTTTTGATAGTTTCATTTTGTGTTATTGTGAGCTTCATTTGCTCCCAAGAATCAGGCAAAGAACGAAGTACTGCAAGGATCTGTTGCTCATCAAATAAGTTGTTACTAACTGCCTTTAGGTTGCGTATCATAGTCGACATTTTTCGAAGATGCTCAACTATCTTTCTGTTGGAAGACATTTTATAAGTTTCAAACTTTAGCGTCAAGGCTCGCAACCTAGTTGTTGAAGTATCGGCAAATACCAACTTCAAGGTATTCCACATCTCTAATGCAATGGTATAACCTTCAAATCACCAATCAGATCATCGTGTATATAGCTTAACATAGTGAATCTTTCACTATAATATTTCTTGGACGCATTTTAATGGGTTTTTATCCCACTTTGATATGGGGCAGAATTACCTTCGGAAGGCGATTCCATGCTATGTGTCAGTGTTTACAGGACCTCTCGCTCATTTAGGAGATACTAGATCTTACGATGCCAAATATCGTAGTTATCCCCATCCAGTTTATCAACTTTAGCAAACATATTCATTAAAATCATTTCACTACATTTTATGCACATTTAGGATATTAGCACACACCAATTATTTTACCACAATAATCGAACTTAAAAAATAACATATAGCTTTATAGTACAAGATTGAAAATTTTGCTATGCTCATAATCATATCTTGTATTTATAGATCTAAATTTTATTTTTAGATACATTATGCGCAAAACAAAAAAAATGAAGAAAGTATATCTCAACTCATTATTACCCACAAATTTAATTTCATATTTTTCTAAAAAAATATGATATGTATACCAGATTAAATAACATGAAAATTTCACATATAATTCATGTTCATAATTAAATCAAATCAAACGTCATGACATGGTATACAAGTAAGCATGTAATTAATGCGATGTAACGTAAATGTACTCGTTATTAATTAACTGTAAGACACAATACGTATATGGTTGTCTTGTCCTAGTAGCTATTTAAAAAAGCGTCGGTTTTCTCAAAAAAATACTTAGGCCATTTAGAAATAAGGAGTTTCCACCTAACATTGGATTTAAATGGTGTGCTAGGTCACCTAATTTTTTAGAAACCAATTTAAAATGCCTAAGGTTGCGTTTGGGTAAGGGATTTGACAAATTCAAGGGATTGATAAATGAAGGGATTTCAAAATCCTAAATTTTGAAATTCCATTATTTACAAATCTCTTATTTGGATAATTATTTTAGGCGAAGAATTTAATCGTGTAATTTTCTATCACTACTATGGGGGTAGGCAGCGGGGCGGTGGCCGACGATGGCCAGCGGTCGGCGGCCAGCGGTCAGTGGTGGTAAGACGATTGCAGGAGGCAGACAGAGGTGGCTGGCAATGGACGACGGTGACGGTTGTCGGCGGCCAATGTTCAACGATGATGGTGGCCAACGGTTGCATCTAAAATCCATCATTGGAGAGATTTTTAAATGACACCTAATTTGAAAGGATTTCTAATTCCCTCATTCACCACTATTTTTTAATTGAAAGTGTTGATCCTAAGATTTTGATGAACAATTAAGTGTTGATGTTTTTGTGGAACTAATGTTTTAATTGAGTATTTCAGTGATTTAAAGTTCCAGTGATGAAGATTGGTGACCTCTAATTAAGCGCTGCCATTTTCACTGCAAGCGTACGAATCAAGTTTTAGTATAGTGGACCTTTCGGTTGGGTATCGTATCTACAGGGATTGGTGTTGTTACTATCGAATACCGCGATTATCATAACCTGACTTTATCTAGGAAACTAAAATAGAATATAATTAATTAATACTAATACTAATATAGCCTAATTTAATCTATACGAATACTAATATTAATATGTGATAGTTTTGAGAGAATAGGTTGTTTAGGGATTAGTTTTGTTTACGAATACATGTTTAGCCTCGTTTTAGTTTATGTTAACGACGTTCGATTTATCCACCAATATTAGTATCTAAAACTCCTCCGCTACCTCTCCCGAGTGTAAGACGGGGGAATATGCGACTTCGTGTCAACGAGGAAGTCCTCCTCAACGTCTTAATGACCCTAGGCCACGTGAGTCTCACACCAACGTCATTGATTGCACAAAATCCAACTTTCTCCCGGGTTATTGAATCGTCGCGTTGTGTTTACCCTATCGACAATCTCCGTTCTAAAACTCCGCCGCCACCTCTACCGAGTGTAAGATGAGGGAATACATGCCTTCGCGTCAATGCCGAAGTCCCCCTCAACGTCTTAACGACTCTAGGTCACGTGAGTCTTGCCCCAACATCATCGATTGTCCACAATCCAAACCTCGATCAGGTTATAGGATTGTAGCGTTTGTTTATTCTAATCCGAATCCGGGATTTGTCAAATCCCGTATTCTCGATATGTAAATCTAAGCAATATAAACAAACAATACAGTACACACTATCAACATAACGAAGAACAATCGCAAACAAAACATAAACTCAACTAAACAACATTTTCATAAATTATATTAATAATCTCTATACAACCTATGTTTAGCCAATGGCCATAACCACGTATACAATGTAAAATAGTATAAACATGCTCAACAACTATCAAAATGAAGAAAACAAAGAGAATAAACGAGCGACTTAGCCAATATCCGAAGAATAGCCGCTAGAACCATTGAACGATCGCTTCCCTCTTCATCCTCTATTTCAGGTTGAGAGCTTTCTCTCAAAAATCCCTATTCTTAACCCTAAAATATGGCCTAAGGCCTTAGGGGCCAAAACATCTCAGAAGAGAGGAGGAGAAAAGGGTTTAAATAGGCCAAAAAATATCTACAAAATATCTAAACTGTGCAGAGGCTGACCACCGTAGTGGTGGGATTTACCGCTGCGGCTGTGGAGTATGTTGGTTAAGGTTTGCATAGGCGGTGGAGTCAGCGGTGGTTGTGGAAAACAATCTGCTAGATTTTCGCCTAGGAGGTGGATTCTTCGCCTAGGCGATGATCCTCCAGCAACAATTGTGTTTTCTCAGCATCTTCACCACCGCGGCGGTGGTTTGGACGCCGCGATGATGGGCTTGTTTGTAGAATCTTGTCGCCTTGCTAATTTTTCTACTATTCTCCGACCGTTCTCGATACGATTCGCTCGTTTATGCTCTAATTTCCTACATTTTCACCCTACGCACCTGTTTTAATACAAAAAGAATAAAAACATATTAAAGCATATAAAAATAATTATAAACGTGCTTGAAAATTAATAAATTCGGTTTGAAAATAGATAGGTAATTTACACCTATCAAATACCCCCAAACTTAGAATTTTGCTAGTGCTCGAGCAAAATACCCACACAATACGAGAAATATAAAAACTAATTACGAAGTTGCAAACTAAATGCGAAAAACACTAAAAACAAAAATGTGTAAGTTTTGATTATCATCTACCGGTCGAAAGATTTTTCTGTCATCGGCCCCCAATCCTATCAAGTTCAAGCATAAATCACACCATGTGGTGTTCTAGAATTTCAAGTTCAGAAATAGTAAGCGTCATTCTAGATCCTGTTTAAGTGTGTGTATGTTGAAACTCAAAGATATAACACTCCATTGATTAGATGGGATTATCCCTAAATAAAATTCATGACTAAAATATTTTAGGTATAGGGAATCCATATGCATGACCAGGGATCTATTCTCCACTAATGTAGGCTCAGAGGTTTATAAAGATCAATAGGGCTTGGATCGGTTTTGGAATAATGGCCAAGGGTAAATTTGAATAGAAAATGGGTCAACGTCGTTAATTTAACGTTACCCAAGGCACATCGCTAGTACTCTCACGCTCGAAACCTCATAGGTTAATTAGAAACAACCCTGAACAATACAATTAAGAACCTAGTACTCGTTAATAAGAAATGTAAAGATTCTTTTTTTTTTTTTTTAATTTTTTAAACATACCCTCAAACTCATTCGATTGTTACAGTTTAAGGGGTGTGCAAAAAGGATTAAGTAATACACCCCCAAACTCATTCGAATTTCTACAATTTTAGGAGTGTGCAAAAATATGAATGACATACGATAAACGAGTACTCGAATATCGAACCAATTTAAAAGTTTGCCCTAAACCCAACCGCTCATATCAAGTAGCTACATGCTAACTTGATTCACTTACATTGTGCCTTCAGTTTAGCGATGTAGGTTTGGAAAAAGTTCAATCGGCTATGGTATTTGTTAAGTGTTCAGAAATTGAATCGGCTTTTAGGCTTCGACAAGGTAACGAAGGGTAATTATATATCAAGGTAAGCTTAAAAGGATCAAGCAACAAAATGACTGCCTAAATCATATCTCCTAAACAACCTCGCCTAGGATTTCGCCTCAAATTTCCCCCAAATCAAGTTCTAGAATCCCTATTGTCATGAAATTGATTGACAGATAATCGATTTCAAATCAATAAGATAGTGCTATATTGAGTTTACGTACTCGTGCATTTAAGATCTACAATAACTTTTACTAAGACGATATTTTAAGCACACAGAACACACATGAATGAGCATTACGCTCGACCTCAAAACAATTAGGGGACAGAGTCATCATCGGGTAAACGCTCAGATGACGTCAAAACTCGGCACAAAATAACAATTAAACTAAACAAACTAATCCTAAACAAGCATGCATACGATAAAAAAAATAAAATAGTAAAACATGCTAACTAAAACACATATTAAAATATACTAACACATCACCACCAACTTAAAACAGGTGATGTCCAAAACAAGTTGTCAACGATTCCAATGACAGTATATAGCATGATATTGAAGACAAGGGTTTATAACACATACCTAGAAGGCGAGAAGATCTCACCTCCGACTCAAATCGACGGAGATGTATCTAACTTATTTGTGACCCTAGGTTGCCTCCCAAGAAGCGCTTGGTTTAATGTCCTCGGCCCAACACATTCCCTAAAGACTGCGTGAGATGTTGCAATGAAAGGAACACAAGAGTACCTGTCGATCTAACATCTTCAAGCATCCTGTAGGAAAACAAAAACAAAACTACAAACGAAAATTGTATACAATAAAAATGCCTAGATTAAAATCAAGTTATTTACTCACAATATCGATAACAAGCTACAAGATAATCCCTAGTAACGGTGCCAAAAACTTGGTCGCCGCTAATTGAGCGCTGCCACTTTCACCGCAAGCGTACGGATCAAGTTTTAGTATAGTGGACCTTTTGGTCGGGTATCGTATCCACATGGATTAGTGTTGTTACTATCAAATACCGTGATTGTTATAACCTGACTCTATCTAGACGACAAAAATAGAATATAATTAATTAATACTAATACTAATATAGCCTAATTTAATCTATACTAATACTAATATTAATATGAGATAGTTTTGAGAGAATAGGTTATCTAGGGATTAGTTTCATTTACAAATACATGTTTAGTCTTGTTTTAGTTTATGTTAACGGCGTTCGACTTATCTGCCAATCTCGGTATCTAAAACTCATCCGCCACCTCTCCCGAGTATAAGACGGGGGAATAAGCGAATTCGCGTCAATGAGAAAGTCCCCCTCAATGTCTTAATGACCCTAGGCCGCGTGAGTCTCGCACCAACGTCATTGATTGCACACAATCTAACTCCCTCCCGGGTTATTGGATCATCGCGTTGTGTTTATCCTATCGACAATCTCTGTTCTAAAACTTCGCTGCCACCTTTCCCGAGTGTAAGACGAGGGAATATGTGACTTTGCGTCAACACCGAATTTTCCCTCAATGTCTTAACGACTCTAGGTCACGTGAGCCTTGCCGCAACGTCATCGATTGTCCACAATCCAAACCCTGACCGGGTTATAGGATTGTGGCGTTTGTTTATTCTAATTCGAATTCAGGATTTGTCAAATACCGTATTCTCGATATGTAAATCTAAACAATATAAATAAACAATACGATACACACAATCAACATAACGAAGAACAATCGCAAACAAAACACAAACTCAACTAAACAACGTTTTCATAAATTATATTAATAATCTCTATACAACCTATGTTTAGCCAATGGCTATAACCAAGTATACAATGTAAAATAGTGTAAACGTGCTCAACAACTATCAAAATGAAGAAAATAAATAGAAGAAACGAGCGACTTAGCCAATATCCGAAGAATAGCCGCTAGAACCGTCGAACGATCGCTTCCCTCTTCATCCTCCACCTTGGGTTGAGAGCTATCCATCAAAAATCTCTATTCCTAACCCTAAAATATGGCCTAAGGCATTAGGGGCCAAAACATCTCGGAAGAGAGGAGGAGAGAAGGGTTTAAATAGGCTAAAAAATATTTACAAAATATCTAAACTGTGGAGAGGCTTACTGCCGCGGCGGTGGAGTATGTCGGTTAAGGTTCGCTCAGGCGGTGGAGTCAACGGGGGCTGTGGAAAATAATCTGCTGGATTTTTGCCTAAGCGGTGGATTCTCCGCTTAGGCGGTGGTTCTCCAGCAACAATTATGTCGTCTCTGCATCTACACTGTCGCGGCTGTGGTCTGGACGTTGCGACGGTAGGGTTGTTTGCAGAATCTTGCTGCCTTGCTCATTTTTCCACCGTTCTCGATATGATTCGCTCGTTTATGCTTCGATTTTATACATTTTCACCCCACGCACCTGTTTTAATACAAAAAGAATAAAAACATATTAAAATATATAAAAATAACTATAAACGTACTCGAAAGCTAACAAATTCAGTTTGGAAATAGATAAGTAATTTACACCTATCAAAGATGCAAATTAATGGATGCTAAACGATGATGTTGAAGATATTGAAGAATTAAGAGTTTAAAAAAATTAGAGAAAACAACTTAGGTAAATGTCAACCCTTAATATCCCAATTAGGAATACACATATGGCATAAAAAGTATTTATTATTTATGTGTGTTTTGATTAAGTGAAATTATTTGCTCCAATATGTAATTTGAAAAGTAATAATTTTAAACGACTAGAGTGGAAAATAAGAAGATTAGTGGAGCTTATTTAGAAGAGAAAATGGTTAAAGGGGTGAAAACGTAAAGAAGAATAAGTTAAAAACGAGTTCAGAACAGAGATCCAGAAGACACAAGTCGACTGGTAAGTTGACTGGACCAATCAGCATGAAGTCTCTGTATCTATGAGTCAACAAGTAGGTCGATCGACCAAGAGAAGCTGAACTCTCTGAATCTACAAGTCGACAAGTAGGTCGACCAGTGAAGGCAAAACGAACTCTTTGAATCTTCAAGTCGATAGACAAGTCGACCGATGAACGCCCTTGGCTTCAACCTGAATCTACTAGTCGACTGGTCAGTCTACTAGATGCGCTGTTTCAGGAAATTGTTTATTCCGAGATTATATCTAAAAGTAACCATTTTTAGTTAGGTTTTGAGAGAGATTTCGGGGATATTTTTATATTTAAGATACGCTTCACCTGAAATATAAATCCTATTGATTTGGTTCATTAATTTTTAATGTTTCTCAAATTGGTACGTAAAATTCTTTCTATTTTATCTAATTGGGTTTGAGAAATATTTGGGGGATTTAATTTAAAGAATTGAAAGCTGTTATTAAATAAATTGAACCAAAATGAAGTCATTATGATAGAAGAGGTCTATAAGTGCTATTAATTATAATGACACATGAGAACTAACCGTTAGAAGGTTGTTTTCATTCTCCCTTAAATAAACTTGCGAATTTTTTATATCATTAAGGAAGAGAAATCATATCATGTCATAAGAGTGAGTTTTTCTAAGAGTTATCTTTTTAAGAGTTTGTGAGCTATTCTAAGGGTGACCTTGAGAACCAATTGTGATTAATCTTTGTTGCTATCGGATTTAAAGTTACATCAATCTATTTATTCTTTCTGTGGATTCCAAGTGAAATTATATTCTATTATTGCATTACTTGTTTATATTTTGGAAATTGATCTTAGAAATTGTTTCTGTTTTTTATTGAAGAAAAATATTTTACAAACAATTTCTTGAATCTGGTTTCGTGCTCAAATATTTGCTACCTATATCTTATTAAAATAAGATTTTCTATCTCACGTTTTTCTATCACTAGTTGGGATATTATTTGAGTTATTATTTATCTGGGGTGGTAGAAACTCCGAGTGAGATTTTCTGCTTATCAATTTGTATTGATGAGTAGTGTGACGGGTTAAATACTATTGGTGGTATTTAATCAGGGATAGCCGATTTTCAGTCTCTTCTTGTAAAGAGATTGAGGTAGTGATTATTCTTGGATAGAATTATATTTTTTGAGTGAATTTGTAACGGTTCAATCCTTACTGGGTAAAATGATATTTGGAGTGATTGGTGAGGTTTTGATTCTTTGACCTTAGTGTTAAAAAAGAATTAGGTTATTCTTTACCTTGTAAAAAGTAGAGGTTCTTTTTTAGCTTGGGAAAAAGATATTGTAAAGGTTGATTCTGAGCCTGTAAAAGAATCGGTGTGTGGGTTTGGTTCCTACCTTTAAATGGATCTTGAGAATTAGTAGGTGCGAATCTCCGTGGGGCTCGGAGGACTGGACTAGCCAAGAGTAGCTTGATGAATCAGGATATATCTTGGTGTGCTGCAATATTTACTTTATTTATTTTTTGCTGTTTGGTGTGCATCTAGATGATTAATTTATTCCGCTGTGTTATAAAGATAATAATTAATTTAAGATTAAAATTAATTATTTGATTAATTGAAGTTTTATTCTGATAAATTTTTTAAATACCTAATTCACCCCCCTTCTTGGGTATTCCACTGGGCCAACAGAAAGAATTTTACAAATCCTTTCTTATAAATACCCAAACAAGGTATTTGCCAAAAAGGGATTCTGAAATCCCTTACCCAAATCAAATCCTTCACCCAAATTCCTTCCCCAAACATAATCTAAGTAAATTTGACTCCAAAAATCCGGTTAAACCAAAGATTCATTTAAAGAGTTCAGAGGCTAGTTATGCTGGGGAAGGTGTTAGGCACCCTAAGACGCCCATTTGAAAATGATACCTTATATCAAATTAAGTCCAAGTCCAAATGTTTTATTTTATGTTGAAAATATTTTCCTTTTTATAAAATCTATTTGGTGTTTTTTGAAATTAAGATAAGATAAATTTTTGATATTTTTGGAATGTTCTCCCTATATGACCTCTTATCAAGTATTATGAGATTCGACAATCCCCTGAGGGTACTTTTATGTCTGTTTATAAGGGATTTCTTTAATTTAAATGGGAAACTAAAATAAATGAAAAAATATGAAGAATGAATGCAAATGATAATATTAAACTAACTTGATATGAATTTATTTTTATGCAAGAGTGTATGAAATGACCTAAAAATAACTTATATGATTTTTATGCAAGAATAATTTTAATTTAAATGTGCCAATGAAAATAGTATGAATACGAGAATAAATCAGAGAAACTACGTGACTCAATGTGATTACATGTGGCAATGATCTAATTATCTAATATATATGAAAAGTGCAAGTGGTGTACGCGTCGTAACTAAATGAAAAAATGGCATTGATTATAAAATCTAAAAGAACCTATATGTAACGAAACATAAAAAATGTAAGTGGTGAAAGTGTTTTAAACATACCGCCTAAATGATACAAAATTTAAATATGCGAGATAGATGCTGTTAATCCTAAGATTTTGATGGACAATTAAATGTTGATGTTTTTGGTGAAACTAATAAATTTATTGAGTATTTCAGTTTATAAGTTCCAATGAAGATATTATCATGAAGAAAATGAATACTGAAGAGACTTACAAAGATAACGGACGTTAAGAGAGCGAAGAAATTGAAAAACCTAGGGAAAACAACTTAGGTTAAATTTTTACTCTTAATGTATCCCGATCAGGATCACACACGACACAAAATATTTTTATGATTATGTGTGTTTTTAATAAGATCCTAATTAACTAACATATTTGCTCCTATGTGAAATTGAAAAAGAAACATTGTTTTAAGAAAGATAATTGATTGAAATTGAATTTAAGAATTTAGTGGAGCTAACCGAGAAAAGAAATCGGTTAAAGGGGCAAAAATATTGAAGATATTGAAGGAAAAATGAATTGAGGAACAAGTTCCAATAGGGCTCGGTCGACTTATGGAAGAGTAGCGGTCGACTTATGAAAATGAGCCAAAGTCCCTGAAATGTTTGGTCGACAGGTAAGTCGACTTGTACTTAACAGATGAATTCTCTAAATCTTCTGGTCGACAGACAAGTCGACCTGTGAAATTTGCTGAATTATCCGGTCGATTGGTGACGGATGGGTGGTCGACCAATGAGAGAAGAGATTTTGGCTTGGGCTACATCCTGAATTGGGCAGTCGACTAATAGGTCTTGGCCGGTCGACTGATGGTCTGTTTCAAGATTAGAGGATTTCAAGGATTCTGATCAAGCAATAGCCATTACTAGCCGTTTATGGTTAAGATTTGCGAGATATCTTAGGGATTTGATATATTTTGAGCTATTTAATTAATATTTAAATATCCTTATAGATATAGTTCAAATATTTTTGATATTTCTCAGTTTAGTACATGAAATTCTATCTATCTTATCTAATTGAGTTTGAGGAACTTAATTGAATATTCTAAAATATATTATTGAGTGAATTATATCAAGATTAAGTCATAATGATATATGGAGTCTATAAGTGTTTTTTAAATACTTATTATTTAAAAACTAGCCGTTAGAAGGCTTGTTCTAATTTCTTATATATAGACTTGCGGATTTCATATAACAAGATGACAATACGCACAATATCAAGAACTATTAAGTTCCTAAGCTTTTCTAAGAGTCATCATTCTTGTTGATCCCAAGATTTTGATGAACAATTAAGTATTGATGTTTTGGTGGAACTAATGTTTGATCAAGTGTTTCAATGATTTAAAGTTCCAATAATGAAGATGTCAAAATAAATAGATGCTAAATGAAGATATTAAAATGATGAAGAAGTATTAAGAGTTTGAAGACATTAGGGAAAACAATCCAGGTAAATATAAACTCTTAATATCCCATCCAGGAACACACACACGGCACAAAATAAATTTCATCTTTTATGTGTGTTTTGGTTGAGTATATTTATTTGCTCCTATGTGAATTAAAAAGAAATAGTTTTTAAATGACTAAAATAGAATATAAGAGTATTAGTGAAATTCATTTGAATATAAATATGGATAAAGGGGCAAAATTGTAAAAAAAAGTAAGTTAAAAACGAGATCAGAGAAGAGATTCAAGAGAGGTCAGTCGACTGAGGAGTCGACCGAAGAAAGAGGATGAACTCTCTGAATTTGCGAGTTGAGAAAGGTCGACTGATGGAAGATTGGCAAACTCTCTGAATCTGCGAGTCGACTAAGGAGTCGATCGATAAAGTGCATTGAATACTTCCAGTATCCTTCAGTCGACTGGGCAGTCGACTGAACGCACAGTTTCTGGATATTGGTTGATCCAATTTTAAATCCAAAAGTAGCCATTTTTGGTTAAGATTTGAGAGAGATTTCGGTAATATTCTTAACATTTGAGATATGGTTCATATACGAATTAAATCCTTTCAATATGGTTCGTTAATTATTAAAGTTTCTCAATTTGGAACACAAAATGAATTCTATACTTATTTTTTTTAATTGAGAAATACTTTTGGAATTTAATTGAGAGTTTTAAAAGTTGTTATTAAGTGAAATTGAACCTAAATGAAGTCTTCATGTTATGAAGGGTCTATAAGAGTACTTTATTATCATGACACTTGTAAACTAACCGTTAGAAGGCTGATTACATGTGCCCTTATATAGACCTACGAATTTTCTAAGAGAGCTGATAATTTCTATTCATTCTAAGAGAAAAAAATCAGTTTATATTTGAGAGAGCTTTTATAAGAGTGATCATTCAACTATACTTTGAGCTGTTCTAAGAGTGATTCTGATATTCAACTACGATCAAATTTGTGCTGATTCCGGAATTAAAGCTATATTGTTTTCATCATTAATTCTGTGGATTCCGGGTGAGATCTTTCCGTATTGATTATTACTTGTTTATTATTGTCTTTGGAAATTGATCTTAGAAATTGTTTTTGATTCTTTAAAGAAAATATTCTTTTAAACAATTTATTGAATCTGATTACGTGCTCAAATTTGCTACCCATATATTATTAAAATCAGATTTTTGCATCTCACATAATTCTATCACTAGTTGAGATATTAATTGAGTTTATATATATCTGGGGTGTTAGAAGTTCCGAGTGAGATTTATTTATCAATTTTTGTATTGGTGAGTTGTGACTGGTTAAATATCATTGGGGATATTTAATCAAGGGTAGCAGTGTTTTAATCTCTTCCTGAAAAGAGATTGAGATAGTAATTCTTCTTGGATAAGAATTGCGTGTTTGTGAGTGATTTTGTAACGGTTCAATCCTTACCGGATAAAAGGATATTTGGAGTGTTTTGGTAAAGTTTTGATTCTTGAGCCTTAGTGTTAAAAAAAAATAGGTTATTTTTACCCTGTAAAAAGTAGAGGTTATTTCTTAGTCTTTGAAAAAGAAATTGTAAATGTTGATTATGAACCTGAAAAATAATCAGTGTGTGGGTTTGGTTCCTACCATTAAAGGAATCTTGATTTTAGTGGGTGCGACCTCTGTGGAGCTCGGGGGACTGGATTAGCCAAAAGTAGCTTGGTGAACTAGTATAAATCTCTGGTGTGCTGCTTTCTTAATTTGTCTATTTTTGTTGTTTGTGTGTGCGCCTAGTTGATTGATTAATTCTGATGTGTTATAAAGATAATAATTAATTTAGGCATAAAATTAATTATTTGATTTGTTGACTTTATTCTAATTATTTTTTGATTACCCAATTCACCCCCTTCTTGGGTGTTCTACTGGGTCAACAATTCTGATATTATTTTGAGAGATCAATTGTGAGATCGATTAATGAGAAGTTCTTGAGTTAAAGATTTATTTGAGTTAGCGTCACCGATCTAAGCTATCTTGCGATACTACGTGCAATCTATTCGGTGTTTTCCTGGTGAGATCCTTTCAAGCTTATTTTTTAATTGAGTATTTTATTATTATTATTTGTTTGGTGAATTGATCTTTTTGAGAAATCATTTTTGAACTTTAATAGCATTAAAATATTTTAAAATGATTTGTGTGTTAATCTGATTACGTGCTTAATTGTGCTACCTGCATTCTTTATTATAATCAGATTTTGTTTCCTCACTTTATTTCTATCACTAGTGTTGGGATATTAATTGAGTATTAATTAATCTGGGGTGGTAGAAGTTTTGAGTGGGAAAAAGCTTATCAATTCTGTAATTGGTGAGTTATGTGTGGATTAGATATTATTGGGAATATCTAATCAAGGGTAGTTTTGGGTTTCGATCTCTTCCTGTAAGGAGATTGATATTTGATTTTTACCAAGAGTATAAAAAAGTTAGGTTACTCTTTTCCCTTGAAAAGAGTTTAGGTGTGATTCTTCCTGATTAGGATCTATTGTGAGTGAATTGCAAAGGTTTTATTCTTACCTGGAAAAATGATACTTGGAGTGGTTGTGAAGTTTAATTCTAGAGCCTATGGTATAAAAAGAATTAGATCATGATTCTACCTGTAATAGAATTAGGTTAATCCTTAGCATGTGAAAGGATTAGGTTGGTCTTGAACCTGAGAAAAAGATAAGGTTATACTAGAGTCAGGGAAAAATGAGAGGTTATTCTTGGGCCCGGTAAAAAGAATTTGTAAAGGTTGATTCTGAGCCTGTGAAAAAAATTATTTTTGTAAAGGTTTGGTTCCTACCTGTTTAAAGGAATCTTAGTGATTAGTGGGTACGAATCTCCGTGGGACTCGGAGGACTGGATTAGCCAAGATTAGCTTGATGAACCAGGATATATCGGTGTGTACTGCATTATTTATTTTCTTTACTTTATTTTGTGTTGTTTGGTGTACACCTAGAGTTTATCACACTTATCCGCTGTTATAAAGAGATAATAATTAATTTAGAAATAAATTAATTATTTGAATTTTTTTAAGTATTATTATTCTAATAATTTTTATCACTACCCAATTCACCCCCCTCTTGGTTAGCTCACTGGGCCAACAGATAGAAATGATGTCTAATTTAAATTTGCTAAATTAATCCAAGGAAATCCCAATTTGAAATTTTCTCAAATTCTATGGAGATGATAATCGACGGAAGATCACGGAAATAAGTTTGTCAAAATTAATCTTTCCAAAACTTAAGCGAAATCCCATGAAAAAGTTTACCGAGAGAAGAGATTTTCTAAAACCAATCATTTCAAAATTCCACTCTAGTTGGAGAATTGAAAAGAGGACACAAAATACTCTCCCATGATTTGTCGAATTGTCGGATTCATCCTAAGATTTGTAAGGATTAATTCTTACAAACTAAGATTTTTATTTTTATTTTATATATATATATATATATATTATTACAATGACAAAATCAAAAAATAAAGAAAAAATAGAAAAATAAGGAATGAAAACACCATTCACCTAACGCTCAGGGATTAAGTTTTAGCACGAGAAACCTGTCCCGACATTTTCATCGAATTATCGAACGACTTATTTTTAGTTCTTTTTATATGAATTGCAATAGAGTAAAGAAGAATGTAATATATATATATATATATATATATATATATATAGGATAAGAGTATTTTCGTCTAACGCTCGGAGGTTCAGATTGAGAATGAGGAACCTCGTCATGGAGTTTTCATCGAGTCATCGGACAATTATAAAAGAAATAGACTTGCAGGAATTTAAATTGCTTGAACAAAAGAAATAATTAAAAATTAGAAAACATTCTTGTTATGACCAAGATTCCCGATGCTCGGGTTTTTCCTCTCTCTCAAACGGCTCTCGAAAGGGCTTTCGCTGAGAATTACTCTCTAAGAGATTTTTTTCTCTCTCAATTTTTGAACGACCAAACTAAGAGGAAGAGGGTCCTATTTATAGGAAAAGATCGGGCATGAAACATATTAGGAAGCCCTAAAAACTAGGTTTGACTGCCTAAAACCTAGTCCAAGTTGGATAAGGAAAGGGTGAATTTGGCAAAAGGCCAAAATTAGAAGGTTCGGGGGATAGGATGTGTGGAAAACATGCACCTTATTCATTTTCTCTTGCGGCTGACACATGGCAGGGGGCCATATTTTTTTTTCTTTTTCTCTGTCTCACACTTGGATGACCAAAGGGGCCTACAATCCACTCTCTGACTTTATTTATTTCTCTCTCTCTCCCTTTCTCTTTCATAACTAACAAGGATGGCCCACGCATTTTTCTTTTTCTCTTTCTCTCCCTTCTCTTCTTTCAACCAATTTTTTTTTTTTTTTTTTTTTTCTGTTTTACTTTCTTCCCTTTGTTTTTTTTCAATTTTCTCTTTTCTTTTCCTATTCCATTGTCAATAATAAACCTAAAATAATAATAAAAAATGTAAATAGTAAAATTAAAATTAAAATTTTGTGGGACGGTCAAAATGTCGTGTCTACAACTGTGACTTTTTGTCATGCGAGTTCCACTTCCTTCACAAAGATAGGAGACCATGTCATTTTGATTATCCCATTTTCTAGATTTTTCAAAAGGTTGCCTATGTATCTCAACAGTGCCAATAATCAGGCCACGCATAGTTCGAGATATTCCTTAGGTAGGGCGATAAATGAATACAAAATAAAGTGACACTCATGGAGAGGTAATGCAAAATATAAAAAGCCGTCACGGAAAGTCAACTGCAGAAATATAAAGGCCATCACGAAAAGGCAAAGTACGACATGAAATGCTATCACGGAGAGGCATAATATAAATGAAAAGCCATCATAGAGATACCGAATACAACATGAAAAAACCATTATGGAAAGACAAAATGCAACATGAAATGCCATCACGAAGAGTCATAATGCAAAAATGAAAAGTCATCACGGAGAGGCATAATGCAAAAATGAAAAAATCGTCACGGAGATGCAAATATAAAATAAAAGGCCACCAAAGAGAGGCATAATGCAAAAAAAAAAAAGTCATCACGGAGAGATATAATGAAAAAAGGAAAATCCATCATGGAGAGGCATAATGCAAAAAGGAAAAACCATCACAGAAAGGCATAATACAAAAATAAAAAGCCATCACGGAGAGGCATAATGCAAAAATAAAAAGCCAACACAGAGAGACATAATGCAAAAATAAAAGCCGTCACGGAGAAGTATAATGCAAAAATAAAAGGACATCATGGAGAGGTATAATAGAAAAAATAAAAAGTCATCATGAAGAGGCATAATGCAAAAAGCCATCATGAAGAGGTATGATGCAAAAATGAAAAGCCATCACGGAGAAGAATAATGCAAAAATGAAAAGTCATCACGTAGAGGCATGATACAAAATGAAAAGCCATTGTGGAGAGGCATAACGCGAAAAATGAAAATCCATCACCGAGAGGCATAATACAAATATGAAAAGTTATCGCGGAGAAGCATAATGCAAAAATAAAAATCGATCCCGGAGAGGCATAATGCAAAAATGAAAAGCCATCACGAAGAGGTATAATGCAAAAATAAAAATCCATCACAGAGAGAAATAATGCAAAAAATAAAAAGTCATCACAGAATGGCATAATGCAAAAACGACAAGTCATCACGGATAAGCAAAATGCAAAAATTAAGAGCCATCATGGAGAGGTATAAAATGTGCCCTAGCCTTCGGTTAGGGATGCCAAGCTCAAAAAATCTCCCAAAATGCGAAAATGGGCAAATTCCATATAATGTGCCCTAATTTGGGGCTGGGACGAAATAAAGGACAAAAGATATAAAATGTGCTTCAGCTTGCGGCTAGGGTTGACACTTCAGTAACCGAACCTTTATAGTTTACCTATGTATCTTAGTATTATGCCGAGGATTAGGTTTAGCGTAATTCACTCAATGCCCATTTTTAGGACAAAAACATATACCTGGATGCTCATTTAAAGTTTTAAAATTTTCTACAATAAGAGTTTCTAATTCGAGTTGGCAGGAAGTTGAGAAGACCCAGTGATAAGGAAATTCATGCTCCCAGCCTTTTTGAGATCCCTGTAAGTGGACAAGATAATACTTTCAAAACAAAATCTTAGTTAGAAAAAATTGGTTACCTTTGATGACTCGCAATTCTATTATCCCATTTTCCGTCGTGGTCACTCAACTGGTGACGCTTGACTTTCTCAGGGTGATTCGATGAGTTTCCTTTATTTGAATTTAGAAACTTCACTTTCCAACTCAGGGAAAGGGCTCAACATGCTTCGGGGTGATTCAATGAGACTCATTTTTTGTCTTTAATTAAAAGACTTTGTTTTCCTACATAGGGGAGAGCCCAACATACCTCACCAAGGTCTCCTTTAATTGCCCGGTTATATTCTTGTCTTTCCAAATTTCTAGGTGCTTTGACACTTGGGGTTCTAATACTCTTGCATGCTCTGTATTTTTCTCAAGTACTGCAAAACTGATTTAGCCCTGATATAATTTTCTTTGAGATTTTGAGTCAGATTGCAAAGGAATATGGTTCTAATACACCTTTAGACCACGCCTAATGTTTCTTTTCACAAATTTTGATTCCATTCAAATCCATCAAGTTCTAATCTGGAGAAACGTCATTTGCTCACAAAATAGGCTCGAAGCAAAAACGTTGAGCGCACCAATCTATCCCCTTTATTTTCTCTTCAAATTTCTTTCACATTTTCACCAACGCTTCTTACTCGGTTAGTGGTTTGACAATTTTACCCTTTTTTTTTTTCCGCTATGTTCCTATTTTTTTTTCCTTTTCATTTTTGAGAAATAAATGATCGAAGTTACAATGGTTCGGGGGGCAACTGAGCTTAGTAGTCAACCTAGTCTTCTTTGTGGATTGATAGCTTCTTACAACCCAATGATCCATCAATGAAGGAGTAAATCTTGGTGTCGAACATTGTTGGTTGATGGTGACAAAAGCTCATTTTTTTAGCTTTGATCTTCATCGAATAAGTGAATATCGGTATTATATTTGAGAGCTTCTTCATTGGGATTATTGACCCGAGATGATTGTGTTCCCTTTACGCCATTGGGTCTCATAGCAGGCGAGCTAGGATGTTTACACCCAGTTTTATTAAATCACTAAAAGACCATCGGAGATCGCTTGATCAGCTTGCAACAATATATCCAAATATCTTTAGGGAAAATTGTGACTTTTGGATCCTTTGGTGCTCTGGAACTACTTCCAGATTTGGTAAAAGGCCTTTTGGATCTTACCATCGTTTGGAAGAAAAGAATCTTCCTTTGTTTCGGTTCCTATTAGATCGTGGTCTAACTTTGTATCGAAATCATATCTTCACGTCCTCTCTCAGTCACATCACATACAACATGTGGAGGCAATTTTGGGTAACTGAAAGAATAAGATTCAAATATTAGACCATAGTTTGGGTAAAATAGTATAGCATTTATTGAAATTTAAAAATTCATTACAGAGCAAACCCTTTTTCATCCAAAAAACCAAAAGTATGAAAAAATGAGTACGCGAAAATGTCCCAATTTTTCAAAATATCTAGCAAATTGAAAGTAAACAAGAACCTCAGTTTTATAGTCTTTAGATTTTTCAACTCGAGCCTTGGGCACATGGCTTGCTTTCATCTCCGCCAATATTTTGGTAAAGATTGACTTCACTACTCCCTGACGGTGCATGTTCTGGCAGTGGATTCAGTTGGCAATTTGGCGTGGTGGCCTCAATCGTTTTTGGAAATGTGATGGCTTCTGTCTATATGAATTCTTGGATCTTGTTTTTCAAGTGATAACACTGCTCGGTCGTATGTCTTCTGGCCCTCGAGTGGTTCCCACAAAAAGCATTCGAAGTGGCTTTACTTCCAGGCTTAGGCTCGTTGGATGGAAGAGGCGTCAGCATCCCTTACTTCAAACAATTCTGGTATAGTTCGGTGATTGAGACTGAAAGCTCTCGTGGTTTTTTTTCATCGTTTTCAAAGTTCCACCTAGTCGTGTGAGGTGTATAGCCCTGGTAGTATTGGGTTACTGGCTTTAGGGTGTGGTTAAGAATTTGAGGTAGGGGTTTTTGGTTTGGATGATATGATGGCGTATGGTAAGCTGATGTTTGGTAGGCTTGGGGATAGTATTGGGGAGTGTGGTTTTGGTTAGAGGAATGTATGTTCTGGTATTGGTAGTAGCAGAGATGAATTTGGGAATATGGCTAGTTCTAGGGATTAATTTTAGTTTTGGCAATTTTGAGCTGGATGGTTACGGTATTGGCTGCTTTGGTTCAGGTAATTTTGGGGATAGGAAGCTGGGGGTTATTTTGGTGAGAGGTTTTCCAGGGGATAAACAATGACGGCTAGTTTATCTTCTTTCATTTTTAGTGAAGCTTACCTTTTTGTTGGATGGGGTGAGGTCTCTTCAATCTTTCCATTTTTTATTTCTTCTTCTATCATCTCGATTTATTTGATTGCATCGCTAATGGAAGCCACTACTATGCTCGAGAGATCCAGATAGAACGACGGCATCTGATTCGATTTGAATATTTTTAACTGAGCCTCATCGCTCAGTTTAGGGACAACTTTGGCAACATCTTTCTTCCAGCGGGCGGTGTACCTCTGAAAGCACTCATTATTTCTCTTCAGTATCTGGTACAGGATATTACGGTCTGGCGTGACATCCTTGTTTTACACATACTGCTTACAGAAGACCTCAACCAAATCCTCAAAATTTTTAATCTTCAACATGTCCAGAGTCATGTAACAGCTAAGGACCGATCCCTTCAATGACAAACGGAACATCTTCAGGCAAAGATCCTCGTTCCAAGTATGGACTTCCAATTCCTCTTTAAAGATGCTAACATGTCATTCTGGTGGGCTAGTATCATCATATTTCATGAACTTTGGGGCTACAAAGTTTTTTGGATACACTACACGGGGTGGTGCCGACAACCTTTTCTAGAAGGCTTTTCACTTTTCAACTCTTCCACAGTTCTCTCTAATTCTTCCATTTTAAGAACCTAGGCTGGAAGGGGTCCATAATATTTTTTCCTATTTTTGGTTTCGATGGTCGGGGTCGGTTGATTGGCATTCGGATCGTTGGGTGGAGCAACCACAATTGTTATATCTTGATGATATCTGTGAATTTCATTATTGTTCGGTACGGTTATATTCTGTTCTGAAAAATATCACTGTGGTTATATTCAGTTTTGTAAAAGTAGATTTTGACAAATGTACTTGATCTGTAAATTATTTTTATATTATGAAGACAGTACACCGATAAAATATTTTATCTCAGGTACCTCAACTAGAGACGGGTCCACTACTGGCACTAGGTAGAGCTAGAGGATTTTGTGGTTTTATTTTTGAGGCTGTTAGGACAGCTGTTGGAAGCGAGTGGATTTGATATTTTTTGTAGTTTTGTTGCGGAATAGTCGATTTTGTATAATCGATGAATTTTTAGTTAGTAATATATATATATATATATATATATATATATATATATAAGTGTATATTAGTAAATAGTTTATAAATACTTATGGTTTATCGAGTAACATCAAGTCGAGATCTCGCTTGGCCTCCGGGGTTGGGGCCCGAGGTGGGGCGTGACATCTTGCATTTGAGATATCTGCCTTGTACGGGAAGATTCAAAATTACCTTCATATAACATCTTGGAATGATTCTGAGCCCGACTACGAGTAAAGACTGGATTTCGGATAGGAGGAACCAGAATTGTTTTTCTGGGATCAATTTTCCTGTCTCGTCTTGTTCTTACAACAAGTCCATCTATTAGTCCACATGGATCTTAGGTAACCTTAAAACCCATTCGAGTTTGAAATTTTCAATTCCGATGACGATCGATCAAAACAAATAATTATTCATGAAAATTCTTTCATTACTTAATTCTTATCGGTATTGGAAACTTTGAACTCGTTTATCCTTTTAATACTTTCTAAGATATCATCTCCATCAAATAGAAAGCGCCATCCACGTCTTATATCATAGAATCTGAGGGGACAATATGGATACAAGACAATTGTACTTGTGTTGAAGGGTTTACAACAATATAGGGGATTGATAAGAAAAGGAAAAGTATCCCAACTTACTTACAAAAAGGGAAGGAAAAGGTAACAAAGTAAAATATAATATGTGGACATAGATTAGTCGAACTTATTTGGACATATTAGGCTCGACCCTCTAATTTTTCCCAGTGGAGTCGCCAGCTGGCGTGCTCCGATTTTCCAAAAGAAAAAGAATATGAAATAATAAATAGCAAAAGGAGAAGGGGTTTTAAAAAAACGTCAATTTTCTCTAAAAAAAAAAATACTTAGGTTATTTAGAAATAAGGAATCTCCACTTAGCATTGGGTTTAAATGGTGTGCTAGGTCACCAATGTTTTTATAAAACAATTTAAAATGCCTAAGTAAAATTGACTCCAAAAACCCAGTCAAACCAAATATTCATTTAAAGAGTTTGGGGGTCGGTTACGCTCAGGAAGATGTTAGGCACCCCAAGATGCCCGTCCAGAAACGGTACCTTATGTCCAATTAAGTCCAATTAATTTAAGTCCAAATGTTTAATTTTATTTTGAAAATCTTTTTCTTCTTATAAAAACGTTTTGGTATTTTTTTCAAATTAAGATGAGACAATGTCAAATGTTTTCGAGGGATCTCTTTAATTTAAATGCCAATTAAAATAAGTAAAAAAATATGAGGTATGAATGCGAATGATACTATTAAACTAGCATGATATGAATTTGTTTTATGCAAAAATGTATGAAATGACCTAAAAATAACTTATATGATTTTTATGCAATAATAATTTTAATTTAAATGTCCCAATACAAATGGTATAAATACGAGAATAAATCAGTGAAACTACGTGAATTAATGTGATTATAGGTGTCAATGATTTAATTATCTAATATATATATGAAAAGTGCAAGTGATGTACGTGTCGTAACTAAATGAAAAAAGTGTCATGGATTATGAAATCTGAAAGAACCTATAAGTAACAAAGTATAAAAAAGTATAAGTGGTGAAAGTGTCCTAAACATACCTTCTAAATGATAGAAGAATGAAATATGCGAGATAAATGCAAATGATGTCTATTTTAAATTTTTATAATTAATTCAAAGAAATCCCCATTTGAAATTCCCTCAAATTCTATGAAGATGAGAACCAAGGAAAGATCGCGGAAACAAGTTTGTCGGAATTAATCTTTCTGAACTTAGGCTGAATCCCACGAAAAGGTTTACTGAGGGAAGATATTTTTTAAAATTATTCGTTTCTAAATTCCACTCTAGTTGGGGAATTGAAAGGAGGTCATGGAAAAGCTCCCCCACTATTTATCGAATTGTTGAATTCATTCTAAGGTTTGGAAGGATTAATTCTTAAAAACTAAGATTTTTATTGTTTTTTTTTTTAGGGTTTTTTATAACAATAATAAAATAAAATAAAATAAATAAAGAATAAAAACATCATTCACCCAACGCTCATAGATTAAGTTTAAGCACGAGAAACACATCCCGATGTTTTCATCAAATTATTGGATGACTTATTTTTAGTTTTTTTACTTGAATTGCAATAGAATGAAAAAGAATATATATATATATTTAAGAGATAAGGGTGTCCTCGTCTAATACTCGGAGGTTAAGATTGTGAACGCGGAACCTTGTCATGGCGTTTTCATCTAGTTATCAGACAATTACAAAAGAAATGAATTTGCAGGAATTTAAATTGCTAGAACAAAAGAAATAATTAAAAATTAAAAATTAAAAAATATACATGTTCTAGCGAAGATTCCTAATGCTTGAATTTTTCTTTTCTCGCAGACGGCTTCTCAAAAATCATTTTCTAAGAAGTTTTTTTCTCTCAATTTCTGAATGATCAAACTAGGAGGAGGAAAATCCTATTTACAGGAAAAGATTGGGCATGAAAAACACTAGGAAACCCTAAAAATTATGTCTGGTTGCCTAAAACCCAGTCTAAGTTGAACAGGGAAAGGGTAAATTTGGTAATAGGCCAAAATTAGAAGGTTTTGGACACACGACATGTGAAAAACTTGTGCCCCATTCATTTTCTCTTGCAGCTGACACCTGGCATGGGAACTACCTTTTTTTTTCCTCTCTTTCTCTCTCTCTCTCACACACACACACACTTGGCCGACCAAAGAGGCCCACGATCCACTTTTTTTTTTTTTTTTTCTCTTTCTTCCTCTCTCTCTCTCTCTCTCTCTCACAACCGACAAGGAGGGCCCACACATTTCCCCCCTCTCTCCCCCTTATCTTCTTTCAACTAATTTTTCTTTTTTCAATTTTATTTTCTTCATTTTTTCCCTTCAATTTTCTCTTTTCTTTCCTTTTTCTACTCCATTTTCAATAATAAACCTAAAATAATGAAAAAATAAAGTAAATAGTAAAATTAAAATTAAAATTTTGCGAGACAATCAAAATGTCACGTCTCTTTGCATGTTATAGATCAACATAAGTTTATCATGAGCTCAATTTCCTAGACCTTATGGAACTCCTACCCGAACAAATCCACATGGTGGAAGACTACGAAGGTGCACATCTCATATGCTCTTACTTACAACTTAATATTGACTTTGAATTATATTTATTTAGATTTCATCTTTTAATTATTTAGTTAGTTTAACATGCATAATATATATATAAATAAAAATAAAGGCCCCATACACACATGCTAATTAGGCAAAAATAAAGTAGCATATAATAAATTTCCCCATACAGGCATATAAGTGGACTAGGATGATCATGAACTTGTAGGTCAATTCGTCCTGAGCCATTGGGCCAAATCTTTAGGTTTAATTTAGTCATGTAATTAATTAAACTAAAGAAGACTTACCAAATAGGGCTTCTTCTTAGGTTTTTGATTTCTTGGTATCCATCATATCGTGCTTAAAATTGGGCTCCTCATTTTTTCTATCATTGTTGGGCCTCATCTTTGTCTTCTCAAAATTATAAATATGAAGAAAAATAATAAAAAATAGGATATATTTTGGAGGAAGAAAGTGGTATCCAAAAGGGGATCAATATAATGAAATAAAAATGAGGAAAAGCATGCAACTCCGTGAAAAACCGTCAAGGGGATATATTTTGGAGGAAGAAAGGGGTATCCAAAAAGGGATCAATACAACGAAAAGAAAAATGAAGAAAAGCATGCAACTCCTCGAAAAATTGTCAAAAATTAATTACAACCCTGGTTGGATTTAAAATATCAATCTACAAAATTATAATCAATCAACAAACCAATCAAATAGATCAAACGATTTTAGTCCATTATCATCCCCTAACTAATATATAATACATCACATATAAAATATACAATAACCGATTAATCCTATTATGAAATCAAATTAGATCAATAAATACTGATGTTTCCTAATTAAATTAGAAAATTATTTTTATCATATAAGAATATCAATTCAAATTAAATTAAATACTATGTCTATTAAAAATTATCGCATAATAATTAAAATAGAATTCAATTTAAATATTGAATTATCCAAATTCAATGTTTATTAAAATTATATCTTAATATTAAAATAGAACTAACTGATAAATGTGTAAACTTTTGAAAATTATCCCATATTTAGAATTTTAAAATATTTATCTATTAAATTTTAAAATAAATATGGATAATTTTGAAATTTAAATAATTAATAATACATTATTATCTAATTGTAATTTAAAATAATGAATTAAGTATTTAATTTAGGTAGTGTCGGCCCAAAGGTCTACCTAAAAAGGAGTGAATAAAGTAATTTTAAAAATTTAATCAAATGATTAATTCCTAGTCGATCTTATCTTAGAAATTATGGAAGCGTTATTCTAAGTACATACAAACAAAAAGCGATGGAGAAACTTGACACAAAAAAATTTATTGTAGTGCGGTAAGATACTCTTACCTACATCTACTCTCTGAGCTCTCATAGTGAATTGATCCACTAAACTCTTTTTGATCCTTTTTGCCATGTTAGAATCACACTCGTACATTCCCCGATTGAGTAAGTTTCCTTTATGTACAATCACACTCTCACCTAGAGCAGGCACAATTAGGTACGAGTTAGAACCTCACAAAAGTACAAAACATTTCTTTGTTTTTCTCACAAAGAGTTTCTACCAACACTTATAAAAATAAATTCAATTGACAACCCGAACTAGGTGATAGAAGTTATCATGATTCAAAAGATAAATAATTCAACAATCTTGTTTATATAAATCTAGATTTTATCACAGTGGAGCACATAATCAAATATACCCGATATTTCAAATCATTTTTAACTCATATATAGATTTTTTAAAATAAATATCAGTGAATTTTATATAAAACGATTATATCAGATTCACATATGATATCAAGTATAAGATCAAAATCTAATGACAAATTAATTTAAGATAAGCACAATAGAGATATAAATTTCAATTAGAAAGATCCCAAATCTAATCATAGAGATTTCCCAATTGAATGTTTGAATTGAAATCTCAAAATACCAGTTTCAAAGATGATATTCAATATGTGTTTCCGTCGAAAAACTTCCATATATTTTCACAAGAGCTTAATAGATTTTTTACCCAATTTTCTAGTACTTCATTTTCCACTTTGAATCTATGAATTTCTCTATCTCTTTTAAAAATTTAGATCATTGAAGCCCAAAATTTGTAAATCTTTTTCCCAAACTCTTATATTCTATTTGAAAAATGCAGCTATTAAAATAGCCAAAAGTAGAAAGATCTCCAATGGCTATTTTGGTTCCAAAATCCTTAAAGTTGTTTCCTTAAACCCTAACCATTTGACCCTATGCATAACAACTAGTTTGAAAATGAATTCAGTTCATTTTGAGTTTAGATTCATATCCTAAAATAACTCAAAGATTTGGCTAAAATTATAGGATACGTCTTTACTGAAATAATCACGAAATCATAAAGTTTGAGGATCAAAAGAAATTTATGTTAAAGCCCTTGTTTCATATAGAAAAATTATTTATAAACAATTAAAATCATTTCAGAACATTTAAAAATAATTTAGAAATATTAATTGTAAAAATTGAGGCAAAACGATCTTTGAAAAACGTTCACGAAAGTTTAAAAAATAAGCCAAAAAATAGTTGACTGCCATCCAAATCGGTGGACCGTTTGAAGATTTGTCGTTTGAAGATATGCCTCAGAGTTCTAGGAACCTATAATAGCTAATCGATTGGTTTCACTGGCAAGTCGATTGTTTTGCTTCAAATCTCAAAATCTTTCGTCCCTCAATCTATCAGTCGACTGTTTTTCAATCACTCGACCATTTCATCTCAATTTTTATCATTTCAAAATACAATTACAATTAGTTAACTAAATTTTTAGGCTAGTTGATTGATTTTAAATAACGTAAGTTTTTAGCACATTTTAGACAAGTATTCAAGCACTTCTAAGCATATAATCACATACATATAAATATTTAATAGCAGATTAATGTACACTGAGTGATCCTAGTCTTGCTATCAAGAATTTAACAGTAAGTGTTGTTTTGTCTGGATAAAATAAAAAATATTTATTGAAAAATATCTTCTTCATCATGTCTCTAAATTGTATCCCCTTGATCATTCATATTCTTTTTCAATGCCCTAGGGAAAAAATGCCTAAGGCATTTTTTAGTACAAATGCTGTGTAAAATATTCGTATTATGAGTTGTGATATGTGGATAGACGTAACTCATAGTTGAAGAAAATGCCTTATGAAAAAATTATTTTCTTCTGGAAGAGTAAAATTGGAATTTTTCTAATGTTTATTGATTAATTGATCAGTATAATAATTAATTAATTATTTTCACTATCCACTTTTTTGTATGAATCTAATGGGTCACACAAAATGAAAATAGAATTTATAAAAACCCTTGAAAGAAATGGGTAGTAATGTTGAACTTTAGAAGTTCTGGGACTAAAGTGTAAAGACGAAAAGAAGGGTCCAGGGTTTTGAAATCTAGACAGATTTTATAAGGAGAGAATAATCTAATGGTAAACCCTCTTAAGGAAATTCATCAATCCCTTAGAAATTCTGGCCACTTCTCTTTGGTGTCTGTGATCTTTTGTTTTCTATATTCGTACTTACTGATTGAATCTTTCTACCACCTACATTCAAATCAAAGTTTTTCTAGTTTATTGGGCTTAGAATGGGATCCTTAGAAATTTAAACAATATTTTTCTTTCTATTTTTTTTTGTGTGGATACTATTAGAAACAATATACTTGTGTTACTTCTAAGAAAATCACTCGTTTACATGTTCATGATCATGTCCATTCACCCTTGGAATAGTCTTCTCAGATCATGTCTTGGAAATTACCGGCTTTGAGGCTGATGCACCAAAAGAGGTATTATATATTAAATGTTATTTAATTAATGCAAGTTTTATTGTTTTAATGTTAATTCGAATAGATTTGATTTAAAGGAACATGATACTAAATGTGATTTAAATTTTTTATATTCCGCTACTGCGTTAATCTAGTGATTTTAATATTTGACTCCTTCATTTGGTTTAATAGGGAAGAGTACGCGCCATGCTCAAAGGATGTAAAAGGTAAAATAAGCAACATATAATTAGCACTATAATCAGCAGTAAAACGAAATGTTTTGGATCTATCATAGAGAAATGATAATTCACATTGTATATGCGCTTGGAATTTAGCCAAGAAAAAATTCAGGTACACTCAAGTCACATGTTCGTCGTTTTAAGGTCTTAATGAATTCCCTATATCTGATAAATAGTAAAATCCACATAAATGATAGAAATAATGAAATTAATATGTAAAATATTTAATACTAAATAAATAAAATGAAAGAGAACCACGACTATGTTAACACTATATTACAATAAGTATACAAGTAAAACAAGGGTCTTTTACATCTCAAAAAGTCTATACAACAACTAATTTTTGAGCTCTTTGTGCACCTAACTAATAAAAAATCAATCAAACCAAAGACTTTATCCTTGATAAATGAAACTTGGAGACCAAAAACAAAACAAAGAACATTCCTTCCTCGAATAATTCGTTATTGAACTCATTGATAAAACATTAACGAGTAATAATTTAGATTAACAAGATAGAGTTATAAGAATAAGTAACCACATTAAAAAAACATGCCAAATAGTGAGTAAATTTCACTTTTGAGATAATAAGGCCCCGTTTAGCAACCATTCCCATCTCATAAATTTCCATCCCATTCCCAGATTTTTGGAATTTTTGTCTGGGCATAGTGTTTGGTAATTTTTGTTTCCGTTCCCATTCCATTCCCATTTGAGAATTCATCCCACTTTTTTCTTTAGGATTGAGAAACGAAAAAAAGTTGATTCCCATCCTTCCCATTCCATTCCCATTTCCTTCATGGGACACGCTAGTCATTTTTTCTTTTGTTAGTGAGATCCCTTCTTCAAACTTTGTGAGCCGCGATTCTCTCCCCTTTTTTATTCTTCTTCGTGTTCTATGTGTGGAACGTTGTCGCCTCCTTCTTCCCCGTTGTTCATCTGTCCTCCTCCTCCTCCTCGTCTGACCTCCTTTTTCTGCTTTGTGCCATCGTCTTCTTCGTCTGCTTCATCTTCTTCGTCTGTCCAACGCTAAATTGATTTCGTGGTTTGGTAGGGTTTCAATTTCGAGGGTAATATCGATTTCGAAATCGAAATCGATTTCATGGTTTGGTTAGGCTTTTGATTTTGATTAGTTAGGGTTTCGATTTCAATTTCAAAATCGAAATCAATTTCATGGTTTGGTTAGGGTTTCGATTTCGAAATTGACTTCGAATTCGAAATCGATTTCAATTTCGAAATCAATTTCGCTTTAATCCGTGCAGTGGAAGAGCAGAGGACGATTTCGATGTCGAAATTGATTTCATGATTTGGTTAGGCTTTCGATTTCAAAATCGAAATCGATTTCGTGGTTAGGGTTTCGATTTCGAGTTGTAATCAATTTTGATTTCAATTTCGGTATCGATTTCAATTAGGGTTTAGGATTTCGATTTTAATTTTGATTTCGATTTCAATTGGGGTTTAGGATTTTGATTTTGATTGGGTTTATGATTTCAATTTCGATTGGGGTTTATGATTGATGATTTCTTGATTGTGGTTTAGGGTTCAATTGCTTGATTGTGGTTTAAGATTCGTTCTCGATTAATAGGATAAAATCGTTACCAAATGCGATTCTGTTCCCAGAACAAAAAAAAATGATCGTTACCAAATTCGATTCTGCTTCCAAGAAGAAAACGAAATTCTCATCTCATCCAATCTGATAGTCCTCGAGCAAAACACCCACATAATACGAGAAAATATAAAAACTAATTACGAAATTGAAAACTAAAAACAAAAAACACTAAAAACAAAAATGTGTAAGTTTTGATTATCATCTACCGGCCGAAATTTTTTCCCTCATCGGCCCCCAATCCTATCAAGTTCAAGTATAAATCACACAATATAGTGTTCTAGAATTTCAATGTTCAAAAATAGTAAACGTCATTCTAGATCCTGTTTAAGTGTGTGTGATTAAACTCAAATATACAACTATCCATTGATTAGATGGGATTATCCCCCAATATAGTTCATGACTAAAACCAATAAGGTATAGGAAATCCATACGCCTGACCCAGGATCTATTCTCCACTAATGTAGGCTCGGAAGTTTAAAAAGATCAATAGGGCTTGAATCGGTTTTGGGAAAATGGCCAAGGGTAAATTTGAATAGAAAATGGGTTAACGTCGTTAACTTAACGTTATCCAAGGTACATCGCTAGCACACTCACACTCGAACCCCCATAGATAATTTTGAAACAACCATGAATAATACAATTAAGAACGTCGTACTCATTTATCAAGTTAAAGAGAAGTAATTTTTTTTCTCATATAACACACCCCCAAAACACATTCGAATATTTTAAATTTTAGGAGTGTGCAAAAAGGATTAAGTAACACACCTCCAAACTCATTCGAATTTCTACAATTTCAGGAGTGTACAAAAATATGAATGACATACGACACGCGAGTACTCGAATACCGAACCAATTTAGAAGTTCACCCTAAATCCAACCGCTCACATCAAGTAGCGAAATGCTAACTTAATTCACTCACGTTGTGCCTTCGGTTTAGGGAAAAAGCTTTAGAAAAAGTTCAATCGGCTAGAGTATTTGATAAATGTTCAGAAATTGAATTGACATTTTGGTTTTGACAGGGTAACGAGGGATAATGATATTGCATGGTAGGTTTCAAAAGGCTCAAGCAATCAAATGAATGCCTAAATCATATCTCCTAAACCACCTCGCCTAGGATTTCGCCTCGAATTTCCTCCAAATTAAGTTCTAGAATCCCTATTATCATGAAATTGATTGATAGATAATCGATTTCAAATCAATTAGATAGTGCTATATTGAGTTTACGTGCTCGTGCATTTAGAATCTACAATAACATTTATTAAGACGATACGTTAAACACACAGAACACACATGAATGAGCTTCACTCTCGAGCTTAATAAACAATCAGGGGATAGACTCATCATTGGGTAAAGGCCCAAATGACGTCAAAACTTAGCATAAAACAACAGCTAAACTAAACAAACTAATCCTAAACAATCGTGCACAGGATAAAAATAGTGAAACTTAACTAATAACATAAACACGTACTAAAACATACTACACATCACCACCAACTTAACACAGGCATTGCCCAACACGACCCGTTAGCGATCCCAATGATAGTATATAGCATGATATTGAAGACGGGGGTTTAGAACACGTACCTAGGAGGCTAGAGGATCTCGCCTCCGTTTCAAGTCGACAGAGATGGATTTAATTTATTTGTGACATTGGGTTGCCTCCTAAGAAGCGCGTGGTTTAATGTCCTCGGCTCGACATATGCCCTCAAGACTGGCGAGATGTTGCAATGAAAGGAACGCAATAGTACCTGTCGATCTAACATCTTCAAGCATCCTGCAGGAAAACAAAAACAAAACTACAAAACAAAAATTATAAACACTAGAAAATGCCTAAATTAAAATCAAGTTATTTACACACAATATCGATAACAATCAACATGACAATCCCCAGCAACGACGCCAAAAACTTGGTGGCCTCAATTTAAGCGTTGTCACTTTCACCGCAAGTGTACGGATCAAGTTTTAGTATAATAGACCTTTCGGTTGGGTATCGTATCCAAAGGGATTGGTTGAGATTACTATTGACTACCGCAATTATCAAAACCTAATTTTTTCTAGGCGATAATAACGGAATATAATTTAATACTAATACTAAAATACTAATTTAACTATACTAATATTAATATTGAGATAGTTTTGAGAGAATAGATTGTCTAGGGATTAGTTTTGTTTACGAATACGTGTTCAATCTCGTTTTAGTTTATGTTAACGACATTTAACTTATCCAACAATCTCGGTTCGTAAACTCCCTCGCCACCTCTCCCGAGTGTAAGATGAGGGAATACGCGACTTCGTGTCAACAAAGAAGTCCTCCTCAACGTCTTAATGACCCTAGGTCACGTGAGTCTCGCCCAAACATCATTGATTGCGCACAATCCAACTCCCTCCTGGGTTATTGGATTGTCGCGTTGTGTTTACCCTATCGACAATCTCAGTTATAAAACTCCTCTGCCACCTCTCCCGAGTGTAAGACGGGGGAATACGTGACTTCATGTCAACGCTGAAGTCCCCCTCAATGTCTTAACAACTCTAGGTTATGTGAGTCTCGCTCTAACGTCATCGATTGTCCACAATCCAACTTCCTCACAGGTTATTGGATCATAGAGCTCGTTTTTCTAGTCTGAATTCGGGATTTTTCAAACTCCGTATTCTCATAACATCATTTTAAGCATGATAAACAAACAATATGGCATACACAATCAAAATAACGAAGAACATCCGCAAACGAAACACAAACTCAACTAAACAATGTATTCATAAATTTATTAATAATCTTTAAACAACCTATGTTTATCCAATGGCCATAACCATGTATACAATGTAAAATGGCGTAAACATGCTCAACAACTACCAAATTGAAGAAAACAAAGAAAACAAATCGAACAACTTAGCCTATATCTAAATATTTGGTGCTAAAACCGTTGATCGATCGCTTCCTCCTTCATCTTCCACCTTGGGTTGAGAGCTCTCCCTCAAAAATCTCTCAAACTCACCCTAAAATATAGCCTAAGGGGTTGGGGAGTGATTCCACCGGAAGAGAGGAGGAGAGGAAGGGTTTAAATAGGCAACATAATATCTAATAAATATCTAAACTGTGCAGAGCTGACCGCCTAGGCTGTAGGATTCACTACCTAGGCGGTGGGTATGTTGGTTCAATGTTCGCTACGGCGGTGGAGAAGGCAGTGGATTTCAGGGACATTTTGCAGTTTCAGCACCGCGGCGGTGGATGATCAGCAAGAATAGCCCACTCTGTATTTTCATCGCCGTGGCGGTGGTCTGGACGCCGTGGTGATGGGCTTCTTTCAGAATATTGTCTCCTTGCTTATTTTTCCACCGTTCTCCGACCATTTTTGGTCTGAATCGATCGTTTGCGCTCCGATTTCATACCTTTTCACCTGTACACCTTTTTTAATACAAAATAATAAAACATATTAAAACATACTAAAAACTAACAATTTCAGTTTGGAAATAGATAGGTAATTTACACCTATCACCATCCCATCCCATTCTCATCCTACTACATGGGATGGGAATGAAATGGTTACCAAACGCCACCTAAATGTCCTGAAATATGAAGTGAATTTTTCACTAACTTTAGGTTAACAATGCTAACCATAATCTGTGTATAGTAACAAAAGGCTAAGTTAACCATACTTTACGAATATGTTGGAAATACCAACTCAGGATATTAATTACAACCCTCATTGTTATAACTTCAAACTCATTCATAAATTCATGTCATGTCAACATGACTTAAATAAAATAATATTTCTTTTTCCCGTCTAAGATAGAGTGTAACAAAGATGTAAGATTAGACTAACCATCTTAGGTGTTGTCGTTGTTGACCGAGAGATGGCAAGTGCTCAAACCTAAGAGCCTTCACTGACAGATGTTGATGATCATTTTGCCTTGTTGAATCCCATATCAATGTTGGGCCCTTCCCCCGATATCCGTTCGCAGTGGTTTGTTAAAGTCTACCCTATGTGTGAAGGGGCGTGTTGAATTCCACATCACTTGTGTTACCTGATCTTGAGCTATATATTAAGTCAAGGATAGTCCTCATCTTTCAAGACGTCTTTGATAGTGAGTTAGGCCCATTGAATTTTTTTATGGTATGAAAGCCACACTTCTGGTGATATTGGGTGTGTTGAATCCCACATCGAAGTTGGACCCCTCGATATCCGTTCGCAGTGGTTTGTAAAAAAATCCATCCAACACGTGAAGGGGCATGTTGAATCCTGTTGGCCCAAAGAGCTACCCAAGAGGGGGGTGAATTGGGTAGTTACAAAATTTAAGCAATTAATTCATGTTAACACTTAATATCAAATAATCAATTTTCCTAAATTAATTATTAACTTAGTCATACAGTGGATATGTACTTAATACTAAGTGCACACTCAAACACAATATAATAGAAAATAAACAATGCAACATACAACGATATATCCTGGTTCGGTCAAGGTAGTCTTGCTTACGTACAGTCCCCCGAGCTCCACGGAGATTTACAATCCACTAAACCCCTTTGATCCCTTTACCAGGTAGGAACCAAACCCTTACAATGATTATTTTACAAGCACAAAATCAACCTTTACAAATTATCCTTTTCCTAGGCCAATGATAGACCATATCTTTTTACCAAACCAAAGATTAACCTAACACTCTCTCACTTATTCTTTTTATAGGGAAGGATGAACTTTTACAATTAACTCAAAATAACAATTCAATTACTAAAAGAATCAAAACCTAATTCTTTTCAAAGGAAAAGAATAACCTAACTTTTTTAACAGGATAAAGATCAAATCCCACATCGATGTTGGATCATTCCCTCGATATCCATTCGTAGTGATTTGTCAAAGTCCACACTGCGCGTGAGGGGGTATGTTGAATCTGACATCGCTTGTGTTACTTGATCTTGAGTTATATTATAAGTCTAGGGGTAATCCTCTTCTTTCAAGGCGTCTTTTGAGAGTGAGTTAGGCTCATTGAATTTCTACATACCCAAACTAAACTAATTATGAAATCAAAAACCCAAAAGTCAACTTATAAAGCATCAACCTAATATGTTATCCAAGACCAAGTAGTATCCAAATAAAATTATCGTCAAATCTGGCAATAATGAGTCAACTCACAAGGTGAGCAAATAAATTTCATCTTCAATGCAAAAACATAAGGATAATTAGTTATATAGTCCCCCAAAGATAGTGAAATTAGAAAAGATATATTTGACCTAATTATTTAAGTTTTTAGTCCTCATAGAGTTTGTAAAAAAAAAATTCTAATATTACCCCCAATTGTTTACTCGTGTTTATGGATCCTGCCATTTTATCCTCTACAGCTAGATAAAAGTAATGGAACTTCCTATATTTGCAATAAAAATATCACCATTGCGAAATCCCTTCTTAGAAGCATAAAACAAATCGAAAAATTTAGAAAAAAAAAATATCAATATAAAATGCAAAAAAGGATCTACACGATGATGTAATCAGATTTTTTTAGTTCGCTTTAAATAATACGTAAACGTTAACATAAACCTTAATTAGTGGAGGGTAAGGACATTAATGTTAACGTAAATGTTCAAGTGATACACCTTACCTATATTACAACTATAATTTGAATATCATCTTTTAATAATTAGTAAACCTTTCAAGTAATACATTTTTTAAACGCTTAAGTGGTTGATTAAGATACATTTTTATTCTGTATGCCGATATTCAAGCAATACGTCTTTAGAAATACACTTTCTAATCTCTTAAAAATATTAGGTTTGATCTCATTTATATTCTGTGCGTAAATGTTCAAGCAATAAGTCTTTCCTTTTATTACTTGTTCAATTTGAATTTCACCAACAAATAGCTTTTAACTGTGCGTAAACATTCAAGTAAAACATATTTAAATTTCGAACAATATTAAATTTGAATCTCATATTCATATTGTGCTTAAACGTTAAAGTATACATATTTTACTTTGTTAATGTTGATGTAATATTCACTCAATATTTCATTTTTAATTTGAATATTCTATGTGATTATTTAATCAATATTTTATGACAATATTTCTGTTCACTCAAATTTGATTCCAATATTTTGTGTGAATGTTTACTCAATACTTCAAAACACTGTTTAAGTTAACTCAAATCTATGTTCACTCAATATTACTCAAAAAATTCAGAACAATCATTCACTTAAATTTTACTCAAATCCCACTGAACATAAATAGTTGCCACATATGTATAAATATTCACGCATCATATTTTAAACCTAAGACAGCATATGCGTTAATCGTTCACTCAATATTTCAACACAAATAAAAAAATATTGAACAAATTCTAAGATTAGGAAAAACGATTGGAATGAACATTTAGTATGAAATATTTCACCAAACCATTATGAAACATTTCACAAAAACAATCTACAAAAATCAACAGATGAACATTCATATCTCTAGAATTTCAAAATCTCAAAATTTCCAGATCCGGCGGAGCAAAACAGAGGCGGTGACACGAAACGTGTGTGAATAGAGGCAAACACAAAATAGGTAGCAGCACGAAATGAACAAGATCTGAATGTGACAACGAAATCCAAATATGGAAATCCATATTTGAAAATTTATATCTGGACATCTGGAAATCCAAATCTAATGGGAGAGAAAGAGAGAGGGAGATATGCGAACACGGTTACGGCGACGACCACGACGAACGGTGACGGTGGTTGCTGACGATGAGCACGACAGTTTCAGATCTAGACATATGGAAACGGAAATTTGATGAATGACGATGACAAGCGTAGCGGTCCCAATCGGTGGTTGCAGACGGCGATTGACGAACACGGCGAATAGTTACAGAATTGGCCTTCCCAATTTTACCATTTTCTTATGAAAATACTAATTATTGAACACCCTTTCTTTTCTGGGACAACAACTAATAAACTATTTGGTATCGAGATACTAGTACTATTACCAATTAGGTGTCCATTAGGTTTGCTTCGTGAACGACGCAACAAAAGCCTCTCTTTTAGTGGATTATTGTTGCTACAACGATGATGATAATAATGGTTTGAATCATGATCGTCTATTTGATCATGGTATGATGGATTGAGCTCATTGTACATAGGCATGCTCCTCATGGAACTTGTTGGCCCAGTAAGCTACCCAAGAGGGGGGGTGACTTGGGTAGAAAAAAATTAATTCAAATAAAATATTTCAAAAAATCAAATAATTAATTTTTACCCTAAATTAATTATTATCTATATAGCAATGAAAATTAAGTATCAACTACGTGCATACCAAACAACACAAAAATAAATAAATAAAATAATACAGCACACCAGAAATTTAAACTGGTTCACCAAACTATTCTTGGCTAATCCAGTCCTCCGAACTCCGCGGGAAGTCGCACCCACTCATCACTATAATCCATTTAATTAGGTAGAAACTAAATCCTTACAAAACGATTCTTTTCGCAGGCTCAGAATCAACCTTTACAATTCCTTTTCACAGGTTTAAGAATAACCCTATCTTTTTTACAGGTTAAAGATTAACCTAATTCTTTTATATTTAGGCTAAGAATTAAACCACACAAAAATGCTCCAAATATCATTTTACCAGGTAAAGATTGAACCGTTACAAAATCACTCAAATTAATTCTATCAAGAAAGAATTAACACCTAATAATTTATACTCTAGGTAAATATCAAAACATCAATCTCTTTGCTAGAAGAGATTGAAACCAATTACCCTTGATTAGACACTCACAATAGTATTTAAATCAACACTCAACTTACCAATTACAAAATTGATAAGTGGTTTTTCCACTCGGAACTTCTACCACCCCAAATAAATTTAAACTCAATTAATATCCTGATACTAGTGATAGAAATATAGTGAGAAATTCAAAATCTGATTTTAAACAAAAATGGGTAGCAAGCAATTTAGCACGTAATTAGATTTTCTTAACAAATTGTTTCAAAAATAATTTTCAATTTAAAAACAGGAAAACAATTTCAAAGATCAAATTCCAAGTAGAATATGATAATAGTAAACAATCAATTAATAGTAATCAACTTGGAACAATCTCACCAGGAATCCACAGATAAATATGATAAGCAATGAAATCTCAAGTCGGCAATCAGCAATAATCCACTTCAAAATATCTCAAGAATGATTCTCAAGAAAATTCTCACAATACTCTCAATATGATAACTCTTAAAAAGCACAAGAACTGAATAGCTCTTCAAATTTGAAAAATGAATGAGATTATTGAAACCTAAAAAATGCAGGTTTATTTATAGGGGATTAGAACAAGCCCTCTAACAGTTAGTTCCCATATTTCATGATAAATAATTACCCAAATAGCCCCCTTATATCATTAAGACTCATTCTTGGTATAATTCACTTAATTATATCTTTTAAAACATTCAATTTAGTCCCTCAAACTTATACTCAATCTCAATTAGACAGGATATAAAGAATTTCATGATCCAAATTGAGAGATATCCAAAATACTTGAACCATATTTATAGGGATATTAAAATATTAACTAATTGGCTAAAAAACATTCAGATCCCTAAGATATCTTGCATATCTTAACTATAAAATGGCTAGTAACGACTACTTTTGGGATCAAAATCATAAAAATCTCAAATCCTGAAACTGGCCATCGGTTGACCGACCAACACCCATTGGTCGACCTCCCAATTCAGGACGTAGCCCAAGCCAAAACAATTTCGCCATAAGTCGACCGCTCATTTTGTATCTATCAACCAAACGATTCAGAGAGTTTAATAAGTCGACTTACCTATCGACCTAACGATTCAGAGAGTTTACCTTTTAACCATAAGTTGACTTACCTGTCGATTGGAAGATTCAGAAAGTTTGTCTCATTTCCATAAGTCGACCTATCTGTCGACTGACCAATTTAGGGACTGAATCTTCTTCCCTGCTCCATTCCATCGGTTGACCGATCAATTTGGGTAGGTCGACGGATTGAGCTGGAACACTTCTCCTTAATTAATTTTCTACTTAATTTTTTCGACGTTTTTGCTCCTTTAATCGATTTCTTTTCTTGGTTAACTCCACTCAATTGTTAAATTCAATTTTAATTAATTATCTTTCTTAAATTAATTGTTTCTTCTTCAATTACACATAGGAGCAAATATGTTAGCTAATTAGGATCCTATACAAAACATACATAATTGTAAAAATATTTTGTGTTGTGTATGATCCTAATCGGAATTCATTAAGAGTAAATATTTAACCTAAGTTGCTTTCCCTAGGTTCATAAAATTCTTTGATCTCTTAACATGCATCATCTTTGTCAATGTCTTTAGCATCCATTTGGCATTTTTTTCAATATCTTCATGATAATCTTTTCACTGGAACTAATAAACTGAAACACTCAATAAAATTGTTAGTTTCACAAAAAATATTAACATTTAATTATCTATCAAAATTTAAGGATCAGCAACCTCCCTATTTTTTATGATGATAATGAATTTTGATGTTTTTGTCAAAGTAATATGTAACCACACTCTCCCTAAATTTGAGGAAAGCATAGTAATGAAGATAATCATAAGATATTCAACAAAGCACAAAATTTAAAATATGATAAACTCCTCCTTAAGATATTCATCAAAATAATTCAAGCTTCCCCTTAAGATATCCAATAAAACATCAATAAATTTTTCCATTTTGTCATCATCAAAAAGTGGGGAAGACAAACTACAAATAAACACTACTCTTGACAAACATCGTTATGCCTAGCCATACCTAAACCACGAATGATTTTCACAAACTAATCTTCCGCTAATGGTTTAGTAAAAATATCAGCAAGCTGGTCGAAGGTATCAATATACTCAATAACAATGTTCATTTTCTGAATGTGATCATGAATAAATTGATGTCTAATCTCTATGTGCTTAGTTCATGAGTGCTGTGTTGGATTCTTACTTAGATAAATATCACTTTTATTATCACAATAAATCGGGACCTTCTCCATACAAATTCTAAAATCATTTAACTGTTGCTTAATATATAAAATTTGAGCACAACAATTACCAACTGCCATATACTCAGCCTCAGTAGTGGATAAGGCTATCAAATTTTATTTCTTGCTTGACCAAGAAACCAAGACATGTCCTAACAAATGACATGACCCACTTGTGTTTTTTTGTTCGACTTTGCAACTGGCAAAATCAGCGTCGAAGTAACTTATTAATTTAAAATCACTCCCCCTAGGATACCATAATCCTAGGTCAGTCGTCCCCTTTAAATATAGAAAAATTCGCTTAACCGCAATCAAGTACGATTATTTAGGATAAGACTGAAATCTAGCACATAAACAAATATTATACATAATATCAGGTCTATTAGCAGTTAAACAAGCTACCAATCATACCTCGATATATTTTTTCTTTAACACTTTTGCCCGTATCATCTTTGTCTATCTTTGTAACCGTTGTCATGGGAGTTTTGTACTCTTAGCGGCATCCAAGCCATATTTTTTTAACAACTTCTTGGTGTATTTAGCTTGGTTTATGAATATCCCATCTTTGGTTTGCTTAATTTGCAAGCCAAGAAAGAAATTCAGCTCTCCCATCATGCTCATCTCAAATTCAACCTGCATTATCTTAGCAAACTCTTGGCAAAGATCCTCATTAGTAGATCCAAAAATAATATCAACATAAACTTGTACTAAAAGGATATCAGAATCAATTTGCTTAACAAATAGTGTTATATCACAAATACCCATTCAAAAACCATTTTCGATCAAATATCAATTAAGTCTCTCATACCAAGCTCTTAGAGCTTGTTTGAGCCCATAAGCCTTACAAAGTTTAAATACGTGATCGAGAAATTTATCACTTTCAAATCCCGGGGGTTATTCCACATAAACTTCTTCCACTAAGAAACCATTTAGAAATGCACTCTTAACATCCATTTGATATAGTTTAAAATTACATAAGCATGCAAAAGTGAGTAGCATTCTAATTGCTTCTAATCTAGCCACAAGAGCATTGGTTTCATTATAATCAATTCATTCCTCTTGATTATAGCCATGTGCTACTAATATTTCTTTGTTTCTAATTACTATACCAAATTCATCCTTTTTATTTCGAAAAAGCCATTTAATACCAATAACTGGATGAAAATCCGGTCTCGAAACAAGACTTCATACTTTATTCTACTCAAATTGAACTAACTCATCTTGCATTGCGAAAATGAAAGATTCATCAGTTAACGCCTCATTTATATTTTTAGGTTCAATTTGAGATAAGAAAGCGAGATTAATTATATCTCTAAGAGAGGAACGAATACTTACATCTCTTTCAAAATTACAGAAGATTTCTTTTACCGAATGTCCTGGTATTGTTTTTATAGCTCTTGGTAAAGTCGAATCCTCTTCCTTAGCCTCATCCTCTTTTTGAGACTCCTTAGTCACATTATGACCTTGGTTTTGGTTATTTGAAATACTTGCATTATCATCATCCAAAACCTTTCTCGACAAAAATGGGTCAGGTTCCTCAAACATGCATAGATTTTCCTACTACTAACGTACGTTTATTGTAAACTTTATAAGTTTTACTATTAGTAGCATATCCAAAGAAAATCCCATAATCAGATTTAGCATCAAATTCATCTAGCTTATCCTTGTCATTCAAAATGAAGCATTTATACCTAAAAATACTTTAAAATAAGAAATGTTTGGAGTCTTACCATTCCAGATTTCATAAGGGGTTTTGTTAAACCCTCTATGAATCGATACCCGATTCACCACATGGCAAGCTGTACTTACTGCTTCGGCCCATAAGTAGGTTGGTAAATGGTTTTCATTAAGCATCATTTTGTCTATCTCTTAAAGCGTCCTGTTTTTCATTTTTACTGCACCATTTTATTGTGGTGATCTTGGTGCAGAGAAATTATAAGCATAACCATGCTCATCATAGTAACTAACAATATCATCATTCTTAAACTCTCTTCCTCTGTCACTACGAATGGTAATTTTTAGCTCAGTTGAATACCCAAGAGAGGGTGAATTGGGTAATTAAAAATATCAGAGAGAAAATACTTCAAACTTCAATAAATCAAATAATTAATTTTAATCTTAAATTAATTATTATCTTTATATCACAGCAGAATTATCAAATCAACTAAGTGCACACCAAACAACAATAATAAAATAAAGATTGCAGTACATCAGAAATTTATACTAGTTCACCAACCTACTCTTGGCTAATCCAGTCCTCCGAGTCCCATGGAGAGTCGCACCCATTAATACTCAAGATCCCTTTAAAGGTAGGAATCAAACCCTCACAACGATTCTTTTACAGGCTTAGAATCAACCTTTAAATTTATTTTTTTCGCAGTCTAAGGAAGAACCTCTACTTTTTACAGGTTAAAGAATAACCTAATTTTTTTTTAACACAGAGACAAAAGAATCAAAATCTCACCAACACTCCAAATATCCTTTTACTCTGTAAGGATTGAACCGTCACAAAATTCACAAAAATTAATTCTATCCAAGAAGAATTACTACTTCAATCTCTTTACATGAAGAGACTGAAATCGGCTATCCTTTGATTAAATACCTCCAACAGTATTTAATTCGTTACACTACTCACCGATACAAATTGATAAGCAAATTATCTCACTCAGAACTTCTACCACCCCAAATAAATTAAAACTCGATTAATATCCCAAAACTAGTGATAGAAATGTGAGATACTAAAAAAATTGATTTTTAATAAAAGATGGGTAGCATGTAATTTAGCACATCATCAGATTTAAGAAATTGTTTATAATATATTTTCTTCAATAAAAATCAGAAACAATTTCTAAAGATCAATTTCTAAAAATTAAACAAGCAATATAATATAGAAAGTAATTGGAAAAATCTCACCCGAAATCCACCGAAAAAAAATAATTAGAGCGTAGTTGCTTCAAATTCAGTAATAGCAATGATCAACAACCAATGATTATCAAGATTGTCTCTTAGAATAGCTCTTACAAAAACTCAGTATGATATCTCTTAGAAAAACTCAATATGATCTCTTAATCTTTCTTAGCCACTCTTAATAATATAAAAAACGCATGTCTCTATATATGGGATATAAATTACCTCTCTAATGGCTAGTTCCTATATGTCATGACACTTAAATGCTCTCTTAGACTCCTTATATCATTATGACTTCATTTTAGTTCAATTCACTTAATCATAGCTTTTAAATCTCTCAATTAAGTCCCCTAAATATTTCTCAATCTTAATTAAATATAATAAAAACAATTTTATTTACCAAATTGAGAAATATTAAAACTTAATGAACCAAATCAATAGGAATTAAATAATAGGTGTAGCATATCTTAAGTATCATAAAATCCCTAAAATATATCACAAATCCCAACCAAACTTTTAGATATGAATTCAGAATCCTTAATATCCTGAAACTGTGCCATCAGTCGACCGACCAATCGACCGCTCGATTTAGGATGTAACCAATCCAAAGATTTTGTGCCCATCGGTCGACCTATCTGTCGACTTAGAGATTCAGAGAGTTATATTTTCCTTCACCAGTCGACCTACCTGTTAACTTAGAGATTCAGAGAGTTTCATTTCTCTTCATCGGTCGACTTACCTGTCTACTGAGAGATACAGAGAGTTTCACCTGTTTTGTCCGGTCGACTTACCAGTCGACTTATGCATGCTGGATCTATTTTCAAAACTCATTTTTAATACATTCTCATTTACGTTTTCTCCCCTTTAACCATTTTTTTTTCTTAATTAGCTCAACTAAATACTTAACTCTAATTTTAATTAATTATAAATATTTCTTTTTCAATTACACATAGGAGCAAATAGTTTAACTAATTAAGATCCTATTAAAAACACACATCTATAAAAATCATTTAAAAATATTTTTGTGTCATGTGTGATTCTAATTGGGATATTAAGAGGTGAAATTTAAATCTGAGTTGTTTTCCTTAGGTTATTCAAATTCTTCAACCTCTTAATTCCTTCATCATCTTTATCATCAAATCTTCATCATTCGGAACTGATAAACTAAAACACTTAAACAAACTGTTAGTTCCACAAAAAATATCAACATTTAATTGTCCATCAAAATCTTAAGATCAACAGTAATAATAGAGCATTGCTTCTCATTTTGAACACGTTTACAAAATTTAGCAAATACAGAAGCAACCTCACTTTTTTTGGCAATGAAAAATACCCAAGTAAGTCTAGAATAATTATCAACTATTACGAAAGTATAAAACTTACAACCAAGACTAGTAACAAAGTTTGGACCAAATAAATCACGATGCAACAATTCAAGACATCTAGACGTGGACGTGTGCATTTTTTTCTTAAATGATGATCTAGACTGTTTGCCCAATTGACATGCATTACATACTTTATCTTTCACAAATTACAAATCAGGTAGGCCACGTATGAGACTCTTCTTAGATAAATTAGAAATTAACTACATACTTGCATGCCCAAGTGTCCTATGCCATAACCAACTATTTTCAGATAAAGCATTTAAACATGATAATTTTTTAGAAATAAAATCATCAAATGAGCATGTATAAACATTTTCAAAACATGATGGAACTAACATGATACTACTATCAGGACCATTCTTAATAATGCACTTATCATGATCAAATACAACATTATAGCCCTTGTCACATAGTTGACTAATATTAAGCAAATTATGTTTAAGACCATCAACTAATAACACATATTTAATAATAGTAGTACCATTACCGATATTACCTATACCGATAATTTTACCCTTTACGTTGTCTCCAAAAGTCACATGACCTCCATTCTTAGGTGTCAAATATGTGAATTTTGCTTTATCTTCCGTCATGTGTCGAGAACAACCGCTATCCAGGAACCATTTGTCCTTTCTTATTGATACTTTAGAATAACCTGCAAGGAGTACCTCAAATAGTTCCTAAGTGGGTCCTAGTCTAAGTGGGTCCGATCTTGTTAATTAGGACAATTTTAGTTCCTTTTGAAACCCAAAATTATCTACAATTAGATATTTTAGCAAAACATCTACGAATAGTATGCCCCACAACATTACATTTAAAACATCTTACAAGACCTCTGGATTTAGAAAAGAATTTATGAAAACGTTTTTGCTTAAGATATTTCTGAAACCCAATACCGGTTTTATCAAAAATACCACGTGAACTTCCCAAAAGCATTTTCAAGTGATTCTCACTGCCGGTGAATTTGAGAACAATTGAATGTAAATCCGAAATCTTGGATTTCAATTCATTGTTTTCAAATTCGTAGTCCATTACTTGCTTGTTTAATGTATTAATTGTGCTTTTAAAGGACATTTATTTTAGAACACTGATTTTTATAATCATGCGAAAGTTCTTGATAAACATAAAATAATTCATCAAAATCTAAAGGATAAGAACTTGAACATTTTGTTACCTCACCACCAGTGGCCATCAATGCAAATATGGACGTATCTTCACTTTTTGATTTTTCCAAGCTACTTGATTCGGTATTATCCCAAATAGCCTTCATAGACTTCTTCTTGCTCTTTTTTTCTTTCTCTTTTCTCTTTTTCCTTATCCTTCTTCAGTTCGGGACAATCAGTTTGAAAGTGACCAGACTTGTGACAGTTGTAGCATTCCACATTGTTTATGTTGAAGTTTCTTCTCCCACAGAATGTATGCCGAGTCATTCTTCTAAAATGCTTCGTGAGAAGCGCCACGTTTTTCTCTTACTCACTCTCAAGACTTTCATTATCACTGTCATCATCTTCTTCAGTTTTCTGAGCTTTTAGTGTCAAGAATTTCTTTTTGCTATTTCCAATGTCATCCTCATATCCTAAAATCGCCGTTTCATGCGTCATCAAGTTACCTATGAGGTCGTTAATTTTGTATTTGGCAAGATCCTTAGCTTCCTCAATTGCGGTCACCTTTGGCTCCCATATTTTTGTTAAAGATCACAAGACCTTTCGAACTCTATCCTCCATGGAGTATGACTTGCCAAGTTGACTCAAGTGATTGCAAATATTGTTAAATCGAGTGTACATCTCTTGAATCGATTCAGTTTATCCCATTGTGAACAATTCAAATTGCCTCATAAGAGCATTGATTTTCAATTGCTTCACCTGACTTGTCCCTTCGTGGGTAACCTGTAGCTTGTCCCATATTTCCTTTGCCAATTTACAACCTGAAACTCTCAAGTATTCATTAGCATCTAAATAACAAAATAGAATATTAATAGCTTGAGAGTTTATAGAAACTTTCTGCTTATCGGAAGCAGTTAGTTGCTCTTTATTCTTCTCAACTCTGTTTTCCATTGGGACAAACGGACCATCCTCGATTGCTATCCAGACATCATAATTTGTGGCCTGAAGGAAGACAATCATTCTTTTTTCTAAAATGCATAATTTTCACCTGCAAATAACGATGGTCGGTGCATAGACTTTCCCTCAGTTAGTGTGCCCATTGTATGCGCCATGTGATCTTTGTTAGCTTAGTGTATCGAGCTAAACCAGTTCCGATGCCAATTATTGGCCTAGTGAGTTACCCAAGAGGGGAGGTGAATTGAGTAGATAAAAATTAATTCAAATAAAATATTTCGAAAAATCAAATAATTAATTTTTACCCTAAATTAATTATTATCTATAGAGCAGCGGAAATTAAATATCAACTAGGTGCACACCAAATAACACAAAAATAAATAAATAAAAGAATGCAGCATACCAGAAATTTATACTGGTTTACTAAGTTATTCTTGGCTAATCCAGTCCCTCGAGCTCCACGGAGAGTCGCACCCACAAATTTTATGATCCTTTAACCAGGTAGGAACCAAACCCTTACAAAACGATTCTTTTCGCAGGCTCATAATCAACATTTACAATTCCTTTTCACAGGCTCAGGAATAACCCTATCTTTTTCACAGGCTAAAGATTAACCTAATTCTTTTATACTTAGGCTAAGAATCAAACTTCACAAAAACGCTCCAAATATCATTTTACTTGGTAAGGATTGAACCGTTACAAAATCACTCAAATTAATTCTATCAAGAAAGAATTAACACCTAATAATTTATACTCTAGGTAAATATCAAAACATCAATCTCTTTGCTAGAAGAGATTGAAATCAATTACCCTTGATTAGACACTCACAATAGTATCTAAATCAACACTCAACTTACCAATTACAAAATTGATAAGTGGTTTTTCCACTCGGAACTTCTACCACCCCAGATAAATTTAAACTCAATTAATATCCTGATACTAGTGATAGAAATATAGTGAGAAATTCAAAATCTGATTTTAAACAAAAATGGGTAGCAAGCAATTTAGCACGTAATTAGATTTTCTTCACAAATTGTTTCAAAAATAATTTTCAATTTAAAAACAGGAAAACAATTTCAAAGATCAAATTCCAAGTAGAATATGATAATAGTAAACAATCAATTAATAGTAATCAACTTGGAACAATCTCACCAGGAATCCACAGATAAATATGATAAGCAATGAAGTCTCAAGTCGGCAATCAGCAATAATCCACTTCAAAATATCTCAAGAATGATTCTCAAGAAAATTCTTACAATACTCTCAGTATAATAACTCTTAGAAAGCACAAGAACTGAATAGCTCTTCAAATTTGAAAAATGAATGAGATTATTGAAACCTAAAAAACGCAAGTTTATTTATAGGGGATTAGAACAAACCCTCTAACAGCTAGTTCCCACATTTCATGACAAATAATTACTCAAATAACCCTTTTATATCATTAAGACTCATTGTTGGTATAATTCACTTAATTATATATTTTAAAACTTTCAATTTAGTCCCTCAAACCTATGCTCAATCTCAATTAGATAGGATAGAAAGAATTTCATGATCCAAATTGAGAGATATCCAAAATACTTGAACCATATCTATGGGGATATTAAAATATTAACTAAATGGCTCAAAAACTATCAAATCCCTAAGATATCTCGCATATCTTAACTATAAAACGGCTAGTAACGACTACTTTTTGGATCAAAACCATAAAAATCTCAAATCCTGAAATTGGCCATCGGTTGATCAACCAACACCCATTGGTCGACCGCCCAATTCAGGACGTATCCCAAGACAAAATTCATTCGCCATAAGTCGACCGCTCATTTTGCATTTGTCGACCGAACGATTCAGAGAGTTTAATAAGTCGACTTACCTGTCGACCTAACGATTCAGAGAGTTCACCTTTTAACCATCAGTTGACTTACCTGTTGACCGAAAGATTTAGAGAGTTTGTCCCATTTTCTTAAGTCGACCTAGCTATCAACTAACCAATTCAGGGACTGAATCTTCTTCCCTGCTCCATTCCATCGATTGACTGATCAATTTGTGTAGGTCGACCGATTGAGTTGGAACACCTCTCCTTAATTAATTTCCTACTAAATTTCTTCGACGTTTTTGCCCTTTTAATCGATTTATTTTTTAGGTTAACTCCACTAAATCCTTAAATTCAATTTTAATTAATTATCTTTCTTAAATCAAATGTTTCTTCTTCAATTACACATAGTAGCAAATATGTTAGTTAATTAGGATCCTATAAAAAACACACATAATTGTAAAAACATTTTGTGTTGTGTGTGATCCTAATCGGGATACATTAAGAATACAAATTTAACTTGAGTTATTTTCCTTAGGTTCTTCAAATTCTTCGATCTCTTAACATGCATCATCTTTGTCAATGTTTTTAGCATCTATTTAGCATTTTTCTCAATATCGTCTTGATAATCTTTTCACTGGAACTAATAAACTGAAGCACTCAATAAAATTGTTCGTTCCACCAAAAATATTAATATTTAATTATCCATCAAAGTCTTAGGATCAATAGAACTATTAGGGTTTAGAGAGAGAGATTGAATGGTGAGCACGTTCTTCTTTAGCTGCCACATCTGAAGGTTTAGAGAGAGAAGGGTTTGGGTGGAGAGAGAGAGAGATTGAACGGTGACAAATTTGAGGCACAATGGGATCGTATTAGGGCTTGTTTGTTATATTGTACTGAAAGATTCAATTGCTAAGACAACTCTTTATTTAGATTTTTTTTTTCTATAAAGTCTCTTAAATAAGGACTACATAATAAAAAACTAAAAACATAATCCCCTCTTTGAAGTTTTTCCTTCTGCTATCCCCATTCCATATGTATAGATATTTAGGGCTTGTTTGATAACGACTTAATTTTTAAGTGCAGAAAATTAAGTGCTTAAATTTTAAGCGCTAAAAATTTAAGAAGATTGTTTGAGAATATTGTGCTGAAAATTTAAGTGCTATTTTTTTTTTTTTTGTTTGATAAGTGAAAAATTTGAATTACTAAAAATTATTTAATTTACATAATTACCCTTGAATCAAGATAATATATATAAAAAAATATCATTTCTATTAAATTAAACAACCATAAAATTCTATATATTTTGTAATTATTGATAAATTAAACATGTTTAATTTTTATAAAATTCTTAAAACAGTTTCTCAAAATCAAAATCAAATGGAAACATCATTCGACAATGCAAAGAAATTTTTGTTAGAAACAAATAGATCCTAAGATCGAGAAACATATGAATCATTGTCTGAAAAACATACAGATCTTTAGATGCAAAACAAAATTAAATGCTAAACCGAGATTCAAACAATAAATCCTAAGATTCAGAACAAAATTAAATTAATGTGTTAAAAACAAATAGATCTCATAATTCAAAACAAGAACTGAATATTAGAAACAGATATAAAATTCTATGAAATTACACATAACACAGATCTCATGATTCAGAATAAGAACAAGAACTGATTTAAATCTATGAAGTTACACATAACACAGATTTTATGGTTCAGAACAAGAATCGAATATTAGAAACGGAGATAAAATTCTATGAAGTTATACATAACACAGATCTCATGGTTCAGAACAAGAACTGATTCAGATCTATGAAATTACACATAACACAGATCTCGTGGTTCAGAACAAGAACAAAAACTGATTCAGATCTATGAAGTTACACATAACACAGATCAATCAGAAGAAGAAATAGTACCTCATTGGAAGTGATCAAATTTCTCACAATCTCGACATAACGAACAAATTTCTCGGCAAATCTCTATGTAATCGGTGCTCGCAATCTCAGATTGAACTCGAAATCGGTCTTACAACGAAGCGATCAAACAAAATGATGATCTACTGACTCCCTATTCTTCTCCGGCCCAAACAAAATCTAATCCGAGATTTGAATCGTCAATCGGTGAGTATCTTCTTATTTTAACATTCTCTGAAATTTGAATCGTCAATCACCGAAATCGTTTAGTCTCACCAAATTGAATCAATCTCTGAAATTCAAAGGTGAAAATTGAATTAAATCGCTTCATATCAAACCAGTAAATCGAATCGGCTTCTCGCTTCATCTTGGAGTTGTTCGTGAGTAATCCATTCTTCATCTGGTTCGCACTCGCCGCCGCCTATCTCCTCCGCTCTCTCGTATCTGAACAAAATGAAACAATGAAGAGCAATGAGAAAACCCTACATCCCTAAGGGCAAAATTGTCAAAAGATATTTTTTAAAATTTTTAAAAGTGTTGTGTGCTTTCTGCAAAAAAAAAAAAAAAAAAAAAAAACGTAAGGGTGTCTTTACTAATTTTTAACTTAATATTTCACTTAATTTTTAAGCTTACTTAATTAATTAAGTAATTTTAATTATATTTGTCAAACACACTTAATTAATTAAGTACTTAATCTAATCAGTTTTAAATACTTAATTTTTTTTTTTATCAAACAAGGCATTAGTTACAAGAATAACTTGTTACACAAGAGCATCAAAGTTAAAAGGTTTTGGAAATACAAATTAAATCAAATAGAAAACTTTGCTAAAGGTAAAATTGGCAATGCTAAATAATATTAAAAAGCTCAAAGAAAAAAACTACTCAAAGTTGGTAAAAAATTATATACTCTAAAATCGTATTTATATATTATGAAGTAAAAAATACTGAATAAATCCGAAGAACATATGGCTACATCAAGAAAGTAGTGAAATTTTTGCAAATAGAGTAAAAACATTAAACAAAGAGGAAAACAGAATGACAAAATAATGCAAAATACAAAGTTTTTAATTCAAAACTCTAATTAGATATTGTAAGTTCAAAACCGAAAGAAATTCAAAGAGCAAATAGGTAGAAGAAGAAAACAAATATTTAGAAGATTATACGACACGCAGGTTGAAGAAGGAAAAACTTCTTCCAAAAAGGAGAAATAGAACAAAAATATTGAAAATGAGGAGAAACGAAATCCAAAATATATTTAGCGCCATTAATTAATGTTTATCCAAAAAAAATATACTAAACAAAGACAACGCCCACAAATTAATCAAATACAAAATTATATTGTTATGAATATATTACTTATTTGAAAAATTTCCAGTGACACTCCCTCTATTTGAAACAGATTTCACAGTAATCCATTGCCTTTTAATAATATCATGGAGACCCCCTATCTTTTTTAATAAGAGCAGTCAACTTCCCAAATTAGAGTTGACCGACTGATATAAACATTTAAATTCATATTTTATCTGTACAATATATTTTTTTTTCAATTACTATCTTACGTGTAAAATGACAAAAATTACCCATAATTAATTCTTTTCTTCTTCTTCTTCTTCTTCTTCTTTATTCTTTCTTTTATTTTTCTTTCTTTTCTTTCTCTTTCTTCATCATCGCGCTATCATCTTCTCCCGAAGTTTTCACCAGTGACCTTCATCATTAGCCGCCGTTGTTGTCGACCATATTTTTTTTTCCTTTTCTTCTCCTACTCCTATTTATATCTCTTCTCCTCGCTGGATCTACATAGATCTGACAAGGGGAAGAGAGATAGAGAAAAGGAGGAAGAGGAAGAGAAGAAAAAAAAAACAGAAGTAGAAGACGACAACGATGTCAAAAGGTGTGGTGGTGGCGATAATGGTGTAGGTGGGTGGGTGGGAGGGTGGATATGTATGTGTGTGTGAGAGAGAGAGAGAGAGTAAAATAAAAGAAAGAGAAAAAAAACTTAATTTATATAAGGGTAAAAATTGTAATTGTTTTTATTTTATTTTTTAGCTAAAAGATAAGGGAAAATAGGTAATTAATCATTATTTTTCTCCGGCAAAGAGTCTCGGTGATATTTTACAAAAGATAATAGATTATCGTGGTAATTATCTTAAATATATGGGATATAATTTTTCTTATTTATTTTAATTATGTTAGATGATTAGGGGTTCGACTTGAAACAAAAAATGTAGGTCTAAACGTAATCCTAAAAATTGACAGGTTTAAAATTTTAGAATTTAACCGAGTCTTTGATTTAAACTCTCAACCCAAGCCTTAAAAAATAGTTGGGCTGGGTTGGGCTGGGCAAGTCTAAGATAAAGGGGAAAAAGAAAATCAAGAATATGATTGAAATTTCTCATCCAAATCAATTGAACAACTTATCTAATTAAGCTTACATTGCCTGATAATAGAAACTTGACAAATAACGACGAGGGAAAAATACCAAATAGTCTCTTTAAATCATCAAATCTACAAGATAGTCCCATAACTTTTTTTTTTTGCACAAGATAGTCCCATAAAAAACGTTGGTTTCCACAAGATAATCCTAAACATTTTGAAATAACGATTTTACCCTTCTCTTCTTCCTTCTTTGTCATCTTTCCACAGCCGATTGAGAGAGTTCTTCCATCTTTTCTAAGACCACAGAAACCACAGCCGATTGAGATGGAAGGTTCTGTTCCCTCGTCTATCACTTCCATAGCCCTACCTATTCTTACTAACGATGAAGCCCAGTGACGATGATAACCTTGAAGTTGTTGCATATAGTGTGGGAGCGAAGACGATGGTGAGAGCCACGAGCGTATAGGCCGCGACGACGACGACCGCAATCGTGACCAAACCGCAAGCTAATGTGATGTAAACGTCGGATGTCTTGTTGAAAAAATTGATCAGTTTGATCCTCATCGAAACCCTAATTCTCTTCAATTTCAGGTGATGCAGAACCGACGAGTACATGTTGTGGATGACATTGAAATCTTGAGATCTGAGATTTGGAAAAGGATTTTTCACGATGAAGAATGAGTTATGTTGATCTTAAAATTTTGATGAACAATTAAATGTTGATATTTTTTGTGGAACTAATGTGTTTATTAAGTGTTTCACTTTAAAGAGTTCTAAACCGTATCATGCAGTAATTATAAAGGTTGCAGAGACAATACAGAGATGATAACATCATGAAGAAATTGTGAATGATGTAGAGACGAATATTAAGAGATTGAAGATTCTGAAGAATCTAGGTGAAAACAACTCCAATCTATTTTTACTCTTAATGTATCCCGATTAGGATAACATATGACACAAAAATGATTTTATGATTATGTGTGTTTTTTATAGGATCCTAATTAGTTAAACATATTCGTTCCTATGTGAAATTGAAGAAAAAAACAATTGATTTAAGAAAGATAATTGATTAAAATTGAATTTAAGAATTTAGTGGAGTTAATCGAGAAAAGAAATCGGTTAAAGAGGCAAAAATGTAACGACCCGGTTTCCAAGGGCCGCCACGCAATTTCTCCCTAAGGAGAATTAATACTAACCGGATAACCGATAATTTATTTCGTGTAAATCCGAGAAATTTTACAAATTTCGACGACAATTTTATTTATTGGCGATGATAATTTTACTAAATAATCAATATTTTAATCAATAAAAATCTGATAAATTTTACACACGACGACGATAATTAGAATTATCAAATTTTTTAGCCGATTTTTCAACAGTGAATAATAAATATAATTTTTACAAATTTAATAGAAATCCGAATAAAATTCTTTGGGTCGTACTATTTTCAAATACATTCGAAAATAATAAAAAAAAATTGTTATTTCATTCGGGAATTAATCTCGATAATTAATATCGATTTATCGCGTCGATTTTACAACGGTAAATATTAATTACCATTATTAAAAGTAGAAATTATAATATAATTTCTAGCGTCGTTTCGTTCTCACCGGCCCTGCAATCAAAACTGTGAGGTTGTGAGTCAAAGCTCAGTAGAACTCCAACTCCTCTAACGTGTGTATTTAATTAATACAACAAATAAAACACATTGTCATAATTTTCACATAGTCATAATTAATTCATAAAATTTAACAGGTAGAATTTAACAACAATAATAGCATAAATCACACACCAGGAAAATTAAATATATATATTAGAAGAGTTAGAAATTCTACCTGAATTCTGAAGCTGGAATCTAAACCGGAATCCGAACCGAAGACGTATAGATTTTGTATATGTATATTTGAGACTTGTGTTGATTATGTTTGAATATGATCAGGCCTAGTTTGGTTAGCATTTGGAAGCATGGAATTGAAACCACCATATTGGAACTTGAATTGAGCTTGGCTTTTTAAATACCCTTATTTGTATTATATGTGTCTACTCACCACCATATATATATATGTATAGAGAGAGAGATTATTATTATTATTATGATTATGATTCCCAAGATAAACAAACACCCGCCACCTATATGTCCTATATGTGGTCTCAAGTTAATTCCTTAACCTTTAAGAATTAAAATTACGGTTAACACCCCTAATTATGAAATAATTTATATTAAACCCAATAATTACACTTATATCCCTAAAATAATTAAATATTATTATAAATTTTCATAATATATGAAACAACCCAAATATATTACACTTATATAAAATAATTTAACATTTAACTCCAAAAATTATCAAAAATATAAATTTAACATTTAATTTCCAAAAATTATAATGTATATATTTATACCACAAATTTACAAAACCGTCTTAAAAAATGTCAAACTTATCTAAAATAATATTTTTCAAAAATATAAATTTTCGGGGTATTACAATCTATCCCCCTTGAATAAATTTTATCCTCAAAATTTCGTTCAAAACGATAATAATTCAGAATCGCACCACATAGTCATGTCAGTCACACCCGATTCTAGAACAATTATTCTCTATGTAGGGTCCCATAACCGAAAGTCACCCAAAATTTAAAACTCACAAAATACATCCCACACATCGCCACATTCGCATTTGCGGTGACCCCCATTATATCCAACAATATACGGACATGGTGTACTTTGGTCGGTAACACCTAGCACAAATAACCAATTACCAAAGAGACTTATGTTCCTAACTACTTCCGCTGCGCTACTCTGATAAAAATAGCAATAAATATATAAGCCCAATGAATATATTTTAAAATATCACGGTAGTCTCACTTGGATTGGGTCTATATCAATTCTAACAGGTCTACGACTTCAATAATTTCCTACTTGGCATGATGTTTCAAGTCCATTGCCATATCCCATAACCAGCATTTACCAATTCCATCCGACATTTCAAGCCAACCTATCGCAGCCAACATCTTATCTAACAGATAGCCCAATTCCTTGCGAACTGTCTCGTGGGAGTAAAAATAATTAATCCCAATATCCATCTTAAAATTTCAATAATCTTATAAATTTTTTCATAAATATCAACACAATCCAAACTTATAATAAATTTTTCACAATACGTCTAAAACACATTAACACTTCTTAAGCACATAATACGTCTCAAAACACATAAATACCACCGAATCACATAAATATGTATTGGGATACATGAATACATATGAATCACATAAATATGTGTCAATCCCATAAATACACCTCGAAATACATAAATATATCTCAAACCATATAAATATATCTGGTAATACGTAAATATGTCACGACTATGTAAGTATGTATCAACCACACAAATACGTTTCAAACACCTAAATTCGTGTCAAACTATAAAAATCAAATACATCTCAAATCACATAATTACGTATCCAAAGCCACGTAACATAACGATTTCAACACTAAATTCAATACTTCCATAAACTATATAAAAAAATATCACATAAAGCCTCAAATCGCATTTCTTCAACACCAATTAAGCTAAAAAATTCAAATAAACGTTTCCAAGTAATAATTGGCTCTTATTAGTCTCATAATGAGTCCACACACCGACTCCACCTAACGTTAGTAGTGGACCATTATCTATCTAAATTATTTTTATAAGTGTACTGTCTTCGTAATATAAAATATTTTATGAATCAAGTATTTTTATCAAAATCCATTTTCCAATAAAATATAGCCGTACTAGGCAATATTCAAATCCCAACAAAAATTTCATCGTAACAGAATAACTGAATTTAAATTAACTAGTCAACCCACTTGTACATAATAACATAACATACTTCCTTGCTAGTCATATGATAGTTTTACCTCACGATCAGGAGTTATCATATCCACCCTGCGGGATTTGCCTAACAAGTAACATCATATATAATATATCCACCATGCAAGACTTGCTTGACAGGTAACAACATATACAATATATATAATATATCTACCTTACATGACTTTTCTGACATGTAACAATATATATAATATATCCACTTTGCAGGACTTGTCTGGCAGGTAATAACAGAGATATAACATATATAATATACTTACCCTACAGAACTTACCTGACAGGTAACAACATATATCTACATTTCGCAAGACCGACCCTCTTGATAAGAAAACAACTATGGCATAGCAAGATAATAAAAATAATTTGTCAACTTTTCAATATTTTACTTGATCCATTTAACAAAAACTGTCCAGTTTCAACAACCTCTTTTTCCTTAATTTAATACAAAAATATAATTTGACAATTTATATAGAAGACAGTAAATACTTTTAAATTAATACTTTCAATTCAACGACAATAAATCCTATGGTCCATTACAACACGACATTAACCTAGGCTTATTTAATTTATTATTGGTAAGTTATATTAATCAACTGCCATCTAAAATGTTAATATGTTCAAATTGAAACTGTAGGGACTAAAGTGGAATAATGTTAACAACACATGGGTGTAAAGTGTCAAGCCACCCCAAAAAGCATGATGGTCATCAATGCATGCAAATGTGTATCAACAATATAATTTTCCCATGCAAATATAAGAGATACAAATGTCACTAAAAAAATTCTCTATTTTTATTTTTTTATTTTTATTTTAAATGAAGGTACACAATGGAGAACACGTGTTTTATGTTGTTAGCTTTGCATCTACGAACTATGGTTTTATACTATACAAGGATTTCACCCCTTTTTAACACCTTTCTACTATTCATTCTATATTTATGCAGAAAGCCATTAACAGTTCATTGAAGTTAGGAACTTGGGGATGGATAACAATTCAAACCCATCGTTTGACTCATGTTATCCATAATTAATACAGATTCCATATAAGTCATCCATTAAATCACATAATTTCAATTATTTATAATATCTTAAGAGTTTAGATGACTTTGCCTTAACCATGATTATTTGATTATTTATTCCATTAGTCGCTTAATAACAAAATCAAATTAATTATTATTTTAATTAAATTAATGAATTATACGATTTTTTTTTTAACTTATCACGAGTAATGGGTACCATAACCCTTGTCTAGGGTGGTCGTAAATCCATTCTGATTCCACCTATAACGATCCGATTTTTTAAGGCCGTCACGCGATTTCTCCCTTAGGAGAATTAATACTAACCAAATAACTGATAATTTATTTTGTGTAAATCCGAGAAATTTTACAAATTTCGGCGACAGTTTTATTTATTGACGATGATAATTTTACTAAATAATCAATATTTTAATCAATAAAAATATGATAAATTTTACACACGACGACGATAATTAGAATTATCAAAATTTTGAGCCGATTTTACAACAGTAAATAATAAATACAATTTTTACAAATTTAATAAAAATCTGAATAAAATTCTTTGGGCCGCACTATTTTCAAATAAATTAGAAAATAACCAAAAAAATTGCTATTTCATTTGAGAATTAATCTCGATAATTAATATCAATTTATCGTGTCGATTTTATAACAGTAAATATTAACTATCATTATTACAAGTAGAAATTCTAATATAATTTCTAGCGCCGTTTCGTTTTTACCGGCCTTGCAATTAAAACTGTAGGGTTGTACGTCAACGCTCAGTAGAATTCCAACCCTTCTAATATGTGTATTTAATTAATACAACAAATAAAATATATTGGCATAATTTTCACATAGTCATAATTAGTTCATAAAATTTAACATGTAGAAGTCAACAACAATAATAGTATAAATCACACACTAGGAAAATTAAATACATATATTAGAAGAGTTACAAATTCTACATGAATTCTAAAGCCGGAATCTAAACCAGAATCCGAACCAGAGACGTATAGATTTTGTATATGTATATTTGAGACTTGTGTTAATTATGTTTGAATATGATTAGGCCTAGTTTGGTTAGCATTTGGAAGCATGAAATTGAAGCCACCATATTGGAACCTGAATTGAGCTTGGCTTTTTAAATACCCTTATTTGTATTATATGTGTCTACTCACCACCATATATATATATATATATATATATATATATATATATATATAATTATTATTATGATTATGATTATGATTATGATTATGATTCCCAAGGTAAACAAACACCCGCCACCTATATGTCCTAGATGTGGTCTCAAGTTAATTCCTTAACCTTTAAGAATTAAAATTACGGTTAACACCCCTAATTATGAAATAATTCATATTAAACCCAATAATTACACTTATATCCCTAAAATTATCAAATATTATTATAAATTTTCATAATATACGAAACAACCCAAAAATATTACACTTATATAAAATAATTTAACATTTAACTCCAAAAATTATCAAAAATATTAATTTAACATTTAAAAATTATAAAGTATATATTTATACTACAAATTTACAAAACCATCTTCAAAAATGTTAAACTTATCTAAAATAATATTTTTCAAAAATATAATTTTTCGGGGTATTACAAAAAATGTCGAAGAAATTTAATAGAAAATTAATTAAGGAAATAGTACAGCATGGACCGGTCGACTCATGGCGTTTGAGCAGTCGACTTATGAAAATTAGCTAAAGTCCCTGAATTTTCTGGTCGATAGGTAGGTCGACCTATGGCCAAAAGATAAACTTTATGAATTGTTAGGTCGATAGAGAGGTCGGCCTGTGAATGTCTCTGAATTGTTTGGTCGATAGATGACAAGTGGAGGTTGACCTATGGGCAAAGACATTTTGGCTTGGCTAGTATTCTGCATTGATCGGTCGACCGATGGGTAGAGGCCGATCAACCGACCATGCTGTTTCAGGTTTTGTGGAATTTTTGGATTTATTTAAAAATTAGCTGTTATTTGTTTACTTGATTGAGAGATCTTAGGGATATGAATATATTTAAAATAAGATACTCCTAGTTGAATATCCATATAGATTTGGTACATAAAATTGAAGTATTTCTCAAATTGGTCATTTTAATACTTCCTATTTTATCGATTTGTGTTTGAAAATTCTTTGAGGGACTAAATTGAATATTTTGAAAGCTATAATTAAGTAAAATATACTTGGATTGAAAGGAATCTATATATGGGGTCTGTAGGTGATTTTAAATGAAATATCTTGTGGAAACTAGCCGTTATAGGGCTTATTTCAAGTGGCTTTATATAGACCTGCGGATTTCACATAATAGAGAGATAAGATATCAAGAACTAAGTATTCGTGAGCCATTCTAAGAGTTATCATTCTATCAAGAACCTTAAGTTCATGATATTTCTGAGAGTCATCATTCTGAGATTATATTAAGCAATTAATTGTGAGATTTGTTCTTGATAAAAAGTGTTGCCACGATTCAATCTTTATTCTTTCGGTGATATTCTGGTGAGATTGTTCCAAACTTTAATTCTTTATTGTGATTAAATATTATTTTGCTTGCTTGAATTTTTAGATATTGTGAAATCGTTTTCTGAACTTTAAATTGTATAAAAAAAAAATTTAAAATGATTTTTGGTGAAAATTTTATTACATACTTATTTGTGTGCTATTCATATCTATTATAATCAGATTTTTATGTTTTTTTGTTGAGATCATCCCAAACATATTCTTAATTGAGTTTATTGTTATTATCACTTGCTTGGTTAATTGATTGTATGAGAAATCATTTTTGAACTTTAAAAGCATAAAAAATCTTTTAAAACGATTTGTGTGATAATCTGATTATGTGCTTGATTTTGTGCTACCCACATTAATTTTATAATCAGATTTTTATTTTCCTCATTTAATTCTATCACTAGTTAATATCAGAATATTAATCGAGTTTAAATTGATTTGAGGTGGTAGAAGCTCCGAGTGTGAATAACTTATTAATTTATTGTAATTGGTGAGTTGTGTGTCGGATTAGATACTATTGGGAGTGTCTAATCAGGAGTAGTTTTGGTTTTTTAATCTTTTCCTGTAAAGAGATTGATATTTGATCTTTACCTAAGTACAAAAATGTTAGATTACTCATTTCCCGTTGAAAAGATCTTAGGTGTGATTCTTCCTGATTAGGATCAATTGTGAGTGATTTGTAAATATTCTATCCTTACTTGGGAAAATGATAGTTGGAGTGTTTCTGTAAGGTTTAATTCTTAAGTTTAAGGTATAAAAAGTATTAGGTCATAATTCTCCCTGTAATAGAATTAGGTTAATCTTTAATCTGTAAAAAGATAAGATTATTCTTGAGCTTGGGAAAAAGAAGACGTTATTCCTGAATCTGGAAAAAAAAAATTGCAAAGGTTGATTCTGAACCTACCAAAAGAATCATTTTTATAAGGGTTTGGTTTCTACCTGTTTAAAAGATTCTTAGTGGTTTAGTTGATGCGAATCTCCGTGGGGCTCGGAGGACTGGATTAGTCAAAATTAGTTTGGTGAACCAGGATATATCGGTGTGTACTGCATTATTTATTTCTTTTACTTTATTTTGTGTTGTTTGGGTGTGCATCTAGAGCTTATAACACTTATCTGCTACTATAAAGAGATAATAATCGATTTATGATAAATGGATTAAATTAATTATTTGATTTTTGAAGTATTATTATTTAGATTTAATTTTGATATCTACCCAATTCACCCCCTTCTTGGGTAGCTTACTGGGCCAACAAGTTTAAATCTGATGAGATCTGGCTGGGAGAATGATTCTCGAGTTGAATTGAGTGCAATTGGCTTATGCTCTTGAGATTGGATTAAGGATTTGAGATTGGATTTCTTTAACAGGGTTTCTGATTTGAGGATTGTTGCTATTTGTTCTTGGCCGGGATCTAGGAGGATTTCGCTGAAATTGTGATGATGAAACTGAGATGAAAATGGAGACGGAGACACAAAGAAAACGATGAAAATTTTCCCTTGCAATTTGACGTGATTTTCTAATTCAAATTGATTTTTCTAAGGTTTGTATTAATTTGATTATTTTGAATGGAATTTAGGATTCATTTGATTGAATTGATTTGGTTTGTATTGATAAATATCAAACATATGAATGTAGGAGAAAGAAATTATTAATTTGAATTAAAAAAATAAAGTGTAATACAATCTCGTGTTGAATAAGGCAGTGAAAGTAGAATATAATACGAGTCTGTGTTATATTTAACATGAGCTCGTGTTATATTTAACTCGAGGGATAAAATCGTTAAAAAAAGACAAAAAAATTATATTGTAATATATTTTTTAAAAAGACAAAAAAAACTATTTTTCAAATTCGATAATATTGAATAGTAACTTGGTAACTGCCCCTAACGACGAATGATAACCTGATCGGCCCTTGCTTCTAACGGAATCTACCCTAATATTCCGGCCTTGTAAATCCATCTTGTTGGACTCCGGCCATTTTGTCCGTTTCCCATTTGGACGTGTTGCACTGAAATAGAAATTCCTGCTGTTATGCTTAAAGATGTTGTATAATCAATTATTGTAAGATTCCAATGTACAACTATCTGGTGGAACTTACGGCGGGAGTAGACTCCTTTTGTTTTGATTGCCTGAGATATTGAGAGAGCCCGAGTGAAGGAGTGATCGGCAGAGGTCAAATCGAAGCGAGGACCGCATATAACAGGCGGAGAAGCTGCTACGTGAAAGATTCAAGCCGACGATAAATTTAAGCGCTATTTCAAAGAAATTTCAGGAATTTCGATAATTTCTTGATAATGCTTTTCCATTATTTGTGGAATTGCAATCATAATTCAGGTATGTTTGAACCTAATTCTTCAGCTTTGTTTTTATAGCTGTAACTTTGCAAATATCTCATGAATTACTCTTAGTCCTTGGGAAAATACCTATGTAGTCAGTACTTTTTTCCTTCCAAATTCGCATCTTCCTTCTCCTTGTTCATAAGAGCTAAAATTTTGCATCCTCAATATGAAAATATGCAAAATACATCCTTCTTTGCTAATTCCCCTGGATTGCCTTTATATATATATATATATATTGAAATGAGTAGGCAATTCAGCAGTTGAAGACAAAGGCATATTTGGATTTATATTCCATTGGACATGCTGTAAGATGGATAATTCACTAGAGAGGAAAAGTAGATTAGCTATATTATTGATTGGAAGAGAAATGTAAAGAAACTTGAAAGTAGTCTTAATTAGAACTTTTATATCAGAAAAAAAAGGTATGCGCATGCGCGCAGACACATATATTAGGAGTAATCCATGCTAGGCACCCGTTTCTATGAGAAAATCAAAATTATTATGACTTCGATTGGTACCGTTGAAACTGGGCAGCACTATTCGCAATCAAATTATCAACTAATCACATCATCAACTAATACACTCCTTTTGTCTCTTTTCACTTTATGTCAAATTAGCCAAAGTGGATGTTAAGTTTAGAATTAAATCTCATATCCCAGTGATACTATTTTTTTAAAATATCACAAAATCAACATCTACTATCCCTTTTTTTTTTCTTTATTATTTATTTGTTATTTATTGTGAGATCTCACATCGAAAGTATTAGAAAAAGATTGTCTGATATATAAAGTATCATGTTGGGTACTACTGGTACCTTGACTTAAGCATTTTGGGCCACGTAGAATCGGTCCAATGTTACTAGGCTAGTGGGTCGCATATGGCAGTGTTTTAAATGGTATCAGAGCCAACCTTGGTTTGGAAACGGCACATTAATGGTGTTGATAAAGGAGTAAAGGCTCTAGAGAGGGGTAGAGGCCCCGGGGATGCTGAATTGACATATCATATTTTTCCACAAAAGGTTCTTCATTTCATTTTCACCTATTGTAGCAAATCCATTTGCTTTCACTCACTTAGTAAAATAATCAATAATTATTTAGACATATCTCTTATTCCCCCAAGCTGGGGTAAAGGCCCTAAAACAGCCATACCCCATTGTGCAAAAGGACATAGGCTTTGTGATGGGGACCTAGTTCTATGTTGGGACCCGAATATCTCGGGCAAACTTTTGACACTTGTCACATTTTCCCACATTGTCTAGTGCATCTCTCCTCATTGTGGGTCAATAATACCCTATTGTGAGTTCCTCGTGGGCCAACGTCTGCCTTGATTGGTGCAGATACATTCATGGATCTCCTTGAACACGTGGCTAGCTTCTTTGAATGATTTGCGGACTGTGGTACGTTTTCCCATCCATAATCAAAAATACTTCTCCACTTTGTATAGAAGCTTTCTGGTAGCCTCTTTATTTGCTGGCAAAGTTCCCTCCGTTAAATATTTTATGAAAGGGGTTCTCCAATTCTCCTCTGCTCCTAATTGTTCCACATCAGGGCATAGATTAGTTGAAGCTGCAACCGAGGGATAATCCTGGAACTCCACCAAATCAGTACTGGATTCGGCCTAGCTAGCTGGCTCCAATACATACAGAGCATCAACTCGGTTATTTTCAGTTCTCAGGATTGCCTTCAATTCATATGTATCGAATGAGGACATTGGCTCCTTTACTTGTTGTACGTAGAGCTGTAAGCACCTTTTATTAACTGTGAAATCACCACTAATCTGGTTCACGACTTAGAATTAGACCTGATCAAGACGTGTTGTGCTCCTAAAGACTTTGCGAGGTTTAGCTCAATTTTCATTGCTTCATATTTAGCCTTGTTGTTGGAAGTATTGAACCCGAACTAAACTGCTCGTTCGATCCGTTCTTTATCTGGAGTTTCAATAACCACTCCAACTCTGCATCCCTGAGAATTTGTAGCACCATCTACCCATATATTCCATTGGCTGTGTGTAGGTTTGGACGATTCTCCGTCTTCATGAACTCCCTCCTAAGTTAAGGTGAGCTCGATTAGAAAATCCGTCAATGCTTGTCCTTTTCAGAGTTGTTCTTGGCTTGAACGGAATGAAAAATTCTTCTATCTCAATAACACACTTTATTAGTCTCCCCGACGCATTTGGTCATGACCGCCCTTAATGGATATGAGGTCATCACATAGATCACTGGCATTTCCTGAGTTTATGAGCTGATACCACCACAAAGCCAGCTTCTCCATATAAGTGTACCTTGTTTCCGCGGAGGCCAAGGACTTGCTAATATAAAAGATTGGTTGCTGAACCTTCTGCTCATCCCTTGCAAGGACCACACTGATAGCATGAGTGAATACTACCAAATACAAAAATAGTTCCTCTCCTGGTTCAACCCTCGATAGCATATAAATCGAAGAGAGAGAGAAAGAGACTTTTATTGAATGGAAGGCTCGATCACAATCTGGAGTCCAATGAAAATTCCGATTCCCTCTCAAAAGCTTAAAGAATGGAGCATACTTATTCGTAAACTTCGACATGAACCTGTTGAGTACTGCAAGTCTCCTTGCCAAAACTGTAGTTCCCTAATGCTGGTGGGTGACTTCAACCTTTTGACTACATCTATCTTCTTCGGATTAGCTCTGATGTTGAACTGATCCACAATGTAGCCCAAAACTTGCCCAAGGTCCAAAACGTGCATTTTTTTGGGGTTCAGCTTCATGCGATACTCTCTTAGGATCTGAAATGTTGCCTTCAGATGTACAAAGTAATCACTCTTCTTGGCACTCTTAACCAACATATGATCGAAATAATCTTCCATAGTCTTGCTGATATGTTTTCAAAATATTCCTTTCACCAAACGTTGGTAATTTGCTCTAGCATTTCGTAAATCGAATGACATGGTGTAGCAGTAAGTTCTTCTTGGGGTGATAAAATCCATATACTCTTCATCCAGTGGGGCATTCTTGATCTGATTATAGCTAGAATAGGCATACACGAGGCTTAGAAGCTGGTGACCGGAGGCTGCATCTACCATCTGATCAATCTTGCGCATTGGGTAATGATCCTTGGGCCAGGCTTGATTTAGGTTAGTGAAATCCACACACATTCTCCACTTGTCATTTTTTTTTCAACTAGCATTGGGTTGGCTAGCCACTTTGGTTATGTGACTTTTTAATGTGGCCAATCCGAAGCAAATGCCTCACCTCTTCTTCAATCGCTTATTATTTGTCAAGACCAATCCGTGACCTTGGTAATCCTGGCGTCGTCCTTCCCCGCCGTTATGGACAATATGATCTTTCCTTTTGGTGAATGAAACTCTCTGTTGAACCCCATCATTACGCTTTGAGTGGAGTTGACGTCAGAAATGGGAACTCCCATCTGTCTTTGCACATTCTCGAAAATGATGTTCGCTGAACTCCCCTTGTCTATTAGGATTCTTCGGACTTGGAAACTGGATATCTACAAAGTGATGACCAAAGCACCATTGTGTGGGAATGAGACTCCTTTGAGATCACTGTTGTCAAAGGTTAGGAGCAGATCTGCATTGGGGGTGACAACGAACACCTCTGCGTAGTCACGTTCTATTGCAACCTTTCTAGCTTCTATCTTGCAGGCTCGATTAGACTCCCTAGTTAGCACACTAGTATTGTGGATCATGTAGATGATGTCACAAGGCCTATCAATGTTATCTTCTCTTCTTCTTTTCTCTCAATCATTATTATCGCTGTCTTTCTCTTCCCGCTTTCTTTCTTTTGGTTGATCTTGAAGGTAAGTTCTGAGGTGGCCTCTTTCTAGCAACCTCTTGATCTCAAACTTCAAATGTCTGTAGTCATTAGTATCGTGACCGTGGTACCAATGGAAGTCGCAATACTTTCATTTATCTTTTCGCTGGGGATCAGTGGCGATCTTCGGTGGCTAGATCACCTTATCTGATGACTTGATCTTGTCGAGGATTCATGAATAGGAACTTTTAGCTTGGGAAGAGCCAGATCTGAATACTGCTAAGTACGACTCTCCCCTTCCTTGGACATATTCTTGTAGTAGTCTTGGGTGCCTCCCTTTGACTTCCTTTCATCCTTCCCATTCTTACCTTGGTTGTCTTTGTTGGCGGTTCTTCCTTTGCGAGTTGACTTCACTTTGTCCAACTTTATTTGAGGTTTAGCTCGTTCTATCAATTCTGTCATTTTGCGAGGCGTGTGCTTCGTGATGGAGTCTTGGAAACGGCCTTGCCTTAGGCCTGAAGTGATAGTATGATCAAATTGGTTCCACATCCTTCAATACAGGTCAGTTCTTCGTTGTATCGAGTAACGTATTGTCTCAAAGATTCTCCTTTTTCCTAGTGGAGTGCTAGCAAGTAGTTTGTTCATTTCTTCAATCGTTGGCAAGTGATGAAACTGTTGATGAACTACTTCCCTGGTTTGAAGAATGACAAGATCGACTGGGGTGGCAACCCATGCAACCACTCTAAAGTTGAACCTTCAAGTGGTCGCAAAGGCTTTTCAAGGGACCGAATTGCCAGCACCGTAAAGAGTCCTCATATGCCTAAAGTGGCGGATATGATCCGTAGGGTAAGATTTTCCTTTGCACCTGTCCAATTTGGTTGGATCAAACTTGTAGGGGAACGTTTCCTATAGCATATTGTTGTAAACGAAGGTTCGGTCGACGGATATCCAAGTCATTTAATGGAGGTCCTTTCCACTCATTCGCCACCTTCTTCCGGCATCGGAGGTCTTTTTGTTTCCCAGATGCAATGGATTCCAATTGATCCTCCATCTTGAGATCATCGTGAACGGGGTCTCGTTACGCCTTCTTCTTAGTATGCTAGGAGATCTGATCGTCTTGTTGATCCTTCTTTGAGTTCTCCTTCCGCTGCTGGGGTCTCGGTGGGGCCTCCGGAGTGTCGGTTTCTTTATCTTGGCAATCCTCTAATGTGACTTCCTTGGGTTGTTGTTTTTGTGCCTCTACCATTTATTCTACCAGGGTCTGAAGTTCCTTGATTTGTTAATTCTTTGAGGCAATTTCTTCTTCAGCTTGGCGGTCTCATGCTAGACCACCGTTCAAATTGTCCATCACCATGCCCTTGTTTGTTTCACTTCCTGATCTTAGCTGGGGCATTAAGCAACTTGGAGCTTGTTGTTCCCTTCTCACAGATGGCGCCGAATGATATAACCAGAAATCTACATTCCTCAGTAACACAATACGAACACCTGCAACAACTGTTAAGTTAGGGACACTGGTGTGGTGTTGGCCAAAGACCTCTTACAACGTGAAATGAGTTAATATATTCTGAATGAGAAAAGGTATATATTTTCTATTCACTAATGAAGCATATTTATACTAAATTCATACCTGATTTTTCCCTGGACTTGGGGTGGATTTGGCCTAGATTCTTATGTAGTATCTTAACTAATTTAGATTGGTTTGCCAGATAGACTTAGCCCATGGTGGGCCCGTTGCTGCACAAACAATCCCTTGTGGACCCTAAAACTACTCAGCTAACTCTGAAAGCTTAACTCATGGCCCAAAATCTTATTGCACCATAACCGAATGCAGGCCCATCTCCTTTTCTGAGCCCACTCTTCACGTTCCTTGTGTTAAAGGCTTCATTGGTGGGAATCCTCCCCCATCAGTGTTAGATCATGCTAGTCCATAAGATTCAGTTCTCTTGTGGCTGTAGGTAAGGTGATGAATGTATTACGAGATTAGACTTTCCATTTCAAGAACAATGAATTAGATCAAGGTAACTAATTGGGGATTTCTTCATAGAATGTTAATAAACACAAAAGTGGACTTCAGTATGTATTTGATGTCAATATGGGGTAAATGTGATTCATTCAGAGATCGGAATGCAAGTTCATTACTGATTAGCATATGGGTAGGTCTTTGTTAGGTGAAACAATGGTATGAATTATTCAGCAATAAGAGAGATTTTCCGGAAGCTTCTTGTTTGATTCAGCAATAAGAGAGATTTTCCGGAAGCTTCTTGTTTGATTCCAATTATACCTACAGTCTTAGTTGTAAATTCCTAGTTATTTTTCTTTATGAGGTTAGATTTGGAAGTGTTTGCTTACTTTGTTGAGGCTTTCCTTAACTTTGTTTTGACATGAGAGGGATTTCGTGTGGGTCTAGCAGATGTATGTCATGAACCTGTTATTAAGGATGCAAATGCTCTCCCACTAGTCTCTCATTTTTCTTGAAAAGAAACATGAAAAAGAAAATATAACTATGGTGGAATATGTTTTTTTTTTTAACTGGCAAATTTCATTTTTCCAACGGACAAGAATGTAAAAAAGGGGCTTTAAAACCACAAAGAAGTTACACTCCATGTAGCATATGGTTCCCCCACCAAAATATAAAGGATGTCTATAACAAAGCCATGCAATGGGACTGAAAATAAAAAGCCAGACAACCCCAAATACAATTAAGCACCCAAATACCCAGCAACGCCAACAACTGTCTGTCATCCCCAACAACAATAATGTTGAAGACTGAAACAGATTAACGACAAAGACAATAAAATTTGGTTGAATTCTGTTGCAAACTGTGATTATTGTGGTTATATAATTATGGATTATTTATTAAATAATCAAAACTTCTCATGCCATACTATCTTAGAGGTTGAATTCTCAGTGTTGGTTCAATTGAATAACCATCAGTAACATTTGAGTCGAGGAACAGAAAACATTTCACCCTTTGGGCTCTAGGTTCTAAATGTCAACTCTTCAAATGCACCTTTCCCGTCTCTTCAAATAGCCTAGTATACTTTCCCACATTCGGATGTACTTGATATTGAGAGGTTCATTATAGTTTTGTATTTGTTCCCCCCCCCCCCCCCCCTCTTCTTTTAGTTAGTTTTATATATACTTTCAGTGATGCTTTGGTTTGTTGTCTACAGATAAATGAGTTATGAATCAAATAAAGGGTGTTCCTAGTTCTTTAGTTTGGTGCAACACTGTGTTCCATCATCAGCCACTGGATACTGGAGTCGACACAATGGATCCAAATGGCGTAGGCAACAATAACACCAGTATGGCCTCCAAGCAGCGGTTGCGTTGGACGCACGAGCTTCATGAACGATTTATTGACGCTGTAGCGCAACTGGGTGGTCCAGATCGTGAGTTATTTAGCCTTCATTCCCCCCCCCCCCCCCCCCCCCCCCCAAAAAAAAAAAAAAAAAAAAAAAAACCACAAAAAAAACTCATGGAAAAACATAAACGGAAACAATGAAAAAGAGAAACGAAAGAATGACACTTCCACTTTTTGTACAACTACTTTTTTAAGTGTTCATGTGACCATCGAAGAACTTGAAATACCATCTAAAGCTCCTCTTTGCATTTGAGATCAGGGAACACCTAAGAGTTGTGTGTGTGAGGAAAATTCATACATTCTACATTGTGTCCTACAGGATTTTGTTTTTAACCAAATACATATTCATAAGTTCAACGATTCTTGATCGTTTTGTATAAAAGATGAAAAATTATTAGATGTTTGAAATAATTGAATTTTGGGTATAACATAAGCATGCACAAACAAGTATAATGAAAATAAAAGAATATAGTTAAAGGATAATTTTGTGTTACTTTGAGGCTATTCTCCCTTGATTATATAGTCCAACATTAGGCTAAGCATGGAAGGGAATCACCCCAAATGAATAGGCGAATAATTGGAATAAAAAGGAAACTACCAAATTGGTCAACCCAGCCTAAATACTAAATAATAAATAATACATTAAAGTAAATATTCCAACACTCCCCTCAAGCTAAGGCGAAGATGTTTTGGAGCCCCATGTGACGTTCCTTACTACTTAGCAACCATACCTGGTAATTTTCGAAGTATGGAAGGTAAGACATATGTATATAAGGCTAGGGGAAGAGGGAAATCTTGGAGGCTCCCAAGTTTCTAGAGAATTCTAGAGTGCTGTAGAGAATTCTAGAGCTTCCTAGATAAGTCCACATTCCTCCATAGTTTTCCACACAATTCCAAGTCTAGAATGTTTTTTAAAATATTTAGTAGAATGCTGTAGAGAATCATTTGTAACTGTCGGATCGAAACGATCTCAACCGTCCATTGTAAGGCCAAAGGCAGTAAAGGAAAAGGGGGCTCATTTGCTCCTCACTAAATCTTGGGATCAAATACAAAACTAAACATTCTCCCTAACTCTTGCTTAGCTTTACTTAGCTTCCTTAGCTTTCTTCCTTCCAAAAGGTAGCTAGTTGGGTTATTAGTAAGGTTTACTTAGCACTTTCAAGGGGTTGGAATAAAGGCTAATTGCTGCACGGTACTTCAAAGAAACTAGCGGTTGGAATAAAGGTTCACTGTTGCACAGTACTTCAGAAACTAAGTTTGTGACACCCAACTTGACAAGAGTTGACTTAAGATGAAATGGGCCAGTAGATTTGGTAAACATATTGGCGACATGCTTGGAGGATGAAACAAAACGGAGTGTGATAACTCTGAGCAAATTTTTTATTGAATAAAATGAATATCGACTTCGATGGGCTTTGTTCTCTTGTGAAGGACTAAGTCAAAGGATAGCATGATGGAGAATTTATTGTCGCACAAAAATGTAGATGAGAACGTCATGGGAAATCCCAATTCAGTCAGAAGGGAGCGAAGCCGAAAGAGTTCACATGTTCCTTGGGCTATAACGCAATACTCGGTTTCAGTGGAGGATCGGGATACGACTATTTGTTTCTTGCATTTCCACGAGATGAGATGACTAACACAGAGGGTACACTGTTCTAAGGTAGAACCTCTATCACTATTTGACCCTGCATTATTGACGTTTGTAAAAAAGGAGAGTCCTTCCTGTGCACCTCTTGTATAGAAGAGATTAAGGCTAGGACAAGTTTTGAGGTACCAGAGGATGTGATAGACTGTATCCATATGAGAAGTGCGAGGTAAGTGCATAAACTGGCTTACAACATTCACGACATATGTAAGACCCCCTCCTGTTGGTTAAGTAGATGAGACGACCTTCAAGTCTCTGATATACCGTTGGTATTGGTAATGGTTCCTCTGATTCAGCTGTCAACTTAAGGTTTGGGTCCTTTGGGGTATAGGCAGGTTTGCATCCGAGCACTTGTGTCCTGAAGTAAATTGAGAGCATAATACTTTTGCTGAGACTGGCGAGATCGAGCAACATTAATCCCAAGAAAGTATCGAAGAAGATCTAAATCCTTAATGTTGAAGATTTTTTCGAGATTACTATTTACCCTAACAATACCTGACGCTTCATGTCTAATAATGATGATGTCATCCACATAAACTGAGATAATGATGCATTGACCCTGAAGTAAATTGAGAGCATAATACTTTTGCTGAGACTGGCGAGATCGAGCAACATTAATCCCAAGAAAGTATCGAAGAAGATCTAAATCCTTAATGTTGAAGATTTTTTCGAGATTACTATTTACCCTAACAATACCTGACGCTTCATGTCTAATAATGATGATGTCATCCACATAAACTGAGATAATGATGCATTGACCCTGAGGATGATGACAGATGATGCATGTATGATCTGAGTGACATTAGGTAAATCCCATGGTAAAGATTACATCTCTGAAAGGACTGAACCAAGCCCATAGGGATTGCTTAAATCTGTATAATTAGGGCTTAATGTTCTGATGATGATAAACCGGATGTGGAAGTATTTTCTCTAGTGGTGTTACGCAAGACGCATGAACATGTTTTAGTAACGGAGGGAAGGGTAGCATTGGTAAGGATTTGAGATTGGACGTGCTCAAATTCCGAGTGTAAGCCTGCTAAAAAATTTATAACTGCTATCGGTTCATGTTACTTCTGCATTTCTTGCACATTATTAGTCATTGGAAGGATTGTATTTCTCTCCTCATGAAGCCTATTAAGCGTAGCAAAGTAGTCCGTAACGGATTGCGTTGCTTGATGGAGTTGGAAATACTCGACAAATAAATCATACATCCGAGTAAGGTTAATGGAATATAATACACGAAAATATTCTCAAATGGCTTTATACGTATCCAAATGAGTCTACATATCTTTAATCTAAGGCTCCATCGAGTTCCACAACAAAGATACAATCTGGGCATCAGCTTGAACTCACTCTTCACCCTTCTTATCATCTGAGGTTGGGGCGGATTCAGTGAGGTGACGACATTTCCCTTATTTGGAAAGGACAACTTTCACAACTTTGGAACATTTTGAGTCATTGGTCCCATTCAACTTGCGTGTTGTTAACAATTGAGGTGATATGGTTGACATTAGTGTCTTGCTAAACGAAGGAGACAGTATGCACCAATACAACAACTATCTTGAATAAACAATTAAGGTCAAAGGAAACGAACAAAGGAAGAATCCCATATGCTAACTATATTAAATTAATAAAACATGTGATAAAGGAAACAAACAATAAAAGGAAACAAAAGATTTAGGACATTAAATAAGACAATTCTTTTTTTCTCCGATTCTTAATAAATAATAATAGGGTGAAACACAAAAAAAAAAAAAAAAAAGGAAAGAAGGGAGAGAAAATGAGCTTTGTGCAGTTTACATGAGAAGTCACGACACCGGCGACGTCGCTAGGTTGGCTGGACAGCGGCAACTGCGATGGCGCAAGGTAGGCTGGACAGTGGCAAAGTCATGGAAGGCAGTAGCAGGGTAAAAGACAACGACGGTTGAGATCTGGGACTACAACAGCTAGGGCGCCAACTTGGTTGACGGTGAAGATCTAAGGCAACACAATAGATAGGGCAATGGAGTCTGAGATCTGTCTGCATTTGTTTCCTTTTTTTTTTTTCCCAAAGAATATATAAAATAAAACTTATGGGTCTAATTTCCAGTCGGTGCCTGCTTTGGATACCATGTTGAAGTAATGAAAGAAAAGAAAAAAATGAGAAGACTTAATTATTTTGTCAGCATCTCCCTCTATTTAATTAGAAATAATAAAACAATACAAAAATCCTATGCAATACAGGAATGACTGAAATACCTTTTAATAGGTAGGATAACTGGGAGGTATAGGATCAAAGACTATGGGAGATGGGGATAGACCTGATTGCGGAGAAGATGCTAGCAAGGGAGTTGAAGCACTTGGACAACGGAAGTAGACTTGTAATGTGGTGGAAGGAGAGGCTGGAGACAAGGACTTACTACATGAAGGTGCAGTGGTTGGCGAGGTATGTCCAGTATAGGGATTGGATGCAAAAGCAAAGGAGCGTCCTCCGTTGAAGGGTTCTCTGTGGAGAATTTTTCCTCAGACTTAGCCAGATAAGTGCCTAAGTAGAAGAGGACAATTTCTAGGAAGGTGACATACATAGAGTGGTAGAAGTGGCGAGCAATAGGATCATAGCACCTATATCCTTTGAACATGGAAGAGTACCATAAGGAGACTCATCAGATAGCCTTATAATCTAGTTTGGTATGGGTAGGACTATGATTTTTGACGAAATAAGTGCACCCAAAGACTCGTGGTAGGATAGGGAAGAGAGTAGTGTTGGGATGGAGAATATGTAGGGGTGCTTAGCCTTGTAGAACACAACTAGGGGTTCGGTTTATGCAATATGTAGCAATAAAAATGATCATGTGCCCAAAAGGTTTAGGAACACTCATACAGTGCTAGAGGCATCAAACTACTGACATAATATGATGGTTCTTTTGTTCCGTCAAACCATTTTGTTTAGGTGTATAAGGGCAAGTAAGTTGCTGAAAATGCCTTCTGTGTTGAGCTCAGACCGAAATTTATTAGTTAAGTCTTGTCAACCATTGTCGGACCTAATATTGCGTACAACTGTGTGGTATTGAGTTTATATTATATTAAATTGAATAATCAATATTCTTATTTTTCTAATTGTATAGTGAGACTACATATAGGAGTAATTAGTAATAAAATAAGGAAACTAACTAATGACTAATAATAACTTTCTTAATCTACATATTTGACTTTCCTTATATACAAATAATAATATCAAATATTCCAGCACTCTCCCTCAAGCTGGTATGAAGATATCTTTCATTGTCAGCTTGCATACTAGATAGTCGAATCCCTTATTTGGTAATCCTTTAGTTAGAATGTCTGCGATCTGTTCGGTAGTCAGTACATATGGCATACATATTGTCCACTCTCGATCTTTTCCTTGATAAAATGCTTGTCCACTTCCACATGTTTTGTCTGATCATGTAGCATCGGATTGTGAGCAATTGCAATAGCTGATTTGTTATTACAGTAGACTTTTATAGGTGTTGAATTGGACATCTTCAACTCTTCTAGTAATCTGTTGATCCATAATACTTCACAGATGCCGTGAGCCACTGATCTGTACTCCGCTTCTACGCTACTTCTAGTTACGACATTTTGTTTTTTTCTCCGCCATGTGACAAGGATCTCACCAACAAAGGTGCAATAACCGGAGGTCGATCTTCTGTCTGTGACGCTCCCAGCCTAGTCTGCATCGGTATATACCTCTACCAGTTGGTGGCCACGTTTCTTATACAAAATTCCCTTTCCGGGTGTACCCTTAAAGTACTTTAGAATTCTATGGGCAACTTCGAAGTGTTCTTGTCACGGTGAGTGCATAAATTGGCTGACCATGCTTACAACGAAAGCTATATCCGAACGGGTATGTGACTTCTTTAGCTTGCATACCTTTCCTTGTCCTATCTTTCTTTTAAAACCTGGTGGTAAACTCATAAACACTTCCTCCTTCAAGTCTCCATTTAGAAAGACATTTTTCACATCTAATTGTTGTAGTGGCCAATCAAAATTCACTGCTAGGGACAATAGAACCCGAATTGAGTTTATCTTAGCAACTGGAGCGAACGTTTTTTGTTAGTCTATCCCATATATCTGTGTGAATCCTTTAGCCCCGAGTCTTGCTTTGTACCGTTCTATGCTTCCATCTGCCTTACACTTGATGGTGAATACTCACTTGCACCCGACTATCTTTATATTTTTTGGTGAATTAATTATTTCCCACGTACCACTCCTAAGAGTATTCATCACTTCCAAAACTGTTAGCTTCCAACCTGAATCACCTAGTGCTATCTCAATATTCCTTGGAATAAACAGATTAGTAACTTTAGAAGTAAATGCTCAATATGGCTTGGAAAGTTTGGTGTAGGATACATATTTAGACATGGGGTGATTGGTGCATGTTCTGACTCCTTTCCTGATAGTTATAGGAATATTGAGATCTGAAGGAATATTAGAATGAGTAGGTTCATTAGGAGGTGGTAGAGAGATAGAATTACCTAGGTGAGAGGGTTTATTAGGAGATGGCAGGGAGATAGGATTACCTGGATCATTGCTTGGGGAGTCGGATTGATCTTGTGCTAGAACAGTAGGCTGGTCTGTATTCTTCTTTGTACCTCTCCGAGTATAAGTATAAACCTGCAACTCAGTACGCGATCGTGGTATTTCTTTATCTGTTTGTGAGGGAATTATGCTCGGTATTAGTGTACTAGTAGGGATCCCTTTTTGTTTTTTTAATATTTTCATCACTTGTTTTTGACTGATTTGGAGTAAAAATTTCTAAGACTGTGGTAGAGAGAGGATCATCAATGACCCTATCAGTGACCCACAAATTTTCTTCCATTAGATTCTCCCCCTAAAGGAGATTTTTGTTAAAAAAATGAACATTTTCCAAAAACGTGACATCCATACTAACATGATTTTTTTTTTGTTTGTGGATTGTAGCACTTATACCCTTTTTGATTTGGTGCATAACCTATGAAAACACATTTTTCTGCTCTAGTATTAAGTTTAGACTGAAATTGGGTGAGAAAATGAACGTAGGAGGTGTAGCCGAAAACTTTAAGAGGCAGGTCAGTTGAAATCCTAGAAGCTGAAAAATGTGTTTTGAAATTATCAAATGGTGTGGTGTAGTTTAGAATACGTGTAGGCATGTGATTGATTAAATATGCAGCTGTTAAAAGAGCTCGCCCCACAAGTATTTTAGAATATACATAGAAAACATGAGTGCACGTGTGACTTCGAGTAAGTGTTTATTTTTTCGTTCACCGATGCCATTTTGTTGTGGTGTGTCACGACATGTAGATTGATGTAAAATACCATTTGTTTTCAAAAAATTGCCTAAACGTTTGTTGAAATATTCTGTGCCATTATCTGTGCGAAGAATGACGGGTTTCATTTGAAATTGGTTTTCGAGCATAATGCAAAAATCTTTAAATAAAGTTTCTACTTCAGATTTTGCACTCATTAAGTATGTCCAACATAACCGTGTGTGATCATCAATAAATGTCACAAATCATCTTTTTTCGGATAGTATTATGATTTTTGGGGGACCTCATATATCGCTGTGAATTAGATAGAAATGTTTTGATGCACGATATGGTTTTGAAATATAAGAAGTATGTTGACTTTTTGCAAACAAATAACTTTCACGATGAAAAGATGAACAATCCACATTTTTAAATAAAGTCGGAAACAAATGTTTAAGATATTGAAAATTAGGATGTCCTAGTCTAAGGTGCCAAAGCATGATTTTATCACGAATAGACGTAGAACTCATACCAGTGGGGCCGTGAGTTGTTTTATTCTTTAAGGAGTTATCATCGAAGTAATAAAGGCCATCCACCATTCTAGCACTACCAATTGTCTTCTCCGAGCCCTAGTCCTGAAATAGACATCGAGATTCAGAAAACATAGCATAACAATTAGAATCTCGCAATAATTTACTTACAGATAAAAGATTACAAGTAAGCTTAGGAACGTGAATGGCCGTTTTTAGGTTAATGCTATTTGAGATTTTTATTTGGCCTTTTTCTGCAATAGGTGAGAAACTACCATCTGCAATCCTAATCCTTTTATTACCAGAACATGGTGAATAGGTATTGAAAAGGTGAAAGAAACTTATCATATGGTCAGAAGCACCTGAATCGATAATCCAAGGCACTGAGTTTAAGAAACAAGAAAAAACTCTAAAGTTGCTACCTGTTTGAGCTATAAGGAAGCATTAGGAGTACCGAATGATAGATTGACAGTCAGTAGTTTCAGAAGTTGATCAATCTGTTCTTTGTTGAATGGAGTGGTCGCAGTTTCATGTACGGAAGGATATGGTCGGTTAGATTTTTCTCCCGACTTGTTGCTTTTCAAATTGGCTGGTTTTCCATGGATTTTTCAGCATGTTTCCCGTGTATGACAGGGCTTGTTGCAGTAGTTGCATTGTTGGAATTTTCGATATATTATTATTATTTGTATATAGGGAAAGTCAAATATGTAGATTAAGAAAATTATTATTAATCATTAGTTAGTTTTCTTATTTTATTCCTAATTTCTCCTATATGTAGTCTCATTTGTATAATTAGAAAAATAATACAATTGATTATTCAATTCAATTTGGTATTAGAGCTAAGGTAATGGATCTCTCTTTCCCTTGTAGTCAAATAATCCGTTCAAGCCGGGGGTGCACATTTCTCATCATTCCCTTGTAGTCAAATCATTCGTGCAAACCGAGAATTGTGCTTAAGGGCGGGTGTTAGATTTCTGTCCCATATCGACTGTTTGAGAGTTTCTAAACCATTATATAAATCAAATGAGTTACTCCACTTAGCACCATATGGTTTAAGTTGGAACCTCCTAACATGGTATCAAAGCACCATATGGTTATGTGCCAAATAAAAAGGGGTATAAGTGTTACAATCCACAAATAAAAAAAATTCATATTAGTATGGATGTCACGTTTTTGGAAAATGTTTATTTCTTTGATAAAAATCTCCTTTAGGGGAAGAATCTAATGGAATGAAATTTTTGGGTCACTGATGATCCTCTCCTTATCATAATCTTAGAAACTTTTACTACAAATCAGTAAAAAACAAGTGATGAAAATATTGAAAAACAAAAAGGGATCCCTACTAGTACACTAGTACCAAGCATAATTCCCTCACGAACAGATGAAAAAATATCTCGATCACGTACTGAGTTGCGGGTTTATACTCGGAGAAGTACAGAGAAGAATACAGATCAACCTATTGTTCTAGCACAAGGTCAATCCGACTCCCCAAGCAATGATCTAGGTAATCCTATCTCTCTGCTATCTCCTAATGAACCTTCTCACACAAGTAATCCTATCTCTTTATCACCTCTTAGTGAACCTTCTCATTCCAGTATTCCTTCAGATTTCAATATTCCTATAGCCATCAGGAGAGGAGTCAGAACCTGCACCAATTACTCCATATCTAGATATGTATCCTACACAAAACTTTCCAAATCTTATAGAGCCTTTACTTCTAAAGTTACTAATTTGTTTATTCCAAGGAACATTGAAGAAGCACTAGGTGATCCAAGCTGGAAGTTAGCAGTTTTGGAAGAGATGAATGCTCTTAAAAGGAGTGGTACGTGGGAAATAATTGATTTGCCAAAAGATACAAAGATAGTCGGGTGCAAGCGAGTATTCACAGTCAAGTGTAAGGCAGATGGAAGCATAGAACGGTACAAAACTTGGCTCGTGGCAAAAGGATTCACACAAACATATGGGATAGACTACTAAGAATCGTTTGCTCCAGTTACTAAGATAAACTCGATTCGAGTTCTATTGTCCCTAGCAGTGAATTTTGATTAGCCACTACACCAATTAGATGTGAAAAATACCTTTCTAAATGGAGATTTGGAGGAGGAAGTGTTCATGAGTTTACCACCAGGCTTTGAAAAAAGGATAGGACAAGGAAATGTGTGCAAGCTAAAGAAGTCACTATACGGCCTAAAACAGTCTCCTAGAGCGTGGTTTGAACACTTTGGAATCACTTTAAAAGGTCATGGTTATCAATAAAGCCAAACATATCATATTATGTTCTATAAACACTCAACTGATGGTAAGATTGCCATTTTAATTGTCTATGTAAATGATATCATCTTAACAGGAAGTGATAGTGACGAGTTGGGAAGACTTAAATGAAAACTTGCTAATAATTTTGAAATCAAAGACTTAGGTCCATTGAAGTTTTTTCCTGGAATGGAATTTGCTAGATCAAAGGGAGGTATATTTGTGAGTCAAAAAAAGTATGTACTCGACCTACTGAATGAAACATGACTACTCGGGTATAAAGCTGCGGAAACTCCAAGTGAACCAAATGAGAAGTTACAATCGGTCAAACCTAAAGTAATGATAAATCGAGAACAATATCAAAGACTAATGGGACGGTTAATCTACTTATCACATACCCGTCAGATATAACTTTTGTCGTAAGCATGGTCAGCAATTTATGCACTCACCGGGACAAAAACACTTCGAAGCTGTCTATAGAATCCTACGGTACTTAAAGGGTACACCTGGAAAAGGAATTTTGTATAAGAAATGTGGTCACCAATTGATAGAAGTATATACTGATGCAGATTGGGCTGAGAGCGTCACGGATAGGAGATCAACCTCCGGTTAGTGCACCTTTGTTGGTGGGAACCTTGTCATATGGCGGAGCAAGAAACAAAATGTCGTAGCTAGAAGTAGCGCAGAAGCGGAATACAAATCAGTGGCTCACGGCATCTGTAAAGTGTTATGGATTAACAAATTACTAAAAGAGTTGAAGATGTCTAATTCAGCACCTATGAAGGTCTTCTGTGATAACAAATCAACCATTGCAATTGTTCACAATTCGGTGCTACATGATCGGACAAAACATGTGGAAGTGGACAAACATTTCATCAAGGAAAAGATTGAGAGTGAACAAATATGTATTCCATATGTACCGACTACCGAACAGATCGTAGACATTCTAACAAAAGGATTACCAAAGAAGAGATTCGACCATTTAATATGCAAGCTGACAATGAAAGATATCTTCATATCAGTTTGAGGGGGAGTGTTGGAATATTCAATATATTATTATTATTTATATATAGGAAAAATCAAATATGTAGATTAGGAAAATTATTATTGATCATTAGTTAGTTTCTTTATTTTATTCCTAATTTCTCCTATATGTAATCTCATTTGTACAATTAGAAAATAATACAATTGATTATTCAATTAAATTTGCACCATATACGAGGGTGTTCTTCTGCTCGGTGTTGAAACCTGTTGGAACTTGGGGTGAATTCCGAGGTAACGTCGGACATGGTGAAGACAAGGGAAAATATCGTCAGAGGCTGAGAATCGTCGGGTTGACCTTCAACGAATTAAGTTCGCGAGACAAAGGCCTGAACTGCGATCGATTTCTTCTGCTTCACTGCGATCGATTTCTTCTGCATCACTGCGATTGATTTCTTCTGCTTTACTGCGATTGATCGATTTCCGGTTGTGAGAAGGCCGTCGACGTTCGTCGTCAGCTGTAAGGGCTCGTCGTCGGCTGTGGTGGCCGGTGAAGCTTTGGTTTCGGCAGCTATGGTGGTCGGCGTCGTTTGTTATCGGTTGTAAGAAGGCCGTTGACGTTCCTCGTCGGCTGTAAAGTGCTCGTCGTCAGCCTTAAGAGGCCTGTGAAGCTTCGTTGGCTGTAAAGAGGCCGCGGTGAAGTCTTCGTCGGCTATTAGGGTTCTGGCGAGTGCTATCAGCGGTTGTAGGGGACTGACGAGGCTTCGTCGTCAGTTGTAGAGGGCCAGCGAGTGTTCGTCGGCAATTGTAGGGGACCGACGAGGCTTCGTCGTCGGTTGTAGAGGGCTGACGAGTGTTCGTCGAACGTTGACATCGACTGTAAAGGGGCCGGCGGCTGTAACGTTAACGTTGGCTGTAAGGGAAAAAGAGGGTTCTGGTGCTAGGGTTTAGTCTAGCTCTGATACCATATTGAATTGAATAATCAATATTCTTATTTTTCTAATTGTACAATGAGACTACATATAGGCGTAATTAGAAATAAAATAAGGAAACTAACTAATAACTAATAATAATTTTCCTAATCTACATATTTGACTTTCCCTATATATAAATAATTATATCAATAATATCAAATATTCAAAATGGGTGAAGATTTCAGACTTTCTTTTCATTAGGTATATCCAACTGGAACGACTATAGTCATTTATGAATGTGATGTAGTAACGGTGATGATATATGGCCTTAATAGGAGAGGGGCCCCAGACATCAGAATGGATAAGGTCAAAGGCACTGGGGGCACGATACATACAAGGAATATATGAAATGCGAGTATGTTTTGGCAATTCACACAACACAAATTTAAAATTGAAATTCTTGCAAGCGCTGTTTAGAGATGGAAATAACAAACATAAGTATTTAAAATTTGCATGTCCTAAACGGGCATTGCCACAAATCTATAATTTTAAAAGAAAAAACAGATGAATCAAAAGCTGGTAAATTGAAGCTTGAAGGAATTGATGACGAAGGTGGATCTCTAAAGTTGTAGAGTCCATCGTGCTCCTATCCTATCAAAAATCTTCCTCATAGAAACAATGGTCGGGTAAGAAAACAACAACACAATTAAGATTCTTAACAAGATTACTAATAGATAATAGATTATAGGAAAACTTAGGGACATAGTAAACAAAACGAAGAGTGATATAAGAGGATAAACACGAATCTCTCTGATATTGAAGAGGAAATGAGGTTTTATCGGCAATAAGAAAGCAACTGGTTATTGAAAGTGGCAAGAGATGTAAAAGTTGATAGCTCACTAGTAATGTTGTTATTGGCACTAGAATCCAGAATCTAAGTTGGTTGTCCTGACTTACCATGAAGAGCAATAGGAGTCTCTATAGCAAAAATCATTGCGGTTCCAAAAGATAATGTCAGACTAAAGTGCAGCTATAGCTAAGCTATTTGAACTTGAAATTGACTGTAATTTGGTGTGGCTAAGGTTGGCTCTGGTGGAAAATGGATTATATTCATAGCGCTGGTATTGGGAGCACACTTTCCTCGCCCGTCTCCACTGTTCTAAGAATACTGTTGCTTTAATTCGGGGTGAAGTTCAAAACAGTGGTCAATGTGGTGACGGTCTTGTGACAATGTTGGTAATACTGACGGATACCCATGGGGCGAGAGCCGAAGGGAGCAACAAAGGCCATTTATTTTGGGATTGTAGGAGAGGGTTCCTAAAGGGGTTGCATTGGTGATTTAAGATTTGGATTTGAAAATTCTCAAATTCTGGTTTTAAACCCATTAGGAATTGATAAGTCCAACAGCGATCAAGGCATTTGGTCTCAACATCAGCATCATTTACAAAATCAGTCAGCAATTTGTACAGGGCCAACTCTTCCCATCTAGTCCAGTATTATCCGAAGTAATTAGCAACAGAGAACCCCAAGAATGCTTGGGAGGCATGAGAGGTTTCATGATGAAGCTCGAGTATGCGGGAGTTGTACTGTTCATGGGCATACATCTTTGTTAGGGAAGACCACAGCCCATTAATGGTCTCATGATACATAAACATATTATAGAGCTGGTTGTCCATTGAGTTGGATATCCAACCTAAGATGACACAATTATGCATCGCACTGAGCAAAACTGGGACTGGTTTTTGGCCGACTGCTTCTCAGTTCCCAAATTCCAACTGGTCTTACGTCTTCCACCAAGGCCGAGACATGACGAACGTAACTGGACACTCGGTTACGTAGACGATGAAAATAGAAGATAGATCATTATCTATCATTTACAGCGAAGGAGGCACGGGTGACTGGACAATGCAGCTAAGGGGGCCGTGAATCAGCCAAACAAGAAAGCAGGGGTAGGACAACAAACTAGGGCTGCAAATCAGCTACTGGCCGAATATCAAGGCTGCAAACAAGCTCTCAGCTAGGAGTGGACCTTCAGATAGTCGCGAGGTGGTGACGGGACATTGGTAGGACAACCGTGGGACACCGGAGCAGAGTAGCTGTGGCAGTGGGACAGCCACTGAAGGAGGACGACAGCGAGAAAAACATGGTTCTGGGCAAGGGGATTGCGACCACAAAGGCAGGTTCTGGCCGTTCAGACAGCGGTGCAGCTGTTCTGGTGGTTCAGATGATGCGGTGGCGGGATCTGGAGGTTCGCATGCTGAGGCTGGAGGTTTGGGTGGTTGTAGCTGCGGGATTGTTTCCGGACTGTGGCGCTGTCAGCAGTGTTCAGGTGATGGTAGGGTTTTCCCCCCTTTTTTCTTCCTAGACTCTAGATACCAAAAAGAATATAGGCTTAAAGAATAATTTTGTATATTGCTTCGAGGTTTGATTGTATAGCCTAACATTAGGATAAAAAAGGAAGGGAATCACCCCTCATGAATATGCTAATTAATGGAATAAACAAAACTAACAAATTGGTCAACATACCCTAAATACTTAATAATAACTAATACATTAAAGTGAATATTCCGACAAAAATAATAAATAAACTTGAGCCTTGAATCCCATTTTTGCTCAATATTATTAACTATTCAAGCTTGGTAACATTCATCACCTAGCAAGAGCTTTCGACCATTTGAGCACGGTGAATGGCCAATGTAAAAAAATTAAAAATTAAACCACCATTGACATTGTTTGTTGCCCAAGACATATAACAAATCTTGAGAAATTGAAATTTAACCCCAAAATAGGGGGAAAGGGAACAACTACATTTGGAGCCCAACATTTTTTAAAAGAAGAAAATGTTATCCGAACACAGTATATGACACCCAGGGAAATGTTTTTCATATTTTTCTATAAAATTAATATTCTGATTCCTTTTGATATCCCATGTGCAAATCACGCTCAGGCTTATAGGTGTTTGTCAATTTTACTTGCCTGTGTACCATAATTGATCAGTGGAAATATCCAGGTGTTCTTGTACAAGTACATATGGAATCCCAAATGTTTTTTGACATTACATTTCAATTTAAATAATTAATATCATATTGATAATTCTTGACATTTAATCATATTTCCTCTATATGATCTAAATTTTACTGCAAATAAAATCTTTAAGGTTGTTCATTTGATATGTGAAATTATCTCCTTGAGATGTCATATTAAATTTCCAGAACTTCATTTTTTTTTCTCGGTACTTTGCCAAAAATTCATTTAGGAGCGATGCTTCTTCAAGGAATCTAATGAGTTTCTGTGCGTGCAATTTATACATAATCATGGAGATGTGTAATTTTTTTGCTTTGCAGGGGCTACTCCTAAAGGTGTCCTTAGAGTCATGGGCGTACAAGGTCTTACTATATACCATGTCAAAAGCCATTTACAGGTACATAACATAATATTGTCTTATGCCAATATTTGTTTTGGGGGCCCTTTCTTTTAGATTTGTGGTCTTCACTAATTTTGCCATGCATACAGAAATACAGACTTGCAAAATACCTCCCAGAATCCTCATCTGACGGTAGGTTTATGATATTTCATTATATGTAGTCTATACAGTGTGATTACGAAGGCAGCTATTATTACCTTTGTATGAATCTTGGAAATGAGTGTGATTTTATAGGGATCTATTGAAATGGGTGCTTTCGTAGGAAGTGTGTTTATTTTTTATTTTATTTTTTATGAAAGGGACAAAAGCTGACAAGAAGGAATCTGGAGATATGCTTTCAAGTTTGGATGGTTCATCGTATGTAATCTTACCTTTTCGCCTTTGCATAAGATTGGTCATATAAGTGAACATATTTGTGAATGATCTAGCATGATGCATTTCAATCTATTATAGTTAGTTTTGGTAGACAACTGTCCTGAATGTGTCCAGTTCTTTGTACTATCCAGAATAAATTATATTGAATTCTCAATTGGTTTTCTTGGTCAAGTATTCTAGAAAACTCACTGAATTCCCATTTCACATTTTGATGAGTCTTTGATAATTATGTGGTATTTCTGTTTACAGTGGAATGCAAATCACTGAAGCACTTAAGCTGCAAATGGAGGTGCAAAAAAGACTGCATGAGCAATTGGAGGTATGGCTTTTCCTAGCAGTTCTCGAATTATTTTTAACAGATGTTCTAGTTCGAACTTTTCATTACCTCTATTGACAAGTGACATCAATAGAAATACAACACAATTCAAGTTGAATGCAGAAACTATAAATTATTAGGCTTGATTCTCGTAATGCAGACATTTTTGTGATATGTAATTATGTTGCGATAATTATGAATTAGATTTGACGCAAGGTGCCTGATATCTATCCAGTCTATACATCAAACAAGTACGAGGTATGCCGTATTTGTGAAATTAAAATTCCGTGGCATAAATTCCCAATCTTATTGTCATTAGAGACGGTCATTCTTTCACAATGCCGCCATTTGCCCATGGCTTAATATAATAAGATTAGACTAATCCAACTAGTAGACATGCCCACATCCTAATTTTTTACACAGACCATATAATTTAAGGAACTCTGCATTTGTTGAAATTGATCTCTTCCCTGATTTCTATATTGACAATGTTGATTGACAACTCGAGGTTGAAAGATATTTGAGACACTATCTATATCAAAAAGTACAAGGCTGTTTCCATAAAAAATATTATTGAATAGTAATTCATAAAAAATATGATTGAATATTATTGAAAAGTACGGGGCTGTTTCCATAAAAAAATATTATTGAATAGTGATTCAGCATCCTTGATTTGTCGAAATTGTAGAATCATTGAATCCACTTACTATACCTTGAACCCCCTAGCCTAGATTGTCATCTCTTTATAGCAAAAACTGTTAATTTTATGAAATTTATTGAAGTTGAAATTGTGAAGGCTAGGATCATGGTGATAGCTTTATTATTTTCTTCTTGGCACGGGCACTGCAGGATATTGAATTGGTCACTTCCCGTAGTTCCTACAGGCATACTTCAGTTTTTTATTTTATTTATTTGTGCATTTATTTATTTTTTGACAAGTTTCACCTAATGAAACGACTTATATTTTTTCCACTATGATGTGAAGATAAATAGATATTGAAATTATCTATTCATTGATATTTCGTTAGAGAGAATTGTGATCTTAAAATGGCAATGATGAAATTAAAGAGTTTGTAATCTAGGATTGTGTGACATCAGTTACCGCAGTAAAAGGCAACAATGAAAATAATCATTTCATCCTTTTTACCAGTGTAACCAAGATTTTATTTAATGAATAAAACAGGTGCAAAGACAACTGCAATTACGGATAGAAGCCCAAGGTAAGTACCTGAAGAAGATAATTGAAGAGCAACAACGACTAAGCAATGTTCTTTCTGAAGTGCCTGGACCAGGTATTAATGAGGCAGAGACAAAGACAGATCCTGCAACGCCCGCTCCAACTTCCGAGTCTCCTCTTCTTGACACGCCCGCAAAAAAACACGCATCAGCCAAGAGTATTTCTGTTGACGAATCGTTCTCTTCTCTTCACGAGCCACTAACTCCAGATTCTAGCTGCTTAGCAGTTGAAAGCCCCAAAGGTGACAGGTCAGTGAAAAGGCAATGCTTGAGCATGAGTGGAGGAGGAGCGTATTCTAAACAAGATATGGTGCTTCCAAACCAGATACTGGACTCGAGCTATTCTCGTTCCGTTTTTGCTGATCCTTAAGCGCGGGGATTCCGACGGGGCATGAAATCGACCTAGAAAAAAAGTTTCAGTTACTTGTGTATTACGGTTTCCAGTTTCCACTTGTACGTGTAGAGTCAGATAATATGGATTGAGTGAAAGTACTTGGGTGGTTTAGATGTGGAGATTATTGTATTAGGTTTTCGGAATAATTATCTTCTTGGATTTTCTTGAAGTGTTGCTTTGTGATATATCAGGTTCAACCAGAATCAGGAATGGTGGGATGACTTTGAGCTGAACCTAGTTATGAGAGGCCCGGTTCCTATGCGGAAGAAAATAATGTGTGGATCTTGGAAATACTTTCACAGTAGTAGGTGGAAGTGTTGCAACATCGACTGCATTCAGTATTGATAAATGGAAGGAGGCGGGGGGGAGGGGGGGGTTCACTCATTCATTAGTAGGGTTAGATAAATGAGTAGGGTTTCAAAAAGATATGATGGCTACGCCAGTTATTTATGTAGAGTCCTCTGTTGGCACTTTCCCAGTGGAGTCCACCCTCGGCAATTGATTTTTTTCCCCTAGTACATGTGTTAGGGAAGGGGGTTAAACTTTAGACCTTCCACAAAAAAGACTAGATATATATCCACTTGGCTGTAAGTTTTGGAATCTCGGCAATTGATTTTAAAAAAACAAAATCAGTTATGTAACTTTTGCCAAAATAAGTTAAAATAAATAAATAATAGTAATAATGAAATACTACTCTCCCAAACATCTAATTGCATTTTACAACTGAAATAGAATATTAATACTGAAATGGCATTGTACTTCCAGAATGGTCCTAAGAAGACATGGTCCGAAGCCGATACTCGATATGCCCCTCCTCCCCCCTCCCAACTCGCCAAGTCCATCATAAGAAAACCAAAAACCAAAAATTGCTTTATTGGGTATCAAACGAGAGTTACGTGCAAAGAAAACACATTTCAACAGGATCAGTACCGTTACATGAATCGGTGCATTGAATCCCTTCCAAACTAATGAATGTAAACAAATAGTGTACGCGCTTCCACTAAAACAGGCTAAAATGCCCGTATGCCGAATTTATGCTGGGTAGGCGCTCTATTCAGCAATATTGGATGCTCCACATAACTTTTTGAAGTATTTCCCAAACAATGGGTTCTTTTTTCTGAATTTGAGTCTTAGCAACTCTGACATTACACACATTGCAACTTTTTAATTTACTGATAGTATTCAACTCCCATATATTTGGAGTGTGGGAGATGTTTCGAACTGTAAAAACAAAATATAATAATTTTTTATTGTTCCAAACTTGTAAGATAAGTTGCAGGAAAGTGAAAATGCCAAGCCAAAATATAATTTTTAGATGATAATAGATTAAGCTTGACTTATTTAAATTGTCATATACTGTAGGGAAGTAGTATTTCGACAATAAAGTTTCAAACATGTATTGGAATGCTTTAAAATGGAATGGTTGCTCATCAAGAAAAAAAGGAGAGTTCAATTTGAAGATTTTTTTAGACTTTGTATGGTAGTAGGAATGGGATGGAACAAAGAAGAATGAAATTTAATTTTCAGTGTCATAAATTTGATTTCTTTCCGTTTCCGTTATATTTTTATTTTCTTACATTAAAAAGGCACCAAGTATGAAAAAGTTATCAGGTCAATATCTTAGTATGAATATTTCTCTTAGGTTTACCGTACTTGTATCGGATATGTGGCACACGTGTTGGACATGAAACTTCACGGATATGTACTGGACACATATTTAATTTTCACGTATCCTATAGATAGAAAATATTTCAACGTATCGAACATATCAGAGAGTATATGAGACACATCAAAAATATTATTTTTTATACCTTTTAAACTTAATTAAATACTAACGTATAATCCGTGTCTGAAGGCACAGACTAAAAAAATAACCTTAATTTAAAAAAAAAAACTCTAAAATTGGGCAATGAAATAAAAGATCAACTATAATATTCAACACAAAGTATTTCACACAATTTGTTTTTTTGAGAATATAGGTAGTGTGAATCTATACCCTTTTATATCATATTACACAGATATATAATAAACTATTTTGCTACTCGTTAAAAAAATTAATCACCATGCATAAATTGTTTAGAAATTTGTTGGAAGAACAATAATAATTATACACCAACACATGAAAATAAGTGTTCAAAGAATAAATATAAAATAGATATGATATTCTGTCCTCCAAATAAAACTTAAAATAATATTGATGATCCTATTATGAAATTCTCCATCTATTTTTTTTTTAATTATTATTTTAGAGTAATTTGCTTTTTAGTTCTTTTCAACTTAGTTTTTAGTCATACTTGATAGTAAAGAAGGGGCTTCAAAAATGAATAAGAGAGAAGAGAAGAAAAGAGCTTGAATACTTTTTCGCTAAATAGAGAGAGCGAGAGACAGAGAGCCCACCTTAATGTCTCTTAATGTAAACATATGTATATGGGTCTTGACCCATTAGGAAAATCAAACCCTAATTCTACTAGGAACACCCTAGTCAATCTCTATCGATTCTTTATATATCTATGTAATTTTTCTCATATATCAACACAATCACTTTATGTTCTCCCAAAATTTTGTCTTTCAATTATTCTAACAAGGTATCAAGAACCAATTCTTTTTGTCCCTGTTCCTACTAAATTTTTTGCAATCCTAACTTTTCTTTGCAAGACTTCCGTTGCTCCACTGCCTACACACTATTCAACAAATGAATACAACATCAACCATTACCATCAGACTCATCTTCGAAAAATGAGTTCAATGACACCAAAAGAAAGCCAAACCAAACATCAACGCGCTCGCAAGCACCACCACCAGTCCCACTGTTGTCGTCATATTTGTTAACTGTTAAGGCTTTACCGTCGATCCGATATCAACACTAATCACACCAAAACCTTTGTCTTAACGAGACGAGCAAAACACCACTAAAATCACTGACATTGGACATGCCTCCATGCACCACCGTCAACTTCTACAACTCCGTTACGCGTAAACCACATGTCGGACCCCGTGGCAGAACACGTAATCACTAAGTCAGCATCGCGTCACTACCACATCACTTGCCAAATTATCTTCACAACCACGTCTCCTGCCACATCAGGTAACACGTTAATGCCATATTGTTTTTGGTCGCCACATCATCGTCATGTGTCTGACACGTTACTGCCACATCAACAAAGTCTATGTGCCATGTCATGTGGTCAACGACCACATTGGCCTGTTAGCCATATCACTCCTATTTGTCAGCTGCCACATCATTCAGTTCATACACTTTATCAATAATTTGGCTGGTTCACCATCTTGTTGACCGATTCTTGAGAATCTAAGACCATTTCCTAATTTTAGCCTTTTGAATCCCTTTGTAATCTCGGTTTATCCAAAGTTGAATCATACAGTATAGTTATCTTTATACTTTGGATTCACTTCATTATAATGTTCTAACCAGTTCAAGGGTTTATCAATAGGTTCTTCACGATCATAGATTGGTTCTTGGATAATTTTAACATTCTGAATTCATTCGTGGCTTCTATTTTTTCAAATTCATATCATACAATATACTTTCTTGTATATTGTTGATCCAAGAGTTATCCTTCCCTAGTCGTTCTTGCTACCATCGTTGTTTCTATTTCTAATGGGGATATGGCTTCAATCTTTAAATGTGTTTTCTCCAATTCCGACACATATTTATTCCATGTCCTTTCATTTACTACAAGTAATTCTTTTTTGGTTCTTTAATTCTGCTTGTTGTAATCATATGATTATGATCCCAACATCTTCTCATCCAAACTATCTATTGTGGATGCCCTTACCGTTCATATTGTCGATGGTTCTCATATGTGTGTTAGTAATACCGGTCAGATCTCTACTTTACATCTTTTTATTTCTGACACGTATTTAATTCCAAAATCCACTTTAAAACCCTCTAAATATTAAAGTGGTTTTAAAAGGTCATTCTATGAATTTTTCCATCCAAATTAGACGGAATTAAGGGAAAAATATAATTTTACATTTTTTTATTCATTTTTTTTCTTTTTCCATTTTTTTCCTTCACTATTCTTCTTCTCCGTCGTCTCCAGCAAATCTCCATCCTCTCCGATCTCTCCGACTACCCTACCACCAACACTCTTTATCTAGACATCCTTTGCTCTTTCTCTCTCTCAAACACTCTCCACCAAGGTTTTAAATATTGGTCGTTACGGTACGTAACGGCCGATTCGTATCGGAAATTGAACCCTTCGATACCGTTACATGGCCAATTCCGAAGTCTAGGGATGATTCGCACCGTATCGGGCCATTACGGACCGATACGGTGCTGTAACGGCCGTTATGGCCGTTACAACCGTTACGGCTTGTACAACTCTATTTTCAAGTCCGACAACCATGTGAGCTCTAGCTTTTCAGCTTTTTTCAGAGAATCTTCTATATAATTGAGCAAAGGAGAAGAAAAAAATAGTCGAAGACAAAAAAAAAACTTACCAATTAGCAGAAAATCAAAGAGCTCCTCACCAAAAGTTGAGATATCAATCGCGGCGTCGCCAAACCCTAACAGAAACAACTCGTCGCCAAACATAGCTCTCGCCGTCGCGGGAGACGTCACAGTCGCAGTTTTCTCCGTCACTCTCCGTCACGTCGCAGCTCCACGTCTTCGCCTCACTCCGTTCGTCTCTCTCTCCATCTTATTTGGGCGTGAGTGAGTGTGTCAGTTGATTTAGGTGGGTCATGGGTGTGTTTGGTTGATAATTAGGGGAGTTTGGAAATAATTGTTATTTATGACATTATATATATAACTATATATATAATGGTTAATTTAGTGTTAATTAGCTTTAATTATGATTTTAGTAAATAGTATGAATTATGCCAACGCTGACTATGAAGAGCCTGAGCGTAATTCGTTATGGTATTGATAATTTTATATGAGTATATTATTTTTGTAATATGATGTAGAAGTACAATTTACTCTTTTATTATGTTTATGTAATATATTTTTATTAAGTATTGTGTGCATCATCTTATTATTTTAAGATTGTTAAGTACGACGGTTTTTCCTTTTTTTTTTTTTGTCTTTATTGTGTTGTATATAATCCAAAAATGTCATAATACCTATTATAATGTGTTTATTAAAGGTTAAATGAGTAAAACAATTACTCTTATTGAGTTTTTGAGGATGTTCTAGTGATTTTAAAAAATTCACGATCGTTAAGGCCGATTCCTGTTACGGACAGGCCGATACTCCTGATACCGTTACACCGCGACCATTACCGTTACGTAACCCGATACCGCGATTTAAAACCTTACTCTCCACCGTCCTCTTTCTCTGTCGGTCGTTCTAGGGACCCACGGTTGCTGACAGGAATCTCAAGACTCAGAACAATGTTGACTTCAACATCGGTAAACCCGTAAACCCGAGGGCAATCAATTCCAATGAGGAATTTCATTTGTCCTAAAGATTTGCCAGGTCGGAACACCCATAAAGAATTAATCCAACCCCATGATTCAATGCAATGTGATATTCGGAACAACCCCAACAAAATAGCAATAGATTGTGGGGAGGCAATTTCACTAACAAACGACATAAACAAAGAGGTCTATAAATAAGGGAAAATATCAACAATTTATATCATCTTTAAGTACTTGAGCTTTTTCCCAAAAATAGACTGATTTATTCTTACGCCGGAGGTTCTTTGGCTGACACCATAATGGTGTCCCTTTGAGCTTATCGGTCTTGCAAGTTATTGGTTTCATAGGTTGTTAGAGATTTTTGGCAATTTCCTGGAGGTTTTTGGCAACATCATTTGGTACCGTCTGTGGAAAAATGGTATAAAAGCTTATCGTAATCAAGATGAGACAAATACAATTGAGATGAGTAAATTAGGACCATAGCAACGAGGCTCCGCCACAGGAAAATATCGAGACTCCAGTGGAAGCCCCAGCGTAGGTTCAAGATGATGCCCCACTAGAGGTCCAAACTATTAACTCGAGAATCGATGCTCTGACTGAGAAGATGTCAACAATGGAGGGCATGATAATGGGGATAGCATAACAGATCGCTAAGAATGCCCAGCAGCCACCATCTGATAATGATGGTTTCGGAGAAGAAGTAGAGTCCCCAAAAGTATCAGAACAACTATTTCACGAGAAAAGAGTTGTTCAAGAACGCATCGGAGGTCACCCAATTGAAAAGAGAAAAATGGTCAGCAGATCGAAAACTATGGTCTCCTTCCAGGATGTCAGAGTTCAAAAAGAAAGGGACTTGTCAGTTAATGAGCTGGAAGTGCTATTAGAAGGAACGAAGCTACTTTTCACCTCTGATGTCGTGGAGGTACCATTCTCAGACAAGTTCGATCCAATTAAGTTAAAAAAGTATGAAGGGAAAATGGATCCAACGAACCATATCTGCCAGTTCAGGCATGTTACAACACTTTATGGAGCGAGAAACTTAGTATTATGTAGAGCATTCACTACCACCTTGAAGGGGTCCGCTTTAGAGTGGTTACACAACCTACCACCTTGGTCCATATCGTCATTTATTGGGTTTGGAAAGCAGTTTATTAGCCGCTTCATAACCTCCCAAAGGTTAATGAAAGGCCCCGATTACCTGTTGGCACTACGGCAGAAAAAATGAGAGTCTTTACGTCAGTATATGAATTGTTTTAACGAGGAGTTAACATGTTTTGAGGGATGCAACACCAATCTCATCATAAACATGTTTACTTCGAGACTTTGTCATGGACGATTCCAAAACTTGCTCGTTAAGCATAACCCATGGAACATGACTGAGCTGATGGAAAGGGCGAAGTCCTATATGAAGTTGAAAGACGTAAAATACACGAGGGAAGAAAGAACACCGTCGAAATATAGTCTTAAGAAAAGTGAGAAAGATTATAGTAGAGTCAAGGGCAGTAGCTTAGACTGCCAAAAAGATTGGTCAAGAAGACTCAGGCTCAAGATCAAAAGCTCGTTAGGATCCTAACCTCCTTGGGCTACGGATGCCGATCTCCAGAATTCTGCATAAAATCTGGTCGTCTGAGGTTGTTTAGTGGCCTCCAAAGATCCTTTCAAAACTAAACAAAAGGAGCAGAGTAAAGTACTGCGAATTTCATTATAACCATGGATATAATACATATGACTGCTGGAATCTCAAAAGAGAGATTAAAAGGTTGATAGACATGGGTCAGGTACATGGTTATTTGCAGGATCAACTAAGAGAGAGAAAGATATCAAGAAGCGAAAGTAGAAGTGAGAATTAGGAAAGGAAACAGAAAGACGAAGGGCCAAGCAATGCTCAGGAGGTGATTTATATGATAAACTTCAGTGGGCCAATCACTGCGGAATCAAACCATGAACGAAAGAAGAATATTCAGGAAGTAACACTAGAAAGAAGTTATGGTGAAGCTATGGCAATGGCTGTAAAACCAAGCCTAGTGATCATGTTCAGCGATGAAGATTGCAAGAGGATCGTACATCCTCACAAGGATGCCCTAGTGATAACCTTATGGATTTCTGGTTTTAAGGTAAGAAGGATTTTAATTGATATAGGCAGTTCTACTAATATCATCTTTGTAAATACCATGAAACAGATGGGAGTGCCAAGCTCAGACATCGGATTTACTGTAGACATCGTATTTTTTCCCGCCTAATCAATGTCGAATTGAAATTACAAGTTCAGATAAACTTTAAACTGAAATTTAAAGGGAATGAATTTCTACCTTAGATTACACTAGATACTACAAAAAACAACAAAAAATATAAAACTGTCAAATTTGACTTCATTCGGTTAAGTAAAAATTTTGGGTCAACCTCGAAATTCCTAAAGTTAAAGGTGGACTAATATGACATTATTAAAGGTGGATTTTCATCAAATCACTTTAATATGAATAACAATTAGTTACTACCTTTCAACTATAGGACATTTCACGAATTTATACCTTTGTTGCCTACTTTGACTTTGAAACATTTACTATCACTAAGGATTAGGACTCGGTTCGAAATCAACCAAACTGAAGTTATCATGAGTTGCAATCAAAGCCCATCAAATCAATGGCCCTACCAAGCATTTAATGACTCATTAATGAGCATTGAATGCCCAAGATATTTCCTACAAAAATATCTAAAAAAGAGAATCAAGTTACTTAAGAAGTAACTAACGATTATCAAATCCAACCGATCCGGTTCACCACTTAGCTTGCATTTAATGAGACATTAAATTCCCATCCCATAAAAAATTAAATGCTTGGGATGACATGTAAGGACCATATTCAAGTCACCTAGATATTTTGATCAAAATATCTTAGGGGAAACCGAAATACTTGAAATGTGACTACCCGTTACAAAGCAAACCGAACCGTATCAATTCCATTGGAAGGCATTCAATTCCCATCACATCAAGTGTCATTGTCAAGCATTAATTTCCAAATGACACTTGAAGACTAGATTCAATTCACCTCCTGACGCGGCTCGAATTTTGATAGCGGAAATAGTAGAGATTCTGGAAGAAGATAAAACAAGTTTCCATTCCTCCCATTCTACGTTCTCCAAATCCGTTCTTTTTGAAATGGTTTTCAAGGGCCTTTCTAGGCATCGAATTTGAAAAACTTCTTGGGCCGGGATTTTATGTTCAAAACGGAGTTGCCACTTAGTATGGGTTAAATGATGTGCTAGGTCACCAGGATTCTTATAAATTTAGTTTTATTTTAAAATGACCTGTGTTTTGACTCCATAAGGTCTATGTACCAAAGATATTCTAAAAGTTCGGAGGTCGGTTATGCTTGGGGAAGGTTTAACACACCCCAAGACACCCATTCGTAAACGGTACCTTAGTCTAAATGAATATTCACTGTTAAACAATTCTCGAGTATTTTTCTTTGATTTCATTAACAAAATAATTCCCTTTTTTAAAGTTTTTTTTCTTTTTTATGTATTTTCGACATAATTAAAGCAGTAAATGGTCTATCTATCCATATACAGCTGTAAATGAAAATGAAAATATTTTTGTATTTTTTATGTAATGAAAAACAGTAAATACTACACTATTCTAGGTAGTGACAAACCAATAGTAGTTTATAATATGCAGAAATATAACCGATCGAACCTTATATAGGCTTCCCACATATCCTTCTTTTCACAAGCAATTACATCGACATGTAATTCCAACATGCAAGCTATACTAAATGAAATGAAAATATTTTCGTATTTTTTAAGAGACCAAACCTTATATAGGTTGCCTAAGTACTTTGGTGAATAACCAAAGATCAGGTCTGCCGAAGTTAATTTATTTAGGGTTACAAACTAGTTTTAGTTAATTTTATTATTAAAATAAGACATCAATCACAACATGATGTATACATAATCTCTTTGATTTTGTCAAGAACACCTTAACCGAACTCATTAGTTTAATTTTGTTTTTTAAGTTTGCTAAGTTAAAAAAGAAAAGAAAATACCATATATTTATGCCAGTCCTACTCGTAACGAAGAAAAACCGGGAAGGTCTCTGAAGAAGAATCACACATATTCCCGAAGGAATAGAGGCCTTCCATTTATTCTGAGTTTTTAGCCACAAGGGTATGTCGGTGTAGTGTATATATGTAGGTGCCAGTCCACTAGCCTGCCAGGCTGTGATCTTGATGTTAGCATAAAGTAAATCGGTTTATTATTATTTTATATGATTAGGTTAACAGTTATAAGAGTTTGGTTTAAAGTGTTCTTGAGATAATCGTAGAGACTATGCACAACATATGGTGTGATAGATGTTTTGTTTGGATCCTCACATATTTTGAACATGTTCTCGGTTGATTTAGTTCCTCACATGTTCTTAACATGTTCTTGGATGTTCTTGATGTTCTTGACATGATCTTGAACAAATTTGATATCGTTTGGTTTGTATAACATAAATTTAATGGTTTTTAGTTATTTATGGGTTATCTAGGTTATGTATATTGATAAGTCTAATTTATCAATTTATTCCCAAGCCGATTTTGGTAGTTTTCGAGTATTTTAAAGCATTTTAATATGTTTTTATTTATTTTGTCATAAATCAGGCATTTGGGACGAAAAGGGACTAAAACGATCCATAAACGAGCAAGTCAGTGGAAGAACGATGGAGAAAAAGGGCAAAAATGTTAATATCCTGAACCTGCATCCACCGCTGCAACGGTGAAAATACAGAGAGTTGTAGATTTTCCAACGTTGCAGTGGCCACCCACCAGAATCCTACCGACCTTTCTACCGCTGCAGCGGTGAGTGCCAGATCTTTTAGGATATTTTGAGATATTTTGGATCCTATAAATATCGTATCTTCTCCGCCAAACAAAAAAATTGACATTTTTGGGAGTCTTGAGAGCTCCAAGGCACATCCAACCAAGAGAAGATCATCAAGGCCAAGATGAGGAAATGTTCTCGGAGCGGTTTTAGCATCGGATCTTCGAATAACGGCTAGTCTTCTCGTTTCTCTCATTTATTTCTTAGTTTGGTTGAATGTTTTGTATATGTTTAGCTTATTTCTAGTTGTATATAGGGCTATGACCATGTGTAGCTGAACATATATTGTCTAGGGCTTGATTGAGTTCATGAAAACATTGTTTATATAAAATCGATATTTTGTTAATGGTTGTTCATGTTTATCTGATTGTATTTACCGTTATTCCACGTTTATATGCTTGTTATGATATACTGAGAATATGGGGTTTGACACATGGGAGAGGTAACCCCGGATTCGGACTAGGGTTTAAACACAACGTGACGATCTAATAACCTGGAAGGGAGTTAGAAAGTGTGCAATCCGTGACATTGGGCTGAGACTCATGTGACCAAGTGTCGTATAGACAATCGAGGAGGATTTCGGCGTTGACGCAAAGTCACATATTCATCAACTTTACACTCGGGAGAGGTAATGAATGAGATTTCGATACTGAGATTTTCGGATATGATAAATGCCGTTAATGTAAACTAGATTGAAACGAACACGTTTAAGTGAACGAAGTTAATCCTTAGGCAATAAATTCCCATAAACGTCATACTAGTATATTAGTATAATTACTTTAATTAACTTAGTTTAGTATATTTTATTACAAAAACTACATTTTTATCACCTAAATAAAGTTAGGTTATGACAATTACGGTACTCAACGATAATCTATACCAATCCCTGTGGATACGACAACCCTTACTCTTCCCAATCTATATTAAAATTTAACCCGTACACTTGCGGATAAAGTAGCGACGTATTTACGTGCTACCATATATGAAATTAATACATGATAACTATATGATTCTACTATGTGCAAGTATAATACATGAAATTTAAGACAAGATCAAGAAATATCAAGACACATACCTAGTTTAGGGGAGTGGTCTTTTCCTAAACAAGTACCTTCTTCTCCTTCTTGATCTTTTTGGCTTGAACCCGATCAATCACCGTCAACTTCTTGAGTTCTTGCTTCAAGAACCTCAAGAATACCCTCTGGGATCGAATTTAAGTAGAATAACGACATGTTATTCAAGAGAATTGCTTGAAAAGCCTAGCACCCGAGACTATTGCTCAAGCTTAGAGAGAGAGGCTAGGTCTTAAAGATTTGTTCAAAATGAAAACAAGGACCTCTTATTTATAGGCCGAGGGCCTACACACTTAGCCATGCATATGCCATATCATGCCCTTCCTTAGGGTCTGTTTGGCGTAGGGGACTTGATCTCTTGTTTTAGTTTTGATAAACTTTGAATGAATTTTAGATGTGAGGAAAGATTCTCAAAGATTTAGTAATCATTGGTAATTATTGGCAACCATTACCAACTATTACACTCCCTTGAATCCTATTGGTTGCACATAGGTGCATTAATTTCAAGATGTGACACTTCTGGTTCGATTTAGGGGCTAAGTATCGATTAGTTTCACTATTTCGGTTTAGTTGTCATCAATGCTTTCAAGGTACAATGTATGTCGTCTAGATGAGTTACTTAGAATTTAATGCTCAATGATGAGTCATTACTCGGTGAGCACACATTCAGTTAGTTTTGGATTGAATCAAGTTAGTTTGCCTTGTAACCGACGGTTAGATTTCCAGGTTTCTAGTTAACCCTAAGATGTTTTGATAAAATATTGATTCAATGTATCCACCCATTCCATTTCATCCCTAAGAAATAAATTATTCATGTTATGTGCATTCAATGATCATTAAATGATAGGGTTAGGTGGCAAATCGGTTTGGTTTGGTTTCGATAACGGGTAGTCATATTTCAAGGATTTCGGTTAACTCTATATTTTGATCAAAATATCTTGATACTTTGAATGTGGCCTATCCATGTCATCACAAACAATTAATTATGTATGGGATGGGAATTTAATGCATATTAAATGCCTAACTTAGGTGGCGAACCAAATCGGTTTAGTTTCGATAACGGTTGGTTACCTGCTAAGTGTCTTGGTTTCCTTCCTTAGATATTTGTGTAGAGAATATCTAAGGGTTTATTGGTCATTTCAAAGCTCCTTTTTGGAACTTCTAATGATGGGTTGGGCCCTTAATTCATTGGGATTTGATGATTAATCAAGATGACTTCGGCTTTTGGTTCATTTTAACCCAGTCTAAATCCTTTGTTACATTGTGTAACTTGGACTTGCCATGGAATTTTCATGCATTTATTTAGGTATTTTGGACTTGCTTTAATGATATTAAGACTTTAAACAACAATTTAAACAAATACTTTTGGTGTTGAAAAAACGAAACCGGTGATAGTAAATGTTTCAAGGGCCAACGTAGGTAATCGAGGTAATTTGGTGAAATTGTTTATAATTAAAGGGTAGTATCTAATATTTATTCATATTAGAGGTGATTTAATGAAAATGAAACTTTAATAATGTCATCTTAGACCCCCTTTAATTTTAAGAATTTCGAGGTTGACCTAAAACTTTTACTTTACCAAATTTAGTCAAATTCAACAGTTTTTATGTTTTCTTATGTTTTTATGGGTTTTTCTATATTATCTAGTGTGATGCAAAGTAGAAATACATTCCCTTTAAATCAAAGTTTAAAGTTTATTTAAACTTGTACTTTCGATTCGACACTAATTAAGCGGGACAAAATGTGGTGTCTACACTTCCAAAGCATTTATGGAAACCAAACTGAAATTGTGCGAGTAACCAATACTTAGCCACCAAACCAAATCGAAAAGGTCATATCATGTATTAAATAAATCCATATGCAACCAATCATATATCATGATTGCTCATAATGACCAATGATTGCTGATAATTTTATTTAGATATTTAAAGATTTGGTAATCATAACCAAATCTTTGAGGATTTTAGAATATCTTTCAAATTCGTCCAAAACCATTCAACCTCAAGGCATAAAGAGATGAACCCTAAGCCAAACAAACCCTAAGGAACATCCTGGGATGGCTTGCGCTTTGGCCAATGCGCAGACCTCCCAACCTATAAATACAATGCCCTGTTTTCACAATTCCAAGAGCTTGAACCCACAACGTCTCTCTCTAGGCTCGAATTCTACTCTCAGGTCCCTTTGGGTTTTTAAGATTTCTATTTGATAGACACCTCGAAATTCTGCGAGAACGATCCAAAGAAAGAGAAGAAGGTAATTGCTTCGGGAAAGACAACTCCCCCAAGAGGTATGTCTTCCTAAACATCCTTTGATCTTGTCTTCAATACATTATATTTCTTGTATGTATCATGTTTATGTATTTATTATACATATATTTCATGTACATAGCATATATAACATGTAATCAAGTAAAAAATGTTAAAAACATATCAAATTCATCAAACCATATAAAAAATTGTTCAAGAACATCAAGAACACGTTAAGAACATGTAAGGAACCTAAACATCCGAGAACATATTAAGAACATGTAAATATTATGACAAAACATCTATCACACCATGAGTTATGCATAGTTTATGTGATTCTTTCATGAACACACTAAACCGAACTCCAAAATGCAAATCAAACCATTAACTGCTAATCACTAACCATTAACTGTTAATAATTGACTTTACTTTACTGTAAAACGTCTAGATCACAGCCTGACACTAAGTCTTCAAGCTCGTGAACTGGCACCTTATATATATGTTGGGCCAGTAGAATACCCAAGAGGGGGGGTGAATTGGGTAATTAAAAAATTATCAGAATAAAATTTAATAAATCAAATAATTAATTTTAATTCTAAATTAATTATTATCTTTATATCAAAGCGGAATAATATAATTAACTAAGTGCACACCCAAATAACAAAAATAACAAAGTAAATATAGTAGCACACCAAAAATTTATACTGGTTCACCAAGTTACTTTTGGTTAATTCAGTCCCTCGAGCTCCACTGAGGTCGCACCCACTAAAACTAAGATCCCTTTAAAGTTAAGAACCAAACCCTTACACCGATTCTTTTACAGGCTCATAATCAACATTTACAATATCCTTTTCTCAAGTTAAGGAAGAACCTCTACTTTTTACAGGTTAAAGAATAACCTAATTCTTTTTAACACTAAGGCTCAAGAATCAAAACCTCACAAAACACTCCAAATATCATTTTTTCAAGTAAGGATGGAATCTTTACAAATCACTCAAATCACAATTCTATCCAAGAAGAATTACTACCTCAATCTCTTTACAGGAAGAGATTGAAACCCAACTACCCTTGATTAAATACCCCCAACAATATTTAACCCGTCACACTACTCACCAAAAAATGATAAGCAAGAAATCTCACTTGGAGCTTCTACCACCCCAGATAGATAATAACTCAATTAATATCCTAAACTAGTGATAGAAAAATCTGATTTTAATCAAGATATGGGTAACCAATTGGAGCACGTAATCAGATTCAAAAAATTGTTTGTAAAAATATTTTTTTCAAAAAACAGAAACAATTTCTAAGATCAATTTCCAAACAATAATCAGATAATGCAATGAAAGAATATAATTGGAAAGATCTCACCCGGAATTCACAGAAAGAATGATTAGAACGATGTAACTTCAAATCCGGTAGCAGCAAAGATTAATAGCAATTGATCTTCAAGATCGTCTTTCAGAAAAGCTCACAATATCTTAGTATAATAACTCTTAGAACGATTCTCTTGATATTTATTAATTCTTTCTCCTTTTTGATATATGAAATTCGCAGGTTTTTCTATAAGAATATGAAATCAGCCTTCTAACAGCTAGTTTACATGTGTCATGACAATTAATAGCACTTATAGACCCCTTATATCATAATGACTTTGTTTAGGTTGAATTTCACTTAAAAACAACTTTCAAATCTCTCAATTAAATCCCAAAATATTTCTCAATCTCAATTAATTAGAATAGTATCAATTTTAAAATACCAAATTGAGAAACATCAATATTTAATAAACCATATTAATAGAATTTAATTAATATGTGAACCATATCTTAAATGTTAAAAAATATCCCTGAAATCTATCTCAAATCCCAACAAAAAACGGCTACTCTTAGATATAATCTCGGATAAAACAATATCCTGAAATAGTGTGGTCGGTCGACTGCCCAATTCATGTTGTAGCCAAGCTATCGCTGATGCGTGCATCAGTCGACCTGCCTGTCGACCTGTAGATTCAGAGAGTTTGCTTTTCTTTCACCGGTCGACCTATCGGTTGACTTGTAGATTCAGAGAGTTCAGCCCTTTTGGCCGGTCGACCTATCGGTCGACTTAGAGATATAGAGAGTTACAGCTGCTTGGTATGGTCGACTCACCAGTCGACTGCCATCTTTTGGATCTCCCATCTGAACATGTTTTTTACTTATTTTCTTTTACGTTTTCGCCCCTTTAACAATTTTTTCACCTAAATTAGTTCCACTAATATTCTTATATTCTATTTTAGTCATTTAAAATTATTTCTTTTCAAATCACATAGGAGCAAATAATTTCACTTAATCAAAACACATATAAATGCTAAAAACCTTTTATGCAATGTGTGTGTTCCTAATTGGGATATTAAGAGTAAAAATTTACTTGGGTTGTTTTCCCTAATTTCTTCAAACTCTTAAATCTTCAATATCTTCAACATTATCATTTAGCATCCATTTAGTTTGTCATCTTCCTCACTGGAACTTTAAATCACTGAAACACTCAATTAAAACATTAGTTCCACCAAAACATCAATACTTAATTGTTCATCAAAATCTTAGGATTAACAATATATATACACACGCGCACGCGCACACACACACACACACACACACACACACACACACACACACACACACACTCTACAACGTTAAAACCCTTATGGCTAAAAATTCGGGATAAAGGGAAGACCTCTATTCCTTCGGGAATATGTGTGTACCTTCTTCAAAAACCTTCTCATTTTTCTTAGTTACGAGTAGAAATGACACATATACTGTATATTTTCTTTTCTTTCTAAATAACAACTCAAATATAAACACTAAACTTGCCTAAGCAAGTGAGTTCGGTTGCGGTATTCTTAACAAAATCAAAGGGATTATTCACATATCATGGCATGATTCATATTTTTGCCTCATAATAAAATTAATCATCTTGTATAAATGAACTACGTGCTAACCTGATTCTCAACAATATGAGATACGTAGGCAACCCATGTACGGGTTCGGTCATCTATCTAAATACAAATCCATTCATCGTGAACAAATGAACTACGTTTCGACCTGATTCCCCATGTTAACTGGGATACGTGGGCAACCCTTACAAGATACAATTGTTAAAAAATACAAAAACATTTTCATTTCATGTACTTTTTATTTGTTGTTGTTGATAGATAAGAACATTTACTACTTTCATTACATCATAAAAATGCATAAAAAAGACAAAAATATAAAATTGGGAATTATATTGTTAAGTGAAACAAAAAAAAATTAATTGGATTTTATTTAAAAGTGAACATCTATCTAAACTGAGGTATCGTCTTCGGACGAGTGTCTTGCGGTGCTTAAAACTTCCCCTAGCATAATCGACGCCCGAACTTAAACAAATCTCTCGTAAAAGACCTTAACGAGTCAAAACATGGGCCATTTCAAAATAAAAAATGAATTTATAGAATCTTGGTGACCTAGCACACCATTTAACCCATACTAGGTGGTGACTCTGTTTTCAACACAAATCCCTGTCCAAATAATATTTTTAAAACTGACACTTAGAAAAGCGCTTGAAAACATTTTTAAAAAATGAACGAATTTGGAGGATTTTGGGGGGGGGGGGAATGAAAACTTGTTTTCCTCTTCTTCCCGATCTCTACTTCATTTGCTTTAAAAATTCTAGTGTGCGTCATTTACCCAAAAAGCTATGGTGATATTCAATGGTTATCTCAGCTTTCCCAAAGGAAAAATTACTTTGTTAGTCACAGGAAGTAAAGAGGATATCCGACTGACCAAAGCCATGGAGTTCATACTAATAGACTATTCATCCCCCATACAATGCGATCTTAGGATAGCTATGGCTTCATTTTATGGGAGTTGTGGCGTCTACTTTCAACCATTGCATAAAGTACGTGAAAGATGAGGTGGTAGCAGTTATCCAAGGGGATCATGTGGCGTCCAGACAATACTTTGCGATAGCAATGAGAGGAAAGAATAAGTCCCAATAATAATTAAGGTTGGGGTAGGAAGAAGCTCCACTTAACACCTCAGCTTAGAAAATAGAGAATTTCAGAGAACACCCCAGTGTTCTTCAATTGGTAGAGCAAGTTCAATAGGTGATCTTCGAAAAAAGAAGGAAGAAGTTGATGATCAGCATGCCATTATGCCAACCCGAGGTGGATAAAATAAAAGAAATGCTGGAAAAAAGCTTAGACGTGTTTGCATGGGCCCCAAAAGATATGAAAGGGATCGATCCCAAGGTAGAAGTGCATCGCCTTGATATCTCAAGATCTCATCCTCTAGTCAGGTAGGAAAGAAAGACTCTTAGTTTGGAGATGAAGAAGTTGATCAAGTCAGAGGTGAAAAGGCTGCTCAGAATAGGGCACGTAAGGAAGGTAACATACCCGAGATGGTTAGCCAATCCTGTGCTCATTAGAAAGAAGAACAGAAAGTGGAGGATATGCGTGGATTTCACTGATCTCAACCAGGTATGACCCAAAGATAACTATCCGATGCCGAGGATAAATCAAATGGTGGATGCTAAAGCGGAACACAAACTGCTGAGGATGATGGACTCGTATTCGAGTTATAATCAAAACTGGATGGATCGGCAAGATGAAGAGGGAACAACGTTTATAAGACCAAGAGGTATGTACTGTTATACAATGATGCTATCCGGTTTAAGAAATGTAAGGGCAACCTATCAACGACTGGTGAATTGTATGTTCCAAGAACAAATCGTGGTGAAAGTGGAAGTATACATTAACAATATGCCGTTCAAAAATGCCAAGAGAGATGATCACCTAACACATCTGGAAGAAGCCTTTACTATCCTGTGAAAATTCTATATGAAGTTGAACCTAGAAAAATATGCCTTTGAAGTAATATTGGGAATGTTTTTGGGCTTCATAGTTAATCAAGTAGGGATAATGGTGGACTCTGGACAGATAGAAGTTGTTCGGAATACAAGGTCTCCCACCACTGTGAGAAAAGTTCAAGTGCTTACTGGAAGGCCAACAACATTGAATAGATTTATCTCCAAGTTCACTGACATATGTGCTCTATTATTTAAGATCTTAAGGGGGGAGTAAGAGTTTTCATTGGGATAAGGACTGCAAAGATACACGGCAATCTATCAAGGACTACCTTGGTTTACTTGAAACGTTGGTCAAGGTGTCCCCTAGAGACGAACTCTACTTATATCTTACCGTAACCTTAGTTGATGTCAGTGCAACATTAGTGAAGGAAGATCAAGGAGGACAAAGGCCGGTGTTTTATGTGAGTAAGTCATTGGTTCCAATTGAGACATGGTATACCAAACTAGAGAAGCTCGCCTTGGCATTGGTAATGTCAGCTCGAAAGTTGAGGCCTTACTTCTAGGGACACGTTATTAATATGATGACCTCTTACCCCTCCAAGTAGTAATGCACTGACTTGAAGCCTCAGGTCAGCTAATGAAATGGGCGATAGAAGTTAGAGAATTCTTCATCAAGTACAAGCCATGAACAACAATTATGGGGCAAGTGGTGACAGATTTCATCGCCAAACTAACCCCTACTAGAGAACACAAAATAGAAGATGGAGAATGCTCAGAGCAATTAACTGGATTGTGGAAGTTATGGGTTGATGGAGCATCACACATAAAAGGATGTGGTGTAGGTGTAGTCCTGGAAACACCTAAAAGAGATCAGATTGAAAGAGCAGTTTAGATTGGATTCTGAACTTCGAACAACGAAGTTGAATACGAAGTGGTAATCCTTGGATTAACTTTAGCAAAGGGGTAAGCGGCTCATGATATTGAAGTAAGATCTGACTATATGGAAAAGGTAAAAGAGTAGGTGAAAACACTTCGGAGTTGCAAGCTAGAAGCAATCCCTAGGTCAGAGAACAAGAAAGTTGATGCGCTCTTGGTACTAGCATCATCTTTTGGACCAAACTAGAAGTCAGAGTTGGTGGATTTCCAAGAGAAACCTTCCATTGAAACATTAATTGACTTATGTGCCAATATTGGCGAGCTGAATAATGAAGAAGACTAGAGGACTCCTCTAATAAGATATCTAAAGGAATGGAATCTGTTCAACGATTGAGAATTAGCCTGAAAAGTCCTGTATAAGGTGTCAAGGTACGTCTTGACTGATGATAAACTATACAGGAGATCTTTTACACAGCCGTTGTTACTTTGCTTGGGGCCAAAAGAGGCCAACTATGTTCTACAGGAGATACATGAATGAGTATATGGGAACCACCAAGGAGGAAGAACCTTAACATATAAGGTACTTACAATTGGCTATTATTGGCCATTAATGTGCAATGATGCACTTGAGTATGTCAAGAAGTGTGACCAATGCCAAAGGTTCTCAAATGATATCAAGGTTCCAGCCCAAGAGCAAACCCCAATCCTCAACCTGTGGTCTTTTGCTCAATAGGGAATGGACGTCTTAGGTCCATACACCCAAGCGCTAGGAAACAAAATATACGTGCTTGTTGTGATTGACTATTTCACAAAGTGGGTAGAGGTAGAAGGATTTGCAACAACGGGAAAGAACAAAGTAAAAAACTTCATTTGGAAGAATGTGATATGTCACTTTGGGATCCCAACAATACTGATATCAGATAACGAAACTCCATTTACTGGGTGAAAGGTTGGAAGGATATACAAATAACTGAAAATCCAGCGCCGAACATCAAGCCCAATATACCCACAAGCGAATGGACAAGCAAAGGTAACCAATAGATAGATCAAAGAAGCACTCAAGAAATGGCTGGATGAAGCTAAAGGAAAATGGGTAGAAGAGTTCTCAGGAATCCTATGGTCCTATATGACTACGCCTAGAACATCTATAGGGAAAACTCTGTACTCTATGACATACAGAACTGAAGTTGTAGTTCAATTAGAGATCGAATTTCCCTCAAGGTCATGATCAATATCGTTGAAAACGAAATAGCCCTACATCGAGACTTGGACCAACTTGAAGAAAGACGAGAGAAAGCAGCGCTACGAATGGTGGTGTACAAGTCAAAAATTGAACAACCAGGCAATTCGTCCAAAGTACTTTGGGATAGGAGAATTGGTGCTCTGACGAGTAATGTCACATCGTTCAGAAGCACGTTTAGGGAAATTAGCTTCTAATTGGGAAGGACCTTATCGGGTGACGAAAATAAATAGACTAGGGACCTACTGGTTGGAAGACTTAGATAGAGTGCCGATACCATGACCTTGGAACATTGGACACTTACGAAAGTATTTCGGTTAGAAGATTGAATTTATTTTTGCTTTGATGTTTTTCAAGTTTGAATTTTTTCCTTTAGGATGAATTGTGCTTTGATCGAAGTTAATAAATAAAGGTTGTTTTATGCTAAAAATATACGGTCTACTGAATATAATCAACTAGTCATAAAGTGCATGGAATGATAAGGCATAAGAAAAATGAAGTAAATTATGAAAATATTGTTTAAACCAATCACTATTATAATGAAGGAACGAACTAATAAATCATTTTGGAATAAATCACAAATGGTGATAAAAATCACCAAGTGTGAAATTAAGGGTGAATTGATAAATCGATTTGGAATAAGTCACAAATGGCGATAAAAATCACAAAGTGTGAAACTAATGGCAAACTAATAAATCGGTTCAAAATAAATCACAAATGGCAATAAAAATCTCCAAGTATGAAATTAATGGCGAACTGACAGATAAGTTCAGAACAAATCATAAATGGTGATAAAACTCACCGTGTGATATTAATAGCGAACTAATACATTAGTTCGGAAGAAATCACAAATGGTGATAAAAATCACCAAATGTTGACTTAATGGAGAACTGATGGATTAGTTCGGAACAAATCACACACAGTAATAAAAATCAATGTAAAAATAAATGACGATCTGATGATATCAGTTCAGAAATAACATTAATAGTGGTTAAGATCACCATGTGGAAATAAGATGCAAACTATTGAAATCTGTTCGGAAGTAAAGCTGATAGTGATAAAAATCATTGCGTAAAAAAACCCCGAGTTGGTAGATTCAATTCAGAGTATATCACTTATCGTAACAAAATTATAAAGTACGACAAGTTATTTATAAATCTACTCTACATGATCAATATTCTATTCGTTCCTTAAAGCTAACTACAAGTTCATAATGTATTCAAAACCTGAAAAAAATTATGAAGGAGGGCAAAGCAGGAGAACAAAATAGAATGAGGGGTATTCAGCAAAGGCAAACATTATGCAAACAGAGCCAAACAATATACAAATAAATGCAAATAAAGCATGAATCCTAAATGAATGCAAACATTCACAAATGCAAAAAGGCACAATATTCAGCAAAATGCATATTTCATAAGAAGAAAAGTGAGCTGTTCAACAGCATTAAAAAAAAAAACAGGTCGTCACCATAAAAGAGAGAGAAAGAGTTGTTTAAATTACAGACCAAAATAAAATAAAAAGAAAAAGAAGTAAGAACTTCTTCAGAAAATTAGGGCCAATAGGAGGAGAAGGACCATTAGTTTGATCCCAATGAAGGGAGTAGACCTAGATTCGCTGAATCCTCAGAAGAGTGATAAAAATCTTGTTCTTTGTACTGACTAAGTGCCAGTACCAAAGAACACATTTTTTTTTTCTTCTTCTTCTCTTCGTTCTTCTCCTAGTGTTTGTTTCTCATGTCTTCCATGATCTTTGCATGGCCTTGTGGGGATGAACCTGGCCTTTCAGGTCCTGGATTTTCGCATCAACCTCCTTCAAACAAACGTGAAGCTCTTGGATATGGGAGACCGCATTGAAGTGAGCCGCATCAAGGGATTGGTAGTGAGCACATGCTTCTTCTATGCAACAGAGGTGAGGGTGTTCGTCAGTAAGTGTCTTTGCTATCATCATTAGCTCTTTGAAGCGATAGCCATTTTTTTATCTCTTTCTTCCTCTTGGTTTCGATCTTATCAAAAGCAGTAGACATTTTTTAAGAAAGAAAATAAAGGTTGAGAAAGTGAAGAGGGAATGAATGACAGAAGAATGAATGAAGAGATAAAAAAAATATCACTTGGTTTATCTTTAAATAGCTAAACCAAGGATCAAAATGGCAATAGAAATGGAAGCGAATCGTCAGGCATGGAAAAATGCTTGTAACGTTTAATAACATGAGATGACATGGGGGAAGTACTATAATTATGAGTACGAGTTCCAAGATTGAGAACTACGACGACTGTTTAAACAGATTAATAATTACAAAATTTTCATGAGTACATAAGAAAAAAGATGAAAAATAAAAAGACAATTAAAAGATCAAGACAACCTCTGCTCCTCTCTAACATTTGATTGGGCCGTGACCTGGAGCTCTCTTGAGGCTGGAAAAGATGGATCAATAGAGAGCTAACTTAGAGACGAGACCAATGAAGGGTCAATGGTCGTCAGCTTGGAGCCAACAGGCATCACCTAGGCGTTAACCAGTGCTAGCTCAGCAACCAGGGAGCACGACTTGGAAGTAGTGCCAGTCATCTCAGGAGGGGCTTAGGGAAGTTCGGAGGAGACCAGGGGATGAGCTTCCATGTTGGCCCAGAAGAATACCCAAGAAGAGGGGTGAATTGGATAATTAAAAAATATATCAGAATAAAATTTGATAAATCAAATAATTAATTTTAAGCCTAAATTAATTATTATCTTTATAACACAGCAGAATAATATTATCAATTTAAGTACACACCCAAACAAGAAAAATAAAAAAAATTAATAATACAGTACTTCAAGATATATCCTGGTTCACCAAGCTACTCTTGGCTGGTCCAGTCCTCCAAGCCCCACGGAGATTCGCATCCATTAATTCTCAAGATGCCTTTAAAGGTAGGAACCAAACCTACACACCTATTCTTTTACAAGCTCAGAATCAACCTTTACAATTTTCTTTTCCAAGGTTCAGGAATAACCTCTACTTTTTACAGGCTTAAGAATAACCTATCTTTTTACGAGCTAAAGATTAACCTAATTCTTTTTAATATTACAGATCAAGAATCAAAACCTCACAAAACACTCCAACTATCATTTTCCCAGGTAAGGATGGATTTACAAATCACTCACAAAGTAATTCTATCTAGGAAGAATTACTACCTCAATCTCTTTACAAGAAGAGACTGAAACCCAGCTACCCTTGATTAAACACCCCCAATGGTATTTAATCCATCTCAACTCACCAATACAAAAACTAATAAGGAAATCTCACTCGGAGCTTCTACCACCCTAGATAAACAATAACTTGATTAATATCCCAACTAGTGATAGAAATATGTAAGATACAAAAATCTGATTTTAACAAGAATATGGGTAGCAAATTAAAGCACGTAATCAGATTCAAGAAATTGTTTGTAAAAATATTTTCTTCAAAAATCAGAAACAATTTCTAAGATCAATTTACAAACAATAAACAAATAATGTAATGAAAGAATATAATTGGAAAGATCTCACCCGAAATCCACAGAATAATTAGATAAGCAATGAAACTTCAGATCCGGTAGCAGTAAAGATTAATCGCAATTGATTTTCAAGGTCACTCTCAGAATAGCTCACAAACTATCATAAATATATCTCTTAGAAAAGCTCACTCTTATTATATGATATGATTTCTCTCTCATTTACTGCTTAAGTTTGCTAATGAAATTCGTAGGTCTATTTAAAGGAATATGTAATCAGCCTTCTAACGGCTAGTTTACAAGTGTTATGACAATTAAAAACTCTTATAGACCCCTTATATCATAAGAACTTCATTTAGGTTCAATTACACTTAAAAACATCTTTTGAATCTTCGAATTAAACCCCCAAAGTTTTTCTCAATCAAAATAAATAAATATAGAATCTATTTCAAGTACCAAATTGAGAAACATTAATATTTAATGAACCATATTGAAAGAATTTAATTAGTATATGAATCATATCTTAAATATAGAGAATATCTCTTAAATCTCTCTCAAATCCTAACAAAAAAGGGTATTTTTGGATTTAAACTCGTATTAAACTACATCCTGAAACAGCACATTCGGTCGACTGCCTAGTCAACTACCCAACTTAGCTTGTAGCCAAACCATCGCCACAGCGACCATAGGTCGACCGCCCAGTCGACTCACAGATTCAGAGAGTTTATCATGCTTCCACCGGTCAACCGCTCGGTCGACTCGCAGATTTAGAGAGTTTAGTTGTTTTCACCGGTCGACCTATCAGCTGACTCTTCGATTCAGATAGTTCAGCCACCATTGGCTGGTCGACTCCTCAGTCGACTGCTCCCTTCTGGATTTTTTCTCTAATCTCGTTTTTTACTCACTTTCTTTTACGATTTCGCCCCTTTATCCATTTTCTCTCTTAAATAGGCTCCACTAATATTCTTATATTTCATTTTAGTCATTCAAGATTATTTTTTTTCAATTCACTTAGGAGCAAATAATTTTACTTAACTAAAACACCCATAAAAGATAAAATTCATTTTGTGCCATGTGTGTGTTCCTAAATGAGATATTAAGAGTTGAAATTTACCTGTATTGTTTTTCCTAATTTCTTCGAACTCTTAAATCTTTAATATCTTCAATATCTTCAACTTCATCATTTAACATCCATTTAATTTGTCATCTTCATCACTGGAACTTTAAATCACTGAAATACTCAATTAAAACATTAGTTCCACCAAAATATCAATACTTAATTGTTTATCAAAATCTTAGGATCAACAATTTCCCCTTTTTTGAGGATGACAATTAACTTTGAAGTTTTCTTTAAAATAAAAATATAACCACACTCTCCCTAAATCTGAAGACGGGTTCTTTAACTCATTTAAGCATAATAATGAAGATATCTCCCCATTAATAAAACATCATCTAAAACTCTCCCTTAATAAAACGTCAACAAATTCTCCCCCTTTGTCATATTCAAAAACAAAATTTAGGGAGGGGAGAACGCATAGATAATTCACTTTAGGCATTCATATAATAGAAGCATATTGGATCAACTTTAAAAATTAAAACTCATTTGAATAAATTACTTTTAAACACAAAACATCAACACTATATGGATCATTTTATAGATAAATATCAAGTCTACTCAATCTAACAAGATCCACACCAAAAATATCTTCATAAGCATACAATCTTCCTTTATCAAATTATAAATGAATAATATTAATGCATAGGTGAATAATCATAACATTTCAACAATATAGCATGATATTAATTTTTCACAAGCATATTAACTCTTTTGATTTTCAACAAAACTTATCTTTCAATATAAGTATGACATAATATTACCCCTCTTATAAACACTTCTCCCCATATATAATTGTAAACAAGTCAATTCATGCTTAGGAGAATAAATTTGAGGTAATCAAAATCTTTCAACAATGTAGCATGCAATCATATAATTATCAGTTAACTCCACATGCCTTACTCATGATACCAAATAATGACTTCCCTTTATATAAACAAAACATGTGATCTTTAACATACTAAAATAGGAAGCATTTTTCAATGATAATTTATGAAGCTATCAATATAACGCATACTTATTTCATAACAAATTCAGCTCTATTTTTCAACAGTAATCATTAACGAATAACTCATGCTATATATATATATATTTAGAGATTATGCAAATAACTCAAGGATAAACAAGTCATGGATTGATGCAAGATATTTCGTATATTTTAAACGTGACTTTTAGAGAATCTCATATAGCATAGTCGTATAATCAAATTATGATACTTAAATTTCTCTCATAATAATACAAGAATGAGATTGTTTTACTATGTATATAGCCCGATACTTAATTCATAGTAATATATCCATGTAAGAATACAATCATGATCCTGAACAATTCAAATCAAATAAATCATTTTTTTATCATTTAATTTACCTCAATTAAAGTATCATGCATTTTAATAAATCAAGATTAATAAAAAAACTTAGCCCATTTCAATTTCAAAATCTCAATAACATGTAAGTGTATAAACACATTATAAAAAACATGTAATTATCCCCTAACAAAATGTGATTGTCATAATCACCATAGAATATTTCTAAGATAACAGGAGAATGTATCATATAGAATAGGTCTTAGAAATAATTATCAACTTACCTATTTGATAAGTCGGGACTCTCCCTCTTTAACAAATTTAATAAATTTAAAATGCGGAGGGTTAGGAATACCTTTTATATCCTTCAGGGTGACTTTACTTTTTACCTCATTTGAGCTCATAATTTATTTATGTGCACAATTCTTCTTGGATTGTTCGTATCCCCTCTTCCTTTGATTTTTGCCGTTTGATTCATTGATAATTCCCTTTGCACGTATCGCTTGTGGTTTTCTAGTGATATCCAATCTTGGCTTTGGTACAGCTTTTCTCTTAGCACATATCTCTTGTGGTTCCTTTACAACTTCACCTCTTGTCTTTGGTGCATCTCTTCGCTTCGCACACGTCGCTTGTGGATCTTTGGTGACTTCCTGTTTTGGCTTTGATATAAATTCTTTAACTGTTCTTTCAGGTCGACTTCCGACATTTTGTAATTCTGCACAAGACATTTTAATAATTTTCTTTGGTATCCATTTCATTTTGGATCCGTCCTTATTAGACATAACCTTAGGGTTCCGAAACGGACATGATACTTTAAAATGTCCAATCCTATTGCAATAATAACATCTCAAATCTGATTTATCATAAAAAGTACGAGATGTAAAACATAAATAATTTCTAACAATAGAAGCATAACTATTACTGGCCTGTGATGAAGGATGAGACGACGAAGCATATATCCACTTTGCCTAGAAAAATTATTTTCAGAATCTCTCGAAATAGACTTAAGGTCGGATTTTGATTTTTCAAAATTTTTCTTAAGTAAATCGATTTTAGAAACAAAATCTGACTTTTGCCTGGAAATTATATCAAATTTATTTTTTAAAACTCTATTTTCATTTTCAAGATAATCTACTTCAGAGAGCAAATTATTAATTTAAAAAAACAACTTCCAAAAACTCTTTTGAACCACAATAATAATCCAAATGTATTTTAAATTTTCGAACACTTTTTCCACCATTTTCAAAAGAAGCGATTTTTCTTTTTAAACTCAAGTTTTGTTTAGCAAAAAGTAGTGTGAAAGAAAGTAATTTTTCCATAACAATATGGACTTTTCATTATCATCATCTTCATCACTACCACTAAAATCAGAAGAATCATAAACCACATTATTATATGCGCATTTACCACTGTCAAAAGAAGATAAACAAAACACATCATCCATGGTGTGTGCACGTGACTAGTTTAGCGAGGATGTTAAGCCTAACGAGCTAAAATCAGCACTGATGCCAATTGCTGGCTCAGTAGAATACCCAAGAGGGGGGAGTGAATTGGGTAATTAAAAAATATATCAGAATAAAATATGATAAATCAAATAATTAATTTTAAGCCTAAATTAATTATTATCTTTATAACACAGCGGAATAATATTATCAATCTAAGTGCACACTCAAACAACAAAAATAAACAAATTAATAATGTAGCACACCTAGATATATCCTGGTTCACCAAGCCACTCTTGGCTAGTCCAGTCCTCCAAGCCCCATGGAGATTCGCACCCACTAATTCTCAATATCCCTTTAAAGGTAGAAACCAAACCCACACACTGATTATTTTACAGGCTCAGAATCAACCTTTACAATGTTTTTTTCCAAGGTTCAAGAATAACCTCTACTTTTTACAGGCTCAAGAATAACCTATCTTTTTACAGTTTAAAGATTAACCTAATTCTTTTTAATACTACGGCTCAAGAATCAAAACCTCACAAAACACTACAATTATCATTTTCCGAGGTAAGGATGGATTTATAAATCACTCACAAAGTAATTCTATCTAGGAAGAATTATTATCTCAATCTCTTTATAGGAAGAGACGAAAACCCAGCTACCCTTGATTAAACACCCCCAATGGTATTTAATCCGTCACAACTCACCAATACAAAAATTGATAGAAGAAAATCTCACTCAGAACTTCTACCACCCTAGATAAACAATAACTTGATTAATATCCTAACTAGTGATAGAAATATATAAGATACAAAAATCTGATTTTAACAAGAATATGGGTAGCAAATTGAAGTACGTAATCAGATTCAAGAAATTGTTTGTAAAAATATTTTGTTAAAAAATCAGAAATAATTTTTAAGATCAATTTTCAAACAATAAACAAATAATGTAATGAAAGAATATAATTGGAATGATCTTACCCGGAATCCACAAAATAATTAGATAAGCAATGAAACTTCAGATCCGGTAACAGCAAAGATTAATCGCAATTGATTTTCAAGATCACTCTCAGAATAGCTCACAAACTCTCATAAATATATCTCTTTGAAAAGCTCACTCTTATGATATGATATGATTTCTCTCTTATTTACTGCTTAAGTTTGCTAATGAAATTCGCAGGTCTATTTAAAGGAATATGTAATCAGCCTTCTAACGGCTAGTTTACAAGTGTTATGACAATTAAAAGCTCTTATAGATATGTCATAAGGACTTCATTTAGGTTCAATTACACTTAAAAACATCTTTTGAATCTTCGAATTAAACCCCCAAAGTTTTTCTCAATCAAAATAAATAAATAAATATAGAATCTATTTTAAGTACCAAATTGAGAAACATTAATATCTAATTAACCATATTGAAAGAATTTAATTAGTATATGAACCATATCTTAAATATAGAGAATATCCTTTAAATCTCTCTCAAATCTTAACCAAAAACGGCTACTTTTGGATTTAAACTCGGATCAAACTACATCCTGAAACAGCACATTCGGTCGACTGCCCAGTCGACTACCCAACTCAGCTTGCAGCCAAACCATCGCCGTAGCGACCATAGGTTGATCGCCTGGTCGACTCACAGATTCAGAGAGTTTGTTATGCTTTTACCGGTCGACCTCTCGGTCAACTCGCAGATTCAGAGAGTTCAGTTGTTTTCACCGGTCGACCTGTTGGTCGACTCTTTGATTCAGAGAGTTCAGCCACCATTGGCCGGTCGATTCCTCAGTCGACTGCTCTCTTCTAGAGCTTTTCTCTAATCTCGTTTTTTACTCACTTTCCTTTACGATTTCGACCTTTTATCAATTTTCTCTCTTAAATAAGCTCCACTAATATTCTTATATTTAATTTTAGTCATTCAAGATTATTTCTTTTCAATTCACTTAGGAGCAAATAATTTCACTTAATCAAAACACACATAAAAGATAAAATTCATTTTGTATCATGTGTGTGTTCCTAAATGGGATATTAAGAGTTGAAATTTACATGGATTGTTTTTCTTAATTTCTTCAAACTCTTAAATCTTTAATATCTTCAATATCTTCAACTTCATCATTTAGCATCCATTTAATTTGTCATCTTCATCATTGGAACTTTAAATCACTGAAACACTCAATTAAAACATTAGTTCCACCAAATCATCAATACTTAATTGTTCATCAAAATCTTAGGATCAACAAGCCACATTATTCCCATTCTTCTCATATTTTTCCTCCAACGACTTATCCAAAAATGAAAGGTCAAGCTCAGGATGCTATTTTCTCACAAAGACTTGGCAGAACTTGAAGCCTATCTCCTGGAGCTCCTTCATAAAGCTTTCGATATGTTCCTCGATTTTTTTATTCTTCTCGTTATTTTCTTTGGTCTTTACTTTGATAGCCCTATTAAGCTCGTCCACAGTATGGGCCAACCCAGTTGACCTAATCCCAAGAACAGCGACCTTAGCTTGCTCAAAGCTCAGTTCGACCCTTGAGAATTCTTATCTTCCTCAGTAAAGTGGTGAGCATCTTCCTTTGTCTTTACCTCGGCCTTCAAGATATCGTTTTTTGTCCACAAGGCATTGACCTCGTCTTTCAAATATGAGGACTTAGTGAAAAACTTCTCTAATAAGTCTCATGTTGTCTCGACAGAAGCTTTCACACCGAGCACTTATGGCCTGCAGGTCAGCCTCAACTTTCTCTTTGGAGGACCTATCCGTTGCAATATCAGTTTCCAAGGAAACTTTTTGTTCCTGGATGGCACGGAGATCCTCCTCTAGCCTACTTGACTCCGTTATCTAGTGCATTAGTTGGGTATCCAACTCTGCCGTATTATCAGAGCTTCCAACTAAAGGTGACGTCGGGTGAATACTCTAAAAATCAAACACATACGTAGAGAAAAGTTCACACAATAACTAAGGATACAAAGCTTACGATACACAAGGGAATATTTGGAAGTTTGCGCAGATAATAGCTCTAAAGAGATCAGCACAGCTGCGGGTCCCAATTTTTACGCGACCCTTGTCTAAAGACTGTTCTATGAGGGTGCGGATGGTATCATCAAAGATTTCTTGACGACCACAAATAGAAGGTCCTTCAACACCTGGCATATTTGCACGCGAGACATGCCACGATTGCTTGCTTGGAGAGGTAGAAGTGCCATAACTAGATGCCGTAGAAGGAGAAGCATAGAAGGGACAAACATTAATGCAGAAGTTACAAGATCATTAGCAATAGGGGTCCCAACAGTACAAGTGACGGGCTCAATACCTCGAATTTTAGTATGGACGAGGACTTGAGCATGTGGGACTGGCACGAAAATAAATCCACCACGACACCTCCTGCTTGATGGTTGAGTATCATTGGAGTCTGAAGACATGGATAACACGAGCTGAGGAGTCGCAGGCTGAGGAGCTGTGGGCTGAGGAGCAACATGCTGAGAAGTCTTTTGGGGTGCTCTCTTCCTTTTCCCCAGGGCTAGGCTCTTGACATGTCCCACTTGCTCATCATCCATCTTGTCCAGTTTAATAGGGTTATATGTCAAAACCTTACAAGAATGGATATCTGGGACTAAGCGACTCAAGAGCTCGTTTACCACTTTGGGAATAGAACAAAAACTCTTGCAAGCTTCGCACCTGCACATATGAGTTCATTTAAAATTCAATGCGCCAGATTAATTCCCAATGAAGAAATAAAAAAAGAAAAGAAAATTGATATTACTTAGAAAATAAAGTTAATTGGAGGATGCCCTTTCTTCTCGGATGAGAACTCCCAATCATCATTCAAGAAGAGATATTGTCTTTTCTAACCCTTTATCGAAGTTGGAAGATTGATAAAGAAAGAATACTTATTTCTGGCTGAATAGTAAAATCTACCATTCTTATAAAGGAATTTTAAGGAACAGACGATTCTCACCATTTCAATGGAAATATGGACATCGTTTACCTTGGAATGAGTTAGGGCACATAATATTTGTTAAAACCCACTTGGAATTAGCTAGGTTGGGATGATTTCTAATTAATGAAAAATATCACGCAGGAAAGAAGTAAAATAAATGACGAGACCATACTCAAACATCCAAACAAAGAGGCAAATTTCATCATCTTTAACAGAGTAAGGGTGTTCATCCTTACTTGGAATCCTAATGGTGATCGGTTAGGAATATTGTATTTAGTTCAAAATTTGAGGAGGTGGTCTTCCTTGAAGTTTCTAGCATCGTGATTCCCCCAATTAACGGGAGAAATTGGTGGAAGGAAGAACATTGACAGTGTCCCCATTTCTGTAAGCGGCGTTGACGACGAACCAACCTCTGCAGGACTGTTTGATGGGCTGGATGCCATTATGAAAATAGATGGAGAAGGAAAAAATAATGAAATGTGAAAATTGCAAGAAATTGACCAAGAAACTAGAGAAAAAAAACATGAACACTTACTGTACTGGGATCGACGCGAAGATAAGGTGATCTTCCGTCTCACTTCTTCGAATCGTCATGAAAGCCAGAAGGGTAAATGATGTGGGAGGATTTCTTACTTCTACATTAGCGTTTAATAGAAGCCAAATGAAGGGTTAGGCCTCGTGGGCCAAATCATAATATCAAAACGACCTAGGATGGGCAGCCCAATATCTACCGCGAAATGGGCTAGTTGCAGCTAGCCAACAGTCACATGGAGGTGAGCTCATAAAAGCAACCCAACACCTGAAAAATGATAGGCCCAACAAAGCGGCCCAGTCTGATGGATCATTATAACGATCCAACCAGTAGAAAGCTATAAAGAATTAATCGAACTCCACGATCCCACGCAACATGATATTTAGAACAACCCCAACGGAATAGCAGTAGATCGTGGGGGAGGCTATTTCACCAATAAACGGCATGCACAAAGAGGTTTATAAATAAAGGAAGATGTCAACAATGTATATCATCTTCAAGTACTTGAGATTTTACCCAAAAATAGACTGACTTATTCTCATGCTGGAGGTTCTTTGGCCAACACCACACTAGTGTTCCTTTGAGCTTATCAGTCTTGTAGGTTATTGGAGATCTTTGGCAACTTGCTGGAGGTTTTTGGCAACATCACATACTAGGGAGAAGATTTGCAGCGATGAAGGTGTGAGTATAGATCTGGAGGCAAATTTCATTGATTGAAGACATTTCACTAATGAATTCTCCATATCAAAGAATGAAAACTATTTATGATGTATTTTGAGAAGGATTTCTTCAAAAAAAATAAATCAAATCCAAGTGTCATGTTCAATGAAAATGAAATAAGAGATTTCGAATGATTAAGGAGGTGAGGTTTGAGCAATTTTTATAGCTTTAAGAGAAAGAAGCAATTTAGCTTTAGAATAATTGAAGAGGAAAATCAGAGTTTTCTAGATCAGGGACGAGTTCACGAGGATGAGAGATTTGATACACCACCTTGATTTCAAGCCTGTGTGCTCTTGATTTGGTTGGCAACACATTCTCAATGAAGGAAAAAAGAAAGAGAAAAGGAAAAAAAATGAATAAATGAATAATTTTTTTGATAAAATATAAAATTACATTTTTGTCCCTAATTTTGCCAATTAGGATGGAAAATTTAACAGAATGACGTTTTAAAATCACTTTCATACCTAGAGGATTTAAACTGAAATGCAATAAAATTATTGGTCGTAAAATTAGACGTGTATTTGAGCTAAGTGGTTTGCACCTGTTACCTCAATCCCTATACCACCACCTCATATTCCCTCATCAACTTGTGAAACCTTACCACTATCGCCACCATTCTTATCATCATCACCCGATTCTTCTTCACCATCATCATCCTCTTCACTATCACCATTACCATCACACCTAACACCACCACCACCACCATCATTTGGTTAGGTTATGCATCCATCAGACGTGTCCTCACTTTAACCTCTAGTAGGAAATCAGGCTTTATCTCTACCGAGTATCTCGATTGCCTATATATAACAATATATAAAATAATTATATTTATTAGGTATGTCTTAGACGTATCCGTATTTGTTTTTTAAATTATCGTATTCTCGTGTTTGTATTTGTCAGACATGACATACATATCCCTATCATGCTTTAGGACCGACCCTTATCCAAAGCAGCCAAAGTAGCTGCTTTGGGCATCAAATTTTAAGGGACACCATATCCATTGGCCGATTCATTTGTAATTTTTAATATAGGCTCAACACAAATAAAAAAAACCATTAAAAATTAGCCATTTGAGGAAAGGTCCAAAAACTAAACATAGATTACAAGTAGGGATGGTCATGGGCCGGGCCGGGCCGGGCTTAGACTAGTGTACTATAAAAAAAATGTTGGGCCCTAACCCGGCCCGGCCCGGTGATCGGGCCTTAATTCTATGCCCAAGCCCGGCCTTATAAGAAAAATTTAAGCCCAAAACCCGGCCTACGGGCCCCAGGCCCTATTTTTTTTTTTTTTTTTTTTTAAATTTCAAAAATAAATACAAAAAATTCAACACCAAACTAATAAGAAATATTAAAATTACAATTTATAAAGGAAATTAGGGTTGTATTATAATGTGTATATATATATATATATATATATATATATTTTTAAACATCCTTCAGGTTGGGCCGGGCCTCCCCTAAAATTTTTGGGTCTTGCCCAAGCCTGGCCCTAATTTTGATTGGGCCCTAATACCTAGGCCCAGGCCCCGCCCGTGGGCTCAAACCCTAAGCCTAAGCCCTAAAAAAATAGGGCCGGACCGTTCGGGCTGGGTGGGCCTCAGGCCCATGACCATCTCTAATTACAAGCCCTATTAAAAATGACCCATTTGAGAAAAGGCCAAAATTAAACAAAGATAACAAGTCCCATTAAGAAGGCCCACCTGGGAAAAAAAAAAAAAAAAAAGCCCAAAAACTTATAAAGAAAAAAAAAAGGTAAAACAAAAACAATTTGAAAAAGTTCATTTTTTTTTTTTTGTTATTATTGTAAACTTGATCCTCATACTTTTATTTTGTAGTTAGATTAATAAAAAAATATTTTATATTACTATTTTTTAAGAAAAATTATATACTATTAAAACGACACCAATTTAATAGTTCACTTTAGACACCTAAATACGTAGGACCGCCCTGCCGTGCTTCTTAGCTTATTTTTTATTTAGGTAAAATATATCAAAAACTACAAAGGAACGATATGAAATGTAGATTTCTTGTCCAAGTTGGACTAAATTTGATTTATTTTTAAATATCAAATAGTGTATTTGCTCTTTTTTTTATGGTACATTGTGTATTTGCTCTTCATGATACTTGACCGCAATATTGGACTAAGGTTTCTATAACCAAAAAAGAGAGATCAATTGATTTCAAATGCCCAAATGGAACATTGTGCCGCTAAAGCTTTAGTCGAGTGTAGTATCACATAGAGATTAGATGAGGTTATGGCTCGAGACATTATAGAGATATTTTGGGAGATTCTTATTTTTTTTTATTTTTTTAAATTCTGATTAATGTTTTAGGATTTATAGTGGTATGGTTGTAATACCTTTAAAGTGCATTCGATTTTTGGTCATTCAGTTTAAAAATGTAAATTAAGCTGCGGTAAGGCAAATTTCCACAACTGGAAAATAAAACCAACTATTCTAACGCAATATAGTTTTGCACTCACTTGGATAACAAATGCACAGGGATAAAAATTGCAATAGGAAACACTTTAGAAATTAAATTTTGAATATATCAGATCGATGTGAGAGAGAGTGTAGCCTTAAGATCGTCTGATGATGAGATTAGTCGAGGTACGCATAAATTGATCCAAACACAACTTACTGTATAATAATAATAATAATAATAATAATAATAATAATAATAATAATAATAATAAATAAATAAATAAAAAAAGAAAAGAAAACACGGTCTCTACCCATAATTTTCACGAAATATGCGGTTTGGAGGGTCAAAACGCAATCCTCAACTAGGATTTTTCTCAGTGCGGTACTAAAGAGTACCGCACAAATAGAAATTTGGTTCAAAAATATATATATTAGTTATTAATAGATTTAAATTAATTTAATTTTGTTTATAAAATTATATATTTATAAAATACATAATTGATTTTTGTATTTATTTTTTATAAAATTAATATTTTAAAAATCTACTCTTGAAAATCTATAAAATAAAACAAGAAAAATATTGAATATAAAAAGATAACTTTTAATATATTTTTTATTTTCATTTTTTATATGCGCAATTTTAAATTGCAACAAAAATCACATGACATTGTAACTGATCTTATAGGAAGTTGTAACAATATTGTGTTAAGTTGCAATTATATTAGTGACAATTGAAAATTAATTTTTATGTGATCACTTCAAATTTATAAATTTGGTTAGTGTGTTTAGAATTTTTTATTGGATTGAAATTTTACGTTGTCAAAAGGATTTGTATAAAAAATATTATCAATCTTGTTCTATTATCTTTTTTTTTTTGTTTTGTTTTACGGTAAGGTGTGTCCGGTCCAGTTTATATGCATCTCAACTAATCACTTCACTAGGTGATCTTAAGAGTGCACTCTATTGGAATATTTTTTATGGGCTAACATTAATTGAATTAATTATTTTACAAAAATGGGTTAATGGATAGTCTATTATTTAAGCAGCACAAATAATCAATGGTCATATTTTGATTTGGGCTATGACATCTTTTATGTAGAAGCCCAGTTAAGTGGAAAGTGTAGGTTTAAGATTTTGTTGAAACCCTGTATGGGAGGGCCTAACGAGAAACCCTAGTTTATATAACTAAGTCCCATCTCTAGTCAAGATTAAGCGGTTTCTTCCCATTAAGAGCCATTGCCACAATAATCTAGATTATAGGGAGGAAGACTTAGTTAATAATTCACTGCGACAGATTCAATTTACTGCGATGGCCCAAACATGTACGTATTTGATTACCGTTCTTTATTGCTATGTCCTAATATTCATGTATGCTTTAGTTTATTAATTAATTCCTTCTTATTGTGATTATGAGATATAATCAACATATGGTATCGGAGCATACATACATGATTTAGGATCAACAATTATTTTTTGAAACTTTCTTTTATTTTTTGTTCTTCAACGAAACCGAAACTTGTGGGCATGATTTCATGTGTTCTTTAATTTCGATTGGCTGTGAAATCTTAAGGATTTTATTCCTCTTGATTCAATTTTTAAATTGATATATTATATGTGCTATTTGGTTGTGTAATTAGAGAGTATTTCGACATTAAATTTTTGGCTTCAAACCCTAGAATACTCTCGAAATCGAAACTTGAAGCCGTGATTTTATGTGATTTTTCATTTTGATTATATATAAAACATTAGATATTTTGTTTCTCTTGATTCAAGATTTAAATTGATATATTATACGTGCTATTTAGTTGTCTAACCAGAGAGAATTTCGACGTTGAATTTTTGGCTACGAAACCCTAGAAAATTCGAGATTCACCTTTGAGATTGAGGAATATTGATGCATTTTTTGTTCAATTAAACATTATAGATAGTTTTTAAATTAATATTAGGTATAAATCCATATAAAATTTGGTATAAATAATTGTTAAAATCGAGTTTTGGGTTTTCTCCATGGAAGTGTAAAAATCGCATTTTGTTCTTCTTTTTTGGTGACGATTATCTTATTTTTTATTCAATTAATAGCTATAGCTATGTTAGAAATAAGTGGATATACATACACTCACAAAAATATTACAGAAAAGATAACGTTTTTTAGAGATTGTACGCATCGGGTCAAAAGCGGGTCGTGTGTCCCGGTTGCAGACCCGGCTGGAGGTTGAAGATGACCTCCAGCCTGGCAGTGGATGCCCACACGCGTGGATTGGCGCGTGTGGCGCATGGGGTCTTATTCGAGACCCGTTTTGGGTTCCATTTTTTTTTTGTGCCTTGTTTTTCCATCTTCTAATTTTTTGTATAATTTATTTTATTTTTGGAGGTTAAAAATAATTTTTAGTTAATTATTACTTATTATGTGATTTAATTAGCTTAAAATTATTTTTTGGCATGTTTTTCTATTGAACATTTTACATAAATTATGTTGATTGATTTGGAATGAGATTGCAATACTCATTCTCCCTAGATTAATTTTTTTTTTATGTGTACACTCCTAATTAGTTTTAATTCACATAGAATTCGTTGATTCACAAAGAATGTCGAGAACTTGAGATGAAGGATTAAGAAAAATCTCAATATTTTATTTAAACAAAAAATGTGTAGCCGTCAAGAAGCCTTACACAACATTTATAAAGGAAAACCCAACATGTAAAAATTATAAAAATTGCAAAAGGATCTTTAATTCTTGAAGAATTATAAAATTATCACGTGAAATGAAAAAGTGTCGTTTTGACTCTCGGAACGATGGAATTTGGCTCAAATCATTCCCGGCGTCGGGTGTGGTCTAGCGATTTTGCTCAAGAGGTCGTTTCCACTAAAAAAAGTGGTATATTTTGTCGAAAATGGTCACAGTTGATTTTCTGGTCAAACCTGGCCTTTTTGGGCCTTAGGGTACTCTTTTTGGGCTATTAAATCTCACTCATATTGCACTGCATCACCTTGATAGTTATAAGGAAGGAGGTGGATGAGACGATTTCTTTGATTCCCTTCTTCTCTCTGTCTTCTTCGTCGTTGACGGTCAAAACCGACGATTCTTCGTTGAATGGACTCCAATTTTGGCTTCATCCTCCATCACGACGTCGGAGATTGTGTTCCTAAGGTGAAGAAGAAAGAGAGTCTGCAACCTACCATGGTTTTGACGGCGGTGCGACACAAGGGAGGGGAAGATAAGGTTTTGATTCGTCCCTAAAATTTGGCCTTAAAACTGTGAAGATTTTGACACTTTTTACTCTAAAAATGTAAGTAGAATCTCACTTGATCCAACTAGTTTCAATTTAAACATATAAGATGACTTTTTAACTTTATATGTTCTTTTCTGAAGTATAATAAACTGAAACTAGTAAGAATGGTTAATTATACAATTAAGCCCTAAAGTTTAGAGATTGTGTAAATTTAATTTTTCTTATACATATTGCGAATGGTATGCAATTTAGTGTAGATTAAAGATTTTACACTAATTACAGCATGATGTTAAATTTATCTTAGATTTTTTTTTATGGTGATTGACACTTGAGTGTGTAGATTTTATTAGAAATCGCAATTAGTAGTGGGAAGAAGGTTTGGTGGTCCTTTGGAATTAGAGTGACTGGGTAGTCGATTGCGGTTGCTTAAATTAAGCTCACCATGCCCACTAGAGTTGATGTGTTTGGGGAAGCACATAAATCTCGTTGCCTAAGAGGAAAATAAATGCCTATAAATTATGTACTCAATTTCTATGGCCTAGGATGGATTTTTTGAATTTTGGCTCGTGTGAGAGTGTTGTGGTAGAAATTGATTTTCATCCAAAGAAGATGTTTAAAATGTTAAATCTAGAAGATGAGTTTGTTCCGAACAAGGATAACGTTCAATGAAATGGTTTAAAATATTTTTTGTTACAACGTGACATAACACTAATTGCAATATTAGATAATTGATTAGTTATTCTAATTATAATTTATTAATAAATGAAATGATATAATGCATTAACAATTTAAGTTTTAGTCAGTTATTTAATTAATATTAAAATTACATTATCTGTAATCAATAATAGAATAAGTTTATACATAATATTTTTTAGGGTATTTAGCACTTTTCTCCCCTGTCATTTTTTCGAAACTCAAAAACCTCATTTGTCATTTGAAAAATACCAGTCACTCCCTTTGTTCACAAATTTTTTGTGAAATGACATAAATGCCCTCCTCTTATTTAAAAAATATATTTTTTTCTTCTTTTATTGTTTCAAGAATTCACTAAGACCTCTATTTTTTAAAAAATAAAATAAAATATTTTGTACTTCCATATTTTTGTCAACCCTTTATTTTTAACAAATTAAAAAAAAAAAAAAAAAAAAAAAGCAACCCCTCCACCACCACCTCGCCGGAACAACACCCCGTACCCTAACATCGCTAGAAAAACCCACCCCAAATCTATCCCACTAGGTGGGGATGGATTTTCTCAGCAATGTGGGAGTCGGAGTTGTTGTTCTGGCGAGATGGGGGTGGGGGTGGGGGTGGGTGTTTTTTAATTTATTAAAAATAAAGGAATGAAAACAAATATTTTTTTAAATATGGATCTTAGTATAAAAAGATAAGTGATATAAATATAAAAATTAATAAATAGATATTTATGTATTTTAATTTAAAATTATTTAATTATTTTGAAATTGCTAAGGGTAAAATTTTATTACAGTAAAATTTTTACTATTTTTTAACCTATAAATGAGGTAAATGGTGTTTGACCAAAATGATAAGGTGGTGATTGATTTTTTTTCAAATGACATAAGAGATTTATGGTTTTAGACAAAATGATATGAGAGATAGGTGGTGAATGCTCTATTTTTTTTATTTTTTTTTATACAAATCTCTAAACCACGTGAAATTTAATCAGATAAAGAGCAATTTGAAAAATCTAAACATACTAACAAAATTTATAAATTCGAATTGCTCACATAAAATATAATTTTTTGTTATCAGTAATGTAATTTCTAGTTAACATAATATTATTACAACATTTTATAAGATCAATACAATGACATGTGATTTTTATTGCAACATGAAATTACATATAAAAAATTAAAATATATAAAAAATAAATAAAATTATCTTTTTATATTCAGTTGGTCTTGTTTTGCAGATCTCTAAAAGTAAATTTTAAAAACATTAATTCTATAAAAAAATAAATACATAAAATAAAAATTAAATTAGTTCAATAACTAATATATAGCTTAAAGCAAAATTACTGTATTCATTGAAGAAAAATCCCCTAAACTGACCTTAAGTTCTGATTAGTCCCGACACACTTGATTTGACATTATGCTTTTTTCACTCATATCGAATGCTCAAATTATAGATTCTACCCTTAATGTTTAACTATGGTTGCACGTTTACCCTTAGAGTTCATCTGTGTTTGTACTTTACTCCTTATATTTTACGTATTACATGTTAGGCGATAATATATTTTTTTTGCGGCTAAAACACCAAAGTTTATGAAGGAAATATAGCTGAATGCAGAGGAATATTGAAATATAGTTATTTTTCTAATCTCTAAATGAATTTGTAATGTAAACACATGAAAATTCTCAATAAGGTTAAATGAAGATTATTGATATGTTCCTGTTTTTTTGTTTGACTCATGATCTCTCTAATTATTTGGCAACAACATATGTTTCCTTTAACAATATCCAAAGATAACTATCTTAACATAGAGGATAATCTTTAAATCTCTAGAAGGCAGGGTTCTCGCGTAGATACAGATTAATATTAAATCCCTACTTCCATCACATTTGTCAAGTTGATTGAAGAGAAAAACAAATTACCCTCAGGCTTTTCGCATGAAATTAGAGAAGCGCCATCTATTTTTTTTGGGGTCAATCCTTTAATCTCTTCATTTCTTTTTGCTTTTTTGTTCTCTCTTCTTGGGGTGTTGTGGACACGACACCGTATTTTGTCCCACCGGCACATGAAATTTTGATAATAATAAATTTATATATCTTACCAAGTCAATTTTTTATGATTTTTTTTTTTTAAATGTTCGGTTTAAGTGATAGGTCTAGATTCGAAGCTCTCAAGAATTCATTTGTGCTCTAAAATTGTAATTTGAATCTTTAAGGGTCACGTTAGAAATTTGAAATAATAAATTAAAATTTCAAGGTTCAAAATTAAGGTTTCAAAAGTTAATTTAAAACAAATTAGGGATTTCAAATCATAATCGGACCTTTTGAATGTCGATTGAAAAAAATCTCTTCAATACGAGGAGTTTTAGGACTACATTGAAAATTTAAAATTCTATTTAGGATCTTGAGGTTCAAAGTTGTCATTTGAAAGCTTCAACACAGTTCAATCGAGGTTGTATAACCGTCATTAAGCCCCCGAACAAGACAATTAAAATAAATTTTCATATTAAAAGTGAAGGGGCTTAATTGAAATTTTGAAAAATTTCAATCGGCACTCAGATGGGTCAATTTGGGTTCAAATTAAGGTATTTGAGATTGGAATTAACTTTAAAAAACTCGAATCGGATGTCCATTTGAAGTTCAAAAAATCAAAAGAAAACTCTGGGGTCAAAAATTGAAACTTCGCAATTTATCAAATTATTTTTTTTCTTCAAAAATATATTTTATTTTAATTGATCAATTTTAGTGTCCAAAATTCAATTTTGAGAAAATTGATTGAAATCAAAGTATTTGGAAAATATTCAATTTTTACCCCCAAAGTTTGGGTATTTTCAATATTCATTAAATTAGGAAGCAATTTCAAGTTTTATTTTTGAATTTTGAAGGATCCAATCAAATTATGGATGACTCCATTTTATGTTATTAACATCATTTTAAAGGAAAAAAGAAAAAAAAAAAAAAGGTTTTTGGACTTAATTGAAAATGTTGAGAATACATTTAGTAGTATATTCTGCTCTTTTCCCACTAAGTCAGGAGGAAGACAAGCATTGAAAATCATTTCGGAGTTTTTTTAAAGATTTAGGAGGTTATCCCAATTAGAAGTAGCCTAATTAAATCATTAGGGGCTAAAAGATAGGTTTAGGTAAGTGAAAACATTTGGGACAGTGCGTAGGAAGCAAGGGTTGCTTATCCAACTACCCCAGTTTTCCCCCTTCCATGCACACACTTTTGCTATCTTTCTCTCACTCTCTCTCTCTCACAATTTTGTAAATCTTTCCAGCTCCCTCACATCTCCTTCTATCTCTCTACTTAAAAACTTTTATCCCTAAACAATAGAAAATCAAAGAAATAAAAAAAAAATTAAAAAAATTAGTCCAAAAACAAGAACAACTCCCATAGAGAAAACCACTTCAAAAAAAGAAAAAGAAAAAGAAAACGAAAGAAGAAAAAAATACAAGGTATATCCATTAAGAAATTTATTTTCAAATGAAGATAATAAAACAAACAAGAACAAATTTAGAATCCCTTCCCTATATAATTTTTGTTTCATTAATTTCTTTCTTGTCAAAAACCTAAAATGGAGAAACATTTTATGCTACCTGCGTAGTCGGATTCCTTAGTGGATATGATAAAGGGGCGTTTATTAGATGGTCTTCAAAGGAGGACAAAATTACAGTATAAACCTTTTCCAAAAACATGTTATCAAATAGTGCTTTTCATTTTTTGAACAATTTTACCCTTGCGTTACTGTTTATCTGAGATCCATTACGAAAAAACTTCTCGTCGCAACTCCAAATCTATCGTTTAATCAATAAAAAATAGAGAGATTCATTGCATAAATCTGTGCAGAAACTTCATCAAACACATCGATTTGAAAAAATCTTTTGAATTGAAAATTGTTTAATATTTTCATACTGTCAGGTTTGTATTGAATATAACATCATGTTATATTCAACATGATATCATCATGTTTTAAATCATGATAATTCTTAAAAAATACGAAAAATATTTTGAAAAAAATAAATAATGTTTGTAAATAAAATATTGTTGAATATAACACGATCGTGTTATATTTCAACATGGTATCATGTTGTATTCAAATGGAAAAATGAATGCAACAAATCAATATCATGTTGAAAATAATATGATGTTATATTCAACATCACATATTATCATAAAAACACAAAACAATTACAACAAAACTCTTTCCAAAAATTAATGTTTCACATTAAAAAAATAACATTATGTTATATTCAACATCACATTGTTGCATAATCAATTCAAAAATCTTTATCCACACAATTAAAATCTTGGAAACTCCACAAGTATTCGAATTAGTGTGATGTTGAATATAACATCATGTTATATTCAACATCACACTGTTGCACAATCTATTCAAAAATCTTGATCAATGCAATTAAAATTTGGAAACAAAAAAAAAAAAACCAAAATCAGATTGGCGATGGGTAATGAAAATGAACCTTCATCAATCGGCGTAGAAAACAAACCAAAACTCACCTCCATTGTTGCTCATTCGACGATGAGGCCAACCCTACTAGAACAGCGGCTCGTGGAATAACCAAACCCGAAATTTTCGAAACCGAAATATAATCTTAGCTATGAATCAACAATAGATGGAGAATTCTTCGTTTTTCGATCCGCAACAGAAACTGGTAGAGACCTCATATCACTGCAACTTTCTCCAAGAGGGCATATCATCAACGATGGTAATACAGATCGGAACGTTGCCCCCATTGACGAATTATGCTATGGTTATGAAATGGATGGCGGTTGCGTGAGTTCTGATCTACCAGATTGTCGGAGAAGCGACGATAGATTCGAGGATAGAAATAGAGATTTTGTGGATGCGGATGTCGTTAATGTTAATAATTCGAGCATCAGTATTGCTGATTGTATGGAGAGATGCTGGAACGATTGTGGTTGCGTTGGGTTTACCACCGGAGGCAATAGAACGGGATGCGTATTGTGGAGAGGGAGGGCAAAATTGTCCAAAGAAAAAGCCTACTTAAAAACAGGACGATTTGGTAACAACTGCCGCCTACCATAGGACTATTCGATGCAAAAAGAAACTTGTGGGACCATCTTGTAGTTTGAGCATTTTAACTAGATTATATGGTAATTTTCCCTATGATAAAATACCGTAAGAATAAAAAACGAGACTAAATCTAAAATCACATTCTTTATGGTACCTGTTTAGTGAGACCCCCTAGAGGATAAGATGAAATGTGATTCGAATGGAAAAGAAAACCTAAATTTTATGATGAAATCACATTCTTTATGGTACTTGTTTGGTGAGACTCCCTAGAGGATACCATGAAATGCCAAGCGAATGAAAAAAAATCTAAAATCACATTCTTTATGGTACTTGATTAATGGAAAAAAACCAAAATTGCAACCATATTATTTATGGTACCTGTGTAGTCGGACTCCCTAGTAGATATGATGAAATACCATAAGAATGAAAACATTAAGAATTCTAATCTCATTTTTCATGATGAGTGTATACTTGGATTCAGATACAATGAGAAATCATGAAAAAAAAAAAAAAATTCAATAATATTTCCTAATTTTGGTAAAGGACCAATTTCTTAGAGCTTACATGTTTCATATGTTTACAATATTTGTTGTTATTTTGTTCTTCTTATGTAATTATTATCATGCCAAAACATTAACTTAAAAAAATAAAAAATAAAATTTGGTTTATCTTTTTAAGTTGCAAGAGAACATTTTTCTTTCATCTACTTTTATAATTAGTTGATAAGATAGCTTAAACCCTAAATTAAGGGTGATATTTTTCATACTATTATTTTGATTTATCAAATTGTGTGAAATCTCAAAAAAGAATGGATTTAGAAAGGCACTTCCTTAAGTTTAAATTTAAGTTAGATGATGTTGGCAGATAACAATAATATATATATATATATATATATATATATATATATATATATATATATATATATATATTGTGCTCGTTCATCTTAATGTGTGTGTGCGTGTGCGCATTCATCTCATTTCCACCATGTTCCTTCTTAATGTAATTTCAAGCAACATAGAAACTGCATCGCTTTCAAGGGAAAATAAGTCTTCAAAAATCATGTATTTTTTTACTACAAAACCATGTTCGTCATGATTTCTTCAAGAAGTACTTATACTATGTTACCAAGAGAGAAGAAGAAAAAAAATATATATATATAAAAAAAAAAAAAAGGTATTCAAGAAGGATTTCTAAACCAATTTCATGCATCCAAAAAATGCAATATTTAAAAAATAAATAGAGTCCTCAAATGGAAATAGTCTTCAAAAATCATGTCATTTTTGTTGATCTCGATGTTTTGATGGACAATTAAGCATTGATTTTTTTTGTGGAATTAACGTGTTTGTTGAGTGTTTCAGTTTAAGAGTTCCATTCAAGATCAAATCATGAAGTAATTGTTGAAGATACAGAGATGGATATTAAAAAGATGAAGAGTATTGAAGATTCTGAAGAAATTAGACGAAAACAATTCAAATCTCTTTTACTTTTAATGTATCTCGATTAGGATTACACATGATACAAATTAAATGATTTATATTTATGTATTTAATTTGATAAGATTATGGTCCTAATTAGTGTTCAATTATTTGCTCCAATGTGAAATTGAAAAATGAAAATTGACCTAAGGAAGATTAGTGTTTAAAATTGAATATAAGTGTCAATTGAGTTAACCGAGAAAAGAAATTTGTTAAAGGGATTAAAATGTTGAAGTTTGGAGTTAAAATAATTTGATAAGTTGGTGTTCCAGCATTGATTGGTCAACCAACCACAATAGAATCGGTCAACCGATGGGTGTAGGCTGAAAAAATGATGAGTCTCTGAATCGATTGGTCAACCGACTAGGGGAGATAGGTCAACCGATGGACCGAAGTGAAACTTTCTGTATCGATCGGTTAACCGATTATAGGTGATTGGTCAACCGACTAGGGCTGAAATTAGACCTAGAAGAGAATCCTGAATTAATCGGTCAATCGACCCATGGGGGATTGGTTAACCGACCGATGTTTAAACAAGACTTGGCTAGCATCTTGTATCCATTGGTCGCCTGATGGTATGGAGTATGGTCAACCGACTGTGTAGTTTCAGTTTCGAGGATTTCAAGGATCTGTTCAAAAATTAGCCGTTAACTAGCCTTTTTTTGGGATATCTGAGTGAGATATTTTGGGGATTTGGATATATTGAAGATATGATATGTTGGACCAGTAAACTACCCAAGATGGGGATAAATTGGATAGATAAAAAATTATCAGAGAAAATACTTCAAAAAATCCAAATAATTAATTTTAATCCTAAATTAATTATTATCTTTATATAACAACGGAATTATAATATCAACTCGGTGCACACCAAATAACAAAAATAAATAATAAAAAATAGCAGCATACTAGAAATTTATACTGGTTCACCAAGCTACTCTTGACTAATTTAGTCTCCCGAGCTCCACGGAGAGTCGTACCCACTAAACTCGAGATTCTTTTAAAGGTAGGAACCAAACCCTCACAAAGATTCTTTTCACAAGCTTAGAATCATCCTTTACAAATTTCTTTTCACAGGCTCAAGAATAACCTCTACTTTTTACATGCTCAAGAATAACCTAATTATTTTTTAAACTAAGGCTAAAGAATCAAAACCTCACAAACACTCCAAATATCCTTTTACCCGGTAAGGATTGAACCGTTACAAAATTGCTCACAAATCAATTCAATCCAGAAAAAATTACTACCTCAATCTCTTTACAGGAAGAGACTGAAACCAGCTACCCTCAGATTAAATATTCCTAATAGTATTTAATCCATCACTCAACTCACCAATTACAAATTGATAAGTGATTTTTCTCACTCGGAATTTCTACCACTCCAGATAAATTAGAACTCAATTAATATCCTAAAACTAGTGATAGAAAAGTGAGATAGTCAAAATCTGATTTAAACAAAAATAGAGTAGCACGTAATTGAGCACGTAATCATATTTCTTCAAGAAATTGTTTCAAAAAATATTATTCAATAAAAAATCAGAAAACAATTTCGAATATCAAATTCCAAATATAATTAAGCAATACTAAATAGAAAGTAACTTGGAAATATCTCACCCGAATTCCATCGAAAGAATAATGATGGCAATGTCACTTCAGATTCGATAGTAACAACAATCTATAACAAATATTTCTCAAGAATAACTCTTATAACAGATCTTACAACCACTCAGTATGATAACTCTTAGAAAGCGCATTATAATACTCTTGATCTCTAACTCTAATATAAAAAATGCAGGTTTATATAAAAGAGAATAAAATAAGCTCTCTAACGGCTAATTCCCACTTGTTATGACATTTAATTGCTCTTATAGACCTCTTATATCATTAAGAATTCATTCTGATTCAAATCACTTAATTATGGCTTTTAAACATCTCAATTAAGTCCCCCAAATATTTCTCAATCACAATTAAATAAGATAGAAAGAATCACATATACCAAATTGAAAAATATTCAAACTTAATTAACCATATCTATAGGGATATCATAATATATGTTGCATATCTCAAATAATATCAAATCCCTAATATATATCGTGAATCTTAACCATAAAATGGGTAGTAATGGTTACTTTTAGAATAAAATTCAGAATTTCACAAAATCCGAAAACAGTGCCATAAGTTGACTTACCATGGAGCACTGGTTGACCACTCGATTCAGGATGTAGCCAAGCCAAAAATTCATCGCCCATCTTTTGACCTAGAGATTCAAAGAGTGACATTTCTAGTCACAGGTTGATCTCCCTATCGACTTATCGATTCAGAGAGTTCACCATTTAAGCTCCGGTCAACCTACCTGTCGACTTATCAATTCAAAGACTTCATATTCTATGCATCGGTCGACTAGCCTGTCGACTTACCAATGCTGGAATCTCTTCTAAATTTATTTTTAATTCATTCTCATCAACGTTTTTGCCTCTTCACTGATTTCTTTTCTCGGTTAGCTCCACTAAATTTTTAAATTCAATTTTAGTTAATTATCTATAGTTCTTTTTTAATTTCATATAGAAGCAAACAATTCAACTAATTAAGATCCTATAAAAAATACACATATTTATAAAAATTATTTAAAAAACTTTTTGTGTCGTGTGTGATCCTAATTGGGATATTAAGAGTTGTGTTGATCCTAAGATTTTGATGAACAATTAAGTGTTGATATTTTGGTGGAACTAATGTTTAATTGAAGTATTTCAGTGATTTAAAGCTCCAATAATGAAGACGTCAAATTAAATGGATGCTAAATGAAGATGTCAAGATGATGATGAAGAATTAAGAGTTTGAAGTAATTAGGAAAAATAACTCAGGTGGATCTTAACTCTTAATATCACATTTAGGAACATACACATGGCACAAAATGTATTTTATCTTTTATGTGTGTTTTGATTAAGTTAAATTAGAACAAATAATTTTGAATGACCAAAATGGAATATAAGACTATTAGTGGAGCTAATTAAGAGAAGAAAATGGTTAAAGGGGTGAAATCGTAAAAGAAAATGAGTTAAAAACGTATTCAGAAAAGAGATCTAGTGACAGTAGTCGACTGGTGAGTTGACCGGTGAAAGAAGGCTAAACTCTCTGAATCAAAGAGTTGATCGACAGGTCGACTGGTGAAAGAAGGCAGAACTCTCTAAATCAAGAGGTCGACCGGTGAAAGAAGAAAGAACTCTCTGAATTTACAAGTCGACTGGGCAATCGACTTATTCACGTAGCAGCGATAGCTTGGCTACAACCTGAATTAGGCAGTTGACCGAACGCACTATTTCAGGATACTGTTTGATCCAAGATTATATTCAAAAATAGTCGTTTTTGGTTGGGATTTAAGAGAGATTTCGGGGATATTATCTATATTTAAGATATGATTCATATACTAATTAAATCCAATTAATATGGTTCATTAAATATTAATGTTTCTCAATTTGGTACTTGAAATAGATTCTATACTTATTTATTAAGATTGAGAAATACTTTGGGGGTTTAATTGAGAGATTTGAAAGATGTTTTTAAGTAGAATTGAACCTAAATGAAATCCTTATGATATAAGGGGTCTATAAGAGCTTTTATTTGTCATGACACATGTAAACCAACCGTTAGAAGATTGATTACATATTCCTTTAAATAGACCTACGAATTTTTATTTTAGGACTAATCATTCTAAGAGAGAGAATCCATCTATTATCAAGAGAGATCAAAATTTATCAATTGAGTGAATTTTTCTAAGAGATATCTTATTGAGAATTGAGTGAACTTTTCTAAGAGGATTATTTGCTGATCATTGCTGCTATCGATTTGAAGTTACATTGCAATACTATTTTCTTTTGGTGGATTCCGGGTGAGATCTTTCCATAGTGCTTATTGTTTGTTTATTATTCTATATTTGAAAATTGATCTTAGAAATTGTTTGTGATTTTTGAAGAAAATATTTTTTACAAACAATTTTTTGAATCTGATTACATGCTCCAATTTGCTACCCATATCTTGTTGAAATTAGATTTTTGCATCTCACATATTTCTATCACTAGTTGGGATATTAATTGAGTTATTATTTATCTGGGGTGGTAGAAGCTTCGAGTAATATTTACTTCTTATCAATTTTTGTATTGGTGAGTTGTGACGGGTTAAATACCATTGGGGGTATTTAATCAAGAGTAATCGGGTTTCCGTCTTTTCTTGTAAAGAAATTGTAGTAGTGATTCTTCTTGGATAAGAATTGTGTTTTGAGTGATTTGTAAAGGTTCCATCCTTACCTGTGAAAAGGATAGTTGGAGTGTTTTGAGAGGTTTTGATTCTTGTGCCTTAGTGTTAAGAAGAATTAAGTTATTCTTTAACCTGTAAAAAGTAGAAGTTCTTCTTTAGCCTGTGAAAATGATATTGTAAAGGTTGATTCTGAGCCTGTAAAAGAATCGGTATGCGGGTTTGGTTCCTACCTTTAAAGGAATCTTGATTTTAGTGGATACGATCTCCGTGGAGCTAAGGAAACTAGATTAGCCAAGAGTAGCTTGGTGAACCAGTATAAATCTTTTGTGTGCTACATTACTGCTTTGTTATTTTTTTTGTTTGTGTGTGCACATAGATTGATAATATTATTCTACTGTGTTATAAAGATAATAATTAATTTAGGCTTAAAATTAATTATTTGATTTATTTAAGTTTTATTCTGATTATTTTTTTAATTACCCAATTCAACCCTCCTCTTGGGTATTCTACTGGGCTAACAATTTAAAATTTAACTTGAGTTGTTTTCCCTAGGTTCTTCAAATTTTTCAGCCTCTTAATCCTTTATGATCTTTGTCATCATCTTTTAGCATCCATTCATTACTTGTCATCACATCTTCATAATTGGAACAAATAAATAGAAACACTCAATTAAACCGTTAGTTCTACCAAAAATATCAACCTTTAATTGTCTATCAAAATCTTAGGATCAACATGATACACTTATTTTAATATCGCTATAGATATGGTTCATAAAATTAAAGTGTTTCTCAATTTGGTGTAGTTAATACTTCATATCTATTCGATTTAAAATTGAGAATTAATTGGAGGACTTAATTAAAAGATTTTAAAGCCATATATGAGTGAATTATACCAATAATGAATGATTATGATATATAAGGTCTATTGGTCCATTTAAATGTCATATCTTGAGGAAACTAACTGTTCGAGGTCCTGATTCAAATTAGCTTAAATAGTCCTGCAATTTTTACATATCATGATATCACATCAATCAAGAATTTTAGTTCCCAATCTTTCTAAGAGTTGTTATTCTGAGATATATTCAAGAAATCATTTGTGAGATCAATTGTGTGCAATGTTCTTGAGTTAAAGCATTGATTGAGTTGGCATCAACGAATTTGTGTTGTCTTGCTATTATAATTTCAATCTTTCGGTGTTTTCCTGGCAAGATCTTTCTAAGCTATTTTTCTTTATTATAAATTCATATTACTATCTTTTCTTGGTTGATAAGATCTTAGTAAAATCGTTATTGAACTTTAAAGAGTATAAAAATTCTTTTTGAACCGATTTTTATGATTATCTGATTATGTGCTTAATTTTGTGCTACCCACACATATTACAATCAGATATTGAATTCATCACTTAATTTCTATCACTAGTAATTATTGGGACATTGATTTAGTTTAATTGGTTTGAGGTGGTAGAAGTTCCGAGTGGGAAAAAACTCATTGATTTTTTAGTAATTGGTGAGTTTTGTGCGAATTAGTTACAGTTGGGTTATATCTAATCAGTGTAGTTGGGGTTTCAATCTTTTCTAGGAAAAAGATTGAGGTTTGATATTTGCCTGAGGTACAAAAATGTTAGGTTATTCTTTTCCCTTGAAAAAAATTAGACTTGATTCTTCCTGATCAGAATTAAATGTGAGTGAATTGTAAAGGTTCAATCCTTATCGGTGCAAAGGATACTTGGAGTGTTTTGTGAGGTTTGATCCTTAGATTGTGAAAGGATTATGTTAGTTTTGAGTTTGGTAAAAAAATAAGGTTATTCTTGCGCCTAGTAAAAGGATTAGGTGGTGATTTCTCCTGAATAGAATTAGGTTAGTCTTTAGTCTGATAAAAAGATAAGGTTATTCTTTAGCCTAAGAAAATGATAATTGTAAAGGTCGATTCTAAGCCTAGTAAAGAAATCATTATAAGGGTTTGATTCCTACCTGGTAAAGGGATCAAGTGGTTTAGTGGGTACGAATCTCCGTGGGGATCAGAGGACTGGATTAGCCAAGAGTAGCTTAGTGAACCAGAATATATTCTTGTGTGTTGTATTGTTTACTTCATATACATTTTGTTGTTCGGGTGTGCACCTAGATTTTTATCTATTGCGTTATTAAGATAAATAATTGATTTATGATAAATTGATTATTTGATTTAATAAGTGTTGAAAGATAAGAAATTTGTTTAAATTTTTTATATCTACCCAATTCACCCCCTCTTGGGTAGCTCACTGGGTAAACAATTTTCACTAACAAACACCATTTTTCCAAAATCATCATGATTTTAGAAGGATGAAAAAAATTATTTAAGAAAGATTTTTTAGTGGCATTCAAAAAAATAAAATGAATGCTTGCTTTCAAATCTTTTAAGTTTCATGTCAAAATCAATTTCCCTGTATGACGCACGCCATGATTTTCCTCTTTTGAAAAGATTTGTGTAAAACAGGGAAAACTCATTTTTGCCCCCTTGTTTGTTTAAATCCCTTTTTAAAATTTTCTTAGAAATAGCATTTGCTTCTGAAATCAAACGAAGGGGATTTGTTTAGAAGAAAACATTTGATGTTTCTTGTTAGGAAAACATGGGGCTTTTTGTTGTGTGCCGATTTTTTGAAAATAGATTTTAGGAGTCGCTACCTAATTTTGGGTTTTATTGGTGTGCTAGGTCACTAGATTTGAATAAAAGTCAAGTTTCGGGCCCTTTTTTTAAAAAATATTTAATATTTCAAAAGACGGTTTCCAGATATTTTACTGAAAAGATATTTGAAGATCAGTTACGCTCAGAGAAGGTGTTAGGTACCCCAAGACACTTGTCCCAAGAAAATTGTACCTAAGTCAATCATAGTTCAATTTTATATTCAATCCTAAATGCTTTGATTAGACTATTTTTAAAGATATTTCTTTAGCGAATCAGGGTGAGTTTTAACTTTTTCTGCATGTATATCACATATATTGGATGAAATGCAAGTATGATATACACAAGGGCCTTTTTCAAAGTTTGACATGCACACATATATGGTATACAGAGTAAAACACATACCATGTATATTACAAGCAGATTAATGCAAATAAGTGAAGTAAAACCAATTTTTGAGATTTTTGAAATGGGGGTTAAGGGGAATAAAATACTAATGCGCTTATGTGCAATAGGTGTGGAGTAATCCAACAGTTTGTTAGCATGCAAGAAGTTTACAAATGTTTATGATATTTAAATTTAACACGAATTTGACATGATAAATAACATAGGGGTTGATTTTTAACATGACTTTTACAAGAATGTGGAGGATTAAGTATGAATTTTACATGTTGAAAATGTCACAGGTTTACCTTAACATTACTATGAGTATACAAGCATGAACTTTCACATATTGATGCAAAACGAAAGCGATTTAACTGAATCATGAATTTAACAAGTTGGCTAGCAAAATTATATTAATCTGTATGATACGTAATTGACATGAAACATTTCACACATTCCTACCCTAGAGGATTCTTTTAATGCAATTTTGTGAATTACATATTGTTGGAGGAAATGCTGAAATTTCAAGATAAATATTTAAATAACTATGGAATAAAATTAATAATTATTAAATAATATTAATGTAAATATTAATTATTCATGTAAGGGCATCAAAAACAAGTTATAAAAATTATGTGAAACAAATTAAATGTAAATTAAACCAGAAATGTGACGTTAACATTAACATAACATAAAGTAAAAAGTAGCAGTGATAAAATATATTAACGGTAATGTAACAAAAACAAAGAAGAACAATAACAGAATGTGTTAACGTTAACGTAACAGAAATAATATTTTAAATATTATATAAGAACTTACCCGGATATTCAAATGACGAATTGAATTGAAGTAGATCGAGGTTGGAGTTTGACTTTATGCCCTTAAAGCAGATTCACGCCCCCACACTGGTGCTAATGGTTGAATAGACGTCTGCTTCACAGGGTACAACAATCTTTAAGTTTTTAGTACAAATATTTGAAACCAAAAACATCGGTAAACTAGACTTATGTTTGAACTCTCACAAAATTCTAAATAATGTGTGGTTTGGTGGTGATATGAAGTGGTAATGTTCTGAATCAGACTTATAAAAATGAATGAAAAGTCTCCCATTTACAGAAGACCAAAAGTCACTATTGAATGGATGTAACTTTAGAAAGACATTTGTTCGCGTTAACGTTAACTCAAACCGTCAACAACTTTGGAAAGACACATGTTTGCATTAACGTTAACGCGAATAGTCACCTAATGAATCTTCATGTCTGTTTATTGGTACTAATTCCAAAATTAATGGTTAAGCAGTTAATTAACTGCTTAACTGCCACTAATAAAATTTCAAACTATTCTGGTGGGTCAAGATCCGACCCGATCAGAACCCTACCTGACCCGGATCTGGTCCAAACCAAATCCAAATATGGATCAATTTGTCCCAACCCAAACTTGACCTGACCTAATTCAAGTTTGAAGGTTTGATTGTTAGTGTCTTGCCTTTGTTCTCAATTTATAAGTTAATACAAGCTTGAGTTTCTTCTCCACAATCAATGTGGGATAACTACACCTTACAACTCAAGTTCTCCCTTTCCAAGCAATGTGGAATAACTCACTCCCTTCCAAGCAATGTGAGATAATTCATTCATTTATATCTTCAATCAACCTCAAATGAGTTTCTTTGAGAATTAAAAATCTCGTTCAAAATTTAATTATTTTTGGCATATAAATATACTACGTTGATCCTCAAACGACGAGGAACACAACGGAATAATAACCCGATTAATTTAATTAATGGGTTTCACTTTAATTAATCAATTAAAGTAGCAAAAAATTCTAACAATCCCCCACATGAATTAGATTGACTGGATATATGTGCATATGTAATGTTGACATACTATAGAGAATTCAAATAGAAATTAATTGCATCGAGATAGGTAGCTTTTGGCCTTGAACCTTCTCTAGTAAAAGACTATCAGACTTACTTAGGCTAACCAGTGAATGTGATGTCTTGAACTGTTCAGCCATTTTTGTAAACCAAGACAATAGAATTCATATAGATACTTCCTTACACAGTCAGTTCTCTGGTTGTGTTCATTTTGGCCTTGAATATCTTGGTATTTCATTGAGTGCTTTAGAGAATTTAGCCTTCTCTTTCTCATAGAACCGACTTTGTTCTTCACTCATCTAGGTGATTAACCTATCAAGAGTATCCTGTATACCCTACTTGAATTTTTCAAGCTATAGGAATCATTAAAAATAAAGCTTATCCTCAATACTTATATTTATCACTGGTTCACCATAGGAATGAGTATAAGACTTAAAGTCTTCCAGTGATTACTTAGTCTACACATAATTAGGTTGTCCCTTTGAACCTAGATCTTGTGATCTCCAGTCAGTTAGGTTGGGTTTCCATTAAGGTGACTATTTAGTTGCAGGCTTTAACCCCATTCCCCTCGATGAGCAGTATACTCTCTCTCTAGTTAACCCTTTGGTTAGCAGATCCGCAATATTATCTTTTGACTTCATGTAGTCAATTGTAATCACTCTATTTGAGAGTAACTATCTAACGGTATTTATGTTTACATCGTATATGTCGAGGCTTACCATTATAGATACTACTCTATACCCTACCAATTGTAGATTAGCTATCACAATATATACAAATAGTTGGCACAGGTTTCGTCCACATTGGAATATCTTTTAAAAATTAACAAAGTCATTCTACTTATTCACTTGCTTTGTCTAAAGCAATAAACTCATATTCCATTGTAGACCTTGCAATACACGTCTGTTTAGAGGATTTCCATGAGACAACTCCTCCTCCAAGTGTAAAGATGCATCCACTTGTGGATTTAGTATCTTTACAATCCATTATCCAATTAACATCACTGCAACCTTCAAGTACAACTGGATATTTGGTATAAGTCAATCCATAGTTTAGGGTATACCTTAAATATCTAAGTACCCTAACTATCGCATTCTAGTGTCCGTGTCCTGGATTGCTAGTATATCTTACTCAGTCTGCTCACCGTGTAGGAAATATCAGGTCTAGTACAATTCATTAAGTACATTAGACTGCTTATTATACGAGGATATTTTAACTGAGAGATACTTTTACCAGTATTCTTAGTCAGATGACAATTCACATCAATAGATGTTTTAGCTAGATTAGTATCATACTTGTTGAATTTCTCAAGTATCTTCTCAATATAATGAGATTGCGATAACACTAGTCCTTCAGTAGATCTAGAAATTTTAATTCCTAGAATTACATCAGCAACACCTAAATCTTTCATAATGAACTTATTGGTTAACATCCTTTTGGTAGACTTAATGATGTCATTGTTACTACCAATAATTAACATATCATCTACATAAAGGCATACAATGACACATTTGGATTCATTATGTTTAATGTAGACACATTTTTCACATTCATTGATTTTAAATCCATTTGACATCATAACTTTGTCAAATTTCTCATGCCATTGTTTTGGTGTTTGTTTAAGTCCATATAAAAACTTAACAAGTCTACAAACTTTGTTCTCTTTGCCAGAAACGACAAACCCTTCTGGTTATTCCATGTAGATTTCCTCATCTAGTTCACCATTTAGGAAAGTTGTCTTAACATTCATTTGATGTATTTCTAAATTATGTATAGTTGTTATGGCTATTGACATTCTAATGGATGTTATTCTAGTAACCGGTGAGTACGTGTCAAAATAATCAACACCTTCTCTTTGCTTGTAACCTTTAGCTACAAGTCTAGCTTTATAGTTATCAATTGATCCATCTGCTTTCATCTTCTTTTTGAAGATCTATTTACATCCAAGAGGTTTGGAACCGGATGGAAGATCCACTAGTTCCCATGTATGGTTTTGCAAGATAGATTTTATTTTACTGTTTACAGTTTTTTTCCAAAATGGTGCTTTAGGAGTTGATATCGCCTTCTTAAAACTCTTAGGATCACCTTCTGCTATATAGGTAAGAAAGTCAGGACCAAATGACTTTGTCGTCTTAGCCCTCTTACTACATCTAGGTTTATTATCTTCTAAAGATATTTCATTTTGGATCTCACCTATCGTAGTATCAAGCGTTTTTTTTTAAAGAACCAGACTCTCGAGAAGTCTTACAAGGAAATATATCCTCATAAAAGAATGCATTTCTGGATTCCATTATCGTATTCTCATGTACATCTTCAATCTTAGGTCCTATTTTAGTCCTTTTAGGAATAGGAACCGCCACCTTAGTAAGATACCCCCATACTTTTAAGAATTTATAAGTAGGAGTCTTACATATCCACATTTCATATGGAATTTTATTCAATTTCTTATGTGGCAACTTGTTAAGAATGTAATTGGTGATAAGCAATACTTCCCCCCACATGTTCTGGGTTAGTCCAAAACTTATCAACATAGCATTCATCATTTATTTTAAAGTTATATTCTTCATCTCAGTTACTACATTTTGCTGAGATGAATAAGGTGTTGTTGTTTGATGAATTATTCCGTGTTGAGTACAGAATTCCATAAACGGTGATTCATATTCACCACCTCTATCACTTCGAAGAACTTCAATCTTTTTGCTAAGTTGTTTCCCAACTTCGTTCTTATACTGCATAAACTTTTTCAAGGCTTCATCTTTACTCCTTAGAAGATAAACATAACAGTATCTTGTGCAATCATCAATAAAAGTAATAAAATACTTTTTACAACCTCTAGTTTGTACAAATTTTAAATCACAAATATCAGTGTGAATTAACTTTAGAGGTTTAGTATTTCTTTCGATGGAATGAAAATAAGTTCGAGTCAGCTTGAACTCCACACAAGTCTCACATTTATGATTTGAACCAATTTTTTATTTTGGCAATAAATCTAAAATAATCAATTTACGTAAAGAATCATAATTAACATGTCCTAATCTAGCATGCCAAACATCAATTGACTCAATCATATAACAGAAGACGTAGTTTTATTAGCTTTTGGAATCACAGTCATTACATTTAATTTGAAGAGGTCTTCATTCATGTAGCCCCTTCCCACATACACTCCACCTTTGGTTAGTACAATCTTTTTAGACTCAATGACCATTCTAAAGCCCTTCTTACTCATCAAAGATCCGGAAACTAGATTCTTGCGAATGTCCAGCACATAAAGCACATCATTGAGAGTAAGTTCTTTTCAGACGCAATGACCATTCTAAAGCCCTTCTTACTCATAAAAGATCCGGAAACTAGATTCTTGCGAATGTCCGGCACATAAAGCACATCATTGAGAGTAAGTTCTTTTCCAGAAGTCATTTTTAGCATAATCCTTCCATGTCTTTCAACTTTAGAAGTCGAGGAGTTTCCCATATAGAGTTGTTCATTTTGATCCACCGGTTGATAGGTGGTGAACATTCTCTTATTTGAGCAGATATAGCATATAGCCCCAGTGTCCATATACCATTCTTTTGGGTTGCCAACTAGGTTGACTTCAAAGATCACTACTGAAAGATTCATTTCGGAAACATCCGAAGTAAGATGCTCGACTGTAGTTATGTTAGCTCGATGTGCAGACATTTTTACATTACGTTTCACTCGGTATTCACTTGCACGGTGTCTAGCCTTTCCACATGAGAAGCAGTTCCCCTTGAATTTCTTCATTTTCTTTCCTTTGGGACCAAAACTTTGACTTGTTCTAAGGTTATGAAACTTTCATTTCTTATTGGTCTTGTGAACCTCCGCATTATTTGCCTTTGAGTTCATGGAATAACGACTATCAGGATTCTTAGCAAACCGATATTCTTCTTTAATTCTAAGCCTCACAATCAGATCTTCAACGTTCATCTCTTTATGTTTATGCTTGAGATAATTTTTTAAATCACTCCAGGTCGATGGTAACTTCTTAATAATAGAAGCTACTTGAAATGATTAACACAATGACATTCCCTTAGCGAGAATGTCATGTATAATGACTTAAAGATCTTCTGAACTTTCCAACTACATAATCAAGGAGCTTTCCAACTATAAATTTCTTTGAGCCGGCGTCTTTTGTTTTATATTTTTTTATCCAAGGATTCCCACAGTTCTTTAGCGGTTGAAATACCTCCATATACTTTATACAAAGAGTTGCTGAGAGCATTGAAGATGTAGTTCCGACATAGATAGTCAGAATCTTTCCATGCTTCTACCACAACCTTTGTCTGATCATCGGCATTCTCAATCATAACTAGAGCATCTTCTTTGAGAAAATGAACTAATCTCAAAGTCGTAAGGTAGAACATCATCTTTTGTTGCCACCTCTTAAAGTTGCACCCATAAAACTTGTCAGGCTTTTCAGCTTTAGGCAATGGAGTAGGCACCGTAGTAATAATGGTCTGAGTCATAGGAGATGTCACTTTAGACGTCTCAATTAGCGTAGTATTTTCACTTTTCATCACAGAGTAGTATGTCTACAATTTTAACAAATGTTTAATAAATACTTAGAAGAATTTACAACCAAAGCACAAATTAAGGAATCAAACGTTTCACTAACCAGAAATTGGAAGTTAACGTTCACACAAGAATCAGAAATCAAATCAGAATGTTAACATTCGCACAATAGATTCTGTACGTAAATGTTTACAAGACAGATTTAAAACATGAATATTTACTAATTTGCACAGTACCTAATTTCTTGTTTACACATCCAATATTACCAAAATAACAATTATTTCGGATAAAATTTAAATGATAAAAAAATAAGTATTGTCTTAACAATATTCTAACTAAACAATTAAGATAGTTAAATATCATTTCAAGATCTAAGTAAAGACGAATTTTCAAAATTTTAAAACCACACAAATTCAGAAAATTATTTATCTTAAAATTTCAGAATAAAATATGAATCTACTTTAAGATTGTTGGAGGAAATGCTGAAATTTCAAGATAAATATTTAAAAAACCATGGATTAAAATTAATAATTATTAAATAATATTAATGTAAATATTAATTATTCATGTAAGGGTATTAAAAATAAATTATGAAAATTTTGTGAAGCAAATTAAGTATAAACTAAACCAAAAATGTGACTTTAACGTTAACGTAACATAAAGTAAAAAGTAGCAGTGATAAAATATATTAACGTTAACGTAATAGAAATAAAGAAGAACAGTGGCAGAATGTGTTAACGTTAACGTAACAGAAACAATGTTTTAAATATTATATAAAAACTTACCCGGATGTTCAAACGCCGAATTGAATTGAAGTAGATCGAGGCTAAAGTTTGACTCTATGCTCTTAAAGCAAATTCACGCCCCCACATTGGTACTAATGGTTGAATTGACATCTACCTTACAAGGTACAACGATGTTCAAGTTTTTAGTACAAGCACTTGAAACTAAAAACTTTGGCGAACTAAACTTATACTTGAACTCTCACAAAATTCTAAATGATGTGTGCTTTGGTGGTAATATGAAGTGATAATGTTATAAATCAGACTTATAAAAATGAATGAAAAGTCTCCCATTTACAGAAGACTAAAAGTCACTATTGAATGGATGTAACTTTAGAAAGACATTTGTTCGCATTAATGTTAACGCGAATCGTCACCAACTTTAGAAAGACACTTGTTTGCATTAACGTTAACGTGAATAGTCATCTAATGAATCTTCATGTCTGTTTATTGGTGCTGATTCAAAATTAACGGTTAAGCAGTTAATTAACTGCTTAACTGCCATTAATGGAATTTTAAACTATTCTAGTGGGTCAAGATTCGACCCAATCAGAACCCTACCCGACCCGGATCCGGTCCAAACCAAATCCAAATATGAATCGATTTGTTCCAACCCAAACTTGACCCGACTCAATTCGAGTTTGAAGGTTTGATTGTTAGTGTCTTGCATTTGTTCTCAATTTATAAGTTGATACAAATTTAAGTTTCTTCTCCACAATCAATGTGGGATAATTACACCTTACAACTCAAGTTCTCCATTTCCAAGCAATATGGGATAACTCATCCCCTTCCAAGTAATGTGGGGTAATTCATTCATTTATATTTTCAATCAATCTCAAATGGATTTTTTGGAGAATTAAAAATCACATTCAAAATTTAATTATTTTTTGCATATAAATATACTACGTTGATCCTCAAACGACGAGGAACACAATGGAATAATAAGCTGATTAATTTAATTAATGGGTCAATTAATCAATTAAAGTAGCCAAAAATTCTAACACATATTAAGATGATACATTAATGATTTGAAGTACAAATGTAAATCTTAAATCTATGTGAGATTAAATGATTTTTGAAAGGTGGTTCAGATTCAATTTTTATAATTAAAATCTTTGCAATGACACTTAGACCTAAGTTGAAGAAACATTTATGAAATTCTTGTGTTAGCGATTTTTCTTTTTAATCCATTTTTGGTATTGCTTCAAAAAGTTCAGGTCTGAAATTTTTAAAGAACTCCATCTAGACTTACCCGAAGAGAATATCCAGTTGTCCTAGTTCGTTGCATGACGTGGACAGTTGGCCATTTCCGGATATTTCTAGATGTTTTATTAGAAAAACATGTTAAAATTTACCAAAATTTATTTTAAATAGAAAAAAAAAACACAAATTGCAAGGCTAACGCGGTAAAATTACGATGTGTAATCATGTAAAAAAATCACTTATTGTAAATTTTAATTTGTAGTGGACCCCGATCAAAATTCAATTTCTTCAAGGTTCTATTCAAAAAATTGATTTTAGATAAACCCTGGTTAAATTTGAATTAAGATTGTCGAATGATCGCCAATTTATGATTTGGGTGATTAGTTGTCGAAAATGATTTTAGAAAACTTTATCACGGTTTTTCCAAGGTATTTTTCGGTTTTGACCCTAGATTCGATTTTTAGTTTTTTGGAGATTTTAATTGGTTATATGAATCTAATTAAAAGTGTTGTGTGTACAAATAGAATTTTTGATTAATTGCTAACACTAACCCTTACAAAATTCGAGCCCGATTGTACATCTTAGGATGGTTGATCGACACTTATACTTTTCGATTTTTAAAACGTCATGTTTGCATGAATTTCTCCTTGAAAAAGACATTTGTAAAATTTTAAGTTTAAAAAGGGAGATTTTGCCCATAAAGGAGAATTTTGAAATCTTGAAAGATCCCAATTTCGCTGGGAAATATTATTTCAGGATATGTAAGCATTATAATCGAGACAAAATGTGGTGTCTATACCGTGCTAAGATGTACCAAGTCTTTTCAAAGTAAAAAAAAAAAAACTCATACTTTCTTACAAATTCATGTTTGCGTACCAACTATATACCTTTCACCATATGATTGTGTTATTTTCAAAATTCACAAAACACGTGTCATGGTTTTATTAGGGATAAACCTTAGACAATCCTAGTTGAGCTTGTTTCTAGTAATAATCTCAGTTAAATGAATAATAAAATGTATTTTGATATTATTATATCAATGTGGTTGTAGACCTTGAATATAAAGTTTAAATGTCTTACCTCTTTAATCTGATTAAAAGGCGAAGACTAGAGATATTGGATAACTTGTATTCTTAATTGTTCGTAGTCCATGTTACATTGTTAAAAACTGGTCTTCCGTGATCTAGGCTTACTTGTTCTGTTATTTTATGTTTTGAGAGTGGTGAGTCTCAAGTCATTAGTATGAGAAATTAGAAAAACTAATGCTTGTTAGCTTAATTGTAGCTTTCCTCAGTATCAAAATAGGATGTATGAGATATGACTGTGTTTATGATCTTTTGACTTGAGGTACTATGCTACATGTATCGGCTGCTATATTTTTCTAATACTAAGTATTGTACTGTATCCACGAGGTTGCAAAGGTATTTATAGCGCCTATTGGAACATACATGTGAATATATGAGTACCAAAAATAGGATCTATCACTCTCGACAAACAGATACGTATCCTATGTGATTTGATTTAATATAATTCGTCATTTCCTCTAGCTAGAGCAGTGTGACAATTGGGATGGGATTTTTAATTGACATTACAAGATATTATATTATCAATCAATGTACATATAATTGGACTAGGGGATTTTAACTTTATTTGTACCCTATTGGTTCTTTCAGGAACATTAGATAGAGAGACCTTATAATATGAAAATCATACTTGAGGAGGTTTTCTTGAAAAAATTCCTACCAAATGGACGTTGTTGTGATATATGGGTAGTCGTAACTTATAGTCGAGGAAATACCTTTGGGGAAAAGTGTTCTCCTGGAAGGGCAAAATTAAAATTGTTCCCATTTTTAATTGATTATTAATTAGTAAATCAATTAATTATTTCTCAAATTTGGTATGAACCTAATGGATCACACATAATAGAAAATGGGATCTAGGAAAGTCCTAAAAAATGAATATGCAGTAATGCTGAACTTTTAGAAGTTCGTGAGTCAAAGTGCAAATATAGAAAGAAGGCGTCCACGATTTTTAACCAAGATAGTTAATATAAAGGGGAAGGCTATCATTAGTCGCCTCCTAATGAAAATTTTGACCACCCCCTTATGTGTCTGAAATCTGAATCTTACTCCAACTTGGATTCAAATCAGATCTACCTTAGTATCTTGGAATTAGAATACGATTCTTAGAAATCTCAAAATTACTTTTCCTTTTGAGTTTTCTGTGTGGATATTTTTAGAAACAAGACAATCGTATTGCTTCTAGGAGAACCATATATCTGTTTTTAGTACCTGATCAGATCAAGTTTCTCTTAGAAGAACCTTCTTCGAGAACTATCATCTTTGAGGCAAAAACACCAGAAGAGGTAATCAAATTAAATGCGATTTAATTTTTCTTTTTATATTTGTTTTATGTTGGTACAGATAGATTTGAGTAAGAGGAACATGATGTTAAATTGTGACTTAAATTTTTTATATGTTGATGTGTAAATCTAGAGTTCTCAATATCCAGTTCGTTCAAGCGGTATTAGTGCCATATCTATAATTAACACAAGACAAATTAACTTTGGTTATAATTTATGGAATATTGGATCATAATAATATTGCGATATTGTTTTTAGTTCTTTCCAAAAAATAATAATGATTACATGTAAATCCAAAGGAGCTTTTAATTAATTTTATAAAATTTGTTTTTATCAAAATATTGAAAAAAATTTGAGGAATTCAAGAAACAATGTCGGAGAGCAAATTGTGACACTGGTGAGAGGGCCTAGCGTGCGACGGTATAGCTCCATAGCAGGAGCGTCGTCACAGTAGTGCTACCATGTTGATTTGTTAGTTTTTTATTTTTGTTTTATGTTGGTACAGATAGATTTGAGTAAGAGGAACATGATGTTAAATTGTGACTTAAATTTTTTATATGCTGTTGTGTAAATCTAGCGTTTTTACATCCAGTTCGTTCAAGCGGTATTAAAGCCATGTCTATAATTAACACAAGACAAATTAACTTTGGTTATAATTTATGGAATATTGGATCATAATAATATTGCGATATTTTTTTTAGTTCTTTCTAAAAATAATAATGATTACATGTAAATCCAAAGGAGCTTTTAATTAATTTTATAAAATTTGTTTTTTTCAAAATATTGAAAAAAATTGAGGAATTCAAGAAACAATGTCGGAGAGCAAATTGTGACACTGGTGGGAGGGCCTACGTGCGACGGTGTAGCTCCATAGCGGGAGCGTCGTCACTGTGGTGCTAACATGTTGATTTGTTATCATGGAGACGCACTCGTGGTTGCTCGATCCACTGCAATAGCACTATGGTAGTTCCCGTTGGGCAGTCTCATTTTTGTTTTGGCAAAGTTCGATTGTGTAACGACTCGATTTTTCAAGGCCGCCACGTGGTTTCTCCTCTTGGAGAACTAACATTAAAGCCGAATAACCAATCTTTCATTTGATAAAAATTCGAGAAATTTTACATGCGATGGTGATAAATATCGATTTACCAAATCGATTTTTCCACGGTGAATAATAAGTACAATTATTACAAATTAAATAAAAATTCAAATGAAATTTTTGTCATCGTTTCGCTCTCACCGGCCTTGCAATCAAAACTGTAGGGTTGTGAGACAACGCTCAGTAGAATTCCAACCCCTCTAATGCGTGCATTTAATAAATACGACACATAAAACATATTGACATGATTTCCACATAATTTTTAATATAATCATAATTATATCATGCGAACTAACAATTATAATTTACTGACAGTAGTAACGTAAATCACCCAATAGACAAATTAATACAAATATTAAAAGAATTAGAAATTCTACCTAGATTTTAAGCCGAAATCGCCACGGTATCAATTTTATTTTCCATTTTCATCTTTCCACTTTTTTTTTTTCTGTCCAGAGCCCCCCACCCCATCCTCCAAACATATAATAATGCTTATATATGTATATCTCGAAACAAGTTTGATCAACTTTTTATTATTATTCTTATTATTATATTATAATATTAACACGTAACTGGTGACTCATGAAATGAAATCATGAGTCACCAATATTAAAAAATTTCACTAATAACCTTCTTAAAATAAAGAAAAGATTAATTATATCCCAAAACTCTTAAAAGTAAATTTTAAATAACACAATAGTCCCAAAACAATTAAAAATTAATTTAAAATTAACACTTAACCCCAAAAAATTTTAAATATTATTTATACCAGAAATTTACAAAATTATCCCAAAAATATTAAAATAATATTTCTAAAAATATCAATTTACGGGGTATTACAATCTACCCCCCTTAAATAAATTTTGTCCTCGAAATTTCGTTCAAACAATAATAATTGAGAATCGAATCTAACGGTCATGTTAGTCACACTCGATTCTAGAATATTTTTTTTTCTATATAGGGTCCCATAACCGAAAGTCACCTACAATTCATAACCAACAAAATCCATTCCAACATCGCTACATCCACATTTGCAGTGGCTCGTATTATATCCAACAACCTACGAATAGGGTGCACTTTGGTTGGTAACACTTAACATAGGTAACCAATTGCCAAAGAATCTTATACTTTTAAATGCTTCCGCTATACTACTATGATAAAAATAGCAATAAATCATAATATATCTTTAAAATATCCCAGCAGTCTCACTGAATTGGGTCTATCTCAATTCCAACAGGTCTACGACCACAATAATGTTTCCCACTTGCCATGACTTTTCAAGTCCATTGTCATATCCTATAACCAATATTTACCAATTACATCCGATATTTCAAACCAACATATAGCAGCCAACATCTTATCCAACAGATAGTCCAATTCCTTGTGGACTGTCCCTTGGGACTAAAAACAATCAATCCCAATATCCACCTTAAAATTTCAATAATCTCGTAAATTTTTTCATAAATATCAACACAATCCAAACTTCTAATAAATTTTTCACAATACGTCTAAAATACATAAACACTTCTCAAGCACATAATACGTCTCAAAACACCTAAATACATTAAAATCATATAGATATATCTCAAAACACATAAATACCATCGAATCACATAAATACGTATAGGGATACATGGATACATATGAATTGCATAAATATGTGTCAATCCTATAAATACACCTCGAAATATATAAATATATCCCAAACCATATATATAGAAATACCCAAACTTGTCGCAAACACATAGATATGTCGCACCTACACGAATACGCTTCAAATACGTAAATTCGTGTCAAACTATAAAAATCAAATACGTCTCAAATAACCTAATTACGTCTCCAAAGCCACGTAACATAATGAGTTTAATACCAAGTTCCATACTTACATAAAATGTATATAAGAAAATATCACATAAAACCCCAACTCGCATTTCTACAACACCAATTAAGCACAAAAATTCAAATTAACATTTCAAAATAATAATTGGCTCATGATAGTTTCACAATGACCCCACGCTCTACCTCTACGAATAATTAGTAATGGACCAATATCTATCCTAATTATTTTTATGGGTGTACTGTCTTCGTAGTATAAAATTATTTTATGGATCAATTATTTTTTATAACAATCCACTTTCAAATAAAATATAGTCATACTAGGCAGTATCCAAACCCCAACAAAATATCATCGTAACAGAACAATCAAATTTAAATCAACTGGTCAATTCACTTGTATATAATAACATAAGATACTTCCTTGTCAGCCATATGATCATTTTTCCTCACGATTAGGAGTTATCATATCCACCCTGCAGGACTTACCTAACAGGTAACAACATATATAATATATCCACCCTGTAGGACTTGCCTGATAGGTAACAACGCTCAGTAGAACTCCAACCCCTCTAATACGTGCATTTAATTAATACGACACATAAAATACATTAGCATGATTTCCACATAATTTTTAACATAATCATAATTTTATCATGCGATCTAACAATTATAATTTACCGACAGTAGTAACGTAAATCACCCAATAAATAAATTAAATACAAATATTAAAAGAGTTAGAAATTTTACCTAGAATTTGAGCCGAAATCACCACGGTATCAATTTTATTTTTCATTTTCATCTTTCCTCTTTTTTTTCCGTTCAAAGCCCTCCCATCTGCCAAACATATAATAATGCTTATATATGTATATCTCAAAACAGGTTTGATCAACTTCTTCTTTTTCTTATTCTTCTTATTATTATTATTATTATTATTATTATTATTATTATATTAACAAGTAACTAGTGACTTATGAAATGAAATCATAAGTCACCAATATTAAAAATTTCACTAATGGCCTTCTTAAAATAAAGAAAATATTAATTATATTTCCTAACTCTTAAAAGTAAATTTTAAATAACATAATAGTCCCAAAATAATAAAAGTCAATTTAAAATTAACACTTAACCCAAAAAATTTCATATATTATTTATACCAAAAATTTATAAAACTATCCCAAAAATATTAAAATAATATTTCTAAAAATATAAATTTACGGGGTATTATAGATTGCTTGCGATTCTATCAAATTCTATAAAGATTTCATCTTTGGGATATTTAGGAAAACAAGTCAAAAGTTGTCTGCCTTACCAAATTTGAATTTTGAATGGTGCCTTATATTTGATATATTTTAACTATATATTTTGAAAAATCTTATCAAATCAGATTTGGTATGTTATCTAAAATTTAAAGTTCAAACTTTCTAAATTTATTATTTAATCAATAATTTAAAAAATTTATGAGACAATAATTTAAAGATAATGATTATTATTTATTCAAGTTTGATATTATCCCATATATAATTAAATTCTACTTTGATTAATAGTCTATTTTAATTATTATTAGATAATGATTAATAGACATAGATTTTTAATTAAAAAGAAATTAAATTCTATATTGATTAAAAGTTTATTTTAATTATGATTAGATTATAATTAATAGACAAAAAATTTTAATTAAAATATTTGAAATCTCATTATAATTGAAAGTATATATTAATTATTATTAGATGATGATTAATAAAAAGATATTTTTAATTAAAATATTATAATTGCAATTAAAATAAAATATCAATATTTAATTATCCCACCTTAATTTATAGATATAATATTTTATTTTTAATGTAGAATGTGATAAAGATAACATTTTATAAAATATTATTTTATTATTATGAAATAATTTTATGGGATATGGAATTTTAATATTTCAAAATTAAATTGAATTCTATTTTAATTATTACTAGATAAATTTTAATGGATATATAATTTAATTTATTACGGACTAACATTCTAATTAGATTAGAATGATTCTTATGATATATGAATAAGTTCCTAATTAGATTAGGAATATGGGATAACTTCAAAAGTACATGTGTCTTTTGATTAATTCTATTTTAATATTTAAAGATAATTTTTATGGGTATGGAATTTAAATAATTCAAAAGTTAAATTGAATTCTATTTTAATTATTATAAGAACATTTTTAATAGATATAGAATTTAATGTAATTTGAATTAATATTCTTCTGAGCTAAGAATTATTTCTTAATTAAATTAGAAAACATTAATACTTATCGATTTAATTAGATTTCATAAATGGATCAATCAATTTTTATATTTGACATGAGATGTATTATATATGTTAGTTATGGGATGATCATGGACTAAAACCATTTGAGATATGTGATTGATATGTGAAATGGTTGTAATTTTGTAGATTGGATATTTTATCCCAATTAGTATTGTAATTATTTGTTAAGAGTTTTTCAAGGGCTTGCATGTTCTGCCTCATTTTTTTATTTTTGTTTTGTTTTGATCCTTTTCTCAATGCATTTTTCTCCCTCCTAAATGTATCCCTTTCATTTTATTATTTTTCATTGTATTTATAATTTTAAGAAGACGTAGAGGAGGCATAAGGATGATAGAAAAATTAAGGAGCCCAATTTGGAGCATGGAGCAATGGAGGCCATGATATTGAAGCCCAAGAAGGAGTCCTAGGAGATGTGTCATCTTCGAATTATTTTATTAATTATATAACTTAGTTCAACCTAATATTTGGCCCAATAGCTCAGGCTGAATCAAACTGCAAGTCTATGATCATCCTGACCCATTTATATGCATGTATAGGGAAATGACTTAATTCTACTTTAATTTTGGTCCAATTAGCATGCGTGTATGGAGAATTTATTTATTTTGTTATATGTATATGATGCATGTCAAATAAACTAAATAAGTGAAAATATGAGATGTAAATAAATATCCCTCAAAACAAATATTAAGTTAAAATCTGGAGCATATGAGATATGTGTCGTCGTGGTTTTTCACCATGGGGATTTGTTCATGGTAAGGGTTCTAGAAGCCTAAAATCGGTCGTTAGTTAATGGGCGGGATCGTGTCTTAGAAATCCATCTCATGATGAACTAATCTATATTTATAAAATGCAAAGATTAAACCAATGGGCTTAAATACCTAATAGTGTGAGAGGTTCATTAGGACTAGTTTGACTATGCCGAGTAGCTATAACTTAACTAATGAGATATATCATTAGCTGATGAGCAAGCTATGATCAAACTAGAGGCCAAACATGAATTGGATCTTACCCAAAAGGTAAGAGTCAATAGTTGCCTATCCCCAAGTTTAGTAGTCTCTTAGCTGACGGGCAGGTGCTATTAATAGGTTATGGATTATTCAATCCCTCACTAGGGATATTTGGAATGTACCCAGTTCTCTAGAGAGAAGAGAGATTCAAAAACTTTAGTGGTAGTGTATTTAGATTCGTAAAAGATCTTTGATCTAAAATTAAAAGTACATTAAATTTATGTTCACTTTTGTTAGTTTGTTATACTTATTTATATAGATATTAATGAACTAAACTACTGTTGAAGTGCTTACGAAAATTATTTATCCGGACCCTAGTTCTCTGATTAATTCTGGAAATTAAAATTAGGTTTAACTTCCGAAAGGTTGGGTTAAGTTTTGAATGGTCATGTCTTACGAGACAAATGCTTAAGAGAATCATGTTACTATTTGATAGTAATATGAGTATTATAACCAACTTCAATTTTATTGGCTTGTTTTAGATACAGTATAAAAGTCTGTTGAACACGTATGATGACTTCAAGATACAGTACGAAAGTATGTTAAACATATGTGCAATAGTAAATGCCTGGAGTCTATCTGTGGTAACCACAGTTCCATTGCTAGATATAACACCTCGAAATGAGTATTTTTCGGTAGAATAGTAATAGGATCATATGACATTAGGATTCGGCCAGAGATGATTGGCCATAACAAAGACTTGAATGATTTTGGATCCCTTCAAACCCTGAAATTGGCAATAGATTAATTCATACAAGAAATATTGAAATCATTCTCTTAGTTTTTTGTAAGCTCAATATACGCAATTTAGTAGTTGTTCTTCGTGCACTTCTAAATTTGTTGAAGATAACCATAAGATCTTGAAAATACAACGTGATCATTTCTCATTTGGAACAATATTACTTCCTCCAAGAAGAAATAAGAGATAAAAAAAAAAAAATACTCTCCAGAGTCGAACGGTTAGAATAGAAAAAGAAAAAAATCTGAGAAAATGAAGTGTTTTTACTATATTCAAATCAGGCAATGGAAAGAGAGCTATGGAAGTTCTTGATTTCTAGGGACATACTTTTGGAAAGCATTTCACAAAGTATAAAGGATCAAGAAATAAACCTAAAGGGTAACGTGTGTAGGCCCGTGGCCTCTAGAAACTCTAGATGTTTTTTTATACTTCACTACCCTTACTCTACCGGGGGGTTATGTATCTATTAAAAAGCAATTCTCAATACTTAAAGCTATTTTGAGAATTTAGAATAGAAGTGGCAAAATAAATGAAAATGTATTAAGACTCTACAATTAGATCAAAGTTACTCAAAACTTATCCATTTTGGATCACTTCCAAATCAACATGTAACTTTTAGTAGAATCCTTCTGATAAATCATAATTTATTGATACATCATAAAATGAGAATATGAGGCCTATTATAGATGGTCAGATCAATAATGAGATTGTAAGACCTCAATCGTAGCACGTACGTCATTATATTGCATTTTAGAACATTTGAGAAAATATGAGGTAAATTTGATTTAATTAAAAACCAAATTAAAAGTTATTGGGTCAAATTGAAATTTAGAAACATTTAATCTAAACTTTGGGATTGAAATTTGTCATTTAAATTCCAAAATAAAAATTTTAGGGATCAAATTGTGATTTAAGAAAAATTATAAGTGGTAAATTGAACTAAAAAGGGAGAATTAAAGAATTAGGGGGAGAAAAGATAAATTTAACAAAAGAATTTTTTTTAAACACATATATATACACATATAATCGTGTGTGTATGCAGTGAGAAGCCGAAGACAGAACAAAGAGAGACCGGCGATGTCACACTCCACCCCGGACACCCGTCACCATGGGGCCGACGTGACATCAACACGACATCACCTGAGCGACAAACCAAACTAGAAAGCGACAATATGCATTCATAATTATACAACCATAAAATCAGGTCATAAACATCTTCTCTAACTAGGGACACACCCGTCCCTGAATTATAATAAAAACAAAAAATAAAACAACAATGAACCTCTCCTAGGTTCGCCTCAGGCAGCACCTCCCAAAATACTCCCTCGTTATACCATCGCCGAACTCTACCGAGTGCCAGTAGAGGACCGACTCCTAGCTGTTTCACCTGCAAGTGCACTGCCTTCTTAATAAAAATATTTTTAAATAATAATACATTCTAAATAATACAACATTTAAATATGGATAAAGTATAAGTATATAGACATCACATAGCTTGTAAAAATCTTCATAATATACGTTCCATTTCAAAACCATCCAATATAAATATCATACCAATCGCCATAATAAATAATAAATCACCCAATATAAGTAAAACACCACCACTCCACCACAACACACACTGGCTAGCCATAGTGATCGTTTTAACCTCACGATCGGGAGTTGCAACGGTACCGTAAAATCTGTAGGAATGCCTTCCTACGAAATATCCACACCCCTTTCGGGGAGAAATATAATCCATACCCCTTACGGGGAGAAATATAATCCATACCCCTTTCGGGAAGAAATATAATCCACACCCCTTTTGGGGAGAAATATAAACCACCCATATCCAACGAAAATTATTTTTTAATCCTTCTTTTTAGAAACCAACACAATTCCCCGGAAATTCATTTTACCAACTCACCTCAAAAACCTGCTTGATCCATATCATTTATGAAATCATACAGTGTAAGTAAACACATATGTCATCATATATATATAGAAAATAGTTTGGCAAGAAGACAGTACACTCACCTCGTTTCTTGTGCTACAAAAACAGAACCGTCCAAAGCCTACCGAGGTGTTGGCGTTTACGAACCTAGTAATGATAGGGCCTAAATTAATATTTTATGCAAAATAATCAAATCGTGCAATGCAGACCCTAAGTTCCAAAATTTTCCATTTCCCACATTTTACTTATGAAAATTGTTATTTCGGTTAATTTTTATTTCATTAAAAATTATTGCATAAAATTTAGTAATACGAACGGTCCCAAATTTATTATTCCAGTTCCAAAATTTTGATGCTAGAATTTAATTTAATAAACTAAAATAAACTTAACGAAAAACGTTACTCATTCTGAATCGTTCACGGGCCGCGAGATGGGTTTTTGGTTTTTATCGGGGTTGTTTGTGCAAATTTTACTTTTTATTTTTTTTTATTTTTTTCTGGTTTGATGGTTTGAAGTTCCTGCCGACACAATACCCCCCACGCTCAACCACAACGCCGGCCGATCACCACACCCACACCACCGGAAACTCTCTCTCTCACTACTTCTCCCTCACCGCCAACCACCCTACACTTGATTACACTCACAGATCGAAACACACACACACACATGCTGACGACGCTGAGCACACCCACCTACTCGCACGGTCGCCGGCCGAACAGAGCAAAACACACACACATGCACAACACCGAATCAGAACGCCTACACACACGATCGCCGAAGGTCGACGGACGACGATCCAAAAAACATTCCCACATACCCACATTCCATAGTATTGAACTGAAACAAAGGATGCACACACGCATGCACTGCCGTAGCAGTGACACACACCGTCAGCCGCACCATGGCAACGATCACACACGCATGCAGTCGAAGCAACACACACATATACACGCTGCACGAAACAAGAATCAGAAACACATACACTCTATCGAAACACCACCGTCGGACGAAACCGAAACCCACCGGCGATCCTGTCGCCAATCACATACATATGCATATAACCACCCAATAGAATGATCAAATAAATATGCATAAATACTCACCAGATTGAAGATCGTCGACAAACTGAACAACCGAACCCAGCGTCCGCTCACCGGCAATGCTAAGAACGCACCCGTCACGCCGTCGACGAACTCACCCCACCGGCCGAACCACCTTTGCTCTCCCCTGAAACTGACGAAAATACCCATACGATCAAGCATACGAGTAACAGCCACGACCACCCTTCCGGAGGAACATCGATTCAAGGAAGTTCGATAACCCCTCCCTTGCTCCGGTCCTCTCTCTCTCTAGAATTTATCAAATTTCAGATTTGATGGAGGTTTTTTGATCAATACACATGCACGAGTGAGTATATATTGCATGAAATAAGTGGTAGAAATTAGTCCTAGCTTGCCACGTTGCCTCTCCCATTCTCTCCCTTCCGGCAGTCTCACACACACGAGCATATGCGTGTATATATATATATATGTGTGTGTGTGTGTGTTTAAAAACACTTTTGTTAAATTACTCTTTTCCCCCTCTAATTTCTTAAAGTCTTCTTTTGGAGTTCAATTCAACATTTATGAGTTTCTAAAATTGTAATTTGATCCCTAACATTTTCAATTTTAGATTTTTAATTGGCAATTCGCACCCCAAGTTGAGAATAATGTTTTTAAATTTTCAATTTGACCCCCAACTTTTTATTTGAGTTTTAATCAATAAAAGTTTTACCTTGAAATTTCCCAATACTCTAAAATACAACTATTTATGACATACGTTCTACGATTTAGGTCTTACAGGTGACGTGGAAATTGAAGGATCAAGCCCAAACCCACTATAAACATGCATATATATGCATCCATGTAGTAGTGATCATCAATCGTTAGAGGAAAAATCGAGAAATCACTAAGAAAATCTAGAGAGAGAGAGAGAGGATCGAATGAGGGGTCATCGAATTTTTGTGGTCGGTGTTCTTCGGCAATTGTGTAGGTGTACGTGGGTGTGTCGTTCAACTGTGCTGTTGTTCATTGGCGGTGAATTGCAGCTCACCACATTTGAGTACTCTCCGACGAGTGGAGGTCGTCATGCTAACTGAAAACCGGACAAATCAAGGTCGGTTGGCAAAAATTGGATGGTCGACGATAACTGTTGGTGAGTATATTGTGTGTAATTTCTCTGATCATTTTGGTAGATGTGTGCATGCATGTGTGTTGCCAGGGTATGTAGGCGTTTGTATTTGTGTTCCTCCGGCAGGGGGTGTGTGAGAGAGCGTCGTGTGTGTGTGCATTGTTCAGTCACCATCTATGGGGGGGTGTTGGTCCGGCGGTGTGAGTGTGTTCAGTGAAGAATCGCCCGTGTGTGTATGTTCTATCGCCGGTGGTATGTGTGTGTGTCGTTGACGGTGATTGGGTGTGGGTGTACATCCAGCGACTATGTGTGTGTGTGTGTGGTGTCGACGGTCGGCCCTACTATGAGTGTAGGTATGTTATCGGCCGGCAGAGGCTGTGAGTGTGTGTGAGAGTGTGTCAGCTGAACCCAAACCCAACAAAAAAAAAAGGAATAAAATGAAATATTTCACAAAGAACCCCAATAAAAATCCAAAATTTTTCTCACGACCCATGAACAATTCGGAATGGACAACGTTTTCCATTAAGTTTATTTTAGTTTATTAAATTAAATTCTAGCATCAAAATTTTTCAACCGAAATAATAAATTTGGGACCATTCGTATTACTAAATTTTATGCAGTAATTTTTAACGAAATGAAAATTAACCGAATAATAATTTTACATAATAAAATATGGGGACGGGGAAATAACGGAACTTAAGAACTGTATTGCATGATTAGGCTATTCTGCATAAAATATTAATTTAGACTCTGTCACTAATAGGTTCTCAAGCACCGAAGTAGCAGTAGAGTATAGTCGGTAAAAGCCTTCAGAGCGGATCACCAGGTGAGTGTACTATCTTCTAGTAAATCTATTTTTGTATATATATATATGATGAAAAATATGTTTATTTAAAACTGAACGACTTTATAACTTATACGGATCAAGCGATTTTGGTTGATTGTGGAATTGTGGAAATGTGGATTTTGTTGGTTTTAAAAGAAGATGGAAAAATCATATTTAAATTAAATTAGTTTTGGGAGATAGAGGTTGATGTTATTAATTTGACGATGTTGTTGATTAGATGATGCTATTGATTCGTAATTTGACGATGACGTTATTGATTTGACGATGTTATTGACTTCACGATACTGTAGTATTTATCTGCTTCGGCAGAGTGATGAATTATCTGCTTCGGCAGAGTGATAGATTATCTGTTTCGGCAGAGTGATAGATTATCTATTTCGGCAAAGTGATGATTATCTGCTTCGGCAGAGTGATGGGTGTCCGTCGGGAAGGCAAATCCTACGGATGGTACGGTACCGTTGTAACTCCCAATCGTGAGGTTAAAATGATCACATGGCTAGCCGGGGCGTGGTGTGATGTGATGAGGTGTAATATGGTGTGATCTGGTGTGATGTGGTGTGGTGTGATGTGGTGTCGTATATGGTGTTTTATCGTATATGGTGATTGGGATGAGTACATTTATACATATTCTTTTATACTGGATTGGTAGGTTCTGATTTCATTATACTGTACGATTAGTTGAATTATTCTGGTTGATTTTCATTGTTTAGTTGGGATGCTATATATATATATATATATATATATATATATATAAACGTTGATTTTGTGGTGACAGGAAAAATGTGTTTTCCTTGTGGTATGAGACATTTTTATATTATGAGATTTTTATTTGATATGTGATATTTATATGTTTTACGCTTGATCCATCTAAAATATTTTTATTAAGAAGGCAGTACACTCGCAGGTACAGCAACTAGGAGTTGATCCCCTACTAGTACTAGGTAGAGTCCAGCGATAGTGTAGTATGACAGTATTTTGGGAGGAGTTATCTGAGACGAACCTTTGAGAGCTTCATTGTTGTTATACTTTTGTTGTTATTATAATTTAGGGACCGGTGTGTCCCCAGTTAGAAAGGATGTATATAGTTAGAAATTGTGGTTGTATATTTATGTATGCACTTTGTCGTTTACTAGTTGGTTTGACGTTCAGATGTTGTCATGTCGATGTCACGCCGGCCTTAGGATGATGGGTGTCTGGGGTGGGGTGTGACAAAGACATACTGGTTCACTTATTTTGGGGAATTGCTCTCTGTAAATGTATCATATTTATTAAATAAGGTTCCTACTAATTCTGTTCCAAAGACATTGTATGAGATATGTTGCGGGCGAAAGTCAAGTCTCAAGTTATTAAGATTTGTGTAGAACTTAATGTTTTGATAGACAATAGAACGCTAATATTTTATGGAACTAATGGGTTTATTGAGTAATTTCATATTAGAAGTTTGATATGTTTAAATGAGAAAAAAAAAAAAGAATAAAAAATGATTAATCACTTAAGAATTATAAGACAGAATTTATGAAACGATTCAAGATGGGTGTAAAGTGAAGACATTGAATATTTTTGGACCATTAATGATATTAAAGATTCTTAGGTAAAAATAACTCATTACTCTTATGCTTTTAATGCAACCTGAATTAAGATCACGCACAATACTTTAAAATGAATAATCTAATGTGTGTCATAGTAAGAAGTGATAAATTTAAGATCGTAAATGATTTCTATAAAGTGTTAAAATTATAAAAATATTTTTTGATAAAGTGTTAAATTGAGAAAATATTTTTAAAATATAAAAGGATAAATTTCTGGTTAATTCAGTTAACCGATGAAATGGGTCGGTCAAAATGAAAATAGTAGCTTTTAGGGGTTAAATTGGGAGCCTACTGATCAATTCAGTCAATCGACAACATAAGTCAGTTGATTAACAAAAATAGTGGCTGAAATGAAGTTAAATAAGAAGCTCAATGACCGAATTGGTCAACTGACCATGGTGGCCGTTCAACTGATGGAAGTCGAAGCAACGGTAAAAAAGTTGATTGTTGCAAGGGGTCGGTCAGCCAATATAGGGACGGCCGACCGAGAGAGGCAGAACAATCATCTTTGACTATTTCATTTCACGAGATTTTTTACCCAAATCCTATGGTTTTGAACGTTGAATTTTTTATTTTTTATTTTTTTTGGGGGGGGGGAGGGGAATTTGAGTATTAGTATTTTATATCATATGTCATTAATAACCTATTAATTTGGTCCATACATTAATGAATTCTTTGAATTGAATTCGTAAAACTACTTTCTATCTTTAAGTGTTTTGAATCTAAAATATTTTGGGGACCAAATCAATATTTTCTAAGAGTATTTCTAAAAAGAATATATCTGTTTTGATTGTATATGATATATAGGGTTTTAGAGAGTCATTTTAAGTCTTATCATTTGAAAACTAATTGTTATAAGTCTAGTTTGAATTCCATTTATAGAAACTTATGAATTTCAGTAATGGCAATCCAGAATAATCAGGCTTTGCTAAAAGAAAGTGATTTATGCTGAGATATTTATAAGAGAGTTATTTTGAAAGAGTTCTTGATTGATGCGCGCAAATGTTTTCATCACTGATTTTGTTTTACACTAAACTATTGTAATTACTTTTAAGAAATCCTGATGAGATCTTTCCAGGTTAATTCAAGGGCTTTTCTTAGATTATATATTTGATTACTTTGACTATTTGTTTTAGAAAAATTGTTTTCCTATTTAAAAATCTTACATATATTAAAAAATGATTTTTACCTGTGAAATTTGATTAAATATTATTTGTGCTTTAATTAAGTAAATCAGATTTATTTCTCACGTAGTTCTATCACATAGTTTTCGGGACATTAATTGAGCATAATTATTTTGAGGTGCTAGAAATTCCTATGGAAAAAAAGTTCTTAATCTTTTGTATTTTTTAGTGCGAGTGGATTAGACATATTTGAGATGGTGTCTAATCAACGTAGTTAGAGTTTGATCTTCAACTTGTGAAAAGGATTAGGTTTAATCTTTAGCCTATTAAAAGGATTATGTTTTGATTTTTCCTGTAATAGAATTAGGTTAACCTTTAGATTGGAAAAAAAAAAAAAAAGAAGAAGATTTTACCTAAGCCTGTGAAAAAAGAACGTATAAAAGTGTAAAGGTTTGATTTTGAGCCTATGAAAAGCATTAAGTTAATCCTGAACCTGTGGAAAGGATTGTAAAGGGTTGGTTCCTACCTAGGAAATTAATCATGGGATTAGTGGATTGCGAAAGCCCGTTGGATCTCGGGGGACTGGACGTAGGTAAAAGTAACTTACCGAACCTGGATAAATCGTTGTATGTTGCTTTTTATCTTTCTGTTGTTTGGGTGTGCACTTAGTTACATGCATTTTCGTTGTATTTCAAGATAATAATCAATTAAGAAAATTGATAACTTATGTGTTTAAAGATTTAATTGTTTAAATTTTTGTAACTATCTAATTCACCTCCTGTTGGGTAGATTTGTGCGCCAATAATGGGGCCAACATGCTGAATTTTTAAATGATTTATCTGAAATTGGTAAGCTTATTGAAAGGATTAACTCCCTTGAAGAAGAAAATGTTTTTTTTTTTTTTTTTTTTTAAATTAATGTTTCAAATTTTCAACATGGTGCTTTCAAGAGTAAAATTATTAAAACTTTAAACGAGACTTTAAATATTAAATTAGAGAATTCAAAATGTGAACTTGATAGAGCTCGTTTAAAAATTCTGTTGAAAATGATTGTCGAATTCTTAAAAATGATCTTGAATTTATACAAAATAAATAAATAAATTAGTCTTTAGGTGAATGTTAGTTCATTGGAACAGTCACTTGATAAACTCAAAAAGAGCTTAATGAGGTAGTGGATAAATTCAAGAATATTGAGAAAACTAAAGATCTTGAAAAATCAGTAGTCCTTAAAGCATCTCCTCAATATCAATATCCATATCGTGCCCCTACACGGAAAGATGATTATTCTAAGAAGCGTGCAAATAGTTTTTTGATGTTATTATTGTGATAAATTTGTCCATCTTGAAAAATGGTGTTATCAATTGAATAGTCACCCTATTGGATCCATATATAATTGGATACCTTATCAAGAAAATATTCCTACAGATACGAATAACATATTTGTTGGGCCAAGAATTAATTAATGGAAACAATATGCAAAGGAATGATGCATGGTTTGTTGGATCAAAAAGGGTGAATAGAAACATTATACAAAGGTGTAAAATGGATGATGTCACAAAGCCATGTGTACAGCTTGTCAAGCAAAATGATGTTTATTACAAGAATAGTATACAATCTCAAAATCAGCAAAAAATGGTTTATAAGTTGTAGTGGATCGTAACAAGCCCAATCAACCAAAGGTGTCAAAGAAAGACAAAGAGATAGTTATTGATCTTAGCAAGACCAGTAAACCTGAAGTGTTCGGGAAAGACAAAGATTTTGTTGAGATAAATCAATAAGCTACCTCCAGGAATGGCAAGCCCACTCAAACAGTTGTTTAAAAGGATAACATGAATAGCGTTGATAATTACAATGAGATAACAAACAAACTTGTCCCCAACGATGTTAGAGGTAAACCTAACCCTTCTCAATTTAAATTCATTAAATTTTTTAAAGAGGTAGGTGTCTTACTAGCCTATTAGCTAAGTCGGTAATGGTTTCTAAGACATATGCTAAATTATGCGTTTATTTGTTGTCTTCAAAATATTGGATGGTAATTTAGAGAATCACATTTATTTAAAGTGTATAAACATGTTTTTATATCATCTGCTTATATCTAGTATTGTTCATGTAGTAGAATATATAATTGATAGCCCATATCCACTTTTGGGATATTTAAAAAAAGACATGTTCTGTTAAATTGAATCGATCATCATATTCTCACTAGTACAAATTTTATAACAGTTACTCTTGTCCACCATGATAAGAGTATTAAAATGTTTTTATTTAAATTCTATTAACATGTTTTTATATGATCTACTTATATCTAGTGTTGTTCATGTATTCGAATATATGATTGACAGCCCATATCTACTTTAGGGATTTTTTTTTTAAAAGCATGTTATGTTAAACTAAATCAATCGTCATATTCTCACTAGTATAAATTTTACAATAGTTACTCTTATCCTTCATGATAAATGATCTCTCGAGTATCTGTATATTACATGAGTAATTACATTGCCCTGGTACTATTTCATTTTTTTTCATCGTTGCACATGTTTATTAGTAAAATCTATTTGTGTTGCGTATCCATGCTATATATCATTTTCACGAATAGTTTGTATTAAGCTAATTTTCTAAAGAATGCATGATTTAATTGACATCTTTGTCTATATTGAACATTAAGATCTTTTAAATGGTTAATCATCTCATGTATTATTATATGATGCATTTAAAAGTCCTTGATTCGACAAATGTGTTTACTAGCATGATGTTTATCGTGTGTGGGGATCTCAACTTCGCTTAATTTTATTTATTATATCAATTTGATATATCTATAAATAGAATATCAAATAAGCTAATATGTAATCATGATACCCTACTATCAATCCTTGCATAGAACTAGTATCACATATCATTGTATTTGACCAAAATTGGTTGCAATTGGTTAGAGATCAAAGTATATTTCAAAGAGTTTCAAGTTATAAGATAATCCACGAAGAAACAAATATTCATATCGAAACTTGAAGTTTAAGTTTAGAATAAAAACGAGGTTGATTCAAGGGGATAATTGATTAGAGTTAAATTTTCATTTAACTCAGTGGTAAAATAATCTCATTCTTACATGATTATATGCGAAATTTATGTGATGTGAAATTATCATTGAAAAAACTTATTCACAGAAATTAACTCGTATCTTTATGAATATCATGCTTGCATTATATGCATACATGGAATTCTATTGTTGGCTAACACTATTTTAAATGTTAAAAATAAGTTATGTGATGGTTATTATATTTCTCATATCACGTGTTAGTAAGAAATATTTGATAAAATTAGTATTTAGAATTATCTTATTTGCTAGCATATCATATGAATTTAAGTTTACATGGTTGGTATCTCTTCATGAATCTTGTTAATCTATTTTTGATACCATATGTATGATCACCTGAATATACATAGCATATCAATTTGTGCTTAGTGTTTTAAGATAGATTTGTTAAACAATTGATACTTTTGCACGTGGATATTTTTATAGTCATTAAGTGTCTAGCTGTATGCATGATAATATAAATGGAGCGTACGTTTCATGTCTCCTGGTTTTAAATCATTATTATTCTAGAATGGATCTAGAATTATATGAGATAACATCATTAATATTCAATTATCCATGTTTAAAGAGTGCATTGGATTTATGTCAATGGTTTCATAAATGATCTATATTATCATTGAAATATACTTCATGTCCTAATGCATTAATGGTCATATGATTCTAATTCTATCCAAAGGGGTGTTGACAAAAGGTATCATAAAATATATTGAGTTATTTGAAACTACATGATTGTATGCATTATTGATATGTTTTGAGTACTACGTTTTTTATCTATCTAGAATAGATCTCTGAATTTGACATCCTAATTTTTTGATTATTCAAAGGAAATTTTCTAAAAGACTTTCACAAAAATTATATTGTTATAGGTGGGTATTGGTGCTTTATAGACATTGTTTTTTAAAAAATTATTTGAAATTTAGGATTTTCTAGGCATAATGATCTATGCTTAGAATAATGTTTTAATCATTTGTCCCCACTTTTGAGATGACAAAGGGGAACAAGTTATGTTATGTTCTTAAAACCTAGCACAAATTCACAATTATAATTAAATAAGGGGAGCAATAATGTGCTATGCTTATATTGAATTTTTTTTCGGTAACTGTTTTTTTCCCTCATAATGGTTCTTAAACGAGTTAAACCTGCCCTAGTATTTAGGGGGAGCGCAGTTACATTTTTTTATTAAGAAAATATCAAAGTTAATTGTCATCATAAAAAAGGGAGAGATTGTTGAACCCAATGTTTTGATGGACAACGTTGATGTTTTGTGGAATTAATGGGTTTATTGAGTGATTTAAGATTAGAAGTTCCATATGTTTAAATGAAAAAAAGAATGAATAAAAAAGAATTAATCGTTGAAGATTTACAAGACGAAAAATTTATGAAGCGATTCAAGATAGATGCAAAGTGAATACATTGAAGATTTTTGGAGCATTGAAGATATTGAAGATTCTTAGGTAAAAATAACTCATTACTCTTATACCCTTAATGTAACCTGAATTAGAATCACGCACGGTACTTTAAAATGAGTAATCTAATGTGTGTCATAGTAAGAAGTGATAAATTAAAGATCCTAATTTTTTTTATAAAGTGTTAAAATCATAAAAATATTTTTGATAAAGTGTTGAATTGAGAAAATATTTTTAATACATAAAAGGATACGTTTCTGGTCAATTCCGTCAACCGACGAAATGGGCCGATCGACCAAAAAAAATAGTAGCTTGAAGGAGTTAAAATGGGAGCCTACTAGTTAATTCAGTCAACAGACAACATATGCCAGCCGACTAGCGAAAACAATGGCAGAAATGAAGTTAAAAGGGAAGCTCATTTACTGAATCGGTACACCGACCATGGTGGCCTGTCAACCGACAGAAACTAGAGAAATGGTTAAAAAGTTAACTGTTGCAAGGGGTCGGTCAACCAATATAAGGTCGGTCAAGTGATAAAGGCAGAATAGTCCTCTTTTATTGTTTCTTTTCGCAAAATTTTTTATCCAAATCCTATGGTTTTGAAGATTGAAAAGAAATATTCTTTGGGGATTTAAGTGTTAGTATTTTATAGCAGATATCATTAATAACCTATTAATTTTGGTCTATACATTAATTAATTCTTTGAATTGAATTAGTAAAATTACTTTCTATCTTTAAGTGTTTTGAATCTAATATGTTTTAGGGATCAAATCAAGATTTTCTAAGAGTATTTTTAAAAGGAATATATCTATTTTGATAGTATATGATATATGGGGTCTTGGAGTGTTATTTTAAGTCTTATCATTAAAAAAAACGTTAGAGGTCTAGTTTGAAGTCTATTTATAGAGACCTACAAATTTCATTAATGGTCAATCAAGAATAATCAACCTCTGCTTAAAAAGAGAGTGATTTATGCTGAGATGTTTATAAGAGAGTTATTTATGCTGAGATGTTTATAAGAGAGTTATTTTGCAATAATTCTTTATCAAAGCACGCAAAAGTTGTCATCAACGGTTTTGTTCTACACCGAACTATCGTAATTGTTTTCAAGAAATCCTGGTGAGATCTTTCTAAGTTAATTCAAGTATTTTGTTTAGATTATCTATTTGATTACTAAAAATATTTGTTTTAGAAAAATCATTTTCTATTTGAAAATCTAGCATATCTTAAAATATAATTTTTGCCTGCGAAATTTGATTATATATTATTTGTGCTTTAATTGAGTAAATTAGATTTATCTCTCACGTTGTTTTATCACATAGTTTTCAGAACATTAATTCAGCATAATTGTTTTGAGGTGATAATAATCCTATAGGAAGAAACTTGTGAATCTTTTGTATTGGCGAGTGTGAATGGATTAGACATATTTTGGAATGTGTCTAATCAGGGTAGTTAGCATTTGATATTTAGCCTGTGAAAAAAGCCAGGTTTTATCTTTAACATGTTAAAAGGATTAAGTTTTGATTCTTCCTGTAATAGAATTAGGTTAGTCTTTAGTCTGAAAAAGATAAGGTTATTCCTAAGCCTTTGAAAATGGGAAGTGTAAAAATATAAAGATTTGATTTTGAGTCTGTGAAAAGAATTAGGTTAATCCTGAACCTGAGAAAAGGATTGTAAGGGTTTGGTTCCTACCTGAGAAAGGAATCAAGGTATTAGTGAATTACAAAAGCCTTTTGGAGCTCGGGAGACTGGACGTAGGTAAGAGTAACTTACCAAACCAGGATAAATCATTTTGTGTTGTTTTTTTATCTTAATGTTGTTTGAGTATGCACTTTGTTAAATACATTTCCGTTGTATTACAAGATAATAATCGATCAATAAAATTGAAAATTTGTGTGTTTAAAGATTTAATTGTTTAAATTTTTAGAGTTGTCAAGTTCACCTGTTTCTTGGATAGATTTGTGGGCCAACAATTTGATTAGTCAAGCTCGTAACCGACAAGTTGGAATTGAGAACTCTTAATTGTAGATTTGAAATGAACCTGTGGAAACTTCGATACACCATTTCCATCATTCAAGTAAGCAAAAGTTATTTGTAGAAATGCTACATTCTAAGAAAATAGTTTCTCAAAAATTTCGACATTGATGATATAGACACTGCAGTTTGTCCCGCGCAGTTAGTATTGAATCGGAAGTACAAGTTTAGATAAACTTTAAACTAAGGTTTAAAGGGAATGAAGTTTTACCTTAGATCACACTAGATACTACGAAACGAAACAAAAAATACAAGAAAATACAAAACTATCAAATTTGACTAAATTTGTATAAGTAAAAGTTTCAGGTCAACCTTAAAATTCCTAAATATAAGGGAGAACTAAAATGAAATTTGTCACACCCCACCCCGGACACCCATCACCCTGGGGCCGGCATGACGTCGACATGACAGCATCTGAACATCAAACCAACTAGCAAACGACAAAGTGCATACATAAATATACAACCACAAATTCTGGCCATATACATCCTCTTTAACTGGAGACACACCCATCATTGAATTATAATAAGAAGAAAAGTATAACAATGAAGCTCTCATAAGTTCGCCTCACACAGCTCTTCCTAAAATACTGTCATATTATACCATCGCTGGACTCTACCTAATGCCAGTAGGGGACCGACTCCTAGCTGTTATACCTGCGAGTATACTATATTCTTAATAAAAATATTTAAGAAAGATCAAGCATAAAACATATAAATATCACATATCAAATAAAAATCTCATAATATATAAATGTCTCATACCACAAATGTCTCATACTACAAGGAAAACACTTTTTTCCTGTCACCACAAAATCAATGTTTATATATATATATATCATCCCAACTAAACAATGAATGTACTCATCCCAATCACCAAATACAACGAAACACCATATACGACACCACATCACACCACACCACACCATATCACACCAAACCACACCACACCATACCACACCACATCACACCCCGGCTAGCCATGTGATCGTTTTAACCTCATGATTGGGAGTTGTAACGGTACCGTACTACCTGTAGGATTTGCCTTCCTAACGGGACATAACAACGCTCTGCCGTAGCAGATAATCAACATTCTGCAAGTCTATGCCTAGCAGATAACAACGCTCTGCAGGACTACGCCTAATAGATACACAATACTCTGTCGCAGCAGATAAACAACGCTCAGCCGTAGCAGATAATCAACGCTCTGCCGAAGTAGATAAATACTATAGTATCGTGAAGTCAATAACATCGTCAAATCAATAACATCATCGTCAAATTACGAATCAATAGCATCGTCTAATCAACAACATCGTCAAAACAATAACATCAACCTCTATCTCCCAAAATTGATTAAATTTAAATATGATTTTTCCATCTTCTTTTAAAACCAACGAAATCCACATTTCCACAATCAACCAAAACCGCTTGATCCATATAAGTTATAAAGTCGTCCAGTTTTAAATAAACACATTTTTCATTATATACATATACGAAAATAGATTTACTAGAAGATAGTACACTCATCTGGCTAACCGTTCCGAACAGCTTTTACAGATTACCCTCTACCGATACCCCGGTGCCAGCGAACCTATTAGTGACAGGGTCTAAACTAATATTTTATGTAAAATAACCTAATCATGCAATGCAGACCCTAAGTTCCATATTTCCCATAATTTCATTAGGAAAAATTATTATTTTCCTTGTTCTCTTATGTTAATATTCACCGTACAACGATTATTAAAATTAACAATTCCAAAAAATTATCGTAGCTATTACGAAATTTATTGTTAATAATTTGATTTTTACGGAAATAAAATTAATGATTAGAATATCAACCAACGGAATTGTTACCTGATCTGAATCGCCCACCAGCCGCGAATTGGGTTTTTAGTTTTTATTTTTGGGGGGTTTGTGTAATTTTCTTCTTTTTCCCTTTTCTTCTTCTTCTTCTTTCTTTTCTCTGCTCCAGTTTTGCGCTGCCTGTTTTTTTTTTTTTTTTTTCCAGCTCCTGGATTTAGCCGACAACCCCTCTCCTTCTCATTCCTTGCTCAGCCCACCACCGGCGGCCTCCTCACCTACACAGTCGCCGAATAACAGCAACGCCTCACACCTCCGCCGAACAACCACCGTCGGCTCACCGAACTCACACCACCGCCAAAAGATAGCCTGAACACATCACTCCAACACACACACACCGCCGGCGATCACAGGACAGTCCACACACCCACACTGTGTTTCTGTTTCTGTTTCGAATTCCTACAGCCGACGAGCTCTCTCTCTCTCTCTCTAACTCTCACTCTTCGTCGGCCAAACTCACTGACAGCCATACCCCGATCGAATGAATACTAACCACACACCCTCATGTCAGCACCAAAACAGTGACGATCCTACACATACCCAATCCACCGGACTGTTCTCTTTCTCTCCTCTATTTCTCTTTTCTTTTCTTTTCTTTTTTTCTATTTCTTCTCTCCTATTTTGGTTTCAGCCAACACACCCACACCCTTACTCACTGCCGACGACACATACACATGCACACTCGTCCGACGAACAATAACTACCACATACACCTGCTGGCACTGCACTGAATACACATGCACACTGTTACCGTCGCACACACCCGAAAACACACACAAACGGCAATGGAAATAAAACAGAGCATACACATAGCCATATACAACGAACATACCAACAGCGATAACACACCCAACTAATGATCACTGGATGATTAACGATAAATACACACACTCCCATACTGAAGAACCCACAACGAACAGCATCGATGACATCCACCGGACCGACCAAACCTCTGATCCTCTCTCTCTTCTCAGTGTTTTTCTAGATTCTTCTTTCTGAGTTATTTTAATCACGATATGCATGAGCATATATATATATATATATGTGTGTGTGTGTGTGTGTGTGTGTGTGTGTGTGTGTGTGTGCATGAATCTAGTGGTTGGAGACTCGATCTCTCGTTGCCACGTCCCTCTTCACTCTCTCTCTCTGTGTCCCTGGCCGATCTTAGATCACACACCCAAGGCATATATATATAAATCTTTTTCTTTTAATTACTTTTTTCTCCCCTTAATTTCTTAAAATCTTCTTTTTAGTCCAATTTTCACATTTAAGATTTTCTAAATTGTAATTTCACCCAAAAAAGTTTCAATTCAAAAGTTAAATGCCAATCTTGGATAGAATGTTTTCTAACTTTGAAATTTGACCCCTCAACTTTTTAATTTGGATTTTAATTGACCCAATTTCACCCCGAATTTTCCCAATTACTCTAAAATGCAACTAAAATGACATACGTGCTACGATTGAGGTCTTACAACATTATTAAACTTTGATTTTCATGAAATCACCTTTAATATAGCTACTACCCTTTAATTTAAAAAAAAAATCATCAAATACCCTTATTACCTGTTTCGACTCTTGAAACATATACTATCACTAGTTTCGTCTTTTTGACACCAAAAATACTACTTTAAATTTCTATTTAAAGTACTAATCTCCATTAAACTAAGACAAATACCTTGATCAAACCAAGGAAATTTCCATGACAAGTCTAAGTTACCTAAAGTAACTAAGGCTTAGAACTCGATTCGAATACAACCAAACCGAAGTCAATCATGATTAAAAAATAAAGCCTATCACATCGAGGTCCCCACCAAGAATTTAATGACTCGTTAATGAGCATTAAATGCCCAAGATATTTTTACTAAAACATCTAAGGAAGAAATCAAATTACTTAGGAAGTAACTATTGATTACCAATCTAACCGATTCGGTTTTCCATCAAGTCAAGCATTAATGAACCATAAAATCAAGCATCCCATCAAGTATTTAATGCTTGGGATGACCTAGAGAGACCACATTCAGGGCACCTAGATATTTTGAGCAAAATATCTTAGAGGAAACCAAATTGCTTGAAATGTGACTAAACGGTTACAAGACAAACCTAACTAATTCAATTATATTAGAGAGAATTTAATTCCCATCAAATCAAGTGTCATTATCAAGAATCAAATTCCAAATTACACATGGAGACTAAATACATTGAACCTCCAAAGCATTAATGGTAATCTAACCGAAATAGTTTGAGTAATCGATATTTAGCCACCAAACTTAATTGTAAAGTGTCACATCATGCATTAAACATGCCATGTGTAAGCCAATCATATCCAATCATAATCAATGATGACCAATCATTGCCAATCATGAGTAATGATTGGCAATCATTACCTAGGATATTTTAAAATTTAGTAATCATTACCAAATCTTAGAAAATCTTAGTGCATCTTCCAAATTCGTTCAAAATCATCAAACCACAAGACGTCAAAGGGTGACCCCTTGACCAAAAAATCCCTAAGGAGCAGTCTGGGATACCCTGCGCATCGGCCAATGTGTAGGTGCCCGAACTTATAAATAGGGGGTTTGTTTTTCATTTCTAAAAGGTTTGATCCAAGACTTTCTCTTTCTAGTCTCAAATTCCTTCCTCGGGTCTAGGGAGTTCTCAAGCCTTTTATTTCAAAAACACCTCAAAATTCTGTTAAAATACCTTCCTAAAGTTGTTCGTGAGGATCTTGGAGGAAGATCTCAAGAAGTTGTCGAAAAACGATCGAGAACAACCAAGAAGATTCAAAGAATGAGAAGAAGGAAATCACTTAGGAAAATACCACTCTCATAAGCTAGATATGTCTTCTTAAAACTCCCTCCCATCTTGTCTTAAATATGATTATGTTGCTTGTGTATAGCATGATTGATTAGTTCTTAGATTCATATTCCATTTACATAGTATGCATACCAAGCAAACAAGTCAAAAACATCAAAAACATGTCAAAATCATCAAACTATGTCAAAAACATCCAAAAACATGTCCAGAACATGAAGAACATGTGAATAATATGAAGAAGAAAAAAACATCAATCACACCATGAGTTATGCATAGCATCTTTGATTCTTTTAAGAACTAATGAAACCGAACTCCAAAAACTCAAATCAAACCTTTAATTACTGATTGTTAACCACTAACTACTAACAACTGACTTTACATTTCTGCAATAGTCTAGATCATTGCCTGGCACTAAGTCTTTAGGCTCATGGACAGGCACTGTACACATATATTTTTATACTACACTGTCGAGACCCTTGTAGCTAAAAATTTAGAATAAAGGGAGGACCTCTATTCTTTCGGGGATATGTGTGCACCTTTTTCAGAAATATTTCTTTTTTTCTTAGTTACGAGTAGGACTAGCACATATACTATATTATTTCCTTTCTTTTGAACAAATAATCTAAACAAAAACACTAAAATTGCCTAAGCAAGTGATTTCTGTTGGAGTATTCTTGACAAAATCCAATGTATTATCCACTTATCATCGGTATGATTCATGTCTTTGTCTCGTAATAAATCGAAACAAAATTGTAGAACCCAAGGTTTTGATGAGTAATTAAGTATTGATATTTATTGTGGAACTAATGGTTTTATCGAGTGTTTTAGATTTATAGTTCCATACATTTAATTAAGAAGAAGATTTAATGAAAAAAACATAAAGGGGGCAAGATGGACATGACAACGATATGAAGAGTTTTAAAGACGCCGAAGAAAAATAGGTGAAAACAACTCTTTGTTTATATACTCTTAATGTAACCCGAATTAAGATCACACACGACATTTAAAATAAGTTAATTCTATGTGTGTCATGATAGGAAGTGATAAGTTTAAGATCCTAAAATGAAATATTTTATGTGCTCCTTGTGTGAAATGAATTTGATAATTAACCTAATTGAAAAATGTATTTTAAAGTATAAAAAATGTTGTTTTCGGGTCATTTCGGTCAACCGAGAAAAATAATCGATCGACTTATTAAAACAGTGAGTTTTGGGTGTTAAAATATAGTCTTGCTGATCTAATCAATCAACCTAGAAAAGTAATCGGTTAGCCGTTTAAAACAATAGCTAATATGGGTAAGGAAGTGAGCACAATGATCTAATTGATCAACCAAAGGAAAAGGGTCGGTCAATTGAATGAGTCAGTAGATAAAATGAAAAAAATTGAAAGCTCAAAAATCAAATTGGTCAATCGACTAGGTAAGGTCAATGCACCGAATTCGTGCAGTGGCAATGACTAATTTAGCCTTGGCATAGGTTGGTCAACAGATTGCTTTAGTTAGGAGTTTGGCTAATTTGGTCTATTAGTAAAAACTATCCATTTTTTATGATTCCAAGAGAGAGATTTGGGAGATTTGAATGTATTTTAAATATGAACAACCTATTTAATAATCCCTATTGATTGGTCCATCTATTTTGAGATTCTCTTAATTTAAATGATTTAAATTAGGAATAGTTTTATGAACTTAAAAAGTGAGATTTAAAAGATATTTTTAAGTGGAACATACCTATATTGATAGGATATGTTATATGAGGTCTTAAAGTGTCATTTAATGATATATCGTTGAAAACTAGCCGTTGAAGGGCTAGTTATTAGTCTATTAATAGAAACCTGCGGGGAATTGAATTAAAGACATCAAGAACATTAGTTTGAGCTATTATGAGAGTGAGTTTTTTTTTTTTTTTTTATATTTCTACGAGTGATTCTTTATAAGTTCTTGATCTAAAACGCTTATTGTTTGGTGTCACCGGCTTGAGTTCTAATTGCGATATTATCATTGTCTTTGATGTTTTCCTGATAAGATCCATCCAAGCTTTATTACTTGTTATTTAAAGTTATATTTATATTGATTGTTTGGTTTAGGATTGCTAGAAAATTATTTTAAACTTAAAAGCCTGAAAATATTTTTTCAACGATTTTTACTTGATTTTCTAATTACGTGTTAAATTTGTGCTACCTACTTAATCAGATGTTAATTGCCTCACATTGTATCTTTTACATAGTAATTATTTCGGATATTAATCGTGTATATTTGTATTGAGGTGGTTTATGGGAAGAAACTCATATTTTTTGTATTTGTAAGTTTGAGTGGATTAGACACGTTTGAGACGGTGTCTAATTAGTGTAGCTAGGTTTTGATCTTTTTCCTGTGAAACAAATTTGGATTTGATCTTTATCCAGATAAAAATGTCAGGCTATTCTTGTCCCTTGAAAAGAATTAGGTTTTGATTCATCTTGTAATTGAATTATTTTGAGTGATTGGTAAATGTTCATTCTTCCTTGTGAAAATAATAAGTGAGAGAGTATTAGGTTAGTCTTTAGCCTAGTAAAATAATAGAGTTCATCCTTGGCCTGTGAAAAGGGTAAATTGTAAAGGTTGATTATGTTACTGTAAAATAATCATGAGTTATAAGGGTTTGGTTCCTACCTGATAAAGGAATCAAGGGGTTAGTGGATTGCGAATCTCCATGGAGCTCGGGGGACTGGGCGTAAGCACGATTAGCTTGACCAAACTAGGATAAATTGTTGTGTGCTACATTGATTTATTTTTTATATTGTGTTTAGGTGTGCACTTAGTATTAAACACATTTTCATTGTGTATCAAGATAATAATTGATTTAGAGAAATTAATTATTTGTGTTTAAATGACTTAATTGATTAAATTTTCGTAACTATCCAATTCACTCTCTCTCTTGGGTATCTCTTTGGGCTAATAATTGGTACCAAAGCTGATTTTAGTTCGATTAGGTTTAACATCCTAGCTAAACACGATCACATGGATTGCACTGATAATAATGTTGTATGTGAATCTTCTGTATGTCTTGATGCTATTAGTGAATCTTTTGCTTGCTCTAATGATCAAGGTTCCGTTGGTGAGAATGATAAATATTGTGATAATGAGGATGCAGATAAGACTACTAAGATGTTGATTGCTCTTAATTATGTTTTTAGAAAAGAAAATTTGAAACTCGGACAAAAGATTGCGATTCTTGAAACTAAAAAGTTTAGTACCATTAAATATCTTTAAAAGAAGAATTTGGATAAGAATTTTGAAACTGCTGAATTTTTAAATGCTTTATCTAAAATTGATAAGTTACTTGAAAAAATCGATTCTCTTGACGAAGAAAATGAAGTTTTGAAAAATAATATTTATGATTTTCAGGGAAGTGATTTTAAAATAAAAAATCTTGAAACTTTAAATGAGGCATTGAACATTGAGTTGGATAATGTAAGGTGTGAGCTTAATAGAACTCGTTTGAAAATTCATTCTGTTGAAAATGATTGTTGAATTCCTAAGAATGATCTTGAATTTAAGCATATGAAGATTTTTGGTCTACAAGTGAACATTAGTTTGTTGGAGTGATCACTTGAAAAGACTATAAAGGAGCTTAACGAAGCAGTGGATGAATCCAAGAATATTGAGAGAACTAAACTTGTTGAAAAACTAATAGTTGCTAAAGCACCTCCTCAATATCACTATCAATGCTCCCGTACGGAATAATGACGATCCTAAGAAATGTGCTAACAATGCTAGATATTTTTATTGTGCGAAGAATGTCATTTTGAGAAAAATGAGTTATCTGTTGTATAGTTATACGGTTGGATCCAGAAATAACTAGTTACCAAGGAAAGCAAAATTTTATGCAGGTATAAATGATAGATTTGCTCAATCGAGAACATACAATGAATATTACATGTCAAGAAGAGATTCCAGATTCAATGCACCAATGAGGATGAATCAAAGAATACAAAACAGAAAGTTCAGAAAGTAGTAATTTCAGTATATAGGATCAATTGATGCTTATCCTCAAAGAATGGCAAGAAATCAATATTGGAAAAAGAGAACGCATAAGGTAGTGAAAAATCACAACGAGGGAAAACAACCCAAAGCACCTTATAAATGCAAGAAGATCATCATTGAACCAATTCAGAAAAAAGGCCGTTGTGTGTAAGAAAGAAATAAAAAAGGTAAATCAAACAAAAGAAAAAATGATGGATTTAAAGGATAACGACCTTAAAATTGAAAGTCTACCAAAGCTACACACACAAACTGCTCCCAAGGATGAACAAGGTATGTTAAATTTTCAGAAAATTTAAATATGTTAATTTTGTTTTGGAGAATGATGCTTCTCATTTTTTAAATTAGTTTATTTGTTGGGGGAGGGGGTTTGTAAAAATATTTTATGGATAAAAAAGATTTGAAACTAATTCTGTGTGTGGATTAAAATAAGGGATAAAATTGGACCAAATAGGACAAATCTGCCAAGTAGGACGAAATCGTCCTGTTGGTTAATTGACAGGGACAGAGTTTGCAAAATACAGACTCTATACTGGTCGGTAAACCTCCAATAATAGTTGTTCAACCGACGGTTGCGGGTTAATACCCCTATGAGTCCCCATTTCTAACCCATTTCAATTTTTTCCCTTCTTTTTCTAGAAACCCTTCAAGATCTAAGAGAGTTCCTTCCTAAAATTTCAATGGATCTTCATTTATTAACTTGGATTTAAAGATTGTGGGCTTGGATCTATCATCACATAGCAAGAGTTTCATAAAAAATGTTGGTTTTCTACCTCTCTTTTATCGCTAGATTTACTATCTAGGCTTGATCTTCTTGAGTTTTGGGGTTTTGAATCACTTAGTGAATATCTTTGTTAGAAGAAAATGCCTAAGGGTAGAGTAAAGCAACCATACCCGGGAAAATCTAAGTTTGATACTATATATTTCTTTATTAAAGAAGATGAGAAAAAATATGAAAATGAAACCGTGAATGGAAAGGTTGTGTGCTCTAAACTAGTTGATTTTGTTAACCTCAAAAAGAAAAATATTGATGTTGAAAATTTTGTCAAGAAGCTGGGGTAGATTGATTTTCTTACTCAAAGTAATCCGTGGATGTTATACTGGGTAAAAATGTTTTATAATAATCTCACTTTTGGTGAAAGGGGGTTGGAATCTTTTGTTAAAGGTGTCAAAATTAAGTTAGATATGGATGATCTTAAAATAATTTTGATGTTTAAGAAGGGAAATGTACTTCTGTATCACAACACCCTATCGCTTGTTGGTAATCTTAAGGGAAGTGAAGTTCGTAACAAACATAATTTGATTGGAGAAAAAGTTGGGTCATTAATTTTTGAACATCATCTTATTCATGCCATAATTATCCACTCTATCATCCCTAGAGGTGGTAGTCATGCTAACATAAATGATTTTGATTTGTATTTGTTGAAAGAGATTGTTGATGGTAGAAATCTCGATTTGGCTCACATCATGTTTGAGCATATGGAATATCAATTGAAAAGGTCATCAAGAGTATTACCCTATGGTGATACGCTTCAAAGAATATTTAATCACTTTTAAATTGAGAGTGACCCTGAAGATGAGGCGCTTGTTATGATGAGACCAAGATGATTAAATGTGAACAGTGTAATTTTGATGGGATATGAGTATAAGAGAAACAAATGGGTGAAGAAAAGAGGTAAAGGGAGGGAGAAAGTAATTGAGGAAGAAGATGAGGAGTTGAGCACTAATAAGAAAATTGATTTACTTCGGAGTTAGTTTGATGACTTCCAACAATACACTGAGGTGCTTGATTCTAGAGTATTTGGGATAACGGATGATATAGCTGAAATGAGGGTATTAATGGAAAGAGGATGTTGGAGACTGATGGATATGATGGAAACTGGGTTCAGAAGGGTTACGAGTAATATGGAACAAATTTTCCTATTCATGCAAAACCAACAATATAGTGGTCAGTAGCAGTAAAGCGGACAAACATCTTTTGGGGGACACATGTCCTTTGGAGGACCTTCAGGGGTAGGATTATCCACATCGTTTGATCAGCATATGCCTTCTAACTCAGGCATACAACTTGGAGGTCATACCCACAACAACCAGCCACCAGTTCACTGGGCCCGTATTACTAGTTTATGGGTCATTTTCCTTATTACAATTTATGCAATCTCATATTTTGGCTATGTATTTGAACAAGTCCCTTCGTAGTACTAGGGTTTGTAATAGTTAATTTAAGATGACAAATGGGGAGAAATTGATGTTTAATAAGTAGTTGATGTTTAGAAATTTGTTCGCCTAATCATTGAATTGATTAAAGGGAGAAGTTATTGAGAGTTTTTGAACTTATGTTGATTATCATTATGATTTAATTAAGGCTTATATTGAATACCTTTATTATTGTTTAATTATGTTTTCTTTATTGTGCTTAAATAAGTTTAAATACCCGTCCTCGGATTTAGATGGAGCGTGGTTACATTATATTTTGAAAAGAACATCAAAGTTAATTGACATCATAAAAAATGGAGAGATTGTTGAACCTAAGGTTTTGAGGAGCAATTAAGTATTGATATTTTTTGTGAAACTAATGGTTTTATCGAATATTTCATATTATAGTTCCATGCATTTGATTAATAAGAAGATTTGATGAAGAAAAAATAAAGGGTGCAGTATGAACATGATAAAGATATGAAGAGTTTTGAAGACGCTAAAGAAAAATAGGTGAAAATAACTCTTTACTTATATACTCTTAATGCAACCCGAATTAAGATCACACATGACACTTAAAATTAGTTAATTCTCTATGTGTCATGAAAAGAAATTATAAGTTTAAGATCCTAAAATGAGATATTTTATGTGTTCCTTATGTGCAATAAAGTTGATAATTGACCTAATTGAAAAATGTATTTCAAAGTATAAAAAGTTGTGTTTTTGGTCAATTCGGTCAAGCAAGAAAAATAATCGGTCAACTTATTAAAATAGTGAGTTTTGGGAGTTAAAATGAAGTTTTATCGATCCAATTAGTCAATTGAGAAAAGTAATCAGTCAACCATTTAAAATAGTGGATAAAATGGGTAAGGAAGTAAGCATATTGATCCAATCGGTCAACCGAATGAAGAGGGTCAGTCAACCGAATGCGTCAGTAATAGAAATGGTGAAAATTAGAATCTCGTTGATCAAATCGGTCAACTGAATTGGTGCAGTGCCAACAATTAATTTACCATTGGCATAGGTTAGTCAACCGATTGGAGTAGGTCAGTCAACCGAACTGCTTCAGTCAGGAATTCGACTAATTTAGTCCCTTGGTAATAAACTATCCGTTTTTTATGATTCCAAGATAGAGATTTGGGAGATTTGAATATATTTCAAATATAAACAACTTATTTTGAGATTCTCTTACTTTAAATAATTTAATACTTTCTATTCTTATGGTTTTAAATTAAGAATAATTTTATAGACTTAAAATTTGAGATTTAAAAGATATGTTTAAGTGGAACATGCCTATACTGATAGGATATGTTATATGGGATCTTAGAGTGTCATTTAAGGACGTATTTTTGAAAAACTAGCCGTTGAAGGGCTAGTTATTGATCTATTAATAGAGATCAGTGGGAATTGAATTAAATATATCAAGAAAATCTGTTTAAGCCATTATAAGAGTGAGATTTCTACAAGTGATTCTTTATAAGTTATTATTGATCCTAAGATTTTGATGAACAATTAAGTATTTATGTTTTGGTGGAACTAATATTTTGATTGAGTGTTTCAGTTTTAAAGTTCCAGTGATGAAAATGACAAATTAAATGGATGCTAAGTGATGATGTTGAAAATATTGAAGAATTAAGAGTTTGAAGAAATTAGAGAAAACAACTCAGGTGAATCTTAACTCTTAATATCCCAATTAGGAACACACACATGGCATAAAATGTATTTTATTATTTATGTGTGTTTTGATTAAATGAAATTATTTGCTCTTATGTGATTTGAAAAGAAATATTTTTGATTGACTAAAATGGAATATAAGAATATTAGTGGAGCTCATTTAGAAGAGAAAATGGTTAAAGTGCCAAAAACGTAAAAGAAAATAAGTTAAAAACGTGTTCAGAAGAGAGATCCAGAAGACATCAATCGACTGATGAATCGACCGGACCAAGCTACTGAAAGATCCTATATCTCTAAGTCGACCAACAGATCGACCGACCAAGAGGAGCTAAACACTCGGAATCTACAAGTCGACTGATAGGTCGACCGATGAAGGAAAGACGAACTATCTGAATCTACAAGTCGACCGACAGGTCGACCGATGAACGCCTTAGCTACAACCTGAATCTACCAGTCGACTAGTCGATCGATCGGATGTGCTATTTCAGGATACTGTTTTATCCGAGATTATATCTAAAAGTAGCCTTTTTTGTTAGGATTTGAGAGAGATTTCGGGGATATTTTCTATATTTAAAATATGGTTCACATATTAATTAAATCTTATTAATATGGTTCATTGAATATTAATGTTTCTTAATTTGGTACTTAAAATTGATTATATTCTTATTAATTGAGATTGAGAAATATTTGGAGGGTTTAATTGAAAATTTTGAAAGCTGTTTTTAAGTGAATTGAACCTAAATGAAATCATTATAATATAAGGGGTTTATAAGTACTATTAATTATCATGACATATGTAAACTAACCGTTAGAAGACTGATTTCATACTCCTACATATTGACCTATGAATTTCTTATATAAAAAATATATATTGAGAGAGCAAAGAAGTTAAGATCATTTGTGAACTTTTATAAGAGTTATCATATTAAGATATTGTGAGCTTTTCTGAGAGACGATCTTGAAAATCAATTGCTATTAATCTTTACTACTATCGGACTTAAAGTTACATCATTTTAATCATTCTTTCTGTGGATTCCGGGTGAGATCTTTCCAGTTATATTCTTTCATGCCATTATTTGATTATTGTTCGAAAATTGATCTTAGAAATTGTTTTCTGATTTTTGAAGAAAATATTCTTATAAATAATTTCTTGAATTTGATTACATGCTCCAATTTACTACCCATATCTTAGTCAAAATCAGATTTTTCTATCTCATGTTTTTCTATCACTAGATTATGATATTAATTAAGTTATTATTTATCTGAGATGGTAGAAGTTTCGAGTGAGATTTCCTGCTTATCATTTTTTGGTGAGTAGTGTAACGGGTTAAATACTGTTGGGGGTATTTAATTAAGTGTAGATAGGTTTCAGTCTCTTCTTGTAAAGAGATTGAGGTAGTGATTCTTCCTAGATAGAATTGCGATTTGAGCTATTTATAAAGGTTCAATCCTTACCTGGGAAAATTATAGTTGGAGTGTTTTGTGAGGTTTTGATTCTTGAGCCTTAGTGTTAAAAGAAATTTGGTTATTCTTTAGCCTGTAAAAAGTAGAGGTTCTTCCTTAGCTTGAGAAAATGATATTGTAAATGTTGATTCTGAGCCTATAAAAGAATCGGTGTGAGGGTTTGGCTCCTACTTTTAAAGGGATCTTGGTTTTTGTGGGTGAGACCTCCGTGGAGCTCGGGAGACTAGATTAACCAAGAGTAGCTTGGTGAACCAGTATAAATCTTTGGTGTAGTGCTATATTTACTTTGTTATTTTTGCTATTTGGGTGTGCACTTAGTTGATTATATTATTTCGATGTGATATAAAGAAAATAATTAATTTAGTATTAAAATTAATTATTTGATTTATTAAATTTTATTATGATAATTTTTAATTACCCAATTCACCCCCTCTTGAATATTCTACTGGGCCAACAGTTATTGATCTAAAACACTTGTTATTTGGTGCCACCAACTTGACTTCTAATTGTGATATTATCATTGTCTTTGGTGTTTTCTTGGTGAGATCCATCTAAACTTTATTATTTGTTCTTTAAAGTTATATTTATATTGATTGCTCAGTTTAGGATTGCTAGAAAATTGTTTTAAACTTAAAAATCTGAAAGCCTTTTTCAAACGATTATTGCCTAATTATCTGATTACGTTTTTAAATTTGTGATATCCACTTTATTTATTAATCATATTTTAGTTGTCACACATTATATCAATCATGTAGTAATTATTCGTGATATTAATCGAGTATATTTGTATTGTGGTAGTAGAAGCTCCTTATGGAAATAAACTCATATTTTTTGTATTTGTGAGTTTAAGTGGATTAGAGACATTTAGAATGGTGTCTAGTTGGAGTAGCTTGGTTTCGATCTTTTTCTTGTGGAAAATATTAGGTTGATCTTTGTCCTAGTAAAAAGATTATGTTATTCTTTTTCCTTGAAAATAATTAGGTTTTGTTTCATCCTGCAATTGAATTATTTTGAGTGATTTGTAAAGGTTCATCTTTTCTTGTGGTGAAAATGATAAATGAGATAGTGTTAGATTAGTCTTTAGTCTGGTAAAAAGATAGGGTTCATCTTTGGCCTGTGAAAATGGTAAATTGTAAGGTTGATTATGTGTCTATAAAAAAATTGTGAGTTGTAAAGGTTTGATTCTTACCTGATAATAGAATCAAAGGGTTTGTGTATTGCAAATCTCTGTGGAGCTCGGGGGACTAGACATAGGCAAGATTAGCTTGAACGAACCAGGATAAATTCTTGTCTGCTGCATTAATTTATTCTTTATATTGTGTTTGGGTGTGCACTTAGTATTAAACACATTCTCGCTCTGTGTCAAGATAATAATTGATTTAGAAAAATTAATTATTTGTGTTTAAAGAATTTAATTGATTAAATTTTTGTCACTACCCAATTCACTCTTCCTCTTGTGTAGCTCTTTGGGCCAACAAAAATCAATCATCTTGCATGGATGAACTACGTGCTAAATTGATTCTCAACTACCTAAGATACGTAGGTAACCCACGTACGAGTTCAGTCACCTGTCTAAATCAAAATCAGTTCATCTTGAACATATGAACTGCGTTTCAACCTGATTCCCTGTGAAAATCAGGATACGTAGGCAACCTTTATAAGGTTCGATCGTCAAAAAGACAAAAATATTTTTTTTATTTCAATCTGTTTTATTTGTTGTTGTTGATCGATAGTTAACTGTTTACTCATTTTCCTTACATAAAAATGCATAAAGAAGACAAAAATATAAAAATGGGAATTATTTTATTAAAAAAAAACTAAAGGAAATTACTTAGAGTTTGTTAAACATGAACATCTACTTAGACTGAGATACCATCTTTGGATGGGTGTCTTGGGGTGCTTAAAATCTTCCCTGAGCATAACCAACCCCCGAACTTTAAGATATCTTTGGTAAAAGACCTTTACAAGTCAAAACTTGGGTCATTTCAAAATAAAAAAGGCATTTCTAAAATCCCAATGACCTAGCACACCATTTAACCCATGTTAGGTGGCGACTCATTTTCTAATATAAATCCCATCCCAAAGAACGTTTTCAAAATCGATGCCTAAAAAAGCCCTTGAAAATCATTTTTGAAAATGAACGAATTTTCAGGATTTCAAGAAGGAGGAATAAAAACTTGTTTTCCTCTTCTTCATGATCTCTACTTCATCTACTTTCAAAAAATCTAGGGTGCGTCAGATGAAAGATAGAAATATACGAGGTGTGGGACAACTTACAAATGAACAAGAGCATCTATAGGGAACCTTCTATAGTAAATACACCTAGTATAAAAATTATTTGTATTAGATATTCCAATCAGGATGATAAGAAGTTCGTTCTAGTGGAAAGTAACAAACCTGTTAGTTGCAAAAATAATGATGTTGGGTATGATGTAGGAAAAATGACTATAAAATCATAGATGGATTGTATGTATAACTAACCTAGTCTAGCCTTAGATGGTAAGATGAACATACTCAAAGCAATGAGAGTGGTAATAGGGTGTTACTGCGTCAAGGAATTTATATTGTATAGAACCTTGACATTGATCACTACGCTAAGGACATTCAAGATTTTATTAGTCATTATTGTACACTTTGAGTTATGAAATCTAACAGATATATGTGAAAATCTCAATGGTAACACTTTATATTATATTTACTTTAATCAATTAGAGAAATTCATAATGGATGTTGAAATATTAAAGTGTATAAGGTGCAAATGTTTATTTATAGACTAAGGCAAAATTTCCCAAATTTAGAACATTCATTTTTGATAAGGCAGTCAAAACCTTTTGACTATGTTAAAAACAAAAAGTACTCCAAATGAGTACATTAGTAGGATGATAAGCAAAAACTTCCAATTTTATAAAACGACACTTCAACCTTGGAATGTTATCTATGTTTATAGTATAATTTTTAATAAAGATCCTCCATAAGGATTTGGGAAAGGTCTTTCTTAGTACTAGGCATAAAGGTCTATAGAGATAGATCAAGAAATTAGATGAGAAAAACAAATTAATAGATTCACAAAATTGGATGTCTAAATTTGATGTGGATGACTATTAGTCTTTTTCAGGATATACTTATATCTTGATAGGTGGGGTCGTTAGTGGGAAAAGTTATGGATGAGATCCAAAATTTCAAATTCTACTATAAATACCAAGTTTATAGCAGCATTAGATGCAGTTAATGAAAGTATAAGGATTTGGAAGTTCATTTAACGAACTTGGTTCTACCCATTGAGTCACGATACCTTGGAATTGTGACAACGATGGGGTTAGAACCTACATCTCATTAATATCCAAACATTAGAAGTGGTGCTTTCATGCCATAATTGAAAATTAATATTTACCGAATTAGAGAGTATACACAGTAACAACGTGAAAGTCCCACTCACTAAGGCCCTAACTTTACAGTTATTAGTCGGCTGAAGCACTGAATACTTTATCAGAATGGCTATAGTACTAGTGGGTGATTGTTAGGGCTAATCCCTATAGACAATCCTACGTGGGTTTATTTCTAGTAGTAATCTCAAGTATACTTCGATTACCCATGATAACGAGAGAAAAAAATATGCAAGTGTAACAATGGAAGATAAGGTAAGAGAGAGGGGAGATTATAAACCGAGGAAGTGGAGGCCATTATAGCAGTTACTAAAGGAACTAGATATTAAAATCACAAGATTTACGCAAAAGAACATAAAAAATATAATTAAATCACATTTAACATCATGTTCCTTAAGCTGGATCTCCTAGAAGCAAAACAAGTATCTTGCCTCTAACATTATCCACATAGAAAATTCAATAGGGATAGTGTTCTTGGATATCTAAGATTTTGATTCTAATATCAAGATGCTAAGGTTTATTAATCTAAGAATCTTCCTCATGCCCCAGTAGCTAATCATTGCAACATGTGTATACGTTTTGTTAATGAAAACCACTTCGTTTAGGTATAGCAATATTTTTTGAAGTGTGGATTTGTTATCGTATTAAAATTGTGTATTTAATAACTATTGTTGGACCAAAGATCTACCCAAGACGGGGGATGAATTGGGTAGTTATAGAAATTTAAATAACAAATTCATATTCAAGATATCAATTTTTCTAAATTGATTATTATCTTGTTACACGGCGGAAATACATTTAGCTAAGTGCATACCCAAACAAACAGAAAAATAACAATGGAGCTAGGGGTGTGCACAGTGCGGTTTTTGTTGTTTTTGGCCCCTAAACCAAGGTCTTTGGTTTTTCTATGTTGGAAACTGCTACTGCGTGGTTTGGTTTCAATACAGGAAAAAACTAGACCATGCGTTTTTGCTTAGTTTTCGGTTCAATTGCGATTTGGGACCAGGAAAAGGAAGAACAAGAACAACCTCAAGCAAAAAACACAAACTCAAGAACCAGAAACGAACAAAAGGAAAAAAAATGAAAACAAGTTTCATGGAGTATTTAAGATCTGTAACAAATAGATAGAAAATGAAGAAAATATACCAGATCTGCTAAGGCGATGACTGATTTGTGAGGACGAAGTCGAATCTGCGATGACGATGGAGGATTTGAGAGTTGCAATTGTCATAAAAGATTTGAAATCTGAGAGCTACGAGCCTGTGACAACGAACACGTTCGATGGCGATGAACACGTTCAGCGATGAGAGTTGCGACGGCGATGAACACATTTGACGATTACAACGATGAAGCATTCAATGATAACGACGGTGATGAAGTTTGCGAGAGGCTAGGGTTATAGAACGGAGAGGGTGTGATGGTTGAGGAGCGATTAAGAGTTTGAGACGAGAAAATGAGAGGATATTGAGGAAGTGAAAAGAAAGTGTGCACTACTGAATCGTGGGATTGGATAAGTGAGAAAATGAGAGGATGCTAGGGTTTGTTGTGTCATGTGTATATGTGTATATATATCAAACACAAAAACGACGTTGTTTTTGTGTTTTCAGTGCGGTTTGGTTTAAACCGTGGTTCACGTACCCTAAACTTGCAGACCGAACTGGGTCAAACGATGTTTGCCAAAAATAAACCGGACAATGCGGTTTTTTATGCAGGGATAATTTTTTGGTTTTTTTTTTTTTTTTTTTTTTTTTGTCGATTTGGTTTGGTTTTTCAATTTGGCTTGTTTTTCGCACACCCTTAAATGCAACACACAAAAATTTATCATGATTCGACAAGCTAAGCTTACCTACGTCCAGTCCCCTAAGCTCTACAAGGATTTCATTATCCACTACCCATTGATTCATTTATCAGGTAGGAACCAAACTCTTACAATTCTGATTCTCTTCACAAGTTTAGAATCAACCTTTATAACCATGATTCTTTTACAGGCTTAGAATCAACTTATCACTCTCTCATGCTATTGCATTTATTCTTTTCGTAGGCTTAGGAAGAACCTTTACAATCACTCTAATTCTATTACATGAAGAATTAAAACCTAATTTTTTTCGCATGCTATAGATTAAACCCTATCCTTTTTCAGGTTAAAGATTAAACCCCAATCTTTTTCTCATGTTAAAGATTAAAACTTATCTACTCTGATTAGACACTAACCTAAACGTGCAAACTTGCAAATACAAAAAGATTTATCAGTTTCTTCCTACAAGAAACTTCTACCACCTCAATACAATTATACTCGATTAATATCCTGAAATACTAAGTGATAGATTCGATATGAGACACAAATCTGATTTAAACAAATTAAAGCACAAATATCAAATAATCTGTTTTCCTAAATATAAAAACCATTTTTGAAAGATTTTCACGAAATTAGATTTGAAAACGATTTTTCACAAACAATTTATCCAAGCAATTAATCAAATAATCTAAGAAATCAAAACAAATAACTTGGAAAGATCTCACCAGAATTCGTCGAAAATGATTACGATAACTCAACAGCAAAACATAAACCAATGATAAAAAAAACTCTTAGCGCTTCAATCAAGAACTCTTAATAATATCACGTATGAATTTCAGTAAAAAAATCTCTCTTAGAATAGCCAAAATCTGAATGTTTTTGATTGATTAGTATGAATCCCGCAGGTCTTTATTAATTCACCTAAAGCCAGACCTATAACGACTAATTTTCAAAAAATATGTCATTAAATGGCAGTCTAAGACCTCACATATCATATACCTTCAAAATAAGTATGTTTCATTTAAAAATACTTTTAGAAAAGCTTGTTTTGATCCTTAGAACCTTTTTAAACCAAAATACTTAAGAATCAGAGAAGTATTTTATCAATTTAATTAAGAGAATAAATAAATATATGTACCAAATAAATAGAAAACATATAATATATGATATATATTAGTAAACCATTTAATCCCCTTGAAAAACTCATTTAAAGTTGTCAAAAACAAGATGATTTGACCCAAAAACTGAATCAGTCAGAACATTTGACTGGGCACGTCGATGGACTGGACTCCCCTACCGGTCGACCGTCTGCTTCAATAGTCAGTTTATGACTGTTGAACTGCTAATGGTCGGTTGACTGATTAGATCAATATGGTTTCTCCTTTTTCCATTTTTAGCTATTTGATTCATTAGTCGACCAACCCTTTTCGTCGGGTAACCGAATTGACTAGAAAATCCACCATTTTATGTGTTAAAACCAAATTTTCAATTATACCCTCAACCAAAAACATTTTAATGACTTAATACATCATAAAAAATATATTAGGACCCTAAACGTATCACTACACGCATAAGATATATTCATTTTCAAGTGTTGTGCGTGATCCTAATTCGGATTGCATTAAGAGTATAAAAGTAATGAGTTATTTTCACCTAATTATCTTCAATACTCTTCAAATCTTCATTGCTCCATTTTGCACCCGTTATGAATTCTTCAACGATTCTTCTTTTCGATTAAATCTTTTTCTCATGTCAACATATGGAACTTAAATTTAAAATCACTCAATAAAAATATTAGTTCCATAAAATATCAACATTTAATTGTTCATCAAAATATTAGATTCAACAATTATCTTATTTTATGTTGGTCTTTTTATTTCCTAGACATCATGTGCCACCCATTGTATTGCATTGGACTACATACCACCACCCTGTGGCATCCACTTGGAAGACTACATATATAGATTGCATTCAATATTTTTGACTAATCGTGGGTTCTAAAAAATTCGTTATCATAAATTTAGATTCTAATTGATATTGACATTTTGTGAGACTTGATATTTTGTAAATTGTATCATTTTCTATATTGTTAACTAGAATTGTAATTGTATCATTTTCTATATTGAATTGGACTACATACCACCACCCTGTGGCATCCACTTGGAAGACTACATATACAGATTGCATTCAATATTTTTGACCAATCGTGGGTTCTAAAAAATTCGTTAGCATAAATTTAGATTCTAATTGATATTGACATTTTGTGAGACTTGATATTTTGTAAATTGTATCATTTTCTATATTGTTAACTAGAATTATAATTGCTATCAAAAGTTAATTTGGTCCATTATTTCACACATTGAAGATAATAACATTGTGCAATACATGGTTTATCATTTCAAACATAATTAGACAAAATATAACATTGAAAATAACTTTTAAATATTATTTGAACAACTATTCAGCCTCGATAACAACACGAACAACATCTTCTTCATAGCCCGATAATTCTTCATCAACCGCATACCCCAAAAGCTCCATCAAGTGGATTACTTCATTGTGAGTGTGAGACATTTCATCCTTAAGTTCCCAAATCCGTTGTTTTAATTCCAATCATTTTTATGTTTAGTTAACTTTGTGTTCTAATCATGTTGAATCATCCCACAGGCTCTCTAATGCGATTTCAGTAGATCGTGCTTTAACCGTAGTCAGGCCCCACTAATGGCAATCAACTTCAAGTTCAAATCTTTGCTCAAAAAACTTAAGCCACTTTATTTTTTAGTTAATCTTCTTCCACAATCATGACAGTTGTACAATCGTGTTCATCATCAAAGCATCAACCCTATGTCAAACTATGCGGTGCATTAAAAATACCCTCCTAACATTGTTGGGCCAATAGATTGCTCTGACATAGTCAAACATAGGATGAAGACACTGCGACGGTGACGATGGCCCACATCATGGTAAGGTATAATTTTCAATCCATCTAGGCATCTAAAGTATAAATGATCATTATTAAGTGTTTTCCATTGAAAATATTCAAACACATTAGGCGTAAACGTGCAAAGGTTTGGCACATAACAATTCATGCAGACCTATAGGTCCGCGAAGCACAATTCCACGTTGACTTGTAGATGTACAAACTCCAGCTCCGCATGGGCCTATAGATTCTCACGGTGTTGTGTTTTGTAGACTTATAAGTCAGTGTAATGACAAAATTATTTTTTATTTCTTCAAAAGATTTTGAAGAAGGAGAAGATAAAAACTAAAGAAATTAAAAATAAAATAAAGATTCACAAAATAAAATGAAAAACAAATAAGTTGAAGAAAAGATCATAAAATAAAAGGCAAATAAAGGGAGAAAAGTGAAAGGACTTCACTCTCACCGCAAAGTGGAATATGAGAGAGAAAGAGAGAGAGACAAAGAGGTATCCATGGGAGGATGAATGTGAAAGAGAGAATAAGATAAAAGTGAACACACCATCCAATTTAGGTTTTTATATTTTTTTTGTAGAAAGGGGGTTGAAATGAACAACAAAAACCTAGCTAAAGTTGTGTTTTGCAACCTTTTAACCCCTGAAAATCGTAGTTATTGTGGACTTAAAAGTCCATAAAAATTCATATTAGAAGAACCTACTGATTCGTGATACTTTATATGTGCAAACCTATAGGTCCACGTATTTATTATTTGCACAGACCTACAGGTCCATGCAAACTACAAATCTGAGGACTTGTAGGTCTGTGGGAAACGTATACGCGTGAACCTACTTGTCCATGCATAGTGTAAAATTTTTGATTTTTTTTTTTAAATTTCGACTAGGAGGATGATGAACGCATAAAATACAAGGTAAATCACTAACTTTTGATCTGTACCTTAAAAGTTTACTTTAGAAAATACTTGATTGTATGGAAATGAGTCTTCAGAATTGGAATTAGAAATGAACCCATGTTCAAATCACCTTTTTGTGTGTGTTCAAATCACCTTCCTTTAATAATATACTTAGTTATTTATAAAAACTGCATCATTCACCAATTGAATTCTATGTTAATTAATAAACTACATTGATAACCAATAAAGAACGTAACATCTAATATAAGTTAAGAACTTGGTAAATTTTATTAAATGTACATTGATGACATCCAATATAAACTAAGAACTTAATAAATTTCATAAAATTTACATCGATGACAATTAAATTTTATATTAACTACACCGTTCACCAAATTGAATTCTACGTTAATAAACAACAATGATGACCAAAAGTAAATGTAACCTCAAATATAAAAAACTTGGTAAACTACATTTGTCAATGATTACAAATAACATCATCCATGATTTTAAATGACTAAGACTGACGTTGTCTACGATTATAAAGTTGAGTTTAAGAATTAGGAGATTATTATCTTGAGTTACAGTGAAAACGTGTTTATCTAAATGCACAACCAAACAAATAGAGATAGAGAAATTGAATACACATATTTATCATGGTTCGGCAAGCTACTCTTACCTATGTCTAATCCCCTAAGCTCTCGTAGAGATTTGGCAATCCACTAACCCTGATTTATTTCCCAAGTAGGAACCAAACTCTTATAATCCTTTTCACAAGTTAAGGATTAACCTACTTCTTTTCCCATGCTTAGAATCAAACATTTACAATTTTCTTTTTACCAGGCTCAAGAAGAACTTAATTCTTTTGCAGACTAATAATCAAACATATCTATCTTCTTACCAAACTAAGGACTAATCTAATTCTGGTTTAGGCAGAATCAAACCTAATCCTTTTATAGTCTAAGAATCTAACATAAACCCTGATTAGACACCGATCCAATATATCTAATCCTCCCACACTCACCAAATACAAAAAATAATATACTTCTTCCTGTATGAGCTTCTACCACCTTAATACAGTATATGCTCAATTAATGTCCCAATAAATTATGTGAGAATACAAATATGATTTTACTAGATTATAGCACAAAGATAATATAAATAAGATTTTACTGGAAAAAAATCGTTTCACAAGATTTTCAAGATTTTTAAATAGAAAATGATTTTCAAGATTTTTAAATAGAAAATGATTTTTCACATAAAAATGCAATAAGCTCAATCAAAAGATATAAATCAATTAAAGCACACTTAGTTTTGAGTAAGTAAATAAGAACAATCTCACTAAGATTTCTTTAAGAAGATTGGATGGAAGACTCAAACCCGGTATAGCAGGAACAACGATTTCTTCAACGCAAAACTTTTTCTCTCAATTTTTTTTCTAGTAAAATGACAATCTCTTTATGGATATGGCTGATTTAATCTCTTTCTCTTGATTGATATATGTTCAAATTCGCAGGTCTCTATTTATAAATTTCAAAATATGCATATAACGATTATTTTTCTAAGTGTAAGACCATTAATATCACATATAGACCCCTATAAGATACTCTTTTAATTCTGAAATATCTGATTAAAAAATACTATTTAAAAGGCTCAATTTAGTCCCCAAAACATCTTTGATTCAAACCCCTTAAATATAGAATGTAGTTTTATTGGTTAATCTCATAGAATTAAGTAACATAAGGACTAATTAATAAGATCTTCAAAATAAATAATAGATATATGAAGGATACTCAAAACCCTTTAAAATTAGATTTTGTAACGTTCAAAACTATAGGATTTGAGTTGAAGATCTCAAAAAATAAATCAGTCAAACATAACGAAAACTAATTACTTTGTTGACCGCTACCTTCTCGATTGATCCGTTGCCCTTGCAATGGTTTGTTTTTCAACCATTGGCAACCTGGTCAGTCAATTGGATGTTAATTGCCAAAACATTATTCATTATTTCCCAATCGACCGGCCATCTCATTGGTCAACTATTTAGACTAGAACCGGAAAGTTTAGCATATTGATTCTCTCAGTTGTATTGGCAATTTCGTCGGCCGACTGTCCAAGCCTGAATTTCATTCTTTTCTATTTTTAAAATATTTTCTTGACCAACACGCATAATTTAATCAATTTAGTAAGTGTCGTGTGTGATCCTAATCGGGTTGCATTAAAAGCGTAAAAATATTGAGTTGTTTTACCTAAAAAAATAAAATAAAAATTCTACTCCAATAAGCCTTCAATGTCTTCATTTGTAACCATCTTGAATCATTTGTCAAATAACATTTTGAAAACCATCATCAAGTATTATCTTTGAAATTCAACATTTTTCTCATTTGCTCAAACAAAACTCAATTATGAAATAACTCAATAAAAACATTAAGTCCGTAAAACATCGACGTTAATTTGTCCATCAAAACATCTAGGGGTAACAACAGTCGTGTATAGTAAACCTAGAACTTTGACACCGTTATATGCATCCCTGATTAAGTATAGCCTGACCTATCCGTACCACCTATTCCATGTGCTACATTCATAAGACAAATGTAATTAATAAGTATTTGACAATTATAAATGAATATATGCGGATAAATATAAACATACCATCTTTCTCGAATCATTGACAATTTGCTAGTTGGCAAAGTTTGAAGCAAGGTATTGGTTTTCAACCCGCAAATATGAGATACGTCACTACCAAGACATATATTACGAGACACAATCCCACCTATGAGAAGTAATGGAACAAAATCGAGCAAAAAAATTAATGATTTATAATATGTAATCAAAATCCTAATATAAGGGTTCTCCAAGTAAGAACCATTGTAAACTATTTTTCATTTACAAATTAAGCTCATGATAATAAACACAAAATAAAATTTTGTAAATGAAGTTACATTAAACATTTCATGCCAAACAAACAAACTTTGTGACATCAATAGAAAGTGGAATAGTTTTGGGGAAAAAAGAGTGGGGGCAAAAAACATATTTTTTTTTTAAATTATTCACCCAAAATCAATCTGAAAAGGGGAAAGGGCGACAATTTGACCTAATTCTATTAATTGTCTATAAATTAGTGTGGAAAACTAATGTTCTTCTTATACATATTGAAACATAATTTGCTCATGTTCAATGATTTTTGTATAAATAAATAACAAAAAAATGTGGAACAGTAGCGACGAACTTACAAGTCTGCGACAACCTGTTGTGCGCGGACACATAAATCCACACAAAACTAAGGTGCTTGGACTTGTACGTACAAGCACCAATGCAACGTCTGGACTTACAAGTCCACACAATCGGGTTTGCACAGATTTTTAAGTCTAGCGACAAACCTAACTCTATCTTGACTTCTTCTGCAATTTCGGGGGGAAGGAGGGAATTAAACTCTGAGAAGAAAATAATGTGATTAAACCTTCAACTAAAGTAAACAACTTAAGATAATAAACCTAATATTTGAATAGCTACAAGATTTATAATGATTTTTTTTTAAAGGTCTAGTCTCTTGCAATAGAATTTCAAGAACCTACCTATTGCAAGAGAGGGAGTTGCTGTTATAAATCGCCGGAGTTGCTTCCAAAGTTGTCGTGGAGGGAGGGAATTGCGGGAGTAGATGGTGTGAGAGAAAGCACTTCAGCCGTAGGAAATAGATAGATAGATAGAGAGAGAAAGAGAGAGATTGAAAACTAGGGTGGGTATACATTTAATAATTAAGATCAATAATTTCTATTTTTTGTACAAAAAGAGTATAATTAGAATATGTAGTGTTTACATTTAACAACCTAATTTAATTAATTATTTTAAACCATGCATGTTTAGTAATTTTATATATATTTTTGAACAATTTGTTGTTTAGTCCTCCAAAGATGGATAAATTGTAAAAGAGACATTTGACTCAAATAATTAAGTTTATATTCCTCAAAGAAACTATAGAAAAAAGTCCTCAACAAACGCCTTCCCTGTTCATTCTTATTTTCGAAATGTGTTATTCGAACAATTACATGAATATTCACTCAATATTTGAAAACAATATTTTCAGTTTACTCAATTCCTTGTTCCCTTAATTTTCACTCAAATATTTTGTATAAATGTTTACATAAAAGTTATTTTCCACAATGTTCACGTATTTGTCATTTTTACGTAAACTTATAAATATTCAATTACTTGAATGGTACTTAAATATTCATGCAAATCATGTGCCATGCGTGAACATATTTCCAATGTTCACTCAAATGGTCGACATGACGGACAATGAGCATGGAGCCAACAAACACGGTTGCAAATGACAATTTCTAGATCAAAAAATTTCAAATCTAGAAATTTGGATTTTCAAATCTGAAAACTGCTGAATGTCTCTACCGCCCATGTTCACATTCACCACGCTTACCATCACTACCGCAAAGCATAAGCTGAGCGAACCAAGACCAACGCCAACCAAAAATCACGTCACCCAAACAAATGGAAACTAGTAGATCAAAAATCAATGAGTACAACAAAAAAGAAGCCACAACAAAGTAGGTCAATTAAACAACCAAATTTGAAGCTTATAGTGGTGAAAGTTACATGGAATACATATTATTATTTTCAGATCTAGAATGGAAATTCTAGATCATTGGGCCCTTCGCCATTGTTGAGTAGGATGAGAGCTTGGGACTTTGGGAGCGAAGGAAATGCAGTATTATTTTCAAATATGGAATGGAAATTCCAAATTTGAATTTCGGACGGAGTCTATTCGGCTTCCGTCACTGATTGCGTCGGAATTGGCCGCCACCGTTGTTGCTATATCTCTCTCTTTCCACAGTTACCTGACGGAGGTTGGCCATCGCTGTAGATCTAGACGGTTACCTGACGGAGATCTACCATTTGCTCTAATATATATATATATATATATAAACGTCTATTTATTAAATTTTAAAATATTTTTTTTCTAGATCAACTCTTACATAAGGGTTATTAAATAAAAATTTCTATTTTTTTTGGTATACTCACTAGAATCTTCACATCTATATAAGATGTGAGATTAATCTCGTTTAGGGTGTATAACTGTTTATCTTATCAAATAATTTTTTATATACGGTGAAAAGAAATGTATGTATAGAATTATCCATTCTAACAAATGATAGTTGAGAAGAATGAAAAATTCAATTTTTTCGCTTTGAACCTTCATGTACCAATTGGATTAGACATCTTAAATTTCAAGGCGAGGTGCGAGTTTCCCTTATGCTATCTGTCGTCTAGGGTCTCAATCCTCGAAGGCCTCGTTTCACGAAGTCACATCTTCTCTGATACCAACTTGCAGTCTAGGGTTCTACCTAATCTCCACCGATGGCCGAAGTAATTAACGTGCCGGCCGACTCTTTGGACCCCGAACGTGACCGCAGCAAGGACGATGAAGGCGAAAACGTTGACAATAACAAGAAGTCCACGGGCGATCAACCAGACGCATCGCCACCCCCACCTCCGCCACCTCCAAGACGTAGAGACCGTGACTCGAGAGAGAGAAGGGACACTAGGGACTTTGATCGCCGCCGTGGGGACTACTATGATCGAAATCGTTCCCCCCCGCCCCTTGCACCTCGTGACAGGGACTACAAGCGGGGACGTGGTAGCCCTAGCCCACCCCCTCCCTACCGCGAGCGCCGCGGCGGACACTCCCCCATGCGGCGGTCGCCTCCGTTCCAACCATACAAGAGGTCGCGGAGAGATGATGCTGGATATGATGGGAGGCGTGGTAGCCCTAGAGGTGGCTTTGGACCTGCGGATAGAAGGTAACTCTCTCTCTCGACAAACATAGTGATAAATATATGTTTGTGAATGTGCATTGCTAATCTATGTAGTTCTGCACTAAGATATAGTTTTTTTTTAAATAAAATAAATAAACGCATTGATGTTTTTGCTGTGATTCCATCATTAGTATTACTAATGCTTTGTTAATTCTATATGAAACATACCTATACAAATATATGTAATTAAATTATGGCCAAGAACTGTTATGTAAACATTGTGCTGATTTGCTAGTTATCTAGTAATTTTAGGTGAGTTGACTTATTTATGAAAGCTTGGTTTTTAGGCCCTCTTCTGGGGGAAATTGGAATTAGCGATGATCGAAGTGGTGGAGATAAAGGCTGTATAAAGAAGTTGTACAGGTTCAATCGTGGTATCTAACTATATGTAGTGGTCCTTGAAGCACGTGTTAGTAATGGATTGTTACTTCTATGTAAGCTGTGACCTGTACAAGTTTTTATTGGTTCAATTCTTTAGGATTGGTTTAGATCCTTAGGTTACTAATAGTATTTTCGGTATTGATAAAAAAATTTGAAGGGTGCAAATTAGGGAATAAAACGGAAGAAAGAGAAAGATGCAAAAACTTCTATTCCAGCCTGCCAAAATTTTCCGGCTTGAGTTTGGATGAAAATTTCAATGGAAAGTGTATTGAACTTTGGTTTTAGATTTTCACAATAATAGTTTCCTCCTCATTTTTCTTTCTAATAGCAAACAAACGAAAATACATTCTATTGTTGTTGTTCCAATATGTTTATCCGCGGGAAAGGGGTGAGCTGGCAGGAGTTTGTGTCAATGCGGGGTCATAAGATGTGTGCACCACTTGGTTTTCTGTTTTTGTGAGTCGTGACTTAATCTCGCGGCTGGTGGTTGCATGGGTCAGCCTTACAATTTCACCAAGGTGCATGTATCCAATTTTTGTTCTTTCTACTTTTCATTCTCAATAATGCATCTTGTTTTCTGTTGGTAACAACATTTTGGAACATTTGCTTTGATAGAGCTGGCTAACTTTTTGATGTTTGTTTACTTTTGGAAATGGGGTGGTGTCTTCCCTATTCATGGTTTAGGATAGTGTAAGTAGTAATTAAAATTAGCTATTTTCTACGTGGACTCTTACATTGTCTATGTCTACATGGACCAATTCTCCATCTGGCTTCTGCCATCTTTTATCATCTCATAAATATGATATGACTCAGAGATATATGGATATATCCATTTCATGTCTAAACAGATCCCGCCTTTTTTTTTTAATTATTGGTACAACAATTCTTTTAGCGAGTCTGATTATCATTGTCTTTGTTTATGTCTCGGGTTGGAACAAATTACTATAATTTGTCCTCGCCTATCGATTAGTCGACAGTTTTCACAAAATTTACGAACCAAAGCTCTTATTTTCACATTTTTAATTCCTTGGCTTAATTCTCAATCTGTGTTTTGGAAGAAAATTAGTTCCTTGAAATTTTGCATCTCTAATCATATTCCCACGAAAGAAATGTTCAAGGTGAAAACCCACCTACTCCTATCTTTTGAATTCTTGTGGGGGAGTCGATAAATTATACGCCCTCTGGTTGAATCATAACCACTGACTTCAATTTTGACTCTATCTCCTGGCAATATCCGTATAAAACTGTTGACATGGAAAGAAAAGAAGTGTGATGTTTGTTTAGATATAGTTGGAGGTTCATTGGATATCCAAATATTTTAAATGCATATGGCAACCCTGTACATCAGAATTATACATTCTACATTTCACCATTTCAAATTCTTGCACAGTATCCAATAGTAGAATGTTAAGAACGGCTCGGTATTTTCATTGTTTCGGCACTTTTTAGATCCTTCTGGACATGGTGTTTCTTTACAATTCATTTAGCTTCCATAATACCTTATGTATGGGGAAGTAAAATAGATGATTGCACACTATAGAGAATTTGATGTAGTTTATGGAGAAACCACAAGCTCTTCTATCTTGCTTAATCAAGCAGACAAATATGAGTTTGTTGCACACTATAGAGAATTTGATGTAGTTCATGGAGAAACCATGAGCTCTTCTATTTTGCTTAATGCAGGCAGACAAATATGACTTTGTTGAACAATAAAGTTGGCAGCCAACTTGTTAAGTGTTGTATGATGAGCCACAGAAGGCCATGGGTTTAATGAGCTTTTGAAGATAAAGAGTTGGGAATCCTATTTTTTTTTGGAGATATTGAGGCTAACAATGTGGACATTTTTGTCAAAATAATCATGCACAAATACACATATTCATGGTTGAGATACATAATTCCTCAAAGTATTTGTACGCATTTGGTGATATGAGCCTTTATTATTGAGGTACACATGCAGATTTTATTAGCTATTACAATCTTATTAGTGATGTCACAGATTTGGATATGATTTTCCTAGTGGATATGACCGTGAAATGGGGGCAAGGCCTGGCTATCTTGATGATAGGCCCCATGGTCGTTATGTTGGTCGCGCTTCTGGTGTTTATCCGACTGGTCCATCAGGTAATTTTTGGATTTTGGTTTTGATCTGCTGTCATTTTACAATTATTGTTGCTTGTCTGTCTTAAACTGTAATTGGGTTTAGTATGAAGAAACCACAATTTGTTGATGTGAATGTGTTGTGCCTTATAGCAGAATTACTATGAATGCAGCAAGGTAAGAGTTGATACTAGTCCAAAAAAAAGTCAATACTTTACTGCTCTCAAAATCAATTCAAAAAGTAAGGGATTCCACACATGCCACGGTTAAAACCTTTTTGTATAGTTTTTTTTTTTTTTTTTTAATTTCATTATGATTTTATACTAGATTATTTTGTAAATTGTAAAATCATAGTATTTTAGATTTTTTTTTTTTTAATTTCATTATGATTTATACTAGATTATTTTGTAAATTGTAAAATCATTGTAAAATCATATTGTTTTGATTTACAACTTCAAAACTGGTTTATGAAAATTCTGAAAACATGTTCGAAAAATTCTGAGAAGTGATAGCGCTGAGAATTGTTTTTGAGTTAGTAAAACAAGTTCATTTTTTTTTTCTCACTGGGGTTTGTTTTCAGATTTGTTTTGGTCTTTTTGATTTACAGCTTCAAAACTGGTTTGTGAAAATTTATAAAACATTTTTGAAAATTTCTGGGAAGCGTTTGGCTAGTTAGCGCTGAGAAGTGTTTTTGAGTTAATAAAACAAGCAGAATCTGCCTCATTTACAGAAAAAGAATTTTCAAAAGAGTATTCATTTATAATGTGTTCTTTTGTAATTAAAAATATAGCTATCAAAGTAAATAATTTAGGTAGTAAGACTGCATAATTTTGGTAACAAAGAACGAAGGGAAGAGGATAACAATCTAATCAATGACCCAAACCCCTGACAATAGAACACACTCCATCTTCTCCCGTCTTTTTCTCCTTTGGGCGAAACCCTAATTCTACGAATCCCAGTAGCAATACCTTCCTCCCCCATTTAGTTAATTAATTGTTGTTCTTCTGCGAACTTCAAGAAAAGTTTTAAATTACTTGCAGCAAATCACACAGACCATCAAATTAGACCAGCCGCAAATCTAGATCTTCCTTGTTGCAAAGCAACCACACCAGTCATAGTCATGCTTTCAGTCCAAGCTGATCTGTCCTTGCTATTATTGATACTAGGTAGTTTGCCCTTGCCGTCAATTGCTGTCCATCAAAGCTAGTGATTGAAATTGGTAGATTTGGAGTTGATGAATATGGTGGGAAGATTGGGGGGTAGATATGTGATTTGTGGGCGACTTCAGACTTGGTAGAGGTGTTGGACATGGTTTGTGCTTTGACGGACTGGTTTTCCTACAAATCATCCTAGTGAACTTATTTCTTTTCCTTTTTTGGCTTTGGGAAATGGGGGAAAAGGTAGAAATGAAAGAAAGGGAGGTGGAAGGAAGGAGCTGGTGGTGCCGATGGTGGTGGCATTGGCTAAAGAAAATGAGCAAGATAAAAAACACTGAGAGCATATCTGGAAACATATTTTTGATTTGCAATCTAAAATTGTTGTTGGGCTAGTGAGCCATATGCATTTTCTGTTTTGCAAAATAAAAAGCAATGTTTTGAAAACTATACTGAACATGGCCTTTTATCTTTCACAATTTACAATGTTATTTTTACCTTCTTGTATTACTCATAAAGTCAAGGGAAGATGGTTGAAGTGGAGAAGTGCAGCTGGAGTGATAAGATACCATTGAAACTCAAAGGAAAATTCTATAAAACTGCAATAAGACTGGCGCTTCTGTATGGTTTAGAATGTTGAGCAATAAAAACGAAGTACGTCCAGAAAGTTAGTGTAACAGAAATGAGGATGTTACGGTGGATGGGTGGGAAGACGGGAATGAATAAAATTAAGAATGAAACTATCAGAGAAAATTTAGGAATAACACCTATCGAAGAGAAGATGAGAGAAAATCGTTTACGGTGGTTTGGGCATGTGCATAGAAGTCCCATAGAAGTATTAGTGAGAAAATGCGATTTAGTTCAAGTGCGGGGGGCTATTAGAGGGAAAGGTAGGCTTAAGAAAACTTGGGACGAAACTATTAGAATTGATTTGATGACATTGAACCTGACTGAGGGGATAACCCTTGATCGTTCATTATGGTGTAAACGGATTCATGTAGCCGATCTTATTTAAGTGGGATAAGGACTTAGTTGTTGTTGTTGTATTATATGAAGGAATGTCTCGAGGCGTGGGATAATATCAATGGCCCTTGCGCTGAGAACCCCCCACCCTTCTCTCTTGGGAATTTGTATAAGATTCCCCCCATATTTGACAAACCGTTAAACAAACATTTATATTGACATTGACATAGTCCAAAATTCCAAAATGCCTCTATTATTATTATTCATCTATATCACTTTTTAAGAAAACCTTGGCGGAGTGAGGAAGGCTTATTATTGATCACCAAATATAATGCTATCAGGGGAGTAGGCCAGCATCTATGTCAATTTTCCATTTTTATGTTAAAAAAAAAGGAAAAAATCTACTCCCATATTCTCAATGTTTTATTATAAACAAACTGTATCTCTTCTTTTCAAAAATGAAAGAGGGAAAAACTCAGTTTTGTTGCACACTATTTTCACACACACACACACACACACACACACACAAAACAATCATTCTCTCTCTCCCCCTCTGTCTACAACCGTCTCTTACCACACTCCTTCAATAAGCAAAGGAGCCAAATTGTTGGCACTGCCACCCTTTCCCCAGCTAATCTTTTTCACGCAATCCATCGATAAATAAAGGCCAGAGCCAAGTCACTTGAAAGTTAGATCTGCCATCACCCATCTAGATCGAGACCATCCACCAAAACAAGTTTTCTCCACTTCCTGCAACCTGTCTCTCTCCATCTCCCTTTCTTTCTACTCTAGATATAATCTCACATGCAAACAAATGGAACACAATACGTACACCCAAATTGAAGAACCGGAGAAAACAAGAGCGATTTCAAACAATTTTAAATTCATATATAATTTTAGATTTGATTTCAAATTGTGGTAGAATGTGAACATCTAGGGGGCATTAAGCCGGATTGGATTAGAGTTTACATGGGGGCTGATTTCTGGTTTGATTTGGCAGAGAAGGCAGGTCCTGTGGGTTATTTCTGATCATATTGTCAGATTTCTTACACGATTGATGCAAGTGGAGGTTGGATTTTGGGCCATGATAACTTGATTTGGGGTTCTGCTGGCTAGGTTATGGTGGTGGTGTTGCCTTTTGCTGAGAAATGGGCCACAGTGGTTTTTGCATGAGTTGTTTTTGTAGGGAGAGCGAGGGAGATGAAAAGGTTAGAAGAAGACAAACAAGGAGAGGAGGATCTCAAGCAGGATGACGGAGATTTGGAGGAACAAGAAGAGAAGATTAAAAAATTAGTGCCTGCTTGATCTATTTCTTTGTTCCTTCTTTTGTTTGATAATCGCAAACCTCAATGGATGTAATGTTATTTTTCCTTATAATTAGGAATATGGAAATAGGGAGTGCTTCAAAAGGACTTAAGTTCCGATGGATTTTTACTTGTACATTGTCATGTTGTCGTTTAACTTAATAGTCTGGGAAAATTTTGTGGTAATTGTTGCAGTTCTTTTCACTTATAAAGTAACCTGCAATGATGACATTCATAAACCTTCTCTGGAAAGGAAAGGGTACTTCTACTTATGTCATTATTGAATCCTCGTAGTCCTTCTCTCTTTCAGCAGTATTAGCTGGACAACGTTTTCTGTAATTTTGTGATTGTTTCAGTTAAAGCTTTTTGGTTATCTTGTTCAGACTGGGATTCTGGTCGTGGTGGTTATCTTGAGGCTTCCAACCCGGGAAATACTCAAAGGTGATTCTTCACTACCTTTATAGAGGGATATTTGTTGTAATTTACTTGTTCCTTTTTTCGATAGACTTTGCTTTGTGTATGCAATTATACATTGCTGGTGGAATTTTTTTTGAACCTTAGGATACTACAATGACTTTGCAAGAAGCTGTATACATTTGAGCATCAACCTTGCTAACTTAGGGCATGTTTGATAACCACTTAATTTTTAAGTGTTGAAAATTAAGTACTTAAATATTAAGTGCTGAAAATTTAAGAAGTTTGTTTGATAACATTAAATTTTAAATGCTAAAAATTATTTAATTTACATAACTACCCTTAAATCAAGATTGAAAAAAAAATCTGAACCAGAAATTTACTTCTCAATCAACCAAATTGATGAAACACGTAGAACATATAAGCAATTAAGCATCAACAGATTCCAGCAATGTCAACAGGAATTCGACGAAATTGCTATGAAGTTACACATAACACAGATCAATCGGAAGAAGATAAAGAAGAAATTGTACCTCATAGGAAGAATCGTTGCAAATGTCATCGCTCTTCTTAGAACAGCACGTAGATAAAATAAAACAATAAAATAATTAAGTGAAATATAAAATATAAAAATAATAAAATAAAATATAAAAAAATAAAACAAATAAAAAATTAAAAAAACAGAGAAAGTCAGATTTTACAAAAAATAAGTAACAGTTAAAAAAAAAAAGAGATAAATTCAAAACAAGTATGGGGCATTATTTGTAATTATTTACCTTCTATAGAAGCAAAATGAATTAAGCAAAATAAATTAAGTTGAGGGGTCTTCACTTAATTTTTTACTTAAATTTTGACTTAATTTTTAAGTTAACTTAATTAATTAAGTGATTCTAATCGCATTTATCAAACAAACTTAATTAATTAAGTGCTTAATATAATAAGTTTTAAGTGCTTAATTTGATTAACGAACAAGCCCTTGGTGTGTATGACTACTACATTTCAGGTGGCATGGAATTCTTTGTGGATAATGTTATGGTTTGATCATTTCAACAATGTAAAATTTCTGAAAACTTGTTGGCGTACTTGACCCAAAAAAAAGAACTTGGGGAATAAAATGGAAATATTTTTTTTTCTTTTATTTTCTCTCTACAAGGGAAAGATAATTGGGACATCTTTTTTAGATTTCATTTTAAGTGCTTAATATAATAAGTTTTAAGTGCTTAATTTGATTAACGAACAAGCCCTTGGTGTGTATGACTACTACATTTCAATTGGCATGGAATTCTTTGTGGATAATGTTATGGTTTGATCATTTCAACAATGTAAAATTTCTGAAAACTTGTTGGCGTACTTGACCCAAAAAAAAGAACTTGGGGAATAAAATGAAAATATTTTTTTTTCTTTTATTTTCTCTCTACAAGGGAAAGATAATTGGGACATCTTTTTTAGATTTCATTTTTTTTGTTGGGCTCACCAAGTCCTAGTTCTGGTGCCTCGCTGAGTGCAAGGCTAGGCTCTTTTTAGTACGGAAATTGCCTTGGGTCCAAGTAAAACACTACTTGTAACTTGTGTTGCAAAGCACTTTTACAATTTAATTATATTTTGTGTTTGTACATTAAAATGCTTTAGGATGTTTAGGTGGACTTGGTTATTGTTTTTGTTGAGTAAGTGAAAAAAAAAAAAAAGGTTTTCATTCTGTTTCTAGAAACAATTTTCGGGATCGAACATAAATTTTTTGTTTTTGTTTTTGTTACAAAGTTTTTTGGGAGTAAAACCCAAAAGGAGCAAAAACTCTAATGAAGCACCACATTAATTGCTTTGCATGATTGCGATTCTTTGGTTATATAATTTGGTTCATTGAATAATGCTTTGAATTGATTAATTTGAATTGCTAATTACTTAATATGGTAGAAGACTGTTATTAAAGGCATGTCTTGGCTCGCGCCGAGGACCATTCACCTAGTGCAAAGCCAGGGGTGCGCACCTCGTGGATTTTGGTTCAGATCCCAATGCACACACAGGCCACATGCCCAGTTAATTCCACGTGTGATACCTCTGAATAGATTATGTTAAGTTCCCTTTTACAAATAATGCTTGCTTGTACAATGAGTCGTAATTTAAGCTGCATTTTAATTGATAATAATTTTTTTATGCAGCTAAGGTAGAAGGTATTTAATCAATTTATAAATCTTTTTAGTCGATTCATTTGAAATTGTGGATATTTAAGCGTGTTGCATAGGTTTCAATTATTTGATTACTTAATTTGCTGTTTTGCATAATTTGTTTGTTCTTTTTAATTATTTGATTTATTAATTGAAATTGTTATTAAGGTCCATGTTATCACAAATGTAGATGGCCAATGCCCAGAGTAGAAAATTTTTATTCAAATATACTACGTTTTTTGGTTGTTCCTTAAATTAGTATTTACAATATGATATATTTGTTAGTAAAAATTGCAATGCACGTATGCACCTTAATTCAACAAAGCCCGTGCGTTGTGCTTATGCTTCTAGATGATCTTGGCGCCTTAATGCTCCTTGAGCCTTAAAGAAGTTCTCTTGAATGGTGGATGAGATTTGAATATCTCAAGCCAACAAAATATGTAGTTAGTACCTAAAAACAATATAAGTTACAATATCCTTTCTTTTTGCCAAGTAAGCATGACGATAACAACACTCATCCATTTTGTTAAACCCATTGCTTACCCAAATACGAACCCAACCCAACTTATTGTCCATTACCCTAACCATTTTTTTTTTTTGGAAAAAAAATCCAATGTCCACCCTTTAGCATCCCACCTCTCAATATAGTAACCAAAGCGCTGCCCTTCTTTGTCTATAAATTACATACGAACCTCAAAACCTTTATGTAAATTACAAATTAGCCCCAATCATCTCATAAAATTATAGCGGAGTTTCACATTTTCTCTGTAAATTATAGGTTAGCCTTAAGACTTCTCTTATTATAGATAGTCTCCAAAATTTCCAAAACCAAAAGTTGAAATGTATGTTAAACTATCTCCATTGTCCAACTCCTACCTACAACAACAGTAACCACAACCGCAGCATGTGGACTATCATCAGGTACATATGAATTTTTGGACTTTGTCAGCCTTGAGTTTTGGCGACCTCTTTATTGCCTTGGACCTTGGTGAGTTAAGCAATTTTTCAAAAAATTGTTATTTGTATTTAATTTATTGGAGCGTCAACTAGGTCCCACATTGAGTTTAGTTTTCGTACTCCCCGTTTTTGCTAAATATCATTTTTATTCTAGATTATGTGTGCATCCTTTCATTACCCATTTCATTATTGCCTGAGCAACAATGTGGGCACAGGAAGACATTAGATAACATATTTGGAGTTAATTATCTGAAAAACATGTCTTAGCTATATTATTATTATGAAATAATTTATAGGGTTTCTTTGTAATTTCGGAGTTTTGGATTTTTTTAAAAAAAAAACTTCAATTAGGGTACTAGACTTTCCTATATATAGGCTTATATCATTAGAGTTGACATGCTTTATCATTGATTGATAGGTTTTATCAATGTTATTGAAAATTGATTATCCGGTTCCTTGCAATATCCATTGACAAACTTATTGTCATTGTTGGCGACCCTGAAATGTTCATTTATGTTTTGTTCCTTAATCAGTCTTGTTCGATTTCCCTTACTGTCATACTACACTGCTCTCTCTCTCTCTCTCTCCCTCTCGTCTTTGTGTTTTTTAAATGAATGCTCTTTAATTGTTGAATTAATCAACAAACGGGGGAAGGGGGGGGGGGTGTGTGTGTGGCTAGGACTTTATCCCTTTTACATTCTAAAAGTTTATCAAGCTGGATTACAGTAACACCGTCAAAGTAATGATAATGATTCCTTAAGAGAAGAAGGGGATCACTATAAAAGTCAAAATATCTTAGATTAGTGTGAACTACTCCCATTTTGCCTAAAATTGCATGATTTTGTTGCCTTCCCTGAACACGTGACAAACTGTGAAGTCAATATGAGAAACTCTGTCTCTACCAAAATAGATCTCCATTTATTCCACAATGTCCATGGGGGAGGAAATTTCGTTTGAAGCATATGCAGAAAAACATGGGAGGTGGGAGTTAAAGCTCATTAAGAATCTAAAAAATTGAAAAGCCCTTCTAACGAATCAGGTCCAATTCTTTCAATAATGCGAGACACTATGCTTCCATATTTGGTCTGGTATGAAAATGTGTGACAAATATAGGGGATCCCTGCTGGTATTTCAAATACACAACCCCTTCCAACACTCGGTTGGATTATTTTTACTAGCCCCATTGCTATTAAGTTAGAGAAAAAAGCTTAAAGGGGGAAACAGCCATTTGTTTTTTTCAGAAGTTTTGGAGTTGAGGTGATTGGGAATCACTGTAAGAACTGAACAAGATCGTGCGCCTCGGTGGAAATAGGAGGAAGCATTTTATTTATCACTTGAAAGAGAAAGTGAAAATGATTTCTTTGCAAAGAGGAAGAGAAAGAGGGGCATTGTCATATTTTGTTTTGCATATGGCCATGCTTACCTCCTAAATATAACAACAAATCGATATAACGGGGCAATTCAATTTAGGAAGACTGATAAATCGAACTAAAGGGGACTTATCATGGAGAACAATAACCAATTTTTTTGCTCAATGCTGCCAAATTCCAGCAGCAAAAAGGCAAGAGACGAGATTCCGAATGAGCCATATACGGAAAACAGATACTAGGTAGGACAGAGACTTAGCTTGAGACTCGGTCATATGTAGGTAAAGCCTTGTGGTGAATTTTCCAGACATGCAGCGTTGACTTGGAGGAGTGGAAAGAACAATAGGATTTAAGAAGAATATTGGGAAGATCTATCTTTATGATAGTTTGCTAGGTTGAAGTGACAGTGAAGAGTCTCTTAGTAGAATTGTTCCCATGCAAAACATCTTCATGACCTGATTGAGCATAACTTAAAAAAAATCAATGTGACTATAATGCTGGAAGTCCGCACCCAACAGAGTAAAATCCCAATCTTAATGGCGGTGAGCTCAGCCATACTTAAGTAGTACCAACTGCTTTCTCTCTTATCTTTGTGTGTCTCATGTTCTCTCTATATCTATCTCTCGCGCACGTGCTATTCATTGGAACCAGCTACAAGAAAGGGGGAAGAAAGAAAAAGAAAGAGGGAACAAAATAGTTCATAACACAACCGTGAATTACTACATTACTATTTCTCTCTGTTATTTTTTTGAGCTTTCTTGTAATTAAAGGTCAGATTGAAGCATCTGTAAGCTTAGAAGGTATTCATGGAGACATTTTAAAGCACGAGGATGTGTTTGAAATTTGACTGAAAATTTAGAGATTTTCCAAGTATTTGGTCTAAACATAAAGTTGAAACCCATCAAAATGTTTAAGGACAGTCAATAAATCTCAAAATCTATACAATTTATATTGGGAAATATGATGGGGCATGTAAGTTTTATCCTCCAGACTCCAGTTTATTCGATCCATAATTTATTAAAACAAGCGGAATATCAAATCTAATTAACTAAGATCAGAAAATGTGACTATTCATGTTCAACTTAAATCTTTTAAAATTATTTGTTGATTGGAAAAAAAAGAGAGCCCTTTTTTTTTTTTTTTGTCATTTTGTTAAAAGCTGGAATCCTATGCTTATTTTTTCTTATTTCATGAGGCAGATTTGATGGTTTATCTTGATCACGTCTATGGCCTTCATACTATCAAGTTAATTACTTTTGACATATGTTGTCTTTCTTTAAAAGAGGTGTAACAATAAATGTTATATTTATTGAAATGGAAAAAGCACATGGTGAAGATACTGTGGTACAGTTAAGACATGGTCAAGAAGTGTTGAACATGTGTTCATGGAGTGCCTAGAAGTGGTATAGGATGCATGTCAGACACAGTCATGGGTCAGGACTCGTGGCCACTCTTTAGAAGATTCTGTGCTCCGTATGAGGCTACGAGCTAATAAAATGTGATGGTTAAACAGTCACATGCAATATTGCTTCGTGTGCTATCTTGTGAACCTGTTCGAAATGATCTGCACATGGATCAATTTTTTCATTTTGTGATTGCTCACTCAGGTTTATGGTGAAAAACAGGACAAAGAACAGAACATTACGATCAAAGTTTTTCTGCACATTGTTGTTTATCCTATCACCATGTTGTGGCTTGTGCTTTATTTTGCTTTCCTTTCCCTTTTCTTGTATTAAATCTGTCATCCATGGATAAGAAGAGATTTCGTGTAGAGAAAAAAGGAAAATACAAGGGGTGTCCCTCATCCTCACAGAGGTGTACCAGGAAAGCATCTCCCAAGACTTTGCAGATATATCCTAGCTCTACATCTGATGTGCAAAATCCACAGAACTATGGTTGTCATACAAACTATTGAATTTAGCAGAAAAGCTCCAGTTTAGATAATCTTTGGATGATGTTTCAAGAACATATAAATAGTGAACCCTCTACTCCTTTAATTCCAAAAAATATTTCTCTTACTTCAACAATGATGATGCTTTCTGTTTATATGACATCGTTACTTATTTTATTATAGAGATTAATTTTCAAAGAGAAAGCTTTGATGTTTGGAGTCCCATTTATTTCAGTCAGTCCAAAACATTACAAAAGGAAATACAATAAATGAATTTTGCGACATGTTAATGCAACAATTTCATTTTGCAGAGAAGGCTTGATGTCTTATAAACAGTTCATCCAGGAGCTTGAGGATGATATTCTACCTGCTGAAGCTGAGAGGAGGTATGGCTAGAGTATGTTTTAGCTTAGATGATTGGATTTGACATATAATTATTCCTTCTTTTTCCATTGAATAAGTGTTCTATTATTATTTTGAGTATGTTGTTGCTGCCTTTTATTTGGCTCTCGAAATATTTGGTTGAGCAAAATGTCTCGTTGAACAGATATCAAGAATACAGGTCCGAGTATATTTCAACTCAGAAACGAGCCTTTTTTGAAGTGCACAAGGATGAAGAATGGTATACGTCTTCCTTCTAGTAAATCATTTAGTTCTGTCATTTGTGTTATGTCCTGCCCTTTAACTGCTTTTACCTGTCTATGCAGGTTGAAAGACAAATATCATCCAACAAACTTGGTTGCTGTAATGGAAAGGTGCCTTCTGTTTTGTATTGATTGAAACCATATATTAGGCTTAAACGCATGTAGTGCTTTTGTTTCATCAAATTTGATCACTTCTTATGGCCATATTTGTAATGTGAGTTTGTCATATATTTATATTGTTGTGGGTAGTGGGAATGGTTACATTTGACCCCTTACTCCTTTTCAAATAATTGATGTTTTACTATCTCCAGGAGGAATGAGCTCGCGCGGAAGTTAGCAAAGGAATTTTTCCTTGATTTGCAGAGTGGGGCACTAGATTTGTAAGATCAGGCACACTTGCTTTTTAGTTGGACATTTCATTTGTGCCACCTGCTTTTCTTTCATCTAATGCAATATCAACCACCTTTGCATGAAGCAGAGGTCCTGGTGTCAATTCATCTTCCAAATCAGGACAAACTAGTGATCCTAATTCTGATGAAGAAGCAGATGCAAGTGGCAAAAGAAGACGACATGGCAGGGTTTCTGCTAAAGAATCTGATTCTCTTTCAGCTGCTCCCAAGGCTCACCCTGTAAGTTCTGAACCCAGACGAATCCAAATTGACATTGAACAAGCACAGACTCTCGCAAGGAAACTTGACGCTGAGAAAGGAATTGAGGATAATATATTATGTAGGGTCGACAATGATAGAACAAACAGAGACAAGTTGCATGGTGGTTCTTCTGGTCCTGTCATAATCATACGGGGTTTGACGTCGGTCAAAGGTCTTGAAGGGGTTGAGTTACTGGATACTCTTATCACATATCTTTGGCGTATTCATGGATTGGATTATTATGGGCTCATCGAAACAAGTGAAGGTAAGGGTCTCCGGCATGTGAGAGTGGATGGTAAGAGTTCTGACATTGCTAGTAATGGGGCTGAGTGGGAAAAGAAACTAGACTTGCGTTGGCAAGATAGGTTGAAAGGTCAGGACCCCTTGGAAGTAATGATGGCTAAAGAAAAGATAGATGCCACAGCTGTTGAAGCTTTGGACCCATATGTTCGAAAAATTAGGGATGAGAAGTATGGGTGGAAGTATGGTTGTGGAGCCAAGGGTTGCACAAAGCTCTTCCATGCTGCTGAGTTTGTGCACAAGCATTTAAAGTTGAAACACCCGGACCTTGTGATGGAGCTGACTTCTAAAGTGCGTGAAGATCTCTATTTTCAGAATTATATGAAGTAAGTGTTTTTAGATAGCTTTTTCCCATCCTTTATATGTCTGAGAGCAGTTTTACTAAACTTCAATTTTATTAGTGATGAAGATGCACCTGGTGGGACGCCTGTTATGCAATCTGTACCGGTATGATTCATGCAACTTGTCACTATTGATTTACGTGCATGCATTAGTGTTCACTTTGCTTGTTGATGGAGTAGGTCTTTGTTTTGGTGTTTTTCTGTCAATAAAGTGTTTGTTTAATGCTTTGCTCTATTGTTTCTTGACCTGTATTTAGAGACTTACTAATTTGGCATATAAAAGAAAGAACGACTAAAAAAAGGCGTGCCTCATCATCATGAACTCTAATTGTCATAGAAAGTTGTAACCATTTTTTTGTCTTAAATGCATTGAAGATTTTTATTAGGGCAAGTTATACTCTATCCTCATCCCCATGTACTTTAAATATGTCACACTTTACCCCTATATATTGTAAAAGCTTACACTAAAACCCCATTAGTAGATGTGTAACGGTTAATGTTTGCGTTGAAAAGTTGCCCCCCAAAAAATGAGAATTATTCATTTTCTGATTTTAAATTTTAACAATAGAACATAGTGAATTTTATTTTAATGACTATTTTGCCCTTGATACATAACAAGAAGGATCAAATTGAGAAAAAACATGGCACTTTTTTGGGACACGAAGTGTTAAAATTAAAATTTCACTTCTGTCTTCTTCTCTCTTTGTTGGTAAAGTTGTCAGCCGCTGAGCATGGCTACAACCCGCCAACCCGCACCACTGCTGCGTAGCCACCAAACCTGCTACTTAACGTAGAAAAAAAATAACCGGCTCATGTCTTAGAGGAGAGAATCAGAGGGGGTATGTAATCAGAGGAAGGGCTATTAAATTTTCTTCGCGAAGACAGGAGGGAGGGAAATCACTATAAATATTTCTTTGCAAAGACCAACAAACGCATCATCTTGTGTTTGATGTTAGGTGGTACTATTACATAAACGGTTGTTTTTTGCATTTCATAAAACATTGTTTTGCTTAAAAAGTTCCATTGCACAGACTAAAGGGAGGGAGATCACCATCAATGTTTCTTTGCAAAGACCAACAAACGCATCATCTTATGCGTTTGGCATTAGGTGGTACTACTACATAAATGATTCTTTTTTTTTTTTTTTTTTTTTTTTGGGCATGTTATAAAACATTGTTTTGCTTGAAAAAATCCATTCCATTGCCTCATTGGAGGGCCAAATAACTGAACTCACATTTCAAATTCAAAAACCCTTGCAAAACAGTAAACCACCACCCAACAAAAAAAATGTTAAAATTTAAACAATCTGATTAGTTGATCAAAATATTTTTCACTCAAAAAGGAGGAAAATAAATTGCAGGTTGATGTCTTCGTAGCCGGTGCCGGGCTACGACTGAAAGATGTCCCAGCCAAAATAGGAAAACTGATAATAAAGAAAATCTGTCTTTTGGCGCTTTGGACCTCTGTTGTTATAGACGTTTCAATTTGATCCCTTTATTATATTTTAATTACAGTACCGAGGGTCATTTTTGTCATTAATCAACATTTGATAGAAAATCAATAGGTGCACTTTATCAATAGTTCATGGGAGTTTAGCATTAGGATTTCTAGTTTATAGGGGTAAAGTGTGATATGCTTAAAGTACATGAGGGGAAATTGCAGTTTTCCCTTTTTATTATTTCCAATATTTCAGATGCAAAATGTGTCTATCCATCTGCATTGTGTTGGAGAAACATCAAAGATTTGGTCTACTGTTGAATTGTTTGCATGTGTTGTAATAAAGTGATAATTGCTGGACGAACTCGTGGTTACAATGTTTTTTGCAACTTATGGATTGTTTTGTTTATGTGCAGTTAAACTTATTTTCTGCATTATTTGGTAGATTAATCTTCATCAATCATGCAATTTTTTTTTTTTTTTTAAATTTATTGTTTATCATAATAATCTTTATGGGCACTTATAAGGGTAAAAGTAGTACCCCTCATAAACACTGAAATTGTATATATCGATGATCAGCGTTGTAAAAATTGTGGGCGCTAGGGGTTTTAACCTGTCCTGGCGGGGCATAAAAATACCTACAAGTAATTGTAGGAAAAAATCTAAGACGGCACCCCAAAAAAAAAAAGCCGTGGAACACGTATATAAAATTTTAATGTTAAGTTACTAACAAAGTAAAAACAATGAAAACTTCTATTTAGATAATGGAATATAAATAAGCAAAGATGCAAGTTCAATATTTTCCATATCTATTTAATTTTCCAATGAGATAAAGGAAGATGAAGACTTTTAACCATATTTTGGGTTGTTTTCTAATAGTAACTTTCATAATGTTAAATGTTAACCTTAGTTAAAATCATAAAATAACTTAATTTTCATGAACATTTAATTATTGGAAAAAAAGGGTTAGTTGCATTTTGCCCCCCTCTACTATATGTGCGAAGCACTTTGCCCCCTAAACAAAAATCTTTGACACTTAACTGCCCTGTAATTTACCTCAAAGTGCAAATGGACGGAACATCTCTTAAAACTAACAGTGTGTACGGCTCACTCAAACATGTAGGCACGTGGAAATGTCATTTCCACCCAAAATATTGATATTATACCAATTTTTCTCTTTAAAGGGCATAAATTGAATTAAATATCAAGTTCAGTGGACAAAAGTGTAATTCCATCTATATGTACTCCCCTTATTTTACCATTTTTTTTGCACTACCCCTTCTTTTCTTTGTCTTCTTCTTCTGCAAACAGCCGACGCAGCCGGCCTCCGCTGTCGTCACCATCTTTTTTCTTCACTCTATTTCTCTCGGCTTTATCTCGTCTCTCTCTCTCTCTCTCTCTCTCTCTCTCTATATATATATATATATATATATATATATATAAAATAAAATAAAAAGATCGAACGGATTTGGTTGTGAAGTGATCAGATCCGTTCATTTTATTAAATTTTTTTACACACCTGCGCGCCCGCACGCATACATAGAGGGAGAGAGATCTTGTCCGATGGTTGCCGAATGGAACTATATCCGTTTAATTTTTATAATATATATATATATATATATATATATATATATATATATATATATATATATATATATTGGGATGATTTGTGATCATAGGATTTCGTTGAAACTTAAAAGAAAATTCTACAATATTGCTATAAGACCAGCGTTTCTGTATAGTTCAGAATATTGGGCAGTAAAAACGAATCATGTATAGAAAATTAGGGTGACAAAAATGAGGATACTGCGGTGGATGAGTGAGAAGATGAGAATTGATAAATTTAAGAATGAAACTATTAGAGAAAATTTAGAAATAGCACCCATAGAAAATAAAATTAGAGAAAATCGTTTATGATAGTTTGGGCATGTGCATAGAAGAGCCAAAGAAGCACCAGTGAGAAAATGTGATTTAGTTCAAGTGCAGTGGGCTACTAGAGGGAGAGGTAAACCTAAGAAGACGTTGGACGAGACTATTAGAAATGATTTGATGACATTAAACTTGACGGAGGGGATGATCCTTGATCGATCACTATGACGTAAATGGATTCATGTAGCCGACTCTACATAAGTGAGACAAAGGCTTAGTTGTTTTTGTTGTTGTTGTTTTTTGTATATGTATATATGTGTATATATATATATATTGATGTTGCGAAATGTAGATCATTAGATATCGGCCACTCCGATTCGGAATATGATCTTCCCAAGTCTTGGTTCCTCCTAAGATTTTGAAGTTTTTGGAGTATGCTGAACCGCTCAAACATCTCTGATTAACTATTTTGTGTTTTAATTACTTGAGCGCTATTTGGGTCGAAAGACATATTAGGTGGTACATTTCGCTTGTAAAAGTTTTATATGCTATACTAGCTATTTCTTGGTTCCTCGAGGCACTAATCCCAGCTAGCGTAATTAATCTGAAAAACTGATTAGACGAAATAACTTAATTGCACAATTCCAATTCAGCATTGACAAAAAATTTGAAGCAATCACATTCAATTTGGAATAAATTTCATATCAAAATTTCCCTGAAAATTTCCACATTTCCACTTTAATCCAATTTAGTAGATGCAGTAATGCAGATGAGACTTAATATGCAGAGGAAAATCTGAAATTAATAAGCCATTATGTTTTACCTTTGATACTCATAAAATCAATGCTAATTAGGGATTAGACAAGAAACCACCAAACAATATATTGTAGTTGCAATTGCAAATTTGTTGACAAATCTTGCCTAATGAGAAGCGCCGCCAATAATCCTATAGCAAAATGATAAAAAAAAGATACCTGCATTACAAAATAGGCATTCATAGTAAGCAACATGATTAATTTGAGACTCCCAACAGAGCTCCAGTACCCTGCCCCACCTCCTTCCTAGCCCCCCTGAGGTACGTCGGTAGTTCATGATGCTATACTGACACAAGTTCATAGAGGTATAAAAAAAATAAAAATAAAATTACTATAAAACGTACAAACAAGGTTATCATAGTACTACAAAAAAGTTATTTGAACTTAAATTTGTCATAAAATTTAATTTCTCAGTCCAAATTAATTTCCAACAACAATTTGTTAAATATTCCAATGCATACAGAGTTACAACAAAGGGTTCTAGGAGTTAGGATAGTAAATGTAGGGTTCAGGGTTTGGATTTTAGGGGATCGTGGAATGGGGTTCTTATTTGGAAGCTAAAGTTTTGGTTGATGACCTTGGAGATAACGAGGGAAGGAGAGAACATGGGAGGAGGAGAGTGCTTTCCATTAGAGAGGTTGTAGTCGGCAGACTGGCGGAGGGACAATGACGGCGGAAGATGATAAAATTAGGTGAGAATAGGATGATATTATGGTTGAAGGAATGTGAGAGATAGAGAGAGAGTTTAGGCTGAAGACAATGGCATTTTTTTTCAGTTATGGGCAATCCAACCCGATGATGGGGGAAGTTTGGGTAATGAGTAAGAAACGATTATTTTAACCTTACTTAATAGAGGCTGATATATAATGGAGGGTAGTTATGTATGTTTAAAGATAAGCTTATCGCACGTGAATACTTGGCCAAAATGGAAGGGGCACTAATTATAAAGTCCTTTTTAATATGGAATTCACCTATTATGTCCCATAATTGTAGCCTCTTTTCTTGTTGTCGAGTGAGAACTTTTGTGGCGCTTGTACACCTATAGTCATGTTAACCCCAAAATAAACTCAACTAAGTAACGGGCCAGAATCACTAAACCACATGTGCAAACCCAGACGCCAGAAGCCTAATCACGAGTGGATGAAAGGCATGTGAGGGGCACATGGCTCGACGGTTGGAACCTTCAATAGAAAAGAACAGGTGCTACTTGAGGAACGGATTAAAACTTCTGCGCGGATTACCACTCTTACATCTGTTGATATCAAGCAGATTGTAGCTTGAGAGAAATTACTGAACCCAAGAAAGGAGGATGAGGGTTGAAGTTAAGGCCTCTAAAATCGAAGTTCCACTCTGAAGTTAGACACACAAAATATACAACAGACCCCAGATTCACTTCAATTCATCTTTCCTTTCCCTATCTTTGGAGGAATAACTGTAGTAGAAAGGCTGGTACAGAGCCTTCAAAACTAGGAATATCCTTTGAAGATAGCTCGGAGTTATTTGTAAGTTTTTAATTCCAGTTCAATCAATTTCCTTTTGTGCAATTCTCTATTCCATTGAGACTTTGATTTCCTGTAAGTTGCTTGTATGCAACTTCTGTATCCCTACTGTTATGCAACTTCTCTATCCTTTAATCCTTTAATTTCCTTCAATTTACTTTATTGCAATTATATGTCCCTTAAACTCTTTAATGTACTGCAAAGCTCTATCTTTTAAACTCTTTACTTTATTGCAATTTACTCGCTTTCCTAGTAGTAAATTTAATATCATTTGTGCTCTCATCCACATCACTCGACATAAACTGGTTCCAAACATTCAGTCTTCACTACCTCCATCAACTCTCCTTCCCCATAGGACTGTCTTCCTCGTCTCTCCTCAAGTCTTTCCACAGAGTGCCCTAATTCTCTCCTAATTTATGTAGGAAACTCAGCTTAACAATATCTCCCCTCTGCTATTATGAATGAATATGACTCTCTCATCAGGCACCGCAAAACGAATCAAATAATCTGTTCTCCCATCCGTAAGATGAGAAGAACTTAATGACTTTTGGTTTGATTTTTCTTTTTTTGTAAGTTGTTACCATGGATTTAAAAATCATCAGTTATGTAACGGATTTCCACCCTTCCATTACTTTTATGGGTCGTTCTAATGGTTGGCAGGCGATTCAAGGCTGTAACGGGGCCGTAATGGCCTGGATCGGTCCGAGCGGCTGTTACGCCTAATTTTTTTTTTTTTTTTTTTTTTTTTTACATTTTCTTCACGTGGTTTGCGATTCTATCCAAATTTCAGCCTTTTTTTTTTGTATTCCTGCTATGTGTTTACTCCCTCCCAGTATTTTCTTGCTTATTTATTTGAGACATGATAAAAATGGGTTCTTGAAATTGGTTTTACTTTGCTCCCAATGTAATGTTTTGGAGTTGGTTCTTAAAGTGCAATGTCAAACTCCAAAGAGATCCATGCATATTTGTAATCATTTTTCCAGTAGTATATGGTAGTTGCTATTATATCTTCAATCGTTTTTTTTTATTTGGCATTGGTTTATTATTTGGTCTCTTCTTCATCATATCGTTCTATTTGCAGAAGGAGAAGAACCTGAGGCGGAGGCTTGGCCCTGAGAATCGAATGAAAGATGAACGGGGCAGCAGGAGAGATCGTGAAAATCGATCTAATGGCAGTGAAAGAGGTGATAGGTCTGATAACCCTCAGTCGTTGGATTTGCAGTCCAATGATGGCCCAGTCGGCGGTAATTCTGATGAACCAATGTTTGATACTTTCGGTAGACAAGGTATACCAGTTGGGCCTTTCCCTTCAGATATGCACCCTCCTCCTGTATTGATGCCAGTTCCTGGTGCTGGGTAAGTTTTCTGTTATGATTATCGTTTGTTCATTATCTAACTGCTTCTTTGGTGTAACAGAAATTGACAAATTTTTTTTCATCTTTCCCTTCTGTCAATACTTCTTATACATGTTTGTGTTGCAGGCCTTTGGGCCCATTTGTGCCTGCTCCTCCTGAAGTTGCAATGCAGATGCTGCGGGATCAGGGTGGGCCTACTCCTTTTGAAGGTGGAAGAAATGGGCGATCAGGGCCTGAATTAAGTGGGCCATCTCCAATAATTGCTTTACCTCCGACATTTCGGCATGATCCCCGACGATTACGAAGGTAAGTTTTGCTTCTGAATGCAAAGACTTAAAATTCATTGTTTTTTTGTACACAGGTTGAGCTGTTGTTTTTCATGTTGTACTAGATCCGATATTGATTAGATTATAGATTTAGATTTGAGGGCCGCCTTTTTTGCATCGCATTGCTAATTAGTCTGTACCCTGTCCCAGTCTCCTAGAATTTCTGTCTACTTGTATCGGATTGTGTGGTTACGACATTAGTGGGAGACTTCATATATGTGGTTCAGTCACGAATGAGAATGTAAAGTTGAGATGGCACCTGTGATGATTTAAGAAGTGGGATGAAATAGCATTGATATCTTCCTCGTGGGGTTGAAGGTTAAGGAGATGGGTATCATGTCTCTCTTAAATGTGGATGTGAGGTAAAACAAACACTTCCTATAGCATGCCATGTGGTCTGGATGCAGAGCATGTTGAACAGGGGAAAAAGGATATGAAATTTTCAAGGAGTTTTGGACGTGTCTGTGACAGTTGGACTCACTCGGGATAGTGTTGTAAAAGGTCAAGGTGGGGGCAAGAGAGTGCGTTTTGACCTGTTGGTATCAACATGGGACATCATCCATTGGAAGCACTTGCCACATGATCTTTCACCACTTATACTGATTCCTATGGGTGAAATGTCTTTATTTTCCTACGAAAATTTTCATATACTTATCCTCTCGTCTCTCTGTGTATATTGTTGCCGCTTGCTGTTATTTGACAGTGGAAAGGTGATGACATCATCAATTTTTGATGGCATTGTCAATTTTTTTGTGGGTGAACTTGTTAATAATACCCTTATTCAAAATTGAGACCTTTTTATGCGCAAAATTGGCCTTTGAATTAAATCACAGAAATATTTTATTTGCCCCCATAGTATTTGATTTCAATGAATCCCTGTTATTTGACTTTATTGTATTTTATATTAAATTAATTAAAAATTAAATCTATAGACCGTTTTAAAAAGCATAAAACAAACAAATACCACCCATAACATTCCTAGTTTTCTTCCCCCCTCCCCCCTCCAAAACCACCCCAACCCCACAAACACGGCAAATTGACTTCAACTCGCCGAATCAAGACATCTACTTTGCTGACTTGTCTTCTTCAACTCGCCACTATGACTTGCGTCCTCATCCACTGGCAGATCTTGTTATTTGGGCAATTAAAAAAATGAATTAATAAGAAATAGATCCTAGAAGCTGGAAAAAGGTATCCTGAGCAATTGCGATAAGGAAAAAGGGAAAAAAATAGTTAATTCACCAAACGGACCCTTCTTTCCCCAAATAGACGAAGAAGAGCCACAACCCCCGCCATGCAATGCACCCCCGCCAGATTGGGGTCCTTTGAATCACTTTTGCATCTGGCCTTTTATTTCAGGTTGATGGAGTTGAATGGGGATTTCTGGTTCTGCTGCATTTGTTGAGGGGACGAGATCTCTGTCCAATCATCAATGACACCAAATTCGAAGAGAGATCTTCACTATGGAAGTCTCGAAAGTGCATGGACGGTAGCTTCCACTCCAGCAAAGTCCTTAGGGAGGACTTTCAGTAACCAAATTCTCGTAACCAAACTGGTAACCAATGAACAATTCTGATATCACACGGTTGAGACCCATAGACTTGCCATTGCCACAATAAGTCTTCTCCCAATCTTACCCAAAGCTGTTGGCATTGCTGAGAACAGAAGGCCTAAAGTAGTCATTATCACATAATTTACAGAGTCCATCTTGGATGTGTCTCACACATTAGCACCCAATAACATAGTAGATGATCAAACTCAGTTGTCCCAACTATTGCCTTGCACATTGCTTCTGAAACAAGCGAGCTGCTGTAAAAGCATCCTCAAAATGTATCTCAATCAGCACGGATACTCCCAAAACAAAATCCTGTCCTTGGCCTAGTGAAGCATTTTAAAGCAGGAGCACAAAACCAAGCAGTACCATGTCTTGTTGTGGTCTAGGATACAACACAATTCCCATTTTAGGGTACCTGTATTGCTCCTTACTCCAATCAGTATCCGGGTTGTGGAAGTCTTCCCGTACTAGCCTGAGTACTCTTCCAATCCAAATACACCTTGGGAGAGATGTTTCAGCTTTGATACCAACTGTCACGGTCCAACCTTTTTGGCGCAACAGAATGAAAGACTGTGCTGCACCTTCCGTCCCATGCGATATTCTTTGAATGAATGCTTCGTTTTCTTGTGCTTTCCATGACACTCGATCACTACACGACCCTGTTGGCATGCTACTTGTATATTGAGGCTCTTTAACACACTACAAGATGGCCAGGAAACATAATCACCTCAATGAGGGCAACATCACATTCTTTGGTTTAGTCTGATTCCCAACGAGCAACATAGATGTAGCGTCGCCCCACGACCGCATGTGTAAGCCAACAAACACTTGTAGGCAAGGTGAACCCAAACCAAGCTCACAAGTCGGCACATGAGATCTCGGGGGTATCTTGATAGCCCAATTGGTTCCAAGAGTCATTCTCCAATATGGTATATTGAGGGTAGGGTTGTAAGTACCGGCCATTACGTACCGTAAAGACCGATACGTAATGGAAAATCTATCCCCATCACGGACTGTATCGGCTCATTACGAGTTCGTGATGGGGTTAGATCCTGTTACGTCGAGGCGTAATGGCGTTAGCCGTTAAAGACTAGAATTTAAGCATACTATGCCGTTACCTTGGTGCTAACACTACACAGATATAATGCACTAGCTCTTTATTTAGCACTTCAACTTAGAAACAAATGTATAAAAATTACAATATCCATCATTTGGAATATACAAATTTGATAAGCCTTTTAAGATTTTTAAATTGTGAACTTTTTGAGAGAATATGTTTCCGTCATGTTGTCAACAAACAATATGAAGGCAACAACCAAAGCATTCTAAGATTTGATCTATTGCAGTATAAAACTCCAATACTTTATATGCAAACTGAATGACTGATCTTCATTGAAGCGGGAAGGACAGATGTAGAACAAATAATTACATAGTATTTTTTTTAATTGTATGTTCTCTTCTTACATGGTTTACTAAAGAAATGTTTAGTTAAATATGATTCTTTTTCATAATCATTTAACAAACTCTTGTACTTATCCATTTTTCTTTTTCGTGTTTCACAAACTGTAGATTTAATTTTTCTAGTTAGTTTTCTATATATTGTATATGTAGTTAAATGTCATAATATCTATTAGAATGTATTTATTAAGGGTTAAATGAGTAAAAGAATTACTATTATTGAGTTTTTGAGGATGTTCTTGTGATTTAAAAAAATTCATGATAGTTACGACCGATTTCCGTTACGGACAGGCCGATACTCCGGATAGCGTTACATTGCGACCGTTACCGTTACATAACCGGATACCGCGATTTAAGATCTTGATCGAAGGTCAAAGGGGATGAACTCCTAAACCTCCATTGAGAGGCGGACGCCCAATTTTAGTCCTAGACCTTTGCGTGGTATTCTGCCTATAAGGTTCCCAAACCTTATAGGGACTCGTCACACTCCTTAGACGTGCCAATAGTCGGCCCTAGGGTTTCCCCAGGATGCTAACTTAATGCCGATACGGTGGCATAAGTGGGTAGCAGGTAGCTCATGAAAGCTTTCCCCTTATAGTATTTTAAGCAGTTTTTTCCCAAGTAACACTAACAGACATCAATGTGCTCGAGGAGTATATAATGGCCTTTTTCTGAGCAAACGACATCCGATTCTTGAACCGTCTGAAACCACAATCTTTTAAGGACATGTAGTTCTCCAGTATAAATCTCATGACTGTCGGAGCCCGAAACATCATATTTACACAAATGCCGTTCGAGTAATAAACACCGTCTTTACAAGTACTATCGCAGCCTTGGTGATGCCGAATGGTTTTCAACCATTTGCATGGGAAGTCACGGCTATATTGGTTGACCGTGACACTAAGCGATCCACGTCCTAGGAAACCTTGGGGAAGGTTGCTCTGATGGTGGTTGACGATCCATTTCCATGGAAGCATATATTATGCTTGGTTGAAATATGGTTATTTAAAATATGATCCATTTCCATAGAAGGCTGCTCTGCTTTGGTGTTAAAATATGGTTATTTATGGTGTTCACATTCTCATGGAAGCATATATTATGCTGGGTTAAGAAGAAAAATGTGCAAATGCTACAAAAAATTGAGGATCTTGGCAATGACCTAATGGCCTACACTATGACCCAACCATGTGCATGGGGAAGGTGAATCTGTTGGAGAGAGAATCTTCCATTGAAGAGTTTGAAGATTGAGAAATAGAGAGCTATAGGGAAGAATTGCAATGGAGTCTGCTGATGGCTTCCTTTGTTGTTGGGGGCGATTCCTCAGTCTTCTCTTTACATGGAATGATTGAGAAAGAGTGGAAGAAACAACGGAGAGAAAGAAGGGATAATTTTGTGGGTGGGTCTGATTTAGGAGGATAAATTGGTATTAATTTCTTTGTTGTTCTCTTGTTTGCTTTGAAGCAGTGTCGAGTTTTAAATTTAATATAGGAAAATTGGAAATCTTGTTGATTTGATGGTTCATCATATTGAGGAGTTTGTTGCTATTAGTTCTCACACGTGCACCTTCCTATGTTTTCCTCCTAGCCAATGTTAAAGTCCAAGGCCACGTGGGGTCCGGTCAGTGAGAATTTTGTGAAGAAGCAATTGGTCTGAAAATCTCATTCTCTCAAAGGGAGGTAGAATTGACTTTATTATTGAAGAGCTCTCTCTTGAAGCTTTCCACTTTTGTCTTTTTTCCCCCTGTCCTGGCTTCAATGGAGAGAACTTGTGGGGTAAATTTGGAGAAGGTTGAACAGATTTTTATGTGGGGTGATATGGAGGAGTGGAAGATTTGTCCTCCTTGTGTGGAAGGTGGTGTGCGAGCTCCATCTTAAGGTGGTCTGGGAATGAAATTTTGATATTGTTCAGTGTGACATTGCCTGGAAGTAGTTACGAAGGTTGATATTGAAGAGAGTTTTTTGGCAGAAAGTGGAAGAAGGTTGACGTGGGTTGAGTTTTTTGGCGGAAAGTGGAAGAAGGTAGACATAGGTTGAGTAGGAGTGGTTTGTTTTTGGTGGGGTTAAATGGCAGCTATGGTGTGGGAGTGTGTGAAAGATTATTGAAACGATCACTTCTTTATTTGGCCAATCATCTCTATTAATGTTGGAGTAGGTAAGGGAGTTAAATTTTTGCTTGATATGTAGTATGGAGATTCTAACCTCAACGACTTTCCTTTGAAGATAGAATGGTGATTGGATTTTGTTATTTAGGATGGGTTTCTTTGATTTGGAAATCATGAATTTAGTTCATCTTCTTGGTTATCCAAGAAATTAAGGTTTTAGTTTCGAGTTGGTACCATTGTGTTTGGAAGGGTGAGTCTGTGATAGCAAATGAGTCTTCTCAGTCAAATCCTTTACTATGATCTGATTAGTCAGGGTGAGATTATCTTTATCTAGAAGGATATATGGGAATCTAAAGCTCCAATGGAGGATTATTGTTATGTTGCTTGTGATTCTATCTTAATGGTTGACAATATTAAGACGAGGCTTTTGAATGCCTAACAAATTTGTGGTGTTTTGAGGTGGAAGAATCGGTTTATCACTTGCTCTTGAGCCTATCTTGAAAGTTCAAGCAGTTAGAGATCTAAAGCACTCTCAAGCTATATCAGCACTGCTCTTATCTAAAGTGGTCTAAGCTCTCTGACATTATCAATCATGTGAGCAAAAGTAGCAGACAGGGGGCTGCGGGTATGATCTATTGACATTAGCATGTACACCAGAGTTTGCATCTAACACTATTACTTTCTCGTATAAAAGAGTTTTGAGCTTCACTGACCTTCTGGTGCCCATCTATTTTGTAGTTTCATCAATCTAAGAAAAGAAAAATTCAGTAGTAGAATATAAAGGATAACAATTTTTGTATGGTCGCATAGGATAAATTTTGATGAAAAAAATGCTTTCAAACATAACACCCATTTTCAAGTTGTATAAACCTCTTGCTGGGGTGGTGACACAACGAAATAGCTATGAAAAGACTAGATACTGTTCTAGTAGATGGAAAAAGGCTAGGTGGTGTTCTAGCAGATAGGGGGCTTGAATCCATAACAAAGAGAAAAATCTCAAGTTGATTAAACTTGAATAATGGAATAATTGAATTACAATATGTTTTAGTGTATTTGTAGCTCTCGACCAATCACTAGATTAGTAGGAAAAGAATACTGTTAACTTCTATGGAAAAACTAATGATAATACTTGTAGCAAAAGAAAACAAAAAATCAGGAAACTACCAATACTAGTAACTCGTATTTCAAAAATTACTGTACCTATTATAATAAAAAATTAGAAAAAGGTATAATTATATCGGGATCCATTTACAATTATTTCTTTAATCATCCAGATAAAGTAATTATAAAATTATATCAATAAATTTTCATAGATCAAATCAAATTCATTCTTCAAATACGCTGCTTAATGATATGCATAGAGATACTGACCTGTATGAATTTTTTGTTCAGTTATCAAGACCTCGATGCCCCGGAGGATGAGGTGACTGTAATAGACTACAGGAGTTTGTAGGGATTCTATTTAACAGCATTGGGAAGGTGTAAGAAAATGTTTCATGCTATTCTCATAGAACTGTGTTGATACATGGTTAACGCTTAGTCTGGAGAACTTGTTGCATCTTGTGCACTGTATTGGGTGTCTTGTTGGAGGCGGGCACAACTCTTGCAGGACCCACGTGTGAGACACCCGATGCAGTGCACTGGGTGCATATGAGTTTAACAGTCGATTAGAGAAACAGAGACTGCATATGCTGCTATATGAGCCAAGGGGCGACAGACTGACTGCTTGTGTTTCTGATATAAAGGTTATGCTTTGGGGGTCAATGTACGCCTTTTGATTTATTCTGAGGGCATTTAACGTGTCTTTATGGTTACAAATTTCTGTTGTATGTTTATTTTCTTTAATTTTTTTTCTTCTGATAGAGGCATGTGATTATTGATTTGCTCGAATTTTATTTGAGAATCGCTAGTCTAATCGAGTTGGTGTGCTGTAGAAAAACTCATGGACAAAAATTTAGGAACTCAGATCTGCTCTCTTTTATTCTTTTATCTCTAATGTTGATGGGTTCATCTGCTCCAAATATTTAACTGAATTTTTATTTGAACTTTAATTAATGGAGTGTAAAAAATATCTCAGTACTTTATAGTGATGGGGACTGATCAAAATATTGGTTAGTGCTAAGTCTTAAATTTGATTGCTTTTTTATGACTTGTGCACCATTTGGTAATGCTTTTAAAAAAATTTCTAGTATATTTTGACGGTAAAAAGATTTAATTTAATGAAAAAAATTATTCACTTTGCAAAAGCAAAAAATTTTGTTTGGTAATGCAAGTATTGTATAAATTCGAAAAAAAAATCATAGATGTTAAAAAAAAATGTTTTTGGAGAGATCTTGATCTTCATTGATTTTTTTTATGATATAAAGTCTCTGTTTTCCGAAAAGATATATTCAAGCCTCATTCGTTAGAGTAGGTAGAATCACTGCCATGTATCTGAAAGGTGCATAAACTTTCATAGTAAAATTTCTGAATCCTTTGGCTACCAATGCATCGTGCACTATGCAAAGTGCCAAGGATAAATACAAATCATCGCCGATGAAGTTTCATGCATCTTTTGCTCCAAATGCATGTAAAATTTAAGAATGGCCATAGAAAAGGGACTTATAAGGAGAAGTGAAAAAAATACAAACTTTTATACCTTCCTTAGAACTTCTTAGTTTGATCTCCAAATCTTTGGTTAGGATGGGATATTTTGGGTTTTGTATTCTTGGGTAAAATTTGGTAGAATGATACTAACTTGGACTCGGAATGGCATCTTGGGGTTTCTCTATTGCAACAAAAATGGGAGGTATTTATAAGAAAATTAAAGGTTGCGTCGCATCTCATGGGCATGGATCTCACCTTGAGATATCAACCAAGTCCTTTGTGTGCGTGTGTGGGGGGTGGGTTGGGGGAGGGGTGTTTGTAAATTTATCTTTAACTAATTATCCAAATGCCCATTTTAGACGCATAGGCACAATTAAGCTATCTCAGGTTGTCAAATTATGGTTGAGTTCGAAATAACATATTTTCAAGTTATTTATTTGAAAAAATATTTTATAACTTTTTTAAGAAGAAAATTATAATTTTTCCCCTCAAGACCATTGAAAAAATATAAGGCAATTTACAATTTTGGTCTTCGTATTTGCACGTGTTTTTTTGTTTAGCTCTCTAAATATTTTTTTGGTCAAAGTAATCATCGTATTTGCACATGTTTTTAAAAGGGGGTAAAATTTGATGGATAAAATTTGATGGAGATTGTGCATGTTGTCAAATTACAACTAGGAATCAAATTGAATTAATGGTCTAACTTTAGGGGTGCAAGTGTCAATATTTCTTTCTTCTCTTTCCACAGAGTTAAGAAAGAGAGAGAGACCCTCCATACCCACCTCTCCGATCTCTTCGACTGCCCCACCACAAACACTCTCACTCTAGACCTCCTCCGCCCTTCATCTGCCCCTTGCAAACTAAGCTTGAAGTCCTTCGCGTTCGAAACCTTGAACATAAAGAATGACCCTACATGACCAAAGATCTGCTATAGCTCTGTTGTACCCTTTCTTCCTTAGAACCTCCGGCGCGACATGTGCGGGAGTTCTGCACTGGGTGTGGAGGAGGCCGTCATAGCATAGTTGCTCAGGCAAGGCAAACAACCCGAAGTCCGAGATCTTCCAGTCGTCGTTCTCATCCAGGAGGAGTTTTTCCGGCTTGAGGTCCCTGTGGGAGACGCCGCGGCTGTGGCAGAAATTGACATCGCCTATCAGCTGCCGAAAATACTTTCGGGCAACGTCTTCCCAGAGCTTCCCCCTAGCTACCTTGGCGAAGAGCTCGCTGCCTCGGACGTACTCCATCATGAAGAAGATCTTCGTTCTCGTCGCCATGACTTCAGTGAGCTCGATGACGTTCGGGTGGCGAACCATACGCATGAAGGAGTATTAGAATTAATGTAAAAAGTTAGTTAGATTTGATTAATAGTTAGTTAAAGTTAGTTAATGATTGTTAGTTGCTAATTATCTGTTTTAATTACCTGTAAATAGAGCTGTATGTAATTCAAAGGATATTCAATTGAACATAATCATTCTTTCTTCCTCTACTCTTCTTTTCTAATATGGTATCAGTTGATATCTTCATTTTCAATTGACGATTGAATCTGATCGATTGATTGAGATCTTCTATGCTTTTCCTTTTTCATTTCGATTTGATTAAACCTAATCGATTAAATCGAATTTCTTATTTCATCGCTGGTAGTTTAGATTCTAACTATCGCCGATTGCAAAAATCTCTTTTGTAAATCTTTGTTTCAACATCGATCGAGCTTCGCTTGAGCTTCGCCTGAATTTTGCCTCCTCCGACGATTTCAGATTTGACGATTGCAATTTCTTCTCATAGATCTTCATTTGCGCATCGTTTGAGCTTCGATTGGACTTTGTATAATCAAGCGATTTTCGCTTTGATTTGTATCTTCCTTTTTTCTTCATGGATTCGACATATTCTGGCAACTTCTCTTCAGTTCATGAACGATCTACCATTGATGATCCATTAAGTCCTTACTTTCTTCACCATTCCGACAATCCAAGCATTTCTCTTGTTTCGCAGATATTAACATGAGATCATTATGCCTCTTGGAGTCGTGCAATGCTTATTGCTCTTTCTGTCAAGAATAAATTAGGGTTTATTGATGGTTCTATCAATAAACCAGGTGATACTGATCATTCTTTTCTCGATTCTTGGACCAGAAACAACAATATGGTTATGTCCTGGATCTCGAATTCAATTTCAAAGGAGATTTCACCTAGTCTCATCTATTCTACCTCTGCACATGAAATTTGGTTTGATCTAAATGAGCGATTTCAACAATGAAATGGTCCTCGTATTTTTCAACTGCATCGAGAGCTTATTAATCTTGCTCAAGTAGAGTGATAAGCTATTCATATTGCTTCTAATACGGAGTCCGGGGAAAAGTGTCGTCCTGAAAATTGAAGAAATTCGGGGTCACCCTGTCATGCTACCTGACCCTAAACCTCGGCTATCTAGGGGCTTATTTCAAATTAACTTCTTAGAAAAAGTTAATCGTGGGAAAAGTATCGTCCTAAAAATTCAGAATTTTGGGGTAGCTCTGCAGTGCCACCCCAAGCTCTACACCGTGCCCTAGGCGACTAACTTCAAGGACTCAGCCGTTTACCTCGATCGGCTCCCCATTCCATATCGTTTCTCCTCCAAGATTCCACAGATGTCCATTCTCCTCCACCAACTCACTACCACAGGTTTGATAGAGGTCTGAGGGCTTCGCCAAATGGGCCCAAAAGTCTAAGCCCAACAAGTATCTCTCCTAAATGCCCTGGATTATAGGCTAAACACAGGGTTTCGACAAATTATTAGTGTTTAGACCCGACTAATCATCTCCAGCGCCTATATATACCAGGGGCTATGCAAGCTCAATGTATGCTTTATTACGTGCATGCATTGAGTTCATTTGCTTACTTAACGCATTTATGTACTTTTTCTCTCTGAGCTCTGATTCTCACGCCAAAGGGGCTTCAAGGGGATAAATCTCGATTTGAGCCTTTTATAGGTACGACTCCCTGAGGAGCATGACCTTGGGCACAGCAAGTCAGTCCTCCCAGGACCTAATACAACTCACTTGAAGAATTTTCAAATGCTGACTCTACTTCAGCAAGCGGACCCACCTGTCATCCGATTGGACTATATTTGAGGTGTATACCGTTTTTATACACCAACAATAGTAAATTATCGAAAATTGTTATTGCGAGATTAAGTAAATCGCTGAAGCATACGTGTACAAAGAGAGAGTGTTGGTGGTGGGGTAGTCGAAAAGATCAGAAAGGTGGGTATGAAGGGTCTTTCTCTCTTTCTTTACTCTATACATAGAAAAGGAAGGGGGATTGACTCGCACCCTTAAAGTTTGACCATTATTTTAATTTGATTCCTATAATTTTAATTTAGCCACATGCACAAATTTCGTCAGTTTTCGTCCCTTTTTTTTTTTTTTTTTTTTTTATAGAAGGGTCACTTAAAAAAACTTGTGCAAATACCAGGGCCACTTTGACAAACAAAATTTGGAGGATCAAACAGAAAAACGTGTGCAAATACGAGGACTAAAATTGTATTTTGTCCAAAAAAAAAATAAAACTTACTTCTTGAAGTGTAACTAAATTCGACATCATATGGATGTGATGGCGAGACAAAATATAATGTCTACAATTGGCAAGAAGTATCCTTGTCGAAAGTATTTTTCGGCTAGTGATCGAGCTTTGGAATGATTTCCATGTACGCCATCATGGATCTCATTGAGTGTGTATTCGGCCTCTATAGGTCGAACACACCTTAGGAGAGGGTCATGAAACAACTTTTTGTATAAGGCCTCATCGATTTGAGTATACCTACTAGCTTGATATTTCGTGCTACTGGCCTTAGGGTTATGTTTCGGGAGACTTCCATTCTAAAAGTAGGAGGCAATAGGGCCTATCCAACTTAGAACATAGTTTACTTGGTTAATTGAGTTATAGTCTTCTTCTTCAGAGCTCATAGTAGTAAGAGCCTCGACAAGGATTGATATTATCCTTTAAATCTACTGTAGAAGCAAAGTTGGATAGAGAATCGACATGCTTGTTTTCCTCTCTTGTGATTTTCCTAATGTCAAACTTTCAAAATGCTTCGACAATTTTGCTTACTTTCTTGAAATTGATCGTTGTGCTGGGTTTTTTAGTTGTATATTCCGCATTGACTTGATTCACCAACAACTGGAAATCAAAAAGAATGAGTTGGTCCTACAAACCAAAACATGTAGCCATCTGGATTTCATCAATCAACTATTAGGGATTAAATTCATTGTTTGTATCCCTGAATGACAATCTGAGGATCTACTTGAGCTCGTCACCTTCTGGAATCTTTACTATTAATTTGGGCCCCAAATCAAGCTCGTTGGATAAACTATACGTGTCAAGAGTCTAAGTTAATTACTATTCATTTGTAAATGGTACTTATGATCCATAGAGAAACATTAGTTCTATTATGAAATCAGTAAAAAAATGGCCTTTATTGTTGCCTGAGGTAAAAAATCGATGTGAAATTTGTAGACTTTCATGGACTACTTCAGCAATATTTTGGATGCCTCAGGTCAATGAATGATGCTCCACATAGGTGAGTCACACAATACAATTATGGGATGGGTTGAAAATAGTTTGGGTAAGCGAAGAGATCCATTTTTTGGGTAGCTTGTAGAGGCCACTACAGTGTAAGCAAGGAGTTCTATTTTTGGGTAGCTTGTTTTGGCACCCGTGAGAACCTTAGGTGGCGTTCGATTAGTGTTTCCACTTTTTCCATTTCACTGCCAAAAAATTGGGAAGAAATGGGATGGGAATTTTGTTTCTTTCTGGGAATAAAATAGCGTTTGGTAAAAACAAAATTCCATCTTTTTTTTGAAAGAGAATCACGTTTGGTAACAACCGAATTATGTTTTCTTCTGGGAATATAATCATTTTTGGGAATGACATTATTTTAAAATTATTTTCTCGATTTATGAGAATAGAAGAAGAAATAACAAATAATAATTGTAGCCCCCCACTCTCTAAACTTTATTTTTTTCACCTGTATGATTTCAAAATACATGACAATTTTCACGTAAACTTCAATTTTTTGAAGTGTGGGCAACATTAACCTCACAAGTTAAATCCATTGAACAAAAACACAATTTTTTTTTATTATTATTTTTACAAAATGGGATTTCAAGATTAAAATAAATTATTATTTTTAATTAATAACATGATTTTAAAATTAATTGATAAAAATTTCTTAGTTAAAAAAAATGGCAAATAGTGTTAGAAAACTATAAATCACGAAATATATATTGGGTTTGGTCGAAAGTGAATAGTTATTATTTCAATAGATCAAATTTTATATAGATGTCCATTTAAATTTTGATTTTATTCTGTCTAAAGTCAATTTTATTACCTCCAACCAACTGTAATAAAAAAATGAGAAATAAAAAGGGCAGCACTCACCAAAACATATTTTCATCTCAAAATATGACCATTAACCATCAAGTTTACGAGGCATAGAGAAACCCTTGAACATAACCTACTCTAAATATCATCCATACAATTAGAGCAAAATGAATAATTCAGCAACAAAAGTATCTTCAAAACCAAGAAAATGATAGCCCAAAAAGACCACCAGAGATCAACAAGAACAAGAACTAAGAACATCATATAAAGCAAAAAACAGGACAATAAATTTTATTGGACTTATCCATTTTCTCTTTAAATATTCTATACGAAAACCTGCAAACTATGTTATCACATCTTAATGGGAAGGGAAGAAAGAAACAAAGAAAGGAATCAATTCACAACATAAACTTGAAATTGGAAAATCAAAGCAAAAACATCAATACATGATTTAGACACTAAGTCCTGAAAATAATAACTCTTAGAAGCTTGTATGCAACTACTAAGTCTTGCTCAAGAATATTATTTATGTCTATTCATACAATAAACTAAAATTGCAAAGGGAAAACTTTTTCAGTGAGCGTCTCTATTGTAGTCTCAACTACAACATAATCAACTAGGGATTTATACGTGCTTCATTATATTATAAACTATAAATAATCTCACATCCATAATGTTTAAACCATTTGTTAAAGATATGATACTTTCGCTACAGAGCTCATGTCATGCTATAAGGGTGCATTTGGGTGAGGTATTTGAATAAATAATTTGATTTGAAAGAGGGATTTGCAATTTTTTTTTAATAAAATTTTGCAAATCCCTTTTCTAAATCAAATTCATTCTTCAAATAACTTATCTTTGTGTACTCTGAGATAGTATTGCACATGCAAAAGTACATATGTTGTTGATTTTGCATGATTCCTTTGTGCCAATTTCCAGTAGAAGGTAGATTTCTACATAATTATAACAAATATTCACAAATTCTGTGTTTTACTGAGGTAATTCATTCATTTTTTGTCCCTATTATTTGCCTCCAAATTATCAGAATAAAAGTGAAAATTCAAAACTACGAATGAAAATCATTTGTCATTATCGTCGATGGAGAGGAGAGGAGAGGAAAGCAAGATTTGCCGCCAAAATCGATTGCGTGAATGAAATTGAATTTAATAAGAAACACATGAATATCCTCCCAAAAAGAAATCAACAACGAAATCAATTTCATTCACGAATCCTATCTCATTGACGAAATCAATTTCCTGAATGAAATCAATTTTATCAATGAGCTAGGGTTTCAATTGTATCCAAATCTATGGATTTCAAGAGGAAAATCCATAGATTTGGGATTCGGACATGGATAAACAGAGAGAGTGAGAGATAGACCTTACACGATGATGGCAATGGAGGACTAAAGAACAAAGACATGGGAGCGATGGAGAAGTAAAGAGAGAAGATCACCATAGGAGCAACGACGATGATAATGGCTATGGAGATGACTCTGGCTATGGAGAAAAGACGCACAAGTAGGAGAAAGAAGAGAAGACACGCAAAAAGAATGAATCGTGAAGGTTTTGGAAGAGATGGGATCAATTTTTTCTCATTAATAATTTCATAAATGAAGAGCGTGTCCATTTTGGGATGGGAAAGAATGAGAGTGACAAGAATCCACATTTTGTTTTGATTGTCACCCCTTCTAGAAATTCCGGAATCAATCCCAAAATTCAGAGGGTGGAAACAAGAATCAGGCAATGTAAACACTAACCAAATGGGGCCTTACTTGCTTAATAAATTGGTATTTGGGCCTCTACCTCTTTCCATATCAGAGCTAAATCGATTGTTGTGCTGGACGCTCCAAGCTAAATATAGAGTTTTTCTCAATTCTTCGTGATTAATGAGATTGTTGGGGATAAGCCTTATAAACAATCTTAGGCTAGTTTGTTTCTAGTTATAATATCAAGTAAATTAATAAATGGTGTTTTGATATTATTATTTAATTTTATTGATGTCGTTGTAGACCTTTGTTATTGAGTTGAAGAATCTTAGCTCTTTAATATGATGAATAGATAAATATATTGGTAACTTGATATTCTAAATCTTTCTTAGTCAGTATTGAACTGTTGAAAAGAAACTTCAAAAATAAAAAAAAAAACATGTTTTTTTGTTTTCTCTTTGAGAACGGTGAGTCTCAAATCATTAGTATGAGATACAAGAACAATCACAATGAGACTTGCTATTATAGTAAGGGACAAAACATGACAATCCTTGTTATCCTAAATGGTAGCTTTGTTATGTTTAATAAGTTGTTCAATCGTAGGAATATTAATGAAATATTAATTTCGTGTAAATCCGAAAAAAAATAAAATTAATTTTAGGAAATAATTTAAAATTTTAAAAATTGGAAAAATCGATAACAAAACATCATGGTTAAAATCATGATGGAGGTGGGAGCCACAAAGTCTGAAAAGACTGTGGCGATAGCACCGCAGTCACGCACTATCGTCTATGGTGACACCCCTCATTGTGGGGGTGTTGCCATTGTTGTTCTGGTAGTGCACATCCTAGTGGAAAATGTGTGACGCCCTGGCATCGTGGTTGCGAAGCTATGGTGTAGTATGAACCATCACAACATGGTGGTGGTTCCCGAGCAGTGGTTCATTTTTTTATTTTGGTGACATTCGATTGTCTGCGATTCTTTAGATTCTGAAAGATTTGGTCTTTCGGATATTTAGGAAGATTAGTGAAATGTTTACTAGAAAAAATAATTTGAATTTTAAATTGTGCTTGTATTAGATTTGATATATTTTAAAAATATATTTAAAAATAATATCAAAACCCACCAAATTTTAAATTGTGCTTGTATCGGAAAGTATCAAACTTAATTTTTTTTTAATTTTTATCAACTGTGAATCGTGTGGGGTGATTTTGGTGATTTGGTGGGTTTTGAAAAAAATACACCAAATTAATCTACAAAAAATCTTCTTTCCGACGATATGAATTTCAATTTTTTTGGGTAACTTTTTGCTGATTTGTGAATGTTTATGTCTTTTGAAAATAAATTTAAGAAAAATCCTCTTTCCACCAAGAAGAACACTCACATTTTTTTTTTTGTTTTTTTTTTTAATATTTAATACATATTTATACTAATTGTATTGCTGTGAATGTTCATAATTTCACGAAACACATTGAAATATGCAATTTCACCAAAATATCAAAATATTACGATATGAACATTCACAAAAATACACTAATAAGAACATTCACACAAACAAAATGATCAAATGTGAACAATCATAATAAATAAACCAAACTCCACCAAAATCGCAAATGCAACACCAAAATCAAACAATAAACATTCAATAAAAAACAAAACCTAACAAAACCAAAAAGCAATCACTGCCGTTAGTAAACTCTGACAGCCAGTGGTGATGGTGGTGGTGAAACAACATGGGTGGAGCCAAAGAACATTCACATGAACAAAAACTCCACATAAAATCAACAATTTTTTTTTTACATAAACATGAACACTAAACAAATTCACATTGATATGAACATTCACATATACCAAAAACCTCACACAAATCACAGAGGTGAAACTTTAGCTAGTCTGGAAATTCCCAGATCTGAAAAATCTAATCGTTTCACCGTCACCGCCTAGTCCATTCTCTCATCGAATTTGAATGAATAACAAAGACGAACTCGATTCGCCATTGCCATATAGATCCACGTAAAATATTTAAAAATTTGAGAAGAAAACTAATAATAAATGCTAAAAAAGGGCAGAAAAATCAAGAAACATTTGAGAAAAAGAAGATTTTGTTTTCAATTTTTCAGATCTATCATCATAGATCTAATCTCATAGAGTAATCGCAATCTAATTTTGATGGGTGGGGTGTTGCTGTCTCCGATGGGTTGGGAAAGAGAGAAAGATGGAGAAATTGAGAGAGAAAGAGAGAGAAGTCTCTACCAGATCTGAATAAAACAGCAGGCGATGGTTGGCAGTGATCTTTCATCGTCTACAGGCGACATCCACCAGATCTGAACAAAACGGTCGGCAATGGTTGGAGGCAATCATTCGTTGTCTTCGTCTTCAGGCACGACGGAGGTTGGCGGCAATTGTTCGGTGGGGGCAGTCGCAGTCGTTCGTCTGTGTGGTATCGAGAAAGGGGATTGGAGAGGCGGCTGAGCAAGGGGATGAAAATATAATTCCTAATTTAGGGTTTCATGTATATATATATATATATATATATATATATATATATATATATATAAGGGGTATAATTGTCCATTTGTTTTTTTTAGTTTTTGAAAGGGACTTTTCTCTAAGAATGTTTAGAAAGGGGTTTAAAAAATAATCGTTTTCAAAAATAGGTTAAATGAGGAGCGAGAAAGCTGAAAATAGCCTAAACAATAAAAAACCCATTTTTAATTAAATTATTATTATTATTATTTAAATAAAAACTTTATTTTAATTATCCTATGATAAATAATAGATATGAAATTTTTATTTTAACGAGGAATTCGATAAAGTTGATATTTTATAAAATTCAATTTTATTATTATAAGATAATTTTAATGGATATGGGATTTTGATAATTAAAAATTAAATTGAATTCTATTTTAATTACTATTAAATAATTTTTGTTAGATATATAATCTAATTTATTTTGGACTAGCATTCAATTAGATTAGAATGATTCTTATGTGACAAGAATGTTTCCTAATTAGATTAGGAATATGGGATAGTTTTAAATTATTTACGTGTTTATCGATCAATTTCATTTAATATTATGAGATAAATTTATTTGATATGGAATTTTAAAAATTCAATATTTAAATTGAATTCTATTTTAATAATTATGCGATATTTTTTTAATAGATATAGAACTTTAATTAATTTGAATTATTATTCTTATGATATAAGAATTAGTTCCTAATTAAAATTAGGGAACGTCAATGTTTATCAAGACAATTAGATTTATTATAAGATTAACTAGTTTTTATGTTTAATATGTGTTGTATTATATATGTTAGTTAGGGGATGATCATGTACTAAAATCGTTTGAGCTATGTGATTGGTTCATGCATTGGTTATAATTTTGTAGATTCTTGGCTTTCAGGTGAGTGCTATTGACAAATTAGGGATTATTTAATCCCCTACTAGAAACATTTGGAATGTAATTGTTTCTACAGGAGAAATGAGATTGAAAAATTTAGTGGGAGTAAAGTTAGATTCATAAAAGGCATTTGATCTTAAATTAAATGTACAACATTTTTCTATACATATGCGTTTGTTGGTTATAATTTTTTTATATAGATACTAAACAATTTCTAAAGTTCTTGAGATAATTATTTAACCATACCTAAGTTCTCGAATTGATTTTGAAAATTAAATTTTGTTTGGGCAAAGTTCTGATGAACTAGTTGTCTTACGCGGCAAACACTAAAAAGAAACATGTAACTATTTGATTGGAACAGGAAGATTATAAGCGCTTTCAATTTTATTAGATAACATTAAGTATGACTTCAAGATACAGTACGAAAAGTCTGTTGAACATGTATGTAATAGTGAATTCCTATAGTCTCTCTATTTCAAACACAATTGCATAGCAAGATATAACACCTCAAAAGGAGTCATTTCGAGCAGAATGGTGATAAGGTCATCCTGTGATGGGTTTTTTCCCAAGGTGATTGGCCATATCTAAGACCAGAGGGATTCAGGATTCTTTCGAACTCTAAAACTAGCAATGGATTAATTTCTACAAGAAATGCGAAGTCATTCTCTCAGTTTTTTGGTCAATTTCGACATAAGCAATCTATAAGTCATTCATCCTATACTTTTAAATTTGTTGAAGGTATAGAATCTAGAAAAGCCAAAGTGATCATTTCGCGTTTTGAACCAGATTTCATTCAAAAATAGAATAAGAGATAAAATTGTTTCTTCTTAAAGAGCCAAAACCTTAGATCAGAAAAATAAAGAAATCCAAAAAAAAAAAAAAAGTGATTTTACTGCATTTCAATTGACCATTTGAAAGTTCTTGGTTTCCAAACACATATTTTAGAAAGATGCCGCTAAGTATAAATGATCAAGAAATGAACCTAAAAGGTACTTGGTACATGCTAATGTTTGTGGGCCTATGAGCTTTAAAAGATCAATATGTTTTTCAAACTTCAAACCTTTCTTTATCTTAGAGTTGGTGCATCTATTCAGATACAAATTTGAATACTTGATTCAAAATTAGAAGTAGAAAAATAATTGGAAAGGTATTAAAACTCTACAATTAGATTGAGGAGGTAAATACGTATCCCTTTAGAATCATGTGAAGATCATTATACATTTTTTTAGTAAACTCTTCCTGATAAATCATAATTTCATGATACATTATAAAATGAGAACACCGGATCCTATTAGATATGGTTAGATCGATAATAAGTCATACTGGTTCACCTATTTTTAGAAATTGCTTTATTTGATTGTAACATGTTTAATAAATAAGGTTCCTATTAATTCCATTCCAGTGACACTGTATAAAATATGGTGTGGGCAGACGCTGAGTCTCAAGTTCTTGAGATTTGGTTGGTCAAGCTCGTCATTGGAAAGTTTGAATCAAAAACTCTTAAATGTAGGTTTGAAATGTACATTTGGAAACTACGATACACCACTTCTATCATTCAAGTAGACAAAAGTTGTTTATAGAAATGCTATATTCTAAGAGAAACAATTTCTTAAATATTTAAATATTAATAAAAGATAGAAATGGACAAGGTATTAGACATAGTACAAACCGACAAAAGAATTTCTTGGGAATCTTTCATAGTAAATACACCTAATACACAAATTTTTGGTATGGATGGTTGGACATCCATATTATCTAATAGATTTTTTATTTATGTCAATCACGATGGTAGAAGTTTCGTGCAAAAGGAGTTAACATAATTACCAATTACAAAAATGATAATATTGGACATCTTAAAGGAGAAATGACTGTAAAATTATAGATGGATTGCATGTAGAAATAGCTAACCTTAGGCTCAAATGGTAAGATGAACAAACACAAAGTGAGGTTAATGGAAATTAGGTATTACAGTATCAAGAAATGGATACTGTATAGAACTTTTAAGTTGATAACCATGCAAAGGACCATCAAGATTTTAATAGTCATTGTTGTACTTTTTTTTTTTTTTTTATTATTATTATTATTATTATGGAAAGAGAATATATATGTAGAAATCTCAATGGAAACATTGTAGATGATATTTACATAATTCAGCTCGAGGACTTCATAATATTGTGCAAAATGCAAATGTTCATTTATAGACTAAGGTAAATTTTTTCTAATTTAGAACATTCATTTTTAACAGGGTAATCAAAATATTTTAGCTATATTAAGAATGAAGAATGATCCAAGTGTGTACACTAATAGGATGTATAAGCAGAAACTTCCGATTTATAGACAATAATCTAATCTTGGAATGTTATCAATGGTCATAGTATAATTTTCAATAAAGATTTTCCACAAATATTTGGAAAGAGCTTCCTTAATACTTGGTAAAAAGGTCTATAAAATAGATCAAATGATGCTTAATTTCCAAATCTCGCTACATTGAGTCGGCCCAATAAATTTCTAATGAGGACCTCTAATAGTCTATCATGGGATTCATCTCTTAAAGGTGTGAGTCCAAACGACTTTAGTTAAAAGATATACGATGAGTAGGATGCCATATGTTTCGACAATTGGAAATCTCATGTATTTTGTGCTCTGTACTAGAATTAATATCAGATATGTTGTTAGCCTGACTAGCAGGTATCAATTTTATTCAAACTAAGAGTATTGAATAGTAAGAAAATATGTAATAAAGTATTTTAGAAGAACCACCGATAAATTTATGTGATATGAAGACTAAGAACATTAAATTAATGAATTCATGGTATCAAATTTCGAATTTGATGTGAATAACTATTAGTCTTTTTCAGCATATTCTTATATCTTTATAGGTGGGTTAGTTAGTGGGAGAAGTTATGAATGAGATCGAAAAATTCAGATTCTATTATGGAGACTAAGTTCATAGTTGCATCAGACGCAATTAATGAAGGTGTAAGGATTTGGAAGTTCGTTTGACGAACTTTGTTCTGACCATTGAGTCACAATACCTCGGTATTGTAACAACGATGGCGTTATAACTCAATAAAAATAATCTAGATGTTATCAATATCCAAACACATGGAGCGACACATTCATATATTTATTGGAAGTTAATATATCTAAATAGAGAGTATACACAGTGGACAACGTGACATATCCAATAACTAAGGCAATGACTTTATCATGGTTAGATCGACATCTTCTAAAGATTGGTATTAAATATTATATTGATTAGATATAGTACCAGTGAGAGTTTTCTAGGGTTGATATACACAATCTTAGGCAGGTTTAAAAGTAGTAACAATCTCAAGTAAATAAATAAAATATATTTTGATATTATAATTTATATCAATGTCGCTATAGACCTTGAATATTGAGTTGAAGCATCTAATCTCTTTCATATGATTAATGGAGACCAAATATTTTTGGTAATTTGATATTCTAAATTTTTCCTAGTCAGTATTGGATTGTTGAAAATGATCTTCAACAATCTACACTTGCTTGTTCTGTCATTTTTCTTTTAAAATGTTGAGTTTCAAACCATTAGTATAAGATACTAGAACAACCACAAGGGTACTTACTAGTGTAGTAAGGGACCGAACGTGATCATCTTTGATTTATGCTCAATGTCAAAATAGGATATCTAAGGCGTGATTGCATTTGTGATCTTATGACTCAAACCACTGTATGTTAGATGTATGGATTGCTATGCTTTGATAATACTAAGAGTTGTTCTCTAACCACGAGACTTCAGAGGTATTCCTGGGGTATAATGGTACATAACATGTCTTATATGACTCTATTTAATACAATTCACCTGAGCCTCTAGACAAAGCAATGTGATAATTGGGGTTGGGATGAGATTGTAGTTGGTGTCACAAGAAATTATATTGTCAATCAAAATACATATGATTGGACCAAGATTTTTTTACTTAACCATACTCTTTTGGTCTTTTTGGGGACACAAATAGAGAGATCATATAATATGGTAATCATACCTGAAGAAGTTCTCTTAGTTAAATTTCTTTTAACTAGATACACTTGTGATATGTGGGTAAACGTGACTCATAGTCAGAGGAAATGACTTAAGGGAAAAAATATTTTCTTCTAGAAGGAAAAAACCTATAAATTTTAATTGATTAGTGAAATAATTATAATTAATTTCACAATGTGACGTACCGCAAATTTTCCTCGAAAGCAGGAGGAGCAGAGATTGGGAAGAAAAGGAAACCAAAGTTTCCTTCATCCCTCTCTAAATCCTTGAAAATCCGTTTATTTTAGAAAACATGTTTTTCAAGGGCTTTTTTAGGCACCGATTTTGAAAACATTCCCTGGGCTGGGGTCTACATGAAAAAGTAGAGTTGTTACCTAGCATGGGGTTAAATAGTGTGATAGGTCACCAAGATTTTTGTAAATTCATTTTTACATTGAAAATAGACCAAGTCTTGACTCGTAAAACATTTGGTATTTTATTATAGATTTCTTTAAAGATCAGAGATCAGTTATGCTCGAGGAATGTGTTTGGTACCCCAAGATACCTGTTCGAAGATGGTACCTCAGTCTAAATGAATATTCACCTTTAAACATCATCCAAGAAGTTTTATTTAATTGGCTTTGACAAAATAATTCCCCTTTTAAATCTTTTTTGTTCTTTTTTTTTTTTAATGTATTTTTGACATGATATGACGGAAAGTAAATAAATATTACACTAACTAGTCAGCGGCAACCCAATAGCAGTATATAATAAATAGAAATATAGACAACTAAACCTAATAAAGGTTGTCTATATTTCTCGGTAAACACGGGGAATCAGGTTGACATGTAGTTCCAACATGCAAACTAGATTAAATTATTTAGATATGTGACCGAACCCGTACGTGGGTTGCCTACGTATCTTAGATTAATTAGAATCAGGTTATCAATTAGTTCGTTTAAGTTTGGTTTCATGTGTTCTTCTTGTTCTAGATGTGTTATTGATATTCTTGAATATTTATGGCATAGCTTGATGATTTTGACACGTTTTCAATGTTTTTGTCTTGATTACTTGTTTCACATGCTATGTTACATGAAATTTAAGTATAGATACTTCATGATCATGCTATGTATAAACATAATATGCATATTTAAACTAAGATCAAAGGGTGTTTCAAGAAGACATGCCTACTTAGGAGAAGTAGTCTTCCCTAAGTGATTACTTTCATTTCCTCTTTGATCATCTTTAGTTGTCCTCGATCGGTTAACGTCAGCTCCTCGAGTTCTTTCTCTAAGAACCTCAAGAATTGCCTTCCAGATAGAATTTCAGTAGAATTTCGAGGTGTTATTGAAGATAAAGCTTGGAAACCCTAGAGATCCGAGAGTAATATTCGAATTGAGAGATAGAAGGTGTGGATCCAAGATCCCTAATTTAGGAAAATAGGCCCCCTATTTATAGGCCCAGGATGCTTGCGCATTAACTAATGCACAGACAATCTTAGGGGGTTCCTTAAGCAATGTTTGACCTAGTGGTGACCCTCTATTGAATTGATCTTGATCACCCTTGAACAAATTTTAGGTGTAGTGTAGGATTTCCAAAAACTTGGTAATTATTCGAAATCATCGGAAATCATTACAAGATCTTGGCTCTCATTGGTTGCACATGGGTGCATTTATGCATGATGTGACACTTCTTATTTGATTTAGGGGCTAAGTACCGGTTAGTTTCACTATTTTGGTTTGGTTGCCATTAATGCTTCCAAGGTGCAATGTATGTAGTCTTGATGTGTTACCTTAAATTTAAGTCCATATGGTGAGTCATGACTTGGAGAGTACACATCCGATTGGATTTGGATTGGATGGTTGCATTTCAAGTTTTAGTTACTTTGAGATATTTTACTCAAAATATCTACATGCCTTGAACCTAGTCTTGAAATTTCATACCAATCATTTAATTCTTGATGGTATTGGAATTTAATGACCATTAAATGCCTTGGCTAGGCGGCGAATTGGATTGATTTGATTTCGATGACAGTTCGATACTTTCTAAGTGACTTGGTTCCTTGCTTAGATATTTTGTAAGCAACGTCTTGGAAGTTTCTTTTGGGATTTCAATGCTCATTTTGGTGAGTCATTTACTTGGGTTGGGCCCTTGGTTGGATGGGGTTTGATGGTTTTTCAAGACAACTTTGGTTTGTTCAATTTCAAACCAAGCCCAAATCTTTAATCACTTTGGTAATTTAAGATTTATCATGACATTCCATGGTCTAATCAAGGTTTTTGGCTTGATTTTATGGAGTATTTGATACCTTTAAATGAAAAATTACAAAAGTATTTTTGCTGTCAAGAAGACGAAACTGGTGGTAGTAATAGTTTCAGGAGTCAAATTGGGTAACAAAGATAATTGATGAAATTTCCTTAAACTAGAGTGTAGTAACTAATTTCATTCATATTAAAAGTGATTTCATAAAAAATAAGCTTTTAATAATGTCATTTTTATCCCTCTTTAGCTTTAGGAATTTTGGAGGTTGACCTAAAACTTTTACCTATATCGAATTCATTCAAATTGACAATTTTATGGTTTCTTGCATTTTTTTGGGTTTTTGTAGTATTCAATATAATCTAAGGCAAAAATTTGTTCCCTTTAAACATTAGTTTAATGTTTATCCAAATTTGCGCTTTAGACTTTATACTTTTGCCAACTTAAATGGCGGGTCAAAATGGGGTGTCTATACAATACGATTGTTGATATAAACCTAATGGATCACACGCAATGCAAATCTTAAGTTACCAAAGTCCTTGATATGAACCTAACGGATAGTAATGCTGAACTTTAAAAGTTTAGGGGTTAAAGTACAAATACAAAAAATAAGAGGTCCAAAGTTTTGAATCCTAGACAGACTTTATAAGTTCAGAAGACCTGATGTCCACCCATTCCAATGAAATTTTTCCCCCTTGAATTTTCGGCCAAGCCTTGTTGATTTTTTGTTAGATTTCATTTTTAATTCTTTTCACGTATTGATTTGAATCTTACCACCCCTAGATTAAAATTTGAGTTATTCCAAATTCTTAGGCTTAGTTTCATTTATAGAACTCATAGGAACACCTTTCTATGCTTAGTTTTTTGTATGGATACTGTTAGAGGTAATACACTTATGTTACTTCTAAGTGATTGGTGGCGAAATATTAGGTCGCCACTTTCACCGCAAATGTATGAGTAAAGTTTTAGTACAGATGAGAAGGAGTAGGGGTTGTCGTATCCACAGCGATTGGTTGAGATTATTATCAAGTACCGCGATTGTCATAACCTAACTTTATTTAGGTGATAAAAATGAAGTTTATAATTAATTAATACTAATAATAAGTTAATTAAACTAACAATACTAATATTATATTGAGATGTTTAGGAAAAATATTGCTTAGGGATTAACTTCGTTTACAAATACGCGTTTGATCCCGTTTGACTTACATTAATGGTGTTCGACTTATTTGATAATCTCTATATCGTAAACTCACTCGCCACCTCTCCCGAGTGAAAGACGAGTGAATATGCGACTTTGCGTCAACGAAGAAGTCCCCCTCAAAATCTTAACGACACTAGGTCACATGAGTCTTGCCCCAGTGTCATTGATTGTACACTTTCTAACTCCCTCCCGGGTTATTAGATCGTTGCATTGTATTTACCCTAGTTTGAATTCGGGGTTACCTCTCTCGAGTGTCAAACCTCGTATTCTCTAATTATCTAAACAAGCATAATATCAAAGAATAACGGTAAACACAATTGAACTAGCAAAGAACAACCATTAACGAAACATAAACTCAAACAAACAACGATTTCATAAAATATATTAATTCCTAAACAAAATCCATTTAACTCATGGCCATAACCATTTATACAATAAAAACCAAGCTAAACATGCTCAACAACCTACCAAAGTTAAGAAACTAAAGAGAGAAACAGAAGAACTTAGCTGTAGCCCGAAGATTTGCTGCTAAAACCGTCCAACGATCGCTTCTCCTTTATTGCAATGTGTTCTTCTCATTCGGAATTGGTTGAGCATACCTCAAAACACTCTCAAAATATTAGGAACCATAAGGGGTCTCATATGGCCAAGGGTTAGAGAATGAGAGAGGAGAAGGGTTTAAATAGAGAGCAAAATATTTAAAAAATGTCTAACAGCTGCGCAAAGTGACCGTCGCAGCGGTAGGTATGTCAGTTAAGCCCCGGCCCCGGCGATGGACTCGGCGGTGGGATCAGGGACCATCCTATTTTTTCACCGTCTTGGCGGTGGGATGTCAGTAATATTTTGGTCCTCTCTGCATATTGACCGCTGCGGTAGTGGGCTGATTTTCTGAATTATACCCTCTTGCTTGTTTTCCCACTGTTCTTCCACCGTTCTTGGTCCGATTTAATCGTTTATGATCCAGTTTTATGCCTTTTCACCCTACACACCTAATTTACACAAAAATACATAAAAATGTATTAAAACATAATAAAATGTAATAAACGTACTCGAAAACTAACAAGTTCGATTTGGAAATAGATAGGTAATTTACACCTATCAAATACCCCCAAACTCAAAATTTTGCTAGTTCTCGAGCAAAGCACCCACACAATACAAGAAAATATAAAAACTAATTATGAAATTAAAAACTAAAAATGAAAAACTCGAAAAATAATTATATACAAGTTTTGAATTATCATCTACCGACTAAATGATTTTCTCCCTTATCGGCCCTCAATCCTATCAAGTTCAAGAATAAATCACACCATGTGGTGTTGTAGAATTTTAACATTCGATGATAGTAAGTGTCATTCTAGATCCTGTTAAAGTGTGTGTGATAAAACTCAAATATACAACTATCCATTGATTAGATGGGATTATCCCTCAATAAAGTTCATGACTAAAAACTTTTTAGGTATAGGGAATCCATAAGCCTGACCTGGGTTCTACTCTCCACTAATGTAGGCTCGGAGAAATCCAACAAGATCCTTAGGACTTGTCTCGCCTCCCAGGTACGTGTTCTAAACCCTCTTCATCAGCATGCTTTATTTCTGTTATTGAGAACGATGATTGGGTCGCTGTGGACACTGACTGTTTTATGTTTGGGGGGTGATGTGTAGTATGTTAGTATGTTTAAATGTTGTTTAGTTTATTGTGTGCATGTTTGTTTAGTGTAGTATGTGTTTATGTTTGTAGTTATTGCATGCTGAGTTTTGCATTCATCTGAGCCATTACCCAATGATGATATTATCCCCTAGTTCTTTGTCGAGGTCTAGGGTAATGCCCATTCATGTGTGTTCTGTGTGCTTGACAATGCATTTTGGTAAAAGTTATTGTGGATCCTAATTTGCATGAGCATGTAGACTAAATATATAACTATTCAATTGATTTGAGGCCCATTATTGATTAGCTAAATTCATAACAATTTAAGGGATTCTAGAACCTAATTGGGGGAAACTTGAGGTGAAATCCTAGGCGAAGTAGTTCAGGAGATATGATTTAGGCATTTATTTGACTCGCTTGAGCCTTTTAAGCCTACCACGTTATGTGTTTATCCCTTATTACCCTGTCGAAGCGAGAAAATCGTTTCAATTCTGAACACATAACAAATAGCCTGGCTGATAAAACTTCTTTCCAAACCTATATCGCTGAGCTGAAGGCACAATTTGAGTGAATTAAGTTAGCATTCGTGTATGCTACTTGAAGTGAGCGGTTGGGTTTAGGGGGAACTTTTGATTGGTTCAGTATTTGAGTACTCACTTATCATTTTTCTTTCATTTTAACCACACCCGTGAAATTGAAATAATCAAATAAGTTTGGGGGTATGGTATGTTAAAAAAATAAATGTAAATATAGAATTTTTTTTGTTTCTATTGACAAGTGAGTATGTTGTTCTTAAATGTTTGTTTAGGGTTGTTTCAAATTAATCTATCGGGGTTCGAGAGTGATTTTGTGCCAAGCATTGTGCCTTGGGTATCGTTAAGTTAACAACATTGACCTATTTTATATTTTCGATATACCCTTGGTCATGTTCCAAACCGAACCAAGTCCTTTTGATCTTTATAAACTGCTTAGCCTACATTAGTCGAGAGTGGAACCCAGTCAGGCGTATGGATATCCTCATCCTTTATGGTTAAAGTCGTGAGCTTCGTTGGTGGATAATCTAATCCGGTCTTGGATAGCTATATTATTGAGTTTTGTACAAACATGTTGAAAGGATCTAGAATGACGTTTATCATTATTGAATGTCGAAATTCTAGAACATCACATGGTGCGTTTTACTCCTAAACTCGATAATATTTGGGAGTTGTTGAGGAAAAAATATTTTGGTCGATAGCTGAATTCAAAACTCGCATATCGTTATATTTAGATTGTTTGTGTTAGTTATTTAGTTGTGTTTTTTTATTTTAGTGTGAGTGTTTTGCTTGAAGACTAGCAAAATTCTAAGTTTGGGGGTATTTGATAGGTGTAATTTATCTATTTATTCCCAAGCTAATTTTGGTAGTTTTCGAGTATTTTTATAGCGTTTTATTATATTTTAATATGTTTTTATTTATTTTGACTTAAATTAGGTATTTGGGGGTGAAAAGGGACTAAAAATACAAAGCAGTGAAAAAATGGTGGGGAAAAAGAGCAAAAATGACATATTCAAAGCTTGTATCCACTGCTGTAGCGGTGAAAATACAAAGAGTTTGCTGAAGCTCCACCGCTGCAGCGGTTAAAATACAGAGAATTCTATCACTGCAGCGGTCATCCGCCAAAAAATCCTATCGACCTATCCACCGCTGCAGCGGTCAGGTACTAGATATTTTAGGGTATTTTAGATATTTTGATATATTTTGAATCCTATAAATATCATCCCTCTTTTCCCCAAATGAGGTAGACGTTTTTGGGACTCTTGAGGGCTCAAAGGCTATTCGACCAATAGAAGATCACAACGCGAAGAAGGAGGAAGCGTTCTCGGAGCAATTTTAGCGACGGATCTTCGGATAGCAGCTAGTCTCCTCGTTTCTCTCTTAGATTTGGTTGAATGTTTGTATATGTTTATCTCATTTCTAGTTATATATAGGGCTACGACTATGTGTAGCTAAACATATATTATCTATAGTTTGATTGTACTTCACGAAAAAATGTTTGAATAAATCGATGTTTTGTTAATGGTTATTCATGTTTATCCGATTGTGTTTATCGTTATTCTATGTTTATATGTTTGTTTAGATATATTGAGAATACGGGGTTTGACACTTGGGAGAGGTAATCCTGGATTCGGACTAGGGTTTAAACATAATGTGACGATCTAATAACCCAGGATGGAGTTATAAAGTGTGCAATCCGTGAGGTTAGGGCGAGACTCATGTGACCAAGTGTCGTATAGACGCTCGAGAGGGACTTCGGCGTTGACGCAAAGTCACATATTCATTCACTTTATACTCGGGAGAGGTAGTGAATGAGATTTCGATACCAAGATTATCGGATAGGATGAACGCCATTAATGTAAACTAGATTGAAACGAACACGTTTAAGTGGACGAAATTAATCCTTAGGCAATAATTTCTCTTAAACGTCATACTAGTATATTAGTATAATTAGTTTAATTAACTTAGTATTGGTATATTGTATTATAAAAACTACATTTTTATTGCCTAAATAAAGTTAGGTTATAACAATTATGATACTCAATGATAATCTACACCAATCCCTATAGAGATACAACAACCCTTACTCTTCCCATTTTACTAAAACTTGACCTGTACACTTGTGGTGAAAGTAGCGACGTATTCACGCGCTACCATGCCGTATGTGGAAAATGCTACTAAAAGCCTTCTTGTTATCATCGTCAGTTCTCTTCCTGGCTAGAGGCTTGATGATTACATAGTCTGGTCATACTACATGGCCGAGAAACCCAAACCATGCGGTGAATAGCAATTCGCTCCGAGAGATGTCAAGGGTCCCCAGACCAAATGCGTGGACTTCAGTACCCATCCTCGAAAAAGAAAGAAATACACCTCCGGCTGACCAGGCAGCATCGTCAGCTCCTCCCTTGGGATTTCATGCCTGGCCAGACACTAGAGTTGTGGATACGGTACCGATTGACAATCTGGAGTACCAGCTAGGACAATTCCAATCTTGCCTTGATGTTATCCTCTTCAACCTGGTACCGGCCCTAGCTCAGGGGGGACCAATTCTCTGGAATGCAGGAGAAGAGGAGTGTCACTAGGATTCGAGTTGTGTGATTCACTTTGAAGGACATATCTCGAGGGACTAGTCTCTTTGTCATAACTGCCCTGTCCGGGAATGGGATTTCGCCCCGCTGGCCATTTTAGACTCCGTGTCTCTACCCTCATAGGGTCTCCGAATAGAGGATTTCCATGATCCTCGGCCAGGAAGAACTTACAACAACGTTACTCGTGTCGAGCATAGGATTTACCATGTTCGAGAGGAGGATTCCCACTCTTCTTCCGTCGGGAGACAAGGATCCAAAGTAGCTGTGAGCCAAGTTGCAACACCTCCTAGGGGAGAGGTCACCTTAGAAAGGTGCATGGCTGAGATGGAGGCGATGCGCGTTCATATACGGGGTCCCAGGGGGGCTGCAAGGCTCCTTTCAGGGATAAGGTCTCTCTTTGTTGATGAGATCGTTCTTGAAGTGGTTCTGTACAGGTTCTTTAGTCCCCAGATAGCTTTCTATGACGAAACTACGGACCCCGTTGATCACCTTACCATTTTCATTGCTTTCATAAATATGCACATAGCTTCTGTTGCAATTAGGTATAATTCATTCATTCTTACCCTTTTTTGGGACGACCAGCACTTGGTTTCAGGACTTGGCTCCTACCTCAATATCAACCTTTTCCCAACTCGAACAGCTTTTCCTGACTCGGTTTAGTTGCTCCCGGTGAAGGCCTAAAACAACAACCCACATTCTCGCACTTTAGCAAAAGATTGGAGAAAATTTAGGCAATTTTGTGAGTACGTTCCATATGGAAAGTTTGTGTTGGGAAGGCCTTCTGGTCGCCGTGGCCTTAAATGTGTTTATCAATGGACTGAGGCACTGAAGGTTATCTTACGACCTATGCTCGGGACTTGCGCCCAACTTTATTGCCACCTTGGCCAAGGGTACAAGCTTCTACGAGGCAGACCTCAGGGACACCGTGAAGCATGACCACGAAAGTAGTCAGAAAAAGAAAGATCAAATAGAGAAGATACCGAGCAGAGCATAGGGTTTTCGGAGGTTGCAAACTGAGGGGCGTTTGGGACCTCTTCTTGGAGAACAAAGTTCTCTCCACCCCTAGGGACTCGTCAGGGGTTGACTTTTCTAACAATATTCATTGCAACAATCTTTGCCGAAAATGTGGGAATAAGATTCTTCCCTCCTGCTCCTCCCCTAGGGAAAAACTCATGGGAAAATTCGTGGCTAAATACTACGAATTCCACCGTGATCGCGGTCACATGACAAAAGAATGCTACTAGCTTCGAGAAGAGATTGAGGCCTTTATAAAATGGGGGTATCTTGGTCATTATGTTCGAAAATATAATGTAGGCTCCGGGGAGAGCACCCGCCGAGATGAGCGCAGGAGCCAACTGAGAAGGGAAAACCATGGCCGACCCCCGCCAAGAAGAGAAGTTGAAGAATATGATGACGATATGCAGGTGGATAGTGAGATAAATATGATCTATGGTAGCCTTGGCCTTGGAGGGGAGACTACTTCTTCTCGAACGAGGTATGAGTGTAAAGCAAAGATGAAAGCCAACAGGGATGTATATGAGGTAAGCACAATTGATGTTGCCATGCACAACATCATCCCCTTTAGTGAAGTTGACCTCCGAGGGGTACATACCCCTCACGACGATGCCTTGGTAATTTCAGCTCTAATTAACAACTACAAAGTGGGACGGATCTTGATCGACGTAGGACGCTCCACGGATATCATCTTCAAATGGGCATTCGACAGAATAAATGTGAGTTCGGGCTCTGTGAAACCCACTACCTCCTCTCTCGTTGGTTTCGGTGGGGATGTCTTAAGCTCCATTAGCTAGATCTTTCTTCTCGTCACGGTCGGTGCTACGCCTACTTTAGCTACGGTTTGGGCTAAATTCCTTATTTTGGACCGACCTTCTTCGTATAACGTCATCATTGGGCAACCAACTTTAGTTGTTCTGAAGGTCATGTCCTCCCCATATCACTAATGTTCCCCATAGAGGGGGAGGGGTGGGAAAAGTGCGTGGAGATTAGTAGATAGCCAGATCATGCACTAGGAGGGCACCCAAGAAGAGGAAATAGTAATCAGCGGCTAAGACCAGGAACAACGAGGCCAAGTTCATGGCTTTATCCGATCCCAGAACTGTGCCGATCGATGACCCCCGAGATGAAGAGCCTCGTCTGCGGACCCATGAAGACTTGTTGAAGATACTTATTAATCCCACCATTGAGGAAAGAATTGTCTGGATAGGAAATTAGCTAAGAGAGACAAAACAAGAAGAGCTCACCAATCTTCTCAGGAAAAACTACGACGTATTCGACTGGTCTCACAACAAACTCCTTAGGATTGACCTAAGTGTAGCCATTTATCGTCTCCACACCGATCCCCATCATCCCTTTCATGAGGCAAAAATGGAGAAAATTTCACCCAGAATGCCAGAAACGCATTGAGCAAGAAATAGACAAATTGGTGAAATCGGCCATGATGGAAGAAATTGAGTTCCCGGATTGGCTCTCCAACGTCGTCCTTGCACCCAAGGCTAGAAATAAGTGGCATCTTTGCGTGGACTTCAAGGATCTTAACAAGGCGTGCCCCAAGGATTTCTTTCATTTACCAAGAATAAATCTGGTCATAGATGCCACGACGGGGCACGAACTCTTAAGTTTCCTTAACGCTTATGCCAGATATAATCAAATTTCCATATTTCCTCCTGATAAGGGCAAAACCTCATTCATCATAAATAGAGTAACCTACTACTACAAGGTTATCTCATTCGGCCTCCGTAATGCCAGGGCAACCTATCAAAGGCTGGTGAATAAGATGTCCAAAGAAGAGATCGGATCAATAACGGAAGTTTACATAGATGACATGTTCGTAAAGAGCACCAAAGTGTCTAACTATATCGTCTATCTCCAAAACTACTTTGATAAACTCTGAGCCTATTGCATGAAGTTGAATCCTACCAAGTGTATTTTCAAGGTTTCAGCAGAGAAGTTCCTAGGCTACATGGTCTCCCAGCACTGTCTTGATGCCAACCTTGATTAGATTAGTGCCATTCTTGGAATGGCCTTTCCATGAACAAAGAAAGAAGTCCAAATGCTCACCGAGAGGTTGGTTGCCCTAAACCGCTTTATCTCGCGCTCCTCGGAGAAGTGTCTCCCTCTCTTCAAAAATTTGTGGGGCAACAAAATCTTCAAGTGGACGATAGAGTATGAGACCACTTTCCAATAGCTTAAAGCTTACCTCTCCTCAACACCATTGCTTAGTACCCCCCAAGGATGTAGAGGAACTGTTCTATATATCGCTGCTTCAGATACCACAGTCAGCATGGCTCTTGTTCGAGAAGGGAATTCATCCCATCCCATATTAAACGATGATCTTGTCCTAGACTAGTGGCAGCTCTTCATGGACGGATCCTCAAACATTGGATACTGCAGAGCCGAGTTGGTTTTGGTAGCCCTAGAACGGGAAGAGATAGAATATGCCCTCCGATTGGCATTCCGGGCCACCAATAATGAAGTTGAATATGAAGCCCTTCTCACTGAACTTAGGCTGGTAAGAGAATTCAACGCCAAGAATCTCCAAGTCTTATGTGACTTACAATTTGTTGTAAACCAAGCTAATGGCGAGTGTGTAGCTAAGGATCCAAGCATGACTACTTACCTCGGAAGGGTAAAGACACTTATGAAAAATTTTTAAAGTGTCCAAGTGAGGCAGATCCCCCGAGAAGAGAATAGGCACTCTGACACTCTCGCTAACTTGGCTTCCATGGTGGAATTCACCTTGAAGAAAATCATCCCCGTCGAATATCTGGAAGAACCAAGCACAACAGTTTCCAACTAGGTGTCCACCATATGTGCCTTCTCCAATGGACCGACCTAGATGGACCCGAAATGTGATTATCTCTGGCACGGAAAGCTCCCCTCTAATCGGGTAGAGGCCAGGCGGATGCGCTATAGGGAAGCAAGATACATCCTCATCAGTGGGATGCGTTATTGACGATTTTTCTCAAGACTGTACTCCCACTGCCTGAGGCCCGAAGAGGTTGATTACGTGATGAGAAAAGTTCATGAAGGGGTATATGGTAACTCCTTAGGAGAAAGGTCCATGGTTCACAAGCTCATCAGACATGGATAATTCTGGCCGGATATGTATAAGGATTCCTTGGAATTTGTGAAAAAATGCGATAAATGTCAAAGGTTTGCTTTCCATCCCCAGCTCCCCCCAACTGTTCTCGTCCCCATGATGAGTCCTTGGCCCTTTGTCTAATGGGGCATTAGCATTCTTGGACCATTCCCCTAAGGGACCAAGCAAAGGAAATTTCATGTTGTTGCAATCAACTATTTTACAAAAATGAGTAGAGGCTAAGCCCTTTGCACAAATCTCGAAATAGAGGACCAGAGACTTTATTTAGGAAAGCATAGTTTACCATTTCGGAATCCCAAGGCTATTGTCTTTGACAATGGGAAGCGATTTGACAATGATCTTTTCACGAAATTCTGTACCAGACTGGGGATTCGGACCCACTTTGCCTCTCCAGGGCATCCTCAAGCCAGCGAACAACTAGAAGTCACCAACTGAACCACTCTTCACAGACTCAAGACTAGGCTGGATAAATCAAAAGGAAGATGGGTTGAGGGCGTGTGCCCCGTTCTCTGGGTATATCACACCACGACAAGGACCCCTACGGGGGAAACCCCTTTCGCAATGACCTTTGGATCAGAAGCCGTGATCCCTACCGAGATCGACATGCCTTCTCCTTGGATAACAATGGTCTTTAGCCCGGAAGAGAATGACGCCTCCTTGGCCCTTAACCGTGACCTTCTCGAAGAAAACAGAGAGCGTGCCTGCATCCGATAAGCAGCTTATGAGCAAATGGTGGCTAGATATTACAACAGAAGGGTCCGCCCTCGATTATTCAACATTGACGACCTCGTTCTCTAAAAAGTAACCCAAGACACCAAGGATCAAACCACTGACAAGTTAACCCCAACCTGGAAAGGGCCATACCGTGTCACTTGTATTGCCCGTCCTGACACCTATGAACTGGAAATAGAAAACGGTGTCTCTCTAAAACATTTTTGGAACGCAGAGCATCGCTACTACCGCAGTGAGGAAGATCCGATGGACTTGTAAAAATTTTTGCTTTTTGAAGTTTGTAATGAAGTTGCTTATCAATAGAAGATGTATTTGATTCAACATGTTCTCCATTTTCTAAATTCTTCTAATGATGGATAAGAGAAACCTCATATCCCATCTCGGACGGGGATGTGTAGCCCTTTGTTCAACCGTTGAGTAAAACGCAAGGCTGGAGTGAGCAACCCTCTATCCCATCTCAAACATATATGTGATGCTCCCAGCCTTTTTCCAAAAAAAAAGGGTATCCCAACACATCGCATCGAGGGTGATCTCCAAAAAAAAATAGTACCCCGACATATCGCATCGAGAGTATAACCGGACCCTCTCCACTGGTCGATAGTTTATGCTCAAGGACTGGATAAGGTCCTCTTCCTACGATAGAACATTGATCGGGTTCGAGGACCTATAGCTAAGCATCCTACCTTTGATAGCCGAGCTAATCTCAGGCGACACAAAGAAACGATGCTCCTGTAAGGACAATTTGGGATAACCCAAAAAGGCTCACGGGTAAGCCCCACTAAGCAGAACCCACCTATGACCAGCCACAGGGGGCCGAGGGTAACCCCGCTGGGGACTGCGGGGGCTAAAAGCTATATGAGTACCACTCTCAGACTAAAACCTACCACCCGAGCTATGCTTGGATGCTAGGTTGTGGGGGCAGGGAAGATATGGATATGGTAAAAGATATAATATGGTAAACTAACATAGAACAATGTCTTTTCTGAGAAGGGAAGACATGATTTCTTCTTGGACACTTGGCCGGGAAGATGCGTGAACCCAGTAGGGAAGAACTTGGATTTTCAAGTAAAAATTGCAAACACTAGCTTAAATACCCAACGTAAGGTCATGCTGAACCTAGGTTCCGTGACCGAGGCACAAATTCATTTTCTCATAACAAGCATGCTGAGATGAGATGAGAGGTCGAGATCAAGTCCCATGTCGGCCTCAGCACATTTAAACTATAAATGATATTGCCACAAGTAATTATTCCTAACGGAACGTCTAGCATAAAGCTTGAGGGAGAAAAAGGGAAAAATGAATAAAACAACAAAGTGACAAGGATTATCCATCTGGAAGTAGAGTACCGTTGAGATCGGGAAGAGTTGCAAAGGACATCCGGTCAACTAAGGCAAAGAACAAGTTTACAAAAATAATCGAGTAGGGGCTCAGGTCTATCTTCGAGATGAGTTCAGGCAATTCACCAAGTAGAAGTTCAACTCCATGCTCATATAACTTGCCAAGTTCAAATCCCTTCCCATCCTAGAATTTCCAAGATCAGGTTAGGGGTAAAGCTCCACCCTAGGGAAGAGAATCCATTACTATTTCGAAGGGGACAATTCTCTAAGGACAGATAGAAATTTAGAGACAATGAAGAAAATCATACAAGTGTTTGAAATGTTCCGAGAAGAGATTAAAAGGAAAAATTCATTCATAAAATTTTCGTTACAACTGTGGGGTCCCAAAGCTCTTTACAAGAAGGCCCTTTCAAGGTAAAGGGGCAGGGATGCCAAAAGAAAACACTACAATAAAAAAGTACAAATTCTTGGAATCTTTCGGGACTAAATTTTGGGATTGAAATGGAGCTTCCTACTGGGTGGTGGTGGAGGGGCCATCCTCACTTCCTCTAGCTTCGGGCTCACCCTGCCCGACCTTGGCCTCTCCCTGATTAATCTCAACTTTGCCCTGGTCGGCACCAATATCGCCCTGCCCTACCTGGGCATTCCCTTCCTCGGGTCCATTTTCTCATTCGGAGTTAGAGTAGTCCATGTCAATTTTATCAACTAGGAAACCAGGATACTGGCGGAACAGATTATGGATGGTGTATACATGGCCATCATGCATAACCTCCATGGGCAGGTTTATCCTCATCTTTTCATAGGCAGGGTTGAGTTTCTATTCCTTCATGATATCCTTCTTGGCCTTGGAGATTGTGGTGTTTGCTCCTATTCCATCTCTTGTATTCTCTCTCGCACGTTAGCGAGATTAGTCTTAACCTTACCGAGATAGGATTCGAGCTCATTTTTCTCACCAACCAATTTGGTCACGTTTACCCTGAAACTACTCTCACGTCTCATCAGCTTCTTGGTTTGCTCATGGAATCTCTTTATCTGGGCCAAGTGTTGTGCACGGTCCTCCTTGAGGTCCTTCTCTCTTTGCAGCACTGAGTGGAAACGATCAAACAAGGAGGCAGCCCTGAAACGCATCTGCACGACATATATTAACTAGTTAGCCAAAAACAAAGTATAAAGGGGAATCAAAATAAATTTGTATCGTGAAGAGCCTTACAGATATTACGTCCCTCTGCAGCACCGTGGTGATTTTTAAATCCGGCTCAGAGTTAATTCTTTCCTGATCATGAGGCAGGGTAATAAGATGGGCGAAGTCCGATAGCAGTTCAAGATAGTCTAGGATCTTCTGATCCTGGAGGAGGCCTGTGTCTGGAATAGAAAAGGGTGCAAGGGTAGGAACTTTGCTTGAATGGGGAGTGTTAGAAGCTCTCCCTTCCTCGGTAGGGACCTGATCTGATACTCTCTACTCTTGTTCTCTTCTGCTCTCCAGCCCCAGCTTCCTCCATCTTCCTTTTCCCTTTATCCTTGCTCCCTCCCGCAATACTCTTCTCAGATGGGGATGGGGGAACCTGCTCTAGCTGAAATAGTATTTTCCTTCTCGCCATAGCCTTAATCTCCCTTTTTGGCTACTCTCTTCGTGTCAACTATCTTGGATCTACCTCCACCCATCTCAGGACCTCGAAGGGGGAACTCTGTGCTGCCATCGCCTTTTCTTTTTCAGAAGCTCCCCGGAGGGAGCCCCCTCCTGGGGTTGGGAGGCTTGTCCCTTCTCGGTTGTTTCTTTTAAGACTTTCTCTTTCAGCGCCCTTCTCAGTGCCACTTTGTCCATCTCTTCCAGAGGATGACCAAGATAGTTAAACAAGAAAATAAGAGAAAGGCACCAAAAAATCATAGTATCCAAAAAAATTCGAGAAGGGTAGAAACCTTACCATTCTTGGTGTTTGAGTCAATAACTAGTATGGGCAAATCTAGAGTGCGATAAGTATTGTTGTTGTACAGAGTAGACTCCAACAATTTCTCGATGTTCTAGAACTCCGTTTTCCAAATAACCTTCCTCTATTGCTGAATCAATGGGCTAGGCTATAATTTTTTGCGGCTCACTTTCTCCAAAACTGCACACAAGAAAGCCCAGAAGAACAATTTACACAAAGATTACAAAACCCAAAATTCACTCGCAAATAAAATTATCTTCATCCACAACACCCTACTCCCTTAGGATGGGGTTGACCTTCTCCTCTAATGGGCTAAACTCCCAACTAGTAGTTCTCATGAAAAAGAATTGGGGCTTCCAATTCTTGACGGAGGACTCCATAGTAGTTCCATTACTGATATTACTTATACCGATAATTTAACCCTTACCATTGTTTCCGAATGTCACATGACCTCCATTTTTAGGCGTTAAAGATGTGAATTTTGATTTATCACCCGTCATGTACTGAGAACAACCACTGTCCAGGAACCATTTGTCCTTGCCTATCGATGTTTTTAAAATAACCTGCAAGGAGCACTTCAAATAGTTCGTAAGTGCTACCCAGTCTAAGTGGGTCCAATCTTGTTAGTCGAATTTTTTTAGTTCCTTTTGGAACCCAAACTTGTCTGACGTTAGATATTTTAGCAAAACATATACGAATAGTATGCCCTACAACATTATATTTAAAACATCTAACAAGATCCCTGTTTTTAAAAAAGAATTTATAAAAACATTTTTACTTGAGATTTTTCTGAAAACCAATACTGGCTTTATAAAAAATACTATACGAACTTCCCGAAAGAATTTCCAAGTTATTCTCACCGCCGATGAATTTGAGAACGATTGAATGTAAATCCGATATCTTGGATTTTAATTCAATGTTTTTAGATTCATAGTCCATTGCTTTCTTGTTTAATGTGTTAATTGAACTTTGAAATGCATTTATTTTAGAACAATAGTTTTTATAATCATGCGTAAGTTCTTGATATACATCAAACAATTCATCAAAATCTAAAGGACAAGAACTTGAACATTTAGTTACCTCATCACCAATAGCCATTAACGCAAACATGGATGATTCTTTACTTCCTGATTTTTCTGAACTACTTGATTCGGTATCATCCCAGGTAGCTTTCATGGACTTCTTCTTACTCTTCTTTCATTTCTTCTTCTTTTTTTTTTCTTCTCTTTTTCCTTATCCTTCTTCAGTTCAGGACAGTCGGTTTGAAAATGACCAGTCTTATGACAGTTGTAGCATTCCTGTTGTTCATGTTGAAATTTCATTTTCCACAGAATGTACATCGAGTCATTCTTCTAAAATTCTTCGTGAGAAGCTCCATATCTTTTTCTTGCTCACTGTCTAGACTCGCATCGTCACTTTCATCATATTCTTTAGTTTTCTGAGCTGTTAGTGCCAATGACTTCTTTTTGCTATTCCCGGTGTCATCCTTATATCCTTGAATTTCCATTTCATGCGTCATTAGGTTGTCGATGAGGTCATCAATTTCATATTTTGCAAGATATTTAGCTTTTTCAATTGCGGTCACCGTCGGCTCTCATACTTTAGTTAAAGATCTCAGGATCTTTCGAACCGTGTCCTCTGTGGAGTACAGCTTTTCGAGTTAGCTCAAATGATTGCGGATGTTGTTGAATCAAGTATACATCTCTTGAATCGATTATGTTTCTCCCGTTCTAAACAATTCAAATTGACGAATTAGGGCGTTGATTTTCGACTGTTTCACTTAACTTGTTCCTTCGTGGGTAACCTGCAACTTGTCCACATTTTTTTCACCAATCCACAACCTGAAAATATCAAGTAGTATCTAAAGAGCAAAATAAAAAATTAATAACTTGAGAGTTTATAGAAAGCTTTTGCTTATCAGAACTAGTTAGCTGCTCGTTCTTCTTGGCAACTGTGTTTTCTATAGGGACAAACGTACCATCGTCAATCGCTAGCCATACGTCATAATTTGTGGCTTGAAGGAAAACAATTATTCTGTCCTTATAGAAAGTATAATTTTCACCTGCAAACAAGGGTTGTCAGGCATAGACTGCCCTTCAGCTAGTGTGCCTATTGTGTGAGCCATGTGATCTTTGTTAGCTTAGTGTATTGAGCTGAATCATCTCTAATGCCAATTATTGGCCTAGTGATCTACCCAAGAGGGGGGGAGAGGGAAAATTGGGTTGTTAAAAAATTAAATCAAATTAAAACACTTGAAAATTCAAATGATTAATTTTATCCTAAATCAATTATTATTTTTATAGCAGCGAATAAGTGTTAAGTAAACTAGATGCACACCTAAACAATTGATAATATATAAAGTAAAACAACAACATATTAAATTTATACTGGTTCACCAAGTTACTCTTGGTTAATCCAGTCCTCCGAGCCCCACGGAGAGTCGCACCCACTAATCACTATGATTCCTTTAATCAAGTAGGAACCAAACCCTTACAAATGATTCTTTTGCAAACTCAGAATCAACCATTACAATTTTCCTTTTCATAGGCTAAAAAAGAACCTCTATTTTGTTTTTCACAAGCAAAAGATTAATCTAATTATTTTATACTTAGGCTAAGAATCAAACCTCACAAAACACTTTATGTATTTTTTTACCCGGTAAGAATTGAATCATTACAAATTCACTCAAAATTAATTTTAGTCAAGAAGAATTACGTCTATCTCTTTTCACGGGAAAAAAGTAATCTAATCTTTTTATGCACTAGGTAAAGATCAAACCTTAATCTCTTTACTGGAAAAAATTGAAACCCAGTTACCCCTAATTAGATATTCCCGATAATATCTAACCCACACACAACTCACCAATCACACAAATTGATAAGTTTTCTCACTCGGAACTTCTACCATCTTAGATTAAATTTAAACTTGATTAATGTCCCGATATATACTAGTGATAGAAATAAAGTGAGAATATTAAAATCTGATTTTAATGTAGATGGGTAGCACACAATTTAACTCGTAATCAGATTTTTACAAGAAATCGTTTTAAAATATTTTTAATCAATTTAAAGTTCAGAAAAACGATTTCAAAGATAAAAATTCTAAGCAGTCAACAATATTATCAAGTAACAATTAAAAGCAAAGAGTTGAAACAATCTCACCAGGATACACTCAATAAATGTAAATTGAATTGCAATAAGACTTTAGATCGGTGGCAGCAATAATTCACAACAATTTCCTGAAGAACGATTCTCAAGAATAATCTCACAATACTCTCAGTATAATTTCAGAATAACCACTTTCAGAAAGCTCAGAAACTGAATAGCTCTTGAAAATTAATGAATTGAAATTTTTTGGATCTCAAAAACGCAGATCTATATATAAAGATTTGAAACAGTCCCTCCAACGGCTAGTTTCCACATATCATGACTCTTAATTGCTCTTATAGACTCTTTATATCGATATGACTCAATTCTGGTTCAATTCACTTAATTATAACTTTTAAATCATTCAATTTAATCCCTCAAATATTTGTCAAACTCAAATCAATAGGATAAAAAGAATTAAATGTAACAATTTGAGAAATACTTAAAATATATATACCATATATTTGGGGATATCAAAATAATAACCATCTATCTATAATATCATCAAATCTCTAAGATATCTCTCTGATTGTAACAAAAAAACAGCTAGTAAGGGCTACTTTTTTATTTTTTAATCAAATTCACGAAATTCTCTAATCCTGAAATAGAGCCATCGGTTGACTGATAAAAAGTCTATAAGTTGACCGATCGATTCACGTTGTAGCCCAAGCTAAAAATACTCACCCATCGATCGACCGATACTCCATAAATCGGTTAACCGATCGATTTAGGATGCTCCCCAGGCCATTTCTTGGCCAGGGTCTGTCGACCGATTCATTATCACCTATCGACTGATCAATTCAGAGAGTTACATAGATCGACTGATCCCTCTTGGTCGGTTAATCAATAATCTAGAGACTTCACCATTTTCTAGCCTTCACCCATCATTTGACTGATCCTTCCAGGCTAGTCGACCAATCAGTGCTTCCTTAGTTCATTTTAACTCCATCATTCGACGTTTTTGCAACATTAACCGATTTATTTTCTCAGTTAACTTAATTGACGCTATTAATCATTTTTAGCACTAATCTTTCTTAAATCAATATTTCTTCTTCAATTTCATATTGGAGCAAATATGTTAACTAATTAAGATCCTAATAAAAATACACATAAATATAAAATCATTTTTGTGTCGTGTGTGATCCTAATTGAGATATATTAAGAGTAAAAATTAACCTGAGTTGTTTTCACCTAGATTCTTTAAAATCTTTGGTCTCTTAATACTTGTCTCTTTATCAGTCTTTTGCATCCTTAACTATCTTCAACACTTTCTTCATGATTAAATTTTCCATGGAACTTTTACACCAAAACACTCAATAAACTCATTAGTTCTACCAAAAACATTAACATTGAATTATCCATCAAAATCTTAGGATCAACACAAACCATGTAAGGCACAAAGAAGGCTACAAACATTATTTTGAGAGGAAACTAGGTCAGAAGGGGTATGCATATAAATTTTCTCAAGAAGATCTCCATTGGGAAATGTATTTTTGACATCCATCTGAAAGAGAGTCTATTTTCGAATGAAAGCGACGGTAAGAAGACTACGGACGGATGTGATCCTCGCCACAAGAGCAAATGTCTCTTTATAGTCAATGTCATATTCCTGAGCAAATCCCTTGCCAACAAGTCGAACATTGTATCGTTTAACCGAACTATCGGAAATTTTTTTGATCTTAAACATCCATTTGCACCCAATATGAGTTTTCCCAGGAGAATATCAACAATATTTTAGGTGTGAGTTTTGGCGAGGGTCTGAAGTTTTTCGTCCATTTCTTTATGTCAAAGAGGATTAGTACTAGTTTTCTTATAGGATTGAAGCTCATGCAGATGAAGTATAGTAGAAAATCAATAAAAATTAATAAGATAAGGTGGAGGATGAGTTACCCGAGTAGAGTGACGGGGGTAATCTGGAGCGTGGGTCTTAGAGATGGTCGATACAAAATCATCGGCCACAAGGGAGGTCTCAAGCATGGTCGATGGAGTTGGAGGGGTGAGTTTAGCTGGTGGTTCTGGAGTAGGTTCAGCTGGTGGTTTTGGAGTGGATTCAGTTTAAGATGCAAGACAGGGCTCAACTTGTGGTGTTAGAATAGACTCAACAGTACCTAGAACTGTATCCTTAAGAAATAACTTACTAGATGGATCACTAAAGAATCTGGAATTAGTGATGATTGGCATGTCAAACGTCCGTAAGCAAGAAAATATTTGATGTTCACAAAAAATAACATGTTGAGAGATACGAAGAATTTTAGAAATGGGATCCCAATATCGATACCCTTTATGTTCAATGCCATATCCAAGAAAATAACACAAGCAAGCCCTTAGTTCCAATTTCTTGTGTTCATATAGTTTAAGAAGAACAAAACAAGCGCAACCCATGACTCTGAGTTTAGAGTAATCTGGAGGTTCACTGAAAAGACTCTCAAATGGAGATTGGTAATAGATTGTAACGGAAGGGATATAGTTTATTGTGTATATAGCGGTGAAGGCAACATCACCCCAAGAATGCTAAAAATAGGATGGAGAAATGAAGAGAGCACAAACTGTGTCAAGAATGTACTTATGTTTGTGTTCGGCTCGTCCATTTTGTTGGGATGTGCTAGGGCACGAGTGATGGAGGAGTATGCCATCTTTGTAAAGTAGGTTGAGAAAGGCACGATCTTTATATTCCATTACATTATCTGAGTGAAAAAAATTTGATATTTCTAGAAAATTGAGTTTGAACTATAGAGAAAAACTCAGAATATATTTGGAATAGTTCGAATCGATGTTTCATAAGAAATAACCATGTATATTGAGAGTAGTTGTCCACAAAGATAACAAAGTAACAACAACCACCCATTGAGGCATGAGGAGAAGGCCCCCAAATATCAGAATGAATTTAAATCAAATGGTACAATGGAAATAGACTGACTATTATTAAAAGGTGAGGCTGGTTGTTTTGGAAGTTGGCAATAGATACGTTTGAAGGACCCTTGCTGAACTGAACTTAACTGATCACTAGAGATAAACAATTTAAGTCGGTTAGATGAAGTGTAGCCTAACCGAGAATGCTAAATATAGGATGGTGATAGAAACAATGGCGGCTACGGAGGTAAGCAGGATAATGGTGGTGGTGGTGGTGGTGAGGTTGCATAGGTTGATGAAGGGACATGTGGTTGTGGTGGTGGTGGGGTTTGAGATGGAAGCTACAAACTGCTGCGTTCAAATATACGTCCAACTGATGAGTAGTTTATTTATCGACAAATCAAGTACTTTTAAATTCAAATATTTGTGTGTTTTCGAGCATTTTTGTTAGTTTAATGTGTGTTTGTATTGTTTTATAGGTTTTTTAATCAATGGGTGAAAAGATGCAAATTCGGCTCAGGTACAGTAACGTCAAGGCCATTTTTTACAATAATGCAATTCGATTTTGGAAAATCTCAAAACATGGAAGTTGTACATCTATGTCTTATATTTCCATAGGTTTTTGAATCACCACAATAGGAGTTTAGAAAATAAAGTTACAACCAAAAGACCACCACTGCAGTGGTGGCCTTCACCGCTGTAGCTATGAAGGGTTAGTGGACCTACTAACTTTCCACCGCTGCAGCGGTCCGGCTCCACCTAGAAAAGATCTTTTGAGATATGTTTTGAGATATTTTGGGTCCCTATGATATCCTCTTTTTCCCCAACACCTAAGGCACATTTTTTGGAGTGTCTTGAGAGCTCCAAGACCTTACCAACTAAGAGGATCATCCATTTGAAGAGGAGAAAGAGAAATTAGAGTGGAATCATCCGTTTTTCAGATTTGGCTATTCTCTCTTGTTTCTCTCTTTTAATTTTAGCTTTGGTTGGTTGTTTTGATGATGTTTATCTCTTGTATTATTGAATATTGGACTATGGCCATGTGTAGATAAACATCTATTGTCCAGGGAGTAAATTGTTCATGAAAACGTGGTTTGAATAAATTGATGTTTTGTTAACAATTGTTTATCTTTATCCGATTGTGTTTACCATTTTATTACTTCCATTATATGCTTGTTGTGATATATTGGTTGGTTTGAGAATACGGGGTTGACACTCTGGAGAGCTAACCCCGAATTCGGAGTAGGGTTTAAACGCAACGTGACGATCTAATGACTCGAGAGAGTATTAGAAAGTTTGCAATCCATGCGTTTGGGGAAAGACTCATGTGATCAGTGTCGTTTAGATGCTAGATGGGGACATCGGCGTTGATGCGAAGTGAAATATTCATTCATTTTCACTCAGGAGAGGTAGTGAATGAGTTTTCGATACCTAGATTGTTGGATAGTTTGAATGTTGTTAATGTAAACTAGATTGAACCGAACACGTATTAGTGAACAAAGTTAATCCCTAGACAATATACTTTCATAAATGTCAATATTAGTATTATAGTTTAATTAGTTTAGTTTTATTATTAATATAAAAACCCTAAAATTGAATCACCTAGATACAATTCGGTTATGACAATCGTGGTACTTAACGATAATTTAATCCAATCCTTGTGGATACGAAAACCCTTACTCTTCACACTATATTAAAACTTGACCCGTACACTTGCGGCAAAAGTAGCAATGTAATATTTTGCTACCACCAACTTTACAACCGGTCCTAAGGGTTTCTCCTATTCGAGGATCCTATACACGACAACTACTATTACAAAATATGACTTCAAATCCCAATTCACAAAGTTGCGTAACAGATAAGAGATTTAAGGTGAGCTTCGGAATTAAATACGTGTCAGGAATAGAAAGATAGGAAGTAGAAACCTGACATGTATGAGTAGTAGGCATTTGAGAACTATCAGCGGTATGAATACTATGGGTATTAATAGCGGATAGTTTAGTTGAGAAAATATTGGGGTTAGATGTCATATGATTACAACAGGCAGAATCAAATAACCAATAAGAGTTACTTATAGTAAGTGAGAGAGAAGGGGACACGTTTATATAATTATTGGAGAAAAAATGATAGAAAATTGAAGTCATATCTACAATAGATATGGTAATAGTAGTGGAGGTAGGATTTGAACCCTTTATGGCATGAAGAATGATCGAAGAAGTGAAATCTGCAGACATCGTTGTTGAATTGAATCAACAATATGCAACAAAGTATGTTGTACAATATGAATCTGGAGAAACTGCTACCATGAATGGATTCAAAATGCTGAAATTGTCCAGGAACCAGTCTATACTCGTGAAGAACCGATTGAGAATCCCTTGAATTGATCAAATTTCTATGATTAACCGAATCAACAATATAAAGAGAACTATATTGTATGATTCAAATTTAATGACACGAAGATCACAGATAGATCTAGAATACTGAGATTATCTACGAACCGATATTAAATTTTCAAAAATCGATCGAAAAATGGGTGAACAAGCGTAAAAATCTCCTGAATGTAAAGGAAAATATGTTTTGTTTGTCTCAAACAACAAAATAGAGGTGAAAAATAGAACAGGAATGTCCAAAAACCTCAAGACCCAGTCCAACTTTGCAAAAAACCAGTTAAAAAATGCTTGAACTGGTCCAAAGAAGGTTACCTCAAAGAACCTGTGATGTGGTAGGAAGACTGATTGGACGCTGACGTGGATAAGTCAATGGCTAACATGGAAAAATCAATGCTGGCGTGGCCCTGGTCAATGGTGATATGACACATGTCAAAGATAACGTGGGTAACTGACCTGGTGATGTGGCACCTAGTCTAGTGGTGCTATTGACTAATGACGTGTTGCCTACGTGGCGATAGTATGGCGGACCAACAAATTGACTGGATTGGCGTGTGGATAGACTGCAATGGGTGAGCAATAGACTTGGGAGGCACGTGAGAGTGCATTCCTATTCCATTGATGTCGAGTTTGGTGGAGTTTGTCTCGTCTTCGCAAGACGATGATGGGGGTATGGTGGGTGTTACTAATTGAGTTGTTTTTAGACCTATAGCAGTTAACCTAGGTGACGGATCTACAGTGGATTCAGATGGCGCGTGAAGGTGCATTTAGACTCTAATGGCGGTGTTTTTGGTGTTGTTAAACTCATTTTGACGAAATGAGTCTAATTGTGATAGTGAATATAGTATTGAGGTGTTGAATAGTGAAACGATTTACTTTGGCAGTGGTGCAGCAAAAGCGTGAAATAAATAGGGTTACGAGGATTTAGTAGGAATAGGGCAAAAAAAAAACTTACTCTTGATACCGTGTTAGTATAATTGAGAAATGAAATGGTGAACATGAAACGATTGTATTGATGTACAGGAAAATAGTGTACAATAAAGAGATATACAATAGGAATATTTATAGAGGACTAACGATACCCTAGGGTTAGGGTTTTGACCAAATGGGTTACACCCATATATTACATTAACATTAACAACAGTGATCACTCTATACCACCAAAGGTCTATAGCTTTTTATCACTAACCTGATACCATGAGACCATTGTACCTCTCACACTGTGAGCAGCATAAAGAGAAGTTAAAGACTCACGTTCTAAGGGATACACCTTAATTTGTATGAGTATGGACATAAATAATAGAACATAAATTTTCAAATACATGAAGAAAAAGAGTTGAGCAATAGAGACAGAGAGAGAGAAGTAAAGAATGAAAAAAAAAAAAAAAAAAAGAAAGAAGAAAAATAAATAAAAAATAGTAAAAAGACCATTTTACCCTTGAAAAATTGACATTTATGTTAGATTTGATGGAAAATGTAATAGAATGACTATTTAAAACTGAGTGCATACTTAGAGGGTTTAAACTGAAATGAAAAAATTTATTGGACGACATAGAAATATGTCAATAGTTAGAGGATCTAAAATGTATTTTGCTCAAAAAAGAAAAAATGTCTTGAGAAAAAGTTTGGAAACCTTATCTTGGCTCGGGTGGAGGTCTACTTCTTTTCCATTCTCTCATTTTTTATTTATTATTATTTTTATTTTTTTTTGTAGGATGGGGTAACATAGGATCAAGAGGTTTTATTCGATTTTTTTTAGAGAGAGAATGGGCTGCTGGAATAGTAGTTCATTACCAAGTAATGAGAATTTTCATCTTTTGAAAGAGAGGGGAGCTGCCTTTCATTTCCCAGTCTTGCGCAGTCATACATGGCGCAAAGTTAGCTCCTACTTTCCTTAATTGTTAAGCTATAGGCCCTTTATTTTTGGTATTACATGTTTAGGTTCCGAAACCCACCCCATTACATATTTCCACTAATGGAAATAACCTATGGGTGCTCACAAATGACTATTGACACTCTATTGAGGAATCCAAGGCTTTGTTTTATTCCCGAGCAGTGCACACAAAGCAATTGGGGTGCTATGGCACCTTTTATCAATGAAAATACAAAAAAAAAAAAAAAAAAAATCTTGCAATTAATTTTAAAATATTATTGGAATATTCAATTTTTTGAAAATAAAGGAGAATTGACCATCAGTTTGACAAAATCAGCGAAAAATATAGTTTTCGGGGTCAAAATGCAAAGTAGGTGTTAAAATCATTTTTTTTTTTCAAAAAATAAATTAAAGGGTGGAACTAAAATTAAATTTATTAAAAGTGATATCCACTGAAAAATCACTTTCAATTTAATCAATTTGGCTCAGACTTAACTTTTAGAAATTTTGATTTTTACCCGAAACTTTATTTTTTTGCTAGAATTCATCAAAATTGCCGATTTATTTGGTTTTCTTAAATTATAATATTTGTAAAAACTTAAAAAAATAAATCTAAAGTTGAAATTCGTCCCTTCATGTATTGGCATAAAAAATTTCGAGATTTCACTTTAGAGCCGAAACGTTTTTCAATGCAAAATCAGGTGAGTCAAAATGCGGTGTCTATAATCGTGTCATCCAATGTTGAGACACCAAAATAACTACCATTAGGAAATAAAAGTACGACATAGGTTAGGATAGATTCAATGAATTTTTTGAGCACACCATTTCGTGTCGGGCACTATCATCCTTTACAAGAATGCGATGGTTGGAGGGACTTGGTTCTCCCAACACTATTTAATTTCATACATGCTCAACCGATTCAACTTTTATCCAGTCTTGAGGAGGAGGGCTAGATCGACGATTAGGGAGTGGAGGATGGATCGATCAAAGGTTGGTAATGGAGCACACACATACATACGCACAAAATAAGGTGTTAGGTTGGGTTTTTTAGGGATATGGGTTTGCAGATGGTGGCATATGGTTTGGCGATGGTGGAGATGGTGTTTGGGTCGGCGATGGTGGAGGCGGTGGTGGTTCGGTGGTGGTGTTGTGTTGTTTGACTTGGTGGTACAAAGAAACAAAGAATGAGAGTAAAAAAAAAAAAAAATTAGAAAAATGATAAAAATAAATAAATAAATAAATAAATAGAAACAAACAAAATTATTAAAAAGGGGTGAGGTGAGGGTGGTTTGGTTATTCACCATTTTTTGTTATTTTATTATTATTTTTTTTGTTTTGAATGAGTAAGGGTAAAATGGTCATTTCACGAAAAAAGCTCCGATAGGGGTTCTTATAGTAATTCTGAAAGTTAGGGGGTGTATGTAGAATATCAAAAGAGTTGAGGGAATGTAAATGGTATTAACCAAGATAAGGGTTGATTTCATTTTCATTATTCATTGCCATCTTAATGGGCTAAATCCGACGTATCCCATTTATTCCTGTTTTATCAACTGATGAATAACCCAAAGCCCAATAATAGATTGTGGTACTTATCCAATGGTTAAGGTACTTGTCCAACGGTTAAGGATAACTAAAATTGATCATAGGTTACCCCCAAAATAAAAAGCACTTGAAGGGAAGATAGGTCCATTTTAAGCGGACTTGGATTTCCTGATCGACGGCCACAAGATCTCTTATTCCCCTACCAATGGGGAAGTCATGGTAAGTTTTGACCAACTTTACCTTTACTTATCTTACATATATTTCATTTTTCTTAATGAATTTTGTCTTGTCGTTATTGTATCTGCTTATTCACCACCTCCAACACTTAGCTCAGTTAAAGAAGATGAACAAAAGACGCTCTCCGCCTATATAGAGAAAGAACACAATAATAAAAATCATCTCGCCTCACACTTCAACTTGTTCTTTGAAATTCCCTATTGTATCCAGCGATAGCCCATGTTGAAAAAAATTACAAATAAATCGAGGAAAAAAACAAATTAATATGGGAGTGAGCCACAAAAATCTTGTTTTCTTTAAAGAGATTTAGCCCTCTACGGTTGGCAATGCCTTGAGACCGGTGAAACAAAATTCATTTTTGACTTATCCCCTCCAAGATACAACAGTCCGACTTAGTTGTTTGGTTCACACCAATTTTGCACAAGTAGTAGAACCCAAAACTCCACTAAGAGAATATCTTTCCTTGCCTGTATAAAGTATGTATGTATGAAAATATGAATAATTCACAAAAATTATAGAAGGACCTATTTATACGCTCCCAAAACACACAAGATTAAATACAAAAAATAAATAAAAAATGTTACAAAAATACCAAAAGTCTTGAAAGTTACAAGAAAATTAAATGACATCATAATGCAGCACTAACCCACTAAGATAATGGGAGACCTTTTAACTCCATAATTTATAATTTTTTTAAAATAATTAATTTAATTAATTAAACAATATATATTATATTAAAATAACTCCACTTGTGGGGTTTGATACTTTATTTTTACACACAGTCGGTCTTAAGCCCGGGTAAATGAGAAGGGTTGCGTTAGGTAGCTAACAACCAGCGTAAAACTTTATCAAAACTTTTATAACATGAATCCTAATTTATCTTCAGATAGGATTTATAGGTTTCATATAATAATTAGGACTTCTAAAGTTAGAATAGCACTAAAGAAGATGAGGATTGAAAAAACAGTAGGACCAGATGAAATCCCTATAGAGGTGTGGAAAAGTTTGGGAGATATTGAGATAGAGTGCTTAACTAGACTTTTCAATGACAATTTGAGGACTAAGAGAATGCTTGATGACTGGAGGAGGAGTATCTAAGTGCCCATCTATAAAAATAAATGAGATGTTCAAAGTTGTATAAACTATCAGGTTATAAAAATTCATGAGTTGTACTATGAAGTTTTGGGAGAGGGTGATAAAATATAGAATAAGACATGAAACGAGCATAGAAGAGAACTATTTTGGATTTATACCCAACCGATCAACCACTGAAGATATCTATTTATTTAGGAGATTAATGGAAAAATATAGAGAAAAGAAGAAAGATTTACATATAGTATTTGGGGACCTGGAAAAGGCTTATGATTGGCTATCCAGAGAAGTTTTGTGGTGGGTGCTAGAAAAGAAACATATGTCCAATGTATACATCGAGGTAATTAAGGATATGTATGAAGGTATAACCACTAGTGTTCGAACGGGAGGAGAGGATACTTGTGAATTTCCTATTAATATAGGCTTATATTAAGGATCATCTTTAAGTCCTTACCTCTTCGTTCTAGTGATAGAGTACCTTGGAGTATGTTATTTGCGGATGACATAGTATTAGTTGGGAAAAGTAGAATAGGTCTTAATAGTAAGTTAGAAAGATTGAGAGAAACTTTAAAGTCTAAAAGTTTGAAGGTTAGTCAAAACAAGATGAAATACATGCATTGCAATTTTAGTAATACCCGCAGAGAGGTTGGTATAGTCAAAATTGGAGATGAGGAGGTGCCAAGGGTTGATCATTTTAAATATTTTGGTTTAATAAATTCGAGTAATGGCGAAATCGATGGTGATATTACGCATAGAATTAAGGCAGACTGGTTAAAGTAGAAGAGTATAGTTGGGGTGATTTGTGATCGTAGGATTCTGTTGAAACTTAAAAGAAAATTCTAGAAAACTGCTATAAAACCAGCGCTTCTGTATGGTTCAGAATGTTGGGTAGTAAAAACGACACATGTCTAGAGAATTGGGGTGACAAAAATGAAAATATTGAGGTAGATGAGTAGGAAGACGAGAATTGATAAAATTAAAAATGAAACTATTAGGTTGCATTTGGGTAAGAGATTTGTAAAATAATGGGATTTCGAAATCCTAAATTTTGAAATCTTGTCATTTTACAAATTTCTTGTTTGGATAATTGTTTGAACTGAAGTATTTGGATAATTTTTTTTTGTTTTATTTTTTATCCCACTTTTGGAAAAAACAAAATGAACAGATCTAAGAACAAATCCAAGAACAAAGAACCAGAAACAAAACAAATCCAAAAATAAATTCAAGAACAAATTTGAAATCGAGGTTTGTCGTTTGTTCGTCTATCAAAATAGTGTTCCATTTTGATTTCAAAAACGAAATCGACATTTTGAAATTGATTTTATTTTTGAAATCAAACCCTATTTTGATTTCGAAGAGGACGAACGAACGAAGATGATTAACGGAGTGACGAAGACGACGAAGGCGACGAATAAGAGGCGACAGATGACGAAGAAGAGGCAACAAACGAAGTGATGAAGACGATGAAGAAGAGGCGATGAACCCTATTTCGGCGAACATGACGAAGAAGAGACGATGAAGAATTTGGCAAATGCAACATCTCCCAAAAGTATTTCCAAATCCTTCCTTTCACTCCTAAAAGGATTTAACAAATCCTTTCTTCCTAAATCCCAAACAAATCCAAACAAGGGATTTGTCAAAAAATAATTTCAAAAGCCTCTAATCAAATAAAATCCTTCCTAGAAATCCCCTACCCAAACGCCACCTTAGATAGAATTTAGGAATAACACCCATCAAATAGAAAATTAGAAAAAATCGTTTATGATGGTTTGGGCATGTCAATAGAAGACCCATTGAAGTATCGGTGAGAAAATATGATTTAGTTTAAGTGCATGGAGATACTAGAGGAAGAGGTAAACCTAAGAAGACTTTGGACGAGACTATTAGAATTGATTTAATGACATTAAACCTGATTGAGGGGATGACCCTTGATCGATCACTATGGCGTAAATGGATTAATATAGTCGACCATATATAAGTAGGACAAAAGCTTTGTTTTTGTTGTTGTTGTTTTTGTAATATATATTATATTAAAATTTAACAACAGCCGAAATAGCAGTGAGTGGATGAAAAAGAGGCCTGAGATGAAAAGCTCCAACAACAAATAAACAACTATCAGCACCGCGAATCCTTGGGTGAATCCACTAACAATAAAGGTAACACTGATCCCATTATTTCATTAATCTTTTTGCAGACAATTTTTATACTTGTACCAAGTCTCTTCTTATTCGTCTTTTTTTCTAGACATGCTTAGATGTCATCTTTTATCTCGATCCATGGCCACCATGCGAAAGCATATAGTTGTCTTCTCCGATGCTCCCCTGATCAACATCTCTCTCGCCACGAGCTTCAGCGGTCAAGGTGGTCTAACAACGTTGATATTGAGGTGCCCAATAGTAGGCTCTAACATTTCTCGGCCTCTACTAGCAAAGAATCCTTAGGACTCGTTCCCAATGTGACAAGTTGGAGAGTCTTCTAATGTCCCCAGTCCGAAGCAAATGTGAACCCTCAAGCTTATTCGTAATCTTATGATAGCGAATGAGGAGATGAATTCGTCTTTTGAGAGCTAAGAAATAGATCCCTAAGAACACGAGATTCACTGTGGTCTGGGTGGAGGTGGTAATTGATTTTCTTCTATTTAACGGTTGCATGCTTGTAGGTTCATCAGAGAAATGTCTCACATCTCCCTCATTATCTCCATCAGTAGGGTGTTCGAATCCCCTAATGGTATGGCACCGAATCCACAACTGATGGATCTACTATCATTTTAATTCTTGTCCACTCGTTATGATTCCAGATTGAAGAGTATCCATATAAGTTTTCTAATATATGAGAAACATTAAGTCATTCCCACAAACAACACAAATCTCATGATGTTTGAATTTGGATCATTATAGATATAGTACTTCTCCACTCAAAGTTTAAGGTTCTTACAAACAATGCACTTAGGGGAGGGATTGTTGACATGCACCTCTAGTGTGAGAGTTAGTACAACCTCAAGTAGTAGTAGAAACTTCACAAAGTTTTTGTGATTGAGGAGTTTAGATGTAGCTACCTAACAATGCCCCCTTATATTTATAGGCATAGGGTAACTTTTGTGAAAGCCCCCCTCTGAATCCAAAATGCACCCCCCCTATCATCCCCTAGAATCGTGGAATTAATGAGTTACTACCAAATATTAAGTTACCTAACCACCTTTCCTTATATCGCGAGAGCAATAATAAGTCCCGAGCAATGGACGAGGACTTAGGCTGATAAAGTCTTGGGCTCTTTTGTGCCAATTGTAAGCTATCCCTTGGCTTCCCGTTAGAATACGGCTTAAGGTTTCAAGGATTTTTTGCTCGTGATGTCGCTTCCAATAATTCTGTTTGGTCAAGCAATTTTGAAGTTCCATCCATCAAGTAGTAATTTGAAAATTTTGAAGTCACAGTATTTGAATTTTCAAGAAAACGAGGCCTATACAATCAAGTTGTCTGACCACATTTTCTTATTTCGCGGGGGATGGTGGTAAGTCCGGTGCAACAGGCGAGGCCCAGGGCAAATAAGTGAGATCTTGGGCACTCATGTCCCAAGCGATCTCTGTTTCTTGTTAGAATATGGCTTAAGATTTCAAGGATCTTCCACTCGTGATGTTGCTTCAAGTAACTTTGTTTGTTAAGGCATTTTGGAAATTTCCTCCATCAAGTAGTAATCTGATTTTTTTTCAAAGTGAACAAAAATATTTGAATTTTCACCCAAAGGGGACTAAAATAATCCCGTAATTACTTAACACGTATTTATTGTCATTGTATGCCAAACATAACATGACACAAGATAGACGTAAGAAAAATAAAAAAGTAAAACAATTACGTAGATAAAGTGATACGTTTTCTTAAGGCACAAGCTTATTATCCAAGAGGATTAGTCCAGTTGGTAAAGAAATGTATTTCTATTTCCTTGTCAACCAGTCTTCGATCTTCCTAGATAACACTTCAAGAGTAAAATACATAATGCACTAAACCGATATGGGGAAGTGCACTCTTAATATCGTCCGGAAAAATAATTAGTCAAAGGTGAATGTAAAACTAGCATCCACTAAACTATAACTTCAACATTAGCTTTGAGTTGAAGTTTTCCATTTCTTTCCCTACTACTTGACATCTTAGCAAACTCCCAATAGTATTCCTCATCAACTTCATATCCTCCCATATATTTCCTGGTGCCAAGTTCTTATACAAATAGCTCTCAAACGTCATGCGTTGCACATACTCATCCCCACACAACTCAACCAATGCCTCCCTGCCAGCATTGCTAGCATAAAACACCCTTTGCAACAAGTCCAAAAACCTAAAAGTAGTTTTGTATTTCTTATCCCACTTCTTTAAATACTCCTCCTTCAAATCCCATTCGTCTATCATTCTCGTACCACCTTCGGATGCTTTGACTATGGCCTCCCCACACATCCGGCCACTCTTGGCCGCAAAATAAATGCCCTCACCCGAGCATTTTGTCACGTATCCGGCGGCATCCCCGACCAGGGCCACTCGACCCCGAACCCTAGTGGGTCGTGGGTGCTCGGGTATTGGGTGGGCCTCCACCTTGATCACTTTCCCACCCTTCAACTTAGGCATAACCCTTGACCTGATACCTTCTTGAAACATTTTAATGCTTTGTCTTGAGCACACTGTACCAGTCCCCACTGCCACGTGATCGCATTTTGGGAACACCCAAGCGTAAAAGTCGGGCGACACATCATTCCCCACGTACATCTCAGCCAGATTATGGTAGTACTCCATTTTGTCGTCCGGCAGTTTGATTCGCTCTTGGAAAGCGATGGCACAACTGTAATTTCCTGCGTCTATCGACTTGGCTACTCGACTATTGGCCCCGTCGGCGCCGATCACCACATCGACAGCGAGTTTCTTCTGGGTGTTGTTGGTGGTGTAGTGGATCACGTAGGGGGAGTTTGAAGTTGTGGCTACTTCCAAATTGGTGACGAGGGCTTTGAGGATGGTGGCTCCGGACGACTCTGCTCTGTCTCGGAGGTAGGAGTCAAGGACCTCGCGGCGGAGCATGGAAATAAATTCATTGGGCTTCAGGGTTTTGCCGAAATCCACGGTGAGATTCGACGGTGAGATGATCTTCATGTGGGTCACTCTCCGATCTACCAGATCTAGCGGGATGGAGAACTCGTCGAGCATGCATAGAGGGATTGCGCCGCCGCAGGGCTTGGGGGTGGAGGGGCTTCTTTCGAAGAGGAAAGTCTCGATTCCTCCGGAGGCAAGAGCTTCCGCGGCGGAAGAGCCGGCTGGGCCTCCACCAATGACGGCAGCGCGAAGATTTCGGTCAAGCATTTGGTTAGTTTTGCAGGTGATTTTGCGGGTGTTGAACTTCAGTGAAGAAGACAGGGATGTTGTTTTGAGCGGCAAAGAGGGATAGCGGAGGGGATGAGTCTGGACGGCCATTGATGAGTTTCTTCTTGGAATTAGAGTACGGTTTTGGGTTTGAGCAGAGTACAGACAGTAAAGTGAGAGAAGTTAATATATAGGAAAAAGTCAGACATTGGGGTTAGTGGTCTAGTTGCTTTTACCAGTGGCAAAAAATAGAAAACGATGTGGGGGGCTTGAGTGTTGAAGTTGCTTTTACCCTCAGTCGAGAGAAAACGACAGAGAAGGGATAAAAATGAAACGAGGATGGGGGGGTAGAGAGCTGGTTGTCTTTGTAGACCGTGAAATTAACTTTCAACTAGTTTTAGACATTGACCGAGTCTAGAAAAAATTATTTACATATATATATATTTGAATATTATACATAACTCACAATCCATTTTTTAATTAATATATTTTATGAAAACAAAACAAAAATAAATTTTAATATTTAAAAATCAAAACAAAATTATAACTAAAAAAAATATTAATGTCAGTCTTTAAATTATTAATATTCATTACTTATATTTATTTTCAAAAAAAAATAACTAAAAATATAAATAACCTCCTAAAGGGTTTTGAAAATTTGATATTTTTTTAAATAAATTTTTATTTAATAACCCTCATTTAAGAGAATTGTTTACACATTATATATATTTAAAAAAAAAAATCTGAAAAACGATTGATTTTCAACTTAAATACCAAACCCAAGCTACCTGAGGTTGGAAACTCCGGGTTTTTAAACCCGAGGTTACCAACCCCGGGTTTGAAAAATGAAATTTCCTAAAACTAATGTCCACAACATTGGGTATACTTCTAATTTTTTTTAAACCCTTAAACCCGAGGTTCGTAACCCCGGGTTCAGTTCAAAACACCAAACGGTAATATTACCGTTTAACCAAACCTGCAGCTTTGCAGCTTAGCTTTGCAGACTACAAAGCTATGTATGTTGATTTTAAGATTTTAATGAACAATTAAATATTGATGTTTTTGGTGGAACTAACGATTTGATTGAGTGTTTCAGTTTATTTGTTCCAGTGATGAAAATGATCATGAAGATATTGTGACAATGCTAAAGATGATCGAAGATTAAGAGTTTGAAGAAATTGAAGAACTTAGAAAAAATAACTTAGGTTAAATTTTAACTTTTAATGTATCCCGGTTAAGATCACACATGACACAAAATATTTTTCAAAATTATGTGTATTTTTATAGGACTCTAATTAGTTAAATCATTTGCTCCTATGTGTAATTGAAAAAGAAATAAAGATAATTGATTAAAATTGAATTTAAGATTTGAGTAGAGTTAACCAAAAAAAAAATCGGTTAAAGGGGTGAAAACGTCGAAGAAAATGAATTAAAATCAGATTAAGAAGAGATGTTCCAGCTTGAGTAGTTGACTGGTCGCTTAACAGATGCTTAAAAGAAGAAGTTGCTGGATCGTTCGGTTGACAGGTAAGTGGACCTATGGCCAAGAGAGGAAGTATCTGAATCTTTCGGTCGACAAGTGAGTCGACTTGTGTAACTCTCTGAATCGTCCGGTCAACAGATGAAGTATGAGCAGTCGATCAATGGGCGAAGGATTTTTAGCTTGGCTACGTCCTGGATCAACCGGTCGACAGACGGGCCTTGGTCGGTCGACAGATGGATGAGTTTCTGGATTTATGGAATTTCGGATTTTATTCAAACAATAGCCGTTACTAGCCGTTTGTGGTTAAGATATGCGAGATATCTTAGGGATCTGATATATTTTGAGCTATTTAATTAATATTTAAATATCCCTATAGATATGATTCAAGTAGTTTTGATATTTCTCAATTTGGTACATATAATTATTTCTATCTTATCTAATTGAGATTGAGTAAAAGTTTAAGGGACTAAATTGAATATTTTAAGAGATATTTTAAGTGAATTATACCAGGAATGAATCATTATGATATAGGGGGTCTATTGGTGTAATTAAATGTCATGAATTGTGGGAACTAGCCATTGGAGGGCTTATTTTATTCCCTTATAAATAAACTTGCGTTTTTCATTTCTAAGGATTATCAGATATCAATATAATCTGAATTTATTCTGAGTTATTCAGCTCTCGTGCTTTTAAGAGTTATCATACTGAGAGTTTGTGAGATCTTTCTTGAGAATCATTCTTTGGAGATTATTTGTTCGATTATCGATTTGAAGTTGCATTACTAATCATTATTTATTTGGTGGAATCTTAGTGAGATCATTCCAAATTACTTACTATTAATTGTTGCTTGATTCTATTATTTATTATTTGGAATTTGATCTTTGAAATTATTTTTTGGATCTTTTATTGAAAATTATTTTTGAAACAATTTCTTGAGAAAATTTAATTACTGCTTGCTACCCATCTTTATTTGAAATCAGATTTTAAAATTTTCACTTTTCTATCACTAGTATCGGGACATTAATTGAGTTTGAATTTATCTAGGGTGGTAGAAGCTCCGAGTGAGAAAATCATTTATCAATTGTTTGTAATTGGTGAGTTGAGTGTCGGATTAGATACTATTGGGAGTATCTAATCAATAGTAGCTGGTTTCAATCTCTTCCGGTAAAGCAATTGAGATTTTGATATTTGCCTAAAATATAAAAGATTAGGTGTTAATTCTTCCTCAATTGAATTTGTGAGTGAATTATAAATGTTCCATCCTTACTTGAGAAAATGATATTTGGAGTGATTGTGAGGTTTTGATTCTTGAGCCTAAGGTATAAAAAGAATTAGGTCATGATTTTTCCTGTAATAAAATTAGGTTAATCTTTAGCTTGTAAAAATATAGGTTATTCTTGAGCCTGAGAAAAAGAAGAGGTTATTCTTGAGCTTGGGAAAATGAATTGTAAAGGTTAATTCTGAGCTTGTGAAAAGAATCATTGTGTAAAAGTTTGGTTTTTATCTGTTTAAAGAAATCTTAGTGATTAGTGGGTGTGAATCTTTGTGGGGCTTGGAGGACTGGATTAGTCAAAAGTAATTTGGTGAACCAAGATATATCGTGATGTGCTGTTTTATTTACTTTACTTATATATTGTTATTTGATGTGCACTTAGTTGATAATATATTTCAGCTACTATGAAGAGATAATAATTAATTTAAGATTAAATTAATTATTTCAAATTTTAAAGTATTATTTGGATTAAATTTTATCACTACCCAATTCACCCCCTCTCTTGGGTAACTTACTGTGCCAACAATGTAGCTTTGCAGTCTGCAAAGCTGGACCCATGGTTCATAACCTCGGGTCCATTTTAAATTTCAAATTAGGATCCGGGGTTCTGAACCCCGGGTCCTTAATGCCTATATATACACCCACCTTCTCCTTTAGTTTGCGAAAAAGACTTCCCTCTCCAATTTATTCTTCTCTCAACTTCCTACGTTTTCTCGGCAGTTTTTCATCTTCAAAGAATTTCACAACTTGTGTCTTTCTGTTATAAAGGTAACTTTATTTTATTTTTGTTTATTTAATTTATTTGTTAACTTGTTTAGTATATTTTTTACCTGTTTAATTTGTTAATTTAGTAATTTAATTAAAACATGTTCATTTTCGCCCGCAAAATTAGTTAATTAGTTTAATTTGTTAATTTAATTGTTATTTAGTTTATTTTTTTAATGTGAAAAAATATAACTTATATTATATTGTTTTAAAAAATGTTAGTTAGTTAATTAATTTAATTTGTTAACTTAGTTGTTTAATCAAAACATGCACTTTCGCCCTCAAAGTTCGTTAATTAGTTTATTTAGTTGTTATTTAGTTTTTTTTAATGTACACTTTGACCCCTCAAAGTTTGAACAAATTACACATCATGTGAAAAAATATAAATTATAATATATTGTTTAAAAAAAAATGCTAGTTAGTTAATTAATTTAATTTGTTAATTTAGTTGTTTAATTAAAACATGTGCACTTTGGGCCCTCAAAGTTAATTAATTAGTTTAATTTGTTAATTAGTTGTTAGTTAGTTTATTTTTTTAATGTACACCTTGGCCCCACAAAGTTTGAGAAAATTACACATCATCTGGGTAAATATAAATCATAATATATTGTTTAAAAAAAAGGTTTGTTAGTTAATTAATCTAATTTGTTAATTTAGTTATTTAATTAAAATATGTGCATTTTGGCTCCTCAAAGTTGGTAAATTAGTTTAATTTGTTAATTTAGTTGTTAGTTAGTTTGTTTTTTTAATGTGTCTAAAAAAATTATTTTATTATTTAAAAAAAATATATTTTAGTCTTTCAATATTTTAAAATAAAATTTAGTCTTTCTATTAAAATCAAATTAATTGAATCTTTGGAATTGATACTAACTTGACGTCGAATTTATATTCCATTCAAAGTTAAAGTAAAGTAAATTGTTGCCTAAATTAAAAATAAATAAAATGATAAGGATTGAAAAATGTACACAGTGGGAGATTTGTATTGTTCAATGGGACTTCACTAGATTTTGGAAGATGAATTCTCATACTATTTAGATCCAAAAGTTCATTACTCTTCACGGTGGGTTGCAAAGATGCGAGAGGAATACACTTATCGTATGAATTAAACACAAGTTATGGTGGACGGATGCAAGAAACATAATATTCCTATAGTGCGTCAATTGGCTCGAACAATGCCAATAGACATGTTACATGATCTTTAGATGGCGTTGCATCGCTACCGTGAAGAAAATAACCGAATACAAATTCTAATTCATCGACACGAGCTTCAAATGACAGTACGTGAGTGTCTCCAAGAAGGTTTAGCTAACGAAGTGTGTACTTACATAAGATTCTTAAGAGAACCTCAATATCAGTCAGATATTAAAATATCTAATGAGGAAAGTAATACATAATGTTTTGTCATTGGTCAATTGCAGTTTAACTATATATTTATTTTTAAGTCTGTTGTATCGTTTCTACATTAGATTATAATAATGCTATTTCTACCAAACAACATACTTTTTCTCTTTATTTAAATTCCAAAAACACACTTACGATAAGAAAGGTTTATGGTAGGATCGCGAAATGGAACACCTACTTACTCTCACAAGTATACGAGATCTAAGTTTTAATATAGTGGATCTTGAAGATCAGATATCATTCCCACAGAGAAGAGTGTGAATAATTGAATACCGCAATTGACGTAGTCTTATGTTATCCTGATGACGAAAGACATGAATTAAAATTAAACTAATCTAAACTACAATTAGTGGGTTAATCCTAACTAAGTTGATTAATTAGGGATTGATTTCGTTCATTTAATACACGTTTGATTTCGTTTAGTTAACAATAACGGAGTTTAGGTATCCGACAATCTCGGTTCGTAAACTCCTCCGCCACCTCTTCCAAGTGTAAGGCGGGGGATTACGTGACTTCATGTCGACGAAGAGGTCCACCTCAATGTCTTAACGTCTCTAGGCCGCGTGAATATTGGCCCAACGTCATCGATTGCACACTAACTAACGCCCTCCCGGGTCGTTAGGTCGTAACGATGTGTTTACCCTAGTCCGAATCCAGGGTTACCTCTCCCGAGTGTCAAACCCTAGATTCTCAAATCCAACCCTAATACTATTACAAGCATACTAAGATCTCCATCAAATGATAAACACAATCGGGCTTAAAAGCAACAACTGTTAAAGAAACGTATATTAAACTAAACGAGTATTTACACAACTACACCTTTCCCTAACTAATTTCTAAATTACACTAACATGCTAACATGTTCTTAGCCAATATAACATTAAATCAAGAGGAGATCATCAATATCAACAATAAACATTAAATACAAAGATGGAAACAAGGGAAGAAAAGCCAAATCTCAAAGTGGAGTAGTCCACTTTCGCCAAAGAACAATCCTCCCGAGCTTCCTCTTCTCCGTTGATGAACTTCCTCTTTTAGCTCTTCAAGGATTGGCTAAGAACACCTCCTAAACTAATCTAATCTACTTCCTAAATTAACTAAACCTAACTAAGGTGAAATGAGAGCTCTCAAGATGTCAACCGGAGTCTCATCTCATGTCTAAGGGTAAGGGTCTCTAGGTCAGAGGTTTGGGGGAGAAAAGGGGTTAAATTGGTAAGGTTTTGAAATATCTTCAAAATATCTGAAAACAGATATTTCTGTGCAGAGTGTCACTGCCTAAGCGGCGCTTAGGCGGTGGCTTTAAGTCGGTTAACATTTGTCAATAACTTCGCCTAGACGGTGGCTGCTAGTATAACAATCTGTCGTTTTCTCACCTAGGTGGTAGTTTTCTCGCCTAGGCGGTGGTCTTCATTCACTGAAACCCTGTTTTACACATTTTGTTCACCGTTTCTCCACCATTTTTACTTGTTTATTGCCCTTTAAAGTCCTGCGCGCCTCCCAAACCAAAAACTCTACCTGATCCGCGCTCTAGTGGAAGAATGGGGTGCTCCAGTGCATCTCCCATGTTGCCCTAGGGCCAATGGTGGCGTTAGAGTGCCCGAGAAGGCGGCCCCAGCACCCATGTTCACGAAAGAAGATATTTTTAGCTAGAATGATGACGTTTTAAATGGGACATAAAAATGATTTTGAGCGGAGAATGAAAGAAAGCTTTTGGAGCCTACTTTCGTAGATACCAAGAAGATAAATCGCTAATTTGTATGCTAGCTTGAGGATCAGAGGCTTGCTTGAAGATTGAGGATTCTTGGAGCTTCCCATTCTTTTATTTTTCGGTCTTCTATTCTCTGTTACTTCTTGCACATGATAAACTTGAGATTTGTGATTGTGGATTATTTATGAATCATGGGTTTATGTTTGGATTTGTTTGTGGATATTTCAATGGATGATATGAACATGCTTGGCTAGATTTTTATTTAGGGAGATTTGAATAGATTTGTATGAACCATGTTATGAGACTTTAAGTTCTTGTTAATTGAATTTCATGTTTTAACTATTTGTGTTTCTTTATGTTTATTCTCTAATTTATTCACAAGATGAATTGGATGTCATACATGTGTGAGATTAGTCACTAGAGAGAGGTAATCTTGTACATTGAGACTGGAGAAACACAACTTTTAGTATATTAGTTTGAGAGGCTAGTATAATTCAGGTAGCTATTTGATGGGCATGACTTAATGATTGGATAATTAATTAAATTGAATAGAGATATTAGTTCAAGTAGTTATGAAAATTATTTTATTCGACACTCGAGGGAGGGAGTGAGGTTATTTTAGATACCTATGTTAATGGTTGAGCATGAATTTAATTAACAAGCTTGAATTGAATTAACATAGTTTAGCAAAATGATATCAAACTCCCCTAGGGCCCTATTCCATTGAACTCTCTTCAATCCATTCTTCCATTAGCTATTTAATTTCTTTGTCAATCATTAATTTAGTTGTTAGTTTAATTTTCATCACTTAAATATTGGTTGCTTAGGCAAAATAAGGTCATTCTAATAGTGATACTTAGTTGATTTCTTTTTACCAATCCTCGAAAGAACGATACTTACTCACTTACTTTATTATTTGTTCAACCTCGTCCACTTGCGACTACACATAGCGCATAAATATTGCAACAGTTTATATGCCTAAAAGAGGCATAATGGCAAAAACTAACCTTGAAAATTTTGGTCTCCCCATCTATTTAATTCAATTATTGCTATCACATAAATCCTTCCTGAACGTAGCTTACTTTTATCGATTTAGAATTAGATTATTAAACAATGGAATAAACAGTAGAAGGACGTAGTTCTTAGTGTTGATATCATTAGAAGAGGGACACTTGTACCACTCCTCGAAGAGACAAATCAAATCATGTCTCGAGATCAAATGGCTAAAAGGCTAAAGCACACGGTTGAGGTGATAGATCTAATTTGGCGAAGAGGTACGGTCCAATTAGAGATTTATTTTAAGAAGGTTTGGGAGCAGTTACGCTCATGAAAGATGTTAGGCATCCTAAGACACCTATTCAAAGATGATATCTTATCAAATTAAGTCCAAATGAAATTGAAGTCCGAATGTCTATTTGATTTTGAAATCTCTTCTTAAAAAATTATTTTTATACTTTTGAAATTTGGTTTTTAAGAAATTTTCTCCCGGTGTGATCTCTCGTCAAATATGAAAGACTTAATAAGAATAACCATCCAGGGATTTATGATGATTTTTTAGTTTGGGGTTAATTTGGAAAAGTGGAAGAACGCATTGTTAATAAAAATGTAAAAGAAAAATATTGTTTACACACACACACATGTTGTCAGTCCCCATTGTGGCTAAGTAGGAGAAACGTTTCTAGAGAGGAGCACCCTTATCTCGCCATTCATTTGAAATGGGGATTGGGGGTCCTCCCTTATTCAACATTTAGTTAAGGAGAATTCGACTTAGCTTATATATATATATATATATATATATATATATATATATATATATATATATATATATATATATATAAAGAAATAAAAAAGTGCAAGAAATTTAAAGTGTGGAATGACACAGAACAGTAAAGTAAATGCATATTGCCAATCTCAACCATGGCTAAGTAGGACAAACATTTCTAGGAAGGACCGCCCTTATCACGCCATTCATTTGAAATGGGAAACAGGAGGTCCTCCCTTATTCAACCTTTAGCTAGGGAGAACTCGACTTACATTATATATATATATATATATATATTGCCAGTTCCGATAATGGCTAAGTAGGAGAAACATTTTTGGATAGGATCACCCTATCCCACTATTCAATTGAAATGGAGAATAGGGGGGTCATCTCTTATTCAACCTTTAGCTAGGGAGGACTTAATTTAGCTTGCTTATATATATATATATGTGTGTGTGTGTGTGTGTGTGTGTAAAAGGAAAGAAAAAAAGTGTAAAAAATTTAAAGCACGAAAAGACGCGGAACAGTAAAATAAATGTAAGAAAAGTAAATAGCACGGAAAGGCGCATAACACTAAAATAAATACATGTTTCCAATCCCCAACTGTGGCCAAGTAGGAGAAATATTTCTGGAGAAGATCATCCTCATCCCACAATTCATTTGAAATGGGAAATAGGAGGTCCTCCCTTATTCAACTTTTAGCTAGGGAGAATTAGACTTAAATTATATTTATGTATGTGTATATTGCCAGTCCCAACCATGACTAAGTAGGAAAAACTTTTTTGGAGAGGACCACCCTTATCCCGCCATTCAATTGAAATGGAGAATAAGAGGTCCTCCCTTATTCATTATTTAGTTAGGGAAGACTCCATTTAGATTATATATATGTGAAAAGAAAGAAAAAGAGTGCAGGAAATTTAAAGCACAAAAAGTGGCTAAATAGGAAAATAAAGTGAAGAAAAGTAAAAACATGAAAAGACGCAAAACAGTAAAGTAAATAATAGGAAAAATAAATAGTACGAAAAGTCGCAGAATAGTAAAGTAAATAATTAGAAAATATATGATTGAAAGGTAAACTGTTTTTAAGTGTTTTATTGGAAACGTCCTCTTAGGTTTTGTCCCACTTTAGGTTCAATCCTCTCAAGTGTTTTTTTTTTTAAATATAGAGCAAAATACATTTTAAACCTTCTAGCATTGACACGTTTCGATATAATCTAATATGTTTTTTCATTTTAATTTAAACCCTTTAAATATGCACTCAGTTTTAAATGGTCATTCTGTTACATTTTTTATCCAATCTAATAGAAACATAATTTTTTGGTAAAATTATCTTTTTACTATTTTTATCTTCTTTTTCTTTCATTTTTCTTTTCTATTTTCTTTTTCTTCGTTCTTCACCCCTCCCTCTCTCTCTCTCTCGCTCAAACCTTCTTCACTGAGAGTAAATGAAGAGGAGAACACCTACAATCGTTTCTTAATAAGACGAATTGATTGAGCAATTCCAGAGGCATGACACCTCCAATCATTCTCACTCATATCCAGTATCGCCCAGTTACAATTGCAGAGGCATGACTCCTCCAATCATTCTCACTCTCATCTAGTATCGCCCAGTTATGAGCAATGATTATATACATGGTCAGGCCGTCGGAAGTCGACGGCTCAAGGGCGGCTTGAGAACTAAACAAGCGAATTCAGTTCCAAGGAACGCGACCCACCCAGCGAGACCCAAAAGGTAATTTAAACCTCGGAAGCAAAAACGAAACCCCCCCCCCAAAAAAAAAAAATAGTCAAAAAACCATAATCGGGACGGGGAATTCTGTTGTTTGGAGTTCTTGACCATATAATTATTTTTTAAACAAAAAATTTCTGAAAAGTAGTATACATGATTTTATATACCGAAAGATGATAAAACGCAGATTGAAAATGGGTTTTTCAAGAAACGCATTTTCAATCTGTGTTTCTAAAAAAAAATCCAAAAAAAGTAGAAAAAAGATGCGTTTATTGGCTGGTTGATTCCTCAAAAAAATGAAAATACGATTTGCGTTTCCTTGTGAGAAACGCAAATCACTTATGCGTTTCTCACCTCTGCCTTTTACACCTCTGTTTGCCACAATAGTTTACTGAACAGGAGTTCGTCAGTTGGCTTTCCTCCCGAGGCGACGAAGCCTTGGAGCTCCTCAGCAAGCTCAAGATCAATTCCTTTTATTTAACCCATGAAGAAACAGGAGTTCAGATTCCTCGTCGAATCGATTCGCAAGGTGGCGGAGCACTGCATCGCCGTCAATCTCAATGGTAGGGTGTCGTCATTGAAATCCGACATGAGTTGTTTGATGGTCGATCTTAGCGGGAGGGTTTCGGCATACGAGGTCGTCGGATAAGGGAGATGGTGATGATAAACGATGAGCACAGGTCCCAAATCAAGGCTTGGAGATCGGTGGAGTGAGAGATGAATGAGGAGAGAGATTTGGGAAAAATTACACTTTTGTACCCCCAAAGTTTTGGGTATATTTGGGAAAAATAATATCCTCACTCTAAGTTGCTAAATTATTGGGAAATTTATACTTTTGTCTCTAACATATCGAGTAGTGTCAATGTCAATCCTGAAATTTATCAAATTACACAATTGATCTCCCAAATTTCACATTTTTATCAGTCCCACAAAAATAAAACTATCATTAATAATTTTGAACAAAAAATCAATTGTGCTTAGCACGTGGCCGTTAATGGATATATTTTTATAATTTTATCACTCTACTAAATCATTATCAACATTTTTAATTTTACAAATTTGAAAAACTAAAAAATTCATTAATGAATTTTACATTTTTAATTTTACAAGTTTTTTAATTTTAGTTTCAAACTTGTAAAATTAAAAATGTAATATTAACAAGTTTAGTAGATATTTTTAGTTTTAATTTTACATCTTGTTTCAAACTTATTAATTCCCTTGAGTCATGGTAATCATGGTAAATTTACCATGATTACCTAACTGATTACCACAAATTTACCTTGAGTACCTGACTGATTATGGAAAATTTACCATGATTAACATGACTTGGGGGAATAAAAGAAAATTATAATAAGGAAAAAAACATATGGCGAAGAGATTTTGGCTTGGGCTACGTCCTGAATCGGGCGGTCGACCGATGGACAGTTTCAGAATTTGGGAATTTCATAGTTTTGATCCAAAAAGTAGTCGTTTATGGTTAGGATATGGGAGATATCTTAGGGATCTGATGGAATTTATTATATATGATTGATATTTTGTTATTCCTATAGATATGGTTCAAGTGTTTTGGATATTTCTCATTTTGGTTCATGAAATTCTTTCTATCCGATCTAATTGAGATTGAAAAAAAGTTTAAGGGACTAAATTGAAAATTTTAAAAGATATAATTAAGTGAATTTGTAATACCCCGATTTTTATATACAAATAATTTTAGTTGAATTTTATAATATTTCAAAAATAACGGGGTAAATGACGATATTAATTTGAGAATCTTGTTGAGAGATTTCAATATTCAAAAAATCACTTTCTAAGGACCATATCATGTGTTAAAAAAACACTGTTACAGGATCCCGCAGAGTGATGGTTTTATAGAATGGGACCTTTCACCAAATTTCCCTATTAATTTTGTGATTTAAAAGTTTAGGGGTCAAATTATAAATTTTCAAAACATTAAAATTATGATTGGGTTGAATTAATACTTAACCTAAAATAAAGGGGGGCTTGGTGTAAATTAAATATTATATATATAGAGAGAGAGAGAGTCGGTGAAAATGTAGGGAAGAGGAAATGGTTACTTGGCCGGCTGTTTGATCACACACACATATCGATATATATATATATATATATATATATATATATATATAGAGAGAGAGAGAGAGAGAGAGAGAGAGAGAGAGAGAGAGATACGGGAGAAGGATCGAGAAGCGATCAGAGAAAATGAGTAGAGATGTCAACGGTCCGGGTTCAGCCCGGTTTCAGGCAAAACTAAAACCAAAACCGTTTAAGATATATAAAACCAAAACCAAAACCAAAACCTACAATTTATTTTAATCGATTTTAAAACCGGACCGTTTATTTTTAGCGAAAACCAAAACTAAAACCGCGAAACTGTTTAAGATTTTTAAATTTTATAAAAAATCAAAACCAAAACCAAAATCAAAACCGCAACCGCAACCGCAAAACGCGATTAACTATTAATTCTAAACATTCTCTAAATCATACAAAACAAATAGCAATTCCTACTACATAAAAATATTCTTCAAAATCTTACAGTTTACCAAACCAAATAAACTAAAAACCAAATACAAAACGAACATATATACCCTAGTAGTATAAGTATACAGTTTACCAAACCAAATAAACTAAAAACCAAATACAAAACGAACATATATACCCTAGTAGTATAAGCATATATTTATAGTAAGGTTGAAGTGTTGTAAAAGGGTTAAAAATGTAAATAAATAAAAAAGAGATTAAACTATAAATACTATATATATATATATATATATATATATATATATATATATATATATATATATATATATATATATATATATATATATATATATATATGTTGGTTACACGGTTCGGCTCGCGATTTCGGTCACGCGGTCCGGTTACGCGGTTACTATCCTAAAACCAAAACCAAAACCAAAACCACTTCGGATTCTAAATTTAAAACCAAAACCAAAACTAAAACCATTTAGTCGGTTTCAACCCGGACCATTCGGTTCGGTTTCTCTCGGTTACCCGTCGGTTCGATTTTTTTTGCCATCCCTAGAGAGAAATAAGTGAGAAAGGAGCTGCCGGCAACAAAGGGAGGTGGTCGGCCGTTCGGTTTGAAACGAAATAAAAGCAGAAGTGGTCGACAGTCGCGTGGGTGTATTGTGTCGGCAAAACCCAACAGAACGAAAATAGATGAAATCAGAAAGAGGGAGAGAAACGACAGGCGGTATGGTCGTTACTCCAGTGAGTGTGTGTATGCTCTGTTTCTGATTTGTTCATGTGTGTGTGTACTGTTATGTTGTCCGGCCATGTGTTGTGTGTTGTCGTTGGTTGGCTAAAAGGAAGTAAAAACAGAAAACGAAGAGAGAAAGAGAACAGTGGGTGGGTGTGTTTCTTGTTTCCGTTTGGTGTTGCCGTGTGTGTGTGTTGTGCCGTTGTTCGGTTGGTCCGACGGTGGTTGTTTGATATGGGGTTGTTGGTGGTTAGTATCGAGGGTGATCGGAGTTAGTGAGGAAAGAGAGAAAGAGAGAGACGACTGGTTTTCGGGAAAAACAGAACAGGTCAGACGATGGTGAGTTCGCCTAGGCGGTGAGGAGTTCGCCTTGGCGGAGAGAAGTTAGAGAATCAGGAACCTAGTCTGTTGCAGGTTCGCCTAGGCAGTGTTTATTTCGCCTCGGCGGTGGTGGGTCAGTGAGTAAATTAAAGAGAGAAGAAACATCTTCGCTGCGGCGGTGGGGAGTTCGCCGCAGTGGTGTTGGCTATAGTAGGAAGCAAACGCAGAAACGAAGAAGAAGCGGGAAAAAGAAAAAGAAAGAAAAAGAAAACAGAAAACAGAAAAATTACACAAACCACCCTACTAAAAACCAAAATCCAATCTCGCGGCCATCGGAAAATTTGGGAAAGGTAGAATTCTTAACTCTTTTCATATATGCATTTAATTGTCACATTTTGTGAAATTACCTAGTAAATTGTTGTGATATTTTACCTCCTAAATTATATGAGATAATTTGGTCTAGGTGAAATTGGTGTTATTATTATCGGTAAATTTAGTGTGGATAGTTCACATGTAATATTTATGATTATGTGGAAATTATTTGAAAAACATGCTGAGGTGTTTTATATGATAAATTAAATGCATGTATTAAAGGGGTTGGAGTTCTACTGAGCGTTGGCTCACAACCCTATAGTGTTTGGTTGCAAGGTCGGCTGGGAGAATACGAGAGAAGAGATAAATTGATTTGAAATTTATAGTTGTAAAAATTGTAATTATTATTTATTGTTGTAATCGACGAAAACGGTAATTATAAATACCGTAGTTGTTGTAAAATATTTCTCCCAATTTTTAAGGTATTAAATATTCGGTTAATGAAATTGTTGAATATAATTGGTTAAAATAAATGATTTTAGAGAAATGAAATGGAAATATCCGGTTTAAGTAATAAAGTATTAAATTATTGTTTTTGTCGCCACTACCTATGTAATCCGCAGACTAATTTAAAAAGGATTGGTTGGTGATTTGGTAGTATATAAATGGTGATTATTATATGTAATAAATTTCCGTTATAAAATCGACAATTAAAAATTATCGCCATGATTTATAAAACTTACCGAATATTGTAGATTGGGAGATTTGACTAGTCGGATTTTAGACTAAGAACTCTCTATAAGAGAAACCATAGTGACAGCCTTAGGGAACCGGGTCGTTACAGAATTATACCAGGATTGAGTCTTTATGATATAAGGGGTTTATTGGAGTAATTATTTGTCATGAAATATGAGAACTAGCAGTTAGAAAACTTGTTCTAATCCCATATAAATAAACCTGCGTTTTTGAGGTTACAATAATCCCAATCATTCAATTCTGAAAAACTATTTAGTTCTAGTTCTTTCTAAGAGTGGTCATTCTGAGATTATACTGAGAATATTGTGAGAATTTTTTGAGATTTATTCTTGAGAAATTTTGGAGTGGATTATTGTTGATTGTCGACTTGAAGTTTCATTGCTTATCATTATTTATTCAGTGGATTCCTGGTGAGATCGTTCCAAGTTATTTGCTATTAATTGTTATTTGATATTATTATCTATTACTTGGAAATTTGATCTTTGAAATTATTTTCCTGAATTTTAAATTGAAAATTATTTTTTGAAACGATTTTTTAAGAAAATCTTATTACGTGCTAAATTGCTTGCTACCTGTTTTTGTTTAAAATCAGATTTCAAAATTCTCACTGTATTTCTATCACTAGTATCAGAACATTAATTGAGTTCAAATTTATCTGGGGTGGTAGAAACTCCGAATGGAAAAATCACTTATCAATTTTGTAATTGGTGAATTGAATGTCGGATTAGATACTATTGAGAGTGTCTAACCAAGTGGTAACTGGTTTCAATCTCTTCCGGTAAATATATTGAAGGTTTTAATCTTTATCTAGAGTATAAAAAGATTATGTATTAACTCTTCCTTAATATAATTAATTTGTGAGTAAATTTGTAACGGTTCAATTCTTACCCAGTAAAAGGATACTTGGAATGTTTTTGTGTGATGTTTAATTTTTAGCCTAAATATAAAAGAATTAGATTAATCTTTAACCTGTGAAAAAGATAGGATTATTCTTGAGCCTGTGAAAATGAATTGTAAAGGTTGATTCTGAACCTGAAAAAAGAATCATTTTGTAAGGATTTGGTTCCTATCTGGTTAAATGAATCATAGTGATTAGTGGGTGCGATGCTCCGTGAAGCTCGGGGGACTGGATTAACCAAGAATAGCTTTGCCAACCAGTATAAATTTATGGTGTGTTGCATTCTTTAATTTATTTATATTTGTGTTATTTGGTGTGTACCTAGTTGATATTATATTTTCGCTGCTATAAAGATAATAATTAATTTAGGATAAAATTAATTATTTAATTTTTGAAGTGGTATTATTTGATAATTTTTTATTATTACTTAATTCACCCCCCCTTTTGGGTAACTCACTGGGCCAACAACTTGGAAAGATCTCACTAGAAAAACACCGAATAATGAAAACAAGATTGCAAAATAGCACAGATCTGTGACGCCAATTCAACAGTACTTTAGCTCAAGAACTGATAGTTCTTGATATATTTGATCTAATTTTTGTAGGCAATCAAACCCTAAATCACAATCAAGAAATCATCAGGCAATCAAACCCTAAATCACAATCGAAATCGAAATCGAAATCCTAAATCTTACTCGAAATTGAAATCGAAATCGAACCTCAAACCCCAATCAAAATCGAAATCAAAACCTTATTTCAAAATTGATTTCGAAATCAAACCCAAAACCTTAATCGAAATTGAAATCGAAATCGAACCTTAAACCCCAATCGAAATCGAAACCCTATTTCGATTTCGATTTCAAAATTGAAATCAAACTAGGGCTTCAAATCAATTTTGAAATCGAAATCTCTGCTTCGATTTCGAAATGGAAACAAAGTAGACGACGAAGATGTGACCAGTATGAGCACGACGATGAAATCGAAATACGGTTTCGAATTGATTTCAAAATCCAAATCCCTGTTTCAATTTTGAAATCAAAACCCTATTTCGGTTTTGATTTTGAAATTGAAACAGGGATTTGGATTTCGAAATGGAAACCAAGCAGATGACGAATATGACGACGAGTCTGAGCACGACGATGAACCAGAGGAGGACCTCGAACGAGAGCACGATGAATGAACGACGATGAAGAGGAAGGACGATGAGAACTAGACGAACATGAAGAACAACGATGATGAGCGAATGACGACGACGATAGAGAAGGAGGAAGGCGAAGACGACGACGAAGGTGATGGAGGATGATCGGAGCAGATAAAGACAATGGAGAATGATCGGAGCAAACAAGGCGATGCCTTCTTTTGGTTGGGAATGGGATGGGAATTCCTAGAAACAAAAATTTTTTGTTTCTTAATTCTAAAGAAAAAAATGGGCACAATTCTCATTGGAATAGAATGGGAGCGGAAACAAAAGTTTACCAAACGTTATGCCCAAAAATAAATCCCAAAAAACTGGGAATGGGATGAGAATTTTTGGGATTGGAGTGGTTACCAAATGGGGCCTTATTTCTTCATCAATTTCTGCTCAAAAACTCATTGTTTAATTCAATTAACCGATTGTTTTTCTTGGTTAACTAAATTGACCCTAAATTTCAAATCTAAATGTGATTTACACTTAGGTCAATTTTCAGTTTTCAATTTCACATATGATCACTTATTTAAACACTAATTAGGATCTTAAAATTCATCAAATTAAACACACAAATATAACTTATTTAACAGGGTCGTGTGTGATCCTAATTCGGGTTGCATTAAGAATATAAGAGTATTGAGTTGTTTTTACCTAATTTTTTCAGGATCTTCAACACTCTTCATTTCTTCAATGTTCATCTTTGCACCCTTGATATTTTCTTCGTGATACAATCTTTAAATGGAACTATTTTTCTAAAACACTCAATAAACTTATTAGTTTCACCAAAAACATCAACCTTTAATTATCCATCAAAACCTCGGGATCAACATGTCCTACTCTGGCCTTCGTAGGTTTCTTCCATTCATCATTTTTGGTTCAGCATGATTTGTATGTGACCTTTTGTTGTCCTACTCCGACCTTAGTAGACTTCTTTCATTCATCCTTTTTGGTCCAACATGATTTGTATGTGACCCTACATGAAAGTTTTGTGTAACATTTCTTGGTATCCAATTCTTCCTGGATCAAATTTGATTAGTATAAGAATGTTGTAATTTATAACACCATTTCTTAAGACGTCCATACTTACCAAAATAATAACATATGAAATTATAATATTATTTTTAAAATGTCTATTACACGATCTATCATAATCTGTTTTCCGTACTGGTGCAGGATATTGATGAGAAGATGTCGCTTTAGAGTCTTTTGATTTTTTAGAATTTGGAATTTTTCAATAGCTTCTTTAATTTATTTTTCTATCTGTTCAAGTGTGCATTCCACAACACCAATATTCACTTGAATACCAAAATTTTTCTTATTGAAAAATTTAAGGGCATTCTTTAAAATTCTGTAATTATTTTCAACATAATGAAATTTTCAAACATTCCATGTCAAGTTCACATCTTGAATTATCTAATTCAACATTTAATGCTTCTTTTAGTTTATCAAGATTTCTTAAATTTGCAATACCTTGCTGAAGGTTTACAACATAATTTTTAAGAAAATATTTTTCTTCCTCAATAAGTTAAATTTTATCAAGCAAGTTGTTATCTCGAGAAGAGCATTTGGAAATTCTTCAATTTCAAAATATTTTTCGAAATCATTATTTTTGCGAGATAAAATAGTGCCAAATTTCTAATTTTTAAGAAACACAGTTTTTTATGAAGTCTTAGATTTTCTCTTGCAAAAAAGTTCATGAAAACAATTAATTTC